>OX383980.1:18049080-19350545 GCA_947532105.1 Athrips mouffetella
AATATTGTCCTCTCTTCTCCTTACCTTGGAACTGTCCAGTTGACAGTTATGTATAAAGATGCTTTTGTTTTCCTGAAAGTTTCATCCGTTGTAAGTTGTTCAGTTTCGTTGACAGATCAAGCTCTTTCAGTTTTCAGAAATCTGTCCCTTACACACTGTGTAGTAAATATATAAAAAAATATTACAGAACGAGACTGTTGTTTGCTTAAGCGATTTTGTGGGGCTTTGTATTTGCTTAAGTTATTTTGGCACATGCAACTTCGGGTGAAAAATAATTCTCAACGACTCATAAGTACTACAAATGCATATTGTATGGGAGTTGCATTTTTATGTATTTCGGCCTATGTTCCTTTGGAAAAGTTTTTTGATTTCGTGAACAGCATCACCTGTTAAAATTTCCGGAGTGATAAAATAAAAAAATAAGAGTGTACATACATTATACAACGTGTCAACGGAATAAGCGAAACTGAGAAAATAGTTTGTTCAGAATCGAGAGTAGAATCAATTTCACGGGTTTTTGATAGGGGTAATTTTTTTTATTTTTAATATTATAATTGTTGGCGCTTCTATTCTAAATATTTCTGTGGATACGCGCGCTGGTGGCCGGGCGTCGCGCGGTTATTGAGCGGTGACGAGGAGAGGAAAGTGATCGTGGCGTGCGCGGAGTGCGCGGACTAGAACAACGATGAAACTAGAACTATGATGAAACTTTAAAATATCAATATCTGAAAAAAAAAATCCTTTTTAAGATTTTTTTATGGGAATGGATTTATTTTAGTAAAAATCAGTTGGGGTGTATAAGGGTTTCGCTTATTCCATTAACACGTTGTATGGATCGCTGTAAGCTTGCTAGTGTGACCACACCCTACCTAATGCGAAGCACCATATAATGTGAAATCTACAAGTTGAATGGGGAGTTTTCTCTCCCGCATTTTAAACGTTTAAAAGCTCTTTCTGTTTGGAATATGAAAATGTAGGAATTTTTAACGTGAGTTCTTATCCAATACATTGTTACTACGTTTTCATAAAATTACTGTAGATCAAAAGGTTAAATATCTGATTGAAAGTTTTATTACAAAGAAGAACTAACTGAAAATTAAACTAATAATTCACTGAGAAAAGGAAATAGAAAGAAATATGTTGAAAAAAAGGGCATGAAGTTATTATGGTGAGAGGACAAGGATGTATTTATCACCAAAAAGATTTAATGACTAACTAGGTATTTTTTTAAAGTACATTAAGATGCAAGTGCGCTATTTAATTGATTGCACTCGAGGCTCGAAAACTGCAGCCCGAGCCGCAAGGCGTAATGGAGCCGAAAGTGTAATGACCAAAGCGCACACGCTTCTTACGACGTTTTTCAACACATTTGCGAATAAAAACAAGTAAAAATTGCTCCCCTCTTTTCCCGATAAAAAGTAATTGCTCCTGGCTGAGGTTAAAAAAAAAAACAAAATAAACCACTAGTGCGGTAATATAATGAAAAAAGCATGGGTGTATAATAAGCTGATTCAGTGCAAATAAAGCTGTTTTATGAGCAAATGTGTCGAAGAATTATTTATGTAGGTACGTCTTTAACATAATCTAGCTAACTAGTCAAGTCATTAAAATGAAAAGGAGAGCTCTCAGACCAATAAGGATTTCGAACAAACCCAGAAAATATTCCTCCTAATGAATGACTGTTATTTTGTTTTATTTCACCCAAATTTTGAGTGGAGTTTACGAAATTCTACGAAATACCAATAGGAGATAACGAGGGTCCGTCCTGTGGTAATGACGAAACTTTTTCCCGAAATGTTGTCAACACGAAAACCTGAAATTATTACAATTTTCAACACTTTGACGCTTTGATGATGCTTTTGATGCTTTTTTTTAGTTTTTTTTTATTATTTTTTTTTTCTTCGGGAAGCTAACAGCTAAATCAGTGTAGGTTACAAAATATTGTTACAAGAGCCAGTTATAAGCTTCCACATGTAAAAGGAAGACCAGGAAGACCATCAGCTAGATTTGACTTAATTAATAACTACATAAGCACCAAAAAGCCAATGACAGGTCTCCACCATTAAACAACAGAGCATTTAAATGAAAAAGGTTGTCATACACTCATTAGGTTATAAACTCATCGCTCGCAAAGATTAAAAATAAAAATAAAATAATTTTATTTCAGACCGTGATCCATATTGAGTGTTAGTAAATTCAAGGAATCGTAAGAAACTATGTTAGTAAAATTACACTAGAAGCGCCACTACTTCATATATCTACCTGCTCTTGAGTCACTGGGCACAAACACATGTGTATGTACCCAGTGCCTCAAGATAGGGCAATCAGGCTTTTCACTAACGACCTTCAAGATGGTGTTGGCACTCCCCTGCACCCTGCGCATCAGCGAGGCGACTCTTTTGCGCATGACTGTATAAAAGTCATCCGTGCGCGCAAACGCAAACATAGCCGACGCACTGCAGAAACGAGGGAGCCCCAACATCATCCTGAAGGCGTTATTATACTGTACTCGAAGAGCGTTACAAGTCCTCTGCGTACAGTTGGTCCAGAGGGCGCACGTGTATAAATTCTGGCAAAATGCCTTAAATAAGGTAATTTTTACCTCCACCGAACAGCGTGCGAACCTCCGCGCCAACATATTGCATCGGACTGATTAAGTTCAGTCGAAAAAATTCCTGTTTAATAAATGTTATTTATTTGTGTTTTTAACAGCCTCTGTGGTGTGGTTAGAGCGCTCGGCTCTCGATCCGGAGGTTCTGGGTTCGATTCCCGATGCGGACACTATCAAACCAAAATTCCTTTGTGCGACCTCCCCAGTTTGGTAAAGACATTGCAGGATGAATCACCTGATTGTCTGAAAAGTTAGATGATTCCGTGCTTCGGAAGACACGTTAAGCCGTTAGTCCCGGCTGCTATCTACGGATGTAGTCGTCAATGAGCTATGTCAGAGGCCTTTGGCGGCTCAACAATTCTGACACCAGGGTTTTTAAAGTCGGTCATCGACCTTGCTACCCACGCAATATGATGATGATTAAAAAGTAACTTGGTGACCGAGCTTTGCTCTGTTTAAAAAAGCCCGCCAACAGATGGTGCTATTGGGTTTCTGAAACGCGTTATTTACATGAAATATTCAAAAAAACGGAGAAAACGATTATACCCAGACGTGTGATAAGCTCGAATTTTCGCCTTCGAAAACCCCCGTATAGTAAATTTCATTAAAACAGTTGGAGCTGTTTTTGAGAAACCGATTACAAATATATATACCTACATATATTCAAATGTTGCTCGTTTAATAATAAAGGATTATTATCCTACCAAAACGCCCCTATTAACAGCCAGACGAGCCTTGTGAGACACCGTCTGACTCTTCATAAAAGCATGCAGAGCACCATTCACCATGTTTCCAGCACTCACTCTTCTTTCGATATCACTTTCACACTTTCCATCTCTCGTAAACTTAGAACCCAGATACACAAACTCCTTCACTTGTTCGACTTGTTCACCACCTATTAATATAGTACACTCTGTCATACACTCTTCTCTTTCAAGTACCATTACTTTCGTCTTGCTTACATTTATTTTCATTCCTTTCCTATCAAAAGCCACATTCATCTTTGTTACCATCTCCTGTAACTCGTCATCAGATGACGCAAGTATAACTTGGTCATCAGCGTAGAGAATACATTTGATGAGTAACTCATTCATTCTCAGTCCACACATACTGTCTTTCAGATCAGTCAAACAATTATCCATGAATAGGTTAAACAGCCAAGGTTACGCTACACATCCCTGCCTAACACCTTTTTCGATGCTAAACCATTCAGTGTACGCCCCGTTTATTCTGACGCAAGCACTGGAATCCTCATAGAGAGATTTCATTGCTTGAATCAGATGACCGTTCACCCCATACATAGACAATGCCGACCACAGTTCATTCCTCACCACTCGGTCATAGGCCTTTTCCAAATCCACGAACGCACAGTAGACTTTTTGGTTTTTGGCCAAAAACTTTTCAGCTATGCACCGCAAGGAAAAGACCTGATCAGTACATCCCATTCCCTTTCTAAATCCTGCTTGTACATCCCATATTTTTTCGTCAGTATCTTTCATCACTCTTTCAATCAAAACCTTTGCATACAGTTTGCCGACAACACTGAGAAGACTTATCCCGCGGTAATTTTTGCAGTTCTGTTTCACAACAGGACTGGGTCACCCCTATTCCCTTGTACAGCGGCACAATCACAGCCTTGCACCAGTCACCTGGTACTTGGCCGTTCGTCCAACACAGGTTGAAAAGGCGGTACAGCTGACTAGCTACAATTAAATGCCTCGCCCAGCCTTCAACATCTCTGTCTGTCTGTCTGTCTGTCTGTCAAGACCCTTTATCTCACGAACGGGTAAAGGTATCAGGTTGAAATTAATACCATATATTAGGATCCATGAACCACACAAGATCTGAAAATTTGAATTTTTTACAATGACGCAATCAAAAGATATGGCGTTTTATGTCCTCATCTCCATACATTTATGCAAAAAAGCAAAACCTACAGGGTACTTCCCGTTGACCTAAAATTATGAAATTTGGCAAGAAGCTAGGTCTCACAGTACAAATAAAGGGAAAAGTCTGAAATCATTAAATATTACAACTTTTCTCACAACTAATGGTAACCAACTGTGGTGAGCTCCCGTTTCAAGAACATTCATATAAGAGAGGGGTCAAGTTGGATGGTCGCGGAGGCGATTTTTGTTTTAGTTCTATTTTAAAAAAGGGGACCACTTACAAACTTGAAAATTGGTATGTTTACAGTGCATAAGCTATAAAATAACAACAAATAATAAAATTTCGTCAAGCGCGTGTCGGACTCAAAAAATCTAGCACATTAACTTACTGAAATTTCAACTAATACAATTATGATTATGTGGTGGTACGGAACCTTCGGTGCGCGAGTCCGACTCGCACTTGGCCGGTTTTTTTTAAAACAATGTTCCACTTTTCATTTTAATAAAGGGTGTAAGGGACGGTGTACCTAAAACTGAAAGAGCGTGCTCAGTCAACGAAACTGAACAACTTTTCCAAAGAAACATATGTTGGGAAATGAAAAAAAAATTGACCTCTTTTTACAAACTATTCGACCAGAGTGGGCAGTTTGTATGGAAAGGTCTTTTTTTTTTATTTCCCAACATATGTTTCTTCGGGGAAGTTGTTCAGTTTCGTTGACTGAGCACGCTCTTTCAGTTTTCGGTACACCGTCCCCTTACACCCTGTATAAAGGTAAACAAGTA
Source organism: Athrips mouffetella (assembly GCA_947532105.1). Classification (NCBI taxonomy): domain Eukaryota; kingdom Metazoa; phylum Arthropoda; class Insecta; order Lepidoptera; family Gelechiidae; genus Athrips; species Athrips mouffetella. The sequence goes on from OX383980.1 coordinate 18,054,364, forward strand.
AACTATTTTTAAATCCAGTCCTATGAAAACAAAAAAGGGTGTTTCTTCTTAAAATAGCAGTGTAATATGATCCTCAAGGAGCTGATCGGATAGTCAGGGTGCGTGGGTAAACAATGAGGATATCTGCTCCTATTTTCGTTGCTGTTATTTAAATAACTGGTATGAAAGGCGATATAGTTAAAAAAGGTACCATTACACTTTTTCAACACAACAATTTTATATTTTTATAGTTTTTTTTTATGTGACAAGTGAGCAAACGAGCAAGTGGGCCACCTGATGAAAAGTGGTCACCACCGCCCATAGAGCCCGTTCTCTTATTAGTGGCTTAAATTTACACTAATAAGACAGCAAAGCACGTTGCCCACTCTGAGAACTAAGATGGTGTGTCTCGTGTGCCGGTAATTTCGCTGGCTCCCTTACCCTTCAAACCGAAAAACAGAAGTGCAAACACTGCTATTTCACGGCAGAAATAGGCAAGGGTCTATGGCGTTTTCCAGGGCTTTTTTAATCCGCCCGTGCTGGTAATTAACGCAGACATTCACTACCGATTCTCTACACCGTGTGCTAATCCAGCGCTCTACGGAACCGGTCCTTAATACACCCAGCAGCAAGTCAGTAGAGACACTTTGGACCTTATGGCATGGTAATAGAGTTGCAAATGTTTCCACTGACGTGCTGTTGATTGTACATTTGTCTTAACTTACAGCAGTTACCTACGTTCGGTGATACCTCATATAACACGAGGCGATGTGACGATCTGCACCTTAGTGGCACAGTAAAGATATGAGCTAAAGCAGTATGGAAACTCGACCTATTTATCAAAATGACGAATTTCTGAATTGGAGCTTCAGAACTTTCCAAACTGAACAACGTAACAAACTGAACAACCTTCCAAACTGAACAACTATCCAAGCAAAACATACCTTCCAAGCAGAACAAACCTACGAAACTTAACAACCTTCTATTTTAACAACCTTCCAAGCTGAACATTTTTTTCAAACTGAACAACCAAGTTAAGTCGATTTAGTGCACTTAGGTGAAGTGGGATTTTTAAAGCCATCACAACCCACAAGTAATTTCAGCGCAAAAACTGCTTATTTTGCTTAGATATGTGCTTCCGTGTGTGGAGTTTCCATACTGGAGAGTAGGAGTTTCCATACTGCTTTAGGTTATATATTTACTGTGCCTTAGGCTGACGCTTGACCTCGATCTAGTCTTGAAGGAGGCTGACGAACTTGCCCTGAAGAAGCCTATTCTTAGACTTGTGATACTTTTTCTTAGAAATACGAGATTTTGAGCCTCCTTGCCCTTCCATGGTAAATAAGAGCGAATAAACTCAACCTTAAGTCGTGTCTCCGAGTGGGGTGACAAAAATCTGGTGATTTTAAGAGCCACCTAAACACAGGCGTGTTTGTTTGCCGCCAAAAGTTTACTATTATATATTCTGTGCCAAAAGTGATTCCATTCAATCTTGCTCCTACTTTTCGCACGTCTGAATCTATTCAAGTCGCGAGTGAATAGGCTTCTTCTGGGCAAGCTCGTTCCATCGTCGACCTCATCTCTGTCCTCAAGACAAGATCAGGGTCAAGAATAAGTCCATTAACAATAAAAAAATACCATCTTATCTATCAGGACGTTCTGAATAAAGGCCAGGTTAAAAGTACCCTAAACCGACGAGCATGTATGAAAGGATTGATGAAAGTACAGGAAGCAAGATGTCAAGATCGTAGCAGGTGGAGGACTGTGGTCTCTGCCTACCCCGACGGAAAGAGGCGTGATGTTATGTATGTATGTATGTATGTATGTATGTATGTATGTATGTATGTATGTATGTATCTTATCTATGCCTTTCCTGTATAGTCACGAACAGGTCAATCTCAACACTCAGTGCGAGTTTAGCTCCAGCGACGATTGAAATTAGAATAATACAAAATTCATTCAAGCATGACGTGTTCTTGGCAGTACCATGATCTTTAATGTAAGGTCAATTCGTAGGCAGCATTTATAGGCGGAGAGCGCGCAGTAGGCAACCCTACCTCATCGGGTACCAAACAGTGAGCTATCTAGGCTGCTGCACAATGAAATGGTAAGTCTAAAAAAACAGGGTTGCCTGGGCGCAACCTGGCACGTTTTGTACAGTCAACAAAAACTAGTTATTTTTTTACCACTTCATGTTCCAAGTAAGTACATAGTACATGCATAAGTATCTTCATAAGAAGGCTTCCACAGTGTAATAACACAGTTATTTTGTCTGCTGCCTTCAGAACATTTTATGTTTATGACAAAAACTTTATTGTGAACAATAAGTAGGAAATGAATGCTGTGATACCTTCTTTAAAACTATTATTTTAATAAAGATTGACATTATTTTATTTTACACAAAATTTTTGACATTTTTGACATTATAATAATTTTATTGATTATTTTATATTTTAGTAATTAAGATAAAAGTGTAATTATGAGACTACAAAATTTGTAAAAAGTGTCTGAAAAAATGAATATTTATTGATTTAATTAATATGTACCAAAATAACCGGGGTTGTCTTGCCTAAACCCGGTAATTTACAGAGTTGCAATGTCATTTTTAGGTTATGTCAACTCACTAAGTACCCTGGTTGAGCAAAGCAATCCTATTGGTTTTGGTACTTCTTAGTTAGTACTTTTGCATGCACTATGTGCATTTTTGCATGCACTAAGAGAAGCAGTTTTTTGCTGACTGTACAAAACGTGTCAGGTTGCGCCCAGGCAACCCTGTTTTTCATAGTGCAGCAGCCAAGATAGGTCACTGTTTGGTACCAGATGAGATAGGGTTGCCAACTGCGCGCTTTTAGTCTATTAAGGCTAAATTTACCCCACGTACGAAAACAGAAAGCCCTCTGCCTTCGAGAGAAACTAATAAGCTTCGTACACCTGCTACTAGAAAAGTTTTAGCCAATCAGAAGCTAATAGCTCTTTACACGAGGCAAGTAACTTGTGCGAGTAGAAAGATGTTCGCGGATATTTTTACCCGACTACGGCAAAAAGAAGGGTTATGATTTTGACCTTAAGGTATGTATCTCTGTATGTTCATCTGTTCCCTCATAACTTCTAAACTACTTATCGTAATTTGACAGTTGAGGTATCGTTAGATAGAAGCGTCTTGAATGAATGATTTAATAACACTTTATTGCACACTAATAAAGTAACATTTACAAATAACGAGTTATAAAATGTGGGCAAAAGGCGGTCTTATCACTAAGAGTGATCTTTTCCAGATAACCTTTTGACGAAATCAACATTACCGGCGTCTTGATCATCCGCTGTCTAAGGATTCGTCACATGAAATTGAATATAGCGCCCTCTAGAGGAGATTAAGTCATGGAAGAAAATATATTTTTTTAATAATACCTTGTTGGGTATCAAATGAGCACAAAGTCATAATTAAATATGCCACCTACTCTAAGAAAAGCGATCATAATCTTTAGGGCAAAGTGGCATAATAATATAACCACGGCTATTATCTGAACATCACTATGAACATACGAGTATATTAAATATCATAGTTCGTACATAACAATTTCAGATAACAATATTTTAATACTTTTAGAGCAAGATTTGTAAGTAGTCGGGTTCTAGTTTTTGAACAAAATGTATATTGGTACCTATCATGGAAGAAAAATCTAGATACTATTATACAACGTTATTTGTATATTGTACTTGCTGTTGCCCCGTGTGGTGCCGGCAAAAAATAGTACCAACCCTTACATACCCGTGGGTGTCGTAAGAGGCGACTAAGGGTTATAAACTGGAGGATGGGCAGCAGCATCCTCCTTTGTATCTAACATCTTACGTACTGCGGTCACCTACAACCGCGTGTGGTGCCAGCCGTAACGCTAACAAGCGAGGTGACTATGGTAGTTCCCCTCTACATATTTCCAGCAAAAGCTATAGGTAGAATTCTAGAGGGAGCTCCCTGTCCTGAAGTGGACATTTTCTTGGGATGGTATGATGACTTGCTGTTGCCAACGACATCGCTCGCCTTGTAACTTTCCCAAAGAGTGATAGATCGTAAACGAGAAAAGATAAATAAATGCATAAACGTGTATTGCAAGAACACTATGCGAAAAGAGTAAAACGTAGTAGTTTTGCCACTGCAGGATTTAAAAAAAAACCGGCCAAGTGCGAGTCAGACTCGCGCGCCTAGGGTTCCGATACACCTTTAGTATTTTTGGAAGCAATAAAGTCCATTTTTAGGACCGCAAAACTAAATTTGTTTGTAAATGTTTTTTGCAGATTTCTAAAAAAGGGTGCAATTTAGAAAGATCGTTTTATTTTTGCTGCAATGTTTACAGAAATTTCTATCGATTGTAATTAATTCAGATTAAGGGGGGGTAGTGGTATTTATTTTACATTTTTCACCATAACTTGATAACCATTGTAAAAAAATACAAAAATATATTTTAGAACTAGCTGTTACCCGCGACTTCGTCCGCGTAGATTTTATAAAAAAACAGAACTCGAACTTAATTGAAACATATTTTACGGAGCGCTTATCCTTCTTGATCCCTACGTAAAAGATGCATTTGTACTTATCCAAGTTGAATAAATGCATCTTACTACAAACTTAATTATCTTTTGATTTTATTTAACTGGTAGGTAGTGCGGAATTTTCATTGTCAACCGTTACAGGCGAACTTAAAAAAGAAGGCAATAAAGGGAGTGAAGTGAATGGGTAGCGAGGAGGTATTCATAAAAGTAAAAAAGGTCCCTATTCCTCCCTATCTATCCTTTTGTATCCCCCCCCCTACATTCCCACTCCCCCTCCCTCACCCTCTCCCACTCTCTCTTCCTCTCCCTCGCCCCTCCCTCTTCCCCCCCTCACCCTTCCTTCCCCCTCCATTTCCCCCCTTCCCCTCTCCCCATCACCCTCCCTTTCCCCCCTCGCCCTCCTCCCATTCCCCTCCCTTTCCACCTTCCCCTCACTCATCCTCCCCTTCCCCCTCTCCCTCCCTCTACCCCCCCCTCCCTCTACCCCCTCCCACGCCCTCTACCCCTCCCTCCCCCTTTCTCTCCCCTCATTTTCCCCTCCCTTACACTCTCTCCCTATCCCTCCCCCTCTCCCTCTCCCTATCCCTGACCCTACCCCTATCCCTGCTTCTACCCCTAACGCCATCTTAACCGCTATCCCTATCCTTATATAAACATACAACTGACACTCATATTGATTTTTAGACATTTCAAACCTATCGAATCCCAACCCCATCCCAGTGGTGGTGGTATTTCACGTCCACCACGTTGGATTTCAAAATCATTGTAGTTTTCGTAATCAGCGACCCGATAAACCATACGAACGACACCCATATTGATTTTTAGACATTTCAACCCTATCGCACCTCAACCTTATCCCCAGGGGATAATGGTAGTTTACGTCTACCACGTTGGATTTCAAAATTGTAGTAGTTTTCGTAATCAGCGATACTTAGTTGAATAAAAAAAGTCCCATCAAAATCGGTTAAGTAGTTTCGGTGTGCTGTAGCAGATACAACCCCGCTAGAGTATTATTGTATGTGTAGATTCCCACGGGAATGAGATATTTTCCCGGGGTAAAAAGTAGCCTATGTCCGTCTCCAAGTTACCATCTATCACCATACCAAATTTCATCAAAATCCGTTCAGCCGTTTAGGCGTGAAAGAGCAACAAACAAACAGACAGACAGACAGACAGACAGACAGAGTTACTTTCGCATTTATAATATTAGTATGGAATAGTATGGAAGTATGGATGTACAAGTAAAGCCCTTTCATATGACAATCCACTCGACCTAGTAGCGAAAATTTGAAATTTGGCTCCCCCTATATATGGGCCCCCTTTACATTAATAATCATATTTTTTTTATTCTTTCATGTGCAATTAAGTTGAGCAAGCATATTCTAAAACTATTCTAAATTTCAAGTCGATAGGATGAGTGGTTTCTGAGATATACAGGTGTGACAGACAGACAGACAGACAAACGGACAGACAGACAAAGTCACACCATAAGGGTTGCTTTTTCTTTACTATTTTGGTATTGGAACCCTAAAAAGCTAAGTTTTTAAGCATTATTGGGAAGATATAAAGCTAACAGAAGCTTTAATTTAATTTTCGAAAAATATTATCTGTAAAAAACAAAACAAATCTAACGATGAAATCGGACGACATTTAAGACGAACAATTTTCGAACCTTTAATTTTACATATCAAACTAAAAATAAAAACTTTATTTTATGAGTAAATTGATAACCTTGAAGTCAACTTTCAAATATAAGACTAATGAAAAAAATAGCATTAGAATTATAGGAATTATAATTTCATTAATCTATAAGAAAATTTCGGCAGTTTCATAGGTAAAGACCTACTCGTATTATTATAGAGCTTATTTGACGTGAATAACAGATAGGATATTCTAAAATTTATCTGACAAGGTTAAGAGTTTGAATAGTTTTCGTCATTTTCGAAGGGATTGTTTAGGCTTCTTTTTCTAAATTAAATTCAGTTTTATTAGAGTTTTTGAAAACTAATCCCGTAACGGGTTTAATAAAAACATTGTATGAGAATCTAGGCACTAGGGCCTAGGCTGTGCCTAGGCACACAAAAATAACGCTAACTTATTTCTAACCTTTACAAAGATATAAAAGTCACACACATACCTAATGCGAATTCGATGTAATAGCTGAAACTAGACTCTTGAGTGGTTATAAAAGCCCAGATAATGTGATTGGTGCGTAACTCTGAAAGCAACGTCACAGAAATATATTTTTCACTTTCTGGATCTTAGAAGTTCTTATTTGGGTGTTAGAGGAATAAACTTGTGTTTTAGGCACTAGGTCTTGAATGCATTGACTTACAAAACCTCTTTAAAAAGTAAAGAGGTTTTATATGGCTTTAACTACGCAGTAAAACATTACAAAACTTCATACAAGCCATATACAAAATAACAAAAATATAAAAACTGAGGCGCTACCGCCGAACTCAATCGTTATCGAATCTCTCTTTTCGTCTTGGACGATTGAGTTCGGCGGTAGGGGCTCTGGTCTCTAGTCCTGGCCCAATGAATGGTATAATCTTGGCTCCCTATATAAGGAATAATAATATTTAAATATTAAGCTACTTATTAAGCCGCATATTTTGCCCATGAAACAGAACTACTTTTCCCAAAAAACATAGGTAAAAAAAAATTACTTCCCATACAACATGGGCTCTTAACTGATGCAGTTTGTATTGGAAGTCGATTTTTTTTCGTATTTCGACCTATGTTCCTTGAGAAAAGTTGTTCAGTTTTATGGGAAAGACCACCTTTTAAAATATCCGTTGTGACAGAAAAATAACGCTGTATAAGGAACAACATGACTAATTAATTTTCTCGCAATATTAAAAACTAATCTTACAACTCGATTTTAAACTTATTTTATAAGTCAGTAACTCGAAACACTGGTGAGTTTTAGGCCCTCGTTGTACTCTTTTCTTTAGAACAAGAGAAATAATGTATCACTGAAAATCTAGAGACTTTTTTCTTATGAAACAGTATAAGTTTGTTTAGAAAAGGTTAGATAAAATTTGATTTGAATAAAAAAGAAATACAAGGACTTTTCACAAAATCCCTACCACCGATTATGATTATTGTTCATCCAAAAGTGCAAATGCTTACCAACCTAACTCTTATTGGCGCACGACAGGGTTTTTTATAATAACATACATTTTATAAAGTAAAAAATCATAATCTTTTCTTTTTACGCGCTATACGTGATACACGTACACTTAACAATATTTTCTTGTCTTATTTCTTTTAATCCATCGTTAAAAAGTTTCACAAAAACGATTTTCGATGATTTTTCTCTCAAGCCATGCAGTTCATGTAGCGCGTGCTATGCGTGACATTCGACTGCCTTAGTAAAGACGCATTCGAGCGCCGCAGGTCATACTTACATAGCGGAGTGAAACAGGCCTGCCTGCTCTATGTATGTATGTATATATTCTTTATAGCATCACAAATAAAAGAAGAGACAAATTACAAACGAGAATATTATGCAAAGGCGGACTTATCCCTAAATGAAATTTCTTCCAGCCAACCTTAGAGAGGCTCTATTATCATCAAGCTACATTATTTCAACTGTATTATGTGACATTTTCTTTCAGTTGGTATAAAAACAAACTGCCTTGGAAGACATATCTAATCACTGAATGTTTTTGTTCTGTGCACCAACCTCTAAGGAAATAGATTCGTCCACGATTCGACTCGCATCAATCACTCTGGCCACTCCTAAACCATAATTCTTGTGTACGAGTGTGATGTTAAGATCGCTCTATGATTTTGTGGTAGAAAAATTATAGTAAAGCACCTGTTCCATCCTCGGCTATCGAATTCGAGACTCTCGGACTCTCGGTACACTAAGCCAAAGAAATTAGTAGCTGTATTCCCATTAATTGGGAATATGCATGATGTTTTTTATTTAAAAAAAATATCCTCATTCATGTAATAAACAGTTTAGTAAAACAATTTCTCGAATAACTATGAAATTAAAAAAGATATAAGCAATCGAAGAATTGTTTCTGTCTCTTTCTAGCAAAACGAAATTTAATAAGAAGTTTATATGACCGTTGTGGCATGTAACGTCACATGCCATGTCGGATCTCTCTGTCTAATCGGCGCGTAATTAATAGTTTAAAATGATTATATCAGCCGTATTTCTTAGCCGATTTTCATTTTCATTTCACTATTTGTCATCTCTACTACGCGTTTTCATATTTTGTTAATAAATGCGACTAAAAAAATGTATGCATACTCCCTATTCATATCGTGTGTAGGTTCTAAGATTGATGACCGATCTTACAAGCCATGGTGTTAGATTTATTGAGCCACCAAAGGTCTCTGTCATTACTTCCATGGACGGTAGCCTAGACCAATAGCATAAAGTGCCTGTTAACTCTTTAGACGCATAAAACCACATACGCAAAACGACGGGACGGGACGAGACGGGCGACTTATAAAGTAACAAAAAAAACTCTATAAATTCGTTCTAGTTTTGGTTAGGTAGGACTATTCAAGTTATGTATAATATTAATACCATCAGATAGTCTATTCCATAGGTAATTTGGTGCCTGCTTCGCGTTTCTTCTCTCGTCAACAGTTTCATACATTTCAAATAGCCATTTGAATTCGGTTTAGAACGTTTACCGACGCATTCCCCTTCCCTATTCATGCTCGCCTGGTAGATCTCTTTTGTCAATCTTCATTTATTCATCCTCGCTAGGTACATGAGCGATACATTTCAGCATGATTTCAGCATTACCTTCTCAATTTTACTTAATACCTACAGTCAAAGTAATAGCACAGTAAATATATAAGCTAAAGCAGTATGGAAACTCCTAACAAACGTCCAAAACTGGCGCACTCACACATGCACACACCGCTACAGGAAAATAAGCAGTTTTCGCGCTGAAGTAAGTCGTGGGTGCTAAAACTCAAAGAGATTTGAACCTCGCTAAGCGTAACGAGGTTCAAATCTCTTTGCTAAAACCATAATACAAACAAATAGGTACAAATATAGAGTTCCTATAAGTATGTCCCTGTCCTTGTGCGATAAAAGGCGACTAAGTATCTTAATCTGCCCTTGCGTGATAAAAGGCGACTAAGTGTCCTCATCTGCCCTTGTGTCATAAAAGGCGACTAAGTGTCTTTAAAATTGTCCCTCCATACAAAACGCACTATCGGCTGACGTAGTTTCTAATGCAAATGGACATAAAAACATTTTTTTTCGTATTTTGACTTCTTACGGAAAGTTGTTTAGTTTTACGGTCCAAAAGTCTTTATCTGCCCTTGTGTCATAAAAGACGACTAAGTGACTTAACCTTCCCGTGTGTCGTAAAAGGCGACTAAGTGACTTCTTGACCTTTCCTTGTGTCGTAAAAGGCGACTAAGGGTTTCGGAAAAAATTGTTTAGTTTTACGGTCCGAAAACATGCTGAAAGGAACTACTCGTAAGTTGATAGAAGCACCCCAATATTTGAGTTCATCATACTATTCTTATTTCAAAACATCTGGGTTACAACCCTGACGCTCCGACGCAGAATAGTTCTTTTTTCAAAAAAAGGCCCGAGTTTCCATACTGCTTTAGCTTATATATTTACTGTGGTAATAGCTTGACTAGAATGACAGTAGTGTGAGAGCAGGACGTAGCTATGTGTAAGATATTGGAGCGACAGAGACACGTATCACTCCGTGCTGCTCCTGCAAATAGCTGACTCTCGTTCTAATCAAGCAATCATTTCGACTGTAATTTTTTTTTGTATTCCGCGACGGTGGGCGAGAGTCGTCACCCAATGGATACCACAAAATCTCCAACGCCGCAGGGTAGACCACGAAAAAGGTGGCGCGATGATTTAGACTCGTACCGTCGCGATTGGCCAGAATTCGCTATCGGCCACGACAGTTGAAGGACCGACGGAGAGGCCTTTGCCCAGCAGTGGGACAGTATGGGCTAGCGAAAAAAAAAAATTCCAACTTACCAATCTATTTGCAGCCATGACACTCAAAACAGAGCATATTTGACGGAAAGAATAACATTGTTTTACAAATTTGTTTTTTCTGACAGCTTTAGCCGATTCCTTTTGACATAGCTGCATTATGTGACAACCGGTGAATAAACAAAAAAAGATGTTATCAAGCCACAACGCCTTTTCTCTACTATTTTAAAATCAACAGCAAAATTTACAAATTGCGTCGGAGCCCCAACACCTTGTCGTCTCCACTGCCAGCGGCACAAATATATATTGCGGCAAGAGGGCCGCATATTTCTCCATTTTCTTTTGAGCGGCTAATTCGGCGGCTGCACCAGCTGACGACGACGTACGGCTTAAGTGGCTAGGAGCGAAGGTGCTGACACACGTAGCGTCCCAAAGGAGGCAACGCCCCTTCGCCCAAGGAACCAACGTCAACCCATCCCACAGGCCTTTTACCGTCTGTTCGACTAAGGCCAGGAGGTTCTAGAACACATGGGACGCTCGCGGAAATCAGTGCCCTCCTGACGATGTCATTGAGAGCGTGGTGACGCGGAAACCTCCCTGAGCAGCGACAGCAACTCATAGCATGGTGACCGTTGGCCTCCACCATGGAACCGCAGATGCATTTATGTGGCTCACAAACATCGCAGCCCAGGCGGAGAGCAACGGCCACCCGCAAAGAGTTATCGTCGAGTAACGTGCCCAGGTGAGGTGATGGTTTTAAAATTGTAAATTGATTTTGTCTGTACATTGAAGATATTAATTATAAAAAAAACTTTTAACAAAAAATTAAACCGCCGAATGAACTGAAAATCAAAAACTTTAATAACAATAGTCGATTTTACAACAAGTGCACAAAACGAACCAATTTTCCAAGACTTTTAGCAGCTCGAGCCGAAGGCGAGGGCTGATAGTAATGTCGAGGATAAAATGGTTTTGTGGACGAGTTATAAACTCTGCTTTTCACTTTGATTGCGAGAAAATAAAACGTAAAAGTACTCTCTAAATGTAACTGAAGAATGAGTTGTTCCGCTTTAGTGAAGAATATGTTGACGCGCGCGCGGCGCGGGAGGGGTGCAGCAGGCCCGCGCGCAGGGCGTACACCACCGTGATTACATTTTTGCCCTAGTGCACAAAATTCGATTTTGTGCAGCCTATATCCTGCACAAAAAAGCACTTTCAGAGCATGAGAAGTGAAAAGTTCTTAAACTAATTTAAGTACAGCGCGTTCAGAACAAGTTTGTCCATGACGGTTATTTTCCGCGCATGGGTGACAGGCGAAGAGCCAATGAACGATTGGCTTGCCTCCTGGGGGGAGCCGTGCTCACCCCCACGACTCAATTTTTGACTTCTGCGCATTAACGGTCATGGACAAAGTTATTTTGTACGCAGTATATACCTGAGTAATTTTGAGTCGGCGCCGCCGCCATGCATCGCGCTATACGTAGGTAATTAATTAATTCGCTTGTTTGGCGCCGACTCAAAATTACTCAGGTATAGTTACATTAGCAAGAAATTTGTTATTAAGGTTAAATAAAAAAGTTTTATTATTTCTTGCTTTTTCCTTTTTTCGGCGGTTTAATTTTTTTGGTAAAAAGTTTTTATTTTACAATTTTTTTTTTACTATAAATTTTCCCACCCTTAGGGTAAGTCGAACTACAATCAGTCAGTGAACAATCAATCATCCCCTGTTTTCCTACTCTTACTACTAACTTACTTATGCTGGCTCAGCGACCCGAAGAGGATCTTGGCCTCCGACACTAAGAGCCGCCATTCTTCTCTGTTGTGTACAGCTTGTTGCCAGTCGGCTATTTGAAGCTCCAACAGATCTTTCTTGACTTGGTCGATCCAACGATACCTAGGTCGTCCGACGGGGCGTCTACCATTCGGACGTCCAAGATACGCTCTTTTGACCGCACGATCCTCCCCCATCCTTTCCACATGGCCGAGCCAGCGGAGTCGGGCTGACTTGGTCTCCCCAATGATGTTACCTACTCTTAGGGTTAGATTTTTTCCAAATTTATATGGGACCAACTTCGGGGTAACCCTTTCCAATAAAAAAAGAATTATTAAAATTGGACTACTCTGTATAAAGTTATGCGTGGTCATACATAAAAAAAATATACGCGTCGACTTGAGAACCTCCTCCGTTTTTTTTTCATTTTGTCGGTTAAAAAAATTATCACGTTTTTCTATTTTGATACCCCTGTATCCAAATCACTGATTTTTGGACTTTTTGTCTGTTTGTTTGTTTATTTATTTGAGCATCACGCAAAACTACTAAACCGATTTTTATGAATTGTTTGTTTGATAGCAAATAGTTTGACTTATAATTTATTTAACATGCGGTCAAGAGCCAAAAGATAGTAATTATCACACTATTTCTAATCCTGCTACTCATTTTCTATCGTGAATAATAATTTATATCGTGAATATAGGTAATTTCTCCAAACACAATAGTAATATTAGTAGAAGCAGTCCTTAGATTAGGTAATAGGTACGATCGGGCCAATTGATTTGAGAGTACTAAGTAGTAACTATTGTATGGAGGGGACTACTGTCAGATCCTAAACGATTAAACGAGCAGTATTTGTATTTATAGTTGTATGCTTAGATAAATGATTCGCTGCGCTCCGACCGCAGCGAATCATTTATCTAAGGTTGTATGTATATTTAACTCATATATTTTAATTGTAATCGGTTTCTTATTAAACAGGTCTAATGATTTCGATTAAATCCTATCCTATCCTACTTCCTACTAGTCCTACTAATATTATAAACGCGAAAGTTTGTAAGTATGGATGGATGGATGTTTGTTACTCTTTCACGCTAAAACTACTGAATGGATTTTAATGAAACTTGGCACACATATAGGTTAGGTCCTGGAATAGCACATAGGCCACTTTTTACCGCGGGAAAACGCATTTAATGCGGGTGAAACCGTAAGCGGAAAGCTAGTTTAACATACGGGGGTTTTTGGGTCTCAGCTACATATAGGCCGACTTTTAATTAGTTCTTGATAGAAAAAGGCCTGAATGTACTCATGATACTGAACAACTTTCCCCAAGGAACATAGGTCGAAATACGAAAATCAAGTTTGATCTCCCATAGAAACTGCATCAGCTGATAGCGCATTTTGTAAGGGAGGTCAAATTTGGTTTTTCGTATTTCGACCTGTGTTCCTTGGGAAAAGTTGTTCAGTATCATGAGTACATGCATATCTTTTGCTATCAAGAACTAATTAAAAGTCACCCTATACTGGGTGTTAGTGTAAACACTGTGATTCTTGAAACTGTACATTGAGACCATGGAACTGAACAACTTTCCCTAAGGAACATAGGTCGAAATACGAAAAAAAATTTTTCATCTCCCATACAAAATTCGCAATCAGCTGGTGCAGTTTCTATGGGAAGTCAAAATTTTTTTTTCATATTTCGACCTATGTTCCTTAGGGAAAGTTGTTCAGTTTCATGTTCTCAATGCACAGTTTCAAGGATCACAGTGGTCTTATGTCTGGGAAAATTCGTTTTCCCCGTGTTTTCAAGCATTTTTCCAAAATACCGCGTTTTAGATTAAAACCTACAACGCCGTCTGTTAGCGGGTAGCATAGCGTAGCGGGTTGCTCACCCGATGATATTTTAACGTTGAGGTGGCTGGCTATTATAGAGCGAAGCTCTGTCGCCCAGGTACCTTATCTTGTTAGAGATAGAGTGATGTGGAAATCTAGACTATTATCATCAGACTTCTGAACACATTTATTCTAAGATCTTTCATTAATATTGACTGGACAACGTAATCTTATTTAATTAATCTATCGTAATTCACGTCATAAAATCCATATTACATCGTGTGGTGTACACCAGACAATGCTGGTGGCCAGCTTGGACAATGACTGTCAACGCATCAACGCCGAGCGATGGCCGACCGAGGGGGCAGTCTCTGTCGGGCTGTGCTATTGGACACACGTCTAAATAAGATAGAATTTAGTTAATAATTTGTTATTCCATTCACCAACATACATACAGTACTATCTGGAAGTTATGAAGTGGTGTCTTATTATGTAAATATATCCCGAAACACGAGGCCCGATCGGACACCACACATCGATATGCTAAACTATTAAGACTTGAAATATACTATAACTTCCTAGATTACTAACAATAAGCTTATTTTTGCTTGCACTGAGAAAGCAAGGTCAAAAAGTAGCTATCGTTTGAATAAAGAAAGAAAACTTCCATTACAGGGTCTAAAAACACAAATGACAATTCTGATATTCCAAACACATTGAACAAAGCCGACTTTTAAAGTAGGGCGTGCTGCAGTGTTTTCTTGCCGATTCTTTTACGCTGCCATAGATCGATCCGAAATGGTGGTAGACTCGCTCTATCTGCATTGTATTCTGCATGTTATGACAATCAATACGTATGCTATATAGAATCTACATTGATAATATAAATCTAAATATCATCTCATCTTTACATTGTCCGTCAACATCAGGTAGGATCCGCTCTCCTAATCTCCTAGCGCTATGACATGCCTGTTGTGTTTCGGTTCAAAGGATAAGTAAGCCAATGAAATTACCAGCATATGAGACCTTTCATCTTACTGGGTGGGTGAGGCTGGGCGCATGCTCACACTCAGGTAGCACAGCACAGTGGGTGGGCGTATGTTGGGACGCAGAAAGCGTAGCGCAGAGCGGAATGCGTCTTCCCTCTCTTTATTACGAAGAAAACTGAAAGTGAGGATTACTGTTTTATGGTGCGCTGAACATATGCCCACCCTCAGTTTTTATCAAAAGCGAGAAGGGAGCGTGGGACTGCGAGGCCTGAGTCTCAACAAACACTCAGCCTAATGGATGATAATAACTAAAATCCACTTTTTTTATTCATTCTTACGCTTACCAATCTATTTGCGGCCACGACACTGAAACCAAAGTGTGTGTTATGGAAAGAATAACATTGTTTTACATACTTGTTTATTCTGACATCTTTAGCCGATTTCCTTTGGCATAGCTGCAAAATGTGTGGTAAGCATTGGAATACACGAAAAAAATTGATCATACTTTGTGGGTCACCCCAAACTTGAACCAATAAAACTGCAGAACTCTGTAATAATAATGATATTGCACTTAAAAGAGGCCAGCACTCATTTGGCTGAACGCCAAAACTGCAAATGCTCGAAACACGAATAATGAACTCGTTATACTCTGTATCATTATCTAGACTTCCATCCTGCGGATTTGGCCGCACTTGATTTTTTTCAAAGTAAAACTACTTATACTTTCAAAGTACTTTTTTACTTCTTTACAAAGTTACATGAACCAATAGAAACTTCTTCTCTTTGTGAAGCTATGTAGTTTAGGCACAGGCCAGACAGAAGAGGTGCGCCGCACGGCACGCCTTCAGCGCACCTCTTCTGTCTGGCTTGCACCGCGTCGTTCTCCTACATTTTGTATGCATGTGATTTGAACAGGCGACGAGACGGCATGCCTAAGGCGCACTGTCGGTGCACCACCGGCGCACCGCCGGCGTGACCGCCGGCACGCCGCCGCACAGCACAGACCGCTGCCATCGATTGCGTCGTCCAGCCGAAAAGTGTACCACGGGGGCGCTCGAAGCGCGCCTAGGGCGCACCCGAAGCGCGCCGCGCCTGTTCTGTCTGGCTTGCACCTTAGCTGACGTCATTAAGAGATTTTAATATCCAACAATGAATAAACGATTTTGACTTTGACTTTTGCAGGCGTGGCTTAGGTTTTGTTTTATATGGCAAGTGAGCACCTACGTGGACCACCTGGCTTGGCGGTAAGTGGTCACCACCGCCCATGGCACCCTCTGTCTTATTAGTGACAGAATGCGACAATAATAAGACAGCAAGGCGCTTTGCCCACCCTGGGAACTAACATGGTAAGTTTCTTGTGCCGATAGTAGTGTCAACACTGCTTCTATACGGCAGAAATAGCCAAGGAGGTAGTACTACCCCAGAAGGACTTTGCACAAAAGCCCTACCACCTTCCAAAATGTTTGTATGTTGGGATAAAAATAAGGTAGGTAAATTACGCGACAGGTCAAGAGTGCGGACGAAATGTACGGTGCGCCATACGTTTCGTCAGCATTCTTCACCTGTCTTGTTCTATACAGGGTGTATGGGACGGTGTACCGAAAACTGAAAGGGCGTGCTCAGACAACGAAACTGAACACTTTGACTTCTCCATTCAAATTGCTCACTCTGATCGAACAGTTTGTATGGAGAGGTAAAATTTCTTTTTCATTTCCCAAAAATGTTTCTTTGGG
The DNA here is from genome assembly GCA_947532105.1 of Athrips mouffetella. Lineage (NCBI taxonomy): Eukaryota > Metazoa > Arthropoda > Insecta > Lepidoptera > Gelechiidae > Athrips > Athrips mouffetella. The sequence continues at coordinate 18,071,167 of OX383980.1, forward strand.
AAAGTTGTTCAGTTTTGTTGACTGAGCACGTCCTTTCAGTTTTCGGTACACAGTCCTTTACATTCTGTATGTTCTTATTAATTTAGTAGAGTTTGGCTAGGTATCCTACTAATATTATAAAGGCAAAAGTTTGTAAGTACGGTCGACCGCTCGTCGGTAGAAACTTTTTAAACTCTATTACCACGCCATAAGGTCCATAATTGTTTCTACTGATGTGCTGTTGAGTGTACATATGGATGGATGTTTGTTACTCTTTCACGTAAAAACTACTGAATTAATTTTAATGAATCTTTACAATAATATAGCTTATACATCAGAATAACACATCGGCTACAATTTATAAACCTGCGCAGGTGAAGTCGCGGGCACCAGCTAGTATAAAAATAACTTTACCTTCTAACTAATAGTGTTATTATTATTAGCAACATTAATATAACATGAGACATCAAATTAATCAATATGTAGGAAGACACGAACATTAACTATTTAGAAGGGAGGGATACTTGTTACCACATCATGAATTATGTCTCCGGGATCATGTCAAGATGAATTATAACACTCTACTGAGGTTATAAGGTCTAACAGCCTCTGTGGTCTATAGATAAACCGCCTAAATGAGTCCTCGCCCGCGGGGTACAGGGGCGCGGGGGTAAGACGACAAAGGGGGAACGAAAGAGGTGCGGGCGGCGGGGCATTCTCATTCTCTACGCGCATAGAATATATGAAACAGTTCATATATTCTATGTCTACGCGCATCCGCCCCCCGCACCTGCCCTTGTACCCCGCGGGCGACGACTCATTTAAGCTCAAGTCAGACAGAGGCGGTATGATTACGAAAGCGGTCCGGGGCGGTTTGTTTGGCGGGAACAAAATACCGCGCCGCGACCGCTTTTTAATGTGACAGGGTACATAAGAGCTCATACTTTACAAAAAATACCGGCCCCGGAACGCTTCCGCTACCGCCTCTGTGTGACGCGGGCTTTAGGCGGTACTACTATAGTGGTTAGAGCGCTTGGCTCTCGATCCGGAGGTTCTGGGTTCGATTCCCGGTGGGGACACTGTCAAACACCTGTCAAACAAAAATTTAAAAGGAAGATTAATGAAAATATGTGTCACAAGGTATTCTGACATTCATTCAGTCATTGTAAATACGGCATAGGCAGGCGTCATTCTGTAAATATTGTATGTGGATGTCAAATCACGTTTGATGATTTGACACTTCTCTGTCATCCCATAGAAAAATAAGTTAGTATTCCCTGTATTCCGAGCGGAGCAAGGAGTCCGCATTCTTTGGTGCGACCTCCTCACCACCTGATTGTCTGAAACGTTAGATGATTCCGTGCTTCGGAAGGCACGATAAGCCGTTGGCCCTGACTGCTATCTACAGATGTAGTCATCAATGAGCCATGTCAGAGGCTTTTGGCGGCTCAACAACTGACCAGGGTTAGTGAGGTCGGTCATCGACCTTGCGACCCACACGATATGATGATGATGATGTGCACAGGCAACGTAGCTACTCCTAGGTAACGTCTGTATGAACAAGGCAAGGTAGGGCTTTATGCTAAACTGGATTTATAATTTATTATTATTTTTTATGTGACAAGTGAGCAAACGAGCAGGTGGGCCACCTGATGGAAAGTGGTCGCCACCTACCATGGAGCCCGCTGTCTTATTAGTGGCATACCCACCCCGAGAACTAAGTTATAGTGTGTCTCGTGTGCCAGTAATTTCGCTAGCTCCCTCTCCCTTCAAACCGAAACACAGCAGTGCAAACACTGCTATTTCACGGCAGAAATTGGCAAGATACTTCCCCAGACGGACTTTGCACAAAAGCCCTACCACCTTATATGCTATATTATACTTTTAACTCATGACAAACTAAAGCTGAAAGACATCCATGGCTGCACATAGGCCTACCTTGGGCCTACCCTAAGGATCTCCAAAACAACCGGTCCTGCGCTGCAACTATCAAGCGGCTTTGTATACGACCTTGACCAGATGATCTAGACGACTTGCCATAAAATTTTGAGATGACGAAAGCAAACGCCATAAAATGTATAAATAGAACAAATAATAAAACAAGACAAATGTTAGCGGCCTTGTCGCTAATATGTAGCGCTTAGAAACTTCATAAGCTCATAATATCCCATGAAACGTCTACTGCAGGCTTGGGAGCTCCCCCCAGAATTGAACAATGTGGAGGGGAAGTACTATAGTCACCACGTTTGTTAGCTTTGTGGCTGGCACCATGGACCGCAGTTGTTGGTGAACGCAGAATGTAAGATAGTACGATTCACAAAAAGATGCTGCTGCCCGCCCTCCGGTTTATCATTCAGGTCGCCTTAGTCGACTCTTAAAACACCCACGGGTAAAGATGGGTTGGTACTATTCTTTGCCGGCACCATATGCTATTATTTAAATAAACTTGGACAATTGGCGTTGCAACACAACGCGGTTTGCGCGATCATATCTCTTGCGCACATCCAGGATGTGGAACGATCTTCCCCCTGCGGTTTTCCTTGGTAGTTACGACATGGGGTCATTCAAAAAGCGGGTTAACAAACTTCTCAAAGGCCGGCAACGCACTAGTACCACCCTCCCAGGTGTTGCAAGTGTCAATGGGCAGCAGTGACACTTACCATCAGGTGAGTTGTCTGCTCGTTTGCCTGCTCTAACATAAAAAAAAAGATCTCTGGTTCAATCCCTCCTCTTTATTTATCCAAATCAATGTTATACACACATGTAGGTGAGACGAGCCGATTGATCCGCCCTTATATACAAATCACACGTTACCTGTATTAGGTTATCCGATCGCAATCAACACGTTATGAGTCCATTAGGACACACGGATGGAAAGGTTTTAAGAGAATTTTAGAACACCAACTACCCTGAGTAATAAGGAAAGCGTAGAAACAAATTCGGGCAGTTGTAAACATGCAAGAGGTCCATGAGCTTATTTCGCCATCTCCCTTCTTCCGTCGGGAGCCCAAACACCACGCAGGATACCACCCACACTTGGTTGATGTTCCACACATTCGCAATAAACGCTTTGAAACATCTTTTGTAAAGCGCACAGCGAAGGATCAGAATATTCTGCCTGCATGCGTCTTTATTCCCGAGATTATACAACGTGTTAACGGAATAAGCGAAACTGAGAAAATAGTTAGTAGAATCAATTTCACGGGTTTTTGATTAGGTATATTTTTCTATTTTTAATATGTAAATTTTTGCCGCTTCTATGTACATTTGTGGAGCGGTGAGGAGGGGAGGGAAGTTGGCGTGGGCGTTTTCGTTATACAATGTCAATCAAGATCCTAGTGCCTGTAATAATACTACGTCTATATAGACGGAGAGCGCGTGGTCGTCAACCCTACCTCATCGATTACCAAGATGCGACTAATCTAGAGTGATGCATGTTAAAAAGTTATATCCGAATCAACAGGGTTGCCTGGGCGCAACCTGGCAGGTTTTGTACAGTGGGCAAAAAACTTGTAATTTTTTGGGCAAAAATTACCTCATCGAATACCAAATAGGTACATAGTACATTTGATAGTACTCATCAAGGAGTGCCTAAATCAACAGGGTTGCCTCACTCAATCCTGGCACATTCGGGGGTTGGCCTGATTTTAAGGTGGTCAAAAATGAGAAAAATTACCTCATCGATTACCAAGTAGGTACTTATTACAACTGATAGAGCTCTTCAAGAAGGGGCAAAATCAACAGGGTTGCCTCGCCAAATCCTGGCACATTCGTGAGTTGGCCTGATTTTAGGTCGGCAAAAAAATACAAAACTTACTTACGATTATGAGTAATGAATTGAAACTTATACCATTTGAAGGATCTAGACATCTTAATAATATTTGCTATAGTATGCCGACACTTAAACAAGTTTCATATTATTATACAGGATAAAAAGTTAAGATGGGGTACACACGGCAGCTACTATAAAAGCATTATAGCTACAAAAAAAAATTGTAAAGAGACTAACCCTATTCTTTAGAGATATTTTGATTTTTGACCTACATTCACAGATTTTGGAAAAAATGTACAGTCAACAAGAAAAATGGCAATTTTCACAAAAAAAAAATTCATTTCATTTGATCTTATTATTGATAAAAAACATAATTTTCTATGGGCTCAAAAGAGGTTAAGGTATTAGAACTGTCAGAAAGCACATAATTATTTTCCCATACATGTAATAGGAGAAACAGAAATTTTCATGTACCTTTTTTACGAAACATTCCATCCTCTTGTTACTAAGAAACAAAAGTCTGTAAAAGGTCCACCAGGGTAAAGGTATTAGAACTCTCAGAATCCGCAAAATAAATTTTGACTTTTAGAGCCATTAGCAATTTCTAAGTGGGCAAAACACTTTTTGGGTAACAATTACCTGTACGAATGTAGATGTAATGTAGTGAACGTATGTGTGTGTCTGAGTGTGTGTGTGTTTGTGTTGTAGAGTAGGATGTGTGTGTGTGTATGTTGATATAGTGCTCTTTAAGAAGTGGCAATATCAACACGGTTGTCTTGCCAAATCCTGGCATTTTCGGCCTGAATTTATTTTATTACTGAATACTGCATGAATGACTGATATATCCACGCCCAGCCCAAGCCACTGGACATAGAGACTTGAAATTTTGCACATAGATACCGTGTACCTCATACAGTGTAGGCAACATGGTTGCTTCCCTCAATCCTGGCACATTCGGGAGTCAGCCTGATTTTAGGGTGGTCAAAAGTTTAAAAAATTACCTCTTTGATCACCAAGTAGGTACTAAATGGCAAAATGTATTATTTTATTTATTTTATTTATTTAAAAGAATTACATACTAATCTTAATACTAATTTACAATTTATGTAAGGTGTAACAAAAACCTAATTAGGTTTGTCCATACACCTACAGATTCGACGGCACTCTGCGACCGCACGCAACTTAGTTCAATGTTATTTTCAAATGAATACATACTATGAGGGTAAAGCCACGAACAAATCTAAAAAGATCAATTTGGCACACATTGCTGGGCTATTAATTAAAGTACATTCTGATCAGTATTTATTTTAGTTTATGATAAGTTATTTATATGTAAAGTATTTTAATTTTACTTTTGCACTATTGTGTCCCGTTGCTATTCACTTTTTCACTGCTTCAGGTTGGCTGAAGAAATCCTTTAATTTTGTTGTTTTATTTTACCTATGTGTGAAATAAGGAATATACAGGGTGTAAGGGACGGTGTACCGAAAACTGAAAAGGCGTGTTTAGTCAACGAAACTGAACAAATTTCCCAAAGAAACATTTTTGGGAAATGAAAAAAAAATTTAGACTTCTCCATACAAATTGCTCACTCTGACCGAACAGTTTGTATGGAGAGGTCAAATTTTTTTTTCAATTCCCAAAAATTTTTCTTTGGGAAAGTTGCTCAGTTTCGTTAACTGAGCACGCCCTTTCAGTTTTCGGTACACCGTCACTTACACCCTGTATACAAAATCAATAGGTTTACCCGCCAAATACAAAATTTAGCTACATGAAAACATACTATGGAGGCTAACCCGATATTTTGGAGAAATTTTGTCGCACATTTACTGATTTCAATTAAATGTACAGTAAAAAAACTGCAACGTTCACAAAACTTATAATTTTCATTTCATTCGATCATCTTACTGATAAAGAACAATTCTCTGTGGGATCAACCGAGGTCAAAGTATTAGAACTCTCATAAAACGCAAAATTGGTTTCCCATACATTAAGTAGTAGCATTAAAACTGAAACTTTACATACCTTTTTTCATACCATTCGATCCTTTTGCTGATAAGAAACAGAAGTCTATGTAAGGTCAAGCATGGTCAAGGTATAAGAACTCTCGGAAAACATAATATAAAATTTCAACTGGCTTTTAGGGCAATTTTTGTATTCTTCATCATATCATCATATCAGCCGAAAGACGTCCACTGCTGGACATAGGCCTCCCCTAAAGATCCCCATGACGACCGGTCCTGCGCTGCTCGCATCCAGCGGCTTCCCGCGATCTTGACAAGATCGTCGGTCCACCTTGTGGGGGGCCTGCCAACGCTTCGTCTTCCGGTACGTGGTCGCCACTCTAGAGTGTATTCTTAATGAGAAAAAACTTCTCTTTAAAAATCACCTTATCGATTTTCAAATAGGTACATAGTATATTCGATAGTGCTTTTTAGAAGTGGCAAAAGCAACTGGCTTGCCATAGTGAGGTTGCTCCGGTTGCAGCGCCGGACTCCGGCACGGCGCCGCGCTGTAAAAATTCACGGCGTGCACCGTGGAAAACTATGGCATGGCGCCGTGCCGTACTCTGGTGCGGTGCCGTGCCGTGGAAATAGAAGAGTGACCAGACAAAAGCTGGTTACTGCTATTTTAGCAGGATTCGGTCTCTAATTATTTTGACGATTTACGTAAGAAAATGAATATAAGAATACAATGAATTGCAAATGCAAGTTTGCAATATCATAAAGATTTTAAAATTAACTGAAATAATTTCAAATTTTAATTTACATTATATGGCAATTGGATTGACATTGAATTGGAATAGGATATAATCTGATTGCAATTGAAGTAGAATTACATTAGATTTGAATTAAATTAGAAATGATTAGAAATTAAAGTGGAACTGAATTCGAACTAAACTGAAATTAAATTGACCCGAGTTAGAATTAAAATGGAACAAAATTGAAACTAAATCATAACTGAATAAAAATTTAATTGGAATTGAATTTTGAACTTAAATTGGAATCATGGAAACTTTATTTCGGTTGACCGCTGTCAAACTCACAATCACTATAACTCGGTTACTACTGACCCTAGACTACTCGTATGTTTGTAATAATGCTAGATCTCGTTGAGATCTCCGTTTCAACTGACAGCTGTCAAAATTAAAACGGCTATATCTCGTAAACTAGCGATGAAAGACTAGTATAGCTCTGTTTGCGGATAAAAATTGTGTTCTTGAATAGGTCTTCACTTCTAGTGAAATAAAGCCTCATATCTCGTAAACTAACGATATAAAAATACTTAGTGTGGGAAAAATATTAATTTGACACTTGTAATGTAGATCTCTTTGAGACATATATTTTTTCCTCAAACAGTGCTAGTCTAGCATAGCTAGTTTATGAGATATGGCCATTTTTATTTTAACAGCTGTAACCTGAATTTAAGATCTCGATAAGATCTATCTTTTGTCCCAACATACAAGTAGTCTAGGGTTAGTAGTTTCCAAGTTAAAGGTATTTAAAGCTGTCAAATGAAATAAAGATCTTGACGATGTCTATCATTTGTCCGAACATACAAGGAGTCTATTTTCATTAGTTTCCGAGTTACAGCGATTTTGAATTTGACAGCTGTTAAACAAAATAAAGATTTCGACGAGACCTCGCATTTGTCCCAACATACGAATAGTCTAGGAACCGTATTTTCCGAGATATTATGGGGATCTGATCCAAATGGCAGACATAACATCGGCAGAGAGATAGACAGACAGCTAAGTAACCCTGTAAGTGTTATTTTTTTCTTTTTGAGGTACGGAACTCTAAAAATAATCGAACTTAATAATATAAATAAAATTAACTTAATAACGTTAACATAATAAAATTAAAATGACCACTAATCCTTTAAAATCAGACCGACTCGCGAAAGTGCCAGGATTTGGCGAGGTAACCCTATTAATTTTGTATATATTCTTTAAACAAACATACATATAAATAACTCATAATTATTTTAATCTACATAATCTTTTAAATTATTTTAATCTAAAAAGCTAAGAATATACTACTAACATAGTAATTACATATGTACATAACTAAATTAATACATTTTGCCATTTAGTACCTACTTGGTAATCAATGAGATAATTTTTGAGAATTTTGACTACCCTAAAATAAGGCCGACTCCCGAATGTAACGGGATCGAGGGACGGAACCTTGTTGCCTTCACTGTATAAGGTATCTATGTGCAATATTTCATGTCTAGGTCCAGCGGTTCAGTAATAAAATAAAATCAGGCCGAAAGTGCCAGTATTTGGCGAGGCAACCGTGTTGATATTGCCACTTCTTAAAGAGCACTACATCATCATACACATACACACACACACATCCTACACTACACACATACAAACACAAACACACATCACATGCATACAAACACACACAGACACACACATTGTTAACGATGGTAGGTACAGAAATACCTATAGAAGGATATCTGCAGGTTTCTACATGAAATTATAAAGGAAATACTAAGAATTAGACCGATGAAAATATATTTTGAAAAATTACAAACAATTGATTGACAACCAAAACGTAAAGACAATTTTGCAGACGAGCCACATTTTAAAAAGTAATAACTACAATGTTCTATGAAAGTCGTACTCGACACACATACATCCATTGTTACCCAAAAAGTGTTTTTCCCACTTAGAAATTGCTAATGGCTCTAAAAGTCAAAATTTATTTTGCGGATTCTGAGAGTTCTAATACCTTTACCCTGGTGGATCTTTTACAGACTTTTGTTTCTTAGTAACAAGAGGATGGAATGTTTCGTAAAAAAGGTACATGAAAATTTCTGTTTCTCCTATTACATATGTATGGGAAAATAATTATGTGCTTTCTGACAGTTCTAATACCTTAAACTCTTTTGAGCCCATAGAAAATTATGTTTTTTATCAATAATAAGATCAAATGAAATGATTTTTTTTTTGTGAAAATTACCATTTTTCTTGTTGACTGTACATTTTTTCCAAAATCTGTGAATTTAGGTCAAAATATCTCGAAAAATTAGGGTTAGTCTCTTTACAAATTTTTTTTGTAGCTATAATGCTTTTATAGTAGCTGCCGTGTGTACCCCATCTTAACTTTCTATCCTGTATAATAATATGAAACTTGTTTAAGTGTCGGCATACTATAGCAAATATTATTAAGATGTCTAGATCCTTCAAATGGTATAAGTTTCAATTCATTACTCATAATCGTAAGTAAGTTTTGTATTTTTTTGCCGACCTAAAATCAGGCCGACTCACGAATGTGCCAGGATTTGGCGAGGCAACCCTGTTGATTTTGTCCCTTCTTGAAGAGCTCTATCAGTTGTAATAAGTACCTACTTGGTAATAGATGAGGTAATTTTTCTCATTTTTGACCACCTTAAAATCAGGCCAACCCCCGAATGTGCCAGGATTGAGTGAGGCAACCCTGTTGATTTAGGCACTCCTTGATGAGTACTATCAAATGTACTATGTACCTATTTGGTATTCGATGAGGTAATTTTTGCCCAAAAAATGACAAGTTTTTTGCCCACTGTACAAAACCTGCCATGTTGCGCCCAGGCAACCCTGTTGATTCGGATATAACTTTTTAACGTGCATCACCCTAGATTAGTCGCATCTTGGTAATCGATGAGGTAGGGTTGACGACCACGCGCTCTCCGTCTAATACCTGTATCTGTTATTAGTACCACTTAATTTCCTACTTTGCCAATTAATAATATAATTAAATCACAATAATTAAAATGTAAGCTAGCGAGTAACTAAGCAGGACTAAAAATAATCTTTGATTGTTAAGATTTCATAGTCTTGTAAAGATAAAATTAAGTTTTTTGCATGAAATAAACAGTTTAATTTTTTTTTATTCCATACATTTTCATTATATTCTACTAGCGTTTGCGACAGTAGAAAGCCACTTGTCTCTAGGCCCTGTGAATAGCTGTAAATTTATTTGTACTGTAATTACTATTTGTTTTTTCAAGCACATAAATCTAATCGTAGTCAAAGTACTTGACAGTGTGTCTCGTATACCTGTAGCAGTAACCAGTGATCAGGTCGTACCCAATTCACGAGGGTCAATAATATCCCGACAACGTGTATATCTACATCATGTACCGACCGTACGGATTAGGGTTCGATAACTCACAAATCAACACGCGGGGTCGTTAACAAATCCCGCTCAAATGTGGGTTACTCATACATATGTCGAAGTTATATTGTATAATTTGCCGTTTTACATAATTACGGCGGAATTTCACAAAACGGCGCGTATATTTTTTTTTTATGTTACGTGTGAGCAAACGAGCAGGTGTGCCACCTGATGGCTTATTAATGGCATATTTTGACACTAATAAAACAGCAAAGCGCGTTGCTCACTTTGAGAACTAAGGTGATATGTCTCATGTGCAGGTAATTTCGCTGGCTCCCTTGCCCTTCACACCGAAACACAGCAGTACAAACACTGCTGCTTCACGGCAGAAAAAAGCAAGGCGGTGGTACTTCCCCAGACGGACTTTCCACAAAAGCCCTACCATTCATTCTAATAATTCCATATAAGTAATTGAATTCCAATAAATTCCTGACAGTACGTTCATCATCATCATTATTGTGTGGGTTGTTTGATCAATAAACAACCTCATACGACCAGTTGCACAAAGTTAAAGCGCTGTTAAATCTATTGTTGTCACTTTTTGTTTTGACGACAAGGAGAGTGACAGCAATAGATTTAAAGGAGCTTTTACTTTTAAGACGTTTTGTGCAACTGCCGGTTAAACTCTGGTGTCAGAGTTGTTGTGAACTACTACCTAGTAGCGAGATCAAAGGCTCAGCGTGCCTTCCAATTTGGTGGTGTGGCAACACCAGAGTGCAAACATCTTACTGTGTAAATTTTATTGTTTAAAATAGTAAACTCTCTGTGAAACTGCAATTTAATCAGTTTTAGTTGCTAAATGTGGTCTAAGCATCGTCTGTGAGTGTTATCAGTGCAATAAACAGTGTATTTTTCTCAAAATATTGTCAACATACGCAAGGACTATGCGAAAGATTTTAATGTGAAATTGCACTTTATTAGCCAATTTGAGCCGTACATTCTTTGAGTGGTGGCTTTTTTATTGCCTCCATTAGTAAATTAATGTGAATTCACTTAGTTTCAGATCGCTCAAAACAAAACTAACCTAAATGTAAACTTTCGATACAAGGATTGCTCGTATTTTTACTTACATTAGCGCCATCTACTATCGAGTAGCGAAATCTTTCACTGTTTACTTACCGAACCTTTCACCATCGAACGCTTGCAGTAGTTCTGCTATTTTCCATAAGAGGGCGCTGTATAAACATATCTCTACAAAGCACGCAAGCGCTGCGTATATTAATTCCTAACCCCTTCAGCTTTCTAACCCCATTAATTAATAAATAGTGGAAGAATGGCGCCTTCGCCGCAAGTTAAATTTGAATGTGGTAAATGCAAACGCCCTATTATTATAAAGGCGCATCTAACATGTGCTAACTGCAAGCTGCATTTTCATTTAGAATGCGTAAACTATGAAAAATTGTACACCTTGATGGACACCGAGCGTAAACTGCAGTGGAAATGTATGCCTTGCCTTAATAAGAATGGGAGTAAGACCAAAAGTTCCTCTGCCAACAGCGCTATGCACCAAACAGTACAAAGTAAAATGACTGACAACCAACAGGAACGAGATACTGACGCCTACCAAAACGTTACGATGACTAGAGGAGGTTCTCGAGGAGAGTTCGCTGCCATCTTTGACGACTGCTCTGGCTCTAAAGACTCCTTTGAAACATCAACTGACCTTAAAAAATACATTGCCGATCAAATGACTGCCTTAACTCAGCAGTTATTTTCTAGAATTGACTCGCTCGCTGCTTCCTTTCAAACTTTTAATAATCGTTTCGACCAAATGGAACAGAGAATTGCGACGGCTGAAAAAAGTCTAGAGAAGAACATGAGCAATGAAGGCAAGGTCAAAGACCTAACTACCATTGTCGACCGGTTGACACGGGAACTTAACGATAGAGACCAGGAGCTTCTCCAGAATGATATTGAGATCTCCGGGTTACCTGAGGAGAGCGGACAGAACCCGGTACACGTTGCCACCCTTGTTGGTAGAAAGCTCGGCGTGACAATTGAGGAGCGCGACGTGATCAGCGCAGTACGTGTAGGCACGCGCCGGGACTACGCGAGCGTGGCTGCCGGTCGAAGCGTGGAAGAGGAGAGTGCGGGGGCGGGGGCACCGCGCCTGCTGGTGGTGCGCCTGCAGCGCCGAGCTCTACGCGACGACCTTCTGCAAGCCGCCCGCGTACGCCGCGACACTGACACCGCGGGACTCGACCTACCCGGCCCTGCACGCCGCTTCTATGTTAACGAGCGCTTGACCAAAACTAACAGGCAGCTATTCAAGCTAGCTAGGGAGGAGAAAAAGAGACTGGATTGGAAGTTCGCTTGGACTAGGAATGGATCTATCCTTGTTCGCCGGGACCACGGTGCACCTATCGCACGTATACGTACAGAAGAGGACTTGTTAAAGGTTTTTGGTTCGATTAACGTTAGCGATAAGTAGCCTCTATGTGTTTTTTTCTGGAATGTTTTTTGTCGTTATGTTTCAACGTTTTAGTTTTAGAACTAGTTTCCTATATGTTTGTAACAGAGTTCTACTACAAATGTGCCATATTATTTCATTAGTAAGCTTCTGTAATGTTAAGATAAAATCTAATGCACTCAAGGTTTTTCATCTAAGGAAGGATATTCCAACGATTTTATACACCGATGTATTCAAACTAATAGATAGGCGTCATGTATCTCATTACAGGTTATTTTTGTCTCATAATAAGTTTGTATACATTTTTATATCATTTGTTATTCAATTCATCAAAAGTAAATATCTATCTATAGGATTTTTAAATCCTGGTTCTCTAAGCACGAAACACGAAGAGTTTATAGTGGCAATGGAGCGTCACTCGGTAGATGTAATGGCAATTAATGAGACCTGGTTGAGGACGGGCGAGGAGGCGCGCGCGCCTTTGGTACCCGGCTACCGGCTACGACACACACCGCGCGTGTCAAGTGCTGCCGGGGGACGTAGACGTGGCGGAGGCGTTGGTTTCTTCCTTAAACGCGGTATCAACGCGCGCCTCATCGGTCATCCTTTAACTCCAGGGATAGAACAGATGTGGCTTACTTTGAATGTTAATGGTATAAAATTTGTAATTGGCACGGCATATCGTCCACCTTGGCAGAATGTTGACATCTTTTTTGATGCCCTTACGGATACAATTTCGTCTTTACCACCATATGACAACTTGATTGTAATAGGTGACTTCAATATAAATATTTTAGAGCCTCATGCTTCGGACACAAAGAAACTTACAGATTTTTTAAACTCTGTAAGCCTATTGCAATATATCACTACTCCAACTCACTTCTCTAATAGCAGTGAAACACTCATAGACGTTATCTGCACAAACATGCAACCCTTAAATGTAAATGTCGACTATATACCCGATTTAAGCAGTCACGCTTTTCTTACATGTAATTTCCGTATCAAAAAAGAAAGACCTCTTCCAAGATGGATCATTTACCGACCATTAAAGGATATCGACCTAGAAGAATTTAAAAATGATGTTAACTCAGTAAATTGGGACGGTATTATTTGTGAGAATGTTGACAAAATGGTAAATGATTATGGCTTTGAAATGATAAGGATTTTTGATAAACACGCCCCTTTCAAAAAAATTATAATAAAAGAACATTCTTATCCTTGGATAACATACAACATTAAGGAAATAATGAAAATACGCGATAAAGCCCAATCCCGCCATCTTAGAACCGAAAACGATGTCCATAAAAAATATTACAAGGACTTAAAAAGTGTTGTTAATACGGCTCTGTTCACTGAAAAAACTGTATATTTCAAAAACCATATCAATAGTCACATACGTGATCCTCGCACCTTGTGGAAGAACATTAAACGGAACGTAGCAAACTTTAAGAACACGTCTACAGAACTTCCTTCACATTTTAATGATCCTGATTTAATAAATACTCACTTTCTCACCTTACCTGGCAATAGCAACACAAACTGTTCCTATACATCTTCCTTTGATTCTCATAAATTTAACTCCGCTACATTTAAAATTTTACCCGTAAATACAATTGATGTCTATAAAATAATTAAATCTTTCTCCACAAATGCCACTGGCATCGACGACATTTCTATGGAAATGGTTTTACTAACTTTGCCTCAGACACTTAACTTAATAACATCGATAGTCAACACCTCCATCAAGACTGAAACTTTCCCAACTCAATGGAAAACAGCAATAGTATTACCAATTCCTAAGTGTAGTAATCCTAATAGTTTAAAAGATCTTCGGCCAATAAGTATTTTGCCATTCATATCTAAGGTTATTGAGAAGGTTATTAGTATTCAACTCGCAGCATATCTGGAAAATAATAATATTCTACCTCAAAAACAATCGGGCTTCCGCAGAAGTCACAGTACAGCTACTGCGTTGTTAGACGTGGTAGATGACATTTTAGCTTCACGAGACGATGGAAAAGGTACTATCTTGACACTCTTAGACTTCTCACGAGCTTTTGATACGATCAATACGAACCTTTTGTTAACAAAGTGCTCATTTTATGGCTTTGACCACTCTTCAAAAAAATGGATTACTAGTTATCTTAAGGGTCGCTCCCAAATGGTAAAGCTTCAAAACATAGATGGTTCTTACTCATTTTCTAGTACTTTGCCTGTGACCCGTGGTGTACCTCAAGGCTCAATTCTTGGTCCCATACTTTTTCTTTTATATTGTACTGATTTAGTAAAAAATATCGTAAATTGCAAGTATCATTTATATGCTGACGACTTACAACTTTATATTTCTGTTACACCTAATAATATGTCTTCTTCAATTACTGGCTTAAAACAAGATCTAGATCGGATAGTTAGCTGGTCCTCTGATAACAGTCTCGTTTTAAATCCAGATAAGTCAAAATTTCTTATTTCCGGGTCCAAACATCAAATTAATTGTATTAAAGCGCATAATCCCACTGTTCAAATTTCAGGTACTGCCATAGAACAAGTTAATGAATGTCGGAATCTTGGCTTACTGTTAGACGGAAGATTAACTTTTGAGAACCATGTTGCACAAACCGTCCGAAATTGTTTCTATAGATTATCTGTTCTATATCGTGTTCGAAATTACATTGACACTGACTTACGTATCAAACTTTGTGATTCACTTATTCTCTCAAAGTTAAATTATGTGGACACAGTTTTCGGAGACTGTTTGCTTGCACGTTCTAAAAAACTAATTCAGCGTATACAGAACGCCTGTGTACGTTTCTGTTTTCCAATTCCACGAAGAGCTCACATCTCCCCATACATAAATAAGCATGGTTTACTTAATATGTCATCGCGTCGCACTCTTAATTTTTCCACTCTTCTCTTTGGAATAATCAAAACTTGCAAACCTGTTTATCTCTTTGATAAACTTGTCTTTTCTGACCGCCATATTCGTTTTGCAACACGACTAATCTGTCCTCGTTATAAAACTACTGCATTTCGTGGTAGTTTCCGTTATGCTGCCACGAAATGTTGGAATAATTTACCTCCACCGTTAAGGAATATCAAATCGATTTTATCATTTAAAAATAGTCTAAAATTATTATTATTAACCGAACAAAAGAAGCTTTAAAAATGGTATGTGCAGTCGTTTTAAATAAATATAAAATTAATATAACTTCTTTCTATGGGCACTTTATTGTATCATTCATGTATGCTTTTGCTCCTCAATTGTTAGAAATACCTATTAGATTTCTATGATATTTATAGAGATATTTCATGAAACTATACAGAAGAAGAACTATGTAAGAATTTAATAATGTTTTCAAATAGCTTGGTTAAATTGTAGTCTTACCTTGTAAGTATTGTAACTATTGTAAGGTAAAATGTATGTTGCTACACCTACCTTTCAGGGGTCACGGAAGACCAGCGCTACAGCAGCGCAAGGTGCTGTAGCATACGCTGAGTGGCTACCTTTTTTAGTACTGTTTTACTAAAATAAAAAATTTTCTTTCTTTCTTTCTTTCTTTCCTTCCGAAGCACGGAATCATCTTACTTTTGGACATTTCGACGATTCACTGCAATGTTCTAACTCCTAACTTAACTGAGATAGTCCGGTCCCTTATAGTCTTATATCGTCAAATTCACCAAATTGCACCAATTTTTTTCCAGGTACCAGTTAGGTACATAGCTCTCAATTTTTGATAGGAGCCAATTCTTGAATTTCCTATGGATTTTTTTTTAAATGCAAGAATTGGCTCCTATCAAAAATTGAGAGCTAAGTATGTACCTAACTAGTACACACGGCCGCACATCAGTAGAAACACTTTTGGACCTTATGGCGTGGTAATAGAGTTGAAAAATGTTTCTACCGACAAGCGGTTGACCGTACCTGGAAAAAATTTGGTGAAATTGTAAGGCGTGTCTAAGTGAAACAGCTAACTGACCGCACTAAGAAAGTCTCGCAAAGTTCATGACTACCATTTTATCAATTCTGAAAATTAATACAGTCGTATTTTCCACAAAAAGCTAAAAGCCGTACTGTTTCCATAATGCGCTCTTCAAAAATCTCGAGGCCGCAATTAAAACTCTTTTCAGACCACCTCGATTAAAGCACCCATTATTTTTAATGGTAACTTGGAATTAATCACAATGCGACGCAAAGGACGAGCTGTCTCTTTCAGATATTCAGCTTTTGCATCTATCTGTCTCATTTTGAAATTGTGAATTCTTCCGGGTATTAAATGTTTCAACGACTTTTACTAATAGAATTTTGAAGTAAGTAGCTCAAAAAACGTACCGGTATAATACGTACCTACTACATAAGCATATTGCCATAAATGTACCTACGTATACCCCAAAAAATAATAGACTAAGAGCTATGGCGGTTGCACCAAAAAGCTATTAAGGCTGGTGCACAATGAAACGGTGAGTCTAAAAAAACAGGCATGCCTGGGCGCAACCTGGCAGGTTTTGTACAGTCAACATCTCAAACTCTTTGTTTTTAGGGTTCCGATACCAAAATGGTAAAAAAAAGGAACCCTTATGGTGCAGCTCTGTCTGTCTGTTACACCTCTATATCTCAGCAACCACTCATGCTATCGACCTGAAATTTGGAATACTTTTAGAATATAGTTGCCCAACTTAATTGCATATGATTTTTTTTTTAAAAGTATGATTATTAATGTAAAGGGGGCCAAAATAAGGGGGGCCAAATTTCAAATTGTCGCTACTAGGTCAAGTGGGGTATCATTTATGAAAGGGCATTACTTGTACATTTTAACATATATTTTTGTATTTTTTAAAATTTCTTAGTTTTCAAGTTATGATGATAAATGTCAAAAATAATACCTTCCCCCCCCCCCCTATCTCCGAAATTTGTGTAAGGAAAAATCTGAATTAATTACAGTTGACAGAAGTTTATGTAAACTTTACAGCAAAAATAAAATCTTTCTAAGTTGCACACTTTTTTAGAAATCTACAAAAAACCTTTACAAACAAATTTAGTTTTGCGGTCCTGAAAATGGACTTTATTGCTTCCAAAAATACTAAAGGTATATCGGAACCCTCGGCGCGTGAGTCCGACTCGCACTTGACCGGTTTTTTTTACCATATCGAGTACCATGTAAGTACATAGTGTACCTATGCAAAAGTACTAACGAAGAAGTGCCAAAACCAACAGGATTGCCGCGCGCAACCCTGGTACACACGGCCGCACATCGGTAGAAACACTTTTGGACCTTATGGCGTGGTAATAGAGTTGAAAAAGTTTCTACCGACAAGCGGTTGACCGTACTTAGTGAGTTGATATACTCTAAAAATTACTTTGCAAATCTCTAAACTAACGGGTTTAGACAAGGCAATCCTAGTTATTTTGGTACATATTAATTAGTACTTTTGCATTTGTAGTATGTTCTTACTAGGTACACGAATTGCTTAAAAAAAATAAACAGTTTTTTGTTGACTGTACAAAACGTGGCAGGTTGCGCCCAGGCAACAATGGTTTTTGAAACAAATAAAAAAAAACCGGCCAAGAGACTCGCGCACCGAGGGTTCCATACAAACCTGTAGGTATATAATTAAAAGTTATGGTATTTTCATTGCAATTTTTTTTTATTATGTGATGTAACTAAAAATTTTTAGGTTTTCGGAATTTTTCCTTTATGTATGCTATAAAACGTTGCTTCATGCCAAATTTCAAGATTCTAGGTCGACTGGAAGTAGCCTTTAGGTTTTGATTCCCTTGCGAGTAGTTGCGAGTTTCAAAATGCGGCTTAAATTGATAGATAGATAACTCGTTTATTTTGTCTACAGACACACATACATAATACAATACAGAACAGAAATTAATGCGACAAGGACAATAACAACAGTTGGAGCAATAGAAAAAACATGTAAGTAAGTACCCGCTTGGGGTATGTATGTGTGCTGCAGCAGTTCAAAAAAGGCCGTAGCTCAGCGCCGTTACTTGCTTTGCAGCAAGTCACTGATTTTCAGCTACCACCTTGAGAAAAAACGCGGTAGCGGTAACCACAAAAACAATAACAGCCGTGTTATGTAAAATAATAAAATAGAAATACAATGAATAATATAAGTGAGCATACTGGTAAAATATAATTGTAATAAACTGAATAACTGAGTAAATGCCTATATAATGTATAATATATACAAAAAATAAACATATAATAATATTGCTGACAATATAAATATATATACTTACATATACCTAGACAGATAAAACATCATAGTTTCCATAAACTACGCAACAAAATGCCTTGGAATTCCTAGCTTTTGTTTGTCAAGGAGGAATATTTTAAATTTCCTCTTAAATGTTGGTTTAGATTTAAGCTCTCTAATAGGTGGTGAATTGCTGTTTCTTTTGATTCAGTTGACATAGAAGTTTGATATTGTTGCAACATAAAGGTATTACAGACCTGAGTACTTGATATGAATTTCAATTTAATACCTCTACGAGTTGATGAGGAAAAGGGTAGTAAGTTTAAAATTATTAAAATATTATTCTTATATAATGCAGGTTTTATTTATTTATTTTTTTTTTTTTTTATTTATTTATTTATTTATTTATTCTACAAAAACGTAACTTACAGACTAGCCAAAACGTTACATTTTATCAAAGGTAAAAGTTGGTAAATACAATTATTACATAAATCAACGCATAAAAGAGAAAATTTCATATCAATTGCCTTCACAAATGTTCAAAACATTCCTTTTTAAATTAGACCAATCATCCACAAACACATCCAATTGAGGTTGACAGATGAGGAGCTCATTCAGAGTTTTGATGGCTCGACTGACTGGAGAGTATTGTCTCGCAACGGTGCGGGCATTAGGTGCAGCAAACAGGCGCAGAGATCCCAAACGAAATCTAGTATATTTATCCGGCACATGGAAACGGCATACTT
The DNA here is from genome assembly GCA_947532105.1 of Athrips mouffetella. Taxonomy (NCBI): domain Eukaryota; kingdom Metazoa; phylum Arthropoda; class Insecta; order Lepidoptera; family Gelechiidae; genus Athrips; species Athrips mouffetella. The sequence goes on from OX383980.1 coordinate 18,090,451, forward strand.
GGTTATGCAGTTCCGGTGCATCGAGGCGGCCACGCAATAGCTTGCAGGCTGTAATAACCTGGTCATAGAGTCGCCTCGTTTCAAGGGAGTTGTACATTAAAGTTCCTTGTAGGAACTTCGTTGGGTACATAAAGGGGTAGTACCCATATCTTTGTTTGTAAACAAAACGCAGGAACCTTTTCTGTACCTTTTCCAATATTAAGGTGTAGGTCTTGATTCCCTTGCGAGTTTCGAACAGCTCGAAAATTTGCGGCAATCTTTTGATTGCGTTGGCTTAGAAGTACGATATTTTCACAGCTCCAAGGGACAGTAGACCTGAGTATTTGTCTTGACAGACAGACGGACAACAAAGTGATCCTATGAGGGTTCCGTTGTATTTTCTTTTGAGGTGCGGAACCCTAAAAAATCTTTCCTTTGCATATAAGTTGAGCAATCATGTTCTAAAACTATTCCAAATTTCAAGTCGATAGCATGAGTGGTTGCTGAGATAAACAGGTGTGACCAGGTGTACCATTTTGGTTCGGAACCCTAAAAGGGATAGGCTCAATTTGTGCAGCATGTTCCTTCATAAGTAGTTTATATATTTTTTTTTATGTTACAACTGAACAAGCGACCATGGTCACCACGGCCCATAGCGCTCACTGTCTTATTAGTAGCATAATTGACACTAATAAGACAGCAAATCGCGTTGCCTACCCTGAGAACTAAGATAGAGTCAAGAGTCATTGACGAGTAGTTATTTAAGTATACCTGACTTTACTGAAACTGACGTTAATCGCTGCATATCAAAATTGAAATCAAATTGTTCTCCAGGTCCAGATAATCTACCCTCATTTATTTTAAGGGACTGCCGAGAAATATTAGCTAAGCCAATCACTCACATCATAAATGTGATACATAAAACAGGTGTCTATCCAGATTACTGGAAACATACCAGATTGACTCCTATTCCTAAGTGTGGCATACACTCACCTGTAGACGAACATCGCCCTATTGCTGTACTCTCTTCGCCTGCTAAGGTATTTGAAAAGCTTATGCATGGCGTGATCTACCCCCAAGTTAAGTTTCATCTATGTGAGGAACAGCATGGCTTTAGGCCTGGTCGATCGGTGGACACAAACTTATTAATATTAGTAAATTATATATCCGGCAGCTTGGATCATGGAGGGCAAGTGGATGTTTTATATTTTGATTTTCGCCATTTGACCGGGACGATAATGACTTACTTTTATCTAAGTTGCAAAGCTTCGGATTTGGCCCGACACATCTACGCTTGTTCGCGGACTATTTGCGGGACAGAATGCAATTTGTCAAATATGGTTGTTATACCTCACAGCCGTACTTTACCAGATCTGGCGTCACCCAGGGATCTGTTTTGGGCCCTTTATTGTTTTTGCTGATGGTGAATGATCTAGTCAGTGTCATAAAGTTCGCAAAATGTCTTCTATATGCAGATGACTTAAAAATATATATGGAAGTTAACAGTGAGAGTGACTGTGAACTTTTGCAAAAGGATACGTATGCTATTTTACAGTGGTGTAAACAAAACAAAATGGACGTAAACCCGAGTAAATGCCATAGTATGTCCTTCGGACGCAAAAAGCAACACTTATGCTACCCGTATGAATTAGAAGGACATTTGTTATCTAGAAGTTCGGTCGTGAAAGATCTAGGGGTAACTTTTGATAAGAATCTCACATTTGATCAACATATCACGACTCTTACGACCGAATCCTTTAGACGCCTTGGTTTTGTGCTTCGAAACATGAGAGATCTCCACGATCCACACGTTATGAAACTTTTGTACAGCAGTCTCGTGAGAAGCAAATTGGAAAGCAGTGCCTGTATATGGAATCCACACGAAGCCACATACATTACTATGGTCGAAAAAGTACAGAAAGCTTTCCTAAGATATTTATATAAACGGGTTTATGGATATTATCCTTTGCTTTATCCTACAATCTTTTTACTTGGTGCATTGGGATTATATTCTTTGGAATCAAGGCGTATTAAGGACGAACTAACTGTTGCATTGAAGGTATTGCGTGGAGAAATAGATTGCACCGAGCTGCATTCACAATTATGTCGACTGCATGTCCCTGATAAATATATCTCTAGAACGCGATCCACTCGGCAAAGACGTCTCCTCGCAGCTCCATGTTGTAGGACTGTTTCATATGCCCAGTCCCCTCTCTGCCGAATGATCAGTGGCCTAAACTCAGTTCTCAACTACTCTTTGAACTCTGATATTTTCACGGATTCATGGAGTCAACTTCTGAAAATCCTTTCAGACTTTTGTACGTGTAATAATGTTGTGAACAAGTCTAGTTGTATTTATTGACTTTTTTATTTTATTCACTTGTTTTTATAAGATTTGACATTATGTGTTACATATTTTGTTATTAATTACTGTAATAGGCCAGCCCGTTGTAATTAAATTAAATTAAAATTAAAAATTAAAATTGATAGTGTTTCTCATGTACCAGTAATTTCCCTGGCTCCCTTGCCCTTCGAACCGAAACACAGCAGTGCAAACACTGCTGCTTTACGGCAGAAAAAATCAAGGGGGTGTTACTTCCCCAGACAGACTTTGCACTAAAGCTCTACCACCTTCAAAAAATAAAATATAAGTGTAAATAGCACCCTTCGGTAATGTTATCTTGTTGACAAAAAGTCTCGACAGGCCGACAAAATAAATATTTGGCTGAACCAGACCCCAAAAACCGAAAACGGGTGGACGTCTGGCAGCCCTGTTTGGAAAAGATTTTCAGGTTCGTTGACTAAGTATGCTTTTTCAGATTTCAGTACACAATCCTTTACACTTTGCCTCAAGAGGCAAAAGGTACATTTTACTCCAATCAACAGGAACTTTTTTTTTTGGAGACCTTGACTATAATTTACGTACATAAAGCAATGGCCTTCGTAGAAACGCCAGGCCCGTAGGTAGCGTAAGCAGCAGGTATCTAATGCTGTTCAAAGCATTTAACCAGCAAATGGCGTCTTATACAGGGTGTAAGGAGACAGCCTTCCGAATACTGAGAGGGCATGATCAGTCAATGTAACTGAACAACTTTCAGCTAACAAAACTTTCGGGAATTGAAAAAAAAATCGGCCCCTCCATACAAACTGTCCAATCAAGTTTGCAATTTTGTATGGAGAGGCCAATTTTTTTTATCATTTCCTAAAAGTCGCGGAAAGTTGTTCAGTTACGTTGACTGATCATGCCCTTTCAGTATTCGGAAGGCTGTCCCTTACACCTTTTATAGCTTATTGATCACTATCTAAGTTAGTATTCAGAACTAGTGGCTTAACATATCATTTGAAGTATGAAAACATTATACTTATACGATCGTCAAGAAAGAGGCAGTCAAGAAATATATTCCCATTTGTTTTGAAAAATGCTGTGATAGCAAAAATATTAAAATAAACAACACTGGGTGGGTATACAAAAATCCAAACTTATGTCGTTACTTTTTAAATCTGTGCGACCTATAGTTTGGTTAGAAGATTGCAGGATGAATGACCTGATTGTCCGAAAAGGAAGATGATTCCTTGCTTCGAAAGGCACGTTAAACCGTTGGTCTTGACTATTATCTATGGATGTAGTTGTTAATGAGTCATGACAGAGGCCTTTGGTGGCTCAACAACTCTGACACCAGGGTTTGTAAGGTCGACTATCGACCTTGCATTCAACACGATATGATGATGATAGTGTGTATAAGATTTTAATGCTGCGGCCAAGAAATTCATCGGTCCGTACAGCGGCCAAAAAGTACTCGTTTTTTGGCCGCAAGCATTTAAAAGACACTTTATTTTTCTTCATCTAAGTCGTGTGTGTGCTACAGCATCGTGATAAAACTTTTGCAGAAAAGGACTTCAGAGCAGCTCGGGATACATAGTTTCTCAAAACGAAGGAATTATTGTAGGGGCCTGCATACATAAAAAGCCTTATTTAATTCAGCTATATTAGCCGTTTTAAAAACAACCAGGCCATCCATCCTAAACCTTTTTACCGGACCACCGCCGACCGCCATTTATTTTGGTCATGCTAGGGTTGCTAGACTACAAAAAGAAATGTAAAACGATGTGGCGGTGGATTTTAGCCTACAGAAAGAAAAACGAGAGTCTGAATTCTTCTGTATAGAGTTACAAGGATTTATTGGCATATCGGACTATAAAACTTAACAACTTAGTAAAAGAATCATGGGTAGAAGAAGTCGAAGTAGGCGGTGCGAGTGGGCTAAAAGCAAAAATCATATAGGATACAGTACCTTTTCTTATGGCTTTTTTTTATATGGCACAAAAATTCTAACATCTTAGGAAATAAGTTACACTAAGTGAGTGGCATTTGTGACCTCAGCGGAGCAAGATTCAAAACTCTTCGTTCATGACTGATGATGACATAGGGCTTAGCTCTTGTGATTTCTTTCTTTCTTTCTCTCTTTCTTTCTTTCTCTCTTTCTTTCTTTCTCTCTTTCTTTTTCTCTTTCTCTCTTTCCCTCTCTCTTTCTCTCTCGCTCTCTTTCATTCTTTCTTTCTTTCTCTCTGTTTCTTTCTCTATCTTTCTTTCTCTAACTCTTTCTTTCCCTCACTCTTTCTTTCTCTCTTTCTTTCTTTCTCATTTAAAGTGCGACTTAAAACGTAGTGATTTACCTCCTTAATGTTGCCACTTTTGAAGCACTTATAGCCTGTCAAGCGTTTAATCTTACCTTTCTTTCTTTTTTTTTCCTTCCTTTCATTATTTCCCTCTATCTTTCTTTATTTCTTCTTTCTCTTTTGAAGTGCGACTTAAATCGTTGTGATTTATCTGCCTTATATTGCCACTTTTGGAGCACTTACAGCATATCAAGCGTTTAATATGACCTTTCTTTCTTTATTTCTCTCTCTCTTTCTTCTTTCTCTAATGTTGCCACTTTTGGAGCACTTATAGCCTATCTAGCGTTTAATATGACCTTTCTTTCTTTATTTCTCTCTCTCTTTCTTCTTTCTCTAATGTTGCCACTTTTGGAGCACTTATAGCCTATCTAGCGTTTAATATGACCTTTCTTTCTTTCTTTCTTCTTTCTCTTTTGAAGTGCGACTTAAAACGTAGCTTGATTTACTTCCTTAATGTTGCCACTTCTGGAGCACTTATAGCCTATTGAGCGTTTAATATGACCTTTACATATACTTACGAAACAAAAATAACCTACATACAGCCAAACTTTGATGCAGCTCTAGTCTAGTTCATCGCAGCGCTTTGCTAAATACCGCATCGCATTATGACCAACTTAGTCGTTTAATAGAGTAGCAGCTTTTAAAATTCATCCACAACGGCAGTTGAAAGCCCATTTTATAGTTTTAAAATTTGCTATAAAATTTGGAGTACACTTAAAATTTGATGGAAAAGCCAAGCTTTGTTTAAAAAAACCGGCCAAGTGCGAGTCGGACTCGCGCCCTAAGGCCCAGCGCAGACAGAACGGAATAATCCTCGCGCGGGCTCGGCCATTTCCTGAGCGATCGCGCGAGCCTGCGCGAGTAAACCGTCATCTTCTACCGAAACATGCCAGTTTGTCGCGGTTCGTCAACAATGGTGGACTGGGATATCGTTATAATTGCGCTTTAGGTAGGTAAATCTCAAAAAACACGCCCTCCCTCTTTGAACTCAGTGACAACACTACGCGCTCGCCGCCGCGCGCTGTCTGGACGCAGCGCGAAGATGCCTGCGTATCCTCGAGGATGCGCGAGCATTTTTGTCGGGTTCAAGCATATATGCACTTTATTTCAATGACGTTAAAGTTGATTTTCGAGTGCCTTAATGAAATCCTCCTCGATGCGCTCCTCTGTCTGCGCTGAGCCTAAGGGTTCCGTACCTATCTACCATATGATATACTAGAAGCTTTTTCTTTTTGATTTTAAAAACTCCGCGACCATCCAACTTGACCCCTCTTTTATAGAAAAGTTCTTGAAACGGGAGCTCACCTTAATTGGTTACTATTAGTTGTGTGAAAAATTGAAATATTTATTGATTTTAGACTTTTCCCTTTATTTGTACTGTGAGACCTAGCTTCTTGCCAAATTTCATAATTTTAGGTTAACGGGAAGTACCCTGTAGGTTTTCTTTTTTCATAAATTTATGGAGATGAGGACATAAAAAGTCATATCTTTTGATTGCGTCGTGGTAAAAAATTGAAATTTTCAAATCTTGTGTGGTTCATGGACTTTAATATTCGTTATCAATTTCAACCTGATACCTCTTCTCGTTCGTGAGAAAAAGGGTTGACAGACAGACAGACAGACAGAAAGACAGATGGACAACAAAGTGATCCTATAAGGGTTCCGTTTTTTTATTTTGAGGTACGGAACCCTAAAAACCCACCAAGTGTAAGTTGGACTCGCATACAACGAGTTCCGTACTACCATATAAGTTTGTACACCCAACAGCACGTCAGTAGAAACACTGGAATTTATGGCGTGGTAATAGAGTTGCAAATGTTTCCACTGACGTGCGGTTGATCGTACTTAAATCTACTAAAGTATTTAAATCTTGTGCTCCTTGAAAAAATTTTGTCCGCGTTGCATCAAATAACTAGTATAACTAGGTAACTTAAAATAGTTACATGAGTAAATTTGTTACACGAAAATCTTTATATTACCGTTACTGGGTCAAGGGTGTATCCTTAGATAAATGATGTCGGAGCGCAGCGAATCATTTATCTAAGCGTGTATCATATGACCGGGCTAAAGCGGGGCATGCCCCGTCGTCCTACTGGAGTGTCCCACTGGTAGGACGACGGGGAATTCGCGATTCCCCCTCTTCCTACTGCACTAGTGTTCGAAACAAACTAGTTTTCATGTATCGTTATGTTTTTCTAATAAGCACAAGTAAAATATATTTTAGATACAAAATTACTTTAAAAGAAACGGGCATTCGGACAAATAATAGATCTCCTCGAGATCTTCATTTCGGTTGACAGCTGTCAAATCTAAAACCACCTTAACTCAAAAACTGTTCACACTAAACTATTGTATGATCGGACGAATTATAGATCTCGTCGAGGTCTTAAATTTGTAAATTTCAAAATAGGGTATTGTGTTTTTTACAACTCATAATTTTCAAGTTATGATGAAAAATGTCTAAAAAATTCCTTATCTTCGAAGTTTTCTAAACGGAAAATCTGCATTAATTAATTATTTTTATAGTCAATAGATGTTTATGTAGGTACATAATACCTGGGCGACCGAGCTTCGCTCTATAATAGCCACCTCAACATTAAAATATCATCGGGTGAGTAAGCTTATGCTACTCAACAAAAGATGGCGCTGTAAGTTTCTTGAACGCACTAAAACGCGCTAAGAAATATTAAAAAGACTGTGAAAACAATTTTCCCAGACATGAGACCTAGCTAGAAACCTCTACTTTCTTTTGCGGTCCTAAAAATGGACTTTTGAAAATACTATAGGTACCTATATCGGAACCCCCAGCGCGCGAGTCCGACTCTAACTTGAAAGGATTTTTTTTTGTTACTGTCTAGAAAAATCCGCTGTAGTAGTAAAATTAAACCAACTAGGACCAAAAATATCATGCTATCATATATTGACCAAGGTTCTGTCTGTACCACTACAAAATATTTTTCAATACATTTGCTTGAAAAACTTACTTAAAAGGTCGTAAACATTGCTCGTAAGTAATTACTTACCGAACTAGTGCGGTAAGTAAAAAAAGTATACTACCAAGGAGTTTTTACACTCTGATCATAAAATTTACTCTGAAAATACCACAGTGGTGACTTTTTACTTGGGTGACGACTGCCTACCTATATTTAAAATAAAATGGAGAGTACCAGGAGAACATAAATCGACAAGAAGCCGACAGTACCCATGGTTCCTTTAGCAAGTGTAATACTTATACCTTTTTTCTCACAAATGTATTGAAAAACGTCGTAAGATACACGGCCGTAAGGGTTATGACAAACTCGTGCCGATGGTAAACCCTCGACTTCGTTTCGGGTTTACAAAACGTCAACTCGTTTGTAATAACCCTACTTACGGCCCTTGTATCTTAAACTACTATTGGTCATTGTCCACGGCAGCGACATTCGTCGAATGCATGCAAGCAACAAATATCGTTAGCATTTCAGTTCTGTCATGTTTTGCAAACTACAAAACAGTGACCTCACAATCTTTGGACTCCGGGTCACAGATAAGGGTTTCTTTTTGACTACGGAACCCTAAAATGCTTGACTAGCTTGAGTTGGTATTTTGCTAAAATCAAACTTGGTGTTACGCGTAGTTGGTATTTGGCGTAAATGGTATTTTGCGAGGTTGGTGTTCTGCTACAGGTGGTGTTTTGCGTATGTGGTTTTATGCGTCTAAAGGGAAATTTTTCTTTCCGTAAACAGTCTTGATATACTTAATGATGAAAGCAAGTGATTAATGACGCTAGGTCACTACCGCGCGTATGTCGTATGGCGTTCGTGGACAGAGTTTTGTTTGTGGATGCATGCAAGATGTAAGCAAGTGATTAATGTCGTGCGGCATATGTGGACAGTGACCCGAAATTGTCTCCGATAGCGGCAGTGACGCTAAACTGTTTGCTCGTTTTCCCATTTTGTCATAAAACACTTTAACTATCATCATATCAGCCGAAAGACGTCCACTGCTGGACATAGGGCCCCCCCTAAAGATATCCACGATGACCGATCCTGCGCTGCTTGCATTCAGCGGTTTCCCGCCACCTTGACTAGATCTTCGATCCACCTTGTCTCTCCACACTACGTCTTGCTCTGCCCACACTACGTCTACCTTTGTTTACGCCCTACCGGCCGTCGTGTGCAGGTACATCTCTAAAGGAACACAAGAAAAAAAATACAAAGCCGACTCTTAAAGTAGGCCCTGCTGCAAAAGTTTCTTGCTGTTTCTTTTACGCTGCCATAGCACGATCCGATCCGGACTGATACAGTCCAATACAGGACAGAGTTTAGAAGATTGTCTAGGAGAGCCGACCCCAATTACGATGGGAAAGGTCTAGAAAAGGAAGAAGTATGAATGACATTTATAAGTATTTTGTAAAAAATCTACATTGAATAAAGTAATCTGAATCTGAACCGAATTTAAAGAATATTAACCTAACTACTTTAGTTCTTCTGCGGATCTCCTCATTTCTGATTCGATCGCGCAGAGAGACTCCGAGCATAGCCCTTTCCATAGCCCTCTAAAGTAACTGACATAGCCCTGAGAATCGTTAAACTGAAGTGGCAGTGGGCAGGTCACATCGCAAGAAGAACCGATGGCCGATGGGGCGTGAGGGTTCTAGAGTGGCGACCACGTACCGGAAGACGAAGCGTTGGCAGGCCCCCCACAAGGTGGACCGACGATCTGGTCAAGGTCGCGGGAAGCCGCTGGATGCGAGCAGCGCAGGACCGGTCGTCATGGAGTTCTTTAAGGGAGGCCTATGTCCAGCAGTGGACGTCTTTCGGCTGATATGATGATGATGATGAACCTAACTACGTTTTTTCAATGAGCTTTTACCTATTTTAGACATACATAAAATATGTAGTAGCTACTCGTACATACATGAAAAGGAAAATATCCTTCAGACTTCAGTTGAACCTTACTTAACCCCTTCATCGCCTCGGGGTACCAAAAATGGCCAGAACGATTAGCCCCGTGTCCCCGGCACGCATTACAGCCCCGTTGCATTTGTTCGGTCTACTGGTTCTGGAGGTTCTTTTAGGGTTCTTACCAAAATGGTGAAAAAATTGTTTATGAAAACCGGTTTTTTGTTTTATAATAAAAAAAAATCATACTTTTTAGTTTTCAGATTTGTTACGTCATTATTAAACAGTTGCTTAATTTAAGTTGTTTATATTTTTGCGATCGCTTTTAAAAACTTTCATTTTGTAACGCCACTTCATAGATTTAAGACAAAAAAATAATTTTATTATGCTCAATTTTGCCCCGAAAATCTGCCATCGGTATTGAATTTTCAGTATTTTAACATAACCAGTGTATCGCCATATTGTATTTTCATAATTTTAATATACCTAGTGTCACTCGCACTATTAAGAGAAATTTAACGACTATAATTCACCTAAATCAGTTCAGCCGTTGACCATACACATACTCGTAACCCTCCCTTTGGGCTTCGCCGTAGTCCGGTAAAAAGGAAACCTTATTGATGCAAGTTCATCCGTATGTCACACCTGTTATATCTCAACAACTACTACACTCCCCGGCAGAAATAACCGGCCGGTCTGTTTTCTTTCATATATTTTCATACAAATATGGGGGCAAACGAAGCGTCAATATCTTACCTAAATTAAATAAAATACAAATCTGATTGATGAGGTCTTTAGATAAGAACCTTATTAACAATATTGTCAAAGATTAGGTATATCTAAAATGTTGAAGAAAACCCGTGCGACTCTTAAAACATTTTAATTCGTTAAATGTAAGAGATTTCTGACAAAATGACGTATATTTTTTTCTGAACGATGCACGGAATTTGCTGGGTACCGTGCACAGATCTAATATTCAAGAATCGGTAGTCAGACACCTTATTTAATGATCTCATCTCACTGCTTATTCACGGATATTTATTTCGTTTAAGAAATATATTGACGCTTCATTTGATCCCTTACTTGTATGAAAATGTACGACAGAAAATAGACCGGCCTGTTATTTCTGCCAGTGAGTGTATCTAATTCAAATGAACAATTTTGGTCATAATATGGTCATAACTGGCCCAACGTTATTACAAATAAAAATTGTTTTATTTTTTAAATTGCAAATGGGGCACCTGTAGTGACAAGATCAAGTGGCATTCCAAAACTTTCATATTTTTTACTCGACTTATAATAAAAAAAAAACCGGCCAAGTGCGAGTCGGACTCGCGCACTGAGGGTTCCGTACCACCACATAAACATAATTGTATTCGTTGAAATTTCAGTAAGTTAATGTGCTAGATTTTTTCAGTCCGACACGCGCTTGACCAAATTTTATTATTTGTTGTTATTTTATAGCTTATGCACTATAAACGTACCAATTTTCAAGTTTGTAAGTGTTCCCGTTTTTAAATAGAACTAAAACAAAAATCGCCTCTGCGACCATCCAACTTGACCCCTCTCTTATATGAATGTTCTTGAAACGGGAGCTCACCACAATTGGTTATCATTAGTTGTGAGAAAAGTTGTAATATTTAATGATTTCAGACTTTTCCCATTATTTGTACTGTGAGACCTAGCTTCTTGCCAAATTTCATAATTTTAGGTCAACGGGAAGTACCCTGTAGGTTTTTCATTTTTGAATAAATGTATGGAGATGAGGACATAAAATGACATATCTTTTGATTGCGTCGTTGTAAAAAATTGACATTTTCAGATCTTGTGTGGTTCATGGATCCTAATATGTGGTATTAATTTCAGCCAAATACCTTTACCCGTTCGTGAGATAAAGGGTCTTGACAGACAGACAGACAGACAGACAGACAGACAGACGGACAACAAAGTGATCCTATAAGGGTTCCGTTTTTTTCTTTTGAGGTACGGAACCCTAAAAACATAACCCGTATCTCTTAGGAGAAAAATTCGTTTTGCAAAGCGAAAAATCTTAATTCATCAGAGCTGATGAGAAACATGAAAAAAATAGAAATAACGATGTGTCTTATTTAGCGCATTTTTTTTAGTAATTTTTGTCAATGTCAATTTTGAAGCAAGTAAAATGTAAAATCCCTTTCAGCTCGTTACAAAATAATCATAATCCTTAATTCTTTTCGGCCGTATTATCAACCGCGTTTAGTGACCAGTTGCCAAAGAAGAAAAAAAAGATTTTCGTACATATCCAGTTGCGATAGAAGAAAATTATCCATATAAGTTAAGTAAAAGCCACTGAATTAGGTACGCTTAAATGCATAATCCTTTAACACACCATTCAAGACCGCGAACCGAAGGAATATGATAATTACGTACGTAAAATTTTTGTTTCAATACGAGTTATTTGTAATGTAAGTATCTACCAAAAACTTTATAAATTCATGAAATGGCAGCGTAAAATGACACTACACTGAATTTATAACAATATTATTAATACGATCTAAGAACCGTATCTAATTAAAACACAACATAGATCACAAACAAAATTACGAAGCTGAATAAATTCATCAACTTCATAATCTTCGTTCATTATTTCACAATGTTTTATCTCCAAAGAATTCCTAACAAACTTCTCCTAAAATCAAAACTTAAACAAGTATTTAACTTCATTAATTACTTGGAAAATTAGCTAAACAGAACTTACCGCGCGTGGCCGCGCCAAACACGAAAAATCCTTATATGTCCAAATAAAAAAGTAAACACTGTAAAACTGGCTGAATAATCACTGCACTTTGTCTTTTTTATTGTTTTAAAAACGAATAAATACTTTTTGAACGTTTCACTGTGACACTTGATTTTCTTTTCTGTATTCCTTATTTGAATTTAGCGCGCGAAAGCCGAGCAGCGTGCGTTCGTTCGTGGCGCCGTTCACTTACTGAAATACTCACTGAAGGCTGGCCTGAAGTATAATATATTCCTTGCTGAAGGCGTCTCAATGCAGTGTTATAAGCGCAGTTTCCACTCCTCGTGTGATTCTGATATTATATCCAGGGTACCGTTTTACTATAATGTCTAAGAGATAGTTGATTGGTCAACAAATTAAAAAGTTACCTTGGATTTATTCAAGAAAATTTCTAGTTTTTACGGCATTTCTTTGAATTTGAACAGTTTCCTTAATTTAACAAAAGAATGCTACATACAGTATCATAACATCCCATGAATAGTCCACTGCAGGAAAGGGAACTCCCTCCAGAACTCCAGCAGAAATGTGTGGTACTTATTTACCATAATCAACACTGTTGCTGGTGACCGCAGTATGTAAGATGGTACGTTACACAGAATAAAGAGGTTATTATACGCTAGCGACCAAAATTGACGTTTGCACGCATATTTCGACCAATAAAGCAGTTTTCCGAGCGAGTTTATTGAAAAAAAAATAGTTTTCAGACACTCGACATAATTATTATTTTTATATAAATTTAGGTAAACATGAGTATTTCTTGACTACGCACGCAGTGAGATATAATTCTCTGAATAGAAGGTACCTTACAAACGGTTCGCTAACTTTTTTTTTTATTGGAAATGGGCTTACTCTTGACCTCGATCTAGTCATGACGACAGAGATGAGGTCGACGCCATCGACGAGCTTGCCCAGAAGAAGCCTATTCACTCGCGACTTGAATAGATTTGGGTTATATGAACTCGGGAACACAGACGCAGGCAGACAATTCCACTCTTTAGCTTTTTTGATTGGTTGTCTAGGATGGTTAGTAAGTGTTTATATCTTCGTCTAGGTGCATTTAAGCTAAAAAAAGTGTTCTGCACAATGTTGTAGAGAAAAAAAATTCCTATAATTGCAATATCCAAAATGCAGAGTTACCGAACGGTTTATGAGGTAACCTTCCACTTTTATTCTCTATACAGTGGATTAGTATCATTTAACAAGATTTTGAAGTCCAGAAGTCAATTTAAAAATTGTTGCATGAAAAAAGAGTCGCCAGGCAAGTCAAATAAACAGCTTTACTACAACTTCACTGTGATTTTTCCCCCTTTTTTTGTAAACTACGTTAACACACGAGACGCTTTGCTACGCGCCGTAACGTAACCGGCGTAGCGAGCAATACGCGGTTTTCCGCTACGGCGATTACAATGCGAGTAAAGTCATAGAGTTGTTTTCTTTTATTAGAGCATCTCATATACAAGGTGTAACAAAAAGGGTATATCAACCCTAAAGGATGTAATTCTGCCCATGAAACTGAACAACTTTCCCTAAGGAACATAGGTCGAAATACGAAAAAAAAATGTTGACCTCACATACAAAATGCGCCATCAGCTGATTCAGTTTCTATGAGAGGTCAATTTTTTTTTTTTCGTATTTCGACCTATATATGTTCCTTAGGGAAAGTTGTTCAGTTTCATGGGCAGAATCAAATCCTTCAGGGTTGATATACCCTTTTTGTTACACCTTGTATAGAGCTTTTATAGGAACATTTCTCATTAAAAACTACACTTCTAGCATTGTGCTGGGCCATACTAATTTGGGTGTCAGCTGCGTGTAGGTAAATTAAATAAATTTTGTATTGTTTCAATAAATAAGTAGGGAAGCATTCTTACAAATGTATAGGTACGGGTATTAATTATACTTAATATTTGAGGTACCAGTTGTATTGTTCTATGACATGAGAAGTATTTTTTTTGTCATGAGTTTGTATAGCTATACAAGCATGTTTAGAGTAAGTTATTATTTCAGCTCCACAGAACAGTACAGTGCACTGTAACTACCAGCAGCATTATGCTGAGTGGAGACCATTTTTGGGAACAATGTCCGTCTTACTACAAAAAAGTTTGACATCTGTTGAACACTTGATTTGAAAAATCGTACCAAATAACTCTGTCTATGTCATTGATGCGCAGAAGTCAAAAATGACTTATTTTCTTATGACTTGACTTCTGCGCATCAACTGACATAGCCAGTTATTTTTTTAAAATAAAGGTCTTTTCTTTTTAGGGTTCCGATACCAATATGGTAAAAAAAAGGAACCCTTATGGTGCCGCTTTGTCTGTCTGTCTGTCCGTCTGTCTGTCACACCTGTATATCTTGGCAACCACCCATGCTAGCGACTTGAAATTTTGAATAGTTTTAGAATATGGTTGTCCGACTCAATTGCACGTGAAATAATTGAGAATAAATAATGATTATTAATGTAAAGGGGGCCCAAATAGGGGGGGCAAAATTTCAAATTATCGGTACTAGGTTGAGTGGGGTATTATATGAAAGGGCTTTACTTGTACATTCTAAAATATATTTTTGTATTTTTTTACAACTCTTGGTTTTAAAGTTATGATGATAAATGACAAAAAAAAATACCGTTCCCCCCCACCCTTATCTCCGAAATTTGTGAATGGAAAAATCTAAATTTATTACAGTCGATAGACATTTATGTAAGTATTACAGCAAAAATAAAACGATCTTTCTAAGTTACACAGTTTTTTAGAAATCTGCAAAAAACTTTTACAAACAAATTTAGTTTTGCGGTCCTAAATATGGACTTTATTGCTTCCAAAAATACTAAAGGTATATCGGAACCCTCGGCTCGCGAGTCTAACTCGCACTTGACTGGTTTTTTTCTTTCTTTCTATTGCATATTTAACACTCGTGAAAAATCTTTGTGTCATGTTGAAGCTGATGCATAACCTCAATAAGTAAACAAGTCACATTCAACGGTCATTGTGTCTACTCTATTAAAATTACAAAACAATAATTCAATGCTTAACCGTTAGAAACGGCTGCGTGTTTGAATTGGAATTATTAGCTGTTCAGTGTGATTTGATAATGTTTATTTTGCGGATTGTGTCGTTTAAAATCTTTTCAACATTATTGTAAACATTTTGTTATTAAATTCATATGTTTTGGGTACCCTAAACAAATTAAGATAAAGGCAGGCGAACGTTGATATTCCATTATAGGTCTAATCTATATAAACTAAGATAAGGGTTTCTTCACAACATTCCATAAAACATCCACTGCAGGACAAGGAGGTCCCTCCAGAATTCGAGCAAAAACGTGTGGTACTTTGGAGGGGATTTACTATAGTCACCACGCTTGTAAGCGTTGCGGCTAGCGACCGCTGTTGTTGGTGACCGCAGTATGTATGATCCATTTTACAACTACGGACCCCTATACCACAGTAAATATATAAGCTAAAGCAGTATGGAAACTCCTAACAAACGTCCAAAACAGGCGCACTCACACATGCGCACACCGCTACAGGAATATAAGCAGTTTTCGCGCTGAAGTAAGTCGTGGGTGCTAAAACCATAATACAAACAAATAGGTACAGAGTTCCTATAAGTATGTCCCTGTCCTTGTGCGATAAAAGGCGACTAAGTATCTTAATCTGCCCTTGCGTGATAAAAGGCGACTAAGTGTCCTCATCTGCCCTTGTGTCATAAAAGGCGACTAAGTGTCTTTATCTGCCCGTGTGTCAT
This sequence comes from Athrips mouffetella, assembly GCA_947532105.1. NCBI lineage: Eukaryota > Metazoa > Arthropoda > Insecta > Lepidoptera > Gelechiidae > Athrips > Athrips mouffetella. Next base: position 18,106,512 of record OX383980.1, read on the forward strand.
AAAAGACGACTAAGTGACTTAACCTTCCCGTGTGTCGTGAAAGGCGACTAAGTGACTTCTTAACCTTTCCTTGTGTCGTAAAAGGCGACTAAGGGTTTTGGAAAAATTTGTTTAGTTTTACGGTCCGAAAACATGCTGAAAGGAACTAAGTTAATAGAAGTACCCCAATATTTGAGTTCATCATACTATTCTTATTTCAAAATATCTGGGTTACAACCCTGACGCTCCGACGCAAAATAGTTCTTTTTTCAAAAAAAGGCCCGAGTTTCCATACTGCTTTAGCTTATATATTTACTGTGCCTATACGGCGCGTGGCCCGACACGCACTTGGCCGGTTTTCGTTTTCGTTTATTCCAATACTAACCAACATATTTGCAGCTATGTCAAAAAGCAATCGGCTAAAGCTTTCAGAATAAACAAGTTTGTAAAACAATGTTATTCTTTGCGTAACATATACTCTTAGTTTCAGTGTCATGGCTGTGAAATATGTTGGTAAGAGGTGGAATAAATGCAGAAAAATGCATCGTAAGATGGTATGATACACAGAGAGATGCAGCTGCCCATCCTCCGGTTCGTAAGCCCTTAGTCGCCTCTTACGACACCCACGTGTAGAGATGGGTTGGTACTATTCTATGCCGGCACCACGCGTACGTATAGTCTAGGCAACGAAGCGGATCGTTGTATGAAGAACCCCGCATTAAATCCTCAGTCGATAAAACTTTGCTGGGGTATTACACTACATGAGACAAACCTTCTATAAAAATATCCAAAAAAAAAATCGGTACTTTTAATTTTTCCATACAAAAAATGTACGAAAAATTTTTTTTTGGTATTTTGAATTTGCATTTAATTCATGATTCTTTATTATCCTGTCAAATAAAATCTGCCTGAGAAATTTATGTTGGGGTCAATTGCTTCGTTGCCTACAGTAGTAAGTAATATCGAGCTAGGATGGAGACCTACCTCGTAGGTGAAAATGTTTTCAGGGTAAAATTTTAAATTGGTAGGTGCTTATCAGGCGAGAATAAATAGTCCACCACACCCACTGGGGGTTGTGGTGTTACAAAAGTTATTGTTTGATCTAAACTTAATTCCAACTTAACACACTTTAAAAATTTAATACCGTTTTAAACTAAATAACTATCAAACTTAACGTATGGAGCTAAATTTTTCCATCGAGCCAGTAACATCGAGCTAGGATGGAGACCTACCTCGTAGGCGAAGCTGTTTTCAAGGTAAAATTTTGTGCTCATCAGGCGAGAATAAATAGCCCACCATACCCACTGGGGGTTGTGGTGTTGCAAAAGTTATTGTTTGATCTGAATTTAATTCAAACTTAACACACTTTAGAAATTTAATAACGTTTTAAACTAAATATCTATCAAAATTAACAACCTATGGAGCTAAACTTTTCCGAATGGAAAACATTAGAATATATAAGATCCTAACTAATAAAATAGTGTACATAATTTTAGTGTTTTTTTTTATATACAGAAAGGGAGGCCAGTGTCCTCGTCGAAATACCCTAAACAGACTTTGTAAAACCATTGGTAAAAACAGAATAGGTTCAGGACAATGATGATGATGTATCGTGTGGTGCCTGCAAAGAATAGTACCAACCCATCTCTACCCGTGGGTGTCGTAAGAGGCGACTAAGGGTTTATAAACCGTCCTTCCGTGTATCGCACCATAACATATTACATACTGCGGTCACCAACAACCGCGGTGCATGGTGCCAGCCGTAACGCTGACAAGCGTGGTGACTATGGTACTTCCCCTCCAAATTGTTCCAACAACAGCTGGAATTCTGATGGGAGCTACCTGTCCTGTAGTGGACGTTTGATGGGATGTCATGAAAGAATAGTACTAACCCATCTCTACCCGTGGGTGTCGTAAGAGGCGACTAAGGCGACTAAGGGTTTATAAAGCGAAGGATGGGCGTCCTTCCGTGTATCGAGCTCCCTGTCCTGTAGTTTTTAGGGTTCCGTACCTCAAAAGAAAAAAACGGAACCCTTATAGGATCACTTTGTTGTCCGTCTGTCTGTCTGTCTGTCTGTCTGTCAAGACCCTTTATCTCACGAACGGGTAAAGGTATCAGGTTGAAATTAATACCATATATTAGGATCCATGAACCACACAAGATCAGAAAATTTCAATTTTTTACAACGACGCAATCAAAAGATCCTCATCTCCATACATTTATTCAAAAATGAAAAACCTACAGGGTACTTCCCGTTGACCTAAAATTATGAAATTTGGGAAGAAGCTAGGTCTCACAGTACAAATAATGGGAAAAGTCTGAAATCATTAAATATTACAACTTTTCTCACAACTAATGGTAACCAATTGTGGTGAGCTCCCGAGAACATTCATATAAGAGAGGGGTCAAGTTGGATTGTTGCTGAGGCGATTTTTGTTTTAGTTCTATTTAAAAACGGGAACACTTACAAACTTGAAAATTGGTATGTTTATAGGGCATAGGCTATAAAATAACAACAAATAATAAAATTTGGTAAAGCGCGTGTCGGACTCAAAAAATCTAGCACATTAACTTACTGAAATTTCAACTAATACAATTATGTTTATGTGGTGGTACGGAACCCTCAGTGCGCGAGTCCGACTCGCACTTGGCCGGTTTTTTTTTATAGAAGATGGAGGTAGACGAGCAGGCGGGTCACCTGATGGTAAGTGATCACCGAGACGCCTATAGACACCCGCAACCAGGGGGGTCACAAGTGCGCTGCCGGCCTTAGACCATGAAACTGAACAATTTTCCTCAAAGAACATAGGTCGAAATACGAAAATCTATTTCTGACCTCCTATAGAAACTGCATCAGCTGATAGCGCATATTGTATGGCGAGGTCAAATTTGGTTTTTGTTATTTCGACATACGTTGATACTGTGATATTCCAGCGAAACACATTGTATAAAGCCGACTCTTAAAGTAGGCCGTGCTGCAGTGGTTTCTTGCCGTTTCTTTTAAGCTGCCATAGCACGATCCGCAACGGTGTAGACTCGCTCCTACGCTAAAAAATCGTAAGTATCGAAAAGTTGTGCAGTAGGACCCTATATTGTTTAAGAGACCCGAAACCCGTTTTTCATAATAGTGAAAAATGTTTAACTAAATGCTATAGAAAAGTATTGCAGTCTGCTAGATCTCTTAGGTATAATCTGTAGGGCATACTAGGCCGCAGCTCAGATATATAAAGATAGAGTCGCAGATAGAAAGCTGTCACTTGCAAAGGCTGCTACACATGAGGGCCATCTTGACCCGTATCTCAGGCGTAGGGTTAACACGCTTTCTTACGTAAGAAATGTTTGAAATCATCATAACATCCCATGAACGTCCACTACAGGACAGGGAGCTCCCTCCAGAATTCTAGCTTTTGCTGGAAAAATGTGGACGGGAAGTACCATAGTCACCTCGCTTGTTAGCGTTACGGCTGGCACTATGGACCGCGGTTGTAGGTGACCGCAGTAAGTAAGATGTTAGATACAAAGGAGGATGCTGCTGCCCATCCTCCAGTTAACCCTTAGTCACCTCTTACAACACCCACAGGTATGTATGGGATGTTTGAAATATTCTCCAAAAACTGAAAGTATGGGTTCAAACAACTGGATAACTTTCTCTTAAGGAACATAGGTCGACATACGGCGCGTTTGTATCGTGCAGGTGTGCAAGGTCTAAAAGTTGCGTATGACTCGCGTACTTTGCGCATTTGTTGCGCTACAAATGCGCGTCGACTGAGCAATAAAATTCGCGGTGTGCACAGGCCCTTACGGTGACATTTTTGAGTAGCAGTCGTGTAGGAGCAACGAATTGAGATCGCTTAGCGAAACCGGATGGGGTAAAAAACTCTCCTCGCACTCTCCCGCGTAGCCCCAGTCGACTCTACCGCGCATCTTCTACTATATTACTTATATTATCTTAAAGGAGTGATCACACCTAGCTGAATTCCAGGACTAATTCGGCATACATTGCTCGTTGAAGTAAGAATATTGCAATTAACATAACCAAGCCTCCCAGCAATGTATGCCGAATTAGTCTTTGAATTCAGCTAAGTGTGATCACTCCTTTTGCCGAGCGACCTTACTCGTTGCGCGGTCTCTACTAAAATGTATCGATGCTCTTTACACATAAGATTTAAAAGAAGTTATAGAAAACAAATATATATATATATATATAGCCACAAGTATTGCTATCCCATAACTTTTTGAAATGGACTTCCGCAAAGTAACGCCTGTTCTATTAACATTAAATTAAAGTCGCAAACAGAAAGTACCTATATTGATTCAACAAATCTGAGTGTGATTCTTGTATAAGGAATAGTTAGTGGCAGCCCTTTGCTAGTTTGCGTGCAGTGGTGCACCAAATGAGAGGGTCGCGACTACCCTCTTGCTTTGCACTAGAAATAGACTTTGTTGGATGTTGAGCACAAAAGATACAGACTTAAAACCAGTTGCAAAAATCTTCTTGAATCATTATCACATTGTGTGGAATTAATTGCTACATCTGCATAATTTAGCTGGAACTAACGGCTTAACGTGTCTTCCGAAGCACGGAATCATCTTTCTTTTCAGATTCAGCTCCTTGAATGTAAAAAGCAAATTTTTTTTATGTTAAAAGTGAGCAAATGAACAGGTGGTCTGTAGTCACCACCGCCCATAGCACCCACTGTCTTATTAATGGCATATTTTGACACTAATAAGACAGCAAAGCGCGTTGCTCACTTTGAGAACTAAGATGGTATATGTTTCATGTGCCGGTAATTTCACTGGCTCCGTTACCCTTCGAACCGAAAAGCAAAAGTGACAACACTGCTGCTTCACGGCAGAAATAGGCAAACATGTCCTAAAGGCCGACAACGCACAAATAACACCATTGCAGCAGCAGTGCGTTATTCCTTTAATCGGTTATCAATGAAATTACATTCGGAGACATTCTATTCCATATTAATTCTCGGGGAGGGCAACGCGCCAACGCGCGAATAGCTGCTCTTTGCCCAGTTTTGACTTGAAAAAGGAGGCAGTAATCGTCCAGGCCCACTTCACTTCCGAGTTAGTACAACTGGACCAAATATCCATCCCCTGGTGTTTTAAATTAGTGTTTTTAGTTTATTTTAGTGTTTTTAAATTAATTTCGTACTTGGACATTTTCTGATGTGTCTGTTTTCGAGATATTTAAAGAAAAAGGGGCCTTAAAGGGTTTTTTTTATCAAAAACGTTAATTTGTTTAAGTTTATAATAAAATGAAGCAACATTTTGTTTGATTTCATCATCATCATCATGTATTTATTCATAAAACAGCATTACTGTGTGCGAATATTACAAGTATTTATAATTTATAATTAGACTAATAACTAAACTCTTATTAAAAAACATCATTACAATTCAAAAAATCATTATCAAGTTAAATAAATAAAAATAAAAAAAAACACATCATTAACATAAAATTACATAGAGAAATTATCATAGTTACAATATTTCAAATGGTACATTAAAAAGTCAAGTAAAAAAAAAAAAAAAAAATTGCTTTCAAAATATCACACATCAATGTCAAATTAAAATTAAATTGGAAATAGAAATATCATAAATTAAAAATCAAAATTGTCTTCGTCAAAAAACTGTGAAATATAAATAATTGTATATTTATACAGGCTATAACAAAAAGGGTATACCAACCCTGAAAGAAGTAAATCTGTCCATAAAACTGAACAACTTTCACTAAGGAACATAGGTCGAAATGCGAAAAATTGACCCCTCATAGAAACTGAATCAGCTGATAGCGCATTTGGTATGTATGGGAAGTCAATTTTTTTTTTCGTATTTCGACCTATGTTCCTTAGGGAAATTTGTTCAGTTTCATGGGTTGATATACCGTTTCTGTTACGCCTTGAATAAAAATATTGATCGTTTGATATTTGAAGTTAATTAAAATTACTTAAACTGCCGACGTAGCATAGAGAAAGCGTAGACTGCAGAATCTTTCGTAGCTAAATGTTAGTATATTCGTAGCGAAACCGTAGTACTTACTACGAGATGCTACGAGGAAATCAATCACAGCGCTTATTCCCAATGCAAGACGCGTTCCTAACTCCGTTCCCTCCATTTCTTTGCTTTTTAGAGTTCTGTACCTAAAGAAACCCATAGAGAGAGAATAGGCGGAGACCGGGCAGTAAGCAACCCTACCTCATCGCATACCTTACATACCACGCAATAATTTGATGAAGACTTATTTTATCTCACCTACTTATTATTTATTCCGTGTTCTTACACTAATAACAGGTGGTATTAATATTCCATTAGGAACCCGTAACTTAGACTTAGATTAAAGGTTTGAGACGCCTACACGTCTTCTTAAATTAAGCCCGCCTCCGTACTACCCTTACGGCGAAACCCGCCCTTTCAAAATTGTGTCTTTAAAATTATATTTAATGTAATTTATAAAGTGGTGTGCCCTGCGGCTCTGCGGTTACATAATTTATATTATAGCCGTGAGAATTAATATTTTTTACCATTGCCATTCAAATAAAGGCCTCTGATTCATCAAAAACAGTGAAAAAGACGCACATGTTCTCATTGAGTGAAAAAATCTTGCCTTTGCTTGGGCGCAACCAGCCGCGTTTCTTATAGTCAACAAAAAACGGTTTATTTTTTTTATAAATTTGTGTGCCAAGTAAGTACATAATGCAAAGTACTAATTAATATGTACCATAGAATACATGAAACAGATATGTACCATGATAACTAGGGATGCCTTGCCTAAACCCAGTAATTTAGGGAGTCGCAATGTAATTTTTAGGTTATGTCTACTCACAAAGTATCAGGTTGTGTAATCTTATTAGTTTTCGTACTTCTTAATTAGTACTTTTTAATGCACTATGTACTTAAACAAAATGGACAATGTAATAAATGTACTTGGGAATAAACAGTTTTTTGTTGACTGAACAAAGCGTGTCAGGTTACACCCAAGCAACCCTAATTTTTTGACTCACCATTTTATTGCGCACCACCCAAGATAGGTGGCTTTTTGGTATGCGATGACTCAGAATAAAGTAATAGTTCTATCATACAGAACCAACACTCTCCGCCCATCTAGCAATCTACACGCAGCTCCGCGCGCACACGCCCTGAGCCTTTTTGTACAGAATATGCGGGCCTACGCGTCCTTCCAATTTCAAATTCGCGCTCGATGTATATGTTGTGGGCCGATCTTTGAACTAGGCCGATCGAGATCTGCCTGGGCACGTCACGATGTGCCAGCATTTCGTGATCTGGCCAATTTTTAGGGTTCCGTACCTCAAAATAAAAAAACGGAACCCTTATAGGACCACTTTGTTGTCCGTCTGTCTGTCTGTCAAGACCCTTTTTCTCACGAACGAGAAAAGATATCAGGTTGAAATTGATAACGAATATTAAGGTCCATGAACCACACAAGATCTGAAAATTTAAATTTTTTACAACGACGCAATCAAAAGATATGGCTTTTTATATCCTCATCTCCATACATTTATGCAAAAAAGCAAAACCTACAGGGTACTTCCCGTTGACCTAAAATTATGAAATTTGGCAAGAAGCTAGGTCTCACAGTACAAATAAAGGGAAAAGTCTAAAATCATTAAATATTTCAATTTTTCTCACAACTAATAGTAACCAATTAAGGTGAGCTCCCGTTTCAAGAACTTTTCTTTAAAAGAGGGGTCAAGTTGGATGGTTGCTGAGTTTTTAAAATCAAAGAGCAAAATCTTTAAGCACGTCTTTTAGTATATCGTATCATGGTAGATAGGTACGGAACCCTTAGGGCGCGAGTCCGACTCGCACCTGGCCGGTTTTTTTTTCATGATATGCCCAATATAAAATCGGGCAGATCGATAGCAGCAACCTATTTGTCGATATGGCCTACTAGTCACTTGGCCACATCGAGATATGGCTGGGCGCATCGTAATGTAGTTCCGTTTTGCGACGCTTGTGGTGCTGTTTGCGCTCTGTTAGCTGTGTTAGGTTAGGTTTTATTATCTAGTAAAATTGTGGCGCTGTTTGCGCTTTGTTAGCTGTGTGTTAGGCTAGGTTATATTATGTAATAAAATAATTATTATCTTCTATCTTCTATCTATCTAACTTAATTTTATTTGCTTGTACTTTCAACCTAGAATCGATTTTTCCAAGTATGGCGGGTATTAGATAGGCTAATCAAGAAATGCCGGCGTATCGTGATGTGCCCAGGCGGATCTCGATCGGCCCATTTCAACGATCGGCCTACGACATCCGGAGTGTGGCGATGAGGTAGGGTTGCCAACTGCTAGCACTTATTATACAATGGTTCTACGCCGTCCGGCTGTTATTTAAACTTTTAAAGGGCCCAGTTGCACAAAGCGTCTTTAAACTTGCTCTCTTGTTGACAAAGAAAATAACAGCTTTAAGTTAAAAGGAGCTTCAACTTTAAACACGCTGCCTGCAAGAGGCTATGGCTGATAAACCCTTACAAAAAGATGATGTTTTATTCTAATCCTGAAGTTCAGTGGTTATTCAATGAGAAACATGAATATACAGCCTAACATGAATAACCAGAGGGCTACCACGGTAGCCGCTTTCTGGGCAAGTAAGATTTAGCCCGTGTTCTTGCCGACACGAAAGAAGAAGAAGAAGAAGAAGACAGCCTGTAACAAAAAGGTGTAATAATACTGAAGGGTGTGAATCTCTCCATGAATCTAAAAACTTTTCCCAAGGAACATAATAGACTGGGATGAAATTTAGAATTTGGCTCTACTTCTTAGGCCGGTATTTCACTGGGACACCACGGTGGCGCGACTGGTTGCGCCACTGGTGTCCGTAACTAGACACCAGTAAAGACACACTCTGCGGCCACAGTATTAAGGGCTATATTTCACTGGGAGTGGTAGCGCGACCAGCATCCGAACTGGTTGCGCCGCCAAACACCGGGTGAGTAACTCTGTATAGAGCTGTATACATTTTGTTGGTAGCGGCAACTGGTTGCGCTGCCATGGTGTTCCAGTGAAATACCGGCCTTAGGGTCCGAACTCAAACTGGACCAGATCTGACAATAAAGTTTTTCTGGGGTTTCAAACTTCACAGAATTCAAAAATCAATGTTGTCAGGCCGAAATCCTACTAGTTCAGAAAAGACAAAAAATAACCTAGGCTAAATTACAGTAGGAGTTGTCTTGTTTTAAAAGTGTTCCTTAGGTCCCCCTGAACATATCTAGAAAATTCTTCGTTGATTCCATGTACGCTCCCCCCTCCCCACCCTCAAACGGATCCCTGTTTTTAGTTTTTGTTATTTATCTCAGAAACGGTTAAAGATAGATGAAAATCGTTATAATTACTTCAATCTTTATAAAATTACCAAGCAGTTGACACCAGTTTTATTTCAAGGTGACCTATAATATCTGATATATATTATGAACAGGGCTCAGTTCTCAAGGTGGATAACGCGCTTTGCTGTCTTATTAGTGTCAAATTATTTCACTAATAAGACAGTGGGTCCCATGGGCGGTGGTGACCACTTACCATCAGGTGGCCCACCTGCTCGTTTAGCCACTTGTGACATAAAAAAATCTTTTGTTCTACGACATTTCGAAAAACGCAAAAGAAAAATAATTCAACTTTTCAAACAAATTGCATCAGCTGTTCAGTTTGTATGAATAACCCACTGAATAGAGGGGGGGCTACCTTACAAACGGTGCAACGACTCCAAATTTTTGATATGTTGTCTAGGATGGTTAGTAAGTGTTTAAAATGCAAAATGCACAATTCTCCCCCCTTCGCGCCCCCCACCATATTTTTCACTTATATCTTCGGTTACATGAATTTTAGCTAGAAATGTGTTTTACACAGTGTTGTAGAGAATTAAATTTCCTATAATTTACGTTTTTAGTTTTGTTTCTAAAACTGATATTTATGGAGATATGAAAGAAAGAAAGAAAGAAATACATTTATTCAAAATTGTGACAGACTACACATTAAAATGCTACACAAACAATGTATAAAAAAATACAAACACAAATATCCGGGAAATTAGATTTTTTCCTCTTTTTAAAAGCGCAAATCTCCACAACTATCAGTTCTAGAAACAAAATTATTTTATTTTATTTTATTTTATTTTATTTTATTTTATTTTATTTTATTTTATTTTATTTTATTTTATTTTATTTTATTTTATTTTATTTTATTTTATTTTATTTTATTTTATTTTATTTTATTTTATTTTATTTTATTTTATTTTATTTTATTTTATTTTATTTTATTTTATTTTATTTTATTTTATTTTATTTTATTTTATTTTATTTTATTTTATTTTATTTTATTTTATTTTATTTTATTTTATTTTATTTTATTTTATTTTATTTTATTTTATTTTATTTTATTTTATTTTATTTTATTTTATTTTATTTTATTTTATTTTATTTTATTTTATTTTATTTTATTTTATTTTATTTTATTTTATTTTATTTTATTTTATTTTATTTTATTTTATTTTATTTTATTTTATTTTATTTTATTTTATTTTATTTTATTTTATTTTATTTTATTTTATTTTATTTTATTTTATTTTATTTTATTTTATTTTATTTTATTTTATTTTATTTTATTTTATTTTATTTTATTTTATTTTATTTTATTTTATTTTATTTTATTTTATTTTATTTTATTTTATTTTATTTTATTTTATTTTATTTTATTTTATTTTATTTTATTTTATTTTATTTTATTTTATTTTATTTTATTTTATTTTATTTTATTTTATTTTATTTTATTTTATTTTATTTTATTTTATTTTATTTTATTTTATTTTATTTTATTTTATTTTATTTTATTTTATTTTATTTTATTTTATTTTATTTTATTTTATTTTATTTTATTTTATTTTATTTTATTTTATTTTATTTTATTTTATTTTATTTTATTTTATTTTATTTTATTTTATTTTATTTTATTTTATTTTATTTTATTTTATTTTATTTTATTTTATTTTATTTTATTTTATTTTATTTTATTTTATTTTATTTTATTTTATTTTATTTTCTTTGGGATGCTTACAGCTACGAGTATATTTACAATTTGAGTGCTATAAATTAATTGCTATAAGCCAATGACAAGCTTCCACAAAACGTAAAAAAACGTAAATCATAGGAAATTTAAAAACCTAAATCATAGGAAATTTAAAAACGTAAATCATAGGAAATTTAATTTTATACAACAATGTGTACACATTTTAGCTAAAATTCATGTACCCGAAGATATAATCTAAAAATATGGTGGGGGGCGCGAAGGGGGGGAGAATTGTGCATTTTGCATTTTAAACACTTACTAACCATCCTAGACAACATATCAAAAATTTGGAGTCGTTGCACCGTTTGTAAGCTAACCCTTCACTTTTAATCTCTATTTAGTGGATTAGAAGGGACGATTAATTTTTTGCGTATTTCGAAAAGTATAGAACAAAAGACATGAACCAAGACAAAAGATGGCGCATTTAGCCATTGACGTCAGAAAAGTACGTAAGAAGTGCTTGAATATTGTGAAGCACTGCTATAAATATCAAGCTATTGCGTTTTTCAATGGACTTCCGACAGAATTAAAAATTATAAATAATGTTAGTGTGTTTAAAAACAAATTGAAGTTATTACTACTTAGGTTAAGAAACTGATATTTCGCACGCAGAAATTTTGTTTTTGAAGAAAGAAATAAATAAAAAAAAAAATAGGCACTCCGCTGCGCATGAGTTTCCTAAATCTATAAGCCCAGGCTCTGAATAAAGTAATAGCACTCACTATCATACAGAACGGACACTCACCGCCCCCCTTGCAATCTACCCCGCACCCCGCGCGCATCCGTCCGCGAGATTCTCGTGGTCATTCTGAGGGTCTTTTGCACTGAATATGCGAGCCTACGCGACCTTTTAATTTTTAACTTCAAATTCGCTTTCGATGTATGTAGTGTCAGGGGTGCGGCCCAGGTTTTACACCATTTTATTAAGGGCTTTCCGCCAGCCAACTAGCGCCCCCATCAGTTAAAAAAAATTTACTCGCTAAATACAAAACTTATCGAAAATCTGTCTTACAAAATTGAAGTAAAGGTATACCCTAGTTTAGTTAGAACCTATCACTCCTGAAATAGTATATTTCATTACAAGTGCGGAAAGCCTGTCATTGCAAAGAGTTCTGACAAATGTCTACCCGAGCTGAGGCGCAGCCGAAGGCGAGGGTTGACAGTCGGAACAAGTTTCAATGACGGTTCCGCACGTGTACTGAACAACTATTTTTAATACAGTTGCGAAAAAATGAAGCAATTTAATAAAATAATAAAAACACAATAAACTTAACTAACTAATCATTTATTTCTTACTAGCTGTTGCCCGCGACTCCGTTCGCGTGGGGTTCAGAAAAAGTAGCTAATGACTTTTCCCATGGTTCAAACTATCTTCGTACCAAGTTTTTATCACACTCGGTTTATCGGATTAGTCATAAAAGCGTAACGGACAGACAGACAGACAGACAGTGCAGTTCTCGCCTTTATATTATTAGGTATACAGAGTACCGATAATACGCATTTTTGATAATAAATAAAACACCTCTTGTTTACGTGTGGACTTTAGGTCGCCCACTATCCTCGTAAGTGTAAAATCATAGTCGAATTCCACGTGGAGTAACTATGATACGGGTTTTGTTATTTCTTATACCAAACAAAGCCTAACAAAATCTGAGGCTCAGTCACTTTAGCTTCTGTGGCTACTGATAAAAGAGCGGTACAAAGTCCAACGTGTCTAGATTCACATGCTTTTAACTCTACACGCACCTACACACAAAACTGTTGGACTTCACTTCCGTACAATCTTTGTACTCGTAACTTATCTCTCCCCTTAAAAGACAATTCCTAAAAAACAATGATTGACTTCTCTCTTTATTTTTTGAAGCATTTCGTTTATAAGTACCTACTTCCTAAGTCTTCAAAACTTTATAACTTTCTTTTTTTTTTACATTTGTTGCACCGCCATGCCGAAACAGGATTTTTTTTTTATTATTTTTACAACAAACTAAATCTAGAATCTACCAATCTTTAGCTGTACCCACGACTTTTACACAAACAACTGGACCCGATCAAACGGAATTTTCAACAACGTATTTGGCTTTCTTCCGTACAAAATTATAAGCTTTCTTTGATTTCAGCTCGGTTTCACAGCTTGAAACTTTGAACTCGCCTATTATCTGTTTGAATGAACCGATTGTAATAAAAAAAATTCAAATATTGCAAGAAAGCAACCCAAATACGTTGTTGAAAACCCCGTTTAAGTCGTTCAAGTAGTTTGTGAGTATTGGTGCGGCCGCTTAAAATTTCGCGAACTTTCTGTCTGAGTGAACCGTTTGCAATGAAATAAAGCTTATATGTTGCACAGAAAGAAGACCGACGCGTCATTGAAAACCTCGTTTGACTTTGAACCAGTTCAGTAGGTGAGTTCTTGGTTCTGCAGCTTGAAACTTTGCGTATCTTCTGTCAGAGTGAACCTTTCGCAATGAAACTAAGCTTATATATTGGAGGAGTAAGCCAAACGCGTAATTGAAAGCCATGTTTAAATCTGCTCAAAAGTATTTGAATTATTCGCGCCTTCGCTTGAAACTTTGCGTAACTTCTATCTAAGTGAACCGTTTTCAACTAACCTAAGTTTATATGTTACACGGAAGTACCTAATCCAAGCACGTCATGGAAATGCCAGTTGGAGTCGGTACAGTAGTTTGTGAGCTACTGGCGCCGCCTATTGAAACTTCGGGCATCTTCTGACTCGACCGAACTGAACTGAACCGTTTTTAATGAAAGTAAGCTAATACATTGCATAGAATTAAGCTAAACACGTTATTGAAAACCCCGTTTAAATCCGTTTAGTAGTTTGTGAGTTATTGGTGCCGCCGCTTGAAACTTAGTGTATTTTATGTCTGAGTGAACTGATTGCAATGAAACTAAGCATACATGTTGCTTGGAGTAAGCCAAATACGTTATAGTCCTTGAGCCCGTGACAAAATCACTTACCTGTCATGAGAACATCTTAAGATGTATGGCAACAGATCGGCAAAGTGGTGCTGAGCAAGAATCAGTTACATTTGGCATCCGAAATTTGCCGGAAGTCCGAGAATTTCTTCCACTTCCGGTCAAAATTTGGGGGTGCAAGTTACGTGTCATGAGAACACTCTGAAACCCTCGGCAACATGTAGTCCTTCATTGACAGAGTAGAAAAATACAAGTCTGCCAGTTCCTAGTTTGCCGGAAGTACTTGGTAGACGGTCTCAAAGGATGGCCACCACCCAGTAAACAGATCTAAGTTTTTTACTATAAAATTAAATACGTATTACGAGTAATAATCGTGCAAGTCTGCTACGGCTATGGTTTTTTAGTTTCACTAGTCATCGTCACTGAGTACTCCAAGGGTCTGATGATGACCAGCTATCAAGCAACTGGATCTAAGGACTAACTACACCCAAGAGCTCCAGATTTCAACTCAAATACTTTGTAGGTGGCTGCCGTTCCTGGACCTGCTGGCTCGAGGGTCTGATGATGACCAGCATCCAAGAAAATGGCTCTATTCGAACTTGAGGAGTACTCAATTAAATTGTTAACTTAATTAAACTTAAACTAATAAATCTAAATATATAAAATTGCTTGTCCTGACTGACTGATTTATCATCGCCGAGCCGTAACCGCTACAGCTACAGATCTGATTTTTTTTACACAGGTTTTTTGTACTTCAAAACCACCCAAAGGGATGAAAGTTTGCATGAAAGTCCTTTGTTTCTTGAGCTAGATTCACACAAATTTGAATTTAAGCTATTGGTAAAAAATAAAGAAACATGTGTTTAAGCATTTCTGAAAAACCACCCTTCAAGAGGGTCAAAACGGGGATGATTTGATGATGAGCCCTATTAAGGTTAAGAAAATTTTGACCGTTCGATTCCAATGGCTGGGCATATGAAGGTAAGCTAAGCTTGTTTATGATACCTAATTGTCAATCAAGATTAATATTTTTAGATAGCTGGTCACCATCAGACCCTCGAGCCAGCAAGTCTAGGAACGGCAGCCACCTACAATGCATTTTAGTTAAAATCTGGAGCTTTTGGGTGTAGTTGGCCCTCAGATCCAGTTGCTTGATAGCTGGTCATCATCAGACCCTTGGAGTACTCAGTTACGATGACTAGTGAAACTAAAAAACCATAGCCGTAGCAGACTTGCATGATTATTAATGCGTATTTAATTTTATAGTTTAATTTTATATTTATTTTTAGTAGTAGGTATAGCTGTCAATGTTTGTGGGGTGTCAAAAAGGAGAAAGTGTGGAAAGAAGAAGAATATGTGGATGGATAAAAGTGTACAGGCAGCTGTTTGTGAGAAGAAGAAAGCATGGTCAGATTGGTTAGCAGTAAAAGCTAACCAAAGAATGCAGAGGGCAACAAGTGATGACGTAAGTGTAGCAAGAAAGGTATATAAAAGAGCGAAAGGTATTGTTAAGGAAGTTGTTGAGAGAAAGAAAGAGGAGTGTAAGGATGAGTTTGACAGAAGGCTTACTGAAGATTTCCAGTCCAACCAAAAGTTTTTCTGGAAATCCATACGGACAGCCCGAGGAAAGTTTGGAACATCGGAGCTGAGTAAAATCAGAAGCCAGGATGGAAGTATTATAAAAGGTGAAGAATGTGTTCTGAGGAGGTGGAAGGAATATTTTGAAAGTCTGTTTGAGAGAGAAAAAGCAGAGGCCAGCGAACCTAGGTCTTCTGTGGAAATGAATGAGAATGAAGAGGAGAATTGTGTAAGTGAGATAAGTATGGATGAGATTATGAAAGCAATGAAAAGTATGAAATCAGGTAAAGCAGCTGGGTATGATAGAGTGTCGGTCGAGATGTTGAAGGCTGGGCGAGGCATTGTGGCTAGTCAGTTGTACCGCCTTTTCAACTTGTGTTGGACGAACGGCCAAGTACCAGGTGACTGGTGCAAGGCTGTGATTGTGCCGCTGTACAAGGGAAAAGGGTCACAACAGGACTGCAAAAATTATCGCGGGATAAGCCTTCTCAGTGTCGTCGGCAAACTGTATGCAAAGGTTTTGATTGAAAGAGTGATGAAAGATACTGACGATAAAATATGGGACGTACAAGCGGGATTTAGAAAGGGAATGGGATGTCAGGTCTTTTCCTTGCAGTGCATAGCTGAAAAGTTTTTGGCTAAAAACCAAAAAGTCTACTGCGCGTTCGTGGATTTGGAAAAGGCCTATGACCGAGTGGTGAGGAATGAATTGTGGTCAGCATTGTCTATGTATGGGGTAAACGGTCATCTGATTCAAGCACTGAAATCTCTCTATGAGGATTCCAGTGCTTGTGTCAGAATAAACGGGGCGTACACTGAATGGTTTAGCATCGAAAAAGGTGTTAGGCAAGGATGTGTAGCGTCACCTTGGCTGTTTAACCTGTTCATGGATAATTGTTTGATTGATCTGAAAGAGAGTATGTGTGGACTGAGAATGAATGAGTTACTCATCAAATGTCTTCTCTACGCTGATGACCAAGTTGTACTTGCGTCATCTGCTGACGAGTTGCAGGAGATGGTAACAATGATGAATGTGGCTTTGGACAGGAAAAGAATGAAAGTAAATGTAAGCAAGACTAAAGTAATGGTACTTGAAAGAGAAGAATGTATGACAGAGTGTACTATATTAATAGATGGAGAACAAGTCGAACAAGTGAAGGAGTTTGTGTATCTGGGCTCAAAGTTTACGAGAGATGGAAAGTGTGAAAGTGATATTGAAAGAAGAGTGAATGCTGGAAACATGGTGAATGGTGCCCTGCACGCCTTTATGAGGAGTCAGAAGGTGTCTCACAAGGCTCGTTTGGCTGTTCATGGGGGAGTTTTGGTACCAACACTGATGTATGGCAGTGAAAGCTGGGTATGGCAGAAGAAGCATGAAAGTAGAATTAATGCAGTGGAAATGAGAGCGCTAAGGAGTATGATTGGTGTTAAATTGAGTGACAGGATTAGAAATAGTGTGATAAGAGAACGGTGCGGCGTAAAAGAAGACGTAGTGACCAAAATCGAGAAAGGGATGCTGAGATGGTTTGGTCATGTAGAGAGGATGAATGAACGAAGATTGACGAAAGAGATCTACCAGGCGAGAGTGAATGGAAACGTTGGAAGGGGAAGGCCTAGGCGAACGTACCAGGACCAAATTCAGGACGTTCTGAATAAAGGCCAGGTTAAAAGTACCCTAAACCGACGAGCATGTATGAAAGGATTGATGAAAGTTCAGGAAGCAAGGGAAGTATGTCAAGATCGTAGCAGGTGGAGGACTGTGGTCTCTGCCTACCCCAACGGGAAAGAGGCGTGATGTTATGTATGTATGTATGTATGTATTTAATTTTATAGTAAAAAACTTAGATCTGTTTACTGAGTGGTGGCCATCCTTTGAGACCGTCTACCAAGTACTTCCGGCAAACTAGGAACTGGCAGACTTGTATTTTTCTACTCTGTCAATGAAGGACTACATGTTGCCGAGGGTTTCAGAGTGTTCTCATGACACGTAACTTGCACCCCCAAATTGTGACCGGAAGTGGAAGAAATTCTCGGACTTCCGGCAAATTTCGGATGCCAAATGTAACTGATTCTTGCTCAGCACCACTTTGCCGATCTGTTGCCATACATCTTAAGATGTTCTCATGACAGGTAAGTGATTTTGTCACGGGCTCAAGGACTATTACTGAAAACCTCGTTTTAATCGGTTCAGTTGTTTGTGAGATATTGGCGCCTCCACTGGAAAAATCGCGCACCTGTCTGAGTGAGCCGTTTTCAATGAAAGTAAGCTAATATGTTGCAAAGAAGTAAGCTTGACAGTTTATTGAAAACCCCGTTTGAATCCGTTCAATAGTTTGTGAGTTATTTGCGCCGCCGCATGAAACTTAGCGTACCTTCTGCCTGAGTGAACCGTTTGCAATGAAACTAAACTTTTATGTTGCACAAAAGTAAGCCAAACTCGTAATTGAAAACTTAGTTTGAATCGGTTTGTGAGTTATTATCGTACAGGCAATTTGATACTTTACATTAGTGTAGCTTCTTATTGAGTGAACCGATTTGAATGAAACATAGCCTATATGTTGCTCAGAGCTAAGCTAAATCTATCTGCAAAAACCGCGAAAAAATCCGTTCAGTAGTTTCGAAGTTTATCGAAAACATACAGACAGACAGACAGACAAAAAGTTCAGAAAACATATTTTGAGTTCTATTAGTCGTTTCTTATCGCCCACACTAATTTTTTTATAAATTTATCAAAAGTACAGACACGCGGTTTCTACTCTTTTATTATATGTATAGATAAAAGTTATAATTCACATATACATTGAAATTGGTACAGTTTTTTATACTAACTGGGGAAGTTTTAGGTTGCATATTAACTGTTTGAGACAATCTATTTGCTTTTTCCCCTTCTCTCTTTTCCGGTAAAATGTTTTCCGAAGCATTTTGTGCAATTATACTGAGTTCCGGTGGTGTTAATTCAAATAAAACATCGTCGAAATTACTCATTTTGTTCAACAAATAACTAAACTCGCAACCGTAAAAGAATATAAGCCCCAATAAGCAGAGATTTTTTTTGTTTTCTTCACCCATTCTGGGTATGCAAAGGGAACTATGCCCATACAGCCAAGTCTTCAGTAGAAGTTTTTTATTGATATGAAATGAAAACTAAATTTAATGAGATGAAACCTAACCTAACTCATTGAATCAAATCATTAAATCTGATATTGAAACAAATTAGTAGCTTCTTTTTAGAAAGATTTGCATGAATCATAAAAACTTCTATGATTTTTTTTTGTAAATACTTCGTGGTTGTTTTTAGGGTTCCGATACCAAAATGGTAAAAAAAAGGAACCCTTATGGTGCCGCTCTGTCTGTCTGTCTGTCCGTCTGTCTGTCACACCTCTATATCTCAGCAACCACTTACGCTATCGAGCTGAAATTTGGAATAGTTTTAGAATATAGTTGCCCAACTTAATTGCACATGAAAATTTTTTGAAAAAAGTATGATTATTAATGTAAAGGGGGCCAAAATAGGGGGGGCCAAATTTCAAATTGTCGCTACTAGGTCGAGTGGGGTATCATATGAAAGGGCTTTACTTGTAAATTTTAAAATATATTTTTGTATTTTTTTAAGTTTCTTAGTTTTCAAGTTATGATGAAAAATGTCAAAAAAAATACCATTCCCCCCCCTTATCTCCGAAGTTTGAGTAAGGGAAAATCTGAATTAATTACAGTTGACAGAGGTTTATGTAAACTTTACAGCAAAAATAAAACGATCTTTCTAAGTTGCACAGTTTTTCAGAAATCTGCAAAAAACCTTTACAAACAAATTTAGTTTTGCGGTCCTGAAAATGGACTTTATTGCTTCCAAAAATACTATAGGTATATCGGAACCCTCGGCGCGCGAGTCCGACTCGCACTTGACCGGTTTTTTTTCTTTTGAATAGACTTATTTTGACAGTTGGGAAAGAAAACGCACGAGTTCGGAAAAGGTAAAGAAAAAGCTCGAGTATGTAATAGCCCACATCCCGAACGCTATACGTCCCTGCAATACGCCACTTTTTGAGCAACTGTATTAAAAAGTGTATACAAAAACTGCTAAAAGTGGCCGTTTTTCGCACTTTTTGTATCTGTAACTACAGTGAAATATACTTTTCAGGAGTGATAGGTTCTAACTAAACTAGGGTATACCTTTACTTCAATTTTGTAAGACAGATTTTCGATAAATTAAAATCAGCACTACGCTGTGACCTACTTGTTTTTAATTCAATATGTTTTTCAATGTGTTTTATGTATGGTAATAAATGAATTTGTATTTGTGAGTTTTGTATTTAGCGTGTAATATTTTTTAACTGATGGGGGCGCTAGTTGGCTGGGGGAAAGCTCTTAAAGCCCAATGTTAAGATCAATCTATGTGCAAATTTCCAATGCGAGGCACATTCCGCCTTTTCCATCATCTTTGAGCTTAAAGCCTGTTTTACATAATTATATCTTCTTTAGAGTTTCCCGACCAGTTTATTTGTAAATTTGAGTTTGAAGTAAAAGTCGTGAAAGTTGTCGCATAACTCGAGCGAGAGTTCCGGATGTAACACAGACACGGTATAGGGATGAGGTAAAATAATATTTAGTAGCAGTTACAACCGTACTAGTATTATAAATGCGTAAGTCACTCTATCTGTTACACTTTGATGCCTTATCCGCTAGACAGATTTTGATAAAACTTGGTATAGATTTTGATGACTTTTAATGAAGTTTGAACCATGGGGAAGGGTAAAGGCAAGGCTACTTATTTCTTAATCTCGTGCTTCAGAGCGTCTACCTATACGGAAAAGTAGTTTATAATTATCTTCGCAGTAGTATAAACTCAAATTCAAAAGCATTTAATAATTGTTGGATATTAAAATCTCTTAATGATGTCAGCTAAACTACCATCTATATCGGCAGTCTTTTTTAATTCAAGTGATTTAGAGGCTTCAATTATAACGAAAGCATTGAAATAACTGAATTTTGAAGATTGTAGGGCTTTTGTGGAAAGTCCGTCTGGGGAAGTACCACCCTCTTACTTTTTTCTGCCGTGAAGCAGCAGTGTTCGCACTGCTGTGTTTCGGTTTGAAGGGCAAGGGAGCCAGTGAAATTACCGGCATATGAGAGATACCATCTTAGTTCTCAAAGTGAGCAACGCGCTTTGCTGTCTTATTAGTGTCAAGATATGCCATTAATAAGACAGTGGGTGCTATGGGTGGTGGTGACCACTTACCATCAGGTGGCCCACCTGCTCGTTTGCACACTTGTAACATTAAAAATAATCTACAATGTACAAATATACACGTCAGGAATGCGTCAGGATGAACTTAGGCGAGTTCTCGACACGTGCTGATGTAGTAAATTCGCGAAATTTGCGCAGGCGTCACGTCAAACAAATGTATACACACCATAGGGC
Source organism: Athrips mouffetella (assembly GCA_947532105.1). Classification (NCBI taxonomy): domain Eukaryota; kingdom Metazoa; phylum Arthropoda; class Insecta; order Lepidoptera; family Gelechiidae; genus Athrips; species Athrips mouffetella. The sequence continues at coordinate 18,127,510 of OX383980.1, forward strand.
CCAAAGTGTACAATAAAATTTCTACTGAAATAAAAACCTTAAAAAGTGACTCATGTTTCTTATAAAAACTGAAAATTTACTTACTCACAGAAGCTTTTTACTCTATGGATGAATTTTTGCTACAAACTGTCTCAGCTTAAATAAGAGGGAACGTTTTAAGACTGTACGTTGGTACTTAATTGTAAATGACATACTTTGATATTATTATTAAGTTACTTTCTGTAATATTGTAAGTAATTTACAGAAACCTATTTTAATGACGTATTATAATTAAATGTATATTTATAAATAAATAATTGAATTAAATTGCAAACATCTACGTTTTGTTCGGGATAGGATTTGGCAAGAGTGGGAGATGAATTCAAGGACTTGGTAGTTGAAACTGGAATATCCATTGAGAAGTTTTCAAAAGCGTTAGCAACTTCTATATTTGTACTTATGATCTGACTTTAAAAACATTCAACAAATTTTGAGGACTGGTAGTTATTCCGTGGAGCTTTAGATTTTCCAGTTTCACTATTAATAGTTTCCCAAGTCGTTTTTGTAATGTTGGAACTGTTTTTGATTTTATTCTTAATGAAATTTGATTTGGCTACAGCATAAACGCGTCTAAATATTTTTGAATAATTCTTTACAAATTGCGCAAATGCATTTCCATTGTTATATGTTCTTTCCTCGTAAAGTTCATACAACCTTAGCCCAAACATGGTTTACATCAAATGAAAGATAGTTTATTGTACTTCAGTGTACATGTTTATTTCTTTCTAATTTACAAGATATTGTAACGATCATATTCGTCACAGTTTTAGGAATTTAATAATAAACGTATAAAATGAGTATTACTTACTTTAAAATTAAGAATTACTAGTTGAAACGAATAAGCCACTATGATATTTCAATTTACAACAGGTACGTTCAACGGCAGGTCAAGCTTGACACTCGCAGTTTGTCTTTAGCTCTTGCGGAGATTGAAATAGATATGGTACGAAATTCAACATGTTAAGCTGAACGTCCTCTTGACTGTACATCTAAATAGACCTCCCGCTTACAAAATAATATTGCGCTTGTATTGGACTGTAATGCCTTGTAATTAGATTCATTTTGGTAAAAAGACGCAGTTTACGTATGATTGTTAGACCAATTCTTCCAAGAAATTTAAGAAAAAGGCATAGCGAGGCAGTGACGTAACACACTGCAGCCAAATTGCACATGTGGTAATTTTTACTGCTTTGATTTAAGGTTCATTTTAGGAGAGACGCGGCAGGTATAAAATTGTAAGGAACCAACACAGGATATTGAATGAGAGATGCAGGGGGGCAGTCAACGCCTGGCTTTACAATAGGGATTACGTGCACAAATTAATAGTTTATTTTCTATTTTTTTCGGCGAGCGCCACATTATACCTAGTACTTTAGTGTTAAACATTAGGGTTTGAGGCAGTCAACGCCTGGCTTTACAAAAGTATATACGTGCACGAATTATTTTTGCGGCGGCCGCCCAATTAAAGCACATTAGTGATAAATAATAGGGTTTAGATTTGATAATGAAGCGTCAGGCGTTGCAATAGGAAACACACTTCATTTAACAAGTACGAAATTGCGAAGTTTTTATTTAAAATAATTTTTCAATTTAGTGCAGTGAACATGCTACAGGTATTGTACGAGAGGGCTTCGTGTTTGTGTCTTTCCCGCCGGGAATTTATGGCTTCGTTGTTGGTGAGTTTATTTCAGATTTCCTACTATTCATTTAAAAGTGCTAACTAGGTCTCTTGAAATGATAGGTCATCTGAGAAGGTGCTGGGGTGATCAACGACGAGTTTTCTGAGTTAAATCTAGGTGCAGCTGAATCCTGTGTTTTATGGAGCCAGCGTGAGAATTAGGTTGAGTTCATTTGATGCTAGGTTATTAGGGCACTTAGGTGGTGATGGATGTTTAACACTAAAATGTGATGTAGGTATTATAATTTTATATCGATGAATACACAATAAAATTAATCGGTATAACACATGCATTTACAAGACAATATTACTTTAGTAAATTGGTTTTGTCTAATGTTCCACGAATATAGTACTGGTTAGATTACCTAAGTCGCCTAGCCTGTATTATAGAGGGACAATATTCAGCACTCTTACACGTTAAAATTGAGTGTCGAATCTTGTTTCGTTTGGATCAAATGGATATTAAACAATTTACTAATCGTAGATAAATTTTAGGCAGGTGGAGATGGATGTTATTTTGAGATGATCGGAATAATGTGTGTGATGGTTTGCAAGGTAACCTATTTTAAACTTGCGGCGTAGGATTGTTCTAGGTTTTGTTGGTAGGCCTGGGATGCTAGGTTGGTTGGGAGTCCCAGATATTCTAAAAATCTATAGGAAACCTAATTCTAGACTTTAAAGTCTGCATCCAAACCCTATCCCTGGTTTTGAGTCACTTTCATTCCAGCAGTGAAAGACGAGGAGACCACGTACTTAATTTAATTTTACTGCTTACTATTAGGTCTAGAACTAAGAAACCTAGGTCACCTAGAAGTTTAAAGAGACGCGCGAACGAGACGAATCTGTAGCGCTCGGTTTGACATCACACACAAGCTAGCGGGCTGAATTGGTATGTTTTATTTTCAATAATTTTATTATATTATAATTATTTTCACTTTTTATTTCAGTTTCTTCTAAGTTATTACCACAAATAAACTTAATTTTCTTTAATAAATTTAATAACCAATCCACAATGTACGGGTCCTTTTAGATGTTGAAGTTAGACGATCACGTATACATGGCCAAAATTATTACAGAATTAAATAAATAAATTCCTAGTCACAATAGCCATTTAGGTAGGATACGTGATGTTACATTGGTGCCTCGTGACGCAGAATTGTGTTCTTAAAGGGCGGATCTTGATTGATTCGAACACACAATAAAAGAACCTGTTTTATTACGAGTAGATATAGCTTAGCATAGGCCATTTATTAGAACGACTGGATTTTTTTTGTGTTTTTGACTTTTGAGACGATATATAGAGTACAGCATTACAAACAAATATAATTTATGTCTAGTTTGTATTTTTTGTTTTATGAATTTAATGTGACGGCGTAAAGAGTTTTATAAATAGATACCTATACTTAAGGTAAGCAAATACCTACTTTTGGCCAGCAGTGGGACACAAAATAGGCTAGGAATAAGAATGAAAAAAAAAGGTGGGTGTGGTGGTCATTTATCATCTTGAAACATGACTATTATGATGATATATCTGTGACAATATTGTACACAAATACATAGATAAATTACATTAGACATTTCATATTGTGTAATTTGACCCTTAACTTGAAACAATAAATTGATAAATAACGCCAGACACAAAAAAAAGAAATGATTTTCTTAATCACATAAATGTTTGCTTTGCCAAGTATCGAACCCGCAACTCAACATAGCGCGCGCAGAAGACAGGGTCGCTATCGGCCACGCCACATGCCCTTAGAAATGGGATGCATTTTTTTTTGTTTCGACAAAGTGAGAGTGTTTTCGTTTGCCAAGTTTAGGTTTACTTTAGCGTTTTTGTATCGAACGTTATATTCTAATGATTTAAAAGGTATAAAAATAGAAAACCTTTGACATCTTAGTTTTAATAATTTAAGTTCGTTTGACAATACTTAACAAAAAAGTTTAGTGCAGTGGATGCTTGAGATAAAAGGTGGTAGAGCTTTTGTGTAGTGTCCGTCTGGGGAAGTACCACCACCTTGCCTTTTTCTGCCGTAAAGCGTCAGTGCTTGCACTACTTTGTTTTAGTTTGAAGGGCAAAAGAGCTAGTCAAATTACTGGCACATGAGACAAACCAACTTAGTTCTTAGGGTGAGCAACGCGTTTTGCTGCCTTGTTAGTGTCATTTATACTACTAATAAGACAGTAGGCACTATTGGCACTGGTTACTACTTACCAACAGGTAGCTCGCGAGATCGCTTGGTCACTTGTTACATAAAAAATATTTTTGGACGTTAATGTCTTGTGAATTACAATAATTATGCAGGAACGGTATAAAAAAATTGTGGATTGGTAGTTATATTTATTACAACTCCAGGTAGCGGTTACATATCTATTGATAAAAGTAATAAACACAGCTGCAAGTAGGTGGTAACAAAATCAGTATAAACTGAACTTGCTCAGCACTACAAACGCTCGAAACCAGAGATTCGCTCAGGGTCGGAGTTTGCCACTGATATGCGGTCAGCTGTACTTAGTACAAACATGCGAGTATTTAGTACTCTTGGTAAGATTGGTATTATAGGTATTTTAGTAAGCAGATAGATTTATGGAGGTAAGTAAAAAAAAAAAATTTGGGTAGATATTCTCATTAAATTTAATGTTTTAATAAGATGTTAAAAAAATAGGACTGCCTCAATGAAAGTGTATAAAACAATCTGAATTCAAGGATATTTAGAAAATAAACAGAGTAAAATTACATGGGTTTTAAAAATGAATAGAAGCATTATTTTTTAAAAGGCATCTATATTTGGAGCAGGTCATATCAGTCAAACAATAAAAAAAAAACGGACCCTTGGGTTCTACAGTTTTATGGCACAGTTTAACTTTCTATTATTTCGTACCATGGGCAGGTCAGTTTTTTTTTGGTAACACATGTTTGTGCGTCGCAAGTCAGTGGTTTACAACTTTTGGACTTAAAAAAAAATACAGGCTTTGAAAAAGTTCAGAACAGTAGCTCATACCCAAAGTATGAAGATATATATTTTCATAAAAAAGTAATAAATAAAAATTGAATTTAAGCTTTGAATTGTTTTTAAAAGTACATTACGCAAGTTTCAAAGCTAATCGCTCAAGCATAATTTTTATTAATGCTAATATTTTAAATTTATTTGGTGAATTTGAACAGCACACAAAATCCTTCAGTTATTTGCATTAATACTATTCCTCATTTCAAACTAATTATATATATTGTGTTAGTTTTCAAGTTTATCGACTCTGTTTTACTAACCAAGATTTTTATAAGACCTAGGTTGGGAACCTCTGTTTCAAAAACAAAGATCTCTGTTTCAAAACAAAACGCTTCAGGCAACTTATTATTATTTCCGGCTTAAGTTACCTAAGTTGTTGATAACTTAAGTGCGTCAATAGTTCTCATGGTACGCAATCCACTTGAGTTCAAAGAATTTTCGAGAAATATTTTAGTAGTAATAAATTTTGTCGTACCCAAACAAAAGTGGCAATTTGTTAAGATGTTAATAGCTTGCAAGCGATGATGTAATATGAGAGGGTTTGGTCATTCGGTACGACAAACCCAGTACGTCATAAAAGCGTAGGTAGTCGGTCAAGTGTGGAAGTCAAGCTCCGACAGGGTTCTGTACCTTAAAATTTTAGTCATGAGTTTGATTGCCAATTATTCGTCAAAGAATGTTCGTAGTTAGTTTACTTTTGTGTTAAAGACTTATAAGCCGAATTATTAGGTGATGTATTTAAATGTTCAGTGAATAGGTATGACCTGTAGAAATATATTTAAATGTCATAGTAGTAGTGAAAATGGGTTTATGGGGTATGTATTGTGGAAGTTGAATTAGTTATTGTTTTTAAACTATGGTTTTTTTTTGTATGAATAAGTATTCGTTACTAATTACAACTTGTCAAATCAATATGCAAAGTACTATGTATGAATATTTCGTACATGACACGCGCGGACCAAGGGATCACAACGTTATCACACAAGGGTTTTAAATCTTCAAATTTGAGGAACGGAACCCTAAAATTTTGTTTAAAACGTAAGGCATTGTTTAATCTACAGACCTTGTGTTGTTTTCTTTGTAGTTTTTTTTTTTAAGTTGTAGTTGTTTGAAAAATGCAATTTAGTGCAGTTGAACGTTCAAAAGAACTCTTTTTTATTTAAAATAAGTGGAACCAAGAGTAGGCTTGTCATAAACAAATGGATTAAATTCGTAGGGGCGAATTTATTTGGTTCAATAATTTATATCAATGTGGGTTTCTACTACCTGTTGAAAATGCAAAATGGAACTCATGTTATTTGTACCTAATAGTTTAATTACGTCGCGTATATTATGACTAGATAAATAAGATTTATAGGGGCGAAATTGCTTAATTTTGGTTTGAGTTTTATACCTGTTGCTTAGAGTGTATTACAATTTTTTTTTCTATGAGTAAAAGAAAATTTAAAAAAAAATAGGGGCGTAAAAATATTACCTATATATTTAGCAGTGGACTTTAATGGGTTGTGTTCATCATCATCATTATCATCATCATCATATCATGCGGGTTTCAAGGTCGATGAACAACCTCACAAACCCTGGTGTCAGAGTTGTAGAGCCGCCAAAAGCCTTTGACATGGCTCATTAACGACTGCATCCGTAGGTAGTAGTCAGGACCAAAAACATAACGCGCCTTCCGAAGCACGGAATCATCTTGCTTTTCGGAAAACCAGATTATTAATTCATTAATGTTTTAACCAAACTGGAGAGGTTGCTCAATGGGATTTTGTTTAACTGTGTCCTTACCTGGAAACTAACCCGGAACCACGGATCGGGTGCCGAGCACTCTAGCCACTAGTCCACGGAGTCTATTGTTAGTTAAATAGTTAACATGTGTCAGAGTCAGAAGTTCTTCAAGTCAGTAAATAGTTTTAAGGGCATTTCTTAACGTTTAGTTGCGAAAATCAGCCCATCGCACAATTTTATTCTAAAGATATTTGATATAGTTAAATGACTACTGGCAGGAAACCAAGGTCGTTTGAACGACTTAACATGCCTTACGAAGCAGAGAAACCGCTCTTTTCTTACTGCTATGCCTTATCTACTTAGGTTTTCACCACAGTCGATGTTCTTTTGTTATTGTGATTAGGAAAGAATCATCATCATAATATTTCGCTCGGTTAAACGTTCATTGCAGACCTTCACTAAAAACGCTTGGTACTAAAAGGGGATTTACCAAAGCACTTTTAAGCGTTGCGGCTGGAGATTAGAGTTGTTGGTGACCGCAGTTAAGATGGTACGATGCCCAGAAAAATGTTGTTGCCCATTTTCCGGTTCGTGAACCCTTAGTTGCCTCTTACGACACCTACAGGAGGAGATGGATTGGTAATATTCTTTGCCAGTTCCACATGGACTAGGAAATTATGGTTACGAATAATTTCAAAACACTTACCTATTGTAACTAATAAGTAATTGTGCAGAATATCAATCCTCGGAATTAAAATTTCAGATATCTGGACTAGCGAAAAATTCACATAACCCTCATTGTTCAGAAAATAAGATGAATATAAATTTAAAATATAAAATCTTTACTAATCAGATATATGGTTATCAATAATAAACCACGATTACATTTGCATACTGACACATTTTAGAACACCTAATTTCTACCTCGATCGGGAATCGAACTAAAAAAAAGAACCTTTTGAACGGTAGGCAAGTGCCCTTCCACTGTGCCATTCAACAATCAGAATTGGGTCTTATTTAACTTTATGCGACTATTCCAATAGGACACAAACACAATCCTATCAGAGATAAAGTCGAAATGAGATTGAATTAAGTGTGTATTGAAGTTATACTAGAAGTGCATTATTAGGTATAATTATGTAAAGTATGCATATTTCTTGAATTTTTAGGGGCGTTTTGCATAAAACAACAACCTAACTTGCAAAAACTACTGAACTGAATACCTGAAAGTAAGTCTGTCTTGTCTAGGTTTATTGCAAGAAGGGTTGAATGATGTAGGAAGACATTACTCTTATAAGAAGTACAAGTATGAAAGATTTTTCAAAGCTAGGGGCGTAAGGTAAATTAAGGTTTATTGACAGCAGAGGTAAATGATGTGGGAAGACAACATTAGCAGGAGTGCTAGTACTTGTGTAAGATGATTTAAAGCATTTAGTGTAAGGGGTACGACATCAATAATAATAATAAAAAACTACTGAAGTGATCTTGATATTGACAAGCACAAATTTAGTTTTCCTATTGTTATTTCCTCATTGTCTTCTGCTATTTATGGAAAATATCAATCCAACTCAGAAATAAAGGGGCGATGTAACGATCATATTCGTCACAGTTTTAGGAATTTAATAATAAACGTATAAAATGAGTATTACTTACTTTAAAATTAAGAATTACTAGTTGAAACGAATAAGCCACTATGATATTTCAATTTACAACAGGTACGTTCAACGGCAGGTCAAGCTTGACACTCGCAGTTTGTCTTTAGCTCTTGCGGAGATTGAAATAGATATGGTACGAAATTCAACATGTTAAGCTGAACGTCCTCTTGACTGTACATCTAAATAGACCTCCCGCTTACAAAATAATATTGCGCTTGTATTGGACTGTAATGCCTTGTAATTAGATTCATTTTGGTAAAAAGACGCAGTTTACGTATGATTGTTAGACCAATTCTTCCAAGAAATTTAAGAAAAAGGCATAGCGAGGCAGTGACGTAACACACTGCAGCCAAATTGCACATGTGGTAATTTTTACTGCTTTGATTTAAGGTTCATTTTAGGAGAGACGCGGCAGGTATAAAATTGTAAGGAACCAACACAGGATATTGAATGAGAGATGCAGGGGGGCAGTCAACGCCTGGCTTTACAATAGGGATTACGTGCACAAATTAATAGTTTATTTTCTATTTTTTTCGGCGAGCGCCACATTATACCTAGTACTTTAGTGTTAAACATTAGGGTTTGAGGCAGTCAACGCCTGGCTTTACAAAAGTATATACGTGCACGAATTATTTTTGCGGCGGCCGCCCAATTAAAGCACATTAGTGATAAATAATAGGGTTTAGATTTGATAATGAAGCGTCAGGCGTTGCAATAGGAAACACACTTCATTTAACAAGTACGAAATTGCGAAGTTTTTATTTAAAATAATTTTTCAATTTAGTGCAGTGAACATGCTACAGGTATTGTACGAGAGGGCTTCGTGTTTGTGTCTTTCCCGCCGGGAATTTATGGCTTCGTTGTTGGTGAGTTTATTTCAGATTTCCTACTATTCATTTAAAAGTGCTAACTAGGTCTCTTGAAATGATAGGTCATCTGAGAAGGTGCTGGGGTGATCAACGACGAGTTTTCTGAGTTAAATCTAGGTGCAGCTGAATCCTGTGTTTTATGGAGCCAGCGTGAGAATTAGGTTGAGTTCATTTGATGCTAGGTTATTAGGGCACTTAGGTGGTGATGGATGTTTAACACTAAAATGTGATGTAGGTATTATAATTTTATATCGATGAATACACAATAAAATTAATCGGTATAACACATGCATTTACAAGACAATATTACTTTAGTAAATTGGTTTTGTCTAATGTTCCACGAATATAGTACTGGTTAGATTACCTAAGTCGCCTAGCCTGTATTATAGAGGGACAATATTCAGCACTCTTACACGTTAAAATTGAGTGTCGAATCTTGTTTCGTTTGGATCAAATGGATATTAAACAATTTACTAATCGTAGATAAATTTTAGGCAGGTGGAGATGGATGTTATTTTGAGATGATCGGAATAATGTGTGTGATGGTTTGCAAGGTAACCTATTTTAAACTTGCGGCGTAGGATTGTTCTAGGTTTTGTTGGTAGGCCTGGGATGCTAGGTTGGTTGGGAGTCCCAGATATTCTAAAAATCTATAGGAAACCTAATTCTAGACTTTAAAGTCTGCATCCAAACCCTATCCCTGGTTTTGAGTCACTTTCATTCCAGCAGTGAAAGACGAGGAGACCACGTACTTAATTTAATTTTACTGCTTACTATTAGGTCTAGAACTAAGAAACCTAGGTCACCTAGAAGTTTAAAGAGACGCGCGAACGAGACGAATCTGTAGCGCTCGGTTTGACATCACACACAAGCTAGCGGGCTGAATTGGTATGTTTTATTTTCAATAATTTTATTATATTATAATTATTTTCACTTTTTATTTCAGTTTCTTCTAAGTTATTACCACAAATAAACTTAATTTTCTTTAATAAATTTAATAACCAATCCACAATGTACGGGTCCTTTTAGATGTTGAAGTTAGACGATCACGTATACATGGCCAAAATTATTACAGAATTAAATAAATAAATTCCTAGTCACAATAGCCATTTAGGTAGGATACGTGTTGTTACAATATTTAATAATTAAAGAGAATATCAGAAACATTTCTTATTTTCTTTAATTACTTAGTAACGGTTGAATCTACTGTAACAGTGCCTATGATATAATTTGAAGCACACCTTTAGTCTAAACAAAAAAACAAGGAAATCGGATGATTGGTTCTCGAGATACAGTTGACTTTGTAAGATTCTGTATTTTCCATTTCCGATGATATTTAAATGTTGAGATGGCGATTATAGAGCAAAGCTTGATCGCCCAGGTACTACCTATTACAATAAATATTAATGACACGCGAAGTGCGTACGCTTTCTTTCCAACACTACGTTATAGCAGCAAATATGAAGTATAAATATAAAGTCTGGAGTATACTATACCTTTCGTGTACACTTCTCTTCCTTCCGGCGCTTTTGAAAAACGTTTCAACAACGACACTGGCAGAGAATATAGAGGGTGTTAATAAATACTATACATGTAAAAGCTTTTAAGGAATTATTCTGGAGGCTAAATGAAACTATTTTTATTATACGACTTTTGGATATGCGCAAAAAGGACTACCCAAAAAGATTAGGTTAGGTTTAATAGTAGTTTATGCCACTGTTAGGTAAAGATAGTCATTGTAACATGAGTGCTTGTTTGTGACATGAGGCGCAGCCGAATGTCACAATAGACAGCACGAATGACTAGTTTGCAATCAGTGGCATACATTACTTTTTCTACGAGCATAAAAATCATTAAGAAAATAACGTACCCTTTGTTAGTCGTAGTATTAAAGCACTAGAACACCTCCACTTTTTTGGCAATAAAGTCCTCTTGAGTTTCGTACGCTGCCTTAATTATTTCGGTCGGCGTGAATATTTTACTCATATTTACAAATTTTTAATGGAAATCAAGATGTTTATCGTTAAATTATAAATTAAAAGTAATTTTTTTCACAGATTAAATAAGCGCGAATGGCGCGAATTCCTCTCGGCCAGCCATCATATAGCAGTGGGGTGCAGTGCATAAGTGCATGAATTCTTTTTCGAAGTTGTCCTTTATGGTTCGGAAACTAGCATATTAGCCGATGGCATCCAATACAACATAGTATTAACGTAATTTTGTTGCCAAACCTAACAAAAAGGTGAAAAAATTATATTACCGTATTGTAGACAGTTGCATTTATATATTGATGGACCGGTAGGTTCTTAAAAACTCTTTGTAAATATTACGCAACTGTTGTCGGAATGGCAATGTTTGTGATACTGTTTCCGGTTTCGTATTTCGAACTTTAACAAATGGGAGTAGAAAAAGAAACTTTATACTTACCTGAGAAGAAAACTAAAACTAATTTATACAATCGTTCACTTTCGTAACAAAATTCACCAATAAGTAAATTCAGATTCAGATTTTTTTTTATTTTTATTATTTATTTATATTAATATTTATTAACAATGAGTTACATAAAGTTTGACACTAAAACCCTTATGGGGTTTAAGACGTGCCGCATCTGACGTTGCTTGTTAGTTCAATTACATCGCTAACTTATAGCCATACATGAAATATTGGTTTTCATTAAATCAATTAAACACAAAACACAATCAAGTACACATAAAACTACGTTATTGCAAGAATTAAAGAAGAGAGAGAAGCCGTAATGTAGCAGGCGAGAATGAGACATAACTATTTCACGTAGTCGCGCTCATAGTCACCAGTACACAATAATGAGAACTGGTTAACGGATTAAGGTACAGGCTGATCCGAGTTACGTATTTTCTTATAGTAAATTTTAATTTTATTATTGAAGGTCTTGCTATCAAAAATTTGTCTTACATCTGTTGGTAGGCCATTTAGCAGTTTAGGCACAAGAACATTGGCAGTTCTGTTTCCGTAGTAGTTGTTTACTATCGCAACAGAGTACTTTTGGGAAATAAGTGAGCGGGTGAAAACTGTATGAGATATTTTTTCCAGTTTTAGATCTCGAATGGGGTTTTCATTATATTCTTCAATGTAGATAATTTTATTCAATGTAGATTTTTTACAGAATACTTATTGAATTTCATGCAGAATACAATGCAAATAGAGCGAGTCTACGCCGTTTCGGATAGTGCTATGGCAGCGTAAAAGAAACGGCAAGAAACCACTGCAGCACGGCCTACTTGTTCCAAAATGTGTTGTGCTAGTTCGCTTTTACAAAGAAGAAACGTTTGAGGATTGCATCATTTTTTTAAGTAGTTTAGTTTCTTGGGCAAGTATCCTTCAAGCTTGTCATACCCTTTTGATACACTTTGTAAAAAGACCCATTGTTTTTAAATCCTTATGTGTTTGCTAAACGGATTATGAAGATACATTCGGATCACGCGAAAATTTAAAAATATGGACGCAGTAACGGCACCCAACTTTTAAGAACCTTTTTGTTTTACATGAATACTCAATGGCGGTTCCGTGTGGTGCCGGAAAAGAATAGTACCAACCCTAACATACCCGTGGGTGTCGTAAGAGGCGACTAAGGGTTATGAACTGGAGAATGGGCAGCAGCATCCTCCTTTGTATCTGACATCGTGCTTACTGCGGTCACCTATAACCGCGTTCCATGGTGCCAGCCGTAACGCTAACAAGCGAGGTGACTATGGTACTTCCCCTCTACATTTTTCCAGCAAAAGCTAGAATTCTAGAGGGAGCTCCCTGTCCTGTAGTGGACGTTTTATAGGATGTTATGATGACTCAATGGCGTACCCAGCTTTCGAAAGAGGGGGGGGTCATCCGGCGGTGCCCAGTCGCGGATATTTTCTGGTATTTCAAACACCGGTCAAGTGGGAGTCGGACTCGTGCACCGAGAGTTCCGTACCAAAACACGATATACCTCAAAGCTAACTAGTTCAAGGGCCAGCTAGCCAAAAACAAGGAAATGGTATAATTTGGAGATACTAATTTTCCTTTATACCACAGTTAGGTTTATTAGGATGTCAGAAAACTATGATTGCTGTTTCAGATCATAGTAGTAGCTGACCAAAATATCCAATCCCTCTGGATAACTATCTGTATTGGTATAACTAGCTATACCCGCGGCTTCGCTGGCCTCGTTACCGCGATGGCCAGCGAGATGCGCTGAACCAGTTACGCTCCGGAGCTGGGATCGCAACCGTGATCCCGCAGGCGACGCCCAATCCCGTGCACAAAGGATTTTGCCTGGGACTATGGTCCCCTTGTTTCCACAGCGTAGGGAACGAACGCGTATTGTTGTTGCAGTTCCGCATATTTTGCGTGCTTTATAGCTTGGCCGCGTGTTCTGCTGCGGAACCTGCCACTCGCGTTGTCGCACGTAGCGTCCCAGAGTAGGCTTCGGCCTTTCTCCCAGGGTACTAGGGTAAGGCCATCCGTCTGTACGATAGAGGCCTGGAGGCTCTAGGACGCAGGGCACGTTAGCAGAAACCAACGCCCTACGGAGAATGTCGTTGAGGGCGTGGTGTCTAGAGAATCTACCTGCGCTTCTCATACAGCTGAGACCGTGATAGCCGCGCGGGTCCACCGCGACACCGCAGGGACAGCGATGCGCAAACCGTACAGCCCAGCCTTAGCGCCAGTGCCACCCGTAACGAGGTATCATCAAGGTGCGTCATCCGTGGCGGACTTTTTGACTAATAATGTGTGCTTAATTATTGCCTTTGTATTTTGACGAATAATTTTGACTTGTTTTATTTAGTGACATGTTTATTTAATGAACTCATATACTTCATATACTTTCCATACTTGGTGCATGTCATCGTTACCTTTAACATAGAGTAATATAATACTGCCTTTCCTTTAATTAGAGTTGCAATTAAGCTTTTGTCCATTTCTACAGTACCTGTCATTGTGAACTCTGTAGGTGACCATAATAAATAAATAAATAAACAAAATATAGTAGTGAAACGATAATATATTTTTATTACTCCCATATTAAATCCTTATTCTACTGATAACTTATAAACACTTGTAACCTAAATCGATTGACGACTAGAAGACAGTATGCGAAAACTGAAACAAAAATGAAAAATGTATACGTCATAATCTAATCTCATCTAATCTCTCTAATCTAAATAAATAAAACATGAAAAAGAAATTGGATTTGAGCTAGTAAAAAGAAAAGAAGAAACACGGGGGTTTCAGCATTTTTGAGAAATAGGGAGTAAAACTAAGAGATAATTTTGTATGAAAGAAAATTCTTATTTTTGACATGACATGCATAAAAATGTAGTTCTAAGCTAATGAAAAGAAATAAAGAAACACGTGTTTCAGCATTTTTACAAAATCATCCCCTTAAAGTAAATAAAAAACTAAAGCAACGTACAAAAACCACGCAAGTGAAGCCGTGGGCAAAAACTAGTATAATTACAAAAACCCTTATGACCTAGCCACTAAAGTGCGATCAGTATCAACAGCAAGCGGTTTCTGTTGCGTACATTGCCTACACACCGCTGCGTGCGTGTATTATAGTTGGGCCTATACGCTCAGTGTATTGAGAATCCTCATATATATTCTTTATTGCACATTTAACATACAGAAAGTAAACAAACAAAAGGACATTTACAAAGGCGGGCTTATCTCTACAAGAGATTTCTTCCAGCCAACCCATGGTTGTGAGAGAGAATATTCATAGCGGGATACATTCGTGCATGTAAATGGAAAAAAAAACAAAAATAAATAAATAATACCTACAATTTCATAGTAAATAATTAATACCTGTATATAAAAATATATACTATATAAACACTATATACATAATAAGCTCTTAACAGCCTCTCGCAGCTTAAAACTTAAAGGCTGTATATTAACGTGCCACCAAATTTGAGTAAATTTTTACCAAATAATATTCACCAAATTTTGTCTACCAAAATGGATGAATGTACTCCAAATTTTCTTCTGGCACTTCGCCGGCCGCTGCCGCGGCACGCTCGCTCGTGCGTTGTCGTCGCAAGATAACATAACACAACCGAACCGGTTACCCAAATTTGGTGTACGTTCAGCGAGTTGTCTGAAGTGTATTGGGGTATAAAAAATATTTTGGGAATCATTTAATTTGTTGCCAAACTTAAATCGGTAAGGTAGTGGCCAGGCTATTACATTGTAGGCATCGCCTGGTGTGGCTTGGCCATTTCTATGGGAGGTCAAAAAATTAATATAATGTATTTCGACCTATGTTCTTTGGGGAAAGTTGTTCAGTTTCTGGGTGTGAGTAACATACTAAAATTATGTTCAGGATTTCAATAGGACCTTATATATTACTAATGTGAATTTTCATAATTTCCAATGACAACCATGTAGCTGGCAGGGGTGCACACTTCAATCATTAAAAAAAAAATTGCGCTTTCAAGCAAAATATTTTGCAAACGGATCTCTAAATCTAACAATGTTCTTTTCAAACTCATATCATTCTACTCATATTATTTATTATAACTGCACAACATGGGTTAGACGAGAATAAAAAATCATCATAAAATTTCATTTTCCAAGATTTTATTTAACCACTTTGTCGGCGTAACTAATGTGTATCTCCATACCAATTCACAGTTTTCAAGTACTAACGGTCTCTGAACTAAGACGCGGATAGATAGACAGATAGACGGACGAATACAGGGTGTTAATTTAATTGCGTTCCATAGCTTAAGGGGTGGTTCAGTAACGATAAAGGAACTCAAAAAAATATTTAAAAAAATCCTACTTAAAAAAAATTAAACTCCATTGAAACTAAACTAACGCGGAGAGCAATGACCTTGAGCACCGCACTATCAAAAGCGCGCGAAAGAGTTTTAGTTATGTATGTGCCTACCTTATCCACTGATACTGCGTACCACTGGTGTTCCGAACGGGTCATTGCCCTCCGCGTCAGTTAAGTTTCAATGGAGATTTAGTTTTTTTTAAGTAAGATTTTTTTTTTGTTTCTTTATCGTTACTGAAACACCCCCTAAGCTATGGCACGCAATTAAATTAACACCCTGTATAAGGGTTTCTTGTTGACTACGGAACCCAAACGAGTGTTTTCTTTACTACATTACGAAAATAAAAAAGTTTACTCACGTATTTGCCATAAGACTGCACCAATGGCTCTTATAATTATCCTCAAACCAAATTGATTCTTCAAATAAGACCCGACTACGGTAGCCAAGTAAAAACAAATATAGACTGCGTCAAATACCAGGCAGTATAAAAGATAAATTGTTATTGCCATGTATTTATCCTGAAAAAAATACATAATACATAAGCACTCCTACGCAGAGACTACATTCTTCCACTATCTTCAAAATTTTTATTTATTTATTTAGATCACATACAGTCATTACATGATAAATATGTAGATATAAACAAAAAAAATATATATAAAAGTAGTCCTGGAGGTTCATGTAGAAGAATACTATTACAAAAATAATTTTTTGAACATTTCTAAATACAACACGGTACCTAATAATTAGAATTTGTACATCTATAGAATGTATACTTAAGTTTAACTAAAATTTAGAACGCTTAAAGTAAATGAATGTCTATAAATTTGTCTTTACTGACTTTTTATAACAATTTAAAGACAGTAGAAAGGGATCAACATCTTTTAAAATTGTATTGTAAAACTTAGAAACACGTCTAAAAAATGAACATTTTAAATAATTTCTTTTTGCAAAACTGACATGAAAGAGTGGTCGAGGACGGACAGAACGGTAAGGTATATTAAATTTTATTTCTTGTAGCAGGTTAGGACATTTTATGTGATCTCTAAGGATTTTTTTTTTTTTATTAATTAGGAACGCCAACAGTAATGGTGTTAAACTTACTTAAAGCATACATAGGGAAACGGTCTGACACCAAGACCTATTATAGGCGAGCACAGCACTCTTAAAATAGTAAGGTTAGTAACTTTAAACTAATAGATAGAAAATTTTAACAGTGATCAAAATTAAACACCAATTTAAATAAAATGGCGGTCAAGACAACACAGAAGTAATTTTTTCTTTAAATTTGCACAAACTGTCATTAAATATATCGATGTTAGCATTAAGATTTTGTAAAAGAATAAGGCATCGAGGTACAGACGTCTACTTTGTAGTCATCATCATATCGTGTGGGTTGCAAGGTCGATGACCGACCTCACAAACCCTGGTGTCAGAGTTGTTGAGCCGCCAAAGGCCTCTGACATGGCTCATTAACGACTACATCCGTAGATAGTAGTCGGGACCAACGGCTTTACGTGCCTTCCGAAGCACGGAATCATCTATCTTTTCGGACAATCAGGTGATTCATCCTGCAATGTCCTAACCAAACTGGGGAGGTCGCACAAAGAGATCTTTGTTTGACAGTGTCCCCACCGGGAATCGAACAAAGAACCTCCGGATCGAGAGCCGAGCGCTCTAACCACTACACCACGGAGGCTGTTGATATGAAATCAATGAGAGAGAAACTGTGACCTGAAAAACTACCTGTATTCATCATAACATCCCATGAAAACGTCCACTACAGGACAAAATTCCAAATTTTGCTGCAATAATGTGGAGGAAAAGTACCAAAGTTACCAC
The DNA here is from genome assembly GCA_947532105.1 of Athrips mouffetella. Lineage (NCBI taxonomy): Eukaryota > Metazoa > Arthropoda > Insecta > Lepidoptera > Gelechiidae > Athrips > Athrips mouffetella. The sequence goes on from OX383980.1 coordinate 18,145,123, forward strand.
GCTTGTCAGAATTACGGCTGGCACCATGGACCGCGGTTATTGGTGATCGCAGAATGAAAGATGATGCGATACACAGAAGGATGCTGCTGTCCATCCTCTGGTTCGTTTACCCTTAGTCGCCTCTTACGACACCCAGGGTTTATTTGCAGCAGAAACTTTAATTTCTGGTCATAGGCGTGCGAGTCCCAACCCAAGTTGTTTGGTGTCAAAAGAACATGGAGAGATTTTCAAACTTCACTGCAATTTTGGAGCGCCATTTCAAAAGTTGGCGCAATTGTATTCATGTCCAGAATGACCTGACCTGATTTCTGTGAGCCGTCTGAAAACGCAATAGCTGTAGGCTGTAGCCAAGTCTTGAAGAAGTAGAGAAGTAAAGTTAATTTAAATTCATTTGCTTTGACTCTGACAAGAAGAAGCTACGATCTTGAATACTTCCCTTACTTCTTCTACCCTCATAAGTCACGTGCACATACACGGCTGAACAGGATACACCATCCATACATACACATATACATACATACATATATTTTTATTGGTGGTAGGGCTCTAGGGCTTTTGTGTATAGTCCGTCTGGTGAAGTACCACGTACCACTTACCTTTTTCTGCCGTAAAGCAACAGTGTTTGCACTGCTGTGTTTCGGTTTGAAGGGTAAGGAAACCAGTGAAATTACCGGCACATGAGACATACCATCTTAGTTCTCAGGGTGGGTAACGCGCTTTGCTGTCTAATCAGTGTCAAACTATCCTATACTATTAAACGAGCAATATATTATATATTTGTAATCGGTTTCTCGAAAACGGCTCTAACGATTTCGATGAAATTTAGTATACAGGGGTTTTTGGGGGCAAAAAATCGATCTAGCTAGGTCTCATGTCCGGGAAAATTCGTTTTCACCGTCTTTTTTAATATTTCTTAGCGCATTTTAGTGCGTTCAAGAAACTTGCAGCGCCATCTGTTGTTGAGTAGCATAGCTTGCTCACCCGATAATATTTTAATCATACAGTGCTCTGTAGCTCGGTTGCCCAGGTACTTTTACTAATAAGACAGTGGGTGTCATGGGCGGTGGTGACCACTTACCATCAGGTGGCCCACCTGCTCGTTTAGCCACTTGTGACATAAAAAAAAAGTACGGGAAAGACGCGTAATGTATAGTACATGTATAGTAAATAGTAAGTAAAGGACAGCTAAACAAAATCTGCTATCCCGTTCTTACTCGATACTTGCTACATAAAAACTGTTTAAACAAACTGGTGAGTGTTATAGATCCTTTGACGCAGTATCATTGGGATAAAAGGAAAAGACCGAGTCAGAAGCACAAAACCAGGATGGAAGACCGCTTAAGTGAGATAGCTTCTTTATTTCTGGTACTTACGTTACTGATTTCAAGACACAGCGTGGACTGGTAAAGGTCACACAGGTATCCACTTTATTATTTATTAATGAAAACTTACATTAACAGCTTACGCTAAACATGCAAGTCCTTAATCTAATATAGTAATAGCACAAAAAAAATCTGAATCACTATGCAGCGACAATAGTTGTTTTAGTATAAATGGACTGTAGGTAGCGGCCTGCAGATGCTAGAAATGAATTTTCTGTGTCAGAAAATATGTCAATGTCCAAAGAGATGGAGCTGGACGGACACGCCTGTCAAATGTACTCTAAAAGGTCAACAAAGAATGCCACCAATTGGATGCTTCATGACTGGTCCAGGCGCCGAGGTAGACCAAGGAAGCGATAGACTGGCGATCTTGAAGCCTTGCTGAAGAATTGGGCAGACGTTACAGAAGACTGTGACCAATAAAAAGCCACGGGGAAACCCAGCAGTGAGATCCGGTTAACTCGTAAAAAAAGGCCGGTGAAACTTACAGATAATATCCCTACCATAAGTATTCCTGAAGCTATGGTCAGTCCAATAATAATGATCATAAAAACTATATGCACGCCATCATATACCGGTCCTTTTACTGAAAATATTCTGGCTATGAACTTCCGACTTGATACCAGCTCTGCTGTTGCCCAGAACTGAAAGAATAATCACATTACACTAGCGTGAAGAGCTCGTGGCCGAGATTTTTTTTTATGTCACAAGTAAGCAAACGAGCAGGTGGGCCACCTGATGGTAAGTGGTTACCACCGTCCATAGCACCCACTGTCTTATTAATGGCATATTTTGACACTAATAAGACAGCAAAGCGCGTTGCTCACTTTGAGAACTAAGATGGTATCTTTCATGGAAGTTAAGCAACGTTGGCCGTGTTCAGAACTCGGATGGGTGGCAAGTGGCATAAGAACTAGAGCGTTTCCGTTATTCGAAAAGCGCGTTAAGTTCGGTCTCAGCTACAGTCAATGATAGTAGTCAGAGGCTATTTGGTGGCTTGAAAAACTCTGACATCCAGGTTGGCCACTAACCTGACAAAATCTAATCTAGGGTTCGTCTGGTTTACCCTCTGGGTTGCGGTCAGATAGCAGTCGCTCTGTTTAAAAACCAAAACCATCGTCGAATTCCCTATAGCCGACTCCGTTAAAACCATTGCCAAAAAACCGGTCAAGTGCGAGTTGGACTCGCGCGCTGAGGGTTCCGATATACCAATAGTATTTTTGGAAGCGATAAAGTTCATTTTTAGGACCGCAAAACTAAATTTGTTTGTAAAGGTTGTTTGCAGATTATGAAAAAACTGTGCAATTTAGAAAGATCCTTTTATTTTTGCTGTAATATTTACATAAACTTCTATCGACTGTAATTAATTAATATTTTTATATTCACAAACTTCAAAGATAAGGGGGGAACGGTATTTTTTTTGACATTTTTCATCATAACTTCAAAACTAAAAGTTGTAAAAAAATACAAAAATATATTTTAGAAAGTACAAGCCCTTTCATATGATACCCCACTAACCTAGTTACCACAATTTGTAAATTTGCCCCCCCCCCCTATTCGGGCCCTCATTAAAATCCTAATTCTTTTTTAATTATTTCATATGCATTTAAGTTGGGCAACCATATTCTAAAACCGTTCCAAATTTCAAGTCCATAGCACAAGTGGTTACTGAGATATATACGAGTAGGTGTGACAGACAGACAGACAAAGCGGCACCATAAGGGTTCCTTATTTTTACCATTTTGGTATTGGAACCCTAAAAACGGAATATGGCTGGTACAATGTAGACATCATACCAGCAGAGACTTCATGTGGGTTTTAAGTTCGATGACCGACCTCATAAGCCCTGGTGACAAAGATGATGAGCTGCCAAAGGCCTCTGACATAGCTCATTAACAACTACGTAGATAGTATCCGTTACCAATTGCTTAACAAGCCTTCCGAAGCATGGAATTATCTTACTTTTTCGACAAGACAATTTGAGGTGATTCATCCTGTAATATCCAGCTGGGGAAGTCTCATAAAGTGATTTTTGTTCGACAGTGTCACAGAACCTGCAGATAGAGAACCGAATACCTGTCAATTTTTTTTATGTCACGAGTAGGCAAAAGAGCAGGTGGGACACCTGATGGTAAGTGGTCACCACCACCCAAAACACCCACTGTCTTATTAGTGGTAGGTAAAGACAGAAAAGCGCGTTACAGACCCTAAGAATTAAAATGTAATGTCTCATGTGCCGGTAATTTCACTGGCTACCTTACCCTTTGAACTGAAACACAACAGTGCAAACTCTGCTGCTTTACGGCAAAATAGGCAAAGGGTGGTACTTCCCCACACGGACTTTACGCTAAAGCCCTACCACCTCCCAAAGTAAAGTACTAAAAACTTACAAAAGTCATAAAACAAACTAAAGTTGCACCAATTCTTAGAGAGAGGCAGTTAAAGCAAGTTTTTTTAAATCCATGCTGGTCTAAGACTTTTATGTGAACGACTCTATTTGGATCTGGGAAATCTTTTCTGGTAAATGTTGACTTTTTTCCCGATTTTTTATGTGATTTACTAACTTTTTTCCTCTTTGATACTTTTGTTGAGTTAGTAGTTGCCATTTTGTTTTTCTTCTTCTTGATATCTGTGTTTGAATGAACGCTCCTTTTAGCCATTATTTATATATTTTAGTATATGTTTCTGTGATAATTTCACTTAAAAATATCAATTTACGTTGTGCTAGGTATTTGTTTACAATTTTGACGTACCAGAAACAAGGTATAGAGCAACTAAGATTTTTTGACTGGTGGATAAAATCCACAGAATTGAAGCAAGGAGATCTTTATTCTGAGAGAAAATCGTTTTCATCTGCTAAAATATCCGTGTTGCACTGTATCTGTCTGCAAGTGTTGACGGGTTGACACCATTGAGTGTTCTTTTCTTAGATTATGAATAACGGCAGCTTACTGCCTAGTTCTTTTAGTGTTTTGGTATTTTGCAGTACTTCTGTGAAACAAAATCATCCTTATTTCGAGCTTCGATGCAGAGTCAATACTAGAATGGAAAATAAAAAATTCGGGGGTCCACATACAAGAATTGTGTTTTTTTGGTGTTGTTGTTGTTGTTTAGCTCTATCGTAAATACAAGAGGGAGGGAACAGTTACGACCGCGAAAATTGGTACGTTTATTGTGCATAAGCTATAAAATAAGAATCAATTATAAAAACTGGTCAAGTGCGTTTCGGACTAGTGCGCATTTAATACACTTCTGTGCGACTGCGTGTCCGTGACTAAGACGATATTTTTACCTTAGTGGTACGGAACACTCGGTGCGCGAATCCGACTCATACTTGGCCGGTCTTTTTACTTAGTTTCAGGGTTATATCGAGGATGATACCTTATTAAAGAATCTCTGCATAATGTGTATAAGAAAACGTACCAGAGCGTTTAACTTGGAGGAAGCGATAGGCCCGGAGAGAATAGATGATCCTTTGACAAAACAATGGACTCCGATGGACTGGTTCTTGTATTATAAGAGATGCTGCTTCTGCGTGAGATTGCGAATTGCCGCTGTTATAATTTGCTGTATGAGTTTTGTAAGTAGGTACCTACATTTTTCCTTTGCATTTATCTAAGGCGCATTTATTAGTGATTGGATCGTGCACAGTTAATGTATGACTTCTATCATTGTTTTGGAGGTGGCCACATGTATTCATAGTTTGTTACAGTGTTTTTATTTTTAAAAAGATATGAATTTTGTTATAACTTCGTTATTTATTTATTTTATTTATTTAATAGTCGGAAAACCAACAGCTTCAATACAAGATAGATAGCTTAAATATGTAAAAATAGAGCCAATTACAGGTCTTCACAGATAGTTATATACTCTTACTGTTATTATATTAATTTTTACTTATACTAGGTCATCAAAACATCCCATGAAACGTCCACTACAGGACAGAGAGCTCCCTCCAGAATTCTAGCTTTTGCTGGAAAAATGTAAAGGGGAAGTACCATAGTCACCTCGCTTGTTAGCGTTACACCATGCCACTTGGCACCATGGACCGCGGTCGTAGGTGGCCGCAGAAAGATGTAAGATACAAAGGAGGATGCTGCTGCCCATCCTCCAGTTCATAACCCTTAGTCGCCTCTTACGACACCCACGGGTATGTATCGGTTGGTACTATTGTTTGCCGGCACCACGCGGGACAGGTATTACATATTATTACTTTATTATTTGCCGTTTTGGTACCAACACTGATGTACGGCAGTGAAAGCTGGGTATGGCAGAAAAAGCATGAAAGTAGAATTAATGCAGTAGAAATGAGAGCGATGAGGAGTATGATTGGTGTGAAATTGACTGACAGGATTAGAAATAGTGTGATAAGAGAACGTTGGGGCGTAAAAGAAGATGTAATGACTAAAATTGAGAAAGGGATGCTGAGATGGTTTGGTCATGTAGAGAGGATGAATGAAGGGAGATTGACGAAAGAGATCTACAAGGCGAGAGTGAATGGAAACGTTGGAAGGGGAAGGCCTCGGCGAACGTACCAGGACCAAATTCAAGACGTTCTGAATAAAGGCCAGGTTAAAAGTACCCTAAACCGACGAGCATGTATGAAAGGATTGATGAAAGTACAGGAAGCAAGGGAAGTATGTCAAGATCGTAGCAGGTGGAGAACTGTGGTCTCTGCCTACCCCGACGGGAACAAGGCGTGATATTATGTATGTTTTTTTTTTCATTTATTTTCCAAAAAAGTTTTTTATCACACAAATTATCTAAAACTAGCCTAACTACTAAACAAAAAACAAAACTATGTATGTTAACCACTGACCTCTATATATACAAGTATGATGTTAACCCTATCTGACTTTGGTCCAGGGCTAGGTTTTGTACAAAAGTAGGTAAGCCCAAATACGTTTGATCCATTTTTTTCGTTCATTCCTATGCTTACCAATCTATTTTGCAGCCATGATACTAACACCAGAGTATACTTATTTGTCTGAAAGAATAACATTGTTTTACAAACTTGTTTTTTCTGCCTGCTTTAGCCAATTGCTTTTGACGTAGCTGCAAAATGTGTCAGTAAGCGATGGAAAATACAAAAAAAATTGATATTTACTTGATTATTGGTATATTTACTTGATTTCAGTTTTGGGGCGCCGCAGAGATGATAGCAGCCGATAAGTTCATAACAAGAATGTACTCGAAAAAAGATACCATACATTTAGCGATTACGTCTGTTTATAGGTTAATAATCGTTGGATTCCTTCTTGCCAGTGTCGTTCTGGCTATAGGGATCGCTAAGGTAAGGAGTTGCTTTATCATCATCATCATAACATCCCATAATACGAGTACGTCCACATGAATGTATCATGGGGAGTGATCCGAGGAATTGTTCGAGCTAATACCTGCTGCAGAATTTCACCACCACCGCCCCACACGCCAGAAGTTAAAATTTCATCCATACCACCTAGATAACTGGAAATCTTCCACCGTACGTTTTACACGAAACTTCTTACCACGTACGACCGCACTTTGGAATCAGCTTCCTGTGCAGGTATTTCCGGACGGGTACAACAAAGCAGCCTTTAAGAAACGAGCCTACAAATATCTTAAAGGCCGGCAGCGCACCTGTGGTCCCCCTGGTGTTGCGAGTGTCTATGGGCGTCGGTGATCACTTACCATCAGGTGACCCACCTGCTCGTCTGCCTCCCTCTTCTATAAAAAAAACTACAGGACAGGGAGCTCCCACCAGAATCCCAGCTGTTGCTGGAACAATATAGAGGGGAAGTACCTTAATGACCACGTTTGTCAGCGTTACGGCTGGCACCATGGACCGCGGTTGTTGTTGACCGCAGTATGTAATATGATATGGTGCGATACACGGAAGGACGGTTTATAAACCCTTAGTCGCCTCTAACGACACCTACGGGTAGAGATGGGTTGGTACTTTTTTTTGCCGGCACCACACGGGACATCATCATCATTGTCCTAAACTTATTCTGTTTTTACCAATGGTTTTAGAAAGTTTTCGACGAGGACACTGGTTTTTACACAGAGCGACTGCCATCCGACCTCCGCAACCCAGAAGGCAAACCAGACCCAATCCTAAACTAAGCTTTGCTAGGTTAGTGGCCAACCTGGCTGTCAGATTTTTCAAGCCGGCAAATGGCCTCTGACTTGGCTTAACGACTACTATCATTGACAGTAACCGGGACCACCGGCTTAACGTGCCTTCTGAAGCACGGAAACGCTCTTGTTGTTATGGCACCAGCGGTCACCCATCCGCGTGCGAGCAACTACCACTCGGCCACGAGCGCATCTTCATCATCATAATATCGTAAGGGTTGGTTAGATCGATGAGCGACTGAATGACCTCACAAACCCTGGTTTTAGAGTCGTGACAAAGGCACGAAGGCACTACTACGACTGCTTCCTAGTAGCCTGAACCAACGGCTTAATTTGACTTCAAAAGGGCGGAAACATCTTTTTCGTAGTCCTAATACGCTGTCAAATGGAGCGATCCTATCCCAACTAGCAAATGTCCCTTGAACATAAACCTTATAAGAGCTTAAGGTCTTATATAAGGCTCATATAGTGTTCTGATTAAGACAGAAACCCTAATAAAGGCATGTTATGAGTCTATTTAGGCTATAAGGGCATTCATCCTTATAACGCATTCTTATAGATGTATGAAAGTAAAATTTATACAATATTAATAAGAGTAGTGGTATTAGACGCACACTTTATAAGCCTGATTGCACTTAATTCTTAATAAACACTTATACATACATTTTGTAAGTACACTCGAGCTTATTAATGTTAGACTTCGTCAGTTATATTGCTCCCACATGCTCCCACAACACTGGTGGAAAAGCAGATTTATTCTCACACTAACAAATGCTGATGAAAAACTCATTTTTTTGCAGAAAAACTACCGCTTTATTACGATATATGTTTGGTGTGGATTCGTCTTTCTCGTCGTGTACTTGTTAATTCACATTGTACATCTCGTTTTCTTGATGATAAATAAAAAGGTGACCATGTATCGGAGTTTCAGAATCGTTGGATGTGTAATATGGTGTTGCTGTGAGTTCTTTTTTTAAGCTTTTGTGGCGACTTGCCATTCAACAATTTTGTCTATGTTTAGTTTTTATGTAGTCTATGGTTGGCAACGATACAAATTAACTAAATTAACTAACTTCAGCTAGATTAGCTTAGTTTTAGTATCCTAGTATCTAATGGAAGTGTGAGACTGTGGATCCTGGATTAACTAGTGGTTTGCTTCACACATCCCCAAGCGTTCCTCCATCTCCAAACTTTTATTTAGTTCACTTGTCCCGATGTCTGTCTGTCTGTAATCAAATCTTATAAGTTAAATTTGACCCACTCTCCGGTTACTAATTGAACTGAAATTCTGCATGCGTCTGTTAATCGGATGACAATGCAATATTATTGTGATATGGATGGAGCTGATCTGATGATGGAGACGGAAAGTGGCCATAGGAACTCTGTGATAAAACGACACAACCCTATCGAGTTTGGGCTCGTCTGATTCGTCTTTACAAGGACAATTCCTAGATGGTATCCAGAGTCTCATGATGGAGACAAAAAGGGGCACCCTGGAAGGATGAGGACTGTTATAAAATTACGCACGATGGGGTTCAGTACAGGGGTAACACATTAAGAAACTACATCAGATGTATGAGATGTTTGAAAGCCATGAGCTTATTCCACCATCCCCCTTTTACCATCGGGAGTATAGACGCAGACAGGATATCATCCACACTTGGTCGATGTGCCACACATTTGCACTAAGCGCTTTGAAACATGTTTTAAATAATTATATTTATTTTATAATTTTATTTATTCTATAATGCGCACAGCAAAGAAGTGAAATTCTCTATATCTTCGTCTATGTTCCCCAGTTCATATAACCCGAATCTATTCAAGCCGCGAGTGAATAGGCTTCTTCTGGGCAGGCTCGTTCCATCGTCGACCCCATCTCTGTCCTCGGGCTAGATTTATGACAAAAACAAGCCTATTGATAGTAAAAAGAAACTCAACTTATAATTTCTCTTTTTCTTTCAGATTACTTCTACCTGCTAATAATTGTAAATAGCTTCAGACTCTCTATGTGGATATTCAATCATTTAATCAACAAGGATTATTATACTGATGTCATATTGGTATAGTTGAGCTTCTAGAGTGGCGACTACAAAAGCCGTGGCGACTACGAAAGCCGTGGCAAACCGCCCTACAAGGTGGACCGACGATCTAGTCAGGATCGTGGGAAGCCGCTGGATGCGAGCAGCGCAGGGCCGGTCGTCGTCGTGGAGATCTTTAGGGGAGGTCTATGTCCAGCAGTGGACGCATTTAGGCGGTGTGATAATGATGATATCAGAACTCAAAGAAATGCCAAGCAGAACTCTATCGATATTATTGTGCAATACTGTTAGGAAAAGTAAGTTCTATCCATGAAAGTTCGTAAACTATATACAGTGTGAATTTTCATTGATTGTGCTCCCGAAGTCCAGTGGTTCTTTTCATGCAAACAAGCAACTTTCCTAAAAAACATTTTTCGACTCTCCGTACTAAATTGGTCACGTGATCGAATCATTGTAGTACGGACACGAGGAACACCCCATTTCGTATGGGAAATGGAAAAAATATATTCGAGAAAAAAATTTTTTTAGGCTTCGGGAGCGAAAAGAATGAAAATTTACGCTGTATAACAAATACGTTCAATAGTATAGGACGCCGCAGTTACAAATAAAGCCCGTAAATAGAAAAATATTTTTTTTAAACCTTGTATGCTTGTTTCCTATGAAGTTAAAAAGAAAATAAAAACTACTCCAGATTAACTTCGCAAGTGACAAGAAAAATCAATCTAACTCACTGAAACTTTCCAACTCTTAGTTTTTGTGGTGGCCTTTCAGTGCTGTGGTAATGCGGCTGCTTGTTCGAAGGTTCTGGTTTGATACCCGGCCGTAATTCTTTCAAATTACATACTAATATATTAAGTAAAACCCAATTTCAGGATCACAAATCTGTTGCTGGAGATACACTGTCTTTTTAAAGTTACATGATTATGCATATTTAAAAGCAAAATCAATTCTTTATTCATAGTGTGATTTATTGTTGTAGACGATTATAACGATTTCTATATTAAGAGAACCGTGCCTGATCTACCAACGCACAAACTCTTTGGTCTAGAAACTTAAAATTTTGCACAGAGGTTCCTTATAATGGTACGGGAGCCGATAAAACAATTTCATTAATAATTCAACATTCAAATTGACCACAGATTTTTAAAGGAAAGCGTCTCCTAAATTGACTTATGTTTATTGTATCAATCCTGTACATTCAAACATTAAAAAGAGCGCGTGGGTCTTTATTGTCGCTTCTTTTTTTCCCACTATGGCACCATTTTGTTTGTGACGCGATGTAATTGAGCTGAAGTCATTAAGAAACTTTAATATCCAACAATGATAAATGATTTTGAGTTTTTGAATTGGTTTTTCTAGGCACAAAAGAGATTTCTCAGTAGATGGGGGACAGTGAGAGAATCAAGAAAAACCGGCCAAGTGCGAGTCGGACTCGCTCAAAGAGGGTTCCGTACCACCACATAATCATAATTGTATTAGTTGAAATTTCAGTAAGTTAATGTGCTAGATTTTTTTAGTCCGACACGCGCTTGACTATATTTTATTATTTGTTGTTATTTTATAACTTATGCACTATAAACATACCAATTTTCAAGTTTGCATGTGTTCCCGTTTTTAAAATAGAACTAAAACAAAAATCGCCTCAGCGACCATCCAACTTGACCCCTCTCTTATATGAATGTTCTTGAAACGGGAGCTCACCACAATTGGTTACCATTAGTTGTGAGAAAAGTTGTAATATTTAATGATTTCAGACTTTTCTCATTATTTGTACTGTGAGACCTAGCTTCTTGCCGAATTTCATAATTTTAGGTCAACGGGAAGTACCCTGTAGGTTTTGCATTTTTGAAAAAATGTATGGAGATGAGGACATAAAATGCCATATATTTTGATTGCGTCGTTGTAAAAAATTGAAATTTTCAGATCTTATGTGGTTCATGGATCCTAATATATATTATTAATTTCAACCTGATACCTTTACCCGTTCGTGAGATAAAGGGTCTTGACAGACAGACAGACAGACAGATAGACAGACAGACAGACAGACAGACGGACAACAAAGTGATCCTATAATGGTTCCGTTTTTTTCTTTTGAGGTACGGAACCCTAAAAACCATATGAGAACTTCTCGACCGGAGCCCGGTGTTCAGTACGCGCCTTTTTCAGATTTTCAGGCTGGTCTGTTTTAGCTAAAGCCCCCGACTTTCTTGTCTAGCAAATGTTTTTTTAGTTGCACAATAAGCTACTCCATATGTGCAATCACTTTATCACCATTATATCAAAAGCCTGAAATTCTGGAATACACAATTTACAAACAAAAGTAATAGCCGGTGGTAGAGTATCTTATGGTGATACTAAAAAACATATTCCAGACAAGAAAATCATGAGCTTGAGCTAAAACAGACCAGCTTAAAAATCTGAAAAAGAGCTCCTGAACACGGGGCTCCGGTCTGGAACATCTCACATTGTTTTTTGTGATCCTCTAAATATCCCCTGTCTACTAAGACATCTCGTTTTCGCCCTGATTATCTCGTGAAAAAAATCCTCCTTGGCTCCCGGCCCATATAGGGTATAAGTGGCACAGCAGACGACAGACTTTTTGTTCTGACTGTCCGCCAGTGTGGCCGGTACTACAATTATTTTTGTATTACTATAGTCATTGACATGAAAAAAAACGCTCCGTTTCTATGCGCGTATTTTCCAAAATCTTTAGTTTGGAAAGAAAAACACCTTGAATTCAAAGAATCAATCACTCGAAAAGGTTGTTCAGATTTATTTTCATTTAGTTTAAAACGTAGAGAAATTTTGAAACTTGTTATATTTGAATTTTATTCTGATAAAAGCTATAATTTTCGCAATACCGGCCACACTGGTGACAATGTCCGTGACTGCCCGCATCTGTCCGCCCCTTCATCTGCTGAGCGCCTAAAGGACAGGTTGGCAAAAACTGAAGTACTCGTAACATGCATGATTAATCGATAAAACTGAATAACTTCTACCAAGAAACATATCACCGGAAACGTATGAAAAAAAATTAAGTTTCCTCGTGTCCGTACTAGTCAGGACATTAGTACGGACACGAGGAAACTCCCTAAAAAATCAGCCACACACTGTTTAATAAAAAAAATATGGAGTGGCCGATGTTTTTTACTTTTATGGTGCTGTTTATTGAAGAAAGTTTTTCAGTTTAATTGACTGATCTTGCCCTTTCAGTTTTTGCTAACCCATCCCTTACACTCTGTATTTTTTTTAAATTAATACTTTTTTTTGTGTTATTGTTTTTTGTAAGTGTTATTGTGGTTATTGTCATGCTACCACGTAACTATTGTAAAAATAATTGTATTTTGAAATGTCGATTCCAAAAATTGCAGTGCCCTTCCAGGGTCCATATTGTGTTCTGTATAATTGTTATTTTCCATCTATTGTACCATATGGAAGCAATAAATAATTGAAATTGAAACAAAAGGCAGGCCTAGTGCCACGCGACATTTTCTACACAACGTAGACGCACGACGAGCACAACGTAGTTTCTGTATAAGGGCCGGTTCCCACTGGTCGTGTGTCGGATCCGTTTTATAATCGGAGTTTGAAGTGGCAGAGCATTTTTTATGAAGCTATTCACACTCGTCCGACAACGATTTTGTGTCGGATCCGACAAGAAATGTCGTGTGTTTTATCAGCCGATTTTAGTTTCGGAGCAACGCTCGCATATGATCGCATATGATCGCTGTTCAAATCGGAATCCGATATCCGACATAGTGGGAACCGGCTCTAACGCTACACGAACTAACGCTGAAATGGATGAATCGACCTAGTAGCAGATCGTCAAAAACTCAGGGTGTCTACTCTCAAAGTCTGATATATCGAAACGATACTACTCGAAACATGCAAATGCAAAACTTCGTCCCTCGACAATAGAGTAGAATATTGGTTGGATGCAGTTTGAAAATTCATCCAACCAATATTCTACTCTATTGTCAAGGGACGAAGTTATGCATTTGCATGTTTCGAGTAGTATCGTTTCGATATATCGGACTTTGAGAGTAGACACCCTGATCGTCCAAAATGCGATCTTTGAGACGCACTTCGTTCAAGTCGAAGTTAGTCCAAGCACAGTGATGAATTCACAGAAATCGACGTGGACGAAGTCGCATGCAACAGCTTGTATATTATATTACGTTAGACAAAGAACCGGCCAAGTGCGATTCGGACTCGCGTACCAAGGGTTCCTTACTACCACATAATATTTGTATTAGATGAAATTTTTATAAAGCGTCGCATTTTTTTGGCTAGTGAGGTTTTTAGCGTTCCGTAGTCAAAAAGGAACCCTTATAAATTCGTCATGTCTGTCTGTCTGATATACATTTCTTCTACGTCGACAAAGTGGTAAAATAAAATCTTGAAAAATATTTTATCGGGTACAAGTGGCGGTGATTTTTTTTTCTTATCTACCCCTTAGAGTAGGGTGTCGTTTGATAAGTCTTTATAAAATAATGAGAGTGCAAAAATAATTTTTCGATTTAGGGATCCGTTTGCAAAATATTTTTTGTTGGAGTGCCGGCTAACCGTTTATTATTGGACGAGACAAAAAATTCATAGTAATAGCATATATGTCGAAATAAAAAGAAAACTATCACAGCTAAGGCTTCACAGGTTAATGAGCAGCGGATAAACTGGAAATAATAAACATAGCAATAGCCATCAGGCGCTAGGACCTCGCTGAGCATTAGGAGAAAAGAAATGTTACTAAATACTTAATCAAAACCTGCTTTGCGATAACAAACCGGCCAAGTGCGAGTCGGACTCGCGCCCTAAGGGTTCCGTACCTATCTACCATATGATATACTAAAAGCTTTTGCTCTTTGATTTTAAAAACTCCGCGACCATCCAACTTGACCCCTCTTTTATAGAAAAGTTCTTGAAACGGGAGCTCACCTTACTTGGTTCAATTTGAAATATTTAATGATTTTAGACTTTTCCCTTTACTTGTACTGTGAGACCTAGCTTCTTGCCAAATTTTATAATTTTAGGTCAACGGGAAGTACCCTGTAGGTTTTGCTTTTTTGCATAAATGTATGGAGATAAAGACATAAAAAGCCATATCTTTTGATTGCTTCGTCGTAAAAAATTGAAATTTTCAGATCTTGTGTGGTTTATGGACCTTAATATTCCTTATTAATTTCAACCTGATACCTCTTCTCATTCCTGAGAAAAAGGGTCTTGACAGACAGACAGACAGACGGATAACAAAGTGATCCTGTAAGGGTTCCGTTTTTTATTTTGAGGTACGGAACCCTAAAAATCGTAAATAACGGAACCCTATACTGCCTGTGACCAGACACGCACTTGACCGTTTTTTTTTTTCACTATTAATGGGCTTGCTCTTTTAATTGACCTCAATCTAGCCCTCCTCAGAACTTGACCAGGTCGGCTTGAGGTCAACGATCTGGTCTACGTACGCATAGAGCAATATTCGAATCCATTTTACTGCAAAACAATAAATTTTCAAAACAACCTTTGTTATCATAAGTACAAATAATAATTACGAATTTATAAATAGAAACAAAACCTCTCATCAAATTAATGAATTCGTTGGCAAAATTCAATATTATTGTCAAACGACTCGCAAATTTGTCCACTGGGCCAGTTGTAGTCCGGTCCGTAACCACGAATCAGTCTCACCTTAATTTATATCACCTCAAGCATTGAAATTAAGTACAAACAGGTAACTTACGCAAGCAGGTTCGAATCCTGCCTGTGGTTGTGAAATTTTGCGATTTTCTACTTTGAAGATTTATCCGAACACAGGAAGTATTAAACTATATAAATAAAAATAATTTTCAAGTCTGTCAAGAAAGTCATGAAACAGTACTAAAATTATTTTTAATGGTAACACAAAAAAAATTCATACAAAAGTGGGTGAATGTTGCCATATAAAATATGTTTTGGCATAGAAAGTGGCGCCCCTATTATTTTCATGACTTTTTTGACAGACTGTATGTGTCTATGTTGAACTTATGCATAATTTGGTTCCCTTTTTTTTGTTTAACAGTTAAATCACTGCGGTTAGCCGAACTCTACATAAAAAACCGGCCAAGTTCGGGTCGAGCCAGGCGCAGTGTAGGATACCGTAGCTACCTCAGAAATCATAATATTAAAGTTGTTTAGTTTCATGGACAGAACCACCTCTTAAAATATCCGGGTAACAAAAAATTTGGGTGTATAGACTCTTGATGGGTGTTTACTACCAACAATTCGTCTGAAGTTATAAATATCGGATGCCGATATCGGTACGGTTACTGGAGAAGGACTACCCATCCTATTATTCCTTCTCGCGACTACGTCTCAGTAATCGCGCTTCCAATTTATTTCTATTTTGGAAACGTAATGATATTTTGAAAATGTAAAAGTGATGTGTTTCGACGCATTTTTGAGGACATGTTTATATTCTTTACGTGAGCAACGAGGATCTATTGGCATTTGAACCCAAGTTTCATGCATATCGTGTGGGTTGCAAGGTCGATGACCGACCTCACAAACCCTGGTGCCAAGAGTTGTTGAGCCGCCAAAAGCTTTTGACATGGCTCATTAACGACTACATCCGTAGATAGTAGTCGGGACCAACGGCTTAACCGAACCATTAAACGAATCATCTAATTTTTCGTACAAAATCATATAATCATAATCATATATTTTTATTTGCGTGAATATACATTGTTAAAGCTTTTATACAGTAGGCAGTAGGCATATTCAACCTGTTTACAGGTGTGCAAATGGAAGGCATGCAAAATAAATTGATTTGTCTCTTACAAAAACAATAATAAAAAATCTAGTTAAAATATAAAATAAACAAGTCAATTCAAATTAAAATATTAGATTTTAAACAAGTCAATTATTAATATGTCAAATTCTTTCAAAAAATTAATTAAACAAAGTCATATCTAAAATCTATGTTCTGTCATGCGCCATGTAAGTACTCCCCTACAGTGTAATAGTAGTTTAAGTTACAAGTTCCGTAAGTAGGGTTATTACCAACGAGTTGACGTGTACCATCGGCACGAGTTTGTCATAACCCTTACGGACGTGTATCTTACGACGTTTTTCAATACATTTGTGAGAAAACAGGGATAAGTGATACACTTGGTAAAGGAACCAACCATGGGTACTGTCAGCCTCTTGTCGATTTATGTTCTCCTGGTACTCTCCATTTTATTTTAAATATAGGTAAGCAGTCGTCACCCAAGTAAAAAGTCACCAATGTAGTTTTTACAAAATAATTTTATGATCAGAGTGTAAAAACTCCTTGGTATTATACTTTTTTTACTTACCGCACTAGTTCGGTAAGTAACTACTTACGAGCAATGTTTACGTCCTTGTAAGTACGTTTTTCGAGCAAATGTATTGAAAAAGCACTTTTCACCCAGCCATCTTGTTAAACAGAATCAAGTGACATCCTGATCATCCTGCAATGTCCAAAGCAAACTGGGGAGTTCGCACAAAGGGATTTTTGTTTTGACAGTGTTCCAGTCGAGATCTGGGAGTTTCTATGGGAAGTATTTTTATTTTATCGTATTTCGATCTATGTGCCTCAGGGAAAGTTTTTAGTTCCATAGTTTAATGCAGTTTCAAGGATCACAATGTTATTTTTTATTAGTGAGTTCAAAATCTACGTTTGTTGTATGACTTTTGCGACACGCACAAAATAATTACGTATGTATGGGAACTTAATTTTTTTTGTGTGTAGTTGCAATAATCTTAGAACAAAAGTTGACTTTACCTCTATACAGGGTGTTTGGTTATGTCTGCAAACATCTCGGGTGGTTTCTCTTTTTAACCGACTATAAAAAAGGAGGAAGGTTCTACTGTCAGTTCTTCTACACGTACAGCCTTTGGGTCAGTTATACTAAACGGATATACAGCGATCTACGTGTTCAACACAACAACGCATTGTACTTTACATTATCTACATAGGTGAGGACAAACTTTGCTCATATTGCACCAACTACCAGGAACCACTTCATCCTACTAATGACCTAGAAGCAGATGGTCCAATAAGCTTTTCTTACAAAACGCAGCCTCCCTTTCCCCCAAATTTCCTTCCTCACCTTCTATTGCCCCAACGTGTCGTGAAAGTATACAATAAAACACATCTGCTCAAGATTCACGTCGCAATATTAAACTGTTTAGGCACGATTGCTTTGGTAACGTTTTTCTAAAAATACATGTGTTAAAATAATTTTAGTTCCTGTTTGAGTCGTATGTATATTATTTCGTGCCAAGCCAGAATTTTTGCTACGAA
Source organism: Athrips mouffetella (assembly GCA_947532105.1). Classification (NCBI taxonomy): domain Eukaryota; kingdom Metazoa; phylum Arthropoda; class Insecta; order Lepidoptera; family Gelechiidae; genus Athrips; species Athrips mouffetella. Next base: position 18,162,960 of record OX383980.1, read on the forward strand.
CTACGTAGACTTGCTACGGCGTAGCCACTAATCCATCATCGTAACATCCCATGAAACGTCCACTACAGGACAGGGAGCTCCCTTCAGAAGTCCAACAAAACGCATGGTACTTTGGAGGGGATTAACCATAGTCACAATAATTGTAAGCGTTACGGCTGGCGACCGCTGTTGTTGGTGACCGCAGTATGTAAGACGGTACGATACACAGATTCATAAACCCTTAGTCACCTCTTACGACACCCACGTGACGAGATGGGTTGGTTGACTCTTTTTATATTATTGTCTCACTGTAAGTCAGTCTCAGTGTCTCAGTGCAAAGGCCTCTTTTTTATGGATTCGCAAAATGTTGAGTTTTTTTTTGTTGAATTTCATGTATGATTACCCAGTCAGACCACGTAACTGAACAACTTTCTTCAAAAAGACAGAGGTAAAAATATGAAAAAATATATTTTTTTACTTCCCGTAGTAAATGCACTATCGATTGCATGAAATTCCTTACTGACCCAGTTGGATGGTTTGATTGAGCTGTCCGTTAGGAATTAAGTAGGAATGGACGGGAAATCACCATGCTCCCTGCTGATCGGCCAGTGGTCGACTCTAATTCTACTGTTACTTCATTCCGTGTGGTGCCGGCAAAGAATAGTACCAACCCATCTCTACCCGTGGGTGTCGTAAGACCCGACTAAGAGCAGGGGCAGCAGAATCTTTCTGTGTATCGTACCATCTTACATAATGCGGTCACCAACAACAGCGGTCGCCAGCCGCAACGCTTAAAAGCGTGGTGACTATGATGAATCGCCTCCAAAGAACCGCGTTTATGCTGGAGTTCTGAAGAGAGCTTCCTGTCCTACAGTGGAGGTTTTATGGGATGTTAAAACAACAACATGACTTCATCATCGTATCAGCCGAAAGGCGTCCACTGCTGGACATTTCCCTAAAAATCTCTACAACGACATACTACGAGCGCGAATTTGAAATTGGAAGGTGGCGTAGGCTACAAAAGACCCTCAGAAGGACCACGAGAATCGCGCGGGCAGATTCGCGCGGGGGTTCGGGGTAGATTGCGGGCGGGGGGCGGAGAGTGTCCGTTCTGTAGGATAGTACTAAGTACGAGTATTACTTTATTCTGTGGCAACGACCAGTCCTGCACTGCTCGCATCCAGCGCTTTTCCGCGTCCTTAGGGTGGTTCTCCACCAAAGCTATGCGAGCTAGCTAAGCTGTGAGCTGAAAAATTCCAACCAATAAGATTGCTCCATTTGACAGCGCATTTGACAAGCTAGGGAAATGAAGCTATTCTATTGGTTGGAATTTATCGCAGCTCACAGCTTAGATCCCTCGCACAGCACTGGTGGAAGTCCACCCTTATCCACGTCGGTACACCTTATAAGGGGCCTGCTCACGCTATCTATGTCTTCCGATTCGTGGACTATATTACTTGCATGTTGTTAAATGGCTGTCACTGTACGTGGTTGTGAGGCTGAAGGCCGAGCTCCGCGTAGAGCAAACCGCGAAGCTTCCCCTAACCCCTCTTAGAAAAGTTGGTCACAATCTTGTTTTTTTTTCTGGAGTGGTTACTTTCAAAATCGAAATCTAAGGGTCCTAGCGGTCTCCAATACCCGATCAAATGTCAACATTTGAAAAAACCGGTCAAGTGCGAGTCGGACTCGCGCGCCGAGGGTTCCGATATACCTATAGTATTTTTGGAAGCAATAAAGTCCATTTTCAGGACCGCAAAACTAAATTTGTTTGTAAAGGTTTTTTGCAGATTTCTGAAAAACTGTGCAACTTAGAAAGATCGTTTTATTTTTGCTGTAAAGTTTACATAAACCTCTGTCAACTGTAATTAATTCAGATTTTCCCTTACTCAAACTTCGGAGATAAGGGGGGGGGAATGGTATTTTTTTTGACATTTTTCATCATAACTTGAAAACTAAGAAACTTAAAAAAATACAAAAATATATTTTAAAATGTACAAGTAAAGCCCTTTCATATGATACCCCATTCGACCTAGTAGCGACAATTTGAAATTTGGCCCCCCCTATTTTGGCCCCCTTTACATTAATAATCATACTTTTTTCAAAAAAATTTCATGTGCAATTAAGTTGGGCAACTATATTCTAAAACTATTCCAAATTTCAGCTCGATAGCGTAAGTGGTTGCTGAGATATAGAGGTGTGACAGACAGACGGACAGACAGAGCGGCACCATAAGGGTTCCTTTTTTTTACCATTTTGGTATCGGAACCCTAAAAATGAACGCCATCTTGAATTTTTCTAGTACAAAAACAGTTTAAAATTTCAAACTGGATGTATTAAGACTAAGGAATAGAATAAGCATCCCAAACATGTAGAGCAGGAGGACAAGTTTGTAGACATGTTTAAACCTGTCATCGCCGAACAGGAATATCACGCAGAAGTCGCGATGTAGCAGGAGCTCTGAGCACCATACTATCTGCAATAGAGGTGGTCATTCTAAAAGTGAGCACACAGTTTATCGTGGTAAATTTGAATTTTTAAGGTCTTAAAAGTGATCATTTATCACCCGGTGATTTACAAGAATTGACCTCCAGCTCAAAGAAGTGCAAAGAATCTACAACCAACAGACGAGCAAACAATGTTGCTAGTAAACCGACCCGATTCCGATAAGGTCTTCTGGAGGCTAGCATCGTCGAAGGTCCAACACTACTCGCCGGGAATCGACACATGTGTCCCTGTTCTAATTGTTTTTCTTTGGGTTCGGCAGTCTGCCGGAAGCTTGTGAATGCTAAATACGTATCAGAGAATATATTTCTATAATACATATTTTTCTATTTGAAAGTAATTGGAGTTTATGCAACAGGTTATATTCGACGACTTTTGGAAATACCCAAAAAATATACACACCATACTAATTGGATTGATCAGTTGATCATATTTTTGTGTGGGGGGTAAAAATATTTTTTGCGAATTCAAGCTCTTAACGGGACTGAGTTAGTTTACAAGTAATCTGGGTTCTTGAAAGTAGAAGAAAGAAGCGAGGCAAGTATGTCAAGATCATGGGAGTTGGAATGATATGATATCCGCCTGTCCTTGAGGAGCCGGCAAAGAATAGTATCAACCCATCTATACCCGTGGATGTCGTAATAGGCGACTAAGACCCTGTCCAGAAAGGGCGAATTCGCCGCGATTTACTCGCGCGTTCAACTGGACGCAAACAAGGCGCTCCTAGTATCTCGACTCGCGCGAGCCGAGAAAATTCGCGCGATGCTTGTGGACGCGATGTATTGACGCCCAGTACCTCGCCGACGCGTGTAGAAACTCGCGCGTAACAATTCGCGCCGAATTCGCCCCGAATTCGCCCTTTCTGGACAGGGTCTAAGGAATTATGAACTGGAGGATATGAACTTTCAGGTCACCAACAACCGGTCCATAGTGCCAGCTGCCACGCTAACAAGCGTGTTGACTCTTCATGGATACTTCTCCTGAAAGGAATGCCTGGGGGAGCTCCCTGTCCTGCAGAGGACGTTTCATGGGATGCTATGATGATGGATGATGATCTCATCAGGCTTTACATACCTACCCCACGTTGTAGTGTAACTTGATGAAAAATACTTACGATTCCAAAAATTGCAAAGAAAATAGAACCATTTTTTAAGTTAAAATGGTAAGATGGTCTTTCTACACTGCTTCTTTCGATGTATTGAAAGAGAACCCCGTGGGAATTGTCGAAATAGTCAAAATATACCATTTTTTATTGTACCAACTTCAGCAATTTGGTAACAGCTTATTTGCTTTAGAAAAATATTCGAGTATTCACACACAATGATAAATAAATAAAAACAATAAATCTATGCAAAAACCTCCAAATCGTGTACAGTGACGTAAAATAATACGCAAGATTTCCGCAATTTCTCTTAAGTGTATATTGCTGCCTATATTGGCTGCTTTGGTTTACGCCTTTGGTCTTGATTTTTTCCTCTTTTGGATTTCTCTTTTCAAAGTTAAATGTAAAGTAATGTTTAATTGTTATTTTTCATTTATTGTAATTAATTTTTTTTATTTAACAAAGCAAGTTTGAATTTTTAGTCTCTTAAGTGATATTTTACTAGGTACCCGGTGATTTACAAAAAATTGCCTCCTGACCCACTGTTTTTTGAAAATTATTCTTTATTTGCGAATAGTTGCATAGGTCATAGAAAACTCCCTATTGTTGAGCAGGTTAACAAATACCAATACGATTTCCCCTTACTGTCCTGTTGAAAGTTTTCACCTTATAGCCGATTTACACGACCGACAGCAAAATTTAGGTGCCTCTGAGAGATGCAGCTATACGAAAGAAAGAAAGAGAAAGCTATTCGACTGTTTCTTTCTTTCGTATAGCTGCACCCCTCACGCCTAAATTTTGCCCCGAATAAATCAGCAATAAGAGTCAGTTAAGTAATTTATAATCGTCTTCGATAGGTATCGACATAGAAGCTCGGAATCGGACGAACGGTGCCAAATTGCCGTCTATGATAAATAAAACTGCTTATACTCGTAAAGTAATGCTGTACAAATACAAAAAAAAGTCTTCAACCTGTTCAACAATTTCTTTCCTTGGCTGTACTTAACCTCAGATAAAGTCAGAAGTGTCAAACAGATAGCGAGGTTCAAAACTGTTATGAGCAAGGAGGTTTTAAACCCACGCTTCGCTACTCTTTGACCCAGGTGGTCTCGCACTCAGAACAAAAACCTCCTTGCTTTGAGGTCAAATTTCTTTGGTCTCGCAGGTGTGTATAGTTCATTGACGTAAGAAAAACACGCCCCCTGGCGTAGTTTCCAAAATCTTTGGTATAGTTAGTACTTATGTAGTCCGCCAGGTATAATTTTTTTTTATTCAATTCAATTCAATCTTAAAATCTAGGATCTAGTCCCTGGCAGGAGTGGCAGGTGTACGGTCTTTGTACGGTTAACATTGACGCATTGACGTAAGAAAAACCCCCTGGCGTAGTTTCCAAATTCTTTGCATTGACGTAAGAAAAACTCTATGAGGTGATATTATCTTCCATTTAAATGTCTATGACTTTGAATTTTTTGAGAGATATTCAAGAATTTCAAAAGAATTGGCTCCGAATATCTTCCATTTAGAAAGGAAAATTCTGTGACTGATTTTTGAGTTGTTTAAATTTTTGTCCCATTCTGCGTGCCGCTTTTTCTTACTTATTTTCTGTCTCTTTTAGCAGAGTGAGATGCAAAATTTCGAAAGAAAAAGAAAGCTGTACAACTGTTTATTTCCTAGATAAATATACTTGCATCACAGTAAATATATAAGCTAAAGCAGTATGGAAACTCCTAACAAACGTCCAAAACTGGCGCACTCACACCTGCGCACACCGCTACAGGAAAATAAGCAGTTTTCGCGCTGAAGTCAGTCCTGGGTGCCAAAACCATAATACAAACAAATAGGTAAGTACATATATAGTCCCTATAAGTATGTCCCTGTCCTTGTGGGATAAAAAGCGACTAAGTGTCTTAATCTACCCTTGCGTGATAAAAGGCGACTAAGTGTCTTCCTCTGCCCTTTTGTCATAAAACGCGCTATCGGTTGACGCAGTTTCTAATGCTAATGGACATAAAAAAAATCGTATTTTGACTTCTTATGGAAAGTTGTTTAGTTTTACGGTCAAAAAACAGGCTGAAAGGAACACAGTTGATAGAAGCACCCAATTCATCATACTATTCTTATTACAAAACTTCTGGGTTACAACCCTGACGTTCCGACGCAGAATAGTTCTTTTTTCAAAAAAAGGCCCGAGTTTCCATACTTCTTTAGCTTATATATTTACTGTGACTGCATGCAGCCCTCGAGCCGATCTTTGTGACGAGAACTGTACCATTGCTACGTAAGAAAAACGCTTTGTTTCTAAACGCCCTGCGTGTAGTTTCCAAAATCGGGTGTATCCCACTCCAACAACAACTTCTAAATTCCTTGATCTCACTATTTAATCTTTGCTTAAGGCCGGTATTTCACTGGGACACCAGTAAAGACACCAGAGTCCTCACACCCTGCGGCCACAGTATTAAGGGCTATATTTCACTGGGAGTGGTAGCGCGACCAGCATCCGAACTGGTTGAAGCCAAATTGGTTGCGCAACCAAACGGACACCACGTGAGTAACTCTCTATAGAGCTGTATACATTTTGTTGGTAGCGGCGACTGGTTGCGCTGCCATGGTGTCCCAGTGAAATACCGGCCTAAATCGTAGTTCGCTGCCTAAATCTAATATTTTTGTAAAGAAAACAAAAATTAAAAATGCTTACATTTATTTCAAAAGCAAATCTAGTAACTTTTTTGGAAATATAAAAAAAATGGCAGTCGTAAACATAATAAACACGGGATAAAGTCGACTACAGCTAAAGTTAAACAGAAAATGATTTTTATTTTAACACTTCCTGTGTTCGGATAAATCTACAAAGTAGAAAATCGCAAAATTTCACAACCACAGGCAGGATTCGAACCTGCGTCTTCTGCGTAAGTACCGCAGACGCTTTACCAACTAGGCTACTGTGGTCCTGCCCGATGGCAGGTCGCTAAATTTCACAACATCGGGCAGGACCACAGTAGCCTAGTTGGTAAAGCGTCTGCGGTACTTACGCAGAAGACGCAGGTTCGAATCCTGCCTGTGGTTGTGAAATTTTGCGATTTTCTACTTTGTAGATTGTAAAGTTAAACAGGTTGAAAAAAAGAGGGTACCTGGAGGAAACTACCCTCTAAGTTTAAAGTCAGCAAGTTTCACTAAAAAGAAAAATTCCTTTAAGTTTTTAATAAGTAAAACTACATTCAAAGATTTACTATCAATAAAAAAGCCGGGAATAGTACCGGCGTGTATCTTAAGTAAAATAAAAGGAAGACTAAGAACTTTGACTAAGTTAAGTGATACTCGAGGTGACTATGGTACTCGTACTTCCCCTCCACATTTTTCCAGCAAAAGCTAGAATTCTGGAGGAAGCTCCCTGTCCTATAGTGGACGTTTCATGGGATGTTATGATGAAGTGATACTCCAATTATTGTATGAAAAATAAAAATTCAAGCACTTTCTCTCCAATCCCTTTTTTTTCATCCTGTTTACAAGGTGTAACAGAAGGATATTAATCTATCCATGAAACTGAAAAACTTTTACTAAGGAACATAGGTCGAAATATGAAAAAAAAAATGTACCTCCCATACAAATAGTCCGCACCAAATTTTTTCCAGGTACTTGTTAGGTACATAGGTCTCAATTTTCGATAGGAGGCAATTCTTGAATTTTAAATGGAAATTTTTTGAAATTCAAGAATTGGCTCCTATCAAAAATTGAGAGCTATGTACCTAACTACTCTAGTACCTGGAAAAAATTTGGTGTAATTGTAAGGCGTGTCTACGTGAAACAGCTAATTGACCGCACTAAAAGTGATTTCTGCTAATGCAGTTTCTATTGGAAATGTAATTTCGACCTATGTTCCTTGGAAAAAGTTGTTCAGTTTCATGGGCAGATCCACATCTCGGTTGTTATACCTATTTTGTTACACGTATTATAGGTACAGTCAAGGGCACTTCAAGCTTGACACATCGGACTTTGTACGCACGGCAGCACGTAAGTGGAAACAAAGCCGGTATAGTCTGAACTAGCGTTACGCAACAAATGCCCGTAAACAGAGACCCGCTCAAGGTCAAAGTGTTTCCACTGACGTGCGGCCTTGTGTACCATTTTTATTTCAATAGCTACTGCGAGTGTCAAACTTGATTTGCTCTCGACTGTACAGCTGATATACACCTGCCTGGATTATATTTATGCTCAGTCAACCAAACTGAACAACTTTCTCAAAAAAAACGAGCTCTTTTTTATTTTATGAAGAAGCCTTAACACTTTTTTTTTTCTTTTCACTACACAGCGTGTAACGGAACGGTGTGAAGTACTAAAGGGTGTGAATATGCCTATGAAACTGAACAACTTTTCCCAAGGAACATAGGTCATAAAACGAAATCTATTTTTGACCTTCCATAGAAACTGCATCAGCTGACAGCGCATTTTGTATGGGAGGTCAAATTTGGTTTTTCGTATTTCGATCTACATGTTTCTTGGGAACAGTTGTTCAGTTTCTTGGGCAAATTCACACTTAATTGTTATCACACCTTTCCGTTGCACGCTGTATAGTCATGTCAAAAGTTGTTCAGTTTAGTTATCTGAACATGAAAGTTACAGGAATACTGTGTACAGTTTCAACTGTCCCCGACTGCAGTCGCAACGTCATAAACTAAACTAACTTACGTCTAAACTAAATTACAATTTCAGACCAGCTTCAAAAATACAACTTTTTATTATTATATACCATGAATTATCATAAAAATCGCACCTTAGCGAAAAAAATTCTTTTTTACTCGAAACAATTTTTTCGACTCGTGATCGATTGATTTTGTATGGAAAGACGAAATTTTTTTCCCAGTATTTTTTTTTATCCAGGATGTAAGAAAAATTATATTCCAACCCTGAAGGATGTGAATCTGCCCATGAAACTGAACAACTTTCCCTAAGGAACATACGAGTAGGTCAAAATACAAAAAAAAAATACCTCCCATAGAAACTGAATCAGCTGATAGCGCATTTCGTATGGGAGGTAATTTTTTTTTTCGATCTTTGTTCCTTAGGGAAATTTGTTCAGTTTCATGAACAGAATCACATCCATCAGGGTTGATATACCCTTTCTGTTACACCTTCTCTAAAATCCATTAATTTTTTTTATTTATTCTCAGTCGAAAGTCATGTATGATTGTCATTAATGTCATCATGAATATTGAGACAACTCCTGTAATATAAAGTTAAGGTGTTTTATCCATTTTTTCCATTGATTTTGATAAGTATACTTTAGATTTGATTTTTCCAGATTTTTCTATACAAATGATAGCTAATTTTGTGTGCAAATTTGAAACGCCCCCAGTAAGAGTGTTTACGCACTACGTCCAATCGAATCATCGAAGACTGGTGCTCAAAGCACAAACTATCGGTGAACCCGTCAAAGACGGAGATAATTCTCTTCACCAATAAACGTAGTCTAGGCAGGCTCAGGCTTCCTAAACTTTTTAACACTGAATTGTCCCTGACCAACGAAGTCAAGTACCTGGGTGTAATACTTGACAGCAAGTTGCTCTGGAACAAACATGTCGACCACAAGCTAGAAAAAGCATGTATCACCTTTTGGCAATGTAAAAGACTCATAGGCAGATCCTGGGGCTTATCCCCGAAAATCTGTCGATGGCTCTACACATCTGTTATCAGACCTGTTGTATCATATGGTGCTATAGCCTGGTGGCCCAGGACAGAGCTTACCACCACAATAACGAAGCTGCAGCGATTCCAACGCCTGGCTTGCTCAGCCATGTCGGGCTGCATGCGGACCACCCCGACGGCAGCCCTAGAAGTCATTCTTGGGCTCCCGCCTTTAGACCTGTATATACAACAGGAGGCAATAATGTCGGCCCTACGCCTAAAGCTTTTAGGCGAATGGGTTAACCACAATGGACCTATTGCCACGCTCTGGGACACTGTTCGGAAACAGTACCCCTTATGCGAGGCCCCGTGCGACAGGATCCCCAAAACATATAACTTTAACAGGAATTACCACATACAACTATCAGAGTCAGGTAAAGACCAATCCGGTTCCCATGAGGTCAGAATATATACTGACGGATCCAAAATGGACTCAGGAACAGGCGCCGGGGCTTTCTCACTCGACCTCAACATAAAAATATCACTGGCCTTAGGCACACACAGCTCCATATTCCAATGTGAATGTGTAGCTATCAAGGAGGCCGCCACCGCGGTAATGCGAAGGAAGGTAGAAGGCTTTTGTATAAGAATCCTTTCCGACAGCATGGCCGTACTAATGGCACTGCAGAGTAATGTATTTACCTCAGGGCTTATCTACGAGTGTCACCTTGCACTGGAGCGCATTGCTTCAAACAACAGGGTAATCCTGCAATGGATCAAGGGACACAGCGGATCACTGGGCAACGATGCCGCGGATGAATTGGCAAGGCGTGGTTCACAAACACCAGTGGCAGGTCCTGTTCCACTATTACCACTGCCCTTCAGTCAAATCCGCACATGGCTTCACGGCTTTACCCAGAACCAACACAATGCCCGCTGGGCTAGCCTAACGAGCTGCAGACAGTCAAAGGAGGTGCTATCCACAAATTCACCTAAGCTTACCCACCGACTTCTCAGCCTCAATCGAACAAACCTCCGAATAGTTGTGAGCACTATTACAGGACATATCTCGCTCAACAAACACCTATTCACAATCGGCGTCACCGATAGCCCACTATGTAGGGGCTGCCTTGACGCGGAAGAGACGGTCAATCACGTGATCCTGGAGTGCGTTGCGTTGGCCGACCAACGGGCTAAAATCCTCAACAACACGAGGTCGCTCCGCGAAGCCTGCGAATGTCCCAGGAGACTTCTGAGCTTCTGGAAGGAGCTGGGCTGGCTTAATTAACCAGACTAACCTGTACGCAAAAAGGACCAAATCAGAGTTTAATTGCGGAAACAGGAGCCCACTAACTAACTACGTCCAATCCGAACCTGTGAAAATATGGTCCGGAGCGGCCGATTAGGTGTTTCACGTAGACACGCCTTATAATTTCCCCCAAATTTTTCCCAGGTACACAGCTCTCAATTGGAGCCAATTCTTGAATTTTTTGAAAATTTCCATTGAAAATTCAATATTTGGATCCTATCAACAATTTAAAGCTATGTACCTGGAAAAAGAAATGGTGCAATTTGGTGAATTTAGACGTTAAGGGACTGAAAACTATTTCTATAGTACATTACGCTCTACATCCGATTCAGTGTCAGTAAAATTCGGTCCGAATTTTCTAGATTCTTATTTTCACGGGTTCAGATCGTATTCGGATCCGACGTGGTGCGTTAACACTCTAACCCAGTTAGTGCCTGAGCACAAATTTTCACATATACCATCATAGATGCGGACAATATACAAGCACGTTACGAAAAGGTGTGTTAATACTGAAGGGTGTGAATCTGCCCATAAAACTGAACAACTTTTCCCAAGGAACATAGGTCGAAATACGAAAAACCAAATTTGACCTCCCATAAAAATGCGCTATCAGCTGATGCAGTTTCTATGGGAGTTTATGACCTATGTTCTTTGGGAAAAGTTGTTCAGTATGGGCAGATTCACACCCTTCAGTAGTAACACACCTTTCCCTAACATGCAATACCTAACGAACCCTGAAGAAATTTTTAAGATCAAAATACGTAATAAAAAAATCAACTATACCTGTAAAAACTGCATCAGAATTTTGTATATTGAATTTTGTGTATTTGTATTTTGTTGTTTCTTTTTCATACTTCGACTTGTGTTCCTTTGGTAAAGTTGTTCAGTTTCATAGGCAGATGCAAATTTTTTAAGGTTGGTATACGTCGTACAAAATAACTCTGGCTAGGACCGTTAACGCGCAGAACTCAAAAATTAATTGCGGGGATGAGCGAGCATTTGGGGGGGGGGAGGCGAGAGTTGTTCATTGGCTCTCCGCCTGTCACCCATGCGCAGAAAAGAACCGTCACAGCCAAACTTACACTACGGTTTATTTCTCGCATATGAGCGCTATTTGCGGTGTTAGCGCGCTAATAGTCGGTTCAAAACTTGCTCGTATTCACTTCACTTTTTAATATTTTGGCAATCGGTCGTTGTAAGGGGGAACAACCATTCCTGTATTCATTCGTTTAAGCGACATGACGTCATCAGTGACGTCACTTTGGCGCGCTATCATTGCATACGAAAATGAGGTAGTGCAGCGTGTGCGAAACGTCAAATTCAAAAGACATTTGTCATCAATCAAGTTTTCGAGAGATTTTTTCGACTTTTTTTGGGGTATTTGGATTAAATTATCTTATCGAATAATCATTATCTCTCAATAATTTCCAAAAACGCAAAACGCAAAACCAAATCAAAATTTTAATTTTTCTCAGTGACATTGACATAAGCACGCTAGTCCGGTTTAAATCTGTATTCGATCGTATTCGACGAATGCACGCATATAGAAATAAACAGACTATATTCAGTGAATGTAATGTGTGCAATGAATTCGAGAAATAAACCGTAGTGTTATCCTGCACACGGTGTACCTACAACTTTTTTTTTTATATTCTGTCTGTGGTTTTAATAAATCTCACATGAAACTAAACAACTTTACCCCAACGAACATTGATGGAAATGTAAATTTTTATTTTTACTTTCCATAAAAACTACATTTTGTTCAGTTTCATACTCTGAATCAACTGTTTCAGTTTTCTAGAGGTGTCCTTTTGTACCCTGTATAGAGTGAGCGAAAGGGGAAATAGTGTTGTTAACATCATGGATACCTTTTTTAAATGACTAACGGCCAGATGCACAGTCTTTAAAGTCAGAAAATCAAATCAGAAAGAGTCAGCAATAGAATTAAAGGAGCATTAACTTTGAAGACGCTATGGGCAACTGGGGGTGAGTTATAATGATGCATACAATGTTGGTAACTTAGTTTCATTAAAACTGTTTTTTTTTTAAACAATTCAGTTGAAATTAAAATAAATTTTAAAGTATTCGTACAAAATTTGTTTGTTTTTGAACTATTTGTATAAGTGACCAAATTTGTGTCTAATTATCAATACATGTTTCTTTAGAAAAGTAATAGGTACCTTATATTAAAAATGACTATTAGCATATAACAAAACAAAACGTTTGGTAAGGAATATAGGACAAGATCCAAAAAAAAATCCAAATTGATCTCTCATACTAAATGTGCACCAGCTGACTCAAGTTTTAATGAGAAGTTTTTTTTTTTTTTTTATTCCGAATATTCTATTCAATGTATAGATAAACCGCCTAAATGATTCCTCGCCTGCGGGGTACGGGGGGGGGGGGGGGGGCATTCTCATTCTCTACGCGCATGCGCCCCGCGGGCGAGGACTCATTTAGGCGGTACTACTATAGATGCATTATTTACAGAATACTCAATTAATGTCATAAAAATGAAGAATACAACGCAAATAGGGCGAGTCTACACCACCTTAAAAGAACGTAAATATTCGTATTTTCGACCTATACATACAGTGTATGGACATGTGGACTGAAAGGGCGTGCTCAGACAGCTAAACTATACAACTTTCCCAAAGACAAATTTTTGGGAAATGAAAAACGAAAATTGACCTCTCCATAAAAATTGCTCGTTTTTTTTTTTCATTTCTCAAACATGTTTCATTGGGAAAGTTGTTCAGTTTTATTAACTGAACACGCCCTTTCAATTTACGGTACACCGTCCCTTACACATTGTTTCTTAGAAAAAGTTCATTATCATATCATCATTCATTGACATACTAAATTACAATTTTAAATCCATACCTATAATTAAATTTTTCACGAAAAAAAAAAAAACACTGTACAAACAAAATTAAAAACTTCAATCACCGACTTCGGTTTCATCGTCCAATTTCATTTTTTTAACACTTGGCGAGCTACAACTATTAGTAACTTCTTCCGATGAAAAACTGACACGTTTCCTTTTTAAAGCTTTCGCCGTGATATCTTTATCATCTGTGCTAGGTCTCGTGCTACAATCTGAATCGCTGGATATACCATTGGTAGCGTTTTTAATTATTAACAGATCTTTTTCTATGTCTGTCAGTTCTCGGGGTTTACAAGGGCGACCACGTGGTCTTTTCGGTTCGTTGCTTTTATTGGTGGTCGGGGAGTCTGTTGTGTTTTTGCGTTTTTTATAAGTTCTCTTCGCGGCGATTTTGAGTTTCTTTGGTTGGTCCTCCTGTAACGATATAGGGTCTTACTACAAAAAAGTTGAACATCTGTTGAACACTTGATTAGAAAAATGCGCACAAAATAACTGGCTATGTCAGTTGATGCGCAGAAGACAAGTCATAAGAAAATAAGTCATTTTTGACTTCCGCGCATCAATGACATAGACAGAGTTATTTGGTACGATTTTTTTAATCAAGTGTTCAACAGATGTCTAACTTTTTTGTAGTAAGATGGATAATGTTTAGAATGAGTAGACACATTTCATCATAACATCCCATGAACGTCCACTACAGGACAGGGAGCTCCCTCCAGAATTCTAGCTTTTGCTCGAAAAATGTGGAGGGGAAGTACCATAGTCACCTCGCTTGTTAGCGTTACGGCTGGCACTATGGACCGGGGTTGAAGGTGACCGCAGTAAGTAAGATGTTAGATACAAAGGAGGATGCTGCTGCCCATCCTCCAGTTAACCCTTAGTCGCCTCTTACGACACCCACGGGTATGTATGGGTTGGTACTATTCTTTGCCGGCACCACACGGGACAGAGAGAGACACATTTATTCGTGTAAAATACGGTGGTAGGTAGGATGCTATCATCATCACCATATCATCCCATGATACGTCCACTGCAGGACAGGGAGCTCCCTCCAGAACTTCAGCCAAAACGCGTGGTACTTATGAGGGGATTTACCATAGTCACCACGCTTGTAAGTGTTGCGGCTGGGGACCGCTGTTGTTGGTGACCGCAGTATGTAAGATGGTAAGATACACAGAAAGATGCTGCTGTCCATCTTCGGGTTGTTTCGGAACACCGCTTGGCTCCGCACATGCACTGTATCCCTTAATGAGATGAGGTAGGGTTACCGACGACCCGCTCCCCACCTAGTATTACCTGTTTGGGTTTAGCGCCCATGTACCCGGAACACCGCTTGGCTCCGCACATGCACTGTTTCCCTTAATGAGATGAGGTAGGGTTTCCGACGGTCCGCTCCCCTCCTAGTATTACCTGTTTGGGTTTAGCGCCCATGTACCCGGAACACCGCTTGGCTCCGCACATGCACTGTTTCCCTTAATGAGATGAGATAGGGTTTCCGACGGTCCGCTCCCCTCCTAGTATTACCTGTTTGGGTTTAGCGCCCATGTACCCGGAACACCGCTTGTCTCCGCACATGCACTGTTTCCCTTAATGAGATGAGATAGGGTTTCCGACGGTCCGCTCCCCTCCTAGTATTACCTGTTTGGGTTTAGCGCCCATGTACCCGGAACACCGCTTGGCTCCGCACATGCACTGTTTCTTCTCGATCCCGGTACACTCCAAATTGTAGTTGAAAGTCACTTCAGTATTCTGTTGAAAGAGGATTTTTAGCTTAGATCATAAACAAAAAAATAAAAATGTACTAAAAAAATCACTAATACAGGGTCTGAATGCAAAAGCGTGCGACAACTCAAAGGTGTGCTCACTCAGACCACGAAACTGAACAACTTTTTCAAAGAAACATGAGTCCGAATCAGAGAATTTGTTGGGCTTCTCCATAAAAAATGCACTATCGACCGTAGAAGGTTTGTATGCAGCAGCAAAAAAAATCTCCGATTTCAACCAAAAGTTGTTCAGTTTCATGGTCTTTGCACACCCTTGAGCTATCGCACGCTTTTGCATTTACGCCCAGTATAAATCGTAGCCCAGTGAGGCATAATAGTAGTTAGAAGTTCCGTAAGTAAGGTTATTGCAAACGAGTTGATGTTTTAGAAACCCGAGGCGAAGTCGAGGTTTTACCATCGGCACGAGTTTGCAATGACCTTTACGGACGTGTATCTTACGACATGTTTTTAAACATTTGTGAGAAAATGAAAAGAAGGGGCCCTAATATGGACCCTTGCGGAACACCTCGATCTACAGGTAAAGATGCGGATGATATATTGACCTTTAGATTATCGGACGGTTACATTTTGATGGCGACCACTCATAACTACTGAACCTAAGAATAGTAGAATATTTGAACCTATAAAATGACAACTTGGACAGAAGTAGCGACGCATTGATCGAATCAAAACAGCAGTCAAACAAAGCCAGTAATAGATCCCTCGCCCACGTATCAATATTTAAGCCAACTAGAATAGCAAGTGCTTTTAGTCTTCCTTTAATTTCAATTTTCAAAAAACAATTAGATCAATCCAGTACAATTGGACCCTGCTATCACGGTACCGCAACTTAACTTAGGAGAGAGAAGGACTAAGCATAATCTAAATATACAGGTGAAAGGGACAGGTTGGCATATACTAAAAGGGCTTGATCAGTCAACGTAACGGAACCACTTTCAGTTATTAAAACTTAAGAAATGAAAACAAAAATCAGCCTCTCCATACAAACTGTCCAATCAAGTTTGTAATTTTATATGGAAAGGCTGATTTCTTTTTCGTTTTCGAAAGTTTTATTCACTGAAAGCTGTTCGTTGACTAGTATTCGCCAACGTGTCTCTTATATCCTTTATAAAATAACATGTCCTGACTGTCTGATTCAGTAAAGACGAGCCGTAACCGCTACAGATAAGAAATTTTGTACAGAGGTTTTAGACTTTAAGGGCACTGCATGTTATCCTACGTCATCTAGTACACGAAATTTGCAACTTTGTAGCGATAGTAGTGGCCTACTAGGTCCACAAAACGTTGGTCTGCCAATCCGAAACCTGGCAGGTTTTGTACAGTCGGAGAGAAAAGTGGTTAAATGACAGATTACACGAATGAAATCTATTCGTAGAAATAGAAGGTACTGTGCACTTGCGGAACCCTAAAAAATTTTTGAATGCATAAAATACTATTTAGAGGAAGTGTCAAGAAGTGTAACGGGAAACGGGGAGTAGAAAAATATGACAAGGAGTGACAGTCGAGACAGGGTCGGGAGAGAGTCAAGAAAAGAAAATGAAGGAAAAAAGCTATTTTTGCTGATAAAAATGAATAGTTGCTAAAATTTTGATAAACGAAAGCAACAGAAGAAAACTAAGAATCAGGATTGGTTGAATAGTGAGGGCATTGGAGCTCAAATAGTATTTTAACATGTTTTGCTAGTTTCAGGTGAGAGAGATTTTTGGGCCGTCAAACAAGGAAAATTGGGAAAAAACGGAGAAAAATGGAAGAAGGGAATCGGTAAACGCTCCAAATATCCTTGTTGTTACTTTGAGACGTCTGTGAAAGAACAGAATCGATAGTAAGCTGGATTTCTGTGAGTTATATTTTTTTTTTATTTTTGTAGCTCGCGAAAGATAGAATTCATACAGCTGATGAGACGAATCTTTTGAAGGAGGCTATGATCCTGGATTGTGGATTCCTTCAATTGAGATAAAGATAGGGATTGCTTCGTGTAGGATATAGTATAGGAAGGTTTATTTGCGCATAATTTCAAGTTGCTAACATTCAGGGTTTGATTCCAAAGTGTAAAGAATAAGTGGAGTGAAACTAATGTTATGTAAGTATTCAATTTTGTGGTTTTCCATCTTTTATTTATTTTCGGTTCAAAGTTGTTGTGTGTATTTGAGTTAAGGTGAAAAGTGACTTAATGAAATTTATAGTTTCTTCCAGGTTATGTGAGCTAAATAACGTTGAGTAAATCAAATTTCAATGTCAAAAGAGGAAGAGTTGATTGGAGAATATTTGCAGCTTTACAGATCTACCTGCGAGGTCATAAGAGGCTTGTACTGTGTGATACTTTAAGTAAATTGATATTCCCACTTAATGATTTTCGTTTGTAAACATTAATAACTCTGCGGAAATTATAACATACTGTGTTTCTAATCTGAGTCGTTATTTGTAGATAGTAATAAAGATTTTCTTTTCCCATAATTAAGTATAAACTAGTTCTACAAGTGTCTTTGTTCGCGTATAGCTAGGCAGGATAATGTTCTATTTCTAAACAGGTACAGGAATTACAAGGAACATTATAGACATGGAAAAGCAAACCACAAATGATAAAACGTGAAGGCTAAAAAAAGGTATTGCTTGGATTGTAAAGGTAATGTAAATTTCATTGTGTTTAATTCTTTCCTTTACAGAGAAATTGATTAAAATAGTCCTTGGTGAAATCATGGAAACTGGACTCTGATGTATATATATTGTCATCGATTAGGGGTGGCTTTAGGTGTTGTATATTTTGTCAACATTTTAAAATAGTCTTTAGACGATGTATATTATTATCATCAATTCAAGGAGACTTTAAACGATGTATATTTTTATACTTTTTTAGGTAGAATTGTCTATTTGACATTATTGTCAAATAGTCAACAAATAAATCATTTTTGATTTAGTTTTACTCAAAGCTAGACGCTATTTTGAAATCTTTATAATTTTTTTAACTCTTTAACAAAAAATAAATCAAAACCCAAAATCAAAATGGAAGAAAATATTAATACATTAAATAATTACCTTTTTTAGAAAATAATATAAAATCTTTGGCCCTAAATCAAAATTCCAGTTTTTAATATACTAATGTCTTCATATGATAAAATTTAAGAAAAATATTCCGTCAGATCAAAAGAATTAGAACGTCAATTCAAAATCTAAAAATAATATATCTGAAAACTAAAACTTGGATATAGATTGTGATATTTTATTGTGAAATAAAAGGTAAGTTTAAGTAGAGTGAATATTATAAATAATAATATTTCAAGTAATAATAAATTGCTTTGATAGTGATTTTGAATCTTCTGCCTCAATTTCCCAAAATTGGAACATGCTGAGAGCATTGCTACATCTCTGTACTCAAGCTCATAGGAGGTGCTTATCTTTCCTTTTACTTTCATACTATAGGAGTCCCAGATTTTGAGATTAAGAAATGCCTGCTCTCAGGTTTATTTAGTTCAACCAAGCATGGATGGATGCCCTCGTGACATGTGTCCCCGATGTCCACTATATTGGATGTGGCAAATGTATGTCGCGTGTCGCTGGAGTATCTGTCTAAGTCTATCTGATAATAACAACCTTCGGATTTATTTATTTTAATCATTCTTGGGCCGGAGCTTTCAAGCCTAAAAGGGTCTGATACTAAAGTTCTTCTCGTTCTATTTGTGTGAGGTTTCGCTGATTCATCCTGATTTCCCTCTTCTGTGTGTGTGGGATAAATTGGTGTTATTCCAGTACAAATGGAAGGATATTAGCAAGGAGTTTTAACGTTGGATTTTGGAATTGGTGTTTCTTGTGTTATGTGCTGGTAACGCTCGCCCATTATTGGATGCGTCGTTTGAGTGGCATATACCACGGGAGGACCTCCTGATCTTAGCGTTGATCTACCAAATGTAGAGTAGTTAGATAATTTAATACCTTCTTCTTTTGTGTAGGGACATTCTAGTTTAGTCTAATGACATTAAATTGTTTATAAGGAATAAATTAGAATTGTCCTGAATCAATAGGAAGAATATTCTTGATGGAGACATTACGTTCGTTCGTGGGTTGCTTCTTGTAAAGTGTGTTGACGACGTTCGCCCGTAAGGCTGCGACGGCTGTACGACACTCTGACCTTGGGGGACCTCTGAACTTTATGTGTGTCATCCTAAAGTAGTTAATTAATCTATTTAATCTTCATTGAATTATTCAGGAATCTAAACCTTATAAGATTCTAAGTTTTAATCTTCCTTAATAAAACTTGTCATAAATTATCATACTTAAAATTATACTTTGACTCAGTGTGAAACCACCTTAACTTTACTAAATAGATTCTTGAAAACAATAATGGAACAGAAATTATAATGTTTAGTTTCTTTTCATTGTAGATAAGTTCCGAATATTTAAGTATATACAATAACCCCATTTTTATACTTCTTTTGAATCCTCTTTTAAAGAACATCGAGTTTTAGCTAGTGTTGTTTACGCTAAATTCTCCCAGTGTTTTTGGTTTTGAATACTCGATGCTTTTGATTTTCCCTTAAGATCTTAAATCATAAATGTTTGGCCCAACCTAGCTTAGATACTACTATCCCGTATCTTCTCGGTTCTAGTCATCATACTTCACTTTTAATTAAGGATTACCTTCAGTAATCTTTTGTTATACTTACTTCTTATATGTTCTTCTTCGAAATATGCTGGGTAATCCCATTATAGTTTAGATGCTTTTATTTTATTTAAATGAGTGTTTAGACTGGGGTTACTCTACATAATCCTTGTCCAGCGTGGGTTGGTAACGGAAAAGAGATTTAGCTACGCATCACAAGTGAGAGCTATGAAGGATATACGGAGACCTTGTTGGTGCAATAAAGTCATTTAGTGACTGGGGGGAGGGAAGTTGCCCTTCAAACTCTTTATGTCTCTCGTTATAAAACCGTTATTGATCTAGGCTGGCCATGCAAGCAATAATACTATACCCGTATCTAGTACAGACTTCACACTTGGACGTGTGGAGCTGGCTAATTATTTTCAGTTTAACTTATTTCAAAACAAACTAAGGGATTCGATGATGTCGATCATTGTCTGCCCGGAGGGATTACAGGAAGAGCTCTTATAGCTCATGATGGAGAGTGCCCTGTTTTCCTAAAGGAAGACCGTATGCTTCGTGTGCCTGGCGGGCTCGGTGACCAGCTCTGGTATGGGTGACTAAAAGAAATAGTCAATACCCTGTGAACCCTGGATGAGTCAGTGATCGTCCCTTAAAGGTGGGCCACGTGGAAGTCGGGTTTGACGCGGGGCATGAACATACCGGGGGGAGACATCATCACCGTCTGGGTTGTACTGTGGTTAGTTAGTTCCGCTCTCCACATACATTAACCCTAGTCTTTACTGTAGTTTAAGTTTTCGGTGGGATTTCCAGCTCCGCGAGGATGATCAGAATCCTGACGATCCAGTTGGATTGTTAGGGTAGTTTAGCGTCATGTCATCGTGAGCTGGGTGATGATATGCCTCGGACCTAGGACTTAGGGTAGAGGAGGCCTAGGACGAGCTGCTTGGGGCGATGGCGGTGCCCCAAACCTGGGGATTGTCCCCACATTTTTTTTTATTACTTCGTTTATATTAACATAGGTTTCTTTTCAGAAACTTATCGGCTCTAATATTGCATTGTAAATGAGATGAAACCTTTCCTAAATTGATGAAACTACATGAATTCAGATGAACTACTCCCGTCAATATGAGACTAAATATAAATAAATAGTGATCCAATATAAAATAAATAACACAAATTAGACATGTAAAGAATAGGTTTATATTCTAATATAAGTATTAAAATAACAAGTGTGTTTCTTTTTCATTCTTCTATTGCCACTCTCCACCGAGCAGAATCTGTAAATTACAAATTATTATAAGGATATAAAACGGAATGACGTAGGATTCAGTAAAAATATAATATTCTTAAAGGGTATTATTCTAGACGATCAACCTTGGCCAAAACTTTCACGTATCTGATTTGAGGATCCTATTGGAAGGGACTTCAGATCTGTACAGCTGGTGCCGTGACCAGGATATGCTGGTTTCAAGCGAGAGAGGTATTGAGGAGTGAAAAAGGAAACAAAATGAAAAATACACTAATTTCGAGTTTTGAACTGAAGAAACTTGAGAGTAAAGTCTATCTAAGTTAAAGTTGTTAAGCGGGACGTTATAATTGGTTTTAGCTTAGGGTTATTTGTTTTGGAAACCATAGAAAATATGATGCATTCCTTGTTTCAGAATAAAGATGGGAAATTTTACAGTCTCAATAGAAGGAAACAT
Source organism: Athrips mouffetella (assembly GCA_947532105.1). NCBI lineage: Eukaryota > Metazoa > Arthropoda > Insecta > Lepidoptera > Gelechiidae > Athrips > Athrips mouffetella. Next base: position 18,184,442 of record OX383980.1, read on the forward strand.
AGGGTCAGGGAAGTCTACTTTGTTGGCAGCTTTGGGAGGCAACTCTGATTTTGAGATAATACCAGAACCAATTGATAAATGGACTAATTTATCTGGCGTCAATCTCTTCCAGTTATTTAAGGAAAATCCTAAGAAGTGGGGTTTCTGTTTTCAAAATTATGTTCTTCTAACAATGTTAGAGAATCATACGAAAGAATCTAGCGCTAAGATTAAAGTTATGGAACGTTCCATCTATTCAGCCAAAAACTGTTTTATTAGGGAATTGCAAGAGAGTGAATTGTTGCACCCGGCTGAGTTTGCAGTTTTAGATGAAACCTATTCTTATTTCAAAGAACAATTGGTTACTCGAATTAATTTAGTGGTTTATCTTAGGACTTCCCCTATGGTTTCTTATCAGAGAGCCCTAAGTCGTGGTCGACCTGAAGAGACAGGGATAACGTTAGATTATATAGAGAGGATTCACAACATTCATGAGGAATGGTTATTGAACCCTAATATAAAGGAAGATTTTGACAGGATAGAGATTATCGATGGAGATCAAAATATTAGCTCCATAAAGCAACAGTTTTGGGAAGTTAAGGAAAGAATATTAGATAAGCTTTCTATTCTTTAATTTAAACAAAATTCCAACCTATAATTTGTAATAAACTTTCAGTATCCAAAGAAAAGAAAAAAATGCCTCCTCGTTATAATCTTAGATCATCTCAGGGACAAGATGAATTAGAAAGGACAGGTCAGCAAGAAGATCGTCCACGACCTTCTTTACGCAACTCCACTATGTTTCGCCAACTTCGTAGAAACATGGGAATTCTGACACAGAAGGTGTCGAACTTAGAGAATCAGCTGTCGCAAGCTCGGGAAACTAACGCTGCATCAGCTTCGTCTGAAAGGCATGAAGCACCGATTAATATATGCCCGGTGATTGATACAAGAGTCGAAAAACCACGTTTTCCTGGAAGATTTGGGGTACATCCAGTGTCGTTTTTGGAGGATCTTCAGAATTATTTACGGAGGATGCCTAATGAAGATGCTACAATTGAAACTATAATCAGTTGTTTAGAAGGTGATGTTCGTAAATGGGCCAGAATTTATAGACAGAGATGGATTACACAGTCGGATTTCAAAAGAGATTTTTTGGATGCTTATTGGGGAGAAGCCGAACAAAACACCTTGAGAAGAATGATTGTAAATGGCACTTGGTCTAAGGAAAATGGAACAATGCTAGAACATTTCGTTAGTTTAGCAGGGCAAGCAAAGATGATGTCTAGACCAATTCCTGAATGGCAAATAGTGGAGGATTTGATGAGACACTTTCCGAAGGATGTACAATATGCTTGGCGGATGAAGAAAGGAAATACTTTGATTGAGGCAACAGAGTTTCTTCGTGAATTGGATGACGTGAATAAACAATGTGGATCTTCTTCCTTTGACTCCTCTACTGGAGCTGATAGGGGAACAAAGCGTCAAAGTCCATTCGTTTCGAATAAAGACAAACCATTTTATAAAAAACCAAAAGTGGTGGCTCACATCGAGGGGGAGACTTCAAGGGGAAGGATCACTGATGAAATAATTCAAGAAGAAGATTTAAACTAGTTGGGGCCATTTCCAATAAGCAGGAGGTGGCCGCAATTAACAAAAAACTAAATTATCTTTTTCCTGTAAAATATTTAATAAAACAAGGTTGGAAGCCAGGGGTAGGATTGGGTTGTGACCAAGAAGGGATCTTATATCCTGTTTCCCCGAATAATACTAGAATGAATTGTGATAGAGAAGGTTTAGGATATTCTTCAGAAGAATATAATAATAAACAAACAGTCGTAGATTTAATTAAAGTTTTTGACGTTTCCGTGATTAAACAAAATCAACCAATGTATAACCAGTTCATTAAAGAATATGAAGGTAATTCTTTATATGATGAAGAGGTTTGCTTTGAGAATGAGGGGCCCAAATTTAAATCAGAAATAGAGTTACAAATTTTGGGACAATCTATAGTTCTCTTGGTAGACACTGGAAGTGAAGTAACTTGTATTTCGGAAGAATTCTTAGAGTGTTTACAAGGAGAATTAAAGTTAGAATTCCCTGCGTTACCAGTTAGACCAATATGTGTGAGGGGAGCCGTTGGACAAAAGAGTCTCCAAATAAAAAAACTAGTCTCTATACCGTTGACGTGTGGTTCATTTGATATTGATACGGGATTTTTAGTGATTGCTAAATTAACTTGTTCTGCTATCCTTGGGGTAGATTGGTTAGTTGCGCACAACGCTGTTTTGCATTTAAAAGAACCACAAACATTAGAATTGGGTATCGTTGGACAAGGAGAAATTACTATTCCGTTTCGAAATCTTTCTAGTGGGTCTTTAGAAGAGAATCGAATAAATCTAATATCTGGAGTAGAGGAACAAAACGAAAAGGAAGGCGGTGAAGAAAAGCAATTATTAGATCTGTTTAAAAGTATTCGGTTGGGAATGGATTTGTCTGATGTAGAGAAGGAACAAATTTTTAATGTCTTGAGATCCCATATGCAAGTTTTTACAAAGAAACTTGGAAGGGCAAACTGTTATACTCATGACATTAAAATGATTGAGGGTACTCCAAGGATACAACGAACCTATCCTATACCATACGCACATAGGGCAAAAGTAGAAGAAAAGTTGAGGGAGATGGAAGAATTAGGGATTATATCGAGAAAAACTACAAATTTTTGTAGTCCTCTAACTTTCACTGGAAAACCCGATGGATCTGTTAGAATATTACTTGATGCTAGGGAAATCAATAAATATATGGTTCCAGAAGTAGAAGCACCGCCTTTACAGATTGACATACTTAATGCTTTTCTTGGTGTAAAATTTATAACATTGATTGATTTAAATAACGCTTATTTTCAAATACCGTTGACTGAGGACAGTAAAAAATATACTGGATTTACAGTTAATGGAAAATCTTACGTATACAACGTGCTTCCGCAAGGACTTAAAACGTCAGTAGGGTCCTTTTGTCGCGCAATGGACATTATATTGGGTCCTGGTGTTAGAGAGTTTTGTGTCAATTATTTGGATGATCTTGCAATCCTAACGAGTGGGACTTGGCAAGACCATTTGGATCATATTGATATAGTTTTGGATCGTTTAGAATCAGCTGGAATGACTTGTAATTTTGCAAAGTGCAACTTTTTCTGCAGTGAAGTAAAAATGTTAGGGCATATAGTTACAACTTCGGGAATTAAACCTAACCCGGATAAAATAAAAGCTATAAAGGAATTCCCTATTCCAAAGAAACAAAAACAGTTAAGAGGATTTTTGGGACTTTGTAATTATTATAGACGTTTCATTAAGAACTATAGTATTTTGACTGCTCCGTTAACTAGGTTATTAAAGAAAAACCAAACATGGTTTTGGGATGAAGAATTAGATCGAGCTTTCAATAATATAAAGGAAGAATTTATTACAACGATTCTATTGAGCCATCCAGATCAGGATAAATTATATTATTTACAGACCGACAGTTCAGGGATCGGAATAGCCGGATCATTGTTTCAGATTGGAAATAATGGTGAGGTTAAAATTTTGGGATTCTGTAGTCGTGCACTACGGGGTTCTGAATTACGATGGACTGTAACTGAACAAGAGATGTGGGCTATTATTTATTCTGTGAAAAGGTTTGAGACTTATTTAAGAGGAGCGAAATTTGTTGTTCGTACAGATCATAAGGCATTAACTTTCATGAAACAAATGAAATTATACAATAGTAGAGTCACACGTTGGATTTTATTTCTTGAACAATTTGACTTCGAAGTCGAACATGTAAAAGGTGTAGAAAATATTGGGGTAGATATTTTATCTAGATATCCGCCAGGGGGAGTTTTGCAAGAAGAGAAGGTGTGGTATCCAACTGTTATGTATGTAGGTGTTTCTACTGACCGTGACTTGAAAAATAAATTACAACGTATGATGGAATATCAACGGCTTGATAACGTCATATGTGGGATTAAGGAGAGAATAAATGGTTCTAGAGTATCCGAAAGAACAGATAGATTTACACGTATAACTTTGCGCTGTATTGTCAATAATGATCTACTTTATTTTAAAACTGTACGTGGAGATTACGTTTTGTTTATGCCCAAGGTACTACAAGAAGAGATTTGTAAACAGGTACATATAGAGATGGGTCATCTTGGCGCATATAAAACTTTGAAATATTTACAATTAAGGTGTTATTGGATAAATATGGGTAAGACAGTGAAGTCTTGTATTCAGAAGTGTCATGTTTGTCAGCTTTCTAGACCTGACTATATAAAAGGGGTAGGGAAATGTAAATCGATTTTAACTGAAAACCCGGGTGAATTAGTAATGGCTGATATCTTCGGACCACTACTTAAAACTGAGGCTGGTTATATTTACATTTTTGTAATACAGGATTCTTTTAGTAAATTTATTAAACTTTTCGGACTTCGTGGAGCTTCAGCAGACTCAGTGCTTTATTGTATGAGAGTGTTCACTGAAATAATACAACCTAAGGCTGTTATGACAGATAACGGAAAACAATTTATTAGTCACAAGTGGAAAAATGGACTCAGAGCCTTGAGAATTAAGACTTTGTATACTACTATTCGTAATCCTCGACCTAACACTACAGAACGAGTGAATAAAGAATTAAGCAAATTCTTTAGAATCTATTGTCATGATGACCATACTAGATGGGATCATTACTTGTTGGAGATTGAGGAATTGTATAATAATACGTTCCACGAGAGTACGAAATTTTCTCCTAATGAAATATTATTTGGAAATTCAGAGAAACTTAAAGTAGACTGTTTTCTACCACGGGCACTCACGAATAAAACGTTAGACCAAATTAGAGAGGAAGTTAGAGAAAACCTTAGACTTTCGAGTCAGAAGCGGCAGGATAGATTCAATAGAACTCATAAGTTGATAGATTTTCAAGTTGGTGATTTGGTAAAATTAAGGAGGCTTAATAAATCGGATTCTAGTCGAAATAAAACTAAGAAATTTGATTTATTATATGATGGACCATATCGAATTGGAGGAATAAAATATGCTAATGTGTATATTCTCGTTGATCCTGAAACTCAAAGTGTCAAAGGAGTTTATAATGCAGTCCATTTGGCTAAATATTATACTTAGGATGTTAGCTATTGAGATTTTCACGGGACTATATCATAAATTTTAACTTTAGAGGAATTGAGATATTCCTGGTCACAACCTAATTAATATAATTTTATTAGTTTTAATTTAATAATTAATATTAGAAGACTATTTTGATTATAGTATATAGTGAGTCAATTTGTTAGTGAATTGACTGGCATTATTAAATCAACTTCGTTTTAAAAAAATATAATGAACTATAATAATTTATAATTTAATACAAATTTAATTTGGTTATATAATCAGGGTTGAACTGAAATAAATCTAAATTTAGATAAACATGTTAAATAATTTTAATAATTTTGAATAAAAAATTAATTTAGTTTAATGATTTATAATATTAGTAGTTTAGTTATTTGTTTTGTTTATTGTATTTGTGAATAAAAAAATTTAAGGGCCAATATAGGAGGTTTTATTTTAATAAAATAATAATAATAATAATAAAAAAAAAAAAATTAATTTAAAATTGAAAATTTTAGAATTCTCGAAAAAAAAAAAAGTTTTCTTAGATTTTTCGAAATAATAAAATTTTGGGGGAGGCTGTGCACTTGCGGAACCCTAAAAAATTTTTGAATGCATAAAATACTATTTAGAGGAAGTGTCAAGAAGTGTAACGGGAAACGGGGAGTAGAAAAATATGACAAGGAGTGACAGTCGAGACAGGGTCGGGAGAGAGTCAAGAAAAGAAAATGAAGGAAAAAAGCTATTTTTGCTGATAAAAATGAATAGTTGCTAAAATTTTGATAAACGAAAGCAACAGAAGAAAACTAAGAATCAGGATTGGTTGAATAGTGAGGGCATTGGAGCTCAAATAGTATTTTAACATGTTTTGCTAGTTTCAGGTGAGAGAGATTTTTGGGCCGTCAAACAAGGAAAATTGGGAAAAAACGGAGAAAAATGGAAGAAGGGAATCGGTAAACGCTCCAAATATCCTTGTTGTTACTTTGAGACGTCTGTGAAAGAACAGAATCGATAGTAAGCTGGATTTCTGTGAGTTATATTTTTTTTTTATTTTTGTAGCTCGCGAAAGATAGAATTCATACAGCTGATGAGACGAATCTTTTGAAGGAGGCTATGATCCTGGATTGTGGATTCCTTCAATTGAGATAAAGATAGGGATTGCTTCGTGTAGGATATAGTATAGGAAGGTTTATTTGCGCATAATTTCAAGTTGCTAACATTCAGGGTTTGATTCCAAAGTGTAAAGAATAAGTGGAGTGAAACTAATGTTATGTAAGTATTCAATTTTGTGGTTTTCCATCTTTTATTTATTTTCGGTTCAAAGTTGTTGTGTGTATTTGAGTTAAGGTGAAAAGTGACTTAATGAAATTTATAGTTTCTTCCAGGTTATGTGAGCTAAATAACGTTGAGTAAATCAAATTTCAATGTCAAAAGAGGAAGAGTTGATTGGAGAATATTTGCAGCTTTACAGATCTACCTGCGAGGTCATAAGAGGCTTGTACTGTGTGATACTTTAAGTAAATTGATATTCCCACTTAATGATTTTCGTTTGTAAACATTAATAACTCTGCGGAAATTATAACATACTGTGTTTCTAATCTGAGTCGTTATTTGTAGATAGTAATAAAGATTTTCTTTTCCCATAATTAAGTATAAACTAGTTCTACAAGTGTCTTTGTTCGCGTATAGCTAGGCAGGATAATGTTCTATTTCTAAACAGGTACAGGAATTACAAGGAACATTATAGACATGGAAAAGCAAACCACAAATGATAAAACGTGAAGGCTAAAAAAAGGTATTGCTTGGATTGTAAAGGTAATGTAAATTTCATTGTGTTTAATTCTTTCCTTTACAGAGAAATTGATTAAAATAGTCCTTGGTGAAATCATGGAAACTGGACTCTGATGTATATATATTGTCATCGATTAGGGGTGGCTTTAGGTGTTGTATATTTTGTCAACATTTTAAAATAGTCTTTAGACGATGTATATTATTATCATCAATTCAAGGAGACTTTAAACGATGTATATTTTTATACTTTTTTAGGTAGAATTGTCTATTTGACATTATTGTCAAATAGTCAACAAATAAATCATTTTTGATTTAGTTTTACTCAAAGCTAGACGCTATTTTGAAATCTTTATAATTTTTTTAACTCTTTAACAAAAAATAAATCAAAACCCAAAATCAAAATGGAAGAAAATATTAATACATTAAATAATTACCTTTTTTAGAAAATAATATAAAATCTTTGGCCCTAAATCAAAATTCCAGTTTTTAATATACTAATGTCTTCATATGATAAAATTTAAGAAAAATATTCCGTCAGATCAAAAGAATTAGAACGTCAATTCAAAATCTAAAAATAATATATCTGAAAACTAAAACTTGGATATAGATTGTGATATTTTATTGTGAAATAAAAGGTAAGTTTAAGTAGAGTGAATATTATAAATAATAATATTTCAAGTAATAATAAATTGCTTTGATAGTGATTTTGAATCTTCTGCCTCAATTTCCCAAAATTGGAACATGCTGAGAGCATTGCTACATCTCTGTACTCAAGCTCATAGGAGGTGCTTATCTTTCCTTTTACTTTCATACTATAGGAGTCCCAGATTTTGAGATTAAGAAATGCCTGCTCTCAGGTTTATTTAGTTCAACCAAGCATGGATGGATGCCCTCGTGACATGTGTCCCCGATGTCCACTATATTGGATGTGGCAAATGTATGTCGCGTGTCGCTGGAGTATCTGTCTAAGTCTATCTGATAATAACAACCTTCGGATTTATTTATTTTAATCATTCTTGGGCCGGAGCTTTCAAGCCTAAAAGGGTCTGATACTAAAGTTCTTCTCGTTCTATTTGTGTGAGGTTTCGCTGATTCATCCTGATTTCCCTCTTCTGTGTGTGTGGGATAAATTGGTGTTATTCCAGTACAAATGGAAGGATATTAGCAAGGAGTTTTAACGTTGGATTTTGGAATTGGTGTTTCTTGTGTTATGTGCTGGTAACGCTCGCCCATTATTGGATGCGTCGTTTGAGTGGCATATACCACGGGAGGACCTCCTGATCTTAGCGTTGATCTACCAAATGTAGAGTAGTTAGATAATTTAATACCTTCTTCTTTTGTGTAGGGACATTCTAGTTTAGTCTAATGACATTAAATTGTTTATAAGGAATAAATTAGAATTGTCCTGAATCAATAGGAAGAATATTCTTGATGGAGACATTACGTTCGTTCGTGGGTTGCTTCTTGTAAAGTGTGTTGACGACGTTCGCCCGTAAGGCTGCGACGGCTGTACGACACTCTGACCTTGGGGGACCTCTGAACTTTATGTGTGTCATCCTAAAGTAGTTAATTAATCTATTTAATCTTCATTGAATTATTCAGGAATCTAAACCTTATAAGATTCTAAGTTTTAATCTTCCTTAATAAAACTTGTCATAAATTATCATACTTAAAATTATACTTTGACTCAGTGTGAAACCACCTTAACTTTACTAAATAGATTCTTGAAAACAATAATGGAACAGAAATTATAATGTTTAGTTTCTTTTCATTGTAGATAAGTTCCGAATATTTAAGTATATACAATAACCCCATTTTTATACTTCTTTTGAATCCTCTTTTAAAGAACATCGAGTTTTAGCTAGTGTTGTTTACGCTAAATTCTCCCAGTGTTTTTGGTTTTGAATACTCGATGCTTTTGATTTTCCCTTAAGATCTTAAATCATAAATGTTTGGCCCAACCTAGCTTAGATACTACTATCCCGTATCTTCTCGGTTCTAGTCATCATACTTCACTTTTAATTAAGGATTACCTTCAGTAATCTTTTGTTATACTTACTTCTTATATGTTCTTCTTCGAAATATGCTGGGTAATCCCATTATAGTTTAGATGCTTTTATTTTATTTAAATGAGTGTTTAGACTGGGGTTACTCTACATAATCCTTGTCCAGCGTGGGTTGGTAACGGAAAAGAGATTTAGCTACGCATCACAAGTGAGAGCTATGAAGGATATACGGAGACCTTGTTGGTGCAATAAAGTCATTTAGTGACTGGGGGGAGGGAAGTTGCCCTTCAAACTCTTTATGTCTCTCGTTATAAAACCGTTATTGATCTAGGCTGGCCATGCAAGCAATAATACTATACCCGTATCTAGTACAGACTTCACACTTGGACGTGTGGAGCTGGCTAATTATTTTCAGTTTAACTTATTTCAAAACAAACTAAGGGATTCGATGATGTCGATCATTGTCTGCCCGGAGGGATTACAGGAAGAGCTCTTATAGCTCATGATGGAGAGTGCCCTGTTTTCCTAAAGGAAGACCGTATGCTTCGTGTGCCTGGCGGGCTCGGTGACCAGCTCTGGTATGGGTGACTAAAAGAAATAGTCAATACCCTGTGAACCCTGGATGAGTCAGTGATCGTCCCTTAAAGGTGGGCCACGTGGAAGTCGGGTTTGACGCGGGGCATGAACATACCGGGGGGAGACATCATCACCGTCTGGGTTGTACTGTGGTTAGTTAGTTCCGCTCTCCACATACATTAACCCTAGTCTTTACTGTAGTTTAAGTTTTCGGTGGGATTTCCAGCTCCGCGAGGATGATCAGAATCCTGACGATCCAGTTGGATTGTTAGGGTAGTTTAGCGTCATGTCATCGTGAGCTGGGTGATGATATGCCTCGGACCTAGGACTTAGGGTAGAGGAGGCCTAGGACGAGCTGCTTGGGGCGATGGCGGTGCCCCAAACCTGGGGATTGTCCCCACATTTTTTTTTATTACTTCGTTTATATTAACATAGGTTTCTTTTCAGAAACTTATCGGCTCTAATATTGCATTGTAAATGAGATGAAACCTTTCCTAAATTGATGAAACTACATGAATTCAGATGAACTACTCCCGTCAATATGAGACTAAATATAAATAAATAGTGATCCAATATAAAATAAATAACACAAATTAGACATGTAAAGAATAGGTTTATATTCTAATATAAGTATTAAAATAACAAGTGTGTTTCTTTTTCATTCTTCTATTGCCACTCTCCACCGAGCAGAATCTGTAAATTACAAATTATTATAAGGATATAAAACGGAATGACGTAGGATTCAGTAAAAATATAATATTCTTAAAGGGTATTATTCTAGACGATCAACCTTGGCCAAAACTTTCACGTATCTGATTTGAGGATCCTATTGGAAGGGACTTCAGATCTGTACAGTACCTATACAAGTGAAAAACAACAGGTCTGCCTTGCATCATCTTGGCAGTTTCGCCAGTACAACCAAATTTGTGGTCCGATCACATCCGACCACACGACTAGCGAAACTGCCAAGAGGATGCAAGGCAGACCTGTTGTTTTCTATTTCTACGAATAGATTTCATTCGTGTAATGTCATTTAACCACTTTTCTCTCTAACTGTACAAAACCTGCCAGGTTTCGGATTGGCAGACCAACGTTTTGTGGACCTATTAGACCACTACTATCGCTACAAAGTTGCAAATTTCGTGTACTAGATGACGTAGGGTAACATGCAGTGCCCTTACGGTCTATTTCCGTGCACGTAAAAACCACTCACTAAGAAAGGAAAAATTAATTTCCCAAGGTAGCGAAATAAGCAGAGGAAATAAGGCATTAAAGTTTGTATGAAAATCCTACAGTTTTGACATAATTAATGGGAATAAATCAGTACAAGAGGTACACACGGCCGCACATCAGTAGAAACACTTTTTAACCTTATGGCGTGGTAATAGAGTTGAAAAGGTTTCAACCGACAAGCGGTTGACCGTACTTACAGCAGGAATATCGTGTATAGCGAACAGTCCCACTCGAATATCTCCTAGAACGGTCCATTTCTGGGTCTCGCAGTTTGGCTCGCAGCAGTGGTTCATGAATCTGTCGACACAAATTACGTCATCAATATATGGTAGAGGAGCCGAGAAGGATTTTTCACGTGATAATCAGGGCGACTAAGAGATGTCTCAGTAGATGGGGCTTTATGAGAGGATCACGAAAAACTATATAAGAAGTTCCAGACCGGAGCCCGGTGTTCAGGAGGCCATTGTCTGGAAATAAAAAGGAACAGAAAAACGTGATCTTCAGCAAAAACAATTCTAATGCCAAAAGATGAGGGCTGATGAGTAGTGATATAAAAACCTTGACCAGACAAGAAAACAGGGGGCTAAAGTCATTCCAGACAAGCCTGAAAATCTGAAAAGGGATATTTTTTTGGTCTGGTTTGCCAAAAGTCTTCAGATTTTTGTGTTTTTTTTCGTACGAGTATTTGTTATCAGTATTAGCTTCTCTATTACAAGCAATCCCTTTTGTTCGCCTTGAATATCACTTAAAAAAAATACTTTTCATTTCCAGACAATGGCCTCCTGAACACCAGGCTCCGGTCTAGAACTTCTTACATAGTTTTTCATCTTCTAGTGAGACATCCCTTTTTCGCCTTGATTATCACGTTAAATTTTATCAGGTACTCAATAGAAAATAATTTAATGGTCTGGTTTGTCAACAGTCTTCAGATTTTTGACAAACCAGTGTCTGATCAAAGTTTTTATATCACTACTCATCAGCCCTCATCTTTTGGCATTAGAATTGTTTTTGCTGAAGATCACGTTTTCTTGTTCCTTTTCATTTCCAGACAATGGCCTCCTGAGTACCGGGCTCCGGTCTGGAACTTCTTATATAGTTTTTCGTGATCCTCTCATAAAGCCCCATCTACTGAGACATCTCTTAGTCGCCCTGATTATCACGTGAAAAATCCTTCCCGGCTCCTCTACCAATAGGGTGAACAAGGACAATTTTGTATGGGAAGTCAAATTAGGCGCGATTATAATAGCGAAAGTTTGTAAGTATGGATGGATGGATGGATGTTTGTTACTCTTTCACGCAAAAACTACTAAATGGATTTTAATGAAAATTGGCACACATATAGGTTAGGTCCTGGAATAGCACATAGGCTACTTTTTACCACGGGAAAACACTTCATTCCCACGGGAAAACGCATTTGATGCGGGTGAAACCGCAGGCGGAAAGGTAGTATACAATAACTCTGCCTGTCGCTCAGATATCTAACGCATCATAATTTGAACTACAAACCTGGCTAGATTCCCCTTGGGCCCGGCGTCGATCATTCTCTCCTTGTCTAGTGTTAGGAAATAGAAGTTTTCATCTCTTTCTTCTGAATCCAGCATCGTCGATCATCTCACCAACGTAAGACCCCTCTCTCTGGCTCTCTCCTTCTCGTTCATTTATGATACGCGGAAAGACGCTGCTGCCCATCCCCCGGTTCAATACCTCTTAGTCGCCTTTTAAGACACTCTAAGGGGTGGTAGTACTGTTAGCCAGCAAAACATGTATGAAAATAAATCTACAGTCGTTAATATAACTTGAAAGAGCTATGTGTGAGAGCAGGACCGAGCGATACGTGTCTCTGTCGCTCAGCTTACGCATCACAATTTGAACTACAAACCTGGCTAGATTCCCCTTGGGTCCGGCGTCGATCATTCTCTCCTTGTCTAGTGTTAGGAAATAGAAGTTTTCATCTCTAGTGTCGTGTTTGCGCTGCATGCGTCTTCTGAACTCGGCTTCGTCGATCAATTCGCCGACGTATTCTATTACGAATTGACCTGAAAAAGAATACAATTCATCATCATATCGGGTGGATCGCAAAACTGATGACCGGCCTCACAAACCCTGCCGGCTTAGCACGATGCAGTTGTCAGTTTATCTAGGCCCATAGATTAAAGAACCAGTGTTGCCAATTTACTGACTTTAAGCATGGTCAAGTTTTTTTGACAAATGAGCAATGCAACATTTTAAAAGACAAAGACTACATGTGTTTGTGTGTAAAGCTATCATTGTCTAAAATATCAAAAACGTTATTTGTAGGCTTGCTTAACAGTTTCTTCCACTGACATTTCTTCGAGTTTACAGGTAATAGATTAGATGACATCATTTGATCATTCCTCAAATAAAGTGACATTTCTCCGAGATATATATTCTCTCGGGCAGCGTGCTAAGCCCGCTGGTGTCGATCGTAATAGCTTTCTAGATTAATCGCCATCTTTGTTCCATTTTTAGGGTTCCGATACCAAAATGGTAAAAAAAAGGAACCCTTATGGTGCGACTTTGTCTGTCTGTCTGTCACACCTGTATATCTCAGCAACGACTCATGCTTTCGACTTGAAATTTGGAATAGTTTTAAAATATGGTTGCCCAACTTAATTGAACATGAAAGAATTTAAAAAATATGTGATTATTATAAAAGGGGGCCCAAATAGGGAGGGGGAAGCAAAATTTCAAATTGTCATTACTTGGTCGAGTGAGGTACATTATGAAAGGCTTTTACATGTACATTCCTAAATAGATTTTCGTGCTTTTTAAAAAGTATAAACAAATACCATTCCCCCCCTTATCTCCGAAGTTTGCGAAAGGAAAAATCTGAATTAATTATAGTCCAGTAAAAATAAAATGATCTATGTAAGTAGGTAGTTTCTTTTATTGAAATCTGCAAAAGTATATACAAATTTAGTTTTGCGGTCCTAAAAATGGACCTTATTGCTTCTAAAAATACTATAGGTAGGTATATCGGAACCCTAGGCACGCGAGTCCAACTCGCTTTAGACCGGTTTTTTGTTATACTTCAAAGCGTTCCTACTTACATGTATTGATACTTCATCATAACATAACATTCCATGAAATGTCCACTGCAGGATAGGGAGCTACCTCCAGAACTCCAGCAAAAACGCCTGGTACTTAGGAGGGGATCTACCATAGTCGCCACGCTTGTAAGCGTTGCGGCTGGCGACCGCTGTTGTTGGTGACCGCAGTATGTAAGATGATACACAGATGGAATCTGCTGCCCATCCTCCGGTTAAGCCCTTAGTCGCCTCTTACGACACCCACGGGTAGAAATGGGTTGGTACTATTCTTTGCCGGTACCACACGGGACTATTACTATACTTACCAGCTCGAATATCCTCTAAAGTCTTCAGCCCCCATCCTCTATGCGGCGTCCTATAAGGCACCAGTTTAGGGTACTGTCGCTTCTCGAAGGCTCTATTTTGACATCGCTCGCCCGCGCGGCAAATCGGCCCGCATTCAGTAAGCAGCATTCTGAGAAAAAATCAAGGCAATTCATATATAAGGTGTTTTTTAATTAGACCCAAATATTTCTAGGGGTGGTGTAACTATGATAAAGAAAAAGGTTTATCAAAGTTTTAGAAAAATCCTCCCGCTAGTTTTTTTTATAATTTTCAAACAAAAAATTAATTATTATTTGCAATCATCCTGTAATAATGATTTCGACTGTACTAAGAGCCCGAAACCGAGCCGAAACCGCCCGAGCCGCGCCCTCGGCTTGCGCGTGATTGGTTCACGACTCCACGCTGCCGCCTGTGCTGATACGGAGTGTTCATTTTACGATATCTAGCGGTATTGTTTTTAGGATTTTTCTCGAAAACTAGCGTATAAAAATGTTTAAAAATAACACCAATAGTATTCATTTAGGTGCTTGAGGTAACCCTAACAATATTTGGATCTAATTCAAAAACACCTTATATAGGGTGACTTTTAATTAGTTCTTGATAGAAAAAGGTACGAATGTACTCATGATACTGAACCACTTTCCCCAAGGAACATAGTTCGAAATACGAAAAATATAGTTTTGACCTTCCATGGAAACTGCATCAACGAGAGCACTTTGTATGGGAGGTCAAATTTGGTTTTTTGTATTTCGACCTACGTTCCTTGGGAAAAGTTGTTCAGTATCATGAGTACATGCATATCTTTTGCTGTCAAGAACTAATTAGAAGTCATCCTATACAGGGTGTAAGGGACGAAGGGCGTGTTAAGTCGATGAAACTGAACAACTTTCCCAAAATTTTGACCTTCCCATACAAATTGCTCACTCTGGTCGAACAGTTTGTACGGAGAGATCAAAATTTTTTTTCATTTCCCAGAAATGTTTCTTTGGGAAAGTTGTTCAGTTTCGCTGACTGAACAAGCCCTTTCAGTTTTCGGTACACCGTCCCTTACACCCTGGATAACATGTTAATGGAATAAGCGAAACCCTCATACAACCCAACTGATTTTTATTAAAATAAATCCATTCCAGTAAAAAAAATCTTTAAAAAAACTATATTTTCTAGATATCATAGTTATTTTAAAGTTTCATCGTTATTCTAGTAGATTATTTATTATTATTATTTATTTATTCAATAAACAGTTTAAACAAACAAAATTTTTTTTTTACAATTAATGCGCCAAACTGTAAGGAGCAGTTTAAGCTAAGCTCTAGGAGTTAAGCTCTGCAGTGCATCATGAAGCAAGAATAAACAGTTTTTTCTTTACTTCACAAAACGTGTCAGGTTGCGCTCAGGCACCCCTGTTTTTAGGGTTCCGTACCTCAAAATAAAAAAACGGAACCCTTATAGGATCACTTTGTTTTCCGTCTTTCTGTCTTTTTGTCAAGACCCCTTTTCTTACGAACGAGCAGAGGTATCAGGTTGAAATTGATAACGAATATTAAAGTCCGTAAACCACACGAGATCTGAAAATTTAAATTTTTTACAACGACGCAATCAAAAGATATGGCTTTTTACGTCCTCATCTCCATACATTTATGCAAAAAAGCAAAACCTACAGGGTACTTCCCGTTGACCTAAAATTAAAATTTGGCAAGAAGCTAGGTCTCACAGTACAAATAAAGGGAAAAGTCTAAAATCATTCAATATTTAAATTTTTCTCACAACTAATAGTAACCAATTAAGGTGAGCTCCAATTTCAAGAACTTTTCTATAAAAGAGGGATCAAGTTAGTTGGTCACTGAGTTTTTAAAATCAAAGAGCAAAATCTTATAGTATATCATATGGTGGATAGGGGTTTACATTTTTCCAGCAAAAGCTAGAATTTTAGAGGGAGCTCCCTGTCCTGTAGTGGACGTTTCTCGGGATGTTATGATGATGGTAGATAGGTACGGAACCCTTAGGGCGCGAGTCCAACTCGCACTTGGCCGGTCTTTTTATTTTAGTTCATTGTGCAGCAGCCTAGATAGGTCGCTGTTTGGTATCCGATAAGGTAGGGTTGTCAACTGCCCGCTCTTAGTCTATATGTCAATTTATTTGACTATTGTTTAAGGGGCTACCTGCAGTCAACTAGCGCTCGCATCAGTTAAAAAAAAATTTGATCGCTAAACACAAAATTTATCGAAAATCAAATAAATAAAGGTACCCTAGTTTATTTAGAACCTATCAATTCAGAAAATTTTTGTTGGCTGTAGTTACAGATACAAAAAGTGCCAAAAACGGCCACGTTTAGCAGTTTTTGTATCTGTTTGTATCTTTTGTAACTACAGCAAACTTTTTTTACAGAGTAAATAGGTTCTACATAAAGAATGGTACCTTAACTTCAATCTGTCTTTTCGGATTTTCGATAAGTTAGCGAGTAATTTCTTTTTAACTGATGGGGGCGCTAGTGGACCGCAGGTAGCCCCTTTAATATAGTTAGAAATAAAATGTACTTATTATTATACTTTTTACATGAATTTAAGGTTATTATTTTGTTTACAAAACAGCACGCTTGTGACTAGAGTTCAAAATTTGTAACATAGTACAATTATTATACTGCTAAATTATAATACCTGTTCAAACAATGCGAGTACGGTCCACAAGGTTCCTCTTCATCCGGGTTGCATTCGCATTGAGTCAACGAACTCTCTTCTATGTCGATTTTCTTTCCGTAGAGCGAGCCACAAGGTCTGTTGACTTTCAGTTTGACGTAGTGTGGTGGTAGGAGGGAGGATTGGATGTCTTGACTTTCTTCGTCGTTTGGCTCGACGTCTAAGAAACGATAAACTATATTGTTTTTGTACTATGTAAACACTTTAAGTATCAATATATCAAGCTTTAAAAAAATTGTGAAATACCTTTTAAGGGCTTTCTAGCGGCTAAATTAAACAATTTCTTTTTCATGTGACAAGTGAGCACACGAGCAGGAGCAGCAGCCTCCGTGGTCTAGTGGTTAGAGCGCTCGGCTCTCGATCCGGAGGTTCTGGGATCGATTCCCGGTGGGGACACTGTCACACAAAAATCCCTTTGTGCGACCTCCCCAGTTTGGTTAGGACATTGCAGGATGAATCACCTGATTGTCCGAAAAGTTAGATGATTCCGTGCTTCGGAAGGCACGTTAAGCCGTTGGTCCCGACTACTATCTAAGGATGTAGTCGTAAATGAGCCATGTCAGAGGCCTTTGGCGGCTCAACAACTCTGACACCAGGGTTGGTGAGGTCGGTCATCGACCTTGCTACCCACACGATATGATGTTGATGACGAGCAGGTGGGCCACCACAATTAACCTCCGAACAAGCACATAAAAAGGTTTTACACCAATTTATTAAAATATAATGTCCTAATGAAATAGTGAACATAATTTTCGCATGTTACTCAGACCATGAAACTGAACAACTTTCCCCAAGGAATATAGAGGTAAGAAATACAAACATCAATTTTCGACTTCCCATAGAAATAGCATCAGCTGATAGCGCATTTTGTATGCGAGGTCAAATTCGGATTTCCGTATTTCAACCTACGAAATTTCGACTTAAGTTTCTTGGGAAAAGTTTTTCAGTTTCATGGTCTAAATAATATGCTAAAATCAGGGTTCGAGGATATATATCAAGATATATATATATCCAATTTATATCCGATATATATCTAACTGGGTTTGACGATATCAAATTATATCAAATGTTTTTTTTAATATATTGCAATACAAAAATGATATTATTGTGTAATTTTTTGCGTTTTTTACTGTGTTTCTACTTCCCAAATGTAGATGGCCATTGGCTGATTAGAATTTATAAAAAAAGGTTTTATGTTTTCGAGTTATATTCTTGATATAGTATAAAATTTTATGTATTTTCGTTGATTTTGCCTGATGATAATTTTAGTATGTTTATGAAACACATTCAAATAGTATACATAAAAAAAAATGCCTGAAATAAATGATTTTATTTATTTATTTATTATAAATAATACAATAAAATAATAATATGGCTTTCATACAAAATTGATATATATCATACTTGATATATATCTGATATATATCATTAATATCCGATATTTCGATATTTATAATAAATATCGGATATTTTCGAACCCTGGCTAAAATTATGTTCACTATTTCTATAGGACGACACTACATGTATTTCGCCGGCAAAAAAGCTACTGACCTGCCGAAACTTACACGATAAATTACTTACTTTTCATTATCTCAAAGGCTCTCTGCGCATGTTCCATCGCCTTAGTAAATGCTTCGTCAATCTTCGATTTCTGCGTCGATATTCGGCCAGAGTCACCTGCGAATAATACAAATATTTTAAGAGGATCTGTGAGAAGATAGATATTAGACAGTGGGCTCAGTCTTTTCGCTTGAAAAAAAGGGATAAAATGCGCAATCCGCAACGCATTAGATTGCGACAGATATACTGTACATGTTACCAAAACTAAATGACGTAAGCGCCCGATATAAAATATCGACTTTTTGTAAAAACTAAGTAATAAAATAAAATTTTCGGTTAGGCAAATGATTGCAACTACGAATACCTTTCTGTATTCAACACCTCAGATTCCACCAAAAAGAGGAAATAATTAAAATTGAAGAGGCAACATTGGATTTTTGTTTTGTCGAGCCGATTTTCACTAATCTTGTTTTGGTTTTAGCGATATTATCACATGAACGGTCAAGAAACGTATATCTGAAAATCACGGCAAGATACTGAGTAAAAAAAAGATATTTCAAAATACTCGTACCCAAAAAAAAATTTACAAGTCGTCGTAATAATGAAACGAAAGGAAACAAAGTGCTGGATATTTTCCGTCTATTTCACACCAGAAAAAGAGAAATATAGCAGAATATCTCGTGAACAAAAGACAGAGAGACTGTCGATTCGCCAACTACTGAGTTCGTTTTAAATTTATAATGGTTTTATTGCATGTCACGGTCATTTAAGATGTTTTACAGAAAATGTGAAAGTGCTATTCAAAATTACGATAAAGTGTCGCAATAGTAATTAAATGAAAGAGTAGAATAACAATTAAATCATAAAAAAATTATTCAGCCAATTACGTTAAAAAGTTAAAAAAAAAATCACAAATACAATAAATAAATGAACCTAAATTAATTGCAATTATAAGATTAGGCAAATTATCTATTACTTTGAAATTCTTAAATTTTATAATAATATTTTTCTATGGGGTATTTTCTTCAAAATAGCGCGTTTCTGAACCCCTACAACGCCATCTGTTAATGGGCTTTAGTTAAGATTATACAGAGAAGGTTGCCGAGGTAATATTTTTTTTTCTAAATAGTTCCATATTTGATTGGGGAGCAACCAAGCTTCGCTCTCAACCGCCTCAACATTAAAATATCATCGGGTGAGCAAGCTATGCTAACCGCCAACAGATGGCGCTGTAGGTTTTTGTCTATTTAGACGAACAAATAAGGCGTAGTCGACTATAACCTCCCGACGCATAATGTCACGTTCGCAAAATGTCACACTAGGGTTTACCATGGCAATATGTCACACTAGGGTTTACCATGGCAAAATGTCACACTAGGGTTTACCATGGCAAAACGTCATACTAGGGTTTACCATGGCAAAATGTCACACTAGGGTTTACCATGGCAAAATGTCACGCTAGGGTTTACCATGGCAAAATGTCACACTAGGGTTTACCATGGCAAAATGTCACATTAGGGTTTACCATGGC
This sequence comes from Athrips mouffetella, assembly GCA_947532105.1. NCBI lineage: Eukaryota > Metazoa > Arthropoda > Insecta > Lepidoptera > Gelechiidae > Athrips > Athrips mouffetella. The sequence goes on from OX383980.1 coordinate 18,204,350, forward strand.
AAAATGTCACACTAGGGTTTACCTTGGAAAAATGTCACACTAGGGTTTACCATGGCAAAATGTCACGTTCGCACAATGTCACACCTAATCGTGGCATTCTGCGAAAGTCACATTGTTCGTAAGGACATTTCTACTATACAAAAGTAAGTTGATAATACAGAAAACTTATTGCAGGTACACACGGCCGCACATCGGTAGAAACACTTTTGGGCCTTATGGCGTGGTAATAGAGTTGAAAAAGTTTCTACCGACAAGCGGTTGACCGTACAAACGGTTGCAAGTAGGTAGAAACACTGAATTTGTTTCTAAGTCCACGAAGAATAAAATATTCTAAGTCGCAAATCTATAGTAAAATAATTCAAAAAGAATTTAAGTCCCAAAAAACGGCTCATTTTGCGGACGTGACATTTTGAGAAAGTGACATTTTGCGAACGTGACTAAAGTTTGGAGGGACTAAAATTTGGTGTAGTCGACACGAAAGAAAGACTTCTTCTGCAGCAAATGTGTAACACTAACCTTCTTGGAAAGGGAACACTCTGCCCCTATTGACCCAGTAGTGGTCGTATTGTCCGAAGAATCGCACCACGAACTCCCCGGGGGAATGCTTCACCGCCATTATGTTGTCCGGGATTTCAGATGGGTGTAACACTATGCCCGGCCACCATCTGTAACCAAAGAAGATAGTTGTTTACATCCTATCATCATCTATTACTTACCTAAAAATTGTGAGTAGGCATAATTTTAACACTAGAAGTAAGTACAAACTTGATCAGCCATATACTAGATTAGCAAATGTCAATACATCTTTCGTTGGTCTGTGTGTACGATACTACAACAAAATACCTGACAATGTAGTGCAATTACCCGAAAGAAAGTTCATAGAATGTGTAAAGCAAACGTTATGTAAAAAAGCTTACTATAAATTAGATGACTATATCAATGACAAAGATGTTGCTCTGATATTCCAGCGAAACACAAGAAACACATTGTAAAAAGGAGACTATTAAAGTAGGCCGTGCTGCAGTGGTTTCTTGCCGTTTCTTTTACGCTGCCATAGCACGATCCTAAACGGCGTAGACTCGCTCTATTTGCATTGTATTCTGCATTGAACTACATTGAATAAAACATGTGAACCCGAATCTATACTATTAGGCCGATATTTCACTGGGACACCAAGGTGGCGCGACTGGTTGCGCCACCATGGTGTCCTTATTTAGACACCAGTAAAGACACCAGAGTCGCCACACCCTGCGTCCACAGTATGAAGGGCTATATTCACTGGGAGTGGTAGCGCGACCAGCATCCGAGCTGGTTGCGCCGCCAAATAGGTTGCGTAACCAAACGGACACCAGGTGAGTAACTCTCTATAGAGCTGTATACATTTTGTTGGTAGCGGCGACTGGTTGCGCTGCCATGGTGTCCCAGTGAAATACCGGCCTTAAACGAGCAATATTTATAATACAGGGTGGAAACGATAAGTGATCTAAATCGATAATTTCTAAGCTATGCAAGCTAGTCAAAACTGGTTACTGATCCTGAAAGTTCTTCACGAGCTCTGTCAAACGGTATCAGAAACAGAATAAACTAGATCTATCCGAAAATTTAATGTTTCCAGCTTCCATACATTTAGTACAGTAAAGTATTTATTTATTTATTTATTTATTTATTTAGGTATGCTAACAGCAAAACATATACTTAGTACGCCTTTATTGGGTTCTACGGGCGGTGGTGACTACTTAATCTTACCTTCAGGTAGTCCATCTGCTCGTTTGCCCACTTTTACTTAACATCTTATCTTATTAGCCATTGCTGTCCCACTGCTGGGCAAAGGCCTCCTTCAATTCCTTCCACTGATCACTACTCTGAGCCTCTTGTGGCCAGTCCTTACAAAAAGCGTCGAGTCTCTCGGCAGTTGCCAGATAGTTGCGGTCTTGGTCCAGATTTCCAAAGGCGCATGCTTTGACTTAGGTACGTGACCAGCCCAGTTCCACTTTGGCTTGGGGATTGCGTGGGTAACATAAAATAAATAAAAATTCAAGTTCTTCTACATACCTATAATGCCCAAGTTTGACCCAGACCATCTCCCCGTAAAGCGGCAGTCTGCCCGTCTCGCAGTCTTCACACATATACCCGCCTTCCGGGGGCTCGATGTTCAAACAGTCTGCGTGGAAAGACGTCGGGCAGTAGTCGCAACAGATCAGGTTACCCCCCAAAGCGCAGATGAAGCACCACCCCGTATTCACGTGGTACGGGATCTTGCCTGGCCTGCGAATAATTACGATTACACTATAGTTAAAATAATAATAAAATTATCGATTAAAAACATTTACTACCCGTAAAAGTTCACTACTGGACAGGGAATTGACCCTAAAAGTTTACTGCAAAAATGCCTGGTATACTTTTGGGAGGAGATAGCAATGTACACCAGACCAGCCAAACAGACAACTCCCGTAATTTGCCAAATTAAAAGAATTTTTCAACTGGCACAATGGACCGATAAGCCCATCCTCTGGTTCACAATCTCTTAGTCGCCTTCTAGAACACTCACGGGCAGAGAATGGTTGGAACACTTTAGATGCATAACATCACATACGCAAAAAACCAACTCGAGGTTTTGTAGTGTATTCTTCGCCGGCATCAAACAATATGCAATAACAGAAAACATTTTCAAACTCTTACCTGTGCTCATAATGCCGTGGGCAGACAATATGCGAAGCTGACAGTATCTGAGAACCCGCTGGGAGACACTTCGTAAACGAGTGGTAAGTCGCAGGACACCGCACACATCTCGCCAACTTATCCCCACAGAAACGCGTCTTGCAACCTCTAGGGTCATCACAGACGCATGTATGGCAAACATGTCTTGGACATGTCATCGCTTCAAAATGCTCGTCAATTTTCTTGTTATTCCGCGATGGTTCACCAGCATTGAATTGCGTCTGCGGCCAATGATCAAGGCATTCCAAATGGTAGTATTTATGACAGTGAGCTACTTGGCATTTCTGACGGCGCTCGATGTTATTCTTAGGTGAAACGGGCGATTTGCAAACAAAGCAGATTGGGGTATCGTCCTTTTGGCAATTCTTGCATTTGAAATCGGAATAGTCGACGTTGTTTGATTGAGAACGCGGTTTAAGCTTTACATCAACGATTTCGCATTTCCCAGCAACCGAGTCAGCCCAATCGATGCCATCGTCGCTTGAATAGGAATCGTATTCAATAGCGTTCTCGGTTTCTATAATTTCTTTCATTTTCGCTTCTAGCTGAGTTTCGAAAGTGTCCGCGTCTGGAATCACTATAGGTTGAGATTCTTGAAGATCTTCGATAGACATGTTTTCTTCAGAAACGTTAAGATCCTGCGGTTTTTCGTCACTATGACTTCCTTCATTTGAATCCATTGCGGATTTTAGTTTTCTGCCTCTTGGTTTCTTCTTTTTCTTTCTACCTCTTGTAGGGGCCGGCGATTCGACGTCTTTATCCTCCTTGTTAACACATTCGACGTGAAACATGCCACAACATCCTTTGCATTTGACAAGATTAGACGTTTTTTCACATATCTCGCAGACTTTCTCACGTATCAATCCTTTGAATATGTTAGGTTTTGGTTGAGTCAGTTGTTCAAAATATGCTTCTTCTTGATCAAAATATTCGAGTGTATCTAAATCAATTACATGCTCTTCTTTAGGTTGGGATGTTTTTATTTCTTCTGTCTGATCGGTTCTAACAACTGTATTTTTAAACTCAGCCTCTACTTTAACGTTCGTGGTATCAGAAACAGTAACTTCTTTAGCACCTTCAATCTTTACTTGCTTGCTTTTATTTTTGAATATTTCAAACAATTCGATTTCCTCTTCAATATCCGAGAACTCTTCCTTGTAAAACGCTTTCGAAACTTTGCGTTTAGGCATTTCTCTTAGCTCAGGATCTTTGCCGTTCAAAGGAATATCATTTTCAGGGCTCTTCGAAATTATTTTTTGGATGTCGATTAACTTTTTTTGTTTCAAAACTTTTTTTTTCTTTGGTTGTTCCGGAGATTGATTGACGCCTTTGACTAGGTTTGACGATTCCATTTCATTCTTTTGTATTTCACGCTTAACGCTTTCTTCATATTGCCACGTTTTGTACAAGTACGCGGTAATTTCAGCAGGTGTGACTTCTGGATGTTCATCTATAAGAGCATCTTGCCGCATTTCTAGATACTGCAAGAACTCTGGCTCTTCCATAGGCTTATATTCTTGTCTTTTTTTACGTTTAATTGACGCTTCGCTGCCAGAAGATGTAATAGACAATGTATCTGGCTCTTTTTCTACTATTTTAACTTCTGTTCTTTCTGGGCTTAAAGATTTGCTTTCATGGAACCCATTGATTTGATGTTGAGGATTAAGGCTAGATATGTGTAAGTTATTTTTCTTAGAAACACTACTTTCTGAATTAGCTTGTGATATCTCAAACTCAAAGTCAGTTTTATAGCTAACTTCTTTTATCACGGGCAGTTTAGTTTCTTTTGCTTCTAAAAGACAGTTATTCAGAACTAAACGCAGCGTTCGCTCAGATTTGTTACTCTTCATAGAATCCATTGAATTTTCTGTGCTTTGCCTCAGATTTTGGGTCGTCTGGTCTTTGTTTGATTTCAATTTCAGGTCACTTAAAGTAATATCATCCAGAGAACTGACAGACTCATTTTCAGATTCCATAAATTTTTGAAGGATTCTTCTTCTTGGTGGTACTGATTCGAGTTTAGTATTCTCAGGGAGGAATTCGCTGGCATCAGACGTTTCGCTGGATAGAGAATTTAAAGATACAGTTTCTGGATCGAAATCTTTATCACTGCTATGATCTATGAAACCATTGGTCAATTCGGAAGCTAGAGATAGATTATCTAATGAATTTTTATCAAAAGACTTAATTTCCGCATCTTCATCTGCATCCATCCATTCAACCGGAAAAATATTAATATTGGAAGACTCATTTTGGCTTGCCCCAACCATTGCTTGCTTGCTTGTTTCTTTTAGGTTTTCGTTTTCAGTTTCATCCTTTTTAGATTTTATGACTTCATATTGATTTTCCGTATCTAACGGCGTTTTCTCCGTATCTATGGGCGATGGGGACTGAGATCTACGTAAGCGAAGGCTGCGTCTTGTAGAAACCATATTCTCAAAACTATCTTTGTGATCATCCAGCGGTGTATCTGCTTCGGATTGTATATGATTTTTAGCGGTAGCATTTGTTTTATTATCCACATCAGTGTTACTACAGACAAGTTTCTGTGATTGTTTATCTTCCAAAACTAATTTAGCATCCGGAAAAAACTTTGGTATGCCTTCTAGAACCCCGATACCTTCTGAAGAAGCCATTGATGGGCAACTTAATTTCCTAGATTTTATTTCTAAATTAGGTTGAACGACTTCTATAATGTCATTACCAATGTTGCTAAAGGCAGATTTTTGCGGATGTTCATTTTCTAAAACGAATACAGGATCTGTAAAATTCTTAAATAAGCCTTCTTGAACCACGATAGTGCCTGGATAAGCCTTCGATTGGCGACTTAATTTCCTAGACTTTCTTTCCGAATTAGTTTGAACGACTTCTATTTTATCATTACCACAGGCAGATTTTTGCGGTTTTTCAACTTCTGAAGCCATTACAAGTTCCTCAGAAATTTTAGGCATGCCTTCTAGAACCACGATAGGTTCTGGAGAAGCCTTTGACTGGCGGCTAGATCTCCTTGATTTTTTTTTAGTTCCACAGTCTCCTTTAATGTCGATACTAAAGTTACTACAGGCAGGTTTCTGTGGTTGTTCAGTCTCTAAAACTATTGAAGTTTCGGAAATAGTCTTCGGTGTGCCTTCTAGATCCAAAATAGGATCTGGAGAAGCCTTCGATTGACTACTTTTCGCAGACTTTCTTTTTAAATTAGATTGAAAATCTTTCGTAATATCACCTATGTTATTGCAGCCAAGTTTCTGTGATTGTTTTTCTTCTAAAGCTATTTTAGTTTCTGCAGAAATTTTAGGCATGCCTTCTAGAACCACGATAGGATGTGCAAAAGTCTTGTATTGACGTCCTAACCTCTTGGAGGATTTTCTTTCTAAATTAGTTAGATCGACCTCTTTATCCTTGATGTCTTTATCCATCGTTGTCGTTATTATGTTACTGCAGAGAGGTTTTAGTGAAAGTTCATCTTTAACTATTTTAGTTTCTGCAGAAATCTTAGGTATGCCTTCTAGCACCACGATTGGTTCTGGAGATACCTTTGATTGACGACTCAATATCCTGTAAGATTTTCTTTCTAAATTAGAAATATCAATTTCACTGCATGTAGATGTATCTACTTGATCCTTTTCTAAAAAAAATTTTGTTTCCGCAGTAATCTTAGGTATGCCTTCAAGTACTACGATAGGATTTGGAGAAGCCTTTGTTTGGCGACATATCTTGGAAGATTTTCTTTCTACAATAGTTGAATCGACTTCTGTAACATCATCCATGTTACTGCTAACAGGTGTCTCTGATAGTTCTTGTTCAAAAAATGGTTTAGGTTCAGCAGGAATCTTGGATATGCCTTCCGAAACCACGATTTGTTCTGGAGACGTCTTTAATATACTGGAATATTTTCTCTCTAAATTAGATTGCAAGACTTCTGTTGTCGTTTTAAACGAGAATCCGTCTACTTCTGGCAGATGACTATATGGTTCAATTTGATCTTCAGTTTCGGCAACAAAAACTTTAAGATCAATTTTGTCTATTAGTTTCTGAAAATTGGTTTCTTTTTCTAATACACATTTAGGCTCGGAATTAGAAATATTGGCTTCCTCTTTATTTATTGGAGTGACGGCTAATTCTAGTGATAGTTTAGATTGCATACTCCCATTTTGTACGTTTTCAATTATGTTAGGCTTTGATGACGACTCAGAACCTTCATTTACCACTTCATTAGCAGACACGTGGTTTTCTTCTATTTTCTTAAAATACGATGGTGATTTCGATTTACGTAGACGTAAGCGAAGTTTAAGAGAAGATTTTATTTTTGTTGCCGGTGATGATACTTCTTCTTTCGAAGCAACTTCTGGTATTACTGGTAGTGTACTTTCTGATACTATTTTACAATCGTCAAGTTCTGTTAAAAACTCAGATGGTGAAGGTGTTTTGGACTTTCGTCCGCTAGGTTTTTTTACTTTACTGATTTCGAACTGCCATGTCTTGTACAAATATGCTACCAGTTCCTCCTGAGTCAATTTTGGATTCTCATCCATAATTGCATCTTGTCTCATTTTTATGTAATTTAAAAATTCTGGTTCCTTCATTGGTTTATATTCTACCTTCTCGTTTTTTATTTTACGTGAAGTCCGCCTCTTATGCTTATTCTTTTCTGGTTTCGAAGATTTGACCTGAAGATTCTGGAAGCTTGCGTCTTTAATAACAGACAACTTATTTTTAGATAGACGGTCACCATTTTGCTCTTCATTTTTATCCACATTATTCTTCTCTTCAACTGATTCAACGTTTTCTTGTATTATGATGACTGTTGTAATTTCCTCTGTATCTGTTTTTATGTCAGCAGATATACTAGGCATTTTTTGATCTTCGCAAATTTTGGATTCACTATCAACATCATCTTTAGCGTACTGTGAAATCATATTTAGATTTTCGCGCTCATTTTCTTCAGAGAAATGAACAACACTAGAGGTATTTTTTTGACATGCATCTGGGCTTGGATCCTTATTATTGGATAATAAAATAACTTCATTTTCCTTGAAAGTGAAATTTTCTTCAACTGATTCTACGTCATCTTGTATTATTATGACTGTTGTAGTTTCCTCAGTGTCTGTCATAATGTCAGCAGATGTACTAGGCATTTCCTGATTATTGCAGTCCTTTGCACTGCTATCATCTTTCTCACGTTGTGAATTCATATTTTCATTTTTTCGATCTTCCACAGGGCTGAGATGTTTTGTGCTGTCCTTAGCGCTGGGATCTTCATTAGACAAATCATTTATGCAACATTCAGCTACTGTATGATGACGTTTACAGCTGTCAACGTCATCAACTGACATGTTGTGGTCAACAGAAGATACATTTGGGTTTGTTTTATTTTCTTCTGCATTTTTATTATTTTCTTTAAAGTTCTCGTTATTTTCAGTCTTCGTAAGTTCATTTTCATGATTTGGTTCAAAAACTTTTACAATTTTATCTTTTTTATGACTCATTATTCTATTGTCTTCCGTCTGGTAAGAAACACATTCAGTCAAGTCGTCGTCAAGGATCATTTTGATGTCATTTTTTAACAAAGGTTCATAATTGATAGATTTGACTCTTTCTTTTTCATTTAAACTGACTTCTGCTACAGAATTATGGTTCTTTTTACTAACAGTTAAGTTATCATCGACTAACGCGCTAGTGTTATTTTGAAACGAGGGGTGTGGAAATAATAATTCTTTAATAGGTTCTACGTTACTATCATTACGATTTTGAGTACAAATTTCTTTAATAAATTCATTTGATACTTTTTCGGTAGGTTGGTCATCAGAAATAACTACAATGGAACAATATTTTCCTTTAAAACTGTTTTCTTCTACCGCCTTTTGGTTATTCTCACTAACAGTTAAGTCATCATCGACTGACATGTTTTCTTCATTTTGAACCAAAGGTTCATAATTTTTTGTTTTGGATTGTGCTTTATCTTTCAAATCATGATTAGTCTTAGCCTCGGATAATATTACTTGTTCAATAGGTTCTACGTTACTATCCTGACGATCTTGAGTACAAGTTCTTTTAATAAATGCATTTGATACTTCTTCAGAAGGTGTGTCTTTAGAAACAATTACAATAGAACAATCATTACCTTTAAAACTGTCTTCTTCTACCGTCTTCTGATTATTTTTACCAGTTAAGTTTTCATCATCTGACATCTCGATTTCATTTCGAACCAAAGATTCATCATTTCTAGTTTTGTTTTGTCCTTCTTCGTTTAAATCGTGTTTACTCTTAGCTTCTGGCAACAGTAATTGTTCAATAAGTTCTACTTTACTTTCCTTACGATCTTGGGCATAAGTTTCTTTAATAAACACATTTGATACTTCTTCCTTAGATGGATCTTCAGCAATAATTACAATAGTTTCTATGTCGCCTTTTGCATTGCCAGTCTCACCTTCCTTCAGTTGTTCTTTTTCAATAACTTCAGCATCATCTATTTCCATAGCGTCAGTAGGCTTATCAATTATTTCAGTATTGTGTAATTTTTCAACATTAGGAGTATTTAATGCGAATGAGTCAGTAATGACTTCTTGATTTTTTACACTGGAATCGTCAGTTTCTTTGATATTACTGTCTAAATTACATAAACTTTCAACACTGTCAATAATGCAAATTGGTGTCTCATCATCCATTACTGCACTAGTAATGTCATCTTGCGGGGTACTGCAAGTTTCATTATTTCGACTATAATCAGGATCATTTCGATACGAACGTAGATTTTTGGATTCTGTTGATTTCCTAAAGCTATAAGGCTTTTGAATTGGGCCTTCTTTTAGAACATACCTCTTTTTCTTTTTAGAACTATTACTCTCACTTTCCTTAGATTGTGTCCTACTGCTATCTCTTTCTTTAGACCTAGATTTGCGATCTTTGTCTAGTCTTTCAACAGTGACTGTAATGTTTAATTGGGATTTCTCTGGAGTTTTAGATTTAGCTTTTTGAAGCCAAATATCCATGTGAGATTGTTTTTGGATCATAGTAATTCCAGTCTTAGCTGCCATATTGTCTAGACATGCTGTAACTACTTCGGATACATCTAATGCAGGGTTTTTCTTTCCTATTTCATCTACTTTATTGTCTTCGGAAAACAATGTATCAAATAAACTTTCGCTCAATGATACATCACTATCTGTTCTAGTAATTTTGCTACTAGCAACTTTAGGAGTATTTAGAGGGGTATTTCTGTAATTCGGTTTTCCTAACATGTCGTAAAGAAGGTCGACTCTCAAGCGTTTTGGCTCGCGTTGAAGGATTTCAGCTTCTTCTATCGCGGTATGCCATAAAGCCAATTTTTTGTCGGATATGAAAAACGCAGCGTGTAGCCTTGGGTCCTTTTTCTTTGCCTGTAAAAAAGTGAAATTGGATCGTTAAGTTATTGTTTAACCAGTGTCTAATAGTATAATGATGTGGTTTGACTTTTGAAGTCACCAAATGAGATAGCTCTACATATACTTTACGATATAAGCATCATCAGTATAATAGCCCAAAAGCTGGACAAAGGCATCCTTTTAAGCTCTTCACCTCCAATATTCAGGAATGGTAATCGCTATAGTTTTCATGTTAGAAATCTGGATGGACACCATATAGTTCCATGATATGCATATGATTCTGTGGATATGATCCATTTTTTCATTCATTCCAATGCATACAAGCACATTTTGCACCTATGTCAAAAGCAATCGGCTAAAGCTGTCAGAAAAAACAAGTTTGTAAAACAATGTTATTCGTTCTGTCAAAGATACTCTGGTTTTAGTGTCATGGCATGGCTACAAAATAGATTGGCAAGCTTGGGAATAAACTAAAAAAGTGAACTTTTTACAGTCATTTGAACCTAACGGCCTATTTACTTTACTCCAAAACATTATACACACCTCGGGAGTAAACTTTTCCCTTGTGGCTTCAAACTCGGCTAAACCTTGAAAGCTTTTTAGCATGCTGTCTAGCACCCAGCTTCTTCTACCGTTGTCTCCAAAGAAAGTCACATGGATCAGATCATGTTCCATCTTGCCATATACTGGAAAAAAAAAACATAACAGGTTCTTGGACTTGTTTAGAAAAGTTATGTAAATCTGAAAAGTACACCTAGTAGGTTTTTACCAGTACAGGAATTATCATACAGGCTGTTATTATGGCTTGCTATAAATTGGCGATTTTAAACAGGGTTAATATAATTTTGGTTGGTTATATATGTGGCTACTTAGGCGTGGCTACTATGAATGTGGTAACGTTGGGACTACAGGCGCAGTGGCTATAAATTAGTGCTACAAATGAGGTCAGTATTTAGCAGGAAAATATGACTTGCCAATCATGCGCAATCTCCTGCATTGGTTGGTCAAGAGAAATTCACCCTGATGGTTGTATTTCTACTGACTAACTATCATTATTAGATATAGGACAGGCACATATTTTGCTGATGAGTCCTTCAGTGTTTTTTTTATTATTATTATAATTTTGTTTATAAATATTGATATTGATTGTTATTGTTCATAAGAAGCACAAAATACTTACTTTTTAATTACTTTATCAATATAATTCAATGTTATCTACTAACATAGATTTGAGAAGTGTGTTTTCTCTTTACTAAAAAAACCGGTCAAGTGCGAGTCGGACTCGCGCGCCGAGGGTTCCGATATACCTATAGTATTTTTGGAAGCAATAAAGTCCATTTTCAGGACCGCAAAACTAAATTTGTTTGTAAAGGTTTTTTGCAGATTTCTGAAAAACTGTGCAACTTAGAAAGATCGTTTTATTTTTGCTGTAAAGTTTATATAAACTTCTGTCAACTGTAATTAATTCAGATTTTTCCTTACTCAAACTTCGGAGATAAGGGGGGGGGTATTTTTCTTGACATTTTTCATCATAACTTTAAAACTAAGAAATTTAAAAAAATACAAAAATATATTTTAAAATGTACAAGTAAAGCCCTTTCATATGATACCCCACTCGACCTAGTAGCGACAATTTGAAATTTGGCCCCCCCTATTTTGGCCCCCTTTATATTAATAATCATACTTTTTTCAAAATTTTTTCTTGTGCAATTAAGTTGGGCAACTATATTCTAAAACTATTCCAAATTTCAGGTTGATAGCATAAGTGGTTGCTGAGATATAGAGGTGTGACAGACAGACGGACAGACAGACAGACAGACAGAGCGGCACCATAAGGGTTCCTTTTTTTTACCATTTTGGTATCGGAACCCTAAAAATGGGCCGTTGTGTTGTCTGAATAAATAAATATGTTATTATTATCATTGTTAAAATATAAATAATTACTTATTCCCTGAGCGTTGGTAGGGGTGGGAGTGGTGGGGCAGCAAAAGTTTTTAAAAATCAAATGAAGCTCTGTATTGGTGTGATATTATAGCTAGTAATGCACTGAATTGGAATATAACAATGGCAGGCAATTTTGGACGGTAGAAACGTAGTGGCAGTTTCTCCTGTATAATCTTTACCAATGCCCACTATTAAATAGCGTTGTAGGGTTTCTGAAACGCATTATTCTCAAGGAATGCTAAAAGATACACAGCTGGCAGGCGCTTGAATCTATATAATGGTAGGAGGCCTTTGCAGAGTTGCAACCATATTGGCAAAAAATAGAGGTAATGCAAAATGTAGAATTTAAACATTAGAACTACTTCATGTTTCATAGCTTATAATATCTGTGATTAAAGGGGTTACTAATAAGGGTGGTTTTGTTGATCTATAATTCAGTCAACCCAATACGTTGCCTCCTCTCAGTATACAGGATGATGCATTGAGACGAGTCAGTATAGATAAGTCTGAAACTATAAGAGATTGAGTTATTTGTTCTAAGGAACCATGTTGTCGATTTTAGAGTTAAGAAAACTGCATTTAAAGGTTTTTTAAAAAATCTCGTAGACGACTCGGGAATCGAACCTTGTCAGTTTTCAAAAAAAAAAAGTTATATTATTTTATTAATTACGAAAAACGTGATTGTGTAGGTTATATGGAATAAATTTTATTAGGTAAGTATATATAAAAATGTTCAAATTTTAAATTTATATGGCGGAGAGCGCGCAGTTGGCAACTCTACCTCATTGCATACCAAAAAGAGACCTCTATCTAGGCTGGTGCAAAAAAGGGTTGCTTCGGCGGTGTCCGTCTCCCCAGCAACCCGTGCGAGATATGGCCAAGTGGCATACACCAAAATTTAGTGGAAATTGGTTCATTCCATCAGTAAAGTGTCAGATTCAGTGCATCAAAACTGATGACACTACGAGGTGAAAACTTTGGGTGGCTGTAGAGACGTCTCGTCAGCCAGCCCATTCTATACAGGGAAAACTACGAAGATTACATAAAAGCAAAATAGTTCCACATTTACTGCATGTCTAGTGCAATTGATTGTAAAAAAGCCGAATCGAAAATGTCCATATGGTAGGAGCACTTCATCAATAATTATGGGTGGCTGGAGAGACGTTTTCCCAGCCAGCCCATGTGATATCTCGGAACATATAGTAGGTAGGAAGATGAAACAAAGCTTAATATTTACTACCTTCTCGGAACAGTAGGTAGCAAATATTTCAAAATCCTAGCTCCACTAACTTTTGAGATATTTGTATTTTTTCATGGGCTTGCTGGGGAGACGTCTCGCCAGCAAGCCCATGCTGTAACTCAAAAAGTACTGCACGTAGAATGCTGAGCGATATACCAATAGAGAGTGCATATTTGATGCAATAAGCACCAAGAAAAGTTAGTCCCTAGGTCTTATGGTTTCGATGCTAGAAACAAAAATCATTTTCCCGCTGAAAATTTTGAATGCATGATGTGAAGTGCGACGTTGCCGTTCTGTGCAACTCTACATGTTGCTGTTAGAGCATTCAAAAATCAATCTTGTATCCTTATAGTTAAAAGGTACTTTAGACGCACGTGTAGATTATTTGTAATTTGAGAATAGTTCGGGAGACGGTGTACTTAGTAAAAGACTGATTGGTTATCAAGAAGTTTTTATTTATTTGTGGATGACATGTTAAAAACGAAAGAGATAATATGTATTTTAGCTCACGTGAAGACTAACTGGTGCCTCAATCTCTTTTTAGCAACCGTGACAACTGTATTCTAGGAGGAGATGTAGGTTTAATGGTCTCAGTAACAAACTAAAATTTTTAAAGTATTCTTAAATTGTCCTGTAATTAATAAGTTAAGAAAACTGATTTATTAAATAAATACGTGAGCCAAAATACATATTATGTCTTTTGTTCTTCACATGTTGTCCACAAATAAATAAAAACTTCTTGTTAACCAATCAGCCTTTTAAGTACACCGTCTCCCGAACTATTCTCAAATTACAAATAATCTACACGTGCGTCTACAGGACCTCTTAACTATTAGGACACAAGATTGATTTTTGAATGCTCTAACAGCAACATGTAGAATTGCACAGAATGGCAACGTTGCACTTCACATCATGCATTCCAAATTTTCAGCGGGAAAATGATTTTTGTTTCTAGCATCGAAACCATAAGACCTAGGGACTCACTTTTCTTGGTGCTTATTGCATCAAATATGCACTCTCTATTGGTATATCGCTCAGCATTCTACGTGCAGTACTTTTTGAGTTACAGCATGGGCTTGCTGGCGAGACGTCTCCCCAGCAAGCCCATGAAAAAATACAAATATCTCAAAAGTTAGTGGAGCTAGGATTTTGAAATATTTGCTACCTACTGTTCCGAGTAGGTAGTAAATATTAAGCTTTGTTTCATCTTCCTACCTACTATATGTTCCGAGATATCACATGGGCTGGCTGGGAAAACGTCTCTCCAGCCACCCATAATTATTGATGAAGTGCTCCTACCATATGGACATTTTCGATTCGGCTTTTTTACAATCAATTGCACTAGACATGCAGTAAATGTGGAACTATTTTGCTTTTATGTAATCTTCGTAGTTTTCCCTGTATAGAATGGGCTGGCTGACGAGACGTCTCTACAGCCACCCAAAGTTTTCACCTCGTAGTGTCATCAGTTTTGATGCACTGAATCTGACACTTTACTGATGGAATGAACCAATTTCCACTAAATTTTGGTGTATGCCACTTGGCCATATCTCGCACGGGTTGCTGGGGAGACGAACACGCTTCGGCGAAACCTGGCACGTTTTGAGCAGTCAACAAAATACTGTTTATTTTTTTACCAATTTGTGTGCCAAGTAAGTATTTAGTACATGCAAAAGTATTAATTAATACGCACCAAAATAAGCAGGGTTTCCTTGCCTAAATCCGGTACTTTGGGTAGTTGCAATGTAATTTTTAGGTTATGTCAACTCACTAAGTAGCAGAGTCGGGTGCGGCAACCCTATTGGTATTTCTTAATATAATTACTTTTGCATGCTTGGTACACGATTTAGTAAAAACACTAACAGTTTTTTGTTGACTGTAGGTACAATACATGCCAGGTTGCCCGTTGCGCCCAGGCAACCCTGTTTGTTTAGACTCACCTTTTTATCGTGCACCAGCATAGATAGGTCGCTTTATGGTATGCAATGAGGTAGGGTTGCCTCCAGCTCTTAGTCTATTATAGTTTTAAACTTTCCCATACTGACCCGTCCTAATGGATCAGCCCTGTATAACAACAATTTGCCAATGAGCACTCTCCTTATGTCTCATATCATAATCATACAGAATGGACACTCCCCACCCCCTCCATCTTCGATACCTCCCGAGTCTCTTGTGGCGTATGTTAGTCATTGTTAGCCAGTGTTTTATAGAGTGTACGAGTATAAGGTAAGCCATACAATCAAATAATGACCAGGTACACATAATATACGTTGTTCAGGATAAAAAAAAAACAATTGTCACCACCTTTGTCACCCTACATTTAAAACTCTCCTTTGTAATTGTTTATGTGTTCTGCATGTGACAATATGTAATCTATCTAAGTGACAGAGAATAACTTGAGAACAGCTCAACTTTAGATGTTTATTTTATTTTGTGTCCGTAAATTTCAGGACAATGTTAGTATGGAGAAATTGAAAAAGCTTCCCAGAAAATTTTCTAAATCGGGAAATCTGAAAGTGCTTTTTGGGGAGTTTAGGAATTTTTGTGAGAACTTAAGCAAAGCCTGGGTGGATTACTAGTTTTTTTTTTAATCATAAAAAGCAGACTGCTGTGAGAAATGCATTGCAAAATATGACACCAGAAGACCAATTTAATAAAATGAATCGCATGGCACCTTATTTATGGAATTTTAACTATTCTTTACTCAATAATAAAATAATCATATATATCATATTATTAAATAATAATAATGAATATCAATATTTATAAACTAAATTATATTAATTTTTTTTAAAAACCAACACTGAAGGACTCATCAGCAAAATTGCTGCCTGTCCTATATCTAATAATAATAATAATCTATAAATCGCAGGAAAAATGTATAATTCGTCGTGTTACATTATGTCTTGACATTCTACAAAATGTCGAGAAGTATTTAAGTAGTCATTTTACATAATGTCGATTCTGGCATGTGTGTTGTATAAGTTAGGCTAGGTTGGGTCTACCATGACTAACGAACCTGCACTGCACCAGTGATTTAAACCAGCTTACATTTGCCGACCGTTTAAGCCCGAGTCACACTGAGGCAGTAGTGGAAGAGTTCCGGGGGCGGTATTTTTTTGTAAAATTATTATTATTAGATATAGGACAGGCAGTAATTTTGCTGATGTGTCCTTCAGTGTTGGTTTCTTTTTAATTATTATAATTAATAAAGCGGACCGCTTTCGCAATCATACCGCCTCTGTGTGACATGGGCTTTAGTGTTTGCCCGCCATTTGTAAACAGCAAATTATACGATTTTCCTGCGACATACCTATACCCAGTTTATTCTAAAAGCCATAGCATAAATAAGTATCAACATAATTAAATAACAGCTGATATAATAGAGTTACAGTCGAAGTAATTTAGCTTGATTAGAATGACTGCAGTGTGAGAGCAGGATGGAGTAATTTGCTAAACAATGGAGCGACAGAGACATGTATCAATCCAACCTGTTCTTATGCATAGTTTGTCCATATATTGTTGAGACTGTATGCAGTGTACAAAATAACTCTGGCTGCGAATGTTAATGCACAGAAGTAAAAAGTCATGAGGGTGAGCGCAGCATGGGGAGGGGTGGTGAATCGTTCATTGGCTCTCCATCTGTCACCCATGCGCAGAAAATAACCGTCATAGCTAAACTTATCCTGAATGCGCTATAGTCTTCTGAAAGTTAACTACTTTGTGAAACCTACCAAGTTATCATTCTAAATGTTTTTCATATAAGTGTTCTCTTATGCCAGATTATTTTAAGGTAATGTAAAAATTTATAAAATAACTTACATTTCTTTTTGACAAACATGTCACTTCCTGGTTCACGTGTGACGATGCACGGCCAAAAAGGAAAAGTCCCAATACGGGCCCAAGCTAAATCACCAACTTGGTATTGGCATTTTGCTTCTAGCTCAAACAATTCACTTTTTGACAGCGTACATTTGGATTCTCTGCTATCCTTTCTATTCTTCTTGCTACAATCAAAATCTAAGGTCTTTACAACAGACGACTTATCCAAATAACCATTTTGAGGCTTATTTAAGTTGTATTTTTCTGATGACCGTTCTAAGATATTTGTCAAATGATTGTTTGGTTCTCTTGCACTTCTTGCAGGAGAAAAAATGTTTTTTATCAATTTGACATTGTCATTTTTCTCTTTAGATTGAATCAGGTCTGTCCTGATGTAAACTTTGGAGCCTTTTTTAATAGGTGACAGGTAAGGTGTGTTTTTCTCAGCAGAACCAAAACGGCTCAAAGAGATGTTAGCATTGTAAATGCTTTCAATTTGATCATCTAAGTTATTTTCCATGATTCTCTTCGGAGAGTTATCATGTGTCCGAGAATTTGAAGCCTGCATTTTATAAGCTGGGGATTTGTTTTGGATGTTTGAATTTGAAGATGTCTCATATTGAGGCGATTTCAAAACTGTTGTAACAGCTTTTCCTGTATCGCAGAAGTCATTGTCGGCTTTGAGACGCCTAGCTCTGCCGTATCGACTGGTGTTTGTCCCAACTCCATTAGTAAGCGGAGACGTTAGCTTAGGGGTCAAACTTGTTTCTAGCTCCCTTTCCACTAAAGAACGTTTTTTTGGTTTCTCTTTCCCAGGAGGGTTATTCTCCTTTCTTAATTTCTCTGTGCTCATTTTGTCCTCTGCTTCATCCATTCTGGCCGAATCAAACCATTTCAGACCGTAATTCAGCCCCTGACGTAACTATATGGACATCGTATCAATAAGCATATTTTAGTATAATTTTTTAAAATAGACAAATGCTGAATAAGAAAATGCAGAATACGATACCAAAGTGCTATAAATAGCATACAACCGCCAGGAAACCGCTACATATCACGACTGAAACAAAAGAATCGAATTGAAGTTCAGTATCAAAAGACATTTAGGTTATTACAATTATTTCATCAAATGCACATCCAATGACCGCGTAAAAAGCGAATTACATTTATTATAAATTTACATGATTACTTACCGTTTTATTATGCAGCTATAACACGAGAATAAACTCAAAAATACACAATAGAAAGCTAGAAATAATACAATCTTGTTCTGACAGTGTCTGCTACATAAAATCGAAAACTTTATTTTCTTTTTTACTCAACACTTTCAGGGTGTATAAACATTCTGAATTCGTTTTTAGGAACAGTTTATTGTACAGATACGGAAATAATAACTATATATCGCAGCGTCCAAATATCGCACGAGCAAAGTCCTATTTTGTTACGGGAAAGGACCCTGGGTTACAGTCACACACACGCCATGATAAATTCAGTCTCGGAAAATTTACACAACGACTTGTTGGACACAATTATCGCCGCTTCCACAAATTGAGACGATACTGTTCTCTCTTCTCGAACACAAAAAAATTATAATATTCACTTAATTTTGTATATTCAAAAGAAATTAAGTTCAACGCCGCCTAGTGCCGCGAAAACCGACAATCGACATTGCACACATTGACAGATTTGAGCTATACGAGCAGTGTATACGAGCCTTAGACTATATAATACTAACGTATATGGGCCATTCTCATTTTCATGATTTTTTTATGTGCACATGTCTTAAATATGGAAATATTAGTGCTGTGTAAAATTATTACGTAGAGTTTCTCGAAATAGTTTTTATTTTAAGGTTTTATTGAGTTTATCACAATAATTAAATGGTAATTCAAGTTATCGTTAAAAGTGTGTCGAAAATGTCAGCTCCATGTCGTGTGCAAAGTCCACTTAGGACAATAAATATTTAAAAAAAAGTTGCAAGTCTCTAAATTATCAAACAAATAATTGTTATTTGCGATAATAGATTAAATAAGCTTTCTTAAAAATTACTAATTATACTAATATTAGTATAATAATAACGAGCCGTATAATTTAAACATTTGTGCACACTTGAAATGTCAGCTCCATGGGTAACATTTTAGAACGCAGCCTTAATTTATTTAATCGGTGAAAACATTTCTTGAACGCTTCGAGACAACAAATACGATGCCATCTACCAAGTTTTTGACAGTTTGCCATTTCTCGAAGAACGATTTCGGCGCACTAACTGAAAAGGTAAGATTTTTTAAAAATTAGCATGCTACTTTGGTCAGTTTTGTGGATAACATATCACGAAGTATTTATTTCATTAAGTCTATTAGAAAACGTTAAATAATGAGTGACTGTAACCATAAGCAGGGTATTTCTTTAAATTATATTTTTAGTAAGTGAGATTATGAAAAAGCGATATTTTAGTTCAATATGTCAACTCCATGGGTGTCAGCCACGTGGATTTTAAGTATCCACGGAAATGACACGTGTCCATGGAGCTGACAATATATATAAAATTTTAAATTAATTTGATGTATGTTGTTTGCACTAGGTAATTATGGCACCAAAACGAAGTAAAGAAGAGATTAGGCGCAAGAAAAGAGAATGCGAGAGACAACGTAGGGAAAAAATAAAGGCTGATCCAGAACTGTACGAAGAAGCTAAAGCTTAAGAAAGAGAGCGATACAGGAAGCGAAACAAAAATTCTACCTATTGATTAAATGTCGGAGAGAAAAACAAAGAAACAAGAGAAAAGACCGGCGTAAGTACCAGAAAACATGCAGGGAAAATAAAAAATATAGGAAACGATTTCTATACGGTCTTTGCGAAGATTCTCCACCATCTAGTGACATCGAAAATTAACCGATATATTGAACCAAAGAACATGAAAATACCATTTATATATTTGAGAAAGCTCAGCTGTGCAAAATGTGACAGAGACTGTTCGCACTTTGGAATAGGGAAGCATACTTATTCACGAACAGTAACTCACGAAGAAGTTCTTCCTGGGCCTAGTCACACTATCACACATGACACTGAACAAACTGCTGTTCTTCCTGAGACTAATGCTGAAGTCTCATTTGACAAAAATGCTGTGATATCTCACAGAAAAGAACCAACTCATGCGACAAATCTCAATTAACAGAAGAAACTTCTTCTCGACAATTTACCAAAGGTAGTTGGGCTATGATTCAATTTGTCTGTAAAATGACGGAAGTATTTTACATTGTAGTGATGGGTTCTAAATATTCAATCAAGTTTTTGAGTAAGGTGTGCTTATTGAGTACCTACACTGAGTTTGTTTGGCGACAGTGTGACGATGAAGATATCATCATAACATTACCCCAACCACATTGTAGTCGTAGAAACATACATAGCTTCAGAAATGATTTGTTACGTCCATTTTGACAACTACCCTAAAAACTTTTTTAGTTTTTAGGGCAGTTGTCACTTCTTTATTTAGTTTTATTATATTTATTGCCGACTTAGAAACCGTCTCTGCTGAGTACAATTTTGCTCATGATATGTTTTTCTCAATTAAGATTTTTGGATGTTTTGTTTTGTAAAACTTTATAGTTGATTTATTTAGGTGATTTATTTTGTAACAGTTTAATGATAAGTCTCAAAAATAGTTTTGTTTCTGACTGATTATATAGTAACGTTACCTGATTCAAACATAACTGCTGATTGTTGAAAAAAAATGTTAAGTTATTTTAACGTTCTTAAAATTAAACAGATTATATTACCTGAATTAAACATAAGACTGTTGGAAGAAATGTAATTTATGTTACCGTTCTCAAAAATACAACTGATTATATTAATAAAGACAATTAAAAAAAAAATGTTTTAATGTAACTAAAACACACACCACCCCAAATCATAATATCAACTAAAACACACTTCACACAAACACACACCCACATACTACACACGCACTCACACACACAAACATACAAAGATATAACTACAACTCAAAATATACATGTAATTACAATTCACCTGATAATATATGCAAATGTCATTTCCATGGTTCGGTGTCATTTCCGTGGATGAAGATGTTTTTCTTTTTTAAATTTTCACGAAAATTAGAGTGAAAATAGCTTGGCTTGTAACTGGATCATATTGCAGGACACACTATAATTCATTTAAGACTGCTTTAAACCATATCGAGAAACACTTTGTATTTTTAGAATTTTAGGTCTGTTTTTGAGAATGGCCCATATACGAGCTATATCACCGCGTGTATATATACGAAAATAAAAAAACCCACAAGCAAGAAATGTACACATGTGATTATTAGGGGGCTCTAGACGTTCAATCTGTTCAATAATTCCGTGGTTCAACCGTCATGTCCGTCATTCAATCACAAACTTCTGGTGACTTGCTTGATGCCAATAAATCTCGGCAATAAATAAGTATTAAGGAGGTTTTACTACGCTTCGCTGCGTAGCGTGGGTTGAAACCTTGGTAAATATCTGAATCTGAAGCCCAGATTAGTAAGTATAGTACAGAAGTAATCTGAAGTGTCATGGGTCATGGGGAATCACTATTTTCTTTTAGTGGATGTGCTACAACGGAATAAAAAGCTACTTTGCCGCATACATTTCTTCATCGACGATTTTTGGTACACAGGTAGGGGAGACCGAGTACGATTGAACCAGGGCATGATTGAAACATTGCGATTTTCTCAATAACCATAGTAACTACGCATATGACGAAACACTCGTGGGTCAATCGGCCATCTCCGGAAGTTTAGACAGTTACGCTCGAGCCTCCCATAGAGGAAATAAATCACTCCGTTTTAGAGCCTCCGAGCGAAGCAGCCGTGACCAGCGCCCGTACAAGATTTTCGCACAAAAAAGTAAATAACTTGCATGATATAACTTTTGTCATAAAATCTGATATACTTATCTTACAGTTATTGTTTTTATTTTAGAGTGTCAGTTTGTTATTGTGGAGTGGTTTTTTCATAATTCTTGATTTGAATTGAAGTTGATTAAGAATAAATTTTGACTTTGACGTAAAAAATGCTGTCTGGGGACGATTAAATCATGTGGGTACTGTTGAAACGTTTCAAACGTCCTCGTGTTTCGATCGTCCCCAGATTGTTATAAGTTGTTAGGTGGTCGAAGAGACGAAACTGTAGGTCCTCATCTGAATTTTTTTAGTTTGAATGGTTGAATAATATGAAACGTTAATATTTTTTTTTTATTAACGTTTCATATTATTATCAAGCTTCAATTACCGTTAAAAGAAGACGGGGGAGAATGGTTCAATTGACCCCGTACTAGGGACGGTTGAAACAGTCCTCGTGGACGTTTGAAACACTCTAATAATATCGAAACAAAACAAGTTTTGCAACGAACTACAGTCAATCTGGACTCAATAAAAGTATTCAATAAGGTTGTAAAAAGTTGGTAATCCTAGCATAAACATATCAAAATTTATGATCGTTTACATATTTTCAAATTTAGTAGCAGGATATTTTTTATGAGGATCTTTTAGAGGTCTCAGTTATACTAATTAGTTCCAATATGTTAAATATACACAGTTTTAATGTGATAATAAGCTAAAACGGCATACAATCGTAGTAAAAACAGACAATCTTATCTCATAAAAAAGAGCATGTTTCAATTATAACAATGTTTCAACCATAACATAATTTTTACGGAAGCGGCATTTTAAAAATCTGACATAGGTCACCTATATTGTCACCTAAATCGCTGAAAATAAAAAAAACTGTTTTAAAAGTCATATTTTATTAACGTTTCATATTATTCAACTATTCAAACTAAAAACTACAGTTTTGTCTCTTCGACCACCTAACTACTTATAACAATCTGGGGACGATCGAAACACGAGGACATTTGAAACGCTTCAACAGTACTCAGACGATGTGGTTTAATCGCCCTCAGCCGGCATTTTTACTTCAAAGTCAAAATTTATTCTTAATCAACTTCAATTCAAATCAAGAATTGTGAAAAAACCACTCCACAATAACAAACTGACACTCTAAAATAAAAACAATAACTGTAAGATAAGTATATCAAATTATGACAAAAGTAATATCATGCAAGTTATTTACTTTTTTGTACGGGCGCTGGTCACGGCTGCTTCGTTCGGAGGCTCGAGCGTAACTGTCTAAACTTCCGGAGATGGCCGATTGACCCACGAGTGTTTCGTCATATGCGTAGTTACTAAGGTTATTGAGAAAATCGCAATGTTTCAATCATGACCTGGTTCAATCGTACCCGGTCTCCCCTACTTAAGACAAACTTTTATTTTCTCCATCATCTTTGTCGCCACAGGGAAAGATGAAATCCCAATTGAAACTATAGGTACGAGCAATGGGAGAGCGTGGTGTTCAAAGATATGGCTCACAGGCAAATGGCCCTCTGAATGGGCTCACACGGTATTCACTCCTCTTCATAAAAAGGGTTCCACGAAGAAGATAACACACGCTACCAAAATAATGTTACACATCTTAAATGAGCGACTTACGGCATATTTGTCCAGGAAAAGGAACCCGTGAACAGATTCTCATCGTTCGTCAAATCATGCGCCAGCGCAGCCAACGTGTAGAGCCCGTGTTAGCTGTTTGGGAGCCCCTTTCTTTTTATTATTTGTTGTTGTAGCGGTAACAGTGAAAATTTCAAATTACTACCTATTACGGTTCATGAGATAAAGCCCGCTGCTGACAGACAGACATCGGAGCACAGCATCGGAGGCATATCAATAGGGCCCCGTTTTTCACCCTTTGGGTACGGAACCCTAAAAATTGAGACATGCTTCCGCCTGTTTTTTTCTGTGGGCGTCATCTTCGAATCAGTGGTGCCAGATTAGGCGAAATGTCGCCATTTAGGCTACCTCAAGGGGTCTCATGGCGACCAAAAAATCTGATCGGCTACCAGTAGCCATTTAGGCTACCAAGGAAAAACCGAACGGGCGATTTAGGCTACTTTAGGAATACTTCAAAATTAACAGCAGGGAAGTTGCTTGACGTTGTTGATTTGCCATATTTTATGTGTCAGAAACTTGGATAGTGTATTATTAACATGCCCCTATAAAGAAGCTTGAGTTATTTTTAATTTAAATGTTTTGTTTTAGAGGATTTTGTTGATTTATTTTTGATAACTTATATGATTTAGAGGTCGTGATCTCTGGAAATCTATATAAATGAAAGACTTTGTAAGAAAACAATAACGTAGAAAATATAATAATATACACAAGATTACTCAAAAAACAAATACGACGACACGAATGACACGAATGATGAACAAGACAAATGTCATAGAGGAATACAACTAAAACTAATCAGCCAGTGCAAGTTATGATGTACAACCTCTTTCAACACCCCTCCTTAACTTTCACTCTGCAGCCAATCCCTCTCAGACAAGCTTCATGCTTCAACCTTCCAACTCCTTTCGTCAGCAGGTCAGCCATCATTCTTTCAGTCGACACATACTCTACAGACACAGCCTTAGCCCTCACCAAGTCTCTGATGAAGTGATGTCTCACGTCTACATGTTTTGTCCTCTGATGATGAACTGGATTCTCAGCAATATGTATTTCTGATTGACTGTCACTAAGTAGCTTCAAGGAAGAAACAACATTCTCAGTGAGTTCAGTGTACAGTCTCCTCAAAAATACAGACTCTCTACATGCTTCAGATAGTGCCACATATTCAGCTTCGGCACTCGACAAAAGAAACTGTTTTTTGCTTCCTACTTTCCCAAGATACAGGGCCATCTGCAAATAAAAATACAAAACCACTGTATGATCTTCGATCAACAATATCTCCAGCATGGTCTGCATCCACATATCCATAAAGAGTCTTACCTGACTTTTTGAAAGTTATTTCAAAGTCTTTAGTACCATTTAGATATCTTAATACTCTTTTTGCTGCAAGCCAA
Organism: Athrips mouffetella; assembly: GCA_947532105.1. Lineage (NCBI taxonomy): Eukaryota > Metazoa > Arthropoda > Insecta > Lepidoptera > Gelechiidae > Athrips > Athrips mouffetella. The sequence goes on from OX383980.1 coordinate 18,229,378, forward strand.
TGCGTATTATTGTAGCAATTGTTAAATTGACTTAAAAAACTCGTTGCAAAAGCAATATCCGGTCTTGAACATACAGACAGATACATAAGCGAACCAATCAGCTTTCTGTATGGTAATTCGCTTGGTGGAACATAATTTTCCTCCTTTGGTTTCATCAGCTTCGTCTTTGGATCCAATGGCGTAGTTACACTCTTGCAATTTGCCATTCCAAAAGTCTCTAGTATCTTCTGTGTATATTCTTTTTTCGTTCTCCTGTTTGATCTTGATTCCCAAGAAAACATCAACTTTTCCCAGATCCATCATATCAAACTTATTTTGCAACTGACGTTTAATGAGCTTTTTCTCGTTCTCGTTATTCCAAAAAATAAGAAGATCGTCCACGTAAACAGCAATGATCATTAAACTGTTCTTCCTCTTCCTGAAATAAACTCATGGTTCATTGTCTGACCTCTCAAAGTCTAACTCTAACAGAGAATTGTTGAGTTTATCGTTCCAAGCTCTTGGTGCTTGTTTTAAACCATAAAGAGCCTTCTTCAACAAGCAAACATGCGCAATAGCCAATGAATACCAGTTCCATGCTCTTTGGATCCAGTTTCTTCCTTTTTACATTTGGAATATGCATGAACGCACGACACCCAAATACTCGTAAAAAACTCAAATTCACTTTTTTACCTGTCCATGCCTCTTCTTGGGTCATGCCCTTTACAGCTATAGTAGGCGATCTGTTTTTCAAAAATACTACTGTATGTACTGCTTCTGCCCAGTAAATCTTCGGTAAGTTTGCTTCTTCCAACATACTTCTTACTCGTTCTACAATAGTTCTATTTGCTCGTTCAGCTACACCATTTTGAGCTGGAGTATAGTCCACAGTTAATTGATGAACAATACCATTTTCTTTTAAAAAATCATTAACCTTTTTATTAACATACTCGGTACCGTTGTCACTTCGGATAGTTTTTAACCGTTTACCCGTTTGAGCTTCTACTAAAGTTTTAAATTCAACTAATTTCGAATAAATTTCACTCTTTTCGCGTAAAGTGTAAACAAAAGTTTTTCTAGTTTTATCATCAATAAAGGTTAAGAAATATCTTTGACCTGAGAAAGATTTAGTTTCCATTGGACCACACACATCACTATGGATTAACTCAAGAACATCAGTAGCTCGTGTTGCTCCTGTTTTTGGAAAAGGTAATGAAGTTTGCTTACCTTTCAAGCACGAAATAAAATCCAGTTTGTCATTAGTGTTTGGAAAATTTATACCTGCTGCATACTTTTCCTTTAATAATTTAATGTTGTACACTCCTAGATGACCAAGGCGCTTGTGCCATAAGTTAAGATCAGCATTGCTCTTCACAGCTGAAACTAATGCAATATTAGTATTGGCAGAATCAGGTTTTAGTTTATAAATTCCTCTCTCTACCTTACATACCGCTTTCACCTCGCCTTTCACTTTACAGTCATCTTCTAAATCTCACAACCTCTTTTTGAAAACACTAATACTCTATTCCGTTCAACTAACGTACTTACACTCATCAAGTTCGCAGCTAAATCCGACACATACAACGCTCCATTGACTGTGAAATCTAATTCTCTAGAACACACGTCACCTCGTCCTTCTCCTTTCATTCTACTTCCATTCGCACACATAACTTGCGTTGGCTCTTATAGCTTTACGAAGTTCTGTAACCAATCCTTCCTTGGAGTCATATGGGAAGATGCCCCTGAATCCAGAATCCAGTCAACAGATTTATGCGAATTTTCAATTGTAGAATAGACTGTGGTAGCGTTAGCATAATTGCTTTTCTTGTTGTTCGGGTTCTTAGGACAAACAAGTGCTTTATGTTCTCCATTACATATAAAACATCGAATCTTCTTTTGATTCGGCTTCTGTTGCTTCCATCCTTGATTTCTGTTCTTCTTTTGTTTAACAGAAACCATAGCACTCGTAGAGGGTTCCTCTGACTCACTCTGTCTAAGCTCTCTCGGCTTATCATCAATTTGCATCAATTTTGTTTTTACATAGTCCGTCGTTAGTACTACATTGCTGTTTTCAATTGCCATCCTCAAAGGCGTATACTCCTCTCCTAGACCTTGTAGCATCAGAGCAGCTAGTAGCTCATCATCTACTTCCTTGCCTATGTCATCTAGTTCACCAGCGATCCTCATAATCTCTGTAACATACTGACGTGGAGATTCATACATTGAAAGTCTCTGACTAACAAGACGTCCTAGCAGGCGACACCTATGGTTAACTCCTTTATCTTCAAAAGCAGCAGCCAAGGCTTGCCAACTCTCTTTTGCTGTCTTTGCTTTACGTGCGTGTACCAGGCAGTGGGGTTTTATCATCAGCAGTATCTTTGCGCGAGCAATATTGTCTCTTCGTAGACCTGCAACGTCGCTCTCTAGTGGTGTGCTCTTAGTATAATGCCACAGATCCTCAGTTATAAGGAACAGTTCCATCTGAACCTTCCATGTCGAATAATTTGACATTCCGTCTAATTTCTCAAATGACGGGAAATGTCCACTACCACTATTACTGCCTGCCTGTAAATTATTCATTCTTACGTTATTCCCGTCTCCTGAGGGTATTTCTCTAGTTTCACTTACTTCAGGTTCCATTTAACTTCAATAAATTTCCGAAAAAAAAAAAAAAAACGTAGCTCACCAATGGCAGGTACGTCACTACGAGCACAATTTTCTTGTTTCACACACGAAAGTTAGTTACCATTCGCTCAGCTACCATGATAACTTATATGATTTAGAGGTCGTGATCTCTGGAAATCTATATAAATGAAAGACTTTGTAAGAAAACAATAACGTAGAAAATATAATAATATACACAAGATTACTCAAAAAACAAATACGACGACACGAATGACACGAATGATGAACAAGACAAATGTCATAGAGGAATACAGCTAAAACTAATCAGCCAGTGCAAGTTATGATGTACAACCTCATTCAACAATTTTTCAAGATTTTATCTTTATTTTGGGCTACATTAAGGCTACTTGGCTCAAAATATTGGGCGAATCAGGCTATTTCACTGAATTATTAATCATAGTTATTAATTAAGGCGATTTAGGCTACTCGGCTGTCAAAATTTGGCGAATTGAGTTGGCTAAGATCTGGCAACCCTGGTTCGAATTATTGTAAACATGGCCGCATCCGCATTCAACGCTGTGTTCCAAATTGTACAAACGCTGCTAAAAGCGTATACAGTACTCACGGACGGTCCAAATTGATTTAGCACGCTCACAAAGCTATCACTGCTTTAATGGCTCTAGTCAATTTGGAATGGATTTAAGCGCGCTCACGTGTTCATCTGTCAAAATGTCAGTTTTGTTTTTATTTTCTTTAACAAAGCCTAAGCTAATCCCTGAAAAATGTGCGCCAAATCCACTCTCATTTCCATTAGAGACAAACTCATTAAAATCAAAACTTGAGAAACATCAGCTGGCTGCAAACGTGTGGGATTTTATATGTGTCAAATCGATTTTGACATTAGCGCTTTCACTGCTCCACCTATTTGACTAAAGCACTGATAGCAGAAACGATGACGTCATCAATGACGTAAGGCGGTGAAAGAGCGAGTGCTTTAGAGCACGCTTTAGGTCAATTTGGACCGACTTAAGCGCGCTCACAGTGCTCTAAAGCAGTCTGTTAGTGCATATTGGAACGCACAGTCAGATAATGTTATAGAATTTTTCTTGTAATCTACTTGCAATTTTAAATTAATTTAATTAATAGCGACACAAACAAAAGTAAAGTGATAGAATTTTCTTGTTGTCGCGATAGTTTTTGTGACAAACGCTCTGTTTCCTGCGTTTATACTAGATTCAGTAACTAAATCACCGTTACTTTCGTGTTTCCTAGTGAAAATGGTTGATTTGAACGATAATCCTCTAAAACTTAGTGTGAAGTGGAATGGGAAAGAGTTTGAGATACCAGAATTTGCGCCGTCGGACTCTGTAGCGATGTTAAAAATTGCAATAGAAAATGCAACTGGCGTACGGCCGGAACGGCAAAAACTACTCAATGTGAAAGTCAAAGGTAATTGTGCTACTTTTTCTACCGCTTGTTGCTAATTTACGATGGAGATTTTTAAGATTTCAGTGAATTGATCGTTGAGTTTAGTTTTAGTAGCTAATATAACCTCAACCTTTGTTTATGGTCTAGTGACTACAGTTCGGCTCTCGATACAGTTGGAATCGGGATTTATTTATTAGTCTACCAACAAAGTATACATCAGTACAATGCAAAAGACAGTTCACCATAATGTTTTCTTAATGCTACTCTAATTATAGGTAACAATGGCATGCAAATTATTAATAAAACATCCTTAATAAAACATTGTTGGAAAATACCTGTAGTGTAAACTAATAACAGATTAAAAAAGAACTACTTAGTACAAATTATTAAAGCAAACAGAAAAATTATAAGGCACTTTATGAGAACACAGTAAAATTACTAACATCTTTTAGGAGGTAGTACAGTGTTTTTGAAAGTGGGCAATATGCCCGAGAAAATGTCAATGTCTTTGTTCTTGAACAGAGAGTTATATTGCCTCATAAGACGGTTAATCGGTGAGAAGTGCCCAAGTTTAGTTCTTGCAGCATTTTGCCAAAAACAACATGAGTTCCTGGACGAGGTAGTCCATATGGCACTCTGAAGTTGACGCTACTAAACAGCACAGAGGAATCAATATTGCCATTAAGGAGTTTCCACAGGAAAACATTATCTAGTAGATATCTACGATTAGACAAAGCATGCATTTTAAAAAAGTTCAGCCGATCCTGGTAGCTAGGAAGTTTTTTAACTATGAAACAACTAAAAGACAACTAATGCAGTAAAACAAAAATTTATTTCCCCAGTTTAGTTGTAGTAAGCTGGGTCCGTCCATGCTTTGAAAAATATTTTGACCCTGGCTACTATCTGTGCGAGTAGTCTTGAAAATCGTGTCAAGGGCCTATGGTTTCATACCTGTCTTCATTAGTAACTTTTTTCTGCCACAATATTTGTCCAAATAATAAATCTCATTTGACATATTTTCCTGCAGTGGAAATGTATAATTTAAATATAAAGCTAGCGTGACGAATTAGATGCATTTGTGACTGACTGGCAGTTAGCATCACAGGACCGTGACAGATGGCGAAAAGAGGGGGAGGCCTTTGCCCAGCAGTGGGACACTCTACAGGCTACATAAAAAAAAAACTAGCATCAAATAAAATACACATATGCAGCAAAAATGCTACAGCCCGCGCAGACTATATTTAGCTCTGATTCTTATCACGCAGAACTCCAAAAATGAGTTGCGGGGGCAGGTGAGGGGAGGTGTGTCAATCATTCATTGGCTCTCCACCTGTCAGTCATGCACAGAAAATAAACATCAGGGGTGTTATATTTTTATTAGACATTTTAGTTTATTTTTTGACACTTGTAAAATTCGTATATTTCTACATTATTTTCTCTTTGACATTTTTTGAATTTTCCTTTTTCATTGTGTAATGTATTTTTGACGATCTTGTTATGCTCGGACATATAGACAATTTTTGTAAATTTGAAATTGATAATGTGAGATAATAAAATCTAATCTAATCTAATCTGGAGTTACTTTGTACTTATAGTATAGCCCTATGAGTAAAAAAAAAAGACTAGAGTATTAAACAGTTAAATTTTTTTTTACAAAAGGTAGAACTGAAGAAACGAGCTCCTGTTGGGACATTTGGGTAAAAACAAAAATAATTCCTATGTTAATTATAATTATCCTTTTTCAGGCAACTTAGCAACAGATAACTGCACATTATCTGAGCTAAATCTAAAGCCCAACTTAAAGATAATGATGATGGGATCCCTAGAAGAGGCAATAGAAGGAGCTAACACCAAGCCGGAGGTTGATGAGGTGGTGAATGACTTAGATATTGAAGAGGAAGAAGTTGATGTTGAGAATCAAGAGGTATGAACAGTCAGTCATTCTTTCAAAATCGTAAAAAATCTGGCCCAATGTGAGTCGCTGGATTCGTGCACAGAGGGTTCTGTTCAACCTTAAAGATGAAATTTCAGTGATAGGTTCAATTAGAACTGCTGTCCCAAAATTGTTTGGTCCAACTCACACTTAGGGTTCATCAGTCCAGAAATCGTCCGAAATGGAAACCGAGGCTTCAATGGAAACGCGCGTTCAACGCCTGACAAGCGCATGTCATGTGAACACAATACAAAAAATTTGCGAGCGTTTAACGCCCTTTGAGAGGCTTGTCATCTGAACATGCCCTAAAATACGTCTATCCGCGTCGAAAGCGCGCGCTCAACTGAACGGATACATAGAAAGTCGCTGCCGCAGCGTCCAGCGCGCGCTTTATTAAAACGAGCGTCATCCTGTGTATGTACACACGGCCGCAGTAGAAACACTTTTGGACCTTATGGCGTGGTAATAGAGTTGAAAAAGTTTCTACCGACAAGCGGTTGACCGTACGTACACCCAGAACAAAATGTATGTAGTTGTAAACATGCGTTATCAAAACGCGCGTTGAACGCTTGTCATCTGAACATGCCATGGGCAACCTAACCCACACCTGCTTGCCATGCTAACGCGCGTTTGTATCGATACACATACGTTGCTGTAGCATGTCTAACTTAAAAAAAAACGTAACTACCATTTTTCTTCGACTGCTGTGAACCTGCAAGGTTGTGAGTTGGCAGTCCAATATCTTGTGGATCTAATAGCCCACTACTCTTACAGACTTACAGTTCCCTCAGAGTCTATTAAAGGAACACTTCCTCCCCATAAACACGGCCATCTAATATTTCTTCTTCTCATTATTTTTCAGATTTACCTAGCAAAAATCAATAAGAGAGTAAAAGACTACAAGATTAATGTTTTAAACGAGCCCAGGCCTGGCAAGAAGCTGCTGGTTCTAGACATAGACTACACACTATTTGACCATAGATCTGTTGCAGAGACTGGTGAGTGTCTGGTGCTTTTATCAATGACTGGGCCGGCCCTTTGAGAGGCTCAACTAATGCGGATGAGATAGAAAGTCCGCCAGAGTGACTGGTTTTTATCTAAATTTATTCAAACATCTTTTTAAAATTGCAAAATCGTTTTAAATGAATTTCTTATCTGCTTGAATATCCTTGAGGCTTCTACTTTCAAACTATTTAGAATTGGGTAGAAATTACCCTGTTGTTGCTATCCTAGGGCACCCCGATGATACATAGGGCCTTAACAAACTGTCTCCACTTCCCCCCGTCTTTAGCCGTCGTTTATAAAACATACTTACTCTAAATATAGATGTCGGCACTCAGAAAATATGAGGTTATTTGTTGATATAGTATCAAGCTTGGCATGCTTTTGACTGTACAAGTCCAGCAACATATAATAAATTTTAGTTTGACCATGGGGTCCCATTCTGTACTACAGTTTTTTCGACAGAGTAAATAGCCCGAATTCATTTGGCCCTTTTGTTTCTAATAATTAAACTAAATGTTACTACTAGGTTGGTAGGTAAAGGTGTGAACTATGACATTAATTCAATTTTAACATCCAGATATCAATTTATTCTAAGAAAATACCTTATGGAAAAAATATCCCGAAAAATTTTCGGCACAAATTCGGTCTATGACGTGAGGCATCTGTACTAGTATAGTATTATCTGTGGTTTGACGAATAAATGAAATAAAATAGGTATTACAGCAATTGTAGCCGAAACTGGCGTCAACCCTGGCAATCGACAGCGTCGACTCGGTATATCAAGCTGCATTGCAAACAGGGACCTGACGCGTGGAGTTAAGGTGCAATTTAGCTTTGACGCGCTATGTTTAGGTATATAAAAGGCGGCTTTTTCCAAGATCCAAGGAGTGCGACTTCTGTAAACTTGTTTATTATTATATATTCTGTGATATTAGTATCGAAAGTCGAATTTCTTTGTGCATATTTTAAAACCATTGAATGGCCACTGGTGAAATTCGAATGTGTTGCTTGAAAACGTGATAGCTCAGTTGGAAAAGCGTTGTTACGTAACGCCAAAGGCCTGTGTCAAAATGTAGCAACGGTCTACTGTCAAATGTAGATTGACAGCAGGTGAGAGCTGTGCGTGAGAGCAAGTCGAAGCGATACGTGACTTTTACACTCCAATTTTTTTTTAATGGGCTCACTTTTGGACTCGATCTAGTCTTGAGAACAGAGATGAGGTCGACGATGGAACGAGCTTACCCTGAATAAGCCTATCCACTCGCGAGTTGAATAGATTCGGGTTATATGAATTCGGGAACACAGACGCAGGCAGAGAATTCCACTCTTTAGCCGTGCGCATTATAAAAAGCTCCACATCTTAGGCATCTCGTTATCCTGTTGTCATTCTACTAACCCAGGGGTTTCCAAATATTTTTTTGAAAAATGAAGCAAGAAGAAGCTAGTGAGCGCTCCAAGTATTTCTGAAATACTTATCTTAGTAACAGACTAAAACAAAGGTGAGGATACCCCGATGAAAACCAACGAGCAGCTCGCTGCATAGACTGGCAGTCTCGTGGCTGGGGATCAAAGCAAAGCATGCCAAGCCGTCCGTATCTCCTGGATAATGGGTGAAATGGTTCCATTCGTGTGATCCGATCACCCGTCTGCGTGTATCGCGGCGTCCCCAACTCAAATAATAATAAAACATTTTTTTAAAGTTTAGTTAAACATCTGTTTCAGGCTATGAACTGATGCGACCATTCCTCCATGAATTCCTAACGTCAGCTTACGAAGACTACGACATAGTGATCTGGTCGGCTACCGGCATGAAGTGGATCGAAGAGAAGATGAGACTGCTAGGAGTTTCTTCGCACCAAGAGTATAAGATTATGTTTTACTTGGACTACTTAGCAATGATCACAGTGCATACAACAAAGTATGGGACTATTGATGTAAGTTTTTAAATAATTTTAAGTTTGACATGCTCTTGACTGTACAGTTAACGAAAGGTCAAGCTTGACACTCGCAGTGCGACTCTATCCCGCACGTCTATTGAAATAAGAACGGTACGAAGTCCAATGTGTCAAGCTTGATGTGCTCTTGAGTGTACCTAAATAGACGTATTCACGTAAAACTTAGGGCCGTATGAAGGATACAGCCAATCAGTCCTCCCGGCGCATAATGTCACGTTCGCGAAATGTCACACTAGGGTTTACCAAAGCACAATGTCACGTTCGCAGAATGTCACACCTTATCGTGACATTGTGCGAACGAACGTGATATTTTGCGAACATTTCGCGGACATTTCTACTAAGTATACACTTATAATTTTAGGTATTTGTACTTGTAGGCATTTGTACTTGTAGGCATTTGTACTTGTGGGTAATAGTAGTACTTGTAGGTATTCTTACTTGAACTTTAGGTACATTTAGTTTTAGGTAGTTGTACTTGAAACAAATTTCATCAGACGGACTTTGACGCTCTAATTATGCCGAATTAAATGCTATAAATATTTTTTCGTAGTGATGTCTGGAAAACGTGACATTCTGCGAAAGTGAATTTATACACCGGGAGGCAATCAGGGTATTTTTTAATTTTTACATACATACATAACATCACGCCTCTTTCCCGTCGGGGTAGGCAGAGACCACAGTCCTCCACCTGCTACGATCTTGACATACTTCCCTTGCTTCCTGTGCTTCCTCCTCCTATATTTCTAGATTCAGATTCAGATTATTTTATTCAATGTAGATTCTTTACAGAATACTTATTGAATGTCATGCAGAATATCATGCTTCCAAACATGAAAAAATATTCTCATTATTTCCAGGTAAAACCATTAGGAGTAATCTGGGGCAAATATCCTCAATACAGTTCAAAAAACACAATAATGTTCGATGACATAAGAAGAAATTTCATTATGAACCCTAAGAGCGGTCTCAAGATCCGGCCCTTCAGACAAGCACATCTTAACAGGGACCGTGATAGGGAATTGCTGCTTTTATCAACGTATTTGAAAGACATTGCTCAATACTGTGATGATTTTGATACGTTAAATCATAAGGTAAGAAAATAAAATAATAAAAATTTACTATACTAGGCTGCCCCGTGTGGTGCTGGCAGAAAATAGTACCAACCCATCTCTACCCGTGGGTGTCGTACGAGACGACTAAGAGTTAATGAATCACCCTTTAGAAGGATCATCGTACTTTTTGTACAGCCTGTATATACAAATATATATACACATAAATCTACAAAGTAGAAAATCGCAAAATTTCACAACCACAGGCAGGATTCTTAAGTAATGAAAATTATTTTATTTATACTCACTTCAGAAAGTACCTAAATATGCTATCATACAAATATGCGGGATGAAAATCCATTTCTAAGGTGCTGTTTTTTAAAAAAAATTGGGTTGATATCTGTCAATGGCCTATTTATGTCAAAAGACAAAAAGTTTGTTCGAGTTCGCGAGATGATACTGGCCACTTGCGCTTTCCTGAAAGAACATTAATTTTAACGCCTTTTTAATAAAAATGGAATGATAGAAAACAAAGCTCTGAATCTTTAATTTGTGTTCTAATTATACAGGCTGTTAATTTAATTGCGTGCCATAGCTCAGGGGGTGTTTCAGTAACGATGAAGGAACACAAAAAAAATATAAAAAAAATCCTGCTTATTTTTTTTTTCATCAATGACTTTTTTTTTTATTTATCAGGTATTACATTTTGACGGTCCTAAGCCCGTTTAAGTATGAAGGGAAAATTGGAGTCCCACACAAAAAAAAGAAAGGGTTTCTTGATAGGTACTCTCGCGCTGGCTCGGTGATAGCGCGGTGGCCCTCCGCGTTAGTTTAGTTTCAATGGTTTAATTTTTTTTAAGTAGTATTTTTATTTGTGTTCCTTTATAATTACTGAAACACCCCCTAAGCTATGGCACGCAATTAAATTAACACCCTGTATAGTATTTTTTTCTTAGGTGAAGTAATCAAGCACTATGCATCACTCGAAAGAAATTACGATTCCCATCTCGGGTGTATTGAGGCCCTCGTCTACGCCTCAGGCCTCAAACTACACCCTCGTTTGGAATCGGTCCCTTTCTCTTCTCGATGAGCAATGTACTATTAACTGTTACAGAAATGGGAGAAATACAAGCCAGACAAGAAAGCGGGCAGCAAACGAAAAGCTGAGGATAGTGCGCCCTCTACACCAAACGAATGACAACTAGTGACAGTTAGGCGTAACAATAGGGTAGACAATAAGATACGTGATACCATGTGATACACAGGATAAAGAGTAAAGGATACACACTTAAACTAGGTTATTTTTTTGGACCTGATATGCGTATGCCCACCTTATTACGGAGGTCAAAAGCAACAACTTTTGTTCTACGACTTTGCTAACAACGCACGAAATATTTTCAACTTCCCATACAAAATACCACAGAGCTCCACGAGCTTATTCCACCATCTCCCTTCTACCATCGGGAGTCCAGACGCACCGCAGGATTTCACCCATACTTGGTTGATATTCCGCACATTCGCACAAAGCGCTTTGAAACATCTTTTATAATGTGCACGGCTAAAGAGTGGAATTCTCTGCCTGCGTCTGTGTTCCCGAGTTCATATAACCCGAATCTATTCAAGTCGCGAGTGAATAGGCTTCTTTTGGGCAAGCTCGTTCCATCGTCGACCTCATCTCTGTCTTCAAGACTAGATCGAGGTCAAGAGTAAGCCCATTTTCAATTTAAAAAAAAAATGGGTCACGTGACCACTTTAGTATGGGGAGTCGAAATTTTTTTGTGCGTTGTTAGCAAAGTCGTAGAACAAAAGTTGTTGCTCTTGACCTCCGTAATAACGTGGGCATACGCATATCAGGTTCCAAAAATAACCTTGTATACAGCTTAAGGGCCGGTGTACCGAAAACTGAAAGGGCGTATTCAGTCAACGAAACTGAACCACTTTCCCAAAGAAACACGTTTGGGAAATTAAAAAAAAACCGGCCAAGTGCGAGTCGGAGTCGCGCCCTAAGGGTTCCGTACCTATCTACCATATGATATTCTAAAAGCTTTTGCTCTGATTTTAAAATCTCCGCGACCATCCAACTTGACCCCTCTTTTATAGAAAAGTTCTTGAAACGGGAGCTCACCTTAATTGGTTACTATTAGTTGTGAGAAAAATTGCGAATGTTACAAGTGAGCAAACGAGCAGGTGGGCCGCCTGATGGTAAGTGGTCACCACCGCCCATAACACCAACTGTCTTATTAATGGCATATTTTGACACTAATAAGACAGCTAAGCGCGTTGCTCACTTTGAGAACTAAGATGATATGTCTCATGTGCCGGCAATTTCGCTGGCTCCTTTGCCCTTCAAACCGAAAAACAGCAGTGCAAACACAGCTGCTTGACGGCAGAGAAAAGCAAGGGGGTGGTACTTCCCCGGACGGACTTTCCACAAAAGCCCTACCACCTTTAGAACTGCTTAGCCACCTCGCACAGCACTGGTAGAAACTCACACACACCCCTGACCCTTAGAGCGTATCCACACGGCGCGTTGCGTCAGCGTTCCGTCAACGCTACGTCGTGTTAGAGCCAGTCCACATGGCGCGTTGCGTTGCATCGTCGCAACGTAGATATTTTTGTTCAAGTCGTGAGTGCGTTGCGTCGACGCAGCGCACCGTCTGTATGATGTAAAATAACTTAGCGCCTGCAGGGGGGTGCCAGGTGGTGCACTTGCACCCCTTGGGAATCTCGAGATAAGCATTAACTAAAGTAATTGAAGTCTTTTAAGAAATATTTTCTTATTTACAATAATTTGTACGTTAATTAGTTGGTAGTAGTTACGAAAATATTATTTAAATAGCAACTGCAGCCGGCGGGGTTTTTGACCGAACTTATTAATGACGTTTTCTATAAACTTATCTTTGTTATCCTTGGTTATTTTGCCTCGGTTCCAAGTTTTATCTCTTCTCAGTGTGCTAAAAGATCTTTCAATTGTACACGTTGTGACTGAGGCAAATCTTGATCGCTTCTGCTACAGAAGGAAAAAATCTAATCGTTAATGTAGTAATTTTGTACCTGATGGGATAAATAGAGGGCATTTTGCGAACCAGTTGTAAAGTGGTTTTTAAAACTGTATCTCCTACTTCAACTCTGAAATGTTGCAAGTCCTTGAAAACTCCCTCGAAGGGGTAAATCACGCGTAGCAAAAAACAAGATCAAAGAATTTCAAAGATAAATAATGTTTATTTGGAAACGGCACAAAGTGTTTCTGTTGAAGTGCTGTCGAGTTGTTTGTGTGGTACGGCGAAGATTTTTAGAAAACTAAAATTTGCACCCACTGAAAATTATTTCTGCCAGCGCCCATGGCATGGCGTCGACGGAACGCTGACGCAACGCGCCGTGTGGACAGGCTCTTATTTATAGTGTTGCAATTTTCAGGATAATGTTTGTAAGTGTCTTTCTTACTAAGAGCTTACCTGGGCGGGTCGCTAGTGAAATATAAAAATACTACGAAAGAAATCTAAATACTACGAATTCTGGTGCCTTTAGTCTTTATTCTGTGATTTAAGACTCGAATGGACAAATAAACGTATGTGATGATTTTGTATTTAAAATTCTTTTACATCTCTCATATTCGGTAAATAGGTCCTTATTACCCCCAAATGGGGCTTGTAGGTGACCAATTAGCGCTCTAGGGTAATAATGTAGCTAGAAAAGCCCTAGGGCGGTAAGTAATTGAGTTTTGAAATAGTGAAGTGTTTTTTTTTATTACTTACCGCCCTAGGGCTTTTCTAGCTACATTATTACCCTAGAGCGCTAATTGGTCACCTACAATTTGGTGATAATAAAGACCTACTTACCTCACAATCGAGATGTAAAGCAGAGTAGTTAGCTCGGGTGTAAGCATCAATTGCACCCTCGAACTATAGGCGCCCTCGCTGCGCTCGTGCGCCTAAATATCTTGGGCTGCAAATGATGCCTTACAGCCCTTGGCTACTAATCTACTATTATACAAGATGTAACAGAAAGGGCATATCAACCCTGAAGGATGTTATTCTGCTCATGAATCTGAACAATATTCCCTGAGAAACATAGGTCGAATACGAAAAAAAACTTTTGACCTCCCATACAAAACGGGCTATCAGCTGATTCAGTTTCTATGGGAGGTCAAAATTTTGTTCCTTAGGGAAAGTTTTTTTCCTTGGCAGATTCACATGCTTTAGAGTTGGTATACCCGTTTTGTTACAACCTGTAGATTGTTGATTTTAAGGCTAGTTTTATAGTGGCGCTTCTTGATGCGTGCATTACTATGTGAAAATAGATGTGAAATAAGACGGTTGTAATTATTGTTAAAGATTTGACTTACTTTGATGTAATCCTTAGGAACCGTGGCAAGAGTATAATCAGTTTCATGTAGGTATATTATATTCCGCACATTCGCACAAAGTGCTTTGAAACATCTTTTATAATGCGCACGGCTTAAGAGTGGAATCTCTGCCTGCGTCTGTGTTCCCGAGTTCATATAAATAAATAAAATATACTGAAATACTGCAAAATAACAATTTGATACTTTTAGTTGGTTTTTAAGCATGACTAGAAAACCAACTAAAAGTATCAATTTATTATTTTGCAGTATTTTCAGGGTTTAAGCCCGAGTCACACTGAGGCGGTAGCGGAAGCGTTCCGGGGGCGGTATTTTTTGTAACACGCGGTTTTGTATGGACAGCTTGCGTTGGCCAAACTCAATTTATTTCATAAAGGCTAAAGTGGGATAATTCTGGAGATTCGCAAGCGAATTTCCAGCTACAGATAAGCTACGACAATAGCGCTTTTAGACAAGTCTGTCTATGACGGTTATATTCTGCGCATGGGTGACAGGCGGAGAGCCAATGAACGATTCGCTCGCTCCGTGGGGGGAGCCGCCGCGCTCACCCCCGCAACTAATTTTTTGACCTGCGCATTAACGGTCACAGACAAAGTTATTTTTCACGCAGTATACCCGTGCCTCCGCTTTGCTTTTAGTACAAAACTGCTATCTACACTTATCGTAGCTCATCTCTACCATGAGCAATAAATGCAGGTCACTATTCAAAATTATTCCACTTCAACATTTTGGCACTGAACTCAGTCGGACATTAAGAACGCGTGTCTACACTCCCGGTCGGCCTGGCGCAATCCGGGAGTGTGGATACGCGGACTAAGTTAAGTGATCCGAATTATTTGCTCGAGAATGTATTTCGTTATCATCCCGGATATTTTTACTTTTCCCAAGGAACATAGGTGGAAATACGAAAATAAAAATTCGACCTATACAAAATGCGCTGTCAGCTGATACAGTTAGTAAAAGGGAATCCAATTTTTTTTTTTCATATTTCGACCTATGTTCCTTGGGTAAAGTAGCTCATTTTCATGGACAGAACCATCTCTTAAAATATCCAGAGTTAAAAAAAATGGTGTATAACAGGCGCTAGTGAAAAAATATGTAATAGCATTAGACATTAGATTTATAGAGATGCAAATATAGTTTTTTAATTTACTATTTCGTTGCTTTTATTTTTACCCAACAATACCCTTTCGTTACCTTTTAGTTTAGATATAAAGGGTGTAAGGGACGGTGTACCGAAAACTGAAAGGGCGTGTTCAGTCAACGAAACTGAACAACTTTCCCAAAGAAACATATGTTGGGAAATGAAAAAAAAACCGGTCAAGTGCGAGTCGGACTCGCGCGCCGAGGGTTCCGATATACCTATAGTATTTTTGGAAGCAATAAAGTCCATTTTCAGGACCGCAAAACTAAATTTGTTTGTAAAGGTTTTTTGCAGATTTCTGAAAAACTGTGCAACTTAGAAAGATCGTTTTATTTTTGCTGTAAAGTTTACATAAACCTCTGTCAACTGTAATTAATTCAGATTTTCCCTTACTCAAACTTCGGAGATAAGGGGGGGGGAATGGTATTTTTTTTGACATTTTTCATCATAACTTGAAAACTAAGAAACTTAAAAAAATACAAAAATATATTTTAAAATGTACAAGTAAAGCCCTTTCATATGATACCCCACTCGACCTAGTAGCAACAATTTGAAATTTGGCCCCCCCTATTTTGGCCCCCTTTACATTAATAATCATACTTTTTTCAAAAAATTTTCATGTGCAATTAAGTTGGGCAACTATATTCTAAAACTATTCCAAATTTCAGCTCGATAGCGTAAGTGGTTGCTGAGATATAGAGGTGTGACAGACAGACGGACAGACAGACAGAGCGGCACCATAAGGGTTCCTTTTTTTACCATTTTGGTATCGGAACCCTAAAAATTGACCTCTCCATACAAACTGTTCGACCAGAGTGGGCAATTTGTATAGCGAGGTAATTTTTTTTTCATTTCCCAACATATGTTTCTTTGGAAAAGTTGTTCAGTTTCGTTGACTGAGCACGCTCTTTCAGTTTTCGGTACACCGTCCCTTACACCCTGTATACACATCCCATTTTTTTTTTATTTAGAAAAATGTGAAGGAGGGCGCTAACGGCTATTTTGGACTCATCATCATATCAGCCGAAAGACGTCCACTGCTGGACATAGGCCTCCCCTAAGGAACTCCATGACGACCGGTCCTGCGCTGCTCGCATCCAGCGGCTTCCCGCGACCTTGACCAGATCGTCGGTCCACCTTGTGGGGGGCGGTCCACCTGCCAACGCTTCGTCTTCCGGTACGTGGTCGCCACTCTAGAACCCTCTCACGCCCCATCGGCCATCGGTTCTTCTTGCGATGTGCCCTGCCCACTGCCACTTCAGTTTAGCGATTCTCAGGGCTATGTCAGTTACTTTAGTTCTTCTGCGGATCTCATTTCTGATTCGATCGCGCAGAGAGACTCCGAGCATATTTTGGACTAAGTTTTTTATATCGATGAACTAAATAAAAGGTTTTTTATGTAATAAAAGTCATCGTTTTAAGTAAATATAATATACAACTTACAAAATAGAGAGCATATAATTTTGAGCTTAATATCTATTTGCATAAATTCCGATTCGGGATGATAGTTAAACCCACAGGGAGATTTCCTTGACGTTTTTTAACTACGTTTTTTTCAAGTGCCATACGAGTAGCTTAAGGGGTGGTTCAGTAACGATAAAGGAACTCAAAAAAATATAAAAAAATTCCTACTTTAAAAAATTTAAACTCCATTGAAACTAAACTAACGCGGAGAGCAATGACCTTGAGCACCGCGCTATCAAAAGCGCGCGAAAGAGTTTCAGTTATGTATGTGCCTACCTTATCCACTAATACTGCGTACCACTGGTGCTCCGTCCGGGTCATTGCCCTCCGCGTTAGTTTAAGTTTGAATGGAGTTTTAGTTTTTTTTTAAGTAGGATTTTTTTTATATATTTTTTTGTGTTCCTTTATCGTTACTGAAACACCCCCTAAGCTATGGCACGCAATTAAATTAACACCCTGTATATTCTGAGGTTTTTTTAAGGCTCAGTAAAATTAATGAAATCTTTTTAGGGCTCCCGCACACGACCGAGAATCGGTGGGCGATTATCGGCCAGGACAAGGACGGAAGATTCACGTGATAACACGTCAGAGCGGGATGCCGACAAAAAATCGGTCACCGATTCTCGGTCGTGTGCGGGAGCCCTTAGAAGAAAATATATCACAGACTTTGACAGTGAACTTACAGCATCAGTGTTACCATTTTCTATTTTCCTAGTAGGTACTATTATAACTACCAGCACTATCTAGTTGAACTTCAAAAAGCTGGTCGAAAACTAGTATTTTTAACCGACTTCAAAAAAGGAGGAGGTTCTATGTTCCACTGTATGTTTTTTTTTTATAATAGCGTCGAGTCCGATCCTAAGAAATACAAGCATCACAGAATATACAGTTTTAGAGACGGTGTACCGGAAACTGACAGGGCTTGCTCAGTAGACTAAAACTGAACAACTTCCCATTACCTAAGTATAACAATGTTGCCGAATTTTGGGCTAAACAAATATAATATAAAATTAAAATGACGATGCCATCGACACGCAAAGAAGAAGAACAAGAAAGTACCTAACCGACGTTTCCATACAAGCTTTCCTTAGAGTTGTTAAATTTTATCAACTGAGAAAGCCCTTTCAGTTTTCGGTACCGTCCCTAGAGTTTGGCCAGCGAGTCGTGGCACAACAAAACCGCGGCAAATTTAAAAATAACAAGTTTTAAACCCTGAAAATACTACAAAATGACAATTTGATACATTTAGTTGATTTTCAAGACAACAAGTTACTACCTGAAAACGAACTAAAAGCATCAAACTGTTATTTTGCAGTATTTTCAGGGTTTAAAACTTGTTGTTTTTAAATTTGCCGCGGTTTTGTAGTGACACGACTCGCTGGCCAAACCTTAGTTTATGAATAACGACAGCTTTATGGGCCAAACTCTAACAGCCTGTATAATAGCAAAGAAGTTTACAGCACGCACGTAGCAGTACCGACGAGGCCTGTACGGTTAACCGCACGTCAGTAGAAATATTTGCAACTCTATTACCATGCCATAAAGTCCAAAGTGTTTCTACTCACGTGCTGTTGCGTGTACCACCACACCCCGGACACTAGATACATCGAGCGCGAATTTGGAATTGGAAGGTCGCGTAGGTCCGCATATTCAGTACAATAGACCCTTAGAAGGACCACGAGAAACTCGCGGGCGGGTGCGCGCGGGGGTGCGGGGGAGATTGCAAGGCTGCTTTCAAGGGTAGTTTTAAATATACCGCCGCTAAAATCTGGAATGATATTCCACCTCCTTTACGAAATTTAAAATCAGTTCGTTCGTTCAGTAATAAATTTAAACAATATGTTCTAAATTTACAAATCAGCGGTTCTGCCATCCTCTGATTAACTCTTCAGCCAACTAGTTTTGTATACATACAATTCCCACCTAAGTATATATTTTGAGTTTCCGTAATCCCTCTTTTCACACATCCTCTTTTTTTAGCGTTTTAAATTTTTATTTACTGACACACAACAACAAATTCCAAATTCCTTACTAACACAGTACTTTGCAAATTACACATTTGATTAGTTCTGGTTTTTATGTAATTGTCTTTTGTTTTTTATTTTATAATTAAGTATAATTTTGTTTTGTGTTTACAAATTATAATGTAGCCATCCATATGTTTATGATCATCTGAACTCTAAAAATGGTTCCAGCTGAAAATCAGCGCCTTTAGCCTTTGGCTTTGGCATGTGCTGAGCTGGAGGTAATAGCTGTTTTTTTTTAATGTGTTAACACTTATGTTTTTGTTTTTCTTTTGAATGCTAAATAAATATTATTTCTTTCTTTCTTTTTTCTTTCTTTCTTTCTTTCTTTCAAGGGGGGCGGAGTGTCCGTTCTGTATGATACTGTACATAAACTGTACTGTACTGTATGTACTGTAATTCTCACTGCACACTTGTGTCCCGCTAAACGAACATTTTCTCTCACGACCTTAGGTTGGCTGGAAGAAATCTCTTGTAGAGATAAGCCCGCCTTTGTAAATGTCATCTTGTATGTAATTCTCTGTATTTTAATTGTGCAATAAAGAATATAATAATAAAATTTGTTGTAAATATACCTACTATATCCTTGAAAGGCACTTGATGGTAAGCTTATAAGAAGCTACTAATAAATCCCTACTTCTTCTTCTTCTTTTCGTATCAATGGCAAATGATTTTATAGTAACTTAGCCCAAAAAGTGGCTACAGCAATAGCTCTTTGGTTGCCTTCAACTGCCTACTGATATAATTAGTTTCTAAAATCCCTACTACCTACTCGAGAATAATTTTTCAGAAATCCCTACTTACTGGGAATTAACCAATCATCATACAAGTATGAAATACATCACAGATAAAAGTATTTGTTTGATCTATTGAATAATCTATCATACATAAATCGTAAAAATGTAGGTATTATAATAATTTTTGTCTGCAGAATAAGTTTTTTATTATAATTAATTTGGCATGCTTATTCCTACCTATTGTCTATATGTGGAAAGATACCTAGCTATAGTATGAATTTGTTTTCTTTAGGTTTGAATCAATTTAAGTATTATAACTTACTATACTTAACTTACTTTTTGAAACTTTTTTGAAGATTATTATCAAATTTAAACATTTATATAGTCTGTCCAATGAAAGCTGTCCATACAAAACCGAGGGAAATTTAAAAATATCAAGTTTTATACCCTGAAAATACTGCAAAATAACAATTTGATACTTTTAGTAGGTTTTCAGGTAGTAACTTGTTGTCTTGAAAACCAACTAAAAGTATCAAATTGTTATTTTGCAGTATTTTTAGGGTTTGAAACTTGTTATTTTTAAATTTCCCGGCAGTTTTGTATGGACAGCTTTCGTTGGCCAAATACCTACCTAATATTTATTTTTCAAAATAGAGTATCAAAAACTATCTACCTACTTATTGTTAAAATCGTTAGTATTATATAGTCTAAGGTTAAAATCAACATCAAATAGGTAGGTACAGTCAGTATCAAAAGTCGATTAATAAATAGAGATTTCCAAAATCAGATACAGATTTTATTATTGTGATTTTTTAAATCTGAATTTGGTCACCAATTTTTCATGTCGACTGTACCTATTATTTAAATATAATAAATAAATAACACATTAACATTGAGTGCAGCACTCTCCACAGCCTTCAAAGCAGGTAATACAAGCTTCACAAGTCCCATTCAAACATTCACCAAATCCCTCCCCCATAAAACAAGGACAAACACTTATCCAACACTGTTCGATGAAATTACAGCACAAAGTCACACAAGAGACAAACCCTAATATTTCTTCATTTTTATTATCAGGCTGTATAAATGCGTTTCCCTCACCATCCTCACTTTTATTTTTTTCAGGCTGGCTGGTTATAATATCTTCTTTTATTTCGCACATGTTGAACTTTTCTTCGTGATTCAAAAAGTCGGCTTCATTTGTTTCTTGCATTTTGTTTTGAGCTTTAAAAGCATACTACAGAAAATTGAGCTGTACTTTTCAAGTACTATCTTTGTAGCAATTTTGTTCTATGAAAGCAGAGAAACTAACAACGAAAAACAAAACAAAACCTAGGACAGAGAGGGCGTCAGTTTGTTTTTGTTGTTTATTTTTATCGATGACAGTTGATTCATACTTGGTTTGAGGGGTTCGAGGTTGATCCGATTCAGAGGCCCTACCGCCGAACTCACTGTGCGTTCCAATATGCACTAACAAACTGCTTTAGAGCACTGTGAGCGCGCTTAAGTCGGTCCAAATTGACCTAAAGCGTGCTCTAAAGCACTCGCTCTTTCACCGCCTTACGTCATTGATGACGTCATCGTTTCTGCTATCAGTGCTTTAGTCAAATAGGTGGAGCAGTGAAAGCGCTAATGTCAAAATCGATTTGACACATATAAAATCCCACACGTTTGCAGCCAGCTGATGTTTCTCAAGTTTTGATTTTAATGAGTTTGTCTCTAATGGAAATGAGAGTGGATTTGGCGCACATTTTTCGGGGATTAGCTTAGGCTTTGTTAAAGAAAATAAAAACAAAACTGACATTTTGACAGATGAACACGTGAGCGCGCTTATATCCATTCCAAATTGACTAGAGCCATTAAAGCAGTGATAGCTTTGTGAGCGTGCTAAATCAATTTGGACCGTCCGTGAGTACTGTATACGCTTTTAGCAGCGTTTGTACAATTTGGAACACAGCGTCAATCGTTATCGAATCTCTCTTTTCTTCTTGTATAGAAAAAAAGAGAGAATCGATAAGGATTGAGTGTTTAGTTCATTCATTCGTTATTAGTTTTAATATTTCATTCATTAATTTGGCATACGACAGTTAACGACAGTCAAATCAAAAGTAGGTCAAGCTTGACACTTGCAGCGCGACTCTAGCCCTAACGATAGTTGAAATAAGAACGGTACATAGTCCAATGTGCCAAGCTTGACTGTACTGTACTTAGATTATGGCGTGGACAATGTGCAGTTGTGTTTGTAATTATTGAAAAGTGCATTATAACTATCAACCCTGAACAGGTGTGATAAAGATGAACTGTGGAATTGGGCGAATAGCAAGGCCAAGGAATATACTACTCTCTAGAGTTACAGACCATCATATGCAGACCATGTGCATGTGCCGCACATGAGACATTTTGGCAATAAACAATAAATCATGAAGGCACAAAGTTTAATTAAAATAATATCACGTAGTTTACGCGTTTAAAAACCTACCTACTTAGAGAGCACATGTGAAAGAAAATCTTTTGTGCTTGGTGAATTTTGATGATATAGCAGATATAATGAATTTTGGAGACCACACCGAAGAGACTGATATTATATTGTAGTAACTGGCAGGTGCACGAAGAAAGAATTAACGATTAATGAAGATTAAATTTTTATTGAGTGTAAGTTAAATTATTATTCTACTAGTACTCAACCAAGTATTTATTTATAAGCCTTATCAAGTTCAAAAGATTAGGTACTACAATAGACTAGAGTTACACACAAAATTCTTGATAAACAGGACTTTTATCTGCTACTATTACTTAATAGGCAATTAATGATTTTCTGATAGCTTAGTGTAATGATTCATAAATTTCAATCAGTCGCTTACCACCAAACTAAATAGTCTTTTTCCTAGTTGAAAAAGTCATTAATTTTTTTTTATAATAATTCATTTGTTGGTTTAAAAAGAACTCTAAGTCCTTAAACATTTAGACTGTGTGTGAACTGTGCTTCTTATGAACAATAATAATAATAAAATAATAATAATTAATATAAATATTTATAAATTAAATTATAATAATTTAAAAAACCAACACTGAAGGATTATCAGCAAAATTGCTGCCTGTCCTACATATATCTAATAATAATAATAAAAGGCTTTGAAGCCATTTAATAGCTATATAATAGCCACATAATATGGCAGACCCAATAACAATACAACCATTACCAAATGCAACACCGTCCGGAGAGCCCGTAGAGGTTGATCATGTTGTTACTTCACAACCAATTGGAGATTCTACTATAGAAGCACCTCATATTACAAATCCTGAAGAAGAAGAAGAAAAGAGAAGAAAACAAGCCGAGGAAAAATGTTGTGTTGATGATGATCCATATTGTTGTGATGATAATGAAATAGACTGTTATTGCCTTACCTTCTTTTTTAGATTATTTTTTATGCCATGTAGAATGTGCATTCGTGCTTGTGGGGAATGCACGGATGATTGTTGCACGGGCTGTGCGGATGGCTTCCATAATTGTTGTGAAGGTTCAGACGGGGAAGCGGGCAGTGGGGATGGTTGCTGTAATGATGACTGTTGTGGTGATGACTGTTGTGGGGATGGCTGTTGTGGGGATGGTTGTGGGGATGACTGTTGTGGGGATGACGGTTGTGGGGATGACTGTTGTGGGGATGACTGTTGTGGGGATGGCTGTGGTGGGGATTGATTGTTGGGATTGCTAAATATTAAAAAATTAATTTATAAGAGATGCAAAAAATATATTTGGTTATTAAAATAATATCTTATATTGCCAATTATTGAAAATATACCTACAATTATTTTAATACTTTAAGGTTAAAGACTGTAGGAATAAGTACAATGCAAATTGATATTTACAATAGTGTTTTGTTTAGTTTATATTTTTTTACATAGATACAGTACATAACAAATTAATAAAAACAATAATAAAAATGATTATTTCTTTCACAAAAAACTACATAAGTAATATAATTAACTAATTAATTCACATAATTCTTAACACATAATGGTTTATTTGTGTGAGATTGGAGCCCAAACTTAACCAGGAGTCCAATTCTTGAAGATCACCAAAAACATTCGAAATTGCAGGATTTTCTTTTCAAAAGTGGATAATGATATTTGTTTAATGGGCAGGTTTCTTTAGATAGATTGGTAATTGGTGAAAACAGAATAATAAAAATATCCCAAAATTTATAAAATAATAATGTAGGTATACATGTCAGTAGGTAAATAATAATAACAAATGAACAGATTTTTTCCAACTGTACAAAACATGCAGATTTGTGCCAGGCTGTTCTCATGCAACCCCATTTTTATTGTGTAGCACCCTTAAGGGCTCCCGCACACGACCGAGAATCGGTGGGTGATTATCGGCCAGGACAAGGACGGAAGATTCAGGTGATAACACGTCAGAGCGGGATGCCGACAAAAAATCGGTCACCGATTCTCGGTCGTGTGCGGGATCCCTAACTTGGTCACTTTTTGGTAACTATGTGAAAGTGATGCGATGATGTAGGGTTGCCGACAATCAGATCACCTCTCCTTGTATGCATTTAGTTTTTGTCAATTATGTTTTTTAATTGGCTCGTAGATCCTGATTCTATCTGGATTTTGGGCTGCACGCAGCCTACTCTATTGTGGAGAAGGCTGTGCATATTATGTCTATCTGAAGGGGCCTATTCTAATTATTGAGGTATATTATCTACTAACTAATTAAATATGTAGACAGACATGCAGTTGCAGCTGAAGTGGCAAAAGTTGTTGTTATTTTGATTCAGAATAAGAGCTCCCCGCACACGACCGAGAATCGCTGGCCGATTATCGGCCAGGACAAGGACGGAAGATTCAAGTGATAACACGTCAGAGCGGGATGCCGACAAAAAATCGGCCACCGATTCTCGGTCGTGTGCGGGAGCTTTTAAACAGTTAGCGCGTCGATTTTACTGCCTACGTTGCTTTACGAAAGTTTATTATATTTATTCAAACGTGTCGTTTCAAAATGCAAAAAATATATACGTAAAAGATTACTTGAACAAAGTTATCCAAAGTATTCAATTGATTGATCTATTATAACAATTGTTTGTCGTGCCCTAACAGGGCGTCATTGTACTTACAATAAACGAAATGAATTACCAAATTACTTGTCCACAAGGCTGTTTTTTTTTTAGTAATGTATCACTCAGTATAGGCATTTTAAGAAAGTCAATAAATATAAATTTTTCTTTTCAGATTGTACTGCCCAAATCTGAATTGAACTGAATTTTGAAGGTATTTATTTATGTTTAATAAAATCATTTTTTACTTTTCCGTCAGTAGTATAATAATTCACTGTAATAAAAACTGTACAGGATGTCGTCAAATTATGACGCTACTTCAACCACCCCTTCCCGAATACCTTCTAACACAAATACCATCACGCCAAGTGCTCCCACAGAAAGCATACCATCCGAATTGTTGTCAAACTCAGTGACAACAGCAAGTGCACCTCCAATGACCCCACCACCAGATTACAATGACGTCATGGCTGGTAACGTAAAACCACCAACATATGAATCTCAGGTTTTAGTTGACCCTCCCATCACAGTACAGCCCCGTGTGGACGCTCCAATCACAGAACTGCCCAACGTGGATACTCCAATCACAGAACAGCTCAATCCAGTCAACTATCCCCAAAGAAGGGCAAATGTGGTATCGTCAGCCAGTAGCTACGACAATATAGGTTGTGAACCATACTACGATCCATACAAAAATAACTGTTTAGTGTGTCTATTTTGTAACATTGTTTGTCGGCCAATAACAACTGTTCTTCATTGTTGCAATGATTTTTGCGAATGTTGTGATGAAGATAGGAACAAACCACGGCAACGTTATTCTGTCTCTGCATTTGAAAACAGAAACAGAAGGCGACAATATTTTCAAGACAATACTATGTATGTTACAAATCACAATATTTTTAACAATGATACAGATTATGTCGCGGTCGCTGTAAGTGATACATGTGGGAATTACGGAGGTGACACAACGGGTGAAGGTTTTGATGGGAACACAGGCTGTAATATAGATGGTGGGGATTGCAGGGCTTCAGGGGGCGGATATAGTGGTGATACTGGGGTCGGATATTGTGGTGACACTGGGGGCGGAGATTGTGGTGACACTGGGGGTGGAGATTGTGGTGATACTGGGGGTGGAGATTGTGGTGACACTGGGGGTGGAGATTGTGGTGACACTGGGGGTGGAGATTGTGGTGATACTGGGGGTGGAGATTGTGGTGACACTGGGGGTGGAGATTGTGGTGATACTGGGGGTGGAGATTGTGGTGACACTGGGGGTGGAGATTGTGGTGATACTGGGGGCGGAGATTGTGGTGACACTGGGGGTGGAGATTGTGGTGATACTGGGGGTGGAGATTGTGGTGACACTGGGGGTGGAGATTGTGGTGACACTGGGGGTGGAGATTGTGGTGATACTGGGGGTGGAGATTGTGGTGACACTGGGGGTGGAGATTGTGGTGATACTGGGGGTGGAGATTGTGGTGACACTGGGGGTGGAGATTGTGGTGATACTGGGGGCGGAGATTGTGGTGGCTACGACGACTAACTAAATAATATCTTAAATGCATTTTAATTTTAAATAATAATATTATTCGAATTTTGTCTTAAACAAGTTTAAATCGTGATAAAGAAATTAAAATTGAATGGTCTGTTACCTTTAGCTATAGAGAAATATTTTTGTACTTTTTTATTGTTAGCTTTATTGTTTAAATGTACCATTTTTGGAATTCGATTTTATCTTATGATTTTTAAAAATATTTTTAAAGTAGCGTAAATATAATATTAATATAAATAAGGTGCTAAACATAGTAATTGAGTCATTTATTTACGTAAACTGTATTTTGTCCTTTTGTTGCGAGTGCTTAATTAAAAAGATTATTTAATAAATTTTAGCTTACAACAGGAACTTGTAACAGTAAAATAATAATTAAGATCGTAGATTAAGATACACAAACAAAACTTAAAAAAGCTCGCAATTTTATACACGGTACCTCTTAGATAGCATAAGTGACTATTTTCATAGTTTGAACTGATTTTGTGCCATAGTAAAGTCTGAATCATTCTTTTTTAACAGATTTAAAAATAGTCGACCCATCTAATATTGTCAAAAATAACTTTTGTTCGATTTATGTGCCGCGATCTGCTGTATTTTACCTATATCTAAACTATGCTCGTTTATTGTGGAATATTGATATATTTAGTTTTAAGTTTTTATATAAAAAATATATTCTGTCATATTTTATATAATAATATTCTAAGTTATGAGTATGGAAAGGTTATGACCAATAAATACATTTTTACCCATGTCATATGCTTTCATTTTAAATTTTTACCTAGGTACATACCTGTTTTAAGTATTTTTTATTATTAGCCTACATAAAACTTGCGCGATTAGGTAATATTCACTAATTTTATTTGCTTAAGAAATAAAGCAGAAAAAATACACCAAAACTGATTTGAAGAACACTTTTATTTTTGGACAACACCAATTACAAGTTACAACACACATAAAATGACTAG
Organism: Athrips mouffetella; assembly: GCA_947532105.1. Taxonomy (NCBI): domain Eukaryota; kingdom Metazoa; phylum Arthropoda; class Insecta; order Lepidoptera; family Gelechiidae; genus Athrips; species Athrips mouffetella. The sequence goes on from OX383980.1 coordinate 18,256,664, forward strand.
ATATGCAGAAACAGTAAACTATTAAAGAGTATTAGCAAACTATAACAGAGTTAACTATTGTGTATAGGTACTGGGACCCAATCCTTTAATTAATTAACTAAGTGATTTTCGGATTTAAATTAATTAATTTCATAACATCCCATGAAACGTCGACTGCAGGACAGGGCGCTCTCTCCAGGATTTCAGCTTTTGCTGGAACAATGTGGAGGGAAAGCACCATAGTCACCACGCTTATCAGCGTTGCGGCTGGCATGTTGTTGGTCACCGCAGTATGTCAGATAATACAAGACACAGAAGGATGTTGCTGCCCATCCTCCTGTTCGCAATCGCTTAGTCGCCTCTTACGACACCCACGGGTCTCTACCCGGGGTGGGTGGGTGTGGGTACCCATCTCTATGGGTATTCAATATTTTAATAACTAGTTAAATAATATATAAATATTTATAGACTTGAGCTGTGTCTAATCGAAACAATACACTAACTGCCTAAAACATCTAAAAGTTTTAATTAGATGAAAATGCAAATTAAGGCTAGAGATTAAATTTCAAAAGTTTTACAATGGCCATTGTTAAAAAAATCTTAAGGTGGTAATTTTTTTTTGTGGCAGTTTCAGCTAAATGTATGTTTTTTAAAATGTACACCAGATATCTGATAGTATTTTTTTAAATACTTTGAAGGCAGAAAACGTTCAGCCGGATAAGTGATTATATTTTTGAAAGAAATACTGTAGAAAATATAATGTACATTTAAAAAAATAGTAACTACGTAAGCCCTAAAAAAATATTTCCACCATTATATATTTTTTACACTTAAAATAAATAACATGATTCTGAACTATACTTACTTAATAGAATACAAAATTTAAAAATAATGACCTAAATTAAATAGGTAATATTTACTAAATTTTCAAATCAAATTAATAGCCTAGATTTCAGCTATGCAATTTGTCGATAGATTATAGCAGTGATATCGTATATTTTTATAATTTAACTTTATATTATTTTATATCGAACAAGGCATTCTAGGAAGCCAAAAGTCAGCCAATATTAATCACCTACACTTTTGTTTATTAAGTGTATTACACTCCGTTAAAACGATGTTCCTCTCATGGGTGATTCATAAGATGTAAAAAATCTTTTTTAAATTGATTGTGATTCAATTTTGTATTACATATCATCAATAAATCCAATTAGATAATTATTACCCGACTGCGGCTAAGCCCAAAAGATAGTCTAATAGGATCGTGTAGAAAATCGGGATTATTTGGCGTTACATATTAGGATTGTATTCTCTTCGTACACTTGTTTCCTAATCATATTAGACCAATATTACTCGGAGCACCGGAAATTAAATTGATGTATGGGTGAGTTATGATGTCATCAATTTTTTGTGTGGATATTTTTGTTTCTTTTTCTACAGAATCCTATCATGTGGGGTATCTAATGAAAGGGATTTATGAGCCGATTCTAAAAATATAGCACATCTTAATATTCTAGTCACTAGTTTCCTAAAATTTTTAAAAATACATATGTTCAAACAAACCAAGTTTGGGCTTTTCCTGGTAGAAAATGGCTGAATTATTTTTTGTAAAATATTAATGAAATGACTCATAATATCCTCATATCCAACGTCATGAAAGCATTTTTGAAAATATTAAAAAGAACTATATTTTTTTTAATAAGAAAGCTGTTAGCTTGTTTAGTACTTTCTTTTGCTTCTTTTTTTAATTTTTGGGAACCAGTTACTGAATGTAAGATAAACTATATTTCTAGAATCAACTTGAGGAGCCCTTTCATTGGATACCCATAATGATAGGTTTTTGTAGAAAAGAATATAAAATTCCGGACTAAAATTCAAACAGGTTTCTTCCCTTCTTTTTTTTTCTTTTTCTATCCTGTACTGTCCCACTGCAAAGGCCTCCCCCTCGTCCCTCCAACCATCGCGGTCCTGAGCGAATTCCCACCAATCGCGTTGGTACGAGTCTTATTAAAAAAACATAGTTCTGATTAACATATTGAAAAATGCTTTTAGGAAGTCGGAAATGAGGATATAACGATTCATTTGATTTATATTTTTCAAAAGTTTGTTCAGCCATTTCCTACCAGGAAGAGGCCAAACTTGGTATGTTTTGAAAATATTTTTCAAGTTTTTAGGAACCTAGTGACTGAAATATAAAGATGTATTATATTTTTAGAATCGGCTCAAAAGCCCTTTCATTAGGTACCCCACATGATAGGTTTCTGCAAAAAAAAAATCCATACAAAAATAAAACTCTCCCATACATCAATGGAATTTCCGGTGCTCCGAGTCATATTAGTCTAATAGGACGAAGAAACAAGTGTACGAAGTTACACAATTCTAATATGTAACGCTGCGAGATTACACGATCCTTTAAGACTAGGAGGGTTATGTGCAGTGCAAGGAACATACTACTCTTTCAACCGGTTATGTGTTTGAACCGTATCACCTGTATGTATGTATGTCCGTTCCGTTATACGTGTCGAGTGACACTACGTATATAGGGTGACTTTTAATTAGTTCTTGATAGAAAAATGTATGAATGTACTCATGATACTGAACAACTTTCCCCAAGGAATATAGGTCGAAATACGAAAATCAAGTTTTTACCTCCAATAGAAACTGCATCAGCTGATAGCGCATTTTGTATGGTAGGTCAAATATGGTTTTTCGTATTTCGACCTATGTTCCTTGGGGAAAGTTGTTCAGTACCTATCATGTCTCATGTCTATCATATCTTTTGCTATCAGGAACTAATTAAAAGTCACGTTATATTAAAATAAAATTAAGAATATTTTTTTTGGTGGATTTTGGGACCCAATTTGAGCATCACCTAAATATTTATAGTAGTTTATTGTAGTATATTATTATATACTATTTATATAATAAAAACAATGGTTATGAACTATTTGAAGTAAGAAACCTCAAAACTAAAAAGAATTAAACAAGAGAAAATAGAAGAGAAACGGTCGGGTTTTTCGTTTTTTAACTGTTAATGATTCAGATTCTAACCCTTACAAGAATCATAATATAAAGGGTGTAAGGGGCGGTGTACCGAAAACTGAAAGGTCGTGCTCAGCCAACGAAACTGAACAACTTTCCCAAAGAAACATATTTGGGAAATGTAATTTTTTTTTGACCTCTCCATATAAATTGCTCACTCTGCTCAAACAGTTTGTATGGAGAGGTCGATTTTTTTTTTCATTTCCCAGAATAGTTTCTTTGGGAAAGTTGTTCAGTTTCGTTGACTGAGCACGCCCTTTCAGTTTTCGGTACACCGTCCCTTACACCCTGTATATTTTTTATTCCATCCAATTCTTTTTCTTGTGTGTTCTCTCGTAAAATAATTAGTCAAATATCAGTTGTTTTGGTTCCATATGTTATAATTAGCTATTTCATGTTCGAATTGGCTTCCCGGTGTGTAATACCTTAGGAACATTTATTCAAGGAACATTTATACTACAAAACATTTAGATTTTCATAAATTGACATTATAACATATTGCTGTTTTATACACTCACAGACAAAAATAACCGGCCGGTCTATTTTCTGTCGTACATTTCCATACAAGTAAGGGATCAAATGAAGCGTCAATATATTTCCTAAACGAAATAAATATCCGTGAATAAACAGTGAGATCATTAACCGTCCCCGTATTACAATTATTTTGTTTCCTGCACCCAAAGGTTGCCTGGAAGAAATTGCTTTTTAGCAATAAGGCCGCCTATTGTGCTCCGTATTTCATTTTGTATTTTTTTTCTTTTGTAAATTTTGTATTTCTGTGTGCAATAAAGAGTATTGTATTGTATTGTATTGTAAATAAGGTGTCTGACTACCGATTCTTGAAGATTAGACCTGTGCACGGTATGTAGGAAGTTCCGTGCATCGTTCAGAAAAAAATATACGTCATTTTGTCAGATATCTCTTACATTTAGCGAATTAAAATGTTTAGAGTGTCGCACAGGTTTTTTGGAACATTTTAAATATACCTAATCTTTGACAATATTGTTAGTAAGGATCTTATCTAAAGACCTCATCAATCAGATTTTTATTTTTATTCAATTTAGGTAAGATATTGACGCTTTGTTTGACCCCTTACTTGTATGAAAATGTACAACAGAAAATAGACCGGCCGGTTATTTTTGCCTATGAGTATATTAAGTGTTATAATTTTTTTTATCTACGTATAAGTGACATTAAAGCGTATTTTAATGAAGCATGATACTCGTTAGCTCCTTATTTAAGAGTGAAGATAATGCAGAAGATAACTTTTGAATTGAATTAGTACGAGTATATACTTACTTGGTGATTTGATAAGGTAAGAATTTAAAAACATCTACCAAAATATGGAGTTACATTCATACTATTTCAGAATGATAAAAAATTACACTTCTAAAACTGGTTGCACACACATAAATATTATCATATACTTTTGGTATAAACATCCAAATGATGAAAAATCGCTTCTGTATGAAACGCAAGTACATAAACTCTAAAAATTCTAAATTTTAAGTACCTACCCTATTAAGAGATTTGTATAATTATTGGTGATTTTGTTTCATTTTTGTTTATTTGACCCCTGCCGACTTGTCTCGACCGTAGCATGATAAAAACACACAGACCGATATTTCATAATAACGGTTTGTACCGATTTAATGTAATATTTATAATAAGTTTTTAATTGCTGATCATCAGAATTTAGGCAGAGATTAAATTAACTGTTATTTTATATGTCATAAGCACCGAAACAATAAATTAACATTATTGAGCTTATAAATACTACAAACATTGGCGTGAAATATTACCCTGCGACGTAAATCCGGTACTTACATAAAAATGGTTCGTTGGAAATTGGTCAACTTTCCTCAAAAATTCCAAAAACGGTTAATGGCACTCAAAATAACAATTTGGAAGTCGTCAGTTTAACACCAATGGCACCAATTTATAATAATAATAAGTTTGGTAGAATACAGGGATCTATTATATTAATAATAATTAAATTTATTGTAGTTTATTTAAAACTATAATAATTTATTTTTACCTCATAAAATACATATATTATCTCTAAATATATTTGATTTATCTATAATACGAGAATATAAGTTATGGATTGGACAACACGTTGATACATGCATAATGTACCTACAATACTTAATATTTATATTTCAGTTAATACTATGAGATTTCACTAAATTAAAGGTAACGTTAAGAATTTTAATGAATAGGTAGTTTATCTGTTGAGACTAGATTGTTATTATGAACGTAAAATATAGTTGACTATATTCTACACCGATACACTTATAGATATAGACAATAATTTATTAGTTTTAATTTAGTTATGATTTTTAATGGATTTGGAATGTCAACAAAAAAGATATACCTACATCTAAGGCCAACTGCAATTATTTGACATTTAATATATTATGAAGCAAATGTCAAATTTTTTAGCGTGAGTGAACGAAGAGTGAATGAAAAGCGATTATTTAGGGGTAATACTTTTTACACCATATTAAAACAGATCGGACATTTTGTATAAGTGATTTCTTTTTTCATATTTCGACCTTCCAAGTTTTGACTTGAGGAAAGTTCTTCAGTTTCATTTTATTTATTGGCAATGGGCTTACTCTTGACCTCGATCGAGTCTTGAAGATAGAGATGAGGTCGACGATGGAACCAGCTTGCCCAGAAGAAGCCTATTCACTCGCGACTTGAATAGATTCGGGTTATATGAACTCGGGAACACAGACGCAGGCAGAGAATTCCACTCTTTAGCCTCATGGTCTTAATGCATGGTTTTAAATTCTCGTGAGGTCATAGTACACCCAGTATATGACAAAAAAAACCGACCAAGTGCGAGTCGGACTCGCGCCCTAAGGGTTCCGTACCTATCTACCATATGATATACTAAAAGCTTTTGCTCTTTGATTTTAAAAACTCTGCGACCATCCAACTCGACTCCTCTTTTATAGAAAAGTTCTTGAAACGGGAGCTCACCTTAATTGGTTAAAATTAGTTGTAAGAAAAATTGAAATATTTAATGATTTTAGACCTTTCCCTTTATTTGTACTGTGAGATGAGACCTAGCTTCTTGCCAAATTTCATAATTTTAGGTCAACGGGAAGGACCCTGTAGGTTTTGCTTTTTTGCATAAATGTATGGAGATGAGGACATAAAAAGCCATATGTTTTGATTGCGTCGTTGTGAAAAATTGAAATTTTCAGATCTTGTGTGGTTCATGGACCTTAATATTCGTTATCAATTTCAACCTGATACCTCTTCTCGTTCGTGAGAGAAAGGGTCTTGACAGACAGACAGACGGACAACAAAGTGATCCTATAAGGGTTCTGTCTTTTTATTTTGAGGTACGGAACCCTAAAAAGAAAGAAAACAGATCCTCTCTTGATGTAGTTTATCATATCACCTCATCTACATTTTAACACGGCCTAATTTTAGATTAGATATTGCTTCGTAGAATATTAGATGACATATATGAATGAATAATTGTTTTCTTATGAGAGTTAGTCATCGCTTGTAACATTATTTTTTTTAGTAAAATACTGTTCTGACTGATACAACAGTATAAAGACAACATACGTAGATTCTACATGCCCTAAACATAAAATAATAGGTATTATGATTTGTTATTATAGGAAAAATAATACAATTTTTACTACCTACCTACTTATTTCTTAAAGGTGAACTTGTCAAATAGGTACTTAAAATTAATTAAATTAAATATATCATGATACAACTGTTCTGAACTCATACATGATGTAAGGAGTATAGTAATATTCTTTGAGATCGGATCATCATGCCTACCCACATACATTTGTAAGAAATATTTTTTATATTAGGTGTAAAGAAAATTAGTAAGCTCTATTCTAGCTTGTCACTTAGACCATGTAAGTAACTGAACAACTTTCCCAAAGGAACATTACGTAGATCGAAATAAAAAAAAAAAAACATTTTTATATTCAGCTGGTGCTATTTCTATGGGAAGTTGAATATATTTTTCGTATTTCGACCTATTATGTTTCCTGAAAAAAGTTGTTCAGTTTCACTACCTGAGTAACACGCTAACACAGTGCCTGCAAATTTTGTTACACCTAGTATTAATCCGGATAAGGGCAACATATTATGCAAGCTATAAAAACATATTCGTGATTAAAAGTGAATAAAAATCACATCTAAGCATGAAAGTAGAATCATGAAAGCATGAAGCATGAAAGTAGAATTAATGCAGTGGAAATGAGAGCGCTAAGGAGTATGATTGGTGTTAAATTGAGTGACAGGATTAGAAATAGTGTGATAAGAGAATGTTGTGGCGTAAAAGAAGACGTAGTGACCAAAATCGAGAAAGGGATGCTGAGATGGTTTGGTCATGTAGAGAGGATGAATGAACGAAGATTGACGAAAGAGATCTACCAGGCGAGAGTGAATGGAAACGTTGGAAGGGGAAGGCCTAGGCGAACGTACCAGGACCAAATTCAGGACGTTCTGAATAAAGGCCAGGTTAAAAGTACCCTAAACCGACGAGCATGTATGAAAGGATTGATGAAAGTACAGGAAGCAAGGGAAGTATGTCAAGATCGTAGCAGGTGGAGGACTGTGGTCTCTGCCTACCCCAACGGGAAAGAGGCGTGATGTTATGTATGTATAAAAACATATTCGTGATTAAAAGTGAATAAAAATCACATCTATTTCTTTTAATAATAAAGAAGTACTAAATGGCACTCGATAAAAGTACGAGTAGAATAAAATTCACAGTAAAAATATTAGGTACTTAGGATGTAAAATATCTTGATTTAGGATGACTACACACCATGATATACTATTACTCATGTTTTTTTAAAGGTACTGGTTTAAGCTACTATCACACCTTCCCTTATTCAGAAACGAATTCGGCATACATTGTTCGAAGTAAGGATATTGGAATTAACAAAACCAAGAGATCCCGTGTGGTGCCGGCAAAGAATAGTACCAACCCTTACATACCCGTGGGTGTCGTAAGAGGCGACTAAGGGTTATAAACTGGAGGACGGGCAGCAGCATCCTCCTTTGTATTTAACATCTGACTTACTGCGGCCACCTACAACCGCGGTCCATGGTGCCAGCCGTAACGCTTACAAGCGAGGTGACTATGGTACTTCCCCCTCTACATTTTTCCAGAAAAAGCTAGAATTCTAGAGGGAGCTCCCTGTCCTGTAGTGGACGTTTCATGGGATGTTATGATGATGATGATGATGATGATGATGAAGAGATTCCCTGAGAGAACTGTTCAAGGAAATCAACATAATGACAGTGCCATGCCAGTATATATATGAAAATATTATGTATGCTAGAAAGAACATTCATCAATTACCTAAAATTTGTGACAGGCATAATTTTAATACTAGAAATAAGCACAAAATTGATCAACCATATACTAGATTAACTAAAGTCAATACATCTTTCGTTGGTCTGTGTGTACGACACTACAACAAAATACCTGACAATATAGTGCAATTACCTGAGAGAAAGTTTAAATAATGTGTAAAGGAAACGTTATGTAAAAAAGCTTACTATAGATTAGATGACTATATGAATGACAAAGAGGTATGGTGCTCTGATATTCCAGCGAAACACAAGAAACACATTGTAAAAAGCCGACTCTTAAAGTAGGCCGTGCTGCAGTGGTTTCTTGCCGTTTCTTTTACGCTGCCACAGCACGATCCGAAACGGCGTAGACTCGCTCTATTTGAATTGTATTCTGCATGACATTCAATAAGTATTCTGTAAAGAATCTACATTGAATAAATAATCTGAATCTGAATCAAGTCTCCCAGCAATGTATGCTTAATTAGTCTTTAAATTTGGGAAGGTGCGCTTGCGGCTTTATTCAAATATTTTTACGATCTTACCTATTTTAATAATTTCCTCGTTATTACCATATCTTCTTAAATATCAGTTTCTTTAAAAACAGCGTTAGGGCTGTCGCAGTTGAAGTGTATGTATCTTGATGTGGGTGATTCTGCAACGGGCGTTTCTTGATCGTCGTCTTCTGGCTTCGAGTATTTTGGTGAGGATTCAGAATGGAACTCCTGGCGGACATTACCTGAGGAGAAGTTCGTAAGTAGTAATGACATTTATTTATCAGGTTCGTTTATTTATTTCTTAGTCTTTTAAGGAAAGTAAATATTACTCATGCAGCTAAATTATATCTAATAGTAATAAAATCTAGCGCAAAATGTAGAAACTATATTAACTCTAAAGAACCAAAAAGTCTTAAAATATAATGAAATATTTCGATACATCTAAACGGACAAACTGTACACTAAATGTCTATTTTACATCACAAAAACTCTACAAAGCAACAAAAAAAGGAGCCAAAAAAAAACAATACTTACAATCAAAGCCAAGCATCAAATAGCTTCAAACTAAGAAAAAATAACACACCAATACTCTACTTGCTTATTTACACACCGCACTTTCAACAAAAAAAAAACTCGTTAACAGCTAGGTAAAAAAAAATGGGAAAAAGTCGCCGTGAACATAAAAAAAGTCTAAACTTCCAAAATATGATGCAAACAGCAACCGAGAAAACCGAATATTATTATTATTATTTTTTTAAATTATCTATCGAAATCAATCAATAAAAAATACGGTTTGTGTGCTGTCATGCAAGCCGCTAAGCTTATCATGCACGATAACATACAAATAACTGAAAGTAAAACAGTCATATTAACCGAAAAAGAAAAATAATCAAACATAAGAAAAAAAAACCGGCCAAGTGCGAGTCGGACTCGCGCACTGAGGGTTCCGTACCACCACATAAACATAATTGTATTAGTTGAAATTTCAGTAAGTTAATGTGCTAGATTTTTTGAGTCCGACACGCGCTTGACCAAATTTTATTATTTGTTGTTATTTTTTTAAATTTTAATTTGTTAATTTTATAGGTAGGTACAAATATTTGCATGATTTATTATAATCTAAATATTCAGGACTTCATAACTGCTTTCATGACATCTTTTTATACTGCATTTATAGCAAATAAATAATTTCATTTCATTTTCATTTCATTTCATAGCCTATGCACTATTAACATACCAATTTTCAAGTTTGTAAGTGTTCCCGTTTTTAAATAGAACTAAAACAAAAATCGCCTCAGCAACCATCCAACTTGACCCCTCTCTTATATGAATGTTCTTGAAATGGGAGCTCACCACAATTGGTTACCATTAGTTGTGAGAAAAGTTGTAATATTTAATGATTTCAGACTTTTCCCATTATTTGTACTGTGAGACCTAGCTTCTTGCCAAATTTCATAATTTTAGGTCAACGGGAAGTACCCTGTAGGTTTTTCATTTTTGAATAAATGTATGGAGATGAGGACATAAAATGCCATATCTTTTGATCGCGTCGTTGTAAAAAATTTAAATTTTCAGATCTTGTGTAGTTCATGGATCCTAATATATGGTATTAATTTCAACCTGATACCTTTACCCGTTCGTGAGATAAAGGGTCTTGACAGACAGACAGACAGACAGACAGACAGACAGACAGACAGACGGACAACAAAGTGATCCTATAAGGGTTCCGTTTTTTTCTTTTGAGGTACGGAACCCTAAAAAGGGCAAAGTTGCTTGCCTTTTTTCCTATCTTTATACAGGGTGTTAATTTAATTGCGTGCCATAGCTTAGGGGGTGTGTCAGTAACGATAAAGGAACACAAAAAAAAATATTTAAAAAATCCTCCTTAAAAAAAACAAACTCCATTGAAATTAAACTAACGCAGAGGGCAATGACCCGGACGGTGCACCGCGCTATCACCGAGCCAGCGCGCGAGTATCAGTGGTAAAGGTAGTCTTTCTTGTTTTGTGTGTGACTCCCATACCTAATAAATAAAAAAGTTAAATATTATTTATTATTGATACTAAAAATAAATTAAGTAGGATTTTTTTTTGTGTTCCTTAATGGTTACTGAAACACCCCCTAAGCTATGGCACGCAATTAATTTAACACCCTGTATTTAGCGTCTTATCGACTTTTAACTGGCAAGCTTTCGACGACTAACCGAAATTTACGAAACAAAACAAAAAAAAGTAAAATATCTGTGCAGAACATATTTAATTAACATTATTATTTTGCTAATACCACATATTCGAATCAAACATATTTAATCGCATATTCACAAATATAACACAATTAAAATGGGTACATGAAAATTAATCCCCACTCCAAAATCCCCACTAATGAAAACAGTACTATTATCCCTATGGATAAAAAAATCCACTATCCTTACATAATTTATGTTCCACTTTTAAAATCCCCATCAGTAAGGATTTGTGAGTGGGGGGATTCGTTGAATGATAAATGGAATTAAATTATTAAATTGAAAACTATTTTAAATATTAAGTGCATTGTACATAATACGCAGATAGCTTTGCATTACAATTAGTTAAGTAGGATACTGTGCAGTAAACTTAATAAAATAAAATGACCAGTCTTATAATTAACCTACCGTTACATACAAATACAACAGCATTAAAAAATCCGGTTATATAGGGTGACTTTTAATTAGTTCTTGATAGAAAAAGGTGTGAATGTACTCATGATACTGAACAACTTTCCCCAAGGAACATAGGTCGAAATACGAAAATCAAGTTTTGACCTCCCATAGAAACTGCATCAGCTGATAGCGCATTTTGTATGGGAGGTCAAATTTGGTTTTTCGTATTTCAACCTATGTTCCTTAGGAACAGTTGTTTAGTATCATGATTACATTCATATCTTTTGCTATCAAGAACTAATAAATAGTCACCCTATATATCGTCAAGTGGGTATTCCCCTTTCCCTCTTTTACAGAGCGTCTTTTAAGTTAAAACTCCTTTACATCTATTGCTGGCATTATCCTTTTTAAGGCGAAACATGGCCAACTTAAAATGCGTTTCTTTGATTCGACTACATGCGCCTAAAGGAGCTTTAACTTTAGAGATCCTTTCTGCAATTGGCAGTGAGAGACAGAGCAGAAACATAAGAGATGAAATCTTAATTAGCACGTCATTTTATAACAAATGAAATTAGTTGTACGGTCAACCGCACGTTGGTAGAAACTTTTTTAACTTTATTGCCACGCCATAAGGTCCAAAAGTGTTTCTACTGACGTGCTGTTGAGTGTACTATTGTTGTGGTTTCAACTAACAATATTAAATTGTAAGATCGTAGCGGTTGGAAGGCCCGGAAGGTCTGTACCTACCTACCCCGACAGGAAAGAGGCGTAATGTCAATCAACTCTCGATTTAACTGACCCCCTTGTATGTGCAATTAAATTACAAAGTTCCATACAAGGGGGGTCAGGTAAATCGAGAGTTGGCAGTATTAGCCGACCGCTACAATTAGGCGCATGACAGATGTACCCCTTACCCCGCCTTCATACCGCGCTTCCCCTAGTTACCAACTAGTGACTGGCCGTCATATATTTAGTACATCGCGCTTGCGCTCTTCCAAAAATTATGCGAGCAGAGTAGGACGTAAGATGAGATGAAGCTGTCCCTTTCTAATAGATTTTGCATGACATTTTGTTTATGTTGCCATGACAACATCAACAAAATGTCATGCAAAATATTTGTTAAAAATCATTTTACCAAAGAGTTTTTAATCCAGATAAATCAAAGGCAAATGATTTTCTGCATTTATGAATATTTAATGAAAACTGAGAGAGAAATTTATACTTTGCACGTTGAAAATTATTCAAATAAGTATTTAAAATACGTATAAATAAAAATTTGTGGATATAAAACTTAACTTTTTGCACGGAAATTGTGCAAACTTCATTAGTATGGCAACAATTAGAAAGGGACGAAGTACATCGAACATGCTATCTTGCTCTGCTCGTTTTGCCTCTGTACAAATTGTTAGGAGTCCTCAATCATTGTAAATGTAAGATCATTGCTTGTCGTCGACATGCGCGTAATTGTAGCCGTCGGCTAGTAAAAAGTTTTTTTTAAATTACGTTCGCAGAAAAGCCCTATGGGATAATGATCTTTAGGGGAGGCCTAAGTCCAGCAGTTTACGTCTTTCGGCTGTATAACCTATGATAAGTATGATAAAATAATAGGATGTTGTAAATGCAAAAGCTTGTAACAGCTCAAGGGTTTGCTCAGACTGGGAAACTGAACAACCATTCCAAAAAACATGGGCCGAAATCGAAGATTTTTTTTTTGGCTTCTTATAAAACGCACTGTCGAATGTTGAAGATTTGTATGGAAAAAAAAATCTCTGATTTCGAAGCATGTTTTTCTGGGAAAGTAAACATTTTTTTTTTCTAATGTAATCATTTTGGGAAGTGGACGTTTTGGGAAGTGAACCTTATGGGAAGTGGACCTTGTGGGAAGTGGACCTAATGGGAAGTGGACCTTTTGGGAAGTGGACCTTATGGGAAGTGGACCTTATGGGCCTAAAGGGGTCTGAGTACACCCTTTAGCTGTCGAACGCTTTTGCATGTACCCGCTGTATAGTATAACTTATTCGAATACGAGTAAAATAAAATTGCACTTGAGCTTAAAGACTAGATAAAAATTAAAGTATGATCCATCTTTATCGTTTATTCCAACGCTTACCAACTTATTTTGCAGCTATAACAAAAGCAATCGGTTAAAGCTGTCAGAAAAAACAAGTTTGTAAAACAATGTTATTCTTTACGTCAAATATACTCTGGTTTTAGTGTCATGGCTGCCAAATGTATCGGTAAGCGTTGGAATATGCGAAACAATTGGACTTTAATTTTCCAGTTGTAGAAGGCTTCTTTAATGTTAAAACCCCTTTAAATATAATTTGGCACTTTTTCAAAAAACAGTATTTTGTTTATTGTCAATGGGCTTACTCTTGACCTCGATCTAGTCTTGAAGACAGAGATGAGGTCGACGATGGAACGAGCTTGCTCAGAAGAAGCCTATTCACTCGCGACTTGAATAGATTCGGGTTATATGAATGGGTCGAGTTGCTGGAGCTGTAACGTAGCTTTAAGGAGCTGTAACTTAAAGGATGCTTTCTCCAACTGGCGTATAAGGGTCATAGCCCACAGCGGCGATATTGTCAAATGCATACAAGCTACAAATATCGTTTGCATTTGAGATCTGTCCACGCAATCGACATGCAAGCGATAAAACAGTAAGGTAAACACGACCGCACATCAGTAGAAACACTTTTGGACCTTATGGCGTGGTAATAGAGTTGAAAAAGTTTCTACCGACAAGCGGTTGACCGTACCTATGGACTCCGGGTCACGGATAATTTTTTTTTTATTGCCAATACTCTTGACCTCGATCTAGCCTTGAGGACAGAGATGAGGTCGACGATGGAACGAGCTTGCCCAGAAGAAGCCTATTCACTCGCGACTTGAATAGATTCGAGGAAAAAGTGGCAAAAGTTCCAACAGTCGTGCACCTGAAGACTTCAGAGGAAAAACAAGAAATGTCAGTTGAAAGCTAATTTACATATTTAAAAAATAAAACATAACACTCACAAAACTTGCTGAGTAAAAAAAATCAAATAACGGGCCATAGACAATTATATTCACGGTTTTAAAATTTGTAAATTTTTCTGAAGTGTAGATTCAGTCCCGTGTGGTGCCGGCAAAGAATAGAACCAACCCATACATACCCGTAGGTGTCGTAAGAGGCGACTAAGGGTTAATGGAGGATGGGCAGCAGCATCCTCCTTTGTATCTTACATCTTATTTACTGCGGTCACCTACAACCGCGGTCCATGGTGCCAGCCGTAACGCTAACAAGCGAGGTGACTATGGCACTTCCCCTCCACATTTTTCCAGCAAAAGCTGGAATTCTGGAGGGAGCTCCCTGTAGTGGACGTTTCATGGGATGATGATTCACAAAAACGCTACTAAATGGCATTATTACATTCGTTGTTTTAAAAAGTCAATTTTATTGACTCTTATGTTTCTTGCTAAGTAAAAACAATTGAATGACGGGCCATAGAACATGACATTGATGGTTTTTGAATCTGTAAATTTCACTAAGGTGTAAATTTACAAAAAACGCCACTAAATGGCATTTTTACTTTAATTTTCACTTTTTTTGCCATTTCTTGTTTTTTCCCTGTAGAATCTGTGTTTGAGTGCGTGAACAGTCTTAGGTTCGGATCGAGCATAAATGTGTTACTGTTACAAGGTACTATGTCCGTAAGCTTTCGTTCACAACATGGAACCTATTTGACATTTGTGACACCCGATCTGATAATACAAATTTATTTGGTAAATAATTTAAATTATTTTCAACTATCGTAACGTTTACTATTTTTTCGTTCGAGTACAACTCTTACGTTCGAGATTATATAAAAAAAAAAAATGAATGAGGATCAAAAGTATCGATGTTCGTTACTTAGCCGAACAGATTTCATTGAAATATTTAGGACTGATCTGTTTTAGCCCAAGATATTGTATGCATAGTTCCATATACAACTATTATTTTTCGTTTATTTCATCGCTTATCAACATATTTTGCAGCTAAGTCAAAGCAATCAGTGAAATCTGGCAGAAAAAAATAAATTTGTAAAACAATGTTATTCTTTCCGTCAAAATATACTCTGGTTTTAGTGTCATCGCTGCAAAATGTGTAGGTAAGCGTTGGATTAAAGGAAAAAAAAACAGAGTATAATAGGTCTTTACCTATGAAATTGCCGTTTTGTATGGCGAATTTTAGATAAACAAAATTTTCAGTACTAACATTTTTGCATTTTTCTTAGGAATTATAAATCCAATTTTTCAATTTTTTTTAGGCATTATTGGGAAGAGATTAAGCTAACAGAAGCTTAAATTTATTTTCGAAAAATATTATCTGTAAAAAAATATAACAAATGTAATGATGAAATCGGACGACATTTAAGACGAACAACTTTCGAACCTTTAATTTTATATATCAAACGAAAGATAAAAACTTTATTTTATGCGTAAATTGATAACCTTGAAGTCAACTTTCAAATATAAGACAAATGAACAAAATAGCATTTAAATTATAGGAATTATGATCTCATTAATCTGTAAGGAAATTTCGGCAATTTCATAGGTAAAGACCTATTATTTGACGGAAAAAATAACATTGTTTTACAAACTTGTTTTTTCTGACAGCTTTAGCTGATTACTATTGATCATGGAGCACAATTGCCTTGATATAGCTGCAAAATGTGATGGTAAGCTTTGGCATAGACTCGTGAAACGGACTATATAGGGTGACTTTTAATTAGTTCTTGATAGAAAAAGGTATGAATGTACTCATGATACTGAACAACTTTTCTCAAGGAACATAGGTCGAAATACGAAAATCAAGTTTTGACCTGCCATAGAAACTGCATCAGCTGATAGCGCATTTTGTATGGGAGTTCAAATTTGGGTTTTCGTATTTCGACCTATGTTCCTTGGGAAAAGTTGTTCAATATCATGACATGCGTATCTTTTGCTATCAAGAACTAATTAAAAGTCAAAGTATACGATAATGGGTTACGTTAAAAAGAGGCTTGCATTACAATAATAGTAAAATTGATACTTTTACTTCTTAAAGATAAGCGTTCTAACGACTAGTTACCGAAAGAAACTTCTAGTTCTTTCTAAAGTATTTAAATATTGGGTTTTATACCCTATTACGCTTTTTATAAGTCAGATATTTAATAAACCGTAAGTACTGTTTAAAGTATTGATTTAACATCGCGCCCCTTCACATTGCGTTTAGTTCAAAACTACTAATAATAAATAATGAAATAAATAGTAGATTTTACAACAAGTGCACAAAACGAACCATTTCTCCGAGACTTTTAGCAGCCCGAGCCGAAGGCGAGGGCTGATTGTAATGTCGAGGATAAAATGGTTTTGTGGACGAGTTATAAACTCTGCTTTTCACTTTGATTGCGAGGAAATAAAAAGTAAAAGTACTCTCTAAATGTAACTGAAGAATGAGTTGTTCTGCTTTAGTGAAGAATATCGCATGGGGGGGTGCAGCAGGCCCGCGCGCAGGGCGTACACCACCGCGATTACTTTTTTGCCCTAGTGCACAAAATTCGATTTTGTGCAGCCTATATCCTGCACAAAGAAGCACTTTCAGAGCATGAGAAGTGAAAAATTTATTATAATCATAGAATTCCATTTCAACTAGGCACGATTTGAGCTTACTTCTAATATTAGACAAAGTAGCCGCATCTCGTATACGAATTTAGTCTCCCGCCCGGCGCATAATGTCACGTTCGCAAAATGCCAAACTAGGGTTTACCATAGCAAAATGTCACGTTAGCAGAATGTCACGTTCGCACGATGTCACATCTAATCGTGACATTGTGCGAACGTGACTGTGCCTAAGGATATTTCTACTATACAAAATTAAGTTAATAATACAGAAAACTAATGAATGACACACAGAATGGACATTTTTTTAAGTACCAAATCAATATAAAAAAAATATTCAAAAAAGTCCCAAATCTATAGTAGAATAAATCAAAAAAATTCTGTCCTAAAAACGTGTCATTTTGCAAACTTGTCATTTTGCGAACGTGACATATTGAGAAAGTGTCATTTTTCGAACGTGACAATATGCGCCGGGAGGGAATTTAGATCATTCTGGCCAGTTGGCAGTTTTCAAAGTGACGTAAAAAAGCATTGAAAAATTATATCACGTGTGTGACTATCAATGAAGGTAGACTTAGCCGCTACAAAAGTTATTTTGAAGAAAAACTGCCAAACTTACCATATTGCGACAATCCAAATAAATTGTATGAGTCACTATTTACTTTAGTACATAACTACTTTCTACTCAAACAAAAGCAAATGTGGAAACGGGCCATGTTATCTTAGCTTATATCTACCTAAAACAATCGAAAACACGTAGCTTGATAAGAATACCGCAGGAGAGAGCTATGCGTAAGAGCAAGATGGAACGATACACGTCTCTGTCGCTCCAATGTGTAGCGCATCGCTCCGTCCTGCTCTTACACTGCTGTTATTCTAATCAACCTACCTTCGACTGTAGTTATTAACACATTTGTACAAAAAAGAACTTTTAAAAAGTGATTTTATGTCAAAACTAATGAAAAATTGCAGTACAGTCAGGCCTGTGACACTCCGCACTCTAGGTATGTCGACTGGGTGAGGCAGTCGATTTTACTTTTCTTTATATCATCTTAAGCTTATGGCGGCAAAATAGGTAAGTAAGTATTTGCATGTTTGATTGAACAATATTACATACCTGCTTGCATCTCGCTCAGTATTTCATAAAGTGACAAAATCTTCGCTTTAGCCCACCTGTCCGCGATCACCCGCGATTTAAAAACGTGTCCTAAGCGGTGCACTGCAAGCATCGACTTTATGCTTAGACCGTAAGGCTGAAATTTGTCGGCACCCCGCCTGGGAGTGTCGGATCTGAATTCAATTCAATCTTTGATGAGTGGCTTTTGTGTGTTCACAATTCCGCCAATGTCACGTAGTGAAGAGAATACACTATGGAGTATCGCAAAAAAAAAAAAAAACCGGTCAAGTGCGAGTCGGACTCGCGCGCCGAGGGTTCCGATATACCTATAGTATTTTTGGAAGCAATAAAGTCCATTTTCAGGACCGCAAAACTAAATTTGTTTGTAAAGGTTTTTTGCAGATTTCTGAAAAACTGTGCAACTTAGAAAGATCGTTTTATTTTTGCTGTAAAGTTTATATAAACTTCTGTCAACTGTAATTAATTCAGATTTTTCCTTACTCAAACTTCGGAGATAAGGGGGGGGGAATGGTATTTTTCTTGACATTTTTCATCATAACTTTAAAACTAAGAAATTTAAAAAAATACAAAAATATATTTTAAAATGTACAAGTAAAGCCCTTTCATATGATACCCCACTCGACCTAGTAGCGACAATTTGAAATTTGGCCCCCCCTATTTTGGCCCCCTTTATATTAATAATCATACTTTTTTCAATAATTTTTCTTGTGCAATTAAGTTGGGCAACTATATTCTAAAACTATTCCAAATTTCAGGTTGATAGCATAAGTGGTTGCTGAGATATAGAGGTGTGACAGACAGACGGACAGACAGAGCGGCACCATAAGGGTTCCTTTTTTTTACCATTTTGGTATCGGAACCCTAAAAATACCGGATATAGAATTCATTGAATAATCCTTTTGAGTACAAAACATCACAATATGTACATCACAACAGAACAAGATAGTTATTATGAAAAATAATTTTCATAAATAGGAGAACATTAGAGTTTAATAGGATTTTAACTGATGAATTTTGACAATAAGAATATAAAAGGAGAATCAACAAGGGATAATAATAAACGTTAGTTTACTATTATTTAATCTATGGTACAGTCAAGAGTATATCAAGCTTGATTTATTGGACTTTGTACCGCGCTTATCTTAAACAGCGTAGAGACGAAAATCGCACTGCGAGGGTCCAACTTAGCCTGCTTTTGACCACTTTCTTGTTACAATGCGCGCAACGAAAGCAGAGCCCTGTCAGTTGAAAGTAGAGGGGATTTCGCACAGGTACAGCCTAGCGTCCCTCCCCACTTGCCGCCAAAATGGCCTGCGAACTGTCTACTGCGCAGGTTCACCACGTGATCCGTCAAGGCTCTTCTTTTGTTGCACGCATTGTACAGTCAAGTGCATAAATATGTATCTAAACTAACGTTTCAAAAGTATGTATCATTGAATGTTTATTATTATAGCATCCAATCTAACTGATATAAATATGTCTGCGGAAACTGATCATTAATATGTATACTATAAAGGACAATTTGTTTTATAACAAGCAATACAAACCTTTTATGGACATATTATTGCTCACTTAGTTATTTAGATATTTTTGCAACAAAAACGAAGACATAATAACGATGACAAAAGTGTGACATAATTCGTGAATCTTTACATAAATACATGTAATTGCAATGGATTTCAGGAAACATATTTATGCACTTGACTGTACTATGATGTAAAAAAAAGTAGTTACAATTTCTTTTTACATCAAGTTGTTAAAAGAGACTAATTAAATACATTTTTGTTACAGCTGCTTATAGACACAAAAAAAAACAATTACACTTTTAAAAAGCCATGTCAAAAATACAAAAACGTGCCAAATGTTATGCATTAAAATAACGAACTCTATCTGCAAAGTACTATAAAAAAGTATGTATATGCCCATTGCATTTGTTTACCTGCCTGTTTCTTTAATTTTATACATTAAAAAAACGTACTTTGAAAATAAAATTCACAAAAAAAAACAACTTAAAAAAAATACAAAATTACGTCCAAAGCGTAGCTCTATACAGAACTTTACTAAAAAAACAGTGTTGCTCAATCACAAACTAAACTACGTATAAGCTCACTTAAAACCAGTGCAATTGCACTTAAATTTGCGTTTACAAAACCCATAGCATTTCAGAGCTAAACAGCACAAATCACCTTTTTTACTTGCATCCGATTTACAAGACTCCCTACTATTCAATCGTTCAATTTTTTTATCATCTAACAACTCATTTAATCGACTTTTCAATTGCGTAGGTGAAACACTACGGTCTCTCGCCAATTTCGTCATTTTAATATCGATTTCCGGCCCTAAAACATCGATTATTTCATTCGATTCAGACCCAGTTGATGCGCCTTCAGCGTTAGGAGTATGCGAATCTATACTTTCCGGAGTGTACGGATCTACGCAAGGTTTTGCACTAAGCAAACTCGCATCGATATCGTTAACAAAAATACCATCATGACTAGAATAATCCGCTGAAGTGATTTCAACATCGGGAATTCTTAAAATCCTTTCGTTTAAAGAACCGGTTCTGGTTCTTATGAGTCTGAATTCGTCGAAGAGTTGGGGGTGGCTTGTGGTCGTCTCCGTGCTTTTTAGGGTATGTAAGTCTGGGTCAGTGGGGAGGCGGGGGAGTTTGGGGGTGTTGGAGGTAGGTAGGGGGTTGCATAAGGCACAGGGTCTTTGTCGATGACAACATGGCAAAGTACCTCGTTCGCTCTGCAGCATGACTCGTAGGTATATCGGCTGTAAGAGAAAGAGAGACTTGTTTAAAAGGAATAACATTTACAAGACTATCAGCCAGTTGCACAATGCGTCTTTAAAGTTAAGGCTCCTTTAAGTCTATTGCTGACTCGTTCTGTTTAATTAACAAAGAAGGAAGAAAGAAGGGACCACAATAGATTTAAAAGAGTTTTAACTATAAAGACGATTTGTGCAACTAACGGTGTATAGGGCGTTGATTTGTCTGTTTTAAAAGCCCACATTTGCCAACTGCTGGCACAGGCGTCTTAATTTTTGTTTCTACCGCCCTTTGTGGATCAGACAACAAAACATAACAATTTTCCCTAGAAACACCTATTAAAATACTATTTTTTTTGCTACTTATACGCGCATGTTATGATTGAATAAGACGCATCTTGTTATTGAATCATGACGCATCTTATGATCGAAACACAACGCATCTTAAGATTAAATCGTGACGCATCTTGCGATTGAATATCAATGCATGTAATGATTATGATTGAATCACGGTGCATCTTATGATTTAATCTGGACGCATCTTATGATAGAATCACGACGTATTTTAAAATTGAATTGACGCATATATTGACTGAATCACGACGCATCTAGTGACAGAAACACGACGCATCTTTTAATTGAATCACGACTCACCTTGCAATTGAATTACGACGCACCTTGTAATTGAATCACAACTTAGTCAATGTTTGCATCACGAAGCATCTTACAATTGAATCACGAATCATCTTACGATTGAAGTATCTCGCATCTAATCACGACATATCTGAGGTTTGGGCTACAAATGGAGTATTAAATGATTGAATCATTATCTCTAACGTACCTTATGGTTGTGGCGAGAGAACGTTGTGGGGTAAAAGAAGACGTAGTGACTAAAATTGAGAAAGGGATGCTGAGATGTAGTCTAGGCAACGAAGCGGATCGTTGTATGAAGCCCCCGCATTAAATCCTCAGTCGCTGAAACTTTGCTGGGGTATTACACTATATGAGACAAACCTTCTATAAAAAAAGAATCGGCACTTTAAATTTTTCCATACAAAATATATATAAAAAATTTTTTTGTATTTTTTTTGTAGTTTTTTGAATTTACATTTAATTCATGATACTTTATCATCATGTCAAATAAAATCTGCCTGAGAGAATTATGTTGGGGCAACTGCTTCGTTGCCTACACTAATGGTTTGGTCATGTAATGAAAGAAGATTGTCGAAAGAGATCTACAAGGCGAGAGTGAATGGAAACGTTGGAAGGGGAAGGCCTCGGCAAACGTACCAGGACCAAATTCAGGAAGTTCTAAATAAAGGCCCAGTTAAAAGTACCCTAAACCGACGAGCATGTATGAAAGGATTGATGAAAGTACAGGAAGCAAGGAAAGTATGTTAAGATCGTAGCTGCCTACCCCTCAGGGAAAGAGGCGTGATATCATGTATGTACCAAGGATGTTTGAGTAGCAGCACTTTCTGCTAAGGATGGACCCATAAGCGTATCACTTTCTTGCGAGGGACCTCAATACTAAAATGTATGGAATTTTTTCCAATACTAAAAACGTAAAATTTTTATCTTGCTCTCTAAGAAATATGTGACATGGGACTAATAAATGTTACTACCACAGTTTTTCTGGTGAAAACACTAACCATTGAGAACAAAAACGGTGTTAAAAATAACGCATAAAATGGCTATTACGGATTATTTACGCTTCCTTTCTTAGTAACAAGTAAATAGATAAATTTTCACATTCGCAAACAAAGTCTATACTGAAACATTAGGGGTCTTACTACAAAAATTTAGAAATCAGTTGAACACTTGATTAAAAAAATGCGTACAAAATAACTGGCTATGTCAGTTGATGCGCAGAAGTCAAGTCATAAGAAAATAAGTCATTTTTGACTTCCGCGCATCAATGACAGGCAGAGTTATTTGGTACGATTTTTTTAATCAAATGTTCAACAGATGTCTAACTTTTTTGTAGTAAGACGGTTAATTTTGATTTTTGTAAAACTTAACTGTGTTTTTTGACCGCCTAGTACAACGCATCTTATGATTGAATCATGACACATCTTATGATGAAATTGCGACGCATCCTTTGATTGAATCACGACAATCTTGTGATTGATCCACGACATATCTTACTTTTGAAATGACACATCTATGATTTAATAACGACTTACGATTGAATCTAGACACATCTTATGATGGAATCGCGACGCATCCTTTGAATCACGACGATCTTGTGATTGAATCACGACATATCTAAGCTTTGGGCCACAAATAGAATATTAAATGGTTGAATCATTATCTATCGCTGAGCCTAGGCCTTTTTGTCACACTTCGGCACATATGCGTTTTGATTTTTATTTGTTTCTTTGTTAGTCCCAATCATTGTTTACATGTATGTTTCTGTATCACTGTACATATGTGTTGGTGTTACAAATAAACGCTTTATCTATCTGTCTATCTATCTATCACGTACCTTATGGTCCCCCATGGTGGCCGCGGGTCCCAGCACCCCGTACTCGGCCCGGCGGCGCGCCGGCGCGTCCACCAGCCGCCGCAGCTCGGCGGACACGTCCCCCCCGCAACCCCCCGCCCCGCCCGAGCCCTCCGATTGGTTGCGGACTAGCTTCCGCCGCACCGGTGATCCTTCTGTCTCTGTTGCTCTGCAATTTTTTTATTTACTAGGTTATTGTTTTGCACCTGACATCCGTTTGCCCACTTATTAGTGACTTTAAGAGGCAATTATTATTAGTGATTTTAAGAGGCACAAAAAATTTTCGACTCTACATACTAAAGTAGTCACGTGACCGACCCATTTTGTATGGGAAATTGAAAATTTTTCGTGCGTTGTTAGCAAAGTCGTCGAACAAAAGTTGTTGCTTTTGACCTCACTAGTAAGTGGGCAAAAGGAAATCAGGTCCAAAAAAATAACGTAGTACCTATAACGAGCAATATTTAAAATTTAAAATTACTATATTATGTTTTTGAACATTTTTGTAAAATAGCACGTTTCAAAAACTCTACAGCGCCATCTATTCGTAGGCTTTGGTTAAGTTTTTAAACAACAAAGCTTGGTGACCCAGGTACTTCACATGAAAGAATATTCAGGTTTTAGAAGCCTATGCATTCGATGTTATTTGGGCGATGCTTTTACAAATGGCACAAGTGAGTAGTACGGAATTTTTTTCGGATTCGCACTTGACCGGTTTTTACATAAGAGTCTCCTTTGTAATTCCTATGCCATTTTTTGTGTTAATAAATAATTTGTGTCTAAGGACGCGTTTCAAAACGGTGAAAAATTACCCTGATAGCAAGAGAACTTTATACCGCGTGGAACAAAACGACCGACAATGCCTGGGTTATGGATATTACTTCCACACTTACGTAATAACCCCGTTTAAGTTAATTACTTTACGAGATATTGAGTATCAAATTTTTTATTAAAAACTGCGTGTTTAGCAGCCCTCACAGCTGACTTTTCAAGCGGGGTTAACACGCATGCGCGGGGCGCAGTGCAAATTGCAGAGCGCCGTAACGCTACACCACGGGATCTCGCGAGTGCAGGGTGTACTCGCGCTTCGCGATTGCAATTCACGTTAACGTGATTTTTTTGGTTAGTTTTCTTATTGTTCGGTTTAGAGATTTTAAGTCTAGTGATACTTCGAGTGACGATTTTTAGGTGTTTTTAGGTGGTTTTAGTACAATAAACATGAAGATGGAAGCAAGAATCTACCTAAACTTGATTTTTCTGTACACTATTGTGTACGGAGGGAAGGCGAATATTTTTAGCATCATATTTAGTGTCAAAATCTTATTCGTTTGGTCTTTGTAGTTACGTAGGCTCCCGACAAAACCAATCAAAGTGCGTTCCGCCGTGCATCAAAGGCACGCGCCGCGCCGTTTTTACGTACTTAAGTAGGTATATACCCTATCATACCAACGTCAATGTCAACTCGTAAAAAAGCCAAATTTTTGACAAAAAATCTTTTTTTTTACTATGCATAAAACGATCTGTGATGTGTTATGGGGCTAAAAGCGATCTCAGAGCTTTGTCGGTATTTTTATTCCACCCGGTATGAAGTCTATATTATGTGCGCTCGAGACAGACTACTGTCAAAGTGTAATTATTACCCTTTACGGAACGGCCTCTAAAATGGATGTAACAGCCTTGACTCAACATAAAAATAAATATACAAGGTGTAACAAAAAGGGTATATCAACCCTGAAGCATGTGATTCTGCCCATGAAACTAAACAACTTTCCCTAAGGAACATAGGTCGAAATACGAAAAAAAATATTTGACCTCCCATACAAAATGCGCGATCAGCTGATTCAGTTTCTATGGGAGGTCAATATTTTTTTTTCGTATTTCGACCTATGTTCCTTGGGGAAAGTTGTTCAGTTTCATGGGCAGAATCACATCCTTCAGGGTTGATATACCCTTTTTGTTACACCTTAGTTAGTCAGTTAGTTAGTGGGCTCCTGTTTCCGCAATTAAACACTTGTTTGGTCCTTTTTGCGTGCAGGTGAGACTGGTTATATAAGCCAGCCCAGCTCCTTCCAGAAGCTCAGAAGTCTCCTGGGATATTCACAGGCTTCGCGGAGCGACCTCGTGTTGTCGAGGATATTCGCCCGTTGGTCGGCCAGCACGTCGCAATCCAGGATGACGTGACTGACCGTTTCTTCTGCGTGTAGACAGCCCCTACACATAGGGCTATCCGTGGCGCCGATTGTGAATAGATGCTTGTTGAGCGGGATGTGTCCTGTAATGGTGCTCACAACTATTCGGAGGTTCGATCGGTTGAGGCTGAGGAGCCGGCGGGTCAGTTTATGAGACAGTGTGGGTACTGCCTCCCTTGATTGCCTGCAGGTTGTAAGGTTAGCCCAACGGGCATTGTGTTGTTCTTGAGTAAAGTCGCGAAGCCATGAGCGGATCTGCCTGAAGGGCAGTGGCAAGAGTGATTCATTTTATACACATGCAATTTAAACAATTAAAATAATGGAACACAAATTACAACAGCAAAGAAAATATTTAAAGAAAAATATTTACTTGTATTCTGAAGCGATGATCAAACTGTGTTGAAAAAAAGCGCAGCGTGGAATTTCATAAGCATTAGTAAGCAATTATAGGCAAAGCATACTAATAGTAGTTTATGCAACGGTACATAATGAGGGGTATAAAACTCGAGTGTCGGTTTATGGGACGCAGGCGAGCGTAGCGAGCCAAGTTCCATAATAGAAGACACGAGTGTTTTATACCTAATTATGTGGAGTTGCATACACAACTTTATCTACTCTCATATTGTGAATCCTAAAATAATGTGTTCAAAAACAAACCTTAATGTTTTTCTCTTTTTCCGGTGATAACTGCTAAGCGAAGTTTCTATAGCTGCTTTAAAAACACTCGAAGGCAAATCGTAAACGATTTTATCACATATTTCATTACAAAACTAATAAAAATATGTAAATACAACTTTTGTTTGCTGAGTTTTCCGTTACTGCAATGAAACCTCCTTGCAGCCACAGACTACAAACGCATCAAGCTGTCAATGGATAAAAATTAAAAAATTGTTTAATAGGTCTCCCGCGAAGACTGTTAGTAAATTCAATATTTCATAATACACTCCTACAGATAAAAAAATGCTTCTAAGAGTGTTTCTGAGCACAGATTGACATTATGAAGATGATACCCGATGATATCCGAACACAGGAAGTGTTAAAACATAAATCATTTTCAATGAAGATGATAACCTACAATTTTTGAACGCATTATTGAGGATTAACGATATGAGAGTAGATAAATTCAATTAAACTAAAGTAGTGCCAACACGTAAGAAGTCTGTTTTCACGTTTCTTTAACACTAACGTACAAGGTAAATTTTTCTTTGTAGGTAACATTTTTTCATACGTTTGACAGCTGTCAAAAAGACCTATTACGATAGCCATACTTTAATAATGAAAAGCGAACCAAAACAAAGGTCGAAAAACGAAATTTTGTAGTAAGGGTGATGAAGGACAAATTTCTTTATGATTTTCTCATGTCTGCCTCTTTGACTGATGATAAGGAGCATCCTCTAGAAGATACAAAAAATATTGGCGGACATCCACACCCCTGCGTTTTTGAGGAATTAAGTTTTAACTATTTTGAAATTTGACAATGAAACGTACACCTGGCAGACTATGACTATCTGATTAAATACAATGTATAAAACCCCAGAAAAATGGTCTGCCACCATAATAGCCCTGCGTCGTAAAGTTACAGCGCTTCAAAATGCAAAAATTCAGTACTTCGTCCCGTGATAATGAAGAGCCCTGCATGCCTGCCTCCTTCATTTTCTACATCTTCAGAAGTATTTTAAACAGGAGCCACAAAGGCAGACAAGAAAAACATTATTTGGTATCTTATTTTCATTTTTTTTGCTTTAACTCAAAAACGATTTGTATTGAGCTGATCTATCATCCCTATTAATATGAATCATGAGCAAATCATAAACCCAAATTGCAGCCAGCACCCTAACTATTGTATTGTCAATAGTGGACATAATTTTGTCTGGTTTTCGACCTATGTTTTTATGCTTGTGTCTAACAGGCAGTTTAATGCATAAAGCTTCTCCAAAGTGTTAACGGAAAAAGCAAGCGAAACTGAGAAAATAGTTTGTTCAGAATCGAGACTTGAATCAATCAATTTCACGGGTTTTTAATAGGGGTCATAGGGGGGGGGGGGGGGTTATCATACGTAGTCGCGATCCACATCAGTGAGGGACCGAGGAAGAAGAATACTAATATTATAAACGCGAAAGTTTGTAAGTATTGATGGATGTTTGTTACTTTTTCTCACGTAAAAACTACAGAATGGATTTTAATGAAACTTTACAATAATATGGCTTATACATCAGAATAACACATAGGCTACAATTTATCCTGCGTAGATGAGTCGCGGGCACCAGCTAGTTTTTAAATATTTCTGTGGCTACGCGGTACATTCATAACCCACGCATGCCCACGTTCAGTCATTTCGTCACGATGAAGCGGCGCGCGGCGGGGCGGCGCGCGGGGCATGCGCGATGAGGAGGGGGGAAGTGGGCGTGGCGTGCGCGGACGCGCCATGATAGCTTCAAAATCTACTAACTTGAAAATAACAATATCTAGAAAATATTTTTTTAAAGATTCTTTTACGGGAATGGTTTTATTTTAATAAAAATCAGTTGGGGTATATGAGGGTTACACTTTTTCTATTACTTGTAACACGTTGTATAAATTTAAAACTCTGTTAAACCTATTAATGTAAATATATTTACTAGTTAAATAATAAGCTACGTTATTGTAATTGGCCTGTTCTTACTGAAAATAAATTATCTTATTATAAAAAAATATATCCTAGCGACGCTGTCAACTGAACGGATATCGCGGTCAAACTGTATTTTTTATCGGTAAGTGATAAAAAATACCCCTGTACTTTTTTATATTTAAAAAGGGCCAATGCCCAGCAGTTGTACAACCTTGGCTAATAACTAAGATAAAAAAATAAGTACCTCGCTTGTATAGCTTGATGCACAGAGGTAGGGTCAGCAATACTCTTCCTGCTTACTGCGATACCTGGTACCGACAGCGCGTCAACTTCTGATACGCTCTGCTTCTTCTCTAAAGTTTTTTGAGGACTAGACTGTAAAAAAATACAATGACCTACATATTTATTCTTAAATCAGTCTTGCCAAAAGCAGTATGGATTCTGAAGAGGAAGAAAACAAATGAAGTGGTTATTCTTTCTGAATGTCGAACTTTGTGCTAATACTCACTCACCCTTCACACAAGAAAAATAAATGGCAGCGTCGCCAACTAAGATGCCAAGGTCAACCTTTTCCTTTCTTGGCGACGCTGCCTGTCGACTTTAAGTCCAAATAATGTGAAGTTTAGTTTTTTAAAATGAAACAAAAATACATGTCTATTTATAGATCCCTAAACAAAGTTTAAAATGTTATTTAATACATAAATCTGAGAAATTCTCCCAAAGAACGAGATTTTTTTGGCTTCCCAACCAAAACTTGCGCCGGCAATTATTGGAATTTGTACAAACGATCAAAATTTTAACTGTTTTATCGACCAATTTCTCTTTGGCAAATTCGTTAAATTTTATGATCTGATTTACATTTTGGCTAGGGTCCAAAATTAATTGTGTAATAATCTTTAGATTTTTAAATGACTAACTGTTCGTACCTGATGCGATTGTCTGTTGGCA
Source organism: Athrips mouffetella (assembly GCA_947532105.1). Classification (NCBI taxonomy): domain Eukaryota; kingdom Metazoa; phylum Arthropoda; class Insecta; order Lepidoptera; family Gelechiidae; genus Athrips; species Athrips mouffetella. The sequence continues at coordinate 18,285,949 of OX383980.1, forward strand.
GGTGACGAGGCCCTGGCAGGACTGCTGTCGGAGGAGGAAACACGACCACTGCTCTCACTTGAATCCGTCACTGACTTCCTATAAATAGGAGAACGAGTGGAACACTTGGTTGGAACGAATGTCCTTTGATTTAAAATTTCGAACACAGGAATTTGTAAAAGATCCAAATCTTTTGAAGCATCTTTGCGCATGGCAAATGAGTGGAATTCTCAGCCTTCGTCTGTGTTTCCGAGTTCATATAACCCGAATCTATTAATTCGCGAGTGAATAGGGTTCTTCTGGGCAAGCTCGTCCCACCGTCGACCTCATCTATGTCCTCAGGGCTAGATCGACAGTGAGCCCATTGACCATAAAAAAAATTTTAACAGCCTATATCTCGTCCTATAGAAATTGACTCTGAGCAGGTCTCTGGTTTAGGGAGTTTGTAGCGTAGCTCTAGTTCAGGTTATACTGGTTTTGTTTTCAGCTCTTTGCTACCATAAATTGTTCAGACTGTTTTTCTGAACATCAGAAATGCGATTTTCGCCTTTAACATTATTGTTTTCAGCTCAACGAAAATTTTACGAGAAAAGTACTTATCGAAAGACTTTTTATTCATAGCAAATGTAGATTATTTCATGTCCTTTTCACGAGTCTATGCTAACGCTTACCAACACATTTTTCAGCAGCAGCTAAAGCTGCCAGAAAAAAAAGTTTGTAACACAATGTTATTTTTTCCGTCAAATACCCTCTGGTTTTAGAGTTATGGCCGCAAAATGTGTTGATAAGCGTTGGCACTTATGAAACGGGTTATAGGACGGACCTGGAATTATGCAGATGCCTGTTTTCAGGGCGTTCTCTCTCTGGTCGGTCAGCGCCTGCTATCAAGAGTCTCGCTGCTTGAGACAGTAGGATCCTGTCGCACCATGACGGACATCTGAACACAACAAGAATGTTAGCGTAACATGCAATACCACTGTGATCCTGAAAATATGCATTAAATGTTAGAGCACGCTGTCAACAAAACTGGGTGTCTTAGTACTGGATACGATACTACTTTGTTACAGTTGAATTCATAACTTCGTCCACTGACAATAGAGTACAATATTGGTTTAATCAATCGTCAAATTGGCGGTGATTAGCATCCAACCAATATCCTACTCTATCGTTAAGGGTAGACACCCTGAACTGATCTCTCAATTAAAATGGTGTTGAGAATGAGAAATCAAAAAAGGATTTTGACACTTCATACAGAAAGACTTAAAGGTGGTAATTCACGATAAGGTGTTATATCCTCAAGGTTAGGGTCAAATCCTTTAGAACAAGGCATCGCTTAAATTATGATGAGAGCAGATTCTTGAAGAAAATTTACCTCCTAAGTAAGATTTGGTGATAAAGTGTTGGGATTCCCTCACGTGAAGCTTCCTTCTAGAATTTTTAAACAATTTTGTTTTGATATGTTGTGATCCCGACTGAAATCTGACACTTTCAAGTGGCTTTCCGGGACAGATGTTACAAATAATGTAAATTATCTGAATTAAAAGGGACAAACTAGTAATTTTTTTATTACCCCCTTTCCTATTGATGATTGATGATTTCCTATTGATGGTTTTGCCAAGGCCTTCGCCCTGTTTTTGGCTTAAACAAAAGTAAAGAGTAAGAAATGCGGCAAGAACAGAAAGTAAGAACTGCGGCAAGGGCACAGGGAAGAAATGAGGCAAGGGCACAGAGTGAAAAATGCGGCCAAGGCACTCAGAAAGGGATGCGGCAAGGGTATAGAGTAAGGAATGCCGCAAGGGTAAAGAGTAAGGAATTCAGCAAGAGTACAGAGTAAGGAATGCGTCAAAGGACACTGAGTAAGGAATGCGGAAAAGGTACAGAGTAAGGAATGCAGCAAGGGCACTGAGTAAGGAATTCGGCAAGGGTACATAGTAAGGAATGCGGCAAGGGTACAGAGTAAGGAATGCGGCAAGGGTACAGAGTACGGAATACGGCAAGGGCACTGAGTAAGAAATGCGGCAAGGGTACCGAGTAAGGAATGCGGCAAGGGCACTGAGTAATGAATGAGGCAATGGCACATAGTGAGGAACGTGGCAAGGGCACTGAGTAAGGAATGCGGCAAGTGTATAGAGTAAGGAATGCGGCTAGGGCAAAGAGTTAGAGAAACGGTAAGGGCAAAGGATAAGGAATGCGGAAAAGGCACCGAGTAAGAAATGCGGCAAAGACAAAGAGTAAGAAAGAAAAAAAAGGAATAAGTTTTCAATACTTACCGCGTCTTCATATAATCAGTAGGTTTAGCGACGTCCTCTTCAAAAGGATAGGTCGGAGGGAACTTGACAGGAAACTCGTACAGATGTGGTCGCAACGCTTCCAGTTCACGATCAAAACGTTGGAGCTGAGAATATCATAGAACAAAATTATTATACGCAGCGCAAACTAACTTTAGCATTGACCGTTAATGCACAGGATTAATAAAATGAGCACGAAATAAAATACAAATACTCGTATGCAGCAAAAATGCTACAGGCAGCTGACCGTTGGTGCGCAGAACTCCAAATATGAGTCGCGGGCGCGGGAGAAAGCGGAGAAAGTGGAGGGAGGCGTGCGAATGTTTCATTGGCTCTCCGCCTGTCAACCATGCACAGAAAACTGTCAGAGCTAGACTTAGTTTGAGCTGCGTATAGTTTTTCTCATAGAATCACTATATTTTTATAAAGAATACAAAAAGAAACGACATCAAGTTATTTTTTGGTGTAAAATATTTTATTTTATTAACACTTCGATAACGTTGAACGCGTATAGAAGTCGGAAAGGTATTCGCTGAAAATGTTCGGGCTACACGAAACCAACCTTGCTAGGTAAATGTTTTATGGATGTTATTCTATACTATTAAACGAGCAATATTTGTATATATATTTGTAATCGGTTTCTCGAAAACGGCTCTAACGATTTCGATGAAATTTACCGTACGGAGGCTTTTGGGGGCAAACAATCGATCTAGCTGTCTCATGTCTGGAAAAATTCGATTTCCCCGTGTTTTTGAGCATTTTGTAAATTCCGCGTTTTAGACAGAAACTTACAGCGCCATCTGTTGGCGAGTAGCATAGCTTGCTCACCCAATGATATTTTCAGGTTGAGGCGGCTATTATAGAGCGAAGATGAATGGAGTAAGTATCAGATGTTTTCGCTGATGTGCGTCTGGCGACCTAAAATACAGGTTACCTAGTTTAGGCACCAGATCTCCTACAATACAATGTGCAAAACTTTGCTCTCTTATCCTGTACTATTAAACAAGCAATATTTGTATATTTGTAATAGCGAAAACTTGTAAATGGCGTAGTTTCAAGCTACTGTTTTTGAATCAACATAAGTATATTTTTTTGCTGTAAGTTTTCCTAAAAAAGTAAAATAAAAAAAAATAAAAAAATATTTGAAGGATGGAAGGGAGGCCTTTGCCCTGCAGTGGGACACGACCAGCTCTTAAATAATATTAAATAAAAATATATAATTTTTGTAATCGGTTACTCGAAAACGGCTCTAATGATTTCGATGAAATTTACCATGCAGGGGCAACAAAATCGATCTAGCTAGGTCTCATGTCTGGGAAAATTCGTTTTCCCCGTGTTTTTAAGCATTTTTTGAATACTGCGTTTAAGACAAAAACCTACAGCGCCATCTGTTGGCGGGTAGCATAGCTTGCTCACCCGCTCATATTTTAAGGCATGTTATTAATGCCATAACTATTTATGCCTTAACTTCAAACAAAATATTCGAGAGCCCTAAAAATCCTGGATTGCACACTATTAAATAATTTATCCGTAGCTCGATCAAAAAAGCAAACATAGGGGAAATAATTCCTGTAGAAGCGATTTTTGGCATAGTTGTAGGGTATGGTGTCTGAAGCAACATACTCAAAGTACTGAAGGATGGGGGCGTAGCTAAGGGGGGGGGGGGGGGGGGGGGTTTAAGGTCCCCTTTTAAAGTTTTTTTTTTTCTTATATATCTCGTAAACGGTGGCTCATAGCAAAAAAAAATCTTTTACTCAAGCAATCTACATACAATTCTCTACAAAAAGGTCCTATATACTTTTTCACTGGGATCATTATTTAATGAGATGTGAAGAAAAGAAGATGGACAATCTATACATATAAAAGAAGAAGGTGACTGACTCATTTACTGACAAATTAATGCACAGCCCAAACCGCTGGATCTAGAGATCCCAAAATTGGCATGTAGGTTTCTTATACGAGGGCCAAACCGAAAAGATCGGGAATAGAATACTCAGGAATAAATTAGATTAAAACCTTTTTGGTTTATGACATGTAGTATTATTTCAAACACAATTCCATTTTTGAATTTTAAAAAAAGTAAAAAAGAAAAGAGTAGTAGCCATTTGAATTTGACAGGTCAGTGGGGAAAATGGAGCTTACGCGGGAACATTTCCGTGCCATAATTTTTCACAACTTTCGTCGAGGTTTATCTCAAGAACAATGTCTCGCCGAGCTTGTTTCTGTTTATGAACTTGAAGCACCCAGTAAAACGACTATATATCGTTGGTATTCTGAGTTTCGTCGTGGACGTTCCTCTCTCACGACAGTTCCTTCTACTGGTCTACCAAAAACAGCGGTAACACAAGATAACATCGATGCTGTGCGCCAATTAATAAAAGAATATAGACATGTGACATACGAGCAGATTCGGGCTTCTCTCAGCATTGGTATGACAGCGATTCAAACTATTTTACATGATGAACTGGGTGTCAAGAAGTTAGTTTCCCGCTGGGTGCCCCATCGTTCGACCGAGGAACATAAGTCGGCTTGTGTTAATTGGTGTCGGTCTACTCTGCAACGGTTCAATAGAGGGAGCTCAAATGCAGTGTACAATATCGTCTCTGGTGATGAATCGTGGATTTATTCATATGAGCCCGAAAGAAAACATCAATCGGCTGTTTGGGTCTTCGAAGGCGAGGTCAAGCCAACAAAAGTTGTCCGCTCTCGTAGCGTGTCGAAAAAAATGGTCGCTTCGTTTGTATCGAAAACTGGTCATGTGGCTACGATTCCTTTACAAGAACGCAGAACGGTTACTGCAGATTGGTACACAATAGTTTGTTTGCCGGAAGTCATAAGAGAACTTCGTAAAATGAATCCGAATCGTCGCATCATTCTTCACCAGGATAATGCGAGCTCACATACCGCTCGCAAAACGATCGCGTTTTTAAATCAGGAAAACGTGGAGTTAATGGACCATCCACCGTATAGCCCTGACTTGAGCCCCAATGATTATTTTACATTCCCAAGAATTAAAGATATGCTACGTGGTCAACGATTTCAAGGCCCAGAAGAGGCAGTCGAAGCTTACAAATCGGCCGTTTCGACTATATCCACTTCAGACTGGAATTACTGTTATAATAATTGGTTTGATAGAATGCAAAAGTGCATCGATTGTCACGGAGAATACTTCGAAAAACAATGAAAGTAAATATTGTTGTATTATTTTTGTACTTTTTTCTATTCCCGATCATTTCGGTGTGGCCCTCGTAAGGTCTAAGGGTGCACTAAGAAAGGGTTTTACAAAATTCCTCCCCTAAGAGAGTAAAATAGGGGATGAAAGTTTGTATGAAAGTCCGTCAGTTTTGAAGTCAGGATCTTCGAAATTTGTATTTCGGCTGAGTATTAAAAATTAACTATCATGTGTCTCGGGGTTTTTGAAAATTCTACACCCTAAAAAGTGGGATGAAGTTGAAAATGCTTCATTTTCAAAGTAAAATCCACAATTTTATTTAGGCATTAGGGTTGTAAATCTGTGAAACGCACATCCACCCCAAATTCCACCCTAAATTTAACACCTAAAAGAGGGAAATGGGGTGAAAATGTCTAAAAACCAACATGGGTATCGTTTGTATTGTTTATCGGGTCACTGATTACGAAAACTACAACAATTTTGAAATCCAACGTGGTGGACGTGAAATACCATCATCCCCTGGGGATGGGGTTGAGGTGCAGGTGGTCCCCCTTCCCCTCCTTCTCCCTCTCCCCCTTCCCCGTCCTCCTCTCCCTTACCTCTCCCTTCCCCTCCTTCTCCCCGCCCCTTCCATCTCCCCCTTCCCCTTCTTCTCCCCCGCTCCTCCATCTCCCCCATCCCCATCTCCCCCCTTCTCCCCCTTCCCCTCCCTCTCACCTATCTCTTCCTTCTCCCCCCCTACCTCTTCCCCTTTCTCTCCCTCTCCCTCTACTTCTACCTTTACCTCTACCTCTCCCTACCCCTTCCCCTATCCCTACCCCTTACGGCAACTTAACCGCTATGCCATCTTTATATAAACATAGAATCGACACCCATATTGATTTTTACACATTTCAACCCTATCGTATCCCAACCCCATCCCAAGGGGATGATGGTATTTTAAGTCCACCATGTTGGATTTCAAAATTGTTGTTGTTTTCGTAATCAGCGACCCGATAAACCATACAAACGATACCGATGTTGGTTTTAGACTTTTTCACACCATTTCCCTCTTTTAGGGGTTAAATTTAGGGTGGAATTCGAGGTGGATGTACGTTCCACAGAATTGCAACCCTAATGCCTAAATAAAAAAAATTGAGAATTTTACTTTGAAAATGAAGCATTTTCAACTTCATCCCACTTTTCACCCCTTAGGGTGTAAAATTTTCAAAAACCCTGAGACACGTGATAGTTAACTTTTAGTCGTCAGCCGAAATACAAATTTTGAAGATCCTTACTTCAAAACTGACGGACTTTCATACAAACTTTCATCCCCTATTTTACCCTCTTAGGGATGGAATTTTGTAAAACCCTTTCTCAGTGCACCTCTAGACCTCATAAGAAACCTACATGCCAATTTTGGGATCTCTAGATCCAGCGGTTTGGGCTGTGCGTTGATGTGTCAGTAAATGAGTCAGTCACCTTCTTCTTTTATATGTATAGATTGTCCATCTTCTTTCCTCCACATCTCATTAAATATTGATCCCAGTGAAAAAGTATTGAGGACCTTTTTTAGGGAATTGTATGTAGATTGCTTGAGTAAAAGATTTTATGCTATGAGCCACCGTTTACGAGATATATAAGAAAAACTTTAAAAGGGGACCTTAACCCCCATCCTTCAGTACTTAGAGTATGTTGCTTCAGACACCATCCCTTACAACTATGCCAAAAATCGCTTCTACACGAATTATTTCCCCTATTTGGCAGTGTCTGGCCTTCGTTGAGTAGATCATTGTAATTAACACGTAATTCGTTTCTGGTCGCAAGATAACCTTTTTTTTTAATTTGTCGCTGGGAAAAAATGCTAACCCAACCTTACCGACCCCTGCTCGGGATCGGTTAGGTTGAGTTTACTTTAGCTAACGAACCTATAGTTTTTGATGCGCAAACATTATTTTAGATGTGCATTTAAGTTAAGTATTGCACTTGAGAGCAATTTGGTATTTTTAACCGACAAAAAAAAACGGAGGAGGTTCTCAAGTCGACGCGTATATTTTTTTTATGTATGACCACGCATATCTTTTTACAGAGTAGTCCGATTTTGATAATTTTTTTTTTATTGGAAAGGGTATACCCGACGTTGGTCCCATATAAATTTGGAAAAAAAATTCCAACCCTAAGGGTAGGAAAACAGGGGATGATTGATTGTTCACTGACTGATTTTAAAATTTTACAGAGTATTCCGATTTACCCTAAGGGTGGGAAAATAAAATTTATAGTCACAAAAAATTGTAAAATAAAAAATTTTTAACAAAAAAATTAAACCGCCGAAAAAACTGAAAAGCAAGAAATAATAAAACTTTTTTATTTAACCTTAATAACAAAGTTCTTAAACTAATGTAAGTATACCCGAGTAATTTTGAGTCGGCGCCGCCGCCGTGCATCACGCTTTACGTAATTAATTAATTTGCTTGTTTGGCGCCGACTCAAAATTACTCGGGTGTACTTACATTAGTTTAAGAACTTTGTTATTAAGGTTAAATAAAAAAGTTTTATTATTTCTTGCTTTTCAGTTTTTTCGGCGGTTTATTTTTTTGGTAAAAAGTTTTTTTTGATGTACAGTCAGTATTTTGGTGTGCAATCAGTATTTTTTATGTGCAGTAAAAATATCCCATATTTTAATGTCTAGGCGGCTATTATAGAGCGGAGCTCGGTCGCCCAGATACCTATTACTTAAAAATTAAAATTTATAATGGCATTTATGTGGGACGATGAATAAATTTTATTACTATTAATATTTTTTATGTTAATTAAATGTTTTAGCATTTTGCTTCTCTGTTTATGTTTGTTTAGTTTCTGTACAATACTCACCGTGTGGTGCCGGCAAAGAATAGTACCATCCCATACATACCCGTGGGTGTCGTAAGAGGCGACTAAGGGTTAAAACTGGAGAATGGGCAGCAGCATCTTCCTGTGTATCATACCATCTTACTTACTGCGGTCACTTACAATCGCGGTCCATGGTGCCTGCCATAACACTGACAAACGAGATGACTATGGTACTTCCCCTCCACATTTTTCCAACAAAAGCTAGAATTCTGGAGGGAGCTGTTGTGATGATGATGACAATACTCGTACTCACCCAAGGCTCTCTGAATATCTTCTGATGGTCAGCATGAGAGAACTCTTTCTTCCCAACGGTCAGTACGACGCGGTCATCTGACTTGGCGCGGTATTGCAATTTGGAGGAGTCCACATTAGCGCCGTTCTGTAGCCGGCAGGCTATCAGATCTTCAGTTATTTTCTGATGACAAATTTCCTAAAATGTTTAGTTAATTTTGGCAAGTTAAAAGGTATATTGTTATCAAATAAAAAAAACCGGCCAAGTGCGAGTCGGACTCGCGCACCGAGGGTTCCTTACCACCACATAATAATAATTGTATTAGTTGAAATTTCAGTAAGTTAATGTGCTAGATTTTTTGAGTTTGATACGCGCTTGACCAAATTTTATTATTTGTTGTTATTTTATAGCTTATGCACTATAAAAATACCAATTTTCAAGTTTGTTACTGTTCCCGTTTTTAAAATAGAACTAAAACAAAAATCGCCTCAGCAACCATCCAACTTGACCCCTCTCTTATATGTTCTTGAAACGGGAGCTCACCACAATTGGTTACTATTAGTTGTGAGAAAAGTTGTAATATTTAATGATTTCAGACTTTTCCCATTATTTGTTCTGTGAGACCTAGCTTCTTGCCAAATTTCATAATTTTAGGTCAACGGGAAGTACTCTGTAGGTTTTGCTTTTTTGCATAAATGTATGGAGATGAGGACATAAAATTCCATATCTTTTGATCGCGTCGTTGTAAAAAATTGAAATTTTCAGATCTTGTGTGGTTCATGGATCCTAATATATGGTATTAATTTCAACCTGATACCTTTACCCGTTCGTGACATAAAGGGTCTTGACAGACAGACAGACAGACGGACAACAAAGTGATCCTATAAGGGTTCCGTTTTTTTCTTTTGAGGTACGGAACCCTAAAAACGGTCAAGTAACGGAGTCGAGGGTTTCGATATACCTATATAATGGGGGCGATTCTAGCGTGGCCGCTACATTTAAGGCTATAATTTGGCAGGTCTAAAAATGTTGCCATATTTGTTACTGCTTATTGGCTGAAAAAAGACAGCACCACTTTTAGACCTGTCAAATTTTAATCATAAATTTAGCGGCCACGCTTGAATCGCCCCCAATATTAAGAAGCAATCAAGTAAATTTTTAAGACCGCATAAGTAAATTTGTTTGTAAAGGTTTATTGCAAGTTTCTAAAAAACTGTGCTACTTAGAGAAAACGTTTTATTTTTGCTGCAATATTTACATAAACCTCTGTTGACTGTAATTAATCATTTTTTTTCCTTTCGCATAATTCGGAGAGAAAATTTTCATTAAGTATAACTTAAAAAAAAAACATCCTTTACGGAATGTAAAAGTAAAGCACTTTCATATGATAACCACTGTATAATACTAACGATAATATATATTATTTTTTTTGCAATAATTAAAATTTTAAAATATCTAATCGATAGCATGAGTGGTTGATGAGATATATACATGAACTAGCTGTTACCCGCGACTTCGTCCACGACGGATTCTATATATCAATCTGACCATCCATTCATCCACTCTTCCGTCTATATGTCGTCCGTCTGTCCGTCTAGCAAACCATCCCTGTCTCTGCCCCTCTCCCTCCCTCCCCCCTATCCTCTCCCTTTTCACCCCTTAGGGTGTATAATTTTCAAAAACCCAGAGACGTAAAAATTAATTTTTAGTCAGCCTAAATACAAAATTTGAAGACTTTCACTTCAAAACTGGCGGACTTTCATACAAACTTTCATCCCCTATTTTACCCCCTTAGGGGTGAAATTTCGCAACATCCTCCCTTAGTGGATGCCTACACTGTATAAGGTATCTACGTACAAAATTTCAAGTCTCTAGGTCCAGCCGTTTGGGCTGTGCGTTGATATATCAGTCAGTCAGTCAGTCAGTAAGTTTATCCTTTTATATATTAAGATGACAGCCAGACAGAAAGACGAAGTCGCACCATAAGGGTTCCGTTTTTACCATTTTGGTTCGGTACCCTAAAAATGGATTATATGACAAACTGACCTTGACCACGCCGCCAGTGTCGGTCCTAAAGTTGAAATCCCCGAAGATGAAGTACGGCGCCGCGTTCACATCGGAGTGCACGTGACGAAGAGTGTGCCTTAGAGCTCTCCGGCGGCTGCGGCAGTATACCTGGAAAATATCTCGTTTTTAGGGTTCCGTACCCAAAGGGTGAAAAAACGGGACCCTATTAATATGAAACAGCGTAGACTCGCTCTATTTGCATTATATTCTGCATGACATTCAATAAGTATTCTACGAAGAATCTACATTGAATAAAATTATCTGAATCTGAATCTATGCCTCCGATGTCTGTCTGTCAGCGGGCTGTATCTAATGAACCGTAATAGGAAGACAGTTGAAATTTTCACAGGTTATGTATAGGTCGACCAAAAACTCATGAATAATAGGGAAATGAAAATTTTAGATAAGCAACACTGGGGTAATTGGACTAGAACTTCTTGATACTTTTCGTACTTATGGTAGACTTACGGGACCGTGCGACCGGCAGCACGTCCTTTGATTTTGCAATACGTCTGCGTTGTTGAGTACCTACTATTTCGGAAGCCCGCAGCTGTATGTGGGCGCTATATTGAAAATTCACGCCGCCGCCGGTGGCGCAGTTTCGTGGCCAGACTCTTAGTCTCCGACCAAAATAAGATAAGTATAATAATTTATTGCTTTGTTAAATAACTCAGAATCCAAATGGTCTACCAGATTTAAGGTTGTCATTGGTAAAGATAATTCAGAATAACCCATTATTAGTAACTTTGGTTTTAGTTAATGAGCCGTAGGTCACCTCAATAAATAATATAAATAACAATTTTGAAACCCTTGTTTAGCCAGCGCAGTATCACCCTTTGAAGATCTTGAATTACCCATTTATGTCGAAATATAATTATTGATATTGACAATAAAGAGATCTTTGCGAGATGTTGAATCCGTTTATCTCGACGAGATCTATAATTTTTTCGAACATATGAATAGTCTAAGGACCGTAGTTACAGAGTTATACCGGTTTTCAGTTTGACATCTTTACACCGAAATAAAGATCTCGAGATCTATTATTTGTCCGAACCCTGTGCATTGATTTCAAAATCTTTGGTCCGAACGTACATGTAGTCTAGGGCCAGTAGTTACAGAGTTAGAGCGGTTTTAAGTTTAACAAAATGACAACCGAAATAAAGATCTCAAACTTAAATTTTTGCCTAAAAAACAAAAACACTCGGATCAATAGTTTCCATGGTTCTAATTAAATTTTAAAGTAAATCAATTTTAATTCAGTACTATTTCAATTCCAATTAAATTTCGATTCAGCTCTGATTAAGTTCTAATTCAGTTCCAATTCATTTCCAACTCAGTTTCATTGCGGTCTTGTTTTTATGAACAACGCAACTTGTCCCACTTGTCGCAGTCGCGTGCCTGTGGACAACATGTAGTTAATATCAGACAATACAAGAGCACTTCAAGATTCACACATTGAACTTTGTACCGTAAACCAGTAAGAAAACACAGCCTATTTGTTAAGATGACTAGACAACAAACAGATATTGATTTTGAAAGCAATTGGCCCCGTCAGTAAAAAGGTCAGAATGGCGGCCAGATTTTCCAGTTTCTTTATCCGTTATCAGAGACCGAATAGACCCCCAGATGTTGATTTTAAAAGCAATCGATACTGTAACAAAATGGTGGCTACTTTCAATTACTCGCACCCGATCCCTGTATGCGCTTGAATTACGTTGTCGCTTTCCTAATAGGCGACAACTTCAAAAATAGTGATCAGGTGCGAAAGCCCGCAAGAGTACATGAACCGCGGCGTTTGACACGGACAACGAATTTAATGAACCTGACCGCAGCACGTCAGGCAGACGACACCGGGGCCCGAGCGGATGACAACCGGGTCGGACGATCTGCGTCATGTTGCGCTTACTATAGAAACACGTACCGACCTCGTGGCGGAATACGCAAGCGGTAAAGATATGCACCGGAAGCGGGTGCAGGGCTACAACGGTACGACCGCGCGCGGAGCAGACCCTCATAAGTATCAAACTAGTCAGCCCTACTTAACAGTCAATAATTCGTGGCGCTTTAAAATCGTTAATTGTGTTTGATTTATAACTGTTTCTTCACGAATTTAACGATAGACATTATAAAAGAAAAATCCTGCTCCTAATCGTACCAGTTTTTCCGCCATTCTTACGAAATATTTTAGTGTTTTCAAGTAAACAAAGTAAAATCTCAGTATTGTTGACACAACTCTTACTTTGGCTGGACATATGACAGCTCAACATTGCCATATGAAAATCTTCTTTTTATTTTTAATTCTTTATTCATGAGTTTTTGGTCTACCTATATTTCTGTTGCTAATAATAGGTCTTTACCTATGAAATTGCTGAAATTTTCTTACAGATTAATGAGATCATAATTCCTATAATTCTAATGCTATTTTTTTCATTTGACTTATTAATATATTTGAAAGTTGACTTCAAGGTTATCAATTTACGCATAAAGTTTTTATTTTTAGTTTGATATATAAAATTAAAGGTTCGAAAATTGTTCGTCTTAAATGTCGTCCAATATTTCATCATTAGATTTGTTATATTTTTTTACAGATAATATTTTTCGAAAATTAAATTTAAGCTTCTGTTAGCTTAATGTCTTCCCAATAATGATTAAAAAAATTGGATTTATAATTCCTGAGAAAAATGCAAAAAAGTTGTACTGAAAATTGAGTTTACCTAAAATTCGCCATACAAAACGGCAATTTCATAGGTAAAGACCTATTATAACAACAAATTATAAAAATGAAATATGAGAGGGGGCTTCCATACTAAAGACGTGTTTTCAGGCGATTTTATCTCGATTTATTGTTTTAGCTCTATCGTAAAAACGGGAACAATTACAAACGTAATACGAGTATAAATATAAAAATACGTAAAAACAATTTCATCGTAACAACCCATGAAACGTCTACTACAGGACAGGGAGCTCCCTCCAGAATTCTAGCTATTGCTGGAAAAATGTGGAGGGGAAGTACCAAAGTCACCACGCTTGTTAGGCTACGTTACGGCTGGCACCATGGACCGCGGTTTTAGGTGACCGCAGTAAGTAAGACGTAAGATAAAGGAGGATGCTGCTGCCCATGCTCCAGTTAACCCTTAGTCGCCTCTTACGACACCCACGGGTATGTATGGGTTGGTACTACTCTTTGCCGGCACCACACGGGACTATAATCTATTTATTATCTCTTTAATGACGTCAGCTTAACTGCATCGCTTCACAAAGTAGCGCCATGGTGGAAAAAAAAGAAGCGAAAATAAACTTTCTTTTAACCTCACTGATCCTATCGTACAAAAAATTCGCAATAATCTATGCAATTAAAAAGAGAGTTGCGAATTTTTACGGTCGTATAATATGGCCTTGAACCCCGGCCGCCATTGACCGACTCAAATCAGTCGGATGTTGCCACGTGACCAAGATTTTCAAAAATTTTGAACTTTGGCGCGTCATCCGTCCGATTGCCGCCAACTTTAATCTATGGTTTATACGTCATTCGAAAGGTAATTTAAATAGCTCCTTACTCCTTATACACACCAAACCAAAATAAACCATAGCTTCGACGCAATAAGGCAGAATATCGAGCGCGGGAACTCGATCCTCTTCTGTATCCTTCGGGATACACCGGGGCTCATATGCTTTAATGTACAGGGTTGATACAATAAACACAAGTCAATTTGAATGTTGAAATAGCCTGTTAGAACCGCAGTCTAATCCTAAGGATTTGTCTCCTATAGTTAATCTGATATTTCATAATAACCTTTCTTACAACATTTTTGCTATAACGTTGTATTACTTATAAGGTATCTTCTATAAGGTACTTTAATACTTACAGAAGGGAAAGGTTCACAAGCTAGTAAGTTGGAGGCGTCTTGAAACAAACTTATATTAACGTAACGTAAGAAAACCTTTACGCGACCAATGACCATAGACAAGCTGTCTTGATTTTACAGTTAATATATCTATATTTCATAGACAATCTGTCTATATTTTATAGACACTCAGTCTATGTTTCATAGACAAACTGTCTATGTTTGACAGATGATTTATCTGTATATCATAGACAAGTTGTCTATGACTAGTAGTAGGTGAAAGGATTTATATGTCTACCCCTAGAAAAAAAATCTTATGTATGTTAATCTATTATTTTAATACTTACAGAAGGGAAAGGCTCGCAAGCCAGTAAGTTGGAGGCGTCGTGAAACAGGTGTATGTTGATAAATTCGACCGCTGTACCACGGATCACCCAGCGCGTGCGCAGAAAGCCTTTACGCGACCATTTGCACTGAAAATACATGATGTTATGTTAAAAACAAACTTCAAGTAAACTTTGCTACAACCCGCATACTAAAATAATGGACATCGCTGGAGTATGACGCCTTCCACTTACGACGAATTCAAATTATCAAATCTAACACAACATTCCTTGTAGTCCAGTCGCTTAACGTCTTATATCGCCTTTACGTAGACACGCCTTACAATTTCACCAAATTTTTTCCAGGTACTAGTTAGGTACATAGCTCTTAATTTTTGATAAGAGCCAATTTTTGAATTTTCAAATTGAAAATTGAGAGCTATGTACCTAACTAAACAGCTAATCGGCCGCACTATTGAGTTTCACACACATTTATTTAAGTTACATAATTTTTACTTTCGAGCGGAGCGAGAAAGGTATTGTATTCGTAAAAAAAAAGTTTTTCTAATTTTCTCAAAAATGTGTTCTATATCACTTATACATCATAAAAAACAAGTCTCCCAAAAATGTCCGTACGTCGGTCGGTCGGTCGGTCCGTCGGTCGGTCTGTCACGCTTTGGTTGGCCTAGCGGCTAATCGAATGGTCCGATTGACACCATATTTTGAATTTAGGAGTTTTATGCAAATCCATCGAAGGGTTCTGAATGGTTTACTTCTGGCTCTCATTTTGAGGGTAGCTGTCATACAGCGAAAATGAAAAATTGAAATTTTCTCAAAAACTACTCATAGAATCTTGATGAAACTTTGCATGACCAAGCATCTCCATGTAAGATATCATGCACCAGTATCAATTGATCTGTGTAATTTCATATAAGGGGTGTTCCTGTACCACCAAAACGTAAATATGTGATTTACCCAAAATTGGTTCCATTGAGTTTATTAAAATTCTCTATAATATTAATCCTGGATTGGTTGTCTACCTGACTGGATATTACTTATGATTTTTTTCAATAAAATTTAGTACACAGGGTGTACCAAAAACTGAAAGGGCTTGCTCAGTAGACCAAACTGAACAATTATCCATAAGGAACATGTGTAGGGAAATTAAAAAAATGTGCATGCAAGTATCCTACGGTAGTATCAATTGATCTGTGCAAATTCATATAAAGGATGTTCCAGTACTACCAAAAGTTAAACATGTGATTTACTCGAAATCGTTTGAAGTTTGTTTGTTGTAATGTTTGACAATTTGAATTCTGAATTGATCTGTATATTTCATTCAAACATTTTTTTGGAAAAACGTAAATAAAAGTTTGTATTTCCATACTATGTGTATGGCATTACAAATTTAAGTTTGCGGTTGATAGTTTTTCTTGAGTATTGCGAGAAAGTAAGTGCAGTGCTGCTGTACCATTTATTTCTTAATGATTTGTGCACACCGTACCCATGCGTCGCAGTGACGTTATGGCTTCAAGTCCATTTTTTTAGGAAAAGGGTTGTACTATAATAATTATCATAAAAGTCTCGCAAAAATGCGCAACCTTTTTTTTAAAGGGGAAATACTATAGTCACCACGGCACGCTTGTTAGCGTTGCGGCTGGCAACCGCTGTTGTTGGTGACCGCAGTATTTAATATGGTACGATACACAGAAAGATGCTGCTGCCTATCCTCCGGTTCATAAACCCTTAGTCGCCTTTTACGATGCCCACAGGTAGAGATGAGTTGGTACTATTCTTTACCGGCACCACAAAGGACCGAAGACATAGTCCACAAATTTCAAAGTTTAACAGTAAAAAGTTATTAATATTAGGTATATTTGATAGCCAAGCAGCAACTTTGCTGATATGGCTATGTCTAGGCTGGTGTGTTGTTTACTGCATATTTAGAGAGTTTATTGTCTATAAGCTACTAGTCAAGCTGGTTTTTTAAGCTATTTGTTGAGGGAGCGTCTACAATGTCCTGTGGTCAGCAGTTCCAAGTGCAGATAACACTATTGTTTAACTCATAGTAACCAACATTCGTCGTTGAGCTAATCCTCGCCAGCTGCAAATTATTCTTGTGTCTGCCTCTTGTCTTGTCTTTCGGTTAAGTATATTTGCCAGTCAAGATCTTGTAGAAAATGAGTTTTATTTTAACACTTCCTGTGTCCACACAAGACGCAGAAGACGCAGGTTCGAATCCTGCCCGTGGTTGTGAAATTATGCGATTTTCTACTTTGAAGATCTTGTAGGCCTCGATGACAAATTGAAAATGAATATGACGAATATTACCTCTGGAAAGAAATGCTGCGGGAACTTTGCCTTCTCCTTGGTGGAGACCTTCTCAATGTTCCCACTGTGGACCTCCTTGCCCACAACTGGGACGTACTCTCCAAGGTCCCAATCCCAGATCTTTAGTTCCGTAAGTGAGGAGTGCGCGAAGTACATGTTGCCTAGAGCCTGGAAAGTAATACATACATAACATCACGCCTTTTTTCCGTCGGGATAGGCTGACACCCACAATCCTCTACTCAAAGAATGGTAAGGGAAGTATGTCTCGTAGCAGGAGAAGGTTACTATGTGCCTCCTCCTGCTACGAGATATACCTACTTCTCTCGCTTTCTCTACTTTCATCAATACTTTCATACATGCTCGTCGGTTTAGGGTACTGTTAATCTAGCCTCCTAAATTTGGTCCTGGTACGTTCGCCGAGGCCTTCCCCATCCAACGTTTCAATCAACTCTCGCCTGGTAGATCTCTTTCGTCAATCTTCGTTCATTCATCCTTTCTACATGACTAAACCATCTCAGCATGTCATTCTCAATTTTAGTCACTGGGTTCGTCTTCCTTTACACCACAAAGTACTCTTATCAGTTATCACACTATGTCTAATCCTGTCACTCAATTTAACACCAATCATACTTTCATACTTCTCAACACTCTCATTTCTACTGCATTAATTCTACTTTCATGCTTCTTCTGCCATGCCCAGCTTTCACTGCCGTACATAAGTGTTGGTACCAAAACGCCCCCTATAAAAACCAAAGGAGCCTTGTCTAAATATAATAAAATATTTAGTTAGTTTTAATCTTCGAACATGAATTTTGGTAGATGCACGATTACTTCTCAAAATGGTTTTGTTTCCATTTGCTTGCTGTCGTGCGTACCAATTTTTTTTTTTAGACAGATAATCCATAGACAGGCGTAATACTTTAAGATTTTACATTACATGACTTTGCAAGTATGCTTACTGGTAGGTACGGCATTTTAACAAGTTTAACAATTTCGAAACATATCAATGGCCGAGCGTGATTCACTATTTATCGTATATTTCAACATGATTCCTATTAAATGTTTTATGATTAGTTTGGATATTAAATTACGTGTTATCGTAATAAATTGTCGTTTCCAAAGACATATGATCAGCTCTGTTATGTTCCAAAAGGTTAAGAGGGGATCGTAGCTGCATTTCTTTTCTGCAAAATTGTGATATTTTAATAAAACGGTATGACGTCATATTATTTTATTTCGGTATAATTTTATATCGATATCGTTATATTGCGGTTCCCGATACTTTTAATTATTTCGGTAAGATTATTTCCGATACAGAAATCAAGTGGTATTGAAATAATGTTGTTACCAAAAAATGTAAAGTATCGATTTAATAACGGTATCGTTATTAGGAAACACCATCTTATTACACAATCACAAGAGCCGACCGCCGCGTGCGCTACTCCTCTCGCCAGCCGCATCACGCTATTTTATATATATACAGGGTGTTAATTTGATTGCGTGCCATAGCTTAGGGGGTGTTTGAGTAACGATAAAGGAACACAAAAAAAATGTTTTAATAAATCCTACTTAAAAAAAAAACTAAAACTCCATTGAAACTTAACGAACGCGGAGGGTAATGACGCGGACGGAGCATCAGTAGTACGCAGTATCAGTGGATAAGGTAGGCACACATAACTGAAACGATTTCGCGCGCTTTTGATAGCGCGGTGCTCAAGGTTATTTTGCCCTCCGCGTTAGTTTAGTTTCAATGGAGTAAAAAAAAAAATAAGTAGGATTTTTTTAAATATTTTTTTTTGAGTTCCTTTATCGTTGCTGAACCACCCCCTAAGCTATGGCACGCAATCAAATTAACACCCTGTATAGTTCTGTGACGCAATTCGATGTTATTTCAGTACCGAAATAAATTAAGGTTAAATAAAGGTAGATGTGAAAAGGGTTGAGAAAATGATACCGCTACACTATAAAGGTTTTATAAGGGTATAATTTTTTTTAACTCTTAAATAACCTTAATCTTTACCGTTTTCAGTTCCTGGTTTAAACCCGGCTGGTATCAAGCTTTTCTTCCTATTTATCTATTTAAATAAATAAAAAAAAATTTGAAAAACCAACTACTGAAAAATTTTGCTCTAAAAAGTTCTTCTAAATAACCACCGCAAATTTAAATATTTTATGTGTATACAGAACACCAGCTTCGAACGCAAATGTGTTCCTAAGTAAACTAGATAGTGTCTTGTATGACATCTTTAATAAATATCAATACTAGGTTATTTTTAGGGTTCCGTACCTCAAAAGAAAAAAACGGCACCCTTATAGGATCACTTTGTTGTCCGTCTGTCTGTCTGTCAAGACCCTTTATCTCACGAACGGGTAGAGGTATCAGGTTGAAATTAATACCGTATATTAGGGTCCATGAACCACACAAGATCTGAAAATTTAAATTTTTTACAATGACGCAATCAAAAGATTAGGTAAAATTTTTGAGCAACATTCACAGGAAAGTCTCTCATTGTATTAGTTGAAATTTCAGTAAGTTAATGTGCTAGATTTTTTGAGTCTGACACGCGCTTGACCAAATTTTATTATTTGTAGTTATTTTATAGCTTATGAACTATAAACATACCAATTTTCAAGTTTGTAAGTGTTCTCGTTTTTAAAATAGAACTAAAACAAAAATCGCCTTCACGACCATCCAACTTGACCCCTCTCTTATATGAATGTTCTTGAAACGGGAGCTCACCACAATTGGTTACCATTAGTTGTGAGTAAAGTTGTAATATTTAATGATTTCAGACTTTTCCCTTTATTTGTACTGTGGGACCTAGCTTCTTGCCAAATTTCATAATTTTAGGTCAACGGGAAGTACCCTGTAGGTTTTCCTTTTTTGCATAAATGTATGGAGATGAGGACATAAAAAGCCATATCTTTTGATTGCGTCGTTGTAAAAAATTTAAATTTTCAGATCTTGTGTGGTTCATGGACCCTAACATATGGTATTAATTTCAACCTGATACCTTTACCCGTTCGTGAGATAAAGGGTCTTGACAGACAGACAGACGGACAACAAAGTGATCCTATAAGGGTTCCGTTTTTTTATTTTGAGGTACGGAACCCTAATAACGCCGTATAGATTCTCTTTTGTCCAATATTATAGTAAAAACTTCTTTCGGCTCATTCTGACCAAAAGCAAAGTGTTGAACCTGGAGCATACTATCAGCGCCATCTATGAGATTTTTGAGGAACATACACCGGAAAGTCTCTCATTGATTATGTGGTGGTACGGAACCCTCGCTCGGTGCGCGAGTCCGACTCGCACTTCCGTTTTTTTGGACCTGATTTCCTTTTGCTCACTTATTAGTGAGGTCAAAAGCAACAACTTTTGTTCTACGACTTTGCTAACAACGCACGAAAAATTTTCAACTTTTCAACTCCTCATACAAAATGGGTGGGTCACGTGACCACTTTAGTATGGAGAGTCGAAAATTTTTTGTGTGTTGTTAGCAAAGTCGTAGAACAAAAGTTGTTGCTTTTGACCTCACTAATAAGTGGGCAAAAGGAAATCAGGTCCAAAAAAAATAACCTTGCGTAAGAAAAACATTATTGTAATTGGCTAATAATTAACTGGCTTTACATGAATGAATTGAAATTTAACTTAACTAAAACTAATTATATACAATTTAACAAATTTAGAACTAATGGAATGAACTGAAATATTAATTTTGAAAATACAAAAATAGAAAGGGCACTAACAACTAAGTTTTTGGGTATAACTGTTGATGATTGGAAAGCTCAAGTTAAAATAGTATGCGGCAGAGTAAAATAAGTTTGTTTATGCCGTTAAGCGGGTTAAAAATGTCACGTGTCAAAAAACTGCTATAACTGCGTATCAGGCGTATGTTGGTTCAATTCTCCGTTATGGATTGATAATTTGGGGTAACAGCACGGACGTCAATAGAGCCTTTATCGCACAAAAAAAATGTATACTAGCAATATGTAATCTTCCGCCGTATGAGTCATGTAAACCATACTTTAGGAAATTGGGCAGGTATCCTGATGATGTCCTCCTCGACGTAGATCCGTCGACGGCGACTCCCTGGACTCATCTTCTGTTGTGAGCTCGTAAATGGCTTGCAAAGCCTATTTTAGTTTTAAAAATGCGATCACATGTTGCACAGTAAAGTTCACCGCTGTTATTATAGGTGTAGATGTAAGTCGGTTTTGGCCTGTCTTTCTTTATCTGCCGCTTTGCATCAAGGTCTTCCAGACGAATTTGTTCGAAATTTTCGATACGGTCTTTGCTGCGCGAGACTTTCCCAATATCCTACCACTTTTAACATTAATTTGTTCACTACGGCGGGGAGCGTAAATCCACGTAATCGTAGAAATGTAGATAGACTAATCTTAGACCGAATTCCAAGGACAATGGTGTACCATAAATGTTGTGTAGTCATGTCACGTACAATTTATAATAAACTTCCTAAATGTATGAAGGACCTACGTACGAGTACCTCTTAGATATTTCAAAAAAAGCTTGTATAAGTGGCTTATTAGGTATAGTTTTTATAATGTAAAGGAATTTTTAGAACTTAAGAGATCATAGGACATCGTAATTTTTGCTTTATTATTTTTATATTGACAATTTCAATGTACTTACATTTGCATGCCAAATATTGTGGTGAAGTATGAGACCTATTCTAGTTTGACTTTTGACGCAAATAAAGATTATGATTATAATTTTGAAATTGTTATGTACAAACTATGTACGGTATTTAATAAATATTCATAGTGATGTGACCACTTACCATCAGGTGACCCATCTACGCGTTTGCCCAACTTTTAACATAAAAAAAATATCTTACCGTAAATTTATCCGGAGCACTGAAATCTTCATCCAAGAATATCCTGATCTTGTCATACAGCCGTAGTTCAGGACAGGAGCACAGTCTCTCGACGAAGTCGCGTACATACTGCATGGACTTCTCATAAGCCTTGCCTCCAACCTCTTGCAGGTGTAAAGCTATGAATTTGGGGTCCATTCTGGACACGGCAGCAAGGAATTCTGACGTCCATATTGGGAGCATCACTGTAGGCTGGAAAGAGGTGTTTTTATTAATTGATTTCATCATCATTATCATCATAACATCCCTTGAAATGTCCACCACAGGACAGGGAGCTCCCTCCAGAATTCTAGCTTTTGCTGGAAAAAATGTGGAGGGGAAGTACCATAGTTACCTCACTTGTCAGCGTTACTTAGCTTAGGGTTAGTTAGCTGGCAGCATGGACCGCGGTTATAGGTGACCGCAGTAAGTAAGATGGTATGATACACAGGAGGATGCTGCTGCCCATCCCCCTTTTTATAACTTTAATTGATTTATGCAGATTAAATTTTGCAAAAATTTTGGTATTCTTTTACTCAGACAAGTATAAACGTGAGAAAAATTTTTGGTCGACCATTATGATGGCGCAAGTAAGGTATGTAAGGGAGAGCCAAATTTTTTTTTGTTTTTCTACCAATGTTTCTACAGGAAAGTTGTTCAGTTTTGTGATTTATAATAATAAAATAATAATAAAAATCTTTATTTGCAAATAACAAGATAAAATAGCTAGATGTACACAATAAAAACAGTAGTTTGCCTTAAGATAATACATAATAGTTTTGCCAGCTAACATCTAAGCTAGGAAGAACCTGTGTTATAGATGTTAGTCATCCGAAAAATGTCAATTAGGCTTTAAGACAATCAGCGGAGCGGTGCTGAAAACGATATCAAGAGTGCGAGAGTGTTTGCGTGTTTAATACTGTAAGTGTGAAGAATGTGTGTAGATTGTGTGTGTTGTGTGTATGAGACTGCAAGTGAGAAATAAAACGTGCGTGCAAGTGTGAGAATGGTATGAAGGGGGAAGTTATACAATTCGGGTTAACAATTTTTCAGTTTCGTCATACGTCAAGGTCATTAACCAATTCTGTAGTTTGCTTTTAACCTCAAATTTGTTCAATGGGTATATATTAAAGTTTTTTATTGGCTACATTGTATAGCATACTGCTTAAAGCTGAAAGTTGACGTCCGGCAAAGGCGGTACGGAATGTGACACAGCTGACAGGAAAGCCTATTCTTCTAGATGAGCAAGTCTCATTCAGAGGGAAATGTCCATGTCTATGCAATACAGCTCGAAGTATGAAAAGCTGTCGTACAGTAAGTATTTGGGCTTCCGAATATAATATGCTGGTAGAGTAATCCCGTTTTTTAGACCGCATTACTTTAATAACTGCTCTTTGGGCTCTTTCGAGGCCCAGAAGATACGTCTTGTGGGAACCACCCCAGATGGAAATTGCGTAGGACAGAATAGATTGACCTACATACAAACATTTTTGCAGTGAATTTATTTTTAATTTATTTATTTCGATAACCAACGGCTTATTAACTAGAACAAAGTTACTAGTAGAATGTAAACTTATTCAAAAGATGCCCAGAAAACGTTTTTCGCTCAAGTCATCTCGGAATGGGCATATATAGTATCAATGCATTCAGTGTCATGTCCTGAATTAACATATATGAGATGACAAGCGCGCGTGTGGTGGGGATGGAAACTGTGACGTCATAAAGACGGTCATACAAATAAAACAAAAATCTCTTAAATATACCATGTGGGGTATCAAATGAAAGGGCTTTGTGTGTGTGGGGTAGTGGGTAGTTTCTAAAAAATAGCTTTTTCGAAAAAAAGATAGATAACTCGTTTATTTTGTCTACAGACACACATATATACACTCGAGAGGAATGAATCCGGATCACTTAAAGATTCCTAAAAATCTCCAAACTAAGAATGCTAGCTTAATGAAATAAATTCTAATTAATAGACAATTAAATACTCTTTAAATGAAGACATTAAAACTTCTTATATATTTTTGAATAAATTTCAAAACACAGATACATAATAGGATAAGATAATTTTTACTATTAGGTACTGAAAGGAACTCGAGTTCCCATACCAAAATATTACGATGATAATTGAATAATTGGCTTAGACCCAATTTGTTTAACCTTCTAGTTATTCTGATAATCCAATTGAGTAATAATACGACTCATAGAGAGAATAATAGGAAGGTAAACATTTTTTTTCGTATTTCGACCTTTATTCCTTAGGGAAAGTTGTTCAGCTTCATAGTCTTAGTCATCATCATCATATCGTGTGGGTAGCAAGGTCGATGACCGACCTCACAAACCCTGGTGTCAGAGTTGTTGAGCCGCCAAAGGCCTCTGACATGGCTCATTAACGACTACATTCTTAGATAGTAGTCGGGACCAACTGCTTAACGTGCCTTCCGAAGCACGGAATCATCTAACTTTTCGGACAATCAGGTGATTCATCCTGCAATGTCCTAACCAAACTGGGTAGGTCGCACAAAGGGATTTTTGTTTGACAGTGTCCCCACCGGGAATCGAACCCAGAACCTCCGGATCGAGAGCCGAGCGCTCTAACCACTACACCACGGAGGCTGTCTTCGTAACAGGCTAAAATAGTGCGTACAATTGTTTAGACACACCATATAAAAATATTTAAATATTTTCTTGAGCAATGGTAGTGATGACATGACACAATGTGGATTTGCATTTGTTTCAATCCGAAGCCCAATAATAGTGTGTTTTCAACCACCTTTTCAAAGTCCTACTGGATGGCGTAGATCAGCATTTAAGGAAAAACCATCATAAAACCTTAAGGGCTTTCCTGCAATCAACTAGCGCGGTCCCATCAGTTAACCAGATTGAAGTAAAGGTATCCTAGTTTATTTAGAACCTACCAATCTTCAAAAATATAGTTTACTGTAGTTACAGATACAAAAACTGCTAAAAGTGGTTGTATTTCAACATTTTTTTTTTACTATGTATGGGCTTACTCGGGGTGTGTGGTAGGCGCCTCCACGTGTGAGGGGAGAGTGGGTATGCGAGCGGACCTGAAAACCCAATCGTAGAGCCACTCA
Organism: Athrips mouffetella; assembly: GCA_947532105.1. Classification (NCBI taxonomy): domain Eukaryota; kingdom Metazoa; phylum Arthropoda; class Insecta; order Lepidoptera; family Gelechiidae; genus Athrips; species Athrips mouffetella. The sequence goes on from OX383980.1 coordinate 18,311,029, forward strand.
CCCCTCCGGCACATCCCGGGCAACATGGTTGGAAACTTGGTGGGCTCCGTTCTCCCTTCTCTCCAGCTACGGCTAAAACCTACCCCCTTCCTACTTACTCCCCCCCTACCCCTATCCTTAATCCCTCCAAGTCCTGGAGGAGTAAACCTCGACTCCAAAAATCCCCAAGCCAAGGTGTCATCCGACCCGTGCCGAGGGCTGCGTGGCTGAGGGGAAGCTCAGTCAGGAACGGAGGGGCCCTGATACCAGGCAATCTCAGGGTTTCTCTTGCCTTACCTCCGCATGCGGGGCTCTGCGGGGGTGGACCGTTCTTCCCTAGCTTCTCGTGGGAACTAAATGGAAAATATTGAAATTAATTTTGAAAATTCACCTTTACAAAAACAAATAGATGAACTATTAAAACTATCCGCAGATGGCATATCTACTGCGGATGGGGACTCGGGTGCTGAACAAGGCCCTGAGAGCCCCATGGATCATGAATGCCCAGCGAGCAATAATGCACCTGAGGAAAACGTTCAACAACCTGAGGTACCTGAGGACATCAGCTGTGATGCGGTACCGACGAAGACTACCGGGCTAAGACGGCCTAGACTCGCTGGTGCCGCTACGCGTAGATGCACCTACTGGCTGAAATTGGGGCTCTCGTAGAGAAATCGCACTAGAGCGGGCACCTTACCCACTCTCTACTTTTCCCGAGTACCGCGGTCCCAGGGCTCGTAGTGCTCGGGAGGATGGGAGGGTGGATAAGAGGGACCGCTCTGATGAAGGGTCGCCAAACGAGCACCCTAAAAAAACAAGCAGGATCAAAGGCTCCAGCTTCGCGGAAGTGGCAGGTACTGTCAGAGTGGGTTTAAGGGATCTACAACGTCCCTTTACCTCTGATCTAATCCTGCCCTTCGAGAGAGGGCTCATGCAGGTGGCGGTAGCAGCCAAAGAGACCGGACCTAATGTCGTTGGTTCCAGCGTCCGGGGAGGATGTCTTATTGTCACTTGTCGGAACGCTGGAACCAAGGCTTGGTTAGAGAGGCATGTAGATGAGCTCAAACCCTGGGAAGGAGCCCACCTCAATCTATTAGAGGAAAAGGACTTCCCCAAGCAAATAGTTGCTGTAGCGTGGATCCCTTGCCCGCTTATAAAGGGCATAAGGACCTGTTTGAGCAACTAGATTGCCTTAACCCAGAAATGGGTTGTAACACCTGGAGGGTGCTCAGGGCGCAGGCGGAAGGTAACGGACAAACTTTCTGCTTCGGACTGGACGCCTCGCACATGGGCCTCCTCCAGAGGTCAGACGGGACCCTATACTGGGGATTGCGTCAGATCCAAGTCCGTGTAAAGGGACTTGGAGCTGGCGGTCACCGGGTTGATGGGGGGGAGGCTCCTGGGCATGAAACCACTGATGTCCCCGGGGCAGCGGACACCGAGGCTACTCGTGCAGAAAATGCCGAGGCCCCTCGAGAAGCGCATGGTGGGGCCCAGGGAGCGTTTCCCCCAACGCGGCCTAAAGGCCGCACAGACAATGACCCCTTAGCGGTGGCGGGTAGCTCGACCGCACCAATACCTATGGTGTACGTGCCGCGACGGCAAGAGAACATGGCGGGAGCCCCCGCACCTCCTGCTCTCGCAACACGTAACCAAGACACCCCCCCATTGACTACAAAACAATTAATAAGACCTCGAATTGAAGATTGGAGGATGGCCTCGTCTGTTTTCAAACCCCAAAGAATATCCTGGGCCATCGACAGCTTTGAGCCTTATAAATCAAGTGGGGAGGATGGCATTTTCGCGGCATTACTACAACAGGGAAAACAGGTCATCCGTTCAACTATTATTAAGATCTTTAGGGCTAGTTTCGCGTGGGGATGCGTACCTCTTCAATGGACAAGAGTAAAGGTGATTTTTATCCCTAAAGGTGGAGACAAAGACAAAACCCACCCCAAGTCCTATAGACCAATTAGTCTTACTCCCTTATACTAAAAACGATGGAGAAAGTAATTAACTTACACATCAGAGAGACATACCTAAATAAAATACCTCTGCATGTCTTCCAACACGCAACTTACGGACCGGTTGGAAAAAGCACTGTAAGACAAACAAATTGCCTTGTGTGCCTTTCTAGACATAGAGGGTGCATTCGATAACACCTCTACCGAAGTCATACTACGTTGTATGAACCAGCGCGGCATTTCAACTGGTCTCTCACACTCAAAACAGTTGATCCGAGGCTTCTCAAAGAAATACACATCTGAAGCGCTCAAGCTAAATCGGAATCAATTTAGGATACTCATAAGAGCCCTAACTAATGGGACATTGTAGGCTGTGTAAGCACCTAAACAGAATGGGCCTATACGAAAACCCATATTGCAGATTCTGTGCAGAAGACGATGAAACGCCTATACACCTGATCTGCCACTGTGATGCACTGACTCACAGTAGAAGTCGGGAAACGGGAGGACACATACTATACCCTGAAGATGCTCGAACTCTCAATCCTAGGCAGATTGTCAGCTTCCTTGAGGCTGTCGGTGTGGCCGAGGAAATCACTACATTTTATAAAAGAAAGTCCCCCGAAACGTTTTTCTATCGTGCATGCATCATGTCTGTCTGTGATCGCTAAACTCAGGAACTACAGTATGGATTTTGATCCGGTTTTCACTAATAGATAGATTAATTCAATAGGAAGGTTTGCGGTTATAATTGATAAATATTTATTGCAAATTAACTAAACTATGATGATGTATGTCGATCGAGTTGGAAAAAAACGTGCCTCTTGAGAGCTTTCTGGGCGTGCGCTGCGTAAATGGTTTCATTTATATGAAAGTTATTTATGAAAGAATTGTTGCTCTCCAAGAGCTCTAAAGAAAAGTCCGAGATAGTATTTATCTATCTTTTAAGGATTATCCATAGCAACCAAGTTTTTATAGCAAACAAGTAGATTTTCAAAATAAGGTATTTTTGAACGTATTTTTGCCCTTAAGGTACGGATCCTTATCTAATTTAAAAGTTTTGTAATAATAAGCAATGAACATAGATCAAAATTGTTCTTGACACCATGTTATTTAAATAAATATCTTGGAAGATATCACAATATTAAAATCACTCAAATTAAAGTCCTAGAATGAGCTTCACACTCGATGCGCATTTCCGTTGATAGCCGACCCGACGGCGCACCGGGGGCACACACGGAGGGCATACGTCGTTGCGACTCGTCGTCCGAAGCCTGATTTTTAAATTTTAGATCTGTTCAACCATTCTCGACTTTTACAGATAGTTCAAAATGAGTGTCGTTTGAATCCAGAGAAAAAAAATGTATACGATTCGATGATGTCATCAGTCAACAATAACATAGGGAAAATAATTTTCTTAGATGCTCCTGCCTTTCACACGGGCAATTGTATGTGGCCCTGTCACGTGTAACATCAAAACTCAATATGTTCATTTTTGCACCTAATGCTGAAGAAGTTATAAATGTTGTGTACAACGAAATATTTTAGAATGTTTTAAAAATTGTGTAGCAAGTTGAAGACTACGTCATAATATCGTAATAAAAGGCACCACTCTACCCGTAGATTAGTACCCGTGCGAATAAAGGGTTGGCTATAATAGATCTGTGCAGGTCGCAGTGGCCGTTGGGAATTAGGAGCCCGGCCCCTTTACCCTCAAAATATAAACATGGGCTTACTCTTGACCTCGATCTAGCCTTGAGGGCAGAGGAGGTCGACGATGGAACGAGCTTGCCCAGAAGAAGCCTATTCACTCGCGACTTAAATAGATTCGGGTTATAAGAGCTCGGGAACACAGAAGCAGGCAAAGAATTCCACTCCTTAGCTGACTGTGTGTTGATTCAATTGTGTGCCATAGCTCAGGGGCGGGTTTAATATCCGTAAATAAATAAAAAAACCACGAACATTAGGTAGCAATAAGGCCGCCTTTTGTACTACTCTGTTCTTTTTCTGTATATTTCTGTAACTATTTCTTGTATTTCTTGGTGTGCAATAAAGTATATTTGTATTGTATTGTAGGTCAAAAAAAAATCTACTTCTCAAAGAATCTGTATGAGCTGATGTTAGCACTTTTTATATTAGTTTATCAACATGTGTTTCTTGTGAAAAGTTAGATATTATTATTATTTATTCAATCAGGCAGGCAGTTTGCACTGAAATAGCCTGTATCCAGATATAGTTAGGCTACTCGTATATAATTTTTTTGTAGGTGTCTGTCCAACCTATTCTTGATATTGCACTCAATTTATTTAAAACTCCATATAGCAGGAGGAGTAGTAGCAGGAAAGAAATGGACTGAGGCTAATATTGTAAGCAATTTACAGAAATCCTTTTTACTGTAATATTTTAATGACGTATAAATGTATATTTATAAATAAATAATTGAATTGAATTGCTAGCCAGGGACAGGGACAAATGGAGACAGCTGGAGCAGGCCTTTGCCAAGGGGCAAACAGAGGAGAAATATGAACAGAGTACAGAATGCATGCTTATGGAAATTATAAATTAAAATTATTAGAAATGAGTGATACATTACTATTATTATAAAAGTTAATTAATTATGAATGTACTGGTAATATTAATTTTAAGTGTAAGTCTCAAAGGTTATTTTATTTTATTTATTTTATACATGCGTCCGTGTAGTGCTGGCAAAGATCAGTACGAACCAATTTCTACCCGTGGGTGTCTTAAGAGGCGACTAAGGGATTATGAACCGGAGGATGGACAACAGCATCTTTCTGTGTATGGTACCACCTTACACACTGCGGTCACCAACAACAGCAGTTGCAAGTCGCAACGCTTACAAGTGTGGTGAATATGGTAGAACCCCTCCAAAGTACCATGCAGTTTTGATAAGAGTTCTGGAAGGAGTTCTCTATTCTGCAGTGGACGTTTCATGGGATGTTATGATGAAGATGATATTTATACAGCGCTATACTGCATACACAATAACTTTGTCCGAGACCGTTAATGCGCAGAAGTAAAAAAATGAGTCACGGGGGTGAGGGCGGCTCCTGCAAATCGTTCATTGGCTCTCCGCCTGTCATCCATGAGCGGAAAATAACCGTCATGGAGAAACTTGTACTGTATGTGCTGTACAAGTCTTTTTTTAAGACTCGCCTTTTTTTTTTTTATAGAAGAGGGAGGCAGACGAGCAGGCGGGTCACCTGATGGTAAGTGATCACCAACGCCCATAGACACCTGCAACTCCAGGGGGATCACAGGTGCGCTGCCGGCCTTTAAGATATTTGTAGGCTCGTTTCTAGAAGGCTGCCTTGTTGTACCCGTCTGGAAATACCTGCGCAGGAAGCTGATTCCAGTGCGGTCGTACGTGTGCGCAGGAAGCTGATTCCACAGTGCGGTCGCCTCTTTCCTTTTTCTTTTACAGTTGAAAACTGTAGCTTGATTAGGATGACAGCAAGACGGAACTATACATGAGGGGAATACAGAGTGACTAATCTCTCTGTCGCTCTAATGTCTTACATATCACTCCGTCCTGCTCACACGCTGCTAATAGTGAAGGCAACAAAGCAGTTGACCCCAACATAATTCTCTCAGGCAGATTTTATTTGACCGGATGATAAAGAATCATGAATTAAACGTAAATTCAAAATATCCAAAAAAAAATTTACAAAAATTTTTTTTATACAATTTCTGTCATTTTTGTTTGGAAAAATTAAAAGTACCGATATTTTATTGGATTTTTTTATAGAAGGTTTGTCTCATATAGTGTTATACCCCAGCAAAGTTTCACCGACAGGATTTACTGCAGGGGTCTTCATAAAACGATCCGCTTCGTTGCCTAGACTAGCTGTAATTCTTATCAAGCTAGATTATTTCGACTGTAAGAAAAGGTGAATGAAAATTCAAGCAGCACTCCTCTGTTAAAATTGACAAACAACAGTCAATTTTATCTGGTAAGTGGGGCGGACAGATAAAACAGAAATTACTAAAATCTAATAATATTCATTGTAACTTTCCACTTAACAATTTATAAATTGTTTCTAAAAATAAACTCGAAATCGGTGCATCGGCCTGACCTTGTCTGAGTAACAACATAATTAAATTAAAGTAATTAAGTACCACCCATGATAGGCGAATTTTTATGATACAACTTTTATACTTAAAATAAATTTACTGACCTCTTCAAATATGGAGCCCACGTTGGCCGTGATGAGCAGCAAAGGCACTTTATCTGAACCCATCTTTTTGAATTTCAACATGTTCAAAATGCGAAAAACCGACGAAAACAATTTCGCGAACTTCCGCAAGATGAAACGTCTAAATCTGACGCTATTTTAGGTGTAAACGGATTTGGCGCCCACACGCCTTATCAACAATCGCTTTTGAAATCATTTTTGTCCTACATTTGCTGTTTTTCTCCTGAAAAACAACGATTTTCGCTGAAATAACACGATTTTAGCCTAGCCCTCCCCGTTTGACAGCTGTGAACTGACAGTGACATTTTGTTTTTTTTTACCTTCACGTCTACGGTAAACAAAAATCCGACCGATTTATATATTCATGAGGAATTTCCACATTGTATTTCCTATTTCAGACTATTGTGCAGAAATAAAGTATATAGAAAAAATTAAGTGTGAGAAATATTTGCTTAATGCTTGAGTCAAAGTAAATAACCCTCACAAAGACATATAAATCTGTAAATCCTTTTAAAAAATGAGCTTAAAACCGTAGAACGGAACGTTGACCGACATCAACTAATTTGGTCGGCTTATAACTAATGACGTAGTTGGCGTTTGACGTCACAACTCCAGTTTCAGGGCCGTATTTGATTATTTTTATCATTAGCGTAAATAAGTCTAGCTATAAATAATAAGAGGAAGATTAAACTTAGAATATAAATCGTGATTAGTTGACAGGGTTTATCGGTTTCACGTTGATTTTAATGAATTATTAGGCAAAAAGCTGTACCTACGTGTTTTAGAGACCTTTAGATTTTTTTTTTCAGAAAAAATATAGGCAAAAACGTAGTATTAGTGCAAATTGTATAATTTGTCGTTTCACAGTTTGCCTTGGCATTCTACAAAATGGCAAAAAAAAAAATATTCGGCATTTTACATAATGCCGCGGCATTTCACAAAACGGCGCGTAATTCGTTTCTGGGCGTTGTGGGCGAAAGATAACTTAACCCAACCCAACCGATCTCCCTGCTCGGGATTTGTTAGGTTTGGTTTACCGTGGCTAACGAACCTAAAATGCACCAGTGATCTAAACCCATTTACAATCTGCCGGCGCCGCCGTTTTACAATTTGCCGCCCGTTTACAGTTTGCCCACCGTTTGTAAACGGCGAATTATACGATTTGCCTGTGTGACATTGATATTTTATAAATTAGGTACCTATATAATTATACTAAGTTGTAATTTCAATTATATAAGAACAAAATAGACTATAATTATTATGTACCTAGATACCTTTGTAAATAGATTTAAAGGTTGTAGAATTTCATAATAAATGTAGTTAAATATTGAGAACGTTATAACTATCGGTGACCGTTGCGATGCGATATATCTGTCTCACTTAGACATGATTCTAAAATCGATTCCAGTATTCCAGTCCAGATACATCTCTGGAGGTCCTACTGCACATGTGCGGGATTTCAGTGCAGGTGTGCCTTTTGTAGCTATTGTAAATAGAAATCGATCGCGTGCTTCTATTTTAGTGAAATAGGTCGAGTTTTTCATTAAACCGCGCCTACATGTAAAGCACTGAGGCAGCGTTCTTAATCAGCGATGTACGATTTTTTGTATAAAAGAATACAGTATCTCGTTCGTTTGGTTTATTTTCGGAAGTCGATATTTCTGTGTTGATTTATCGATGTTTATGTTTTCAGGGCCATCATGGGGGCAACGGTGTTTTTAGTTTGGCTGTTTGGTGTAGCTGCGGCCAACCACGTTCATAATGCCATTGAAACAGAAATGTTTGCTATTCCTATCAGTCCCAACTTATTTAATTGGACTTATCAAGGTTTGTATGTTTAGTTTATCATGTTATGGTTACAGTCAACAGCACATCAAGCTTGACACATGGGACTTTTTACCATTCTTATTTCAATAGTTGTACGGGCTAGAGTCGCACTGCGAGTGTCACGTTTGGCCTGTCGTTGGCTGTACTTTAATTGATCATCATCATATCGAGTTAAATGTAAAGTCCATGACCCACTTCACAGACTTTGGTGACAGAGTTGCCTATAGATTTCGCCAATAGCCTCTGACCACTGTTTACCCGTAGTCCATGTGGATCGACCGGACATGGCTTATTACATTAACGATATTACTGTGCTCTAACGGGTTGACATGATTATTTTTCGGACAATCAGGTGATTAACCCTTCACCACTTGATTGAGTCAAGGTCGCGGATAGCCGTTGCATGCGAGCTGCGCAGGACCGGTCGTCATGGAGTTCTTTAGGTGAGGCCTTCATCCAGCAGTGGACCTCTTTCACCTGATAACATTATGATGATCCTTCGAGGTCCTAAGTTCCTAACCTAGCTAAGGAAGTCTAACAAAGTGAGTTTTAGTTATCATTGTCACCACTGGAGTTTGAGCCCTGCACCTCCAACGCTCTAAACACGTACATACTAGACCTTAGGAAAACATCTCTAAACTTTATGCAAAGACTTATCGGTATGTGGTATCTCTACAGACTCTCCTAACACTCCCAAGGCGATTTCTAACGATCTTCGGTTAACTACCCATATATTTAATGTATGCACAGAATTAATTTATTCACATAGGTTTTCTACGTTACAGGATACGCGCTGCCAAAAAAAAAACTTGGCAATGTCCGTAAATTTAATACTCTTAAAGTTTTATTTTTTAAAAACGTTCTGACTAAGGTACGTTTGTTTAATAATAAACTCACTTTAATAATTTTGATCCTTAGCATTTTTTCGTTTCGATTTTTATGATCGATCACTAGAAAAGTTAACAAAGGGTCTAAATGCGGCCCTGTAAATTTCAAATTGCGGCTCGAATTCAAACTTTATAATCTTTTTTTTTCTCTACAGAGTTTGACCATCAATACAGGTTCCACGCTTCCTTGGTTGGCAAGCCCGAGCTTCCTGCTTGGCTTCGCTACATTTACAGCAGGAGGCACCACTCTGGATTCATATTTGGTACACCTCCGAGAGGAACTAAGCCGGAAATTACGGTGGGTCTCAATTAAATCTGCAAAACTAAAAGGGTTCATTTTGGAATTTAGGCGCCAGTTGCGGAAAACTTCTTTAAAGTTAGAGATACTTTGTCGCTTTATTTCTTATTTTTTTGTGTCAGTCATTGTGTCAGTTTTAAAATAGTCAGTAGTATCTAGATTGAAAGCAGCTTATCCTTTAAAGATGCTTTCTGGAACTAACTTTGTCCTGTCGCAATAAATCTTCTTTTGGGCTTCGCCGCATGGAAATGTAAACTACGACAACGATAAAATGGACATTGCTAAAAGGTAGTAGGTAGGTATCTTTAAAAAAAAACTAATAACCATCTAATAACGCATTTGTGTAGAGGTCAGATTTTACCCTCTTTGGTTAGGCCATAAGCTTTCTGATGTGTGAGTGAAGGGGAATAGTAGATTAAGTACGTACTTAAGGAGGAATAGTAAAGAATGGTTTAAAGTACACGTGTAGATATAACGACCCGAGGCCAAGTCAAGGGGAGAAAACGTATCATCTGAGCATTCTCTAGAGTTTCTCCCGTCGTCAGTACACGATTTTTCGTGCCATTGCGGGGAGGAAGGGGTACTTTCGTCCTGCGTGTCGGGGAAAATGAACCCACTTTCGCCCTGCAGGCACGAGAAATTTTACTAAGATGGTACAACGGCCCAAAGAGGATTTTGGCTTCCGACGCGGGAAGGCGCCAGCTATCTCGATTGAGTGCTGTTTGGCAACAGCTTGAAGCTCGCGCAGGTCCTTCTCAGCTTCATCCAGCGATATCTGGGTCGACCAACCGGACGCTTGCCGTTCGGTTTCCCCATGTAGGCTCTTTTCACAGCCCGCACCTCTTGTATCCTTTCTAGATGTCTTACCCATCGCAGACGGGCTGACGAAAAATAGTATTAATATAATTAATGTAAAGAATTATGTTTATAGTGCGGTCAGTTAGCTGCTTCACGTAGACACGCCTTACAATTTCACAAAAAATTTTCCAGGTTCTAGTTAGGTACACAGCTCTCAATTTTTGATAGGAGCCAATTCTGGAATTTCAAAAAATTTTCATAGAAAATTCAAGACTTGGCTCCTATCAAAAATTGAGAGCTATGTATACCTGACCTGACCAGTACCTACCTGGAAAAAATTTGGTGTAATTTGGTGAATTTGGCGATATAAGACTATAAGGGACCGGACTATTATGTGTAAATTTATTTGCATACCACTTGTAATGGTTTTTACTGCAAATAAATGATCTAATCTAATCTAATGTAGTTAATTGCCGGCATTTTCCTTTCCCTACCCTTAAGACGGCGTAGTTACACGAGTAGTTACACGTAGAAAGCAGGGACCCAGCACCGATCTACCAGCGCTGACTCCCTGCTTTCTTCATGTGTATCTACGCCATGATATGTTTTTATTTTTTTAAAGCTGGAAGTAATTGGCACGAACCACGCCGACTACGAAACCCGAAGAGTTCTGCTGACCCTACACGTGAGGTCAAAAGACGCAATGGCGAGGCATGAAGTAGAATTCAAAGTCGACAATCTTAACGTCGAAGACTTGCTTGATGCGCACAAGTAAGTGGTTAAGAGTACCTACACTAACTACCAAAGTACTTATAGGCTGCAAGATAACTCTGTCTGTCTGTGACCGTTAATGCGCAAAAGACAAAAAAATTGTTACGGGGGTGAGGAGCGGCATGTGGGGGGAGGCGAGTGAGTCGTTCATTGGCTCTCCGCCTGTCCCTGATGTGCAGAAAATAACCGTCATAGACAGACTTTTCCTGAACGCGCTGTACTAATGTCACATCACAAGTGAGCAAACGAGCAGGTGGGCCACCTGATGGTACGTCATCACCACCGCCCAAAGCTCTAGTTTGTCATAGAAATATTTAAAAACAGCAGATATCCATATGTTGCTCTTTACGTTCCGAGCTCTGTACCCGGTTTATATAGTGTATCATCTATGTCTGTACCTACTTACAAAGTTAGACATGTTTGCAGTAGCGCTCACAGAACTATATTTTTTTTTTTTTTTTTTTTATTAGGTTCACAAACCGAATGTTACACACCTACAACTAGAATTCTGATAAAAACATAAGTTAATGATATTTGTGTACATTCTCAAATAGTGAACACAGCATTCACAAGGGATAAACAAAATATCCGGTAGTTTTAATTTAAGTTATGTTAAATTAGGTTAGAAGTAAGAAGTTAGATTACAACTACGTTAAACTAAGTATTAATTAAAATTTGGTAATAACCAAATTACTAAGTACTTTATCCTTAACTGAGGCCAAAGAACCAGTGAATATGTCAAATTTGAAACGAATACCGTTACAACCGGCACACATTCTGTGGATAGGACTGTGTTGGCCAATGTTAGTCCTAACATGAGGAAGGACAAATGTTCTCCTATTTAGAAGCCTACTGTTTGATCGTGGAATTTCAAATTTTATGGCTTGTAGAAGTTCCATGGAGTCAATACACCCATTGACTAATTTGTACAGGAATGTTATGTCCGCACATTTTCTTCGGATACTTAGTGGTGTTATTTTATAGAACTTTAGCCTAGATTCATACGAAGTAAGTTTTTTACATTTATTGTCAGCATACGCCAAATGATACAGAAACTTTTTTTGGACCCGTTCTATACGACTAATATGCACTTGATAACATGGATTCCATGCTGGACTTGCATACTCTAAGACACTACGCACCACACAATTATAAATAGGGATGATAATACCTGGATCTTTAAAAACTTTAAGTTGTCTTGTTACAAATCCCGTGAGTTGAAAAGCTTTTTTAACAACTTCATCAATGTGCGTCCTGAAACTCATATCCGAATCCAAATAAACCCCAAGATCGCGGATGCTAGCAACTTGTTTTAAAGGCTTACTGGAAATGTAATATTTGATATCCCATTGTTTCTTTTTCCTGGAAAAATTCACGAAATAGCATTTGTCACAATTTAGTTTCATTTCATTTTCTGTACACCACTGGTACACTTTGTTTATTTGATCTTGCAAAATGGATAAATCATTGTTGTTTTTTATTATTTTATACAATTTCAAATCATCGGCATACATTTTAAAGTCACAAGAAATACTCTTAGCCAAACTATCTATAAAAATAACAAAAAACAACGGGCCCAAGTGTGATCCCTGAGGCACACCACATGGGATATTTTTACATTGAGACTGAAAGCCACGAATCGTAACTAGCTGCGATCGGTTTCTTAAATAGGAGTCACACCAACGGAGCAGAGAACCGTGTATTCCGCTTTGCCTGATTCTGTCAACGAGAAGGTCATGATTTATAAGGTCAAAGGCTTTGCTGAAGTCTGTGTAAATACAATGTATTTCATCTCCTTTGTCCATTGCTTCTGTGATATCGTTGACAAAGCTCACTAAGTTTGATGTTGTAGACTTTTTTGGCAAGAATCCGTATTGAGCCGGATGTAGATATTCTTTTACGTGCCAGTAAATCTTCTTTTGAACTAAGGACTCAAAAACTTTTCCAAATGCTGGTAAAATTGACACGGGTCGATAATTAGATACTTCATCCAGTGCGTCTTTTTTATGAATTGGAGATATGCGCGCATTTTTCCATTTTGCGGGAAAGCAGCCAGTCTTTAGAGACTCATTAAAAATATAAAGCAGAGGCTGAGTTAACACCTCCGCGCATTCACGTAGAAACACTGGAGGTATACCATCTGGACCGGCGCCTTTACTTGGGTCTAGTGATCGTAACGTTTTGAGTACTTCAATTCTGCTTAGAGAAAGAGATCCAATAGTATTATTATTCTCCGCCTTGGCTTCACTGGCATAATTCCTGGCCGTAAATTGCGATTTGTATTCGTATACAGACTGAAAGTGTTCCAAAAATAGTTCAGCGATTTCCTGGCCACCGTTAGCCATTTTGTTTCCAAGTCTGACCTGGCATGGTATCGAACAACTTTTACTTTTTTGTGCGTTAGTATACGACCAAATAAATTTAGGGTTAGTGCGAAGATTATGTAATGCGTTATTTTTAAGTTTATTGAAGCAATCCTTTATCATAAGTTCGCTTCTATCTCTTAGTAATTCGTAAGTTATTTTATCTAAATCATTTTCATATTTTTTAAACCTAGAGTGAAATTTGGCCTTTTCTCTTAAACATTTAATTAGCGGTCTACTAAACCAGATCGGATATCTATCAGTGTGAGGTCGGCGACGAGGCGTATGTTTGTTGATAATGGAGTATAATTTTTCGTAGAACATTTCTACAGCTTCTTCTAGGTTTGAAACTCCCCGCCACACCTCCGACCAATCAATTTCAGCAATTGCTTTCCGTATGGCATCGAAATCGCTTTTAAAGAAATTATACTTGGGTTCTCTGTTTAGTCTGAGCTTTTGTATAGAATGGGGCGTTTGAACGCGAATCTCTAGCGCCGGATGGTGTGAATCCAATCTGCAGAGCGGTTTTGATGTCTGACTGATACTTACCGGCAATCTAGAGTCAGAAAAAACCAAGTCTAGGACACGACCATTTGCATTGATTACATGGTTATACTGAGAAAGATTGTTAAAAGTCATTTCATTGAGGAAAATGTTCTCGATTTTGTTAGAACATGGTGCTGGGATACATGTATTTGTAGAGCTGTTATAAGACCAGGTGATATTAGGTAGATTGAAATCTCCAATAAGGAGGGTAACAGATTTTTTTGCTGATTTATTGCATATCACATCAACAGTATTTTTAAGAAATACGTTATAATGTTCTTCAGTAATAGGTGGTGAAATATATACTGCACACAAGTTCAAATGTAGTGATTTACTGCCTGCCTATATACATATAAGCGTAATCTATATCTGTGGCAGTGGTACCTCTTGGGACAGCTTGTATTGTATTGCTCCCAAGTCGCGTGCTTGGAGTGGTGGTGGTGTTTTGGAGTAAATTGCTCCTTATTTCGCATGTTCTTTCGCGAAAATTTGAATTTACTGCACTCCGAACTGGCCTGAGTCGGAATCTGGGATACCGGATGCCTTAAACAAGGTTGTTTAGGACTTACGTTCTGAGAAATAAAACTTGTAGCTAGGTATCTGGTGGAGCTCGTGAATATTTCAATATGTTGCTCGATAAATTTGCTCGAGTGGCCATGGGTAGGTACTACCGGTACCTACCCAGGAGCATTGGAGTAAAAAAAATTATGATGGAGCGCGTGACTCCAGTGTAGTTTTAAAATGATTATATACAGCACGAAATAATGACCAGTTATGATTGAAAAATCATTATGATTACATCAATTTTTGTGCAACCATAATCCATTTTTTCATAACATGTACAATAACAGTTCTTATTTTTTTTTGTTTCTTTTTCTTTTTTTTTCTATTTAATTTACAGGATGGATCGTCTGAAAGATATTCTGCGTACGAAGCTGTGGCCAGAAAGTAATGGAGATTTGTATGCGACGTTCCTTGCGTCCGCCATAGATTTAGGCGCAAGGTTACCTCTTAAACCTAGCGATGGAGAAGGGTACGTGTATGAAATCATTATTTATGTCTTATAAAAAAACCGGCCAAGTGCGTGTCGGGCCACGCGCAGTGAAGGGTGTCGTAGTTACCTCAGGAACCGTTACTGTAAAGTAAGTTTAGATTTTTTTCATAAATATATTCCCTCATATCGAACAGCGAGGTTCAGCGCCTGATTGCTATTTCGGTTATTTTCAGTATTTTGACTATTAAGCCCGCGTCACACAGAGGCGGTAGCGGAAGCGTTCCGGGGCCGGTATTTTTTGTAAAGTATGAGTTCTTATGCACCCTGTCACATTGAAAAGCGGTCGCGGCGCGGTATTTTGTTCCCACCAAACCGCCCCGGACCGCTTTCGCAATCATACCGCCTCTGTGTGACATGAGCTTTACTCGGTAACCTGTAAAGTCTTAGCTGTTATAATTTTTCTTTTAAATTCACCATAATACACTTCTACTCCGACTTTTCACGTTTCCTGTACAACGAGTAACAGAAAGGTGTAGGTACGGTCAACCGCTTGTCGGTAGAAGCTTTTTCAACTCTATTACCACGCCATATGGTCCAAAAGTGTTTCTACTGATGTGCGGCCGTGTGTACCTAATAAAACTGAAGGGTGTCAATCTGCCCATGAAACTGAACAACTTTTCCCAAGGAAAGCTGTCAAGGTTTTGGTGGCAAAAGGGGGGAGGGGGACACTGGACTCTAATTTGCGCTTTTAAGCTAAATATTTTGCAAACGGATCACAGCAAGTAAATGGTGACAAAACCAGTATATTAAGCTGAATTTTTGAATCAGCGCCACAAACGCCCGAAAGTAGGCCCACTGTAGGTCAGTTTTACCACCGCATTGACATGCGGCCGACTGCAGGTCAGGGGGAGCTCTCCTCAGAATTTCAATGCAAAAATGCGTTTACTAAAAATTATTTTCATTTAATAAATAAATCCTATATCTTATTTGTTTAAATTTTCCAGTCTAGTAGTCCGCCTAGGCAGCGTAGCACCATTCTCGTCGGAGCTAAAGCGTCTTCGTGAGGAAGTAAGACCACTGTCCCGACTGCCGAGCTGCCCGCGAGGACTGAAGAAGACCACGGTGGAGAAGATCTTCAGAGAGGCCGATTTGATGCTAGATTGGTGTCAGTTTGAACTGGTATGTATTAAAACGTAGTCTACCAGAAGAAGTAGCTACGATACGGTATAGTTCCGACTGCCTACCTGCTGATGGTCTTCTTTGGTCCGAGCCACCCGCTAGGGCTAAAAAAGACCTCTATGGAGAAGATTTGCATAAAAGCTAAGGCTCGACTGGACGTCTACGATAGATCTTGGACCACTGTCTCTACTGCTAATGCCGAGCTACCTACTTGGACTTAAACAGACCACCGTGGAGAAAATCTTCGGAGAAACTGATTTGATGCTGGACTGGTGCCGATTTATGTAGGTAGTTTAGTGTCTACGTCAAGAAGTTAGACCACTGTCCCGACTGCCGAGCTTCCCACGAAGATTAAGGAAGGCCACGGTACAGAAGATCTTCAGAGAGGCCGATTTAATGCTAGGGTGAATTTTTGAACTGATATGTAATAAAGCGTCTACGTGATTATGTATAACCACTATTGCAACTACCAAAGACGTAGTGTGGGTAGGTATCCATTAAGTAGACAGCTACAATCTGGTTAGAGTCACGGAAAGAAGCTGGATGTAGACAGTAGTCATGATTTTTAGCCCTACTCAGCCCTGGGCCTTTTGTCCAGTAGTGGATAATTTTGGCTGATATTATGATTAGCTGGAAGGTGATTGTTTCTGGACAAATGCCTTGTTCAAAGATATCAACCAACCAATTCAATGTAATAATACATAGAAGGAAGCTGATAGATGTACTGGTAGATATATTATTACATAAATCTCTTTTTTTTCAGTACAATACAATCTACAAGGAGCGATCGACGGAACATTTGGAGTATCTAACTGAAGTACCCAATACGAGCAAAGGAGCTAAATCCTCTAAGGTACCTACTTATGTTATAACTTATACGTGGTTGTAAGAAACTTGTTCTTAGGTTTAATTAAATAACCACATGATCTGAATAAGTTTGCATACATGCATACATGAAGTTTGCATATAGGCAGAGACAACAGCCCTCCACCTGCTACGATCTTGACTTACTTCCCTGGCTTCGTCAACCCTTTCACACAAGCTCGTAGCTTTAGGGTACTACTTTTGACCTGGCCTTTATTTAAAACATCCTGATTCTGTCTTAGACCGTCCACTTCCTCTTCTTTGTCCTCGCCTCTTACCATTACGCGGGGTCGGCTTTCTTAATCTTGAGGCGTCATTTGCTTCGTTGTTAAGCATCGTCAACAGACAGACCCAAAGCCTTTATATCCCGTTGGACATTAGTCATCCAGGCTGATCGCGGTCTGCCTCTCCCTCTCTTTTGTGTAGCCATGGTTAGGCACTTTTTCACTATGTGGTTATCGGGTCTGCGCATCACATGTCCATACCACCTCAGCCTGGACTCAGAAAGCTTCTCAGTGATAGGTTAAAGCTTGAAGCCTCCCCGTATATGTTCATTTCAGACTTTATCCTTGAGGGTAACTCCACCCGCTCAGCGTAGTATGCGTATATTTCAGTAGTATTATTTAGCTTTTGTTCATGTGTCTTCTTCGTGGGTCACGCCTTACAGAGGCCAAAGGCCTTCCCATTCCAAAGTTTCCATTCACTCTCACCTGCTGGATCTTTTTCGTCAATCTTCGTTCATTCGTCCTCCCCACATGACTAAACTGTTTCAGGCTTTAGCATTCCCTTCTCAATTTGAGACACTACATCTTCTTTTAAGCCACAACATTCTCTCATCACGCTATTTCTAATCACACCAATCATACTTCTATCTCTACATCTCTATATAAGTTTGCCCAGGAACATAGGCCGAAATTCCAAAATAAAGCAACTTCCCAAGTAAAGAAACCTTTTTCGGGAAAGTTGTT
The DNA here is from genome assembly GCA_947532105.1 of Athrips mouffetella. Lineage (NCBI taxonomy): Eukaryota > Metazoa > Arthropoda > Insecta > Lepidoptera > Gelechiidae > Athrips > Athrips mouffetella. The sequence continues at coordinate 18,328,684 of OX383980.1, forward strand.
CAGTTTCTTGGGTAGAATACTTATGTGCTTTTATCTACTCCCGTATCTGAATATTCCAAATTCAAAACCAATGACAGATTCTAAATAGAGGTCATTGTCCGCTATCATTTTCATTTCCGTACTGTTCCATACTACGAACAGTACGGAAAAGGACTATGGATTTTCATTGTGCAACTGTTACACTTATGCCTACACTGCTTACCAACCCATTTTGCAGCTATAAACACTATTTGCATGCATATTACAAAATAAGTAATCAGCTCAAACTGTCAGAAAAAGTAAGTTTGTCAAAATACTACAGTGCTGACTTTTTACTTGAAACTTGGGTGACGACTGCAGATGTGGCGTCTATATTTTGTTAATGCATGTTCATCCACAAGCTCTGGATCTGGAACAACTCCAGGAATAACTTGTAATAAATGTACTATCCAAAATTAAAATTTTAATGTCTTCAATCCTATACTATTAAACGAGCAATATTTGTATATATATTTGTAATCGGTTTCTCGAAAACGGCTCTAACGATTTCGATGAAATTTACCATGCGTCTCATGTCTGGGAAAATTTGTTTAATAGAGCGAAGCTCGGTCGCCCCGGTACTGGTTTAATAAATTGATTACTACTCTTTAAACTGTTATTTTATATTGTCGGTCGTAGATAAATTTTTGTATGCAACTTTACGTAATTAGTCATTTTTCCACTCGAATCAAATCAAAATCCAGATCTCGTGTAAAAATTACTCTCATTACGCAACATTTGCATAAATAACTATTAAAGATCACAGTGCTTTTCCTAAGGCACTACATCACATCCTGGATACTACATACAACGAGCGCGAATTTGAATTTTGAAATTGGTAGCGCGCGGATTCTTGCATATTCTGTGCAACTGTATGTGCCGTACAAAATAAAGCGTGCCTTACATATAAAAGATTCATTTTATACTTTCCATACAGGCTTTAGATTCAAGAGACGTATGGACCGCGCCGAGCCTGCACGCGTTACCATCACGAAGTTACACGAAGCAGTTGACAGCAACTGTGGCCGTACCACTGCTGTTGCTTCTGCTGGCAGTTGCTGCGTTGACTGCTGTGCTGTGCTTCCATTATGCTGCCATGTAAGTGTTATTTTAAGACGTTGAAACTTTTAGTAATAATTTACAACATTTTCAAAACGACCGACTTCATATACCTACTAAACATTTTACATACATGAACACGTCTTTAGTGTACAAAAAATCTACCGTGACATTTGTGTTAAACATTAATTCAACATTAGGTGCAGCTTAAAAATGACATTCATATAAACTATGAATAGGGTGGAGCCAAGGACGCTACCCTGAAGAACTCCATAATCAACTGGATGCTGATCACTAAGTTATACTACTCGTAATGTAAACGACGATTGGTAAGGAAATTTGTAACCAATCAAAAGCAATACCTCTTACTTTCAAGTAGTTTAGTTCTTGAAATATACGATACTACCTGTGTCGAAGGCCTTAAAAAGATCAAGAAAAATATCAATTCAAGGATGTGTATTGATTATATTAAAACAATGCTTCCCATTAGAAGTTCCAAATATATTTTTATTTTTATTTCACAGGCGAGATCCAGAATCAGATAATTTTATAGAAAACATCTTCCACGTTTGTAGCGACTATAAAAGACGAAGGTTTGGGCTCATATAATTTGACTAACATTACCAAACCAAACTTGAAAACTTACTAACTAAAACAATCAAATAACAAAAATGTGATCTTTTTCATCAACATTAAAATTTCAACAGTTCCAACCTTCCACCTCTAACAGTATAACAATCTCCTAAAATCTCATTTCTTTGAGATAGTACCTAAAATGTTTAGAATGAGTGTATTACTGGCAACATGACGGGGAAATTCATTGGCGTGTTTGTCAGGCACCCAAAACTTGCCAATGGAACCCTATCAATAGAATACTTAGCTTATGGGCTCCCCACCCACTATGCATGCATTGCATTATAGAGGATAGTTGAATATGAGGATTGCTGAATTTGAGTCTAGAAATCTAGACTATTTATTATGTTCTATGCAACGTTCTATGTATTGTCTTGCGTATCATTCTACATACATACATACATAACATCACGCCTCTTTCCCGTTGGGGTAGGCAGAGACCACAGTCCTCCACCTGCTACGATCTTGACATACTTCCCTTGCTTACTGTACTTTCATCAATCCTTTCATACATGCTCGTCGGTTTAGGGTACTTTTAACCTGGCCTTTATTCAGAACGTCCTGAATTTGGTCCTGGTACGTTCGCCTAGGCCTTCCCCCTCCAACGCTTCCATTCACTCTCGCCTGGTAGATCTCTTTCGTCAATCTTCGTTCATTCATCCTCTCTACATGACCAAACCATCTCAGCATCCCTTTCTCGATTTTGGTCACTACGTCTTCTTTTACGCCACACCGTTCTCTTATCACACTATTTCTAATCCTGTCACTCAATTTAACACCAATCATACTCCTTAGCGCTCTCATTTCCACCGCATTAATTCTACTTTCATGCTTCTTCTGCCATACCCAGCTTTCACTGCCATCTTTTTTATCATTCTGTGCCGATTAAATGTCAAAGCTTAAAAGCTCTAACGGTGGAATTCAATTGGTTTCGTCTTTCATTGTTTTGAAGACCCTCAAAAGATGTCAAACATATTTGAATCCCATTTATGGCCGTTAGACTGCCTTTCCAGCAGGCGAGGGAGCTAAGCTGTGAGCTAGGGAAAGTTCAACCAATAGGATTGCATCGTTTTCCTTGCTTGTATAATGGAGCAATTCTATTGGTTGGAATTTTCCAGCTCACAGCCTAAATCCGTCGCACAGCACTGGTGGAGAGGCAGCCATAGAGCTGGGCCTCTGAAATTTGAAGCGCTCTTGTAACTGTTTGACCAATGAAATGAAAAACTCAGGTACCCATATTGAAATTGTGTGGTTTTCCTCAGAGCCCACAAGTCTGGTAGAGTGGAGGTGTGTCGTTACGGGACTACCAACACGGAGCAAAGTCAGATCCCGGACAACATTAGTAACAAGAGCCTTGGAATTAGGTAAGCATATAAGTTTAATTATACTTCACTCATTACATTACCCTAAAACCAAATTAGTAAATTGTATAGTCTTTGCCCTAGCGTGAACTGACATAGCCCTGAGAATAGCTAAACTAAAGTGGCAGTCGCAAGATGGACCGATGGCCGATGGGGCGTAAGGGTTCTAGAGTGGCGACCACGTACCGGAAGACGAAGCGTTGGCCCCCGACAAGGTGGACCGACGATCTGGTCAAGGTCGCGGGAAGCTGCTGGTTGCGAACACGGTAAGACCAGTCGCCATGGAGATCTTTAGGGGAGGCCTATGTTCAGCAGTGGACGTCTTTCGGCTGATATGATGAACGAGCGTGTATGAAAAGGTTGATGAAAGTAGAGAAAGCGAGGAAAGTATGTCAAGATCGTAGCAGGTGGAGTGGAGACCTCCTACCCCGATGGGAAATAGGCGTGATGTTACGTATCTTCATACGGTAATGAAGATTTTAAAGGCGATACCGAAATTATACGTACAACACGCCTCTTTTAGGAGTAGGTAGGTGCTAAATCCTTCCGCCAGTTACACCTCCTAAGTTTAAGATCTTCATATGATGATCACAGATTCTGAAGTTCCATATTAGGTGGCCGTGGTAACAAGTCAATCTCTACATCATGCAGGTACTATAACAGTCATGGAGCATTGCGAGAGCCCAATTTTTTTGCTCATACATAACATTAAGGTGAAACCAAGAACTTTTACGCTACAGATTGAAAGCTCGAAATACTTAAGTACTTAAGTACTAATACTGAATACTTAATACTTAAGTTAACTGACTGATACTAGTACTAGTTACTGACTGGTACTAGTTAACTGTGGTACTGATTGAATACTTAAGTTTATTGTTTGATTTTATGTACCTAATTTATTTTCAAATTAGTCTAACTTAGTTAAGCAAACTCTGCACTACTCGTGTCCATCTCAGCGATTCCCAGTCCTAAGGTTGCCTGGAAGAGATTGCTCTAAGCAATAAGGCCGCCTTTGCGCGCAATTAGATATAAGGTTTCTTACGCAATTACTCTTAATTTGTGTGCAATAAAGAGTTTCCATCTATCTATCTATCTATCTCGTTCCATCGTCGACCTCATCTCTGTCCTCAGGGCTAGACAGAAGAAAGGAACGTATTCTTTGTGTGGGGCGTAAGCAAAAAGATTCGTAAAGTAAAAAGTAAAAACGTCCCTGTCTACAGATTAGATTTCTGTAGAATTTGCCGTCTAATGGGCCTGCGCTAGCACTGCTGCAAAGAGATGGAGACCCGTTTAGATTTTTGTTCAAGGCGGAAATGTTCCTTCATGTGAGACCGTTTGTGAAAAAATGCATGAAATATCTTTGTGTGTAAGTTTGTTGAAAATTTTAAATTTTACCGTAAGTTAAGTAAATTACCTAGTAATTACCTCACTGCAGAGAAAGAACTGGTGCCGAATCAACAGAATTCGCACAGGACATGCCAGGTGCAATTATAACAAGCACAAATGGGGATGGAGAGAGAGCCCGAGATGCGATTGTCGCTTAGAAGACCAGAACGTGCAGCACATTGTATAGAGAGCTGTCCAAAGCGACGATATTGGGGTAATCCGGGCGACCTCTATAAAAACTTAATACTCAGGCTATTGACTGGTTGATGTAGACTTATAATTTCCTACAATTAATTAAATTCGCCATACGATTAACAATAATAGTAGTTTTAAGGCAATTTTATATTTAATTTCAGTCCCAACAACAGTCTAGCTCGTCCGTACAGTCCAAAATCGACTACGAATCTGGCAGGTAGCTACAACCGACCGCAGCCGCCTCCGTATAATAACAGTACCCTGATGCATCGCAGGTAATTTTAATATAAAATACAAAAAGGCGGTCAAGTGTTTGTCGGGCCACGCGCAGTATTAGGTTCCGTAGTTTCTTTACGATTTAATATCTCATAAAGTTTTACCTCCTAATGTTCAGCGAGGTTCTAGCACCTGCTATTGCTATTTTACTATTTCCAGTTTATCGGCTATAGCTTATTAACCTGTGAAGCCTACTTAGCTTTGATAGTTTTCCTTTAAATTTCATCATATATACTACTACTGAGAATTTTTTCACATTTCCAATAACAACCGTTTAGCTGGTAGGGGGAAGGGGGACACTCGACTCCAGAAAAAAATTGCTCTTTATAGCTTAATATTTCACAAACAGATCCCAAAATCTAAAAATGATAATTGAAGACTCACTTTGTTTCTAAATGACCTATCCAACGACACAAAACACTATGGCACAGTCAAGAAAAAAAAATTACCCACACTTTATTTGTAGTGGAGGTACCCTAAAAAAATTTTTTTCAAGAATTTTTTTTACCACTTTGTCGGCGTGGATGAAATGAATATCCGTACAAAATTTCAGCTTTCTGGTACTAAGCGTCTTTGAGCTAAGCCGCGGACAGACAGACAGACGGACATGACGAAACTATAAGGGTCCCTTTTAGACTACGGAACCCTAAAATTTTCACTACTTGTGATACTTGAACGTACAGTTGGCCCCACATCAGTGGGAGAAGAACTCAAATGCTGATCGGTAATGCGCAGAATAAAAAAATATATAGCCGCGGGGAGCGCGGGGCAGGCAGGCGTGAGAATCGTTCATGCGAAGTGCGCGTGCGCAGAAAATAACCGCCAGCATCAGAGTTGTTTGCCCATATTTATACCTACCATGTGGTGCCAGCTTTAGAATAGTGTCACCATATACTTTCCCGTGGGTGTCAAAAGAGACGACTAGGAAGTTTTTCCTGGAATAGGAAGCAGCGTCCTGCGTATCGTACTATGAACCATCATAGTGCGGGCATCAATTACCGCGGTCCATGGTGCCAGTAGCACCATACGAGGAACAAAAAAGTTTCCGAAAACTGAAAGGGCATGATCAGCCCCGTAACTTTCAGTGAATGAACCTTCAGGAAATGAAAAAAAAATCGGCCTTTCCATACACTGTCTAATCTAGTTTACAATACTTTTTGTTTTATTTCCAGATAGTTATTTTCACTGAATGTTGTTCAGTTACGTTGTTGTTCAGTTTTTGGAAACCTGCCCCTTACACCCTTTACATCAAGCATTTATCAACAGTTAAATTCTGGGCATTGTAGCTGTCCATCAATGGACCTTTGTCGGGATATATAATGATAACGGTGAACCACAGAAGCAGTAAAAATAAACTAAGATGCGTTTATAAAAATATGATCTTTCAACCACAGATCAACTGCTGATAAAACTCCATCAACATGCAGCCATACGCCCGAACATCGCGGCCACATCGCCTTAGAAGAATCCCTCAAGCTCCTCAACGAAGCTAATATCAACAAGACGGAATATGACGAAAAGAACCCTATCATAGACCTAGCTGACGGGGCAGAAGACTACGTTCCTCTAAAACCGGATTCAGCCGGTTATGTCTCGATGAAAGCGGATCTTGATGATATTGATGTGCCAGAATTGAGCAAATACGGTCTGGGTGGGGTTGCGATTTGACATCAGGTCATTGAAGACGGCAAGCCTCCGGTTAAAACTTGGTTTTGTTGAACAGTATCGTCTTGATAAAGGTCTTGATCACATATCAAGTATTTTCAGGATTATTTTTAGAACTGGGTTGAATCAAACGAAAGCAAAACGAACGGAAATGTACCTAGATACCGCCTTAAACTATAGCGGTTCATGATGTATCTCCTGCAATTAGGTAATGACGTTGGCGATTAAGATGTCTTTGTTGAAAACGCTCACCCACAGAATATTTGCAGTCGATTCACAATATTTATTACTTAGTAAGAATTTTAGCGCAAATAGATCAATTCATTGTTTTCGTTCCAGAAGCCCTACAAGTAACAACTTTCCCTAAGAAAGTAAATTTTTACTCAAATTTTTTTATGACTTGTCATACAAAATTTGTCGATTACGTAACCACTTTAGTATGGAGAGTTGATAATTATTTATTCGAGTAAAATGTTTTTCTTCGGGAATGTTGCTTGTTTCATGAGTAGAATCACTGAGCTTCGGGAGCGAAACCAAGATTTGTATTTGGGACTCATTCTTGAAATAAGCTTGCTTTTTTCTGCCGTAAAGCAGCAGTGTTTGCACTACTGTGTTTCGGTTTGAAGGGCAAGGGAACCAGTGAAATTACTGGCACATGGGAGATACCATCTTAGTTTTCAGAGTGGGTAATGCGCTGGGCTGTCTTGTAAGTGTCAATTACTTACTAATAAGACAGTGAGCGCGGAGGTGACCATCAGGCAACCCACAAGCTCGCTTGCTCACTTACTTACAAAAAAAAATAGTGCCATCTTGTTACACGGTTACTGTCAAAGATTTCGGACCTCTGTAGACTTTTTACTTAAGTAGTAAAGTAATTTTCTAAAACTTGTAAAAAAATTGTAGAACAAGTGCATCCAGTAATACATTCGATTAGCGTGAATTTTCATTGCTTTTGCTTCCGAAGCCCAGTGATTCTACTCATGGGAACAAGCCACTTTATCGAAGAAAAAATATTTTTACTCGAATTTTTTTTATCTTTTTCAAACCTTTATATTTCTTATGCAATTATATGTACAAAATTTTGTCATAATGTATTTTGTAGTTTAGAAGTTATTGCAAAAGTTAGTTTGTATGGGAACACATAGCTCCAGGGCACCCTTAAATTGAAGTATTGGTAACAATTTAACTTTCAAACCAAAGATTTAAGACTTGCTAACTTTGATACAAGATCAGATACGGAAGAGTAATATTTGACAAAAGTTTGGTTTATCGTAATTTCAACTTCGTGTACTAACTCAAACTCAAAATCATTTTTGGATATTAAAATCTCTTAATGACGTCAGCTTAAATACATCGCTTCATAAAAAACTGGCATCATGGTGGGAAAAAAAGAAGCGACACTATAAAAACCCACTCGCTCTTTTAAATTTTTTCATGTAAAAAATTGTTTTCGACTCCCTGTAAAATCACTGGGCTTCGGAAGCAAAACCAATGAACATTTACGCTTTTCGTCTAGTTAAATTGTTTTACGTAATTTTATTTCCTGGGAAAACATTGCACTCTTCTATTGAATTTTTAAGACAGAATAGATAATAGGTCTTTACCGATGAATTTGGCGAAATTTTCTTACAGATTAATGAGATCATTATTCCTTTAATTCTAAAGCTATTTTTTTCTTTTGTCTTATATTTGAAAGTTGACTTCAAGGTTATCAATTTACGCACAAAATAAAGTTTTTACTTTTAGTTTGATATACAAAATAAAAGGTTCGAAAATTGTTTGTCTTAAATGTCGTCCGATTTCATCATTAGATTTATTATACTTTTTTATAGATAATATTTTTCGAAAATTAAATTTAAGTTTCTGTTAGCTTAATGTCTTCCCGATCATGCTTAAAAAATATAAAAGAGTTGGATATTTTATTTCTAAAAAAAATGCGCTATACAAAACGGCAATTTCACGGGTAAAGACCTATTATTAAGTAGATACATTAATTTGGTTACATTAATAATGTAGTCAATTTTTGATGTCATAATTATCTAATTCTACTCACTAGTCAAAGAATAAATTGAAAAATAAGTACTCATTCTGTCTTTCATTTTTCAATTTGAAAATTTAAGTAGTTAGGTACTGAAAGCTATTAAAAATATAATTAGGTAGGTACCCATTGAGTGATTTAGGTGGAAAATACTTAATACAAGGATTTAATGATAGAATTCACCTTTTCTCACTGGGATCTTGCTATGCCACTGTGCGCCAATTAATATTAGTTTAGGATGGTTTAGGTTACTGGCTGGGAGCCAATTCTTGAATATCATCCAATACTTTGAGACTTTAAAACTTTAAATTAACCCTGATATGATAATATCTCATAATACGTGTACTACAGGACAGGGAGCTCACTCCAGAATTCCAACTCCTGCTGGAACAATGTGGAGGGGAAGTACCTTAGTCAGAATGATGTGAATCTGTCTATAAAAACTGAACAATTTTCCCCAAAGAATACTTGAAAAATTTCATTTTCCCATAGAACCTCCAGCTGATAGATAAGTGACAGCGCTTTTTGTATGGAGGTAAAAAAAATGTGTTGTTCAAAAAAAAGTTTTTCAGTTTCACATGATTCAGGGCTGTATACCTACCCTTTCTGTTACATTTTGTAGAAAAATAAATGAATTATTCATATCAAGTGTAACAAATACCAAAATTTCCAAATTCCTTGATTCATACGTTTGTTGGCTCATTTTTGCATACTTTGGTCCAAAAAAAAACACTTATCAGTTATCACTCTCATGGCATTAGTCACAACCATTCCTTATATTAACCAATAACGAAGAAAATGCTGCCATTATCCATCAAACTTTTTAGAAAACAGCTACTTTACTAAACAGACGATTCTTTTAACGAAATGAACATGTTCGTCAAATTATTTTCACTAATCTGCGGCTGTGCAATCTTCTTAGCAACAGTAGATTCGTCTCCTATGATAGCACCACCAGCTCGTAAGTATAAATCATCATCATCATTATGACATCTCATGTCATCTTTGTAGGTGGAGGGCTTTTGTGTATAGTCCGTCTGGGGAAGTACCACCCCCATGCCTATTTCTGCCGTGAAGCAGCAGTGTTTGCACTGGTGTGTTTCGGTTTGAAGGGTAAGGAATCCAGTGAAATTACTCGTACTGGCACATGGGACATAACAACTTAGTTTCAGGGTGGGCAACGCGCTTTGCTGTCTTATTAGCGTCAAAGTATATCACTAATAAGACAGCGGGTGCTATGGGCTGTGGAAACCACTTAACATCAGGTAATCAGGTAACCCACCTGCTCGTTAGCTCATTTGTAACATTAAAAAAAATGTCCATACAGTACCATAGTCACCACGCGTTACGGCTGCCACCACGGACCGCGGTTGTTGGTGATCGCAGAATGTAAGGTGATACGATACACAGAAGGGTGCTGCTGCCCATCTTGTGGTCGGCTCTTACGACACCCATGGTTAGAGATGGGTTGGTACTATTCTTTGTCGGCACCACACGGGGCAAGTAGGCAGTAAAAATCACTGGTTCCCAACCTATTCAAATGAAAGATCCTCCTTTTGCCCTCTAAATTAAACCAGCCAGGAATAAAACACGTAAACGTGCCTCTTAGTATTCGTGGTATGCTATGCAACTGTACACACGTTTTATTTCTCTATTTTTAGTCTTGAAGTCGGTTTAATTTTTTAAATCACTTATTCATTCTCCGTATTTTTAAAATTTTAGTTGTTGGTACTTGAAACTATACTTCTAAGTAATATTTTATTTTCGAATTCACTATACCCTATTAGATAATAGTAACGTTGAATAATTACTAGTTCAACTAAAAAAGACTTACAGCAATCCGACTTTTAGTTCCTGAGATATGCGTCGACTTTTAGTTTAACTGAACCGATTTTGATGAACTGCTGAATCAGTTTTTATGAAATTTGCACTCTATACGTTGAAATAAAAAAAGAATTATTGAAATCTGACTTTTAGTTCCTGAGATATGCGTGGCCAAACATACATACGCATCATTATACCATCCCATGAAACCGTTTGTTCCCCGTGGCACACGTCCACTGCAGGACAGGTAGCTCTCTCCAGAATTCCAGGAAAAACGCGTGGTACTTAGGAGGGGATTTACCATAGTCACCACGCTTGTAAGCGTTGCGGCTGGCGACCGCTGTTGTTGGTGACCGCAGTATGTAAGATGGTAAGATACACAGAAAGATGCTTCTGCCCATACTCCGGTTCAATAGCCCTTAGTCGCCTCTTACGACACCCATGGGTAGAAATAGGTTGGTACTATTCTATGCCGACACCACAAGGGCGTGTCTGATATTTGGTACATTTACTTAGAAACTCATAGCGTATCGACTAACATACGCAAAAATAGTGTTTTTGACAATATTACATACGTACGGGTCGAATTGATAACCTCCTTTTTTTGAAGTCGGTTAAAAATACTTTTATTTTTAGCGTACTATCCACCAAGTATCCCTTCCCCATCTCCTCATCTTCCAAGCGTACCAGAGTTGGCCAGGGCTGTAGTTGGATATCTTCTCAGCCAGCTACAAAGAAATCCTCAACTGCTGCAATACATCGCCAACATCTGGGTTCCATTGGTACCGTCGCAGAACTTCGGCAGCAGTCAGTTAAATAACTTCGGAAATAGTCCGCAGAATCTCTTCGGCAGCGGCCTAGGCAGCAGCCCGCAGGATGGTTTTGGAAGTGATTTGGGCAGGTCTCAATAAAATTTATAAAAATAAAAAATGTAAACGTGTATTCTTTGCTTATAACACATAAAATCATGTCTAGTGGAAAAAAAATTTCGAGTATAATATTTTTTTCTTCGGTAAAGTTGTTTGTTTTAATGAGTAGAATCACTGCGCTTCGGGTTTAAAACGAATAAAAATTCACGCTGTATAGGCAATAAGCATAGGCAATAAGCCTAAAGCCGTGATCACACCTTCATTAATTCAGAAACTAATTCGGCATACATTGCTGGTTGAAGTAAGGATATTGCAATTAACATAACCAAGCCTCCCAGCAATGTATGCCGAATTAGTCTTTGTATTTAGGAAGGTGTGATTGTGCCCTTGGCTTAGGCGGTTGCCGGGGATTGGGGAGAGTGTATTGCTAGGTCAGATATCTCTGATAATGAGAATTGTCTTACAAAATGGGGAATAATAAAGAATGTTTTATCGAAAGTTTTTTAAAGAAAGCTTATAAGCTTGCACCGGCCTCATTTATGAGGTGGGGGTTAATCAAGACCCTTGTAGACGGGATTAATATTATCATTCGGATGTAGGGCTAAGTATAGTTAAAAATATTAAATCAACTTCATAAATAACCTATAAGTATTTAAGAAATCTACTTATATTTCATTAGTGTGCCGGCGCTGGCCGCACGCTCCGCTTTGAAACCACCCTTAGAACAGAGCGGATTTGCGCTGTTTTACGTTTTTCGCTCATTTTTGCTTTTTTCTCAAAATCTGTACTCATAATATTCATTACAATATAGCCATAAGAAAATGCATAATTAAATAATGTGAATGTGTAAAAGTTTTAGCATCATAGATAAAAGATTTTAAAGGAAAAAGCCATAGAGTAACACGATTTTCGCGCGCAAAGACGGGCTAGCGCGGTTTGACGCGTTGCTCTAAGGAAAAAGCAGACGTAACTTTGTTTTTATTATGGCGTATAAAATATATTTAATCGCAAGGAGGTTTGACTATACGCTTCGCTGTAGCGTGGGCTAAAACCTCCTTGTTTAATCGTGTTTCAGCATCTTTTTGGCAAGCGGCCATAAATTCATCGCTATCTCGCCGTAGGTGAGTAATATATGTTCCTTGATCACTATCTCGCCGTAGGTGAGTAATATATGTTCCTTGATCACTATTCATTAAAAAACTGCTCAAGTGAAGCGTATTTAGCTGTTATCAGCCTCTTAATAATTAGGTTAAGCAAAACAATAATAATTGAATCTAAGTAGGTACTCGTATGTCCTCTCAAACTATCTGATATGATTATCGATACTTCAATATAGCAAATCTAAGGGCGTGCATATGTCGTAGGCCGATCGTTGATTTGGGTCGATCGAGATCTGCCTGGGCACATCACGATACGCCGGCATTTCTTGATTTGCCTATCTAATACCCGCCATATCGATCAAAGCACAACGTTTGACGATTTGCCCGGCCATGCTCAGGCAAATCGATTCTGTAGGGTGATCAAAGTACAAGCAAATAAAATGTTTTAGATAATAACTATTTTACTAGATGATAAAACCTAACCTAACACACAGCTAACAGAGCGCAAACAGCGCCACAAGCGTCGCGATACGGAACTAAATTAGGATGCGCCCGGCCATATCTCGATGTGCCCGCCCAGCCATATCTCTATGTGGCTAAGTGACTAATAGGGCAAATCGACAAATATGTTGCTCTCATTGATCTGCCCAATTTTATGTTGTGCCCATCATGAAATTATTGGCCCGATCACGAAATGCCGGCACATCGTGAAATAGCTATGTACCTAACCTAACTGGATGAAAATTGGTGTTATGCACAAAAGCACAAAACGTACCTACTTATTTTTGATTAGTTTGTACTTGGTGCAAATATTCCTGAATAAATGGTTTGATACCTTTAAAACTGGTGTAGTATAAAATCCAAGATGGCGACTTTTTCCTTTGGCTCCAACCAAATCATTAAAGCTAAGTACCTGGAAAAAATTTGGTGCAATTATAAGGCGTGTCCACGTAAAGGCGATATAAGACGTTAAGCGACCGAACTACAGATGTTTCATATAAGTAGAATAATATTAAAAATTTCATGCTATACAGGGTGTTAATTTGATTGCGTGCCATAGCTTAAGGGGTGGTTCAGTTACGATAAAGGAACTCAAAAATTTTTTTTTTAAATATCCTGCTTAATAAAAAATTTAAACTCCATTGAAACTAAACTAACGCGGAGGGCAATGACCCGGAGCACCGCGCTACCAAAAGCGCGCGAAAGAGTTTCAGCTATGTATGTGCCTACCTTATCCACTGATACTCGCGCGCTGGCTCAGTGATAGCGAGTTTTAGTTTTTTTTTTCAGTAGGATTTTCTTTTTGTGTTCCTTTATCGTAACTGAAACACCCCTTAATTAACACCCTGTATAGCTCGCACTTAGAACCGGTCATCGAGTTTGACGTTGAGAATAAATATGTAAAGATCTGATTGTCGAGACACAGTTTGTTTTAGTCTTAAGACCTCCCTTGCTTGTTCACCGAGCTAGCAAAGCCGTGTAAGTTATTTAAACAGTAGAGTACCGAGTACAGAGTAGGTACCGATCGACATTCCGAGATAACAAAGCTTGTAAGTACTTATTGGGAACTTGAATTTACTTTTTTAGTTCTTTTATAAAAAAAAATGTTGACTTCGCCGCTCCGGACCCACCATACCCCTGGGCGATACCCCTGGGGGTAGGGTGGGACAAAACCATACCACCATAGTAGTGTTGGGATTTGAAAAATTGTAAAGCGCGATAGTAAACTCTGATGAGAGTAGACTATTATTATATACTTCGTCAATTTAATCCCTTAATTTTTTTTACTTTTATTTGTAGGCGGGAGATATATATACCGACGACGTGGAGGTCTTACTTACCACGGTCCAACTGAAAATCCAAGCGGTTGATGGTGCTTACGTGACGCTTCGTGCGCTCTTAGATCAAGGGTCGCAGGCAAACTTAATCACAGAAAGCGCGGCGCAACTTTTGAGGCTTCCTAGAAAGAAACTTAACGCTACAATTTCCGGATTGGGGGCCGTATCTGGGGAGTGTAAAGGGCGCATGCAACTTGTGTGTCAATCGATACACTCTAACTACAACTTTCAAATCGATGCGAACAGTACTACTCAGACACGGTACAAAGATCATCGGACGGAAAGTACGTCGTAAAAATGCCTTTCCTGCCCAACTTTGAAGAGCGCCTAGGAAATTCTAAATCTATTGCCATCTCACAGTTTTTACAACTAGAAAAAAGGTTGGAAAGGAACAAGAAACTGGCTCAAATGTACAAAGAATTTATTAAGGAATATATCGACCTTGGACATATGAAACCGTCGTCTCCAGCCACCAATTCAGCTACATCCTTCTACCTCCCACATCTAGGGGTCCTAAGGGAGCAATCTACCACGACCAGGCTAAGGGTAGCTTTTAATGGTTCTCAAAAAACAACCACCGGCGAGAGTTTAAACAGTTTGCAAGAAGAAGGTCCTAACCTACAAAAGGACATCCAAACTTTGATATTAAAATGGAGATCGTACAAATACGCCTTTACCGCTGACATCGAAAAAATGTACCGCTGCATATGGATCAATGAAGATCAGCAACAACTTCAAAAAATAATCTGGCGAGACTCGCCAGCACAGCCTCTGCAAGAATATCAGCTGTGTACCGTATCGTACGGCATGAAAAGCGCCCCCTGGTTAGCGCTAAGAACACTGTTGCAGTTAGCCTCTGACGAAAGTCTGAAGTACCCCTCTGCTGCCAGCACTCTAGTAAATGATTTCTTTGTTGACGATCTTATCAGCGGCCGTGACTCACTAGAAGAAGCACTCAAGTTACAAAAATCTCTTATCAACTTGTTACGTGAAGGCGGTATGAACTTAAGAAAATGGTCCAGCAATCACCCGGCCCTGCTACAAAATCTTAGCGAAGATCAAATTTCTACGAAAAAGTTGTTTGACTTCAAGTCGGAAGATTCCACGAAAACTCTGGGACTCGGGTGGAACCCAAACTCGGACACTTTTCTTTTCAATTGGAACCTGCAGCATAAATCTATCACCGAGCAACTAACTAAGCGCCAACTACTCTCCGAGATCTCTCAACTTTACGATCCGTTGGGGTGGTTGTCTCCAATAACAGTCACAGCAAAACTTCTTTTTCAAAAAGTCTGGATGGCGAAACTAGAGTGGAACGATAAGCTACCTGCTGAAATCCAAAACGAATGGTCAAAGTTCAAAACAGAATTACCCCACATTAAAAACATCAAACTAAATCGGTGGATCGGCGGCACGCAAGAGATCGAGTTGCTTGGCTACTGTGACGCAAGCGAGAGAGCCTATGCCTGCGTCGTGTACAGTCGAGTACACGATGAAACTGGAAAGCCCATCATAACCCTGCTCGCTTCGAAAACTAGAGTATCCCCGTTATCTCAAAAAATATCACTACCGAAACTTGAGCTTAACGGGGCTCGGTTACTGTCTCAACTTATAGAAAAAACTACACAAGCTTTGGCGGGCCGAAACATAACTACGCGAGCATGGTGTGACTCTCAAGTGGTCCTAGCATGGCTACAAGGCGACATAACGCGGTGGGAAAAATATGTTGCCAATAGAGTGCAAAAAATCAAACAAGTCATTCCCGCCGAACAATGGCAGTATATAAGATCAGAGAATAACCCTGCGGACTGCGCTTCTAGGGGGATGTTCCCCAGCAAACTCGTTAACTTCAATCTATGGTGGAACGGTCCCGACCTACAAACAACAGAAGGAAGCAAACAAAACTTAAAACAGCCCACGTGCTTGTACGCCACTAATCTAGGTCAAATAAAATCGACGCAAATAATTACAAGCTACAAAAATGATGAAGACAATTTTATCAAAGACTTGCTACGCAAACACAGTTCGTTGACTCGTATGACGCGCATCACAGCGTGGGTTATGCGATTTAGTGCAACTGCACGGAATAAGAAATGCGATACTACCTATCTGACTACAAATGAATTATTAGCGGCGAGCGAACTTATAACTAAATATGCGCAACGCACTGAATTCGAACCTGAATACAACCAGCTGATGAAAAATGGAACAGTGCATAGCGAGAGCATCCTGTGCCAACTTAACCCTTATTTAGACAAAAAGGGCATATTGAGAGTCGGTGGACGGCTAAATAAATCAAACTTGCCAACAGATATGAAAAATCCAGCCATACTATCACGTGACGGCCGCCTTACGCAACTTGTAATTCAGCAAGCACATTTGAAAACGCTACATGGAGGCGCGCGACTCACTTTAGCTCACATTAGGCAGCGCTATTGGATCATTAGTGGCAATAGAACTGTCAAGGCGCAACTACGCAAGTGTGTACGCTGTCACCGGTTTAAGCAAACGGACAACCTACCGCCGGGCAAGTGGGCCTTGGGCCGCGTGCTCGAACTACACCCCGGTTCTGACGGCTATGTTCGCGTGACAACCCTGAAAACTAAGACAGGAATAATCAAGCGCCCGATAGTGAAACTTTCACCGTTGCCCATTGGAAATGAAATAGAACAAGAACCTGGAACTAAAGAAAATATTGACAATAACAAAGAGAAAATTAAGAAACCTCCTTCAAAAACTTCAAAAATAAGTGCAGTATTAATGTGCTTGTTTACATTCGCAACGCTGATAACTGGGTCATTCAGCATGAACGTGACGTCAGGCGCTCATATCACTAACTTCGAGTCGGGGCGCTCCGTGTATTACGACACCGTCGGACGAATACAGATGATTCACGATGAATGGACGTTGCTTATGTACTACAATTTAACTAATTATTGGGAAGGAGTAGAACGCATAGAAAACTACTTAAACCAAATAAACTCCTTATGCATGGACACGGATCCCAGATATTGCAATACAACGATTGGCCAACTCGACTGGGGCCAACGGGTGTACTTAATGAAAGTCAGACCAATTTTTTCGACATCATCTCGGAATCTAATCTCGCCCAATTTAATTTCGTATGTAATAGTAATAACAGGATTTTAGATCTCGTTTTTTCCAATATTGATTTAAAAGTGCATCCCTGTAACTCCCCACTCGTACCTGAAGACTTACATCATCGATCTTTATGCATAGAAGTACCTACAGTCTCTTACACGCCTTTATTAGAAAATAGGAGGAAAGTTTATTTTTATAGGAATGGTGACTATGAAAGCATTAACTCCGACCTAAGTGCTATTAATTGGAATCAAATACTCTATGGTAATTCTATCGACGATGCCGTCAATCTTCTAAATAGTACTTTAAATGATCTTAGGGATAAATATATTCCAAATAAAATTATTTCCAGTAGCTCCTTCCCAACTTGGTATAATTCTTCGCTAAAAAAGGTGTTAAAAGAAAAGTTCAAATTTCTTAGTAAATATAATAGATATGGGAACCTTGACGACTATCAAACATATTCACTGCTTAGGGAACGCGCAAAGGCTCTAGAAGTAGTGTGCTATGAGAATTATATTGACAAAGTTGAGAAGTGTGTTATTGATAATCCCCGCTACTTCTGGTCGTATTCATAATCACTTAACAAGCCATCACACACACTTCCTTCAGTGATGAACTGTGATGGTCAGTCAGGTGATACCGGAGAGAGTGTCTGTAATTTATTTGCTACGTATTTTTCTTCTACTTTTCTAGCCCAACCTTCTTCGTCTTCTGTGTCGGATGACCTCTCCACTATGGATCAATCCTGCCCCAATAATTTTAGCATCAGTGATATAGAGATTACTCCGGGAGAGGTACTAGGCTTGTTAAGGAACCTTAATCAAAATAAGGGAGCAGGGCCAGATGGCATATCTCCGATATTAATTAAGCATTGTGCTGAAAAGCTTGTCCTGCCTCTTTGTATAATATTTATAAGATCATTGAAAGAAAGCACGGTGCCTCTACTTTGGAAGTCTGCCTTTATCACACCGGTCCATAAAAAAGGCGATAGATCAGACGTTAAGAATTATAGGCCGATATCTAAGCTCTGCATCTTTGCAAAAATATTTGAAAAAATTGTTCACAATCAGGTGTATAAGTCACTGAAAACGTTCTTCTCACCAGAACAACATGGCTTCCTGAGCCATCGATCAACTACGTCTAACTTGCTTGTTTTTACAGATTTTGCTTCAGAACAAATGGACTCTGGTGCCCAAGTGGATGCCGTGTTCACAGACTTTAGCAAGGCCTTTGACCGGATAGATCATTTGTTGCTTCTAGAAAAACTTCTTAATGCCGGGATACATGGAAATCTCTTTCGTTGGTTTTGTTCCTATGTAAAAAATAGAACCCAGGCCGTCGCTATAAATGGCTTTACATCTACATGGATGCCTATACCATCTGGAGTCCCACAGGGATCTTTATTAGGACCTTTGCTTTTTGCAATTTTTATCAATGACATCGGATCATGCTTTAATCATTCTAACTTTCTTTTATACGCTGACGACACCAAAATTTACAGGTCTGTTCAAAACGTAACTGATTGTGAGCTTCTTCAGAATGACCTAACCAACTTTGAACAATATTGTACAAAAAACAAATTAGACTTAAACATTGCTAAATGTCTAGTAACTACTTTTACTCGTAAGCCGCAACCAGTTATGTTTAACTACACCATCAATAATAACCCTCTTGCGAGAGCTAACTTTACGAAAGATCTCGGAATCATCCAAGATGGCCTCTTATCGTATAATAACCACATTGATTATTTAATTAAAAAAGCCTCCAGATCACTAGGCTTTATAAAACGGTCCACCTATAAATTTAAAACTATAAAATCAATAAAAATATTATATTGCGCTTACGTACGTAGTATTCTGGAATATGCGTCTGTCATTTGGAACCCGCAATATAAAGTCCATATTAACAGAATCGAATCTATTCAAAAAAGATTTCTCAGATATCTCCAATTTAAGTGTAAACGGATTGATCACGGATATGAAGCGCGTTGTCAAAGATATCACTTTCTCCCTTTAGAAAAAAGGAGGGAGATATCCGATATAATTTATCTTTTAAATATAATAAATGGAGGTGTTGATTGTCCTGTTTTGTCCGAAAAAGTATGTATCTCTGTACCTAATAGACTCTGTATCAGACATTTTAAAACTTTAGCTGTTCCTCGAGCAAACACAAATTATCGCAGAAACTCTTTCTTTTTAAGAGTTGGTAATAAATTTAATTGTCTTTTAACCGAACATAAATATTTAGACTTATTTAATTTGAAACCCTCGGAAATAAGGCGCATCTACACTCATTGTTTCTTTGGGCCCACGTAAGCAACAAACTCCTGTAGGTAATTAATTATCAAAGATGTGAATGTAACACCCTCTTCATTGGTTTTTAGTTGATATGTTTCTGTCTTTCTAGTCTGCATCTTGTTTTGTTTCTATTTGCGAATACTTGTAAATGGCTTTGTAGTGTTTTCTTTACGTACTTATTTTAATGTATGCTTAGCTGTTAGTGTTCCGAATAAAATAAAATAAAAAATAAAATAAAATATTTATTACATACCTATAATTTATTTATAAAACACTGCGTTAATTGCAAAGATTTTATCGATTTTATCGAAAGCATTAATTTATGACTAATTATTATAATCCAAGGGCAAACAGATATAAACAATAATACGAGGAAGCATCAACAAAGTGTGATGCATAGTTCATGCTTGACCATAAAAGTAAGACTACAAAAAACAAAAATATTCTAGTTTAAGTCGTTTTTAATGCAAGATAAGTCATATTTGTTAGTATGTGCTCCATAAATACGCACATGGAAGGTACGCACATTTTTGGTATAAGTATAAATTTATGATTTTTATTTATAAAATATAGAATTTTACATGTCAAAAACATTAGATTTCATTACATTAAATAAAATTATCGTAGATTCATTATATAAATTATATTTTTTCAGATTAACTGACCAAAACAAAAACATTTGAAAATGGTGAAGGCACGGAGATGGATCGTGAAGAGACCTTTCGTAGGCGATCCGAAAAGGGAAGACTTCGAAATAGTGGAAGAAGTACTACCACCCCTGAAGAATGGACAGATTCTGGTCAAAACTGAATTTTGTGGTGTGGATCCGTACTTGCGTACGTACAAGCAGTATATGATGCCTGATGCACCATATCCCCACGACCAGTTTAGTTACAATGTTGGACTCATCATTGAATCCAAACACCCAAAATATCCAGTTGGAAAACATGTAGCGTCTCACAAAGGATGGCGAGACTACACTATTATGGAGCCGAAACCAACGAGAGACATGTATGAAAGAATTCACGTACTTCCAGATATGAAAGGCCTATCACCATCTCTTGGTATAGGTGCTGTTGGTGTTGCAGGTGTTTCTGCTTACTATGGCTTGCTAGATTACTGCCAGCCAAAAGCTGGTGAAACCCTCGTAGTCACTAGTGCTGCGGGCAATGTTGGGATTCTAGTTGGGCAGATTGGAAAAATCCTGGGCTTGAGGGTCATCGGTTTTGCTGGTTCCGATAGCAAGGTGCAATGGTTGGAGAAAGAGCTTGGTTTCGACAAGGCAATCAACTACAAAACTCCTGATGTCAGCGCGGCATTAAAGGCAGCTACTCCGAATGGCGTTGACTGCTACTTCGACAATGTCGGTGGTCAGCTCAGTAGCATTATTATTAGTCAAATGAACTCCTTCGGCAGGATTTCTGTGTGTGGAGCTTTGAGCACTTATAATGAGGTTCATTCTAAAATGCCTCAGGCTGATGCTCTACAGATGTGGTTTCTGGCTAAGCAGTTAAAGATGCAGGGATGGATGGTTAAAGAATACCCGTGGGAGAAGTGGGTAGTAGCCATGGATCAGATCATTAAATGGATTAAGAGTGGGCAGTTGAAGCCTGTAGAGCAGATCCTGGAAGGGTTTGAAAACCTGTTTGATGCATTCCGTAAAGCGAATGCTGGTGAGTTTTACGGTAAACCTGTGGTTAAAGTTTAATGTATCTTACCATGATGTGGTGTAAGTTAGCTGTATTTTTTTTCGACAGTTAATTGGTCCATCCGTAAGGAATGATGTCGTCGCATGTAATTTCAATTGGTTTCAGGGACAAAACCCAACTTTTCAGTATGAGCAAAAAAACCCTTTCTTTTTCAAATATTATTTAATAGCTCGTTTATTTTTAACGTTATAAAAATATCCTCATGGACACTATATCTCTTTTTTAGGGACGAGCCAAATGACAAAAAACGGAACCCTTATAGATTCGTCATGTCTGTCTGTCTGTCAGTCTGTCCGTCCGTATGTCACAGCCACTTTTTTCCGAAACTATAAGAGCTATACTGTTGAAACTTGGTAAGTAAATGTATTCTGTGAACCGCATTAAGATTTTCACACAAAAATAGAAAAAAAAAATCGGCCAAGTGCGAGTCGGACTCGCGCACGGAGGGTTCCGTACCACCACATAAACATAATTGTATTAGTTGAAATTTCAGTAATTTAATGTGCTAAATTTTTTGAGTCCGACATGCGCTTGACCAAATTTTATTATTTGTTGTTATTTTATAGCTTATGCACTATAAACATACCAATTTTCAAGTTTGTAAGTGTTCCCGTTTTTAAATAGAACTAAAACAAAAATCGCCTCAGTTACCATCCAACTTGACCCCTCTCTTATATGAATGTTCTTGAAACGGGAGCTCACCACAATTGGTTACCATTAGTTGTGAGAAAAGTTGTAATATTTAATGATTTCAGACTTTTCCCATTATTTGTACTGTGAGACCTAGCTTCTTGCCTAATTTCATAATTTTAGGTCAACGGGAAGTACCCTGTAGGTTTTGCATTTTTGAATAAATGTATGGAGATGAGGGCATAAAATGCCATATCTTTTGATTGCGTCGTTGTAAAAAATTGAAATTTTCAGATCTTGTGTGGTTCATGGATCCTAATATGTGGTATTAATTTCAACCTGATACCTTTACCCGTTCGTGAGATAAAGGGTCTTGACAGACAGACAGACAGACAGACAGACAGACGGACAACAAAGTGATCCTATAAGGGTTCCGTTTTTTTCTTTTGAGGTACGGAACCCTAAAAACAATAAATTTTAGGGTAAACCAACCGAAAATTGGTTTGAACGAAATCTAGTAAGTAGTATTTTTTAATACGTCATAAGCTCAAATCAGTTAATTTAATTAATATAATCTGGTGGTACGGAACCCTCAGTGCGCGAGTCCGACTCGCACTTGGCCGGTTTTTTATAGCTCTATGCATCCGTAGTGTCAAAAATATTATAAGTAGCTTAATAACCAAGTTAGGGTCCCTTTACGGCCTTACATTTTTAATTTAGTTTTACCTTACACTATAGATGTTTTAAGAGTCATTAAATAAAAAGAGGTGGTAAAGGCTCTATTCAAAAGAAAATAGCACAATTTATGGTGATAAAGTTATTTGGTGGTAAGTAACTAGCTTCAACTAACGTGCTAAAGGAATTATTTGATTATTACGGTAAATTTTTTTTTAATCTATTTCTGCAATGACTCATCTATTTCACCAAATAACAATAAGTTTTAAATTTTTTAACATTTTAAATTACCTATACCTTACCTATATCTGTTGTTGTCGTATAATCTTTATTGCACGAAAAATTAAAGAAGTACTATTTATACTATTCTGTATGTGAGGTCTAGGTATGTAGATTATAAATAAAATAAACGTACCACCCGTAGACACTTAAAAAAAAAACGAAAATTATAAACTGCAGGCAAATAAGATGTTTCCTTTGTGTGTTACCTAAAAAACGAAAAAAAAAATAAAAATTTTTTTGCTCTTAACTCCATTGTGAATACACCTTTACCCTGCATTTGCATTAATAACTTACTGCCTTCTTAACGCAGACGAACTATAATTTTGGAACACAAACAAGCTCAGTCCTCGGCAGAGTTTGCCAGTAAGTTGAGGGTGTTACTGACCCCACCAGTATTGCTAATTTGATTAAAGCCCAAGTCACACAGAGCGGTATAAGCGGTAAAGCGGTCCGGGGCCGGACCTGCGGGAAGCGAAAGCGTTCCGGGACCGGTCACACAGAGGTACCGCGCGGAAACCGCGACGGGACAGCGGCGCGGTAGCGGTCGGTGTGACACTATTTATCTGTGATTATACAAAAGACGTAAATCCTTTGCTCTAAACAAAAAAACCAATCTGATAACTTAAAAAAAGTCTGCGCAAAGCCGCAAAATTCTTGTAAAAAAATACAATGTCAAAGTCCGCGCCCGGACCGCACCGCACCGCAACGCGCCGCGCCGCTGCCGCTCTGTGTGACGGGTTGCATTGAACGCAATGGAATACAGCGCCCGCTCCCGCCGAAAGTTCGGTCCCGCGCCGCGCCCGGTCCGCGGGGTTGTACTAGCGGCACAGCCGCCCCCGCGCCGCACCGCGCCGCGCCGCAACCGCTTTCAATGTGACAGGGTGCATAAGAACTCATACTTTACAAAAAATACCGGCCCCGGAACGCTTCCGCTACCGCCTCAGTGTGACTTGGGCTTAAGGAATGTTTTACCCACTGGTCTCGCAGTCTCCACGGGTGTGCAGTGCTGGGGCCGTTACAGACAGGGACAATCTAATAAAATTTTCTAAACAGGAGATTGTCAATACAATACAAGGAATGAAGAGAGGCAAGTCACCTGGCTGGGTCGGTCTGGGCATTGAGCACTTGCAGCATGCAGGTCCGAATCTTCCTAAGGTTTTGGCGGTGTTATTTGAACTTTGTATAAGTCACTCATACTTATCGTCTCTATTAACTGAGACTGTGGATGTGCCTCTTGTAAAAAGTAAATCTGGAGATATCTCATCCAAATCAAATTATAGACCTATATCACTAGCGACAGTTATTGCTAAGGTATTAGATAGTTTAATGAACAAAGAACTAAATAATAGTAGATTAGTAGCCATGGGCTGTAAGGCATCAATTGCAGCCCGATATATTTAGGCGCACGAGCGCAGCGAGGGCGCCTATAGTTCGAGGGTGCAATTGATGCTTACACCCGAGCTAACTACTCTGCTTTACATCTCGATTGTGAGGTAAGTAGGTCCTTGTTACCACCAAATTGTAGGTGACCAATTAGCGCTATAGGGTAATAATGTAGCTAGAAAAGCCCTAGGGCGGTAAGTAATTAAAACGCCCGTCGCCCCGCTGCTGGAGGCGGCCATCAAGGCGGAGCCGCGCGTTGAGGTGGAGGTGCTGCCGGGCGGGGGCGTTACAATTACTTACCGCCCTAGGGCTTTTCTAGCTACATTATTACCCTAGAGCGCTAATTGGTCACCTACAAGCCCCATTTGGGGGTAATAAGGACCTACTTACCGAATATGAGAGATGTAAATATGTTAAATTACATGACCACTAATTTGGCTTCCGGGCAGGTCTGTCAACTGAGAGTGCGGTGCTGACTTTAAAGAGTACAGTGGAATATTACACCTCCAGAAGAACACCTATGTATGCCTATTTCTAGATCTATCCAAGGCTTTTGATTTGGTCCAGTATGCCCTCACTGGCAGAAATTGGGTAAGTGTAATTTCCCGCAGGAGTTAACCAAAGTACTGCAGTACTGGTACTCCAGTGAAACTAACGTTGTAAAGTGGGGCAATACTGTCTCTGAGGTATATACCTTGATTTGTGGTGTGAGGCAGGGTGGTTTGACCTTGCCTACCCTCTTTAACTTATATGTGAATGATCTGATTGGTGAGCTCAGCAGCATGCATGTCGGTTGCCGCATTGATAATGTTAGTCTCAACAATATAAGTTATGCCGACGACATGGTGCTGCTGAGCCCATCAGTCAGTGGTCTTAAAAAGCTTCTATCTGTATGTGAAGCCTATGTTCATAAGCATGGTCTGAAGTACAATACGACCAAAAGTGAATAAATGGCATTTAAAGCAGGTAAAAAGAGTCCTTACTATGTTCCTGATATAACCTTAAATGGTAAACCACTAAACAGAGTTACTTGCTTTAAATACCTAGGTCACATTGTAACAGAAGATCTCCGAGATGACGCAGACATGAACGCCGGGCTTTGGCGGTTAGGGCCAATATGATAGTTCACAGATTCAGGTATTGTTCGGCACAAGTTAAGGTAACCTTGTTTAGAGCATACTGTACATCTTTGTATACCTGCAGTTTGTGGGCTGCATATAGGCAGTCATCGATGAAGACGTTATGTGTTCAATATAACAATGCTTTCAGAGCGCTCTTTGGACTGCCCCGTTTCTGCAGCGCATCGGGCATGTTTTCGGACGCTTACGTTGACGGCTTCCATGCCACGCTCCGCAGACGGAGAGCTGCTGCGTTGTAGAGAATTAGGGCCAGTTCCAATAGCGCTCTGAGGGTCATTGCTGACACATTTCATAGTAACTGTATATTGAGAAGCTGGATTAAGGCGCATACTAGTGCATGTACTTGTGTTGTAATATAATTGTAACATAGGTGAATGCACTCATACACTGGTGGATGTACTCTTAATTAGTGAATTTTGACTATGACAATGTTGCAATGCAATGTACTTAATAATAATTTAATTTTGATAATTTTTATTTGTGAAATATAGGTTGAAAACTTCCTGAAATAAAAGATTTTTATTTTTTTATTTATTATTATTTTATTATAAGTTTAATCTACAGTTTTCCAGCAGTATAAAACCCTTATGTCATCAGGGGCCTTAGCGTACGGTCTCTCTCCATTGCAATCCACGTATTGGTTGATTTGGTAGTCCAGGAGGGTTTGGAAGCCGAGGACATTGACGGCCAGTTGCTAAAACAAATGCGATAAGTTATGGACTTGAATATGTCTATGCTTGCGTCTGGGGGGTCATTTTGGGGGTCATTTCGTGCAAAGTGGATATAGCCCTTT
This sequence comes from Athrips mouffetella, assembly GCA_947532105.1. Lineage (NCBI taxonomy): Eukaryota > Metazoa > Arthropoda > Insecta > Lepidoptera > Gelechiidae > Athrips > Athrips mouffetella. Next base: position 18,354,959 of record OX383980.1, read on the forward strand.
GGCGGCAATAATTGGTAATACATCGAGCTTTGGATGAGTCAGAGGGTGAGGGCACGGGTGTGAGGGTAGGGGGTGAGAGGGGGGGGGGGGATTGAGGCGAGGGTGAGAGGGGTAATTTAGGGTCGGGTCGGGAGGGGGAGTAAGAATGGACGTGGGGAGCTTGACGTACTCTTGACTGTACCTACCAGCATAGAGATCCACATAAAGATCAAAGATACAGCCAACCGAGGACATTTTTAATGTAGCGACACCTTTGCATAAAATTTCGACTTTTGAACACCCTCCAAAGACCCGACTGGCGTGAGAAGGTGCAAAAAAAAGCACGACTGGCGTCTTTTGGTGTCGGACGCCAAGATCCTCTTTGGGTCCTTGAGCCAGTCATCATCATCATCATATCGTGTGGGTTGCAAGGACGGTGACCGACCTCACTAACCCTGGAGTCAGAGTTACAGCCAAAGGCATCTGATACGGCTCATTAACGACTACATCAGTAGATAGTAGTCGGGACCAACGGCTTAACGTGCCTTCCGAAGCACGGAATTATCTAACTTTACGGACAATCAGGTGATTCATCCTGCAATATCCTTACCAAACAGGTGAGGTCGCACAAAGAGATTTTTTGTTCGACAGTGTATCTGGGAGTCGAACCCAGACCCTCCGGATCGAGAGCCGAGCCCTCTAACCACTAAACCATAAAGGCTGTTGCCTTTAGCCAGTAAAAGTAAGAAAGTATAAGGCAGCGAAAGTGAGTATCATCATCATCATAACATCCCATGAAACGTCCACTACAGGACAGGGAGCTCCCTCCAGAATTATAGCTTTAGCTTTTTAAGGGAGTATCAACCACAGAAAAATAAGGGTAGGTAATTAGAAGGAGGATTAAAGAAATAATTCGTCACAAGATAGTGAAGGCGTCGTTCTGCGGATTTGACGGGTTATTTTGAATATTTCCTAGGGATCATCAGATAGATAAATTTTTGATGTTGGTGACATTATTTGGGACATGTTGGCAGATGTCATCCCCTAGTAAAATAAATTAGCAAGGTATCTATTCCGAGCGAAGCAAGGAGGTCCGAAATCTTTGATATCAAACCTCAAAACACTACCTGAGTAAGCGGGCTGGTATTCGAAGAGAACACGCCTCTCAAACGCCTCTCCCGCGTAATGCGCATCGTCGCCTGCTCAAGCGCATGAATGGCAGCCACGTTGTCTTGAGTGCTGAGTGTGGAGCTCGTGGCCATCATGAACGAATGAAGAATTGCTCCTGGGAAAAAACAGTTATTATCAATATCAATACATACAAAATACATACATCGCTAGTTTTCTTTTGCTTTGCTCTTTTTCGATCTTCCAAAATGGATATAAGTCGCTAGCAGCAATAATTGGTACTACATAGAGCTTTTGTTGAGTCAGGGGTGACGGGAGGGGTGTGAGGGGAGGGGCAGTGAGACAGAGTTTTCGGTACACCGTCCTGTTTAGGGCTCCCGCACACGACCGAGAATCGGTGACCGATTTTTTGTCGACATCCCGCTCTGACGTGTTATCACCTGCATCTTCCCTCCTTGTTCTGGCCGATAATCGCCCACCGATTCTCGGTCGTGTGCGGGAGCCCTTATGAATACACGTAAAACTTACTTTTTTTTGTCGATAAAGTTTTACACACTTTCAGAACGCGTAGAAACATCAGCATTGCCCTAGCCTAATTCCGTTTTACAAATGGTTTTTCGGAGTCAGCTTTCTAACTAAAATAAATATAAATACTAGCATGGCAAATCTTTATTGACAAAACAAGAATATGACATCAGACAGTAGGTAAAGCAAACAGGTTGTATCATTCGTCCCCACCCATTCAGATTTCTTCAATCAGACGCCTTGGCGGCCTCACCAGGCGCTGACTACGTCGGGGCAGGATTATAGTAGGTGGTGTTGACTGAAGTGAAGTCGACATCGTGGAGTTCGTGATTGGAGTCAACAAGCTTGACCTTGAAAATACTGGATCTTCAGACACTGGATTCGGAGTAGATGAAGGAGTGCTAGGAGTTAACGTAGGAGCCGGTGTTGACGTTAAAGGGGTGACCATTGGTGGAGTATCAACTAGAGTTTCATCAGGGGTTGACGATGTTGAAGGTTCTGGCGATAGGCGTGTTCGGATGTGATCAGCATGACGTCGTTTCTCTTCCCCATTTGGGGTATAAACAATATATGAGTATCTATGCTTACGTTCTTTGATAGTTGCGGGCTGCCAGGTTTTTTCTTGTCTGGTTCGTACATAGACACTATCCCCTGGTAAAAAGTTTGGAGAGAAGGAATAGTACATGAAGTTGACCCCAATGATACACCTTTAGAATGGGCCACACCTACAGTAAATGTCATTAAACCTAATGGTCAAGCAAGAATTTGCGGTGATTACAGTTGCACCCTAAACCCAGTATTAGTTAAACAACTGCACCCAATTCCAATTTTTGATGAGCTAAGACAGAAACTTGCAAATGGCAAGATATTTTCGAAAATTGATCTCCAAGGCCACCTGCGAAAACTTTCCGTAGTCTTTTTTTCTTCTATCCCATCCTCGTCGCCAATAAAATAAATATAAATACTAGCATGGCAAATCTTTATTGACAAAACAAGAATATGACATCAGACAGTAGGTAAAGCAAACAGGTTGTATCACTAACGGCTTATACAAACGTAACCCGTATGTTGCCGGCAAAGAATATACCACCCATCTCTACCCGTGGGTGTCGTAAGAGGCGACTAAGGGCTTATGAACCGGAGGATGGGCAGCAGCTACTTTCTGAGTATCGTATCATCTTACATACTCCGGTCACCGACAACAGCAATCACCAGCCGCAATGCTTACAAGCGTGGTGACTAAGGTAGGTACTTCCCCTACTGTATTAGCAAGAGCTGGAATTCTGGAAGGAGCTCTCTGTCTTCTAGTGGACGTATTATGGGATGTTATGATGAAGAATGCTCCATTTGTAAATCCCAACATAGTACCACGCGTTTTTTCTGGACTTCTGGAGGGAGCTCCCTGTCCTGTAGTGGAAGTTTTTATCATGGGATGCTATGATGATACACGGAAAAATACCTTGTAATAAACTCACCCTCTCCTTCTGGCAACATATCCCTAACTGGTCCTTTAACACACTCAAGGAAGTTGACGCCTTTGGCGCATCCACATAGCCATTCCTCTCCCGGTTCGTTGCAAGCCTCGAAGTTCAACGCCACGGCTACTGGTTCTCCATTTCCTGAAAAAAAAAACCGATCAAATGTGAGTCAGACTCGCGTGCTAAGAGTTCTATACGTGTCCATGTCTACCATATGAGCTTGCGTGAGAAAAAGGGTCTTGACAGACAGACGGACAACAAAGTGAACCTACAAACGTCAAGTTTTTTTTTTCATATTCATATAACTATTTGTTTATAACAGTATTACGGTCTACGCTAGTAGCACTATTCGTATTTAAAGTTAAACCTTCTTTAAATTCATTGCCGACTCTTGTCTCTTCTCGTCCTGTCTCGTTTCGACTAGTCTCGACTTGCCTCGTTTCATCTTGTTGTATTGTCTCGTGTTATGGTCGTTTTGCCTTGTTTAATCTTTTCTTATCTAATTCCTTTCCCAGCGGGAAACTAATCCAGGACGGAACGGAGGTTTTATGTGTACGGATAAGTTCTGACTCCTGTGTCCCATCAGTGACGATGGGGTCGAAGTAGCATGCCTACCTAGAAAGTGCCTATTCACTCTTGCCTTGAAAGTAGCAGATTGTATTGTTCGAGGAACAAATGTACGCATTATAAAGAAGAAACACAGCACTAGGGACTGTAGCACGGAGCAGACGAGAAAGGAGGTTCCTCTAGCAAATTTATGTACAAAACTAAGCGTGAAGCCACGCGGGGGTGAGGATCGAGTCAGTGGAACAGGACACGTTGCTAGAGTTTAAAAGTTCTAATACTACATTTACATTCAGCCGAAGTGAACAGGGGAGTGGGCAGGAAAGTGGGCAGGGCGAGTGTGACCACCCACGATACTTGTCGTGCTACTGCCATTGTCCCTTGCGCTGCCCGGCCCTCCCCAAAAGAGCGGTTTTTTGTGCGGAAGTCAAAGGACGGGCAGCGCGAGCGTCAGTGCGTGTTTACATCCTGCTCCGTCGCTCATTTCTCGCCGAGCGCCCGGAACTACAGTGCGACAAGGCTTATAATGAACGTGGGTGAGGGCGCTGGCTTGTATGAGGAGAACTGTCAAAAGTGACGTTTCCGAGGTGGCGGTGTTAGTTCCTTTTTTTGCCACGTTCATTATAAGCGTAAGCTGCCGTTATTCATAATCTAAGTTATAAGCCTTGTCGCACTGTATGCGCGGCCTTACCTAGAGATGACATACACCACACCCCGCCTCCTTTCGTGACGTCATGGCCTGAATGATTGTAACACGGCTCGAATCTTATCAACAACTTATCAACATCTCCTCTCCCTTCTCTGCTCCGTGGACTGTACTCACCATATTTTAGAACGATACTCAATCCTGAGTTAATATAATTGCACCAGCAAGTGTTTACAGATTTTGCATATTCATCCACTCCCAGGTCGGGTCTCGTGAACTTCAGAAACTTTGATTTCTTGGAGAAAGATGTCGCTACCATACTGTAAAATTAAAGTTACACGTAAATTAAGGGTCAGTGTCCATTAATCAGCTCAGCACCAGACCAGCACCGCCTCGCAGCCTCGCTACTAAGTTATTGAAAAACTGACTTTGACTTGACCGAAAAGTGAAAATTGAGATCAACGAGGGGACCAAGCACCGTCCACTCTTTTCAGTATATAGCTATAGGTACTAGGTGCTTGTCTGGTGCTGGTTTGGTGCTGAAGCTGAAATGGTCGCAGACCCAAGTTTGAGCGTTTGCTTTAATTTGGAAGCCACGCCGCTGATAGTCACTAGCCAGGCAAAACCTAAGCTTAGTAATGTCCGTCCACCCATCTTTTCTTGAGCCTACCTCGCGCTCTCATTCCATACACATCATACTCATCACTCTCTTTATGGCATGCTGTCCCAGGGTCCTCAAATATGTGCATACCGTGTCAAACGTTTCCTTCTATTTTTTAAGTTATAGGCGCCACTTTCTAGCTTAGATTTTCGCTTCTTATCTTATCCATCCCTATCACGCCATACATCCATCTCAATGTCCAAAAATTTAGTGCCCTCATCAGGGTTATGATACCAACCATCTCCGTAGAGCGAAGGTTAGAGCAAAAAAAGACATCGACTGCGTGTTTGTAAAGCGATGATGTTACGTCAGAAATTTTAATATCCAATAATGAATAAACTATATTTGATTTTACTAATATTAAAGTTCTACTAACTCAATAACCTGTTGCTTATCCTCACCCTGCATGGGTTCAACAACAAACTTGGACTCTTCATGACTCTCTTCACCGGGACTGGTCGAAAGATTTGCCAGCACCTCGCCAAGATTCGCTGCTTCGAGGAAGTCGCTGATAGCTATAGGTAGATAAAACATTAAGATTCAACGTTGCAGAAAAATAATATAGAAAAGATCCCTGGTTAGCTATATTCTTGATACACCCATATTGCGCTTTATGCGTCGGCGAAACCGATGAGCTGAACAGCTTTTGCATTCTTTGTCTCAATAGTGCGTGGAAGCGTTATGTTAGGCATGTCATTTAAATTATGAACGAATAGCGACCATTCCTCTTTTAGACCAGCTGGTAAGGGAGAATCCCAGTCAATCTTCTCAGCCCACATGGTAGAGGAGCCGAGAAGGATTTTTCACGTGATAATCAGGGCGACTAAGAGATGTCTCAGTAGATGGGGCTTTATGAGAGGATCACGAAAAACTAAGATAAGATGTATAAGATGTTCCAGACCGGAGCCCGGTCTTCAGGAGGCCATTGTCTGGAAATGAAAAGGAACAGAAAAACGTGATCTTCAGCTAAAATAATTCTAATGCCAAAAGATGAGGGCTGACGAGTAGTGATATAAAAACTTTGACCAGACACTGGTTTGCCAAAAATCTGAAGACTGTTGAATTGTTTTCTATTGAGTACCTGATAAAACTTAATGCGATAATGAAGGCTTTTACTAGGAACTTCTTATATAGTTTTTCGTGATCCTCTCATAAAGCCCCATCTGCTGAGACATCTCTTAGTCGCCCTGATTATCACGTGGAAAATCCTTCTCGGCTCCTCTACCAACAGTATCTGAATGAAGCGGATCGTAAAACTAAGAAATTTAGGTCATTATTTCGCGCTTTATTATTTGCTTGCTACCCAAGGATTCAGCTTCTAGTCTTCTTCTTCAGGTCTAGCTTGATACGCTGGACTTTGCACGGCGCTTATTTTAGACCTCTTAGAGACGAAAGTCGCACAGCGAGTGTAAAGCTTGACCTGCTCTTGACTATACCTACCTTTAAGATAATTTTCGGGGCACTCATACATTAACTCAAACTTTTGCTAAAATTATCTTTTAAAATACGCTTGATTTTAACTTTCGAGGAACCTCTTTTGGATAGAGTTGTGGGCATATATGGAATTGTATATGAATGAAGTCTTGTCCTCAGCCCCTTCCCTCTTCTCACCACTTCGTTAACCCTCTGGCTCATCCGAAGCTCGATTGCCGACAGATGTCCTGTATCCACTTTACAGGATATGACCCCTCAAAATGAAAGCACAGACGATCCACGTTAAAATATACCTACTACAGCACGATACGGGTATTTTGGTCAGTGGATAAAATCAGAATTCGGAACTAAAGACATTTCTATGAAATCTTAACATTTAACTAGCAAAATATATGACAGCAGCGCCCTCCTGACAACGTCATCAATAATATATTCGTGTCGCGTTGTAAGAGAATAGGTTATGTCAGTAATGTGTCATATATATCTTGAGATGGGCAGCAGCCAGCAGCGTCTTTATGTGTATCCATCATCCTGTGTAGCGGGCACCAACCACCAATATGCATTGTACCAGCAGCAAAGCTGACAAGCGTAGTAGTGACCATAGAAGGTACATCCTCTCCAATACACACCACGCGTTTTTGATGTGAAATTTTGTCGGGAGCTCCCAGTCCAGCTGTGGTCGTTTAATGGGATATTATGATAATGATGGTGGATGCTCGGAGTCTCTCTGCGAGATCGAATCAGAAATGAGGAGATCCGCAGAAGAACAAAAGTAACTGACATAGCTCTGAGAGTCGCTAAACTAAAGTGGCAGTGGGCAGGGCACATCGCAAGAAGAACCGATGGCCGATGGGGTGTAAGGGTTCTAGAGTGGCGACCACGTACCGGAAGACGAAGCGTTGGCAGGCCCCCCACAAGGTGGACCGACGATCTTGTCAAGGTCGCGGGAAGCCGCTGGATGCGAGCAGCGCAGGACCGGTCGTCATGGGGATCTTTAGGGGAGGCCTATGTCCAGCAGTGGACGTCTTTCGGCTGATATGATGATGATGATGGTGGATGGGTTCAAGATTATAACAACATCCCCTTCTTTTGTATAAGATCTTGGTGTAGTTGAAGACGGTAAAACTGAATTTTTGAAAGTAAAACCAAATAAAAACCTGTTGTGCTTTTCATTTTCTTGCTTAGATACTTTAGTCTCATGTTTTCCAAGGATCATGTTTTTCATTTCCTTTACGATTGATTAGTGTTTCAAAATCGGTTCATGTTGATTATAAAAAAAGCTTTCTTCTCTCTCCGTTTCTTTGTGTCTTCTTTCATTATCTCTAACCTACAAGCAAGTCCACTAACTACTTTGGGTTTTGGTCGTTCATATCAGGCAAGCAATATTCCGTGATCAAATCAAATCAAGTTTATTTCTCCCACAAGCTTACAATAAGTGACATAGCAGTGTTGTGAATACAAGTCATAGCTGTGTTGGGAGACTGGTGTCCAAGCTAGGTAAGAACCTGTGTTATGGATCACCAGGCTTCCACTCCGCGGGTTAGAAGTACATTAGTACAATAGTAAAAACTGTGAAAAAAAATCGCAAACAAGGAGAAATTTTAAAAGCTACGAAAATAACAAGAAAAAAATATATTTATAACTAAATAATCAAAACTAAAATAATTATAACTAAAATAACTATAATTAAATAATTAAAACAAAGCAAATTAATGAAAAGATTCAAATATAATATGTAATATGTAAGTGCATTGATGGAGTGTGTGTGTGAGGTAAGTGTAAATAATTAAAAAAGAAGAACGAACGTATGTAACAGTGTAGATGTGTATGTGTGGCAGTGTATACGACAGTGTGTGACAGGTAGAATAAAGTTTGAACATGTAATAAGATAAATTAATACTTTAGCATACAAAAGTGGACAATGAGTAAACAATGTAAAATTAAAGGTCAGAATACACGAAGTAGGTTCACATGGCAACGTTTAGTAGTCGCTCCGTTGCATCATAATCTAGCGATAAAAGCCACTTAAACATTCTATCTTTAATGAGGTTTTTAGTATTCGGATATAAATTCAGAATTTTGTTAAGTTTGTTGTACAAAAAGCCACCTAAAAAGGAAAAAGATCTGTGAGAAAAGTAAGAGTGTGAATGTGATGGGCTGCGACAAACTATGTCATTACGTCTCCTTTCTAAGGTACAGGGGTCAAAAGGCAATAAAGTATGCTGTTCGATTACTGCGTTTAGAATAAATAATTGCCGAACTGTGAGCAACGACATTTATCATATAATTCGGTCGTTGGAAAACGATATGGGAGGGATAACGCTGTTTTGAGCACTGCTCTTTGGGCCCTTTCTAATTTTAGAATTGAGGTTTTGTAGGTACCTCCCCAGCTTGTGATACAATATGTTAACAGCGATTGGCAAAGTGACATATAAACTACTTTGATAGTATCACTGTCCGCGACATTACGTAAATTACGAAATACATATATCAATTTGCGCACTCTGGGTAAGTATTTCAATGTGACGGTTAAAACTAAGATTGTGATCAATTTGTACTCCCAGGTACTTAATCGAGTTGACGCTCTGAAGTTTTGGGCTAGTACAATTGCAATTAATATCGGGCAGTGGACAGCAATGTGCAACTATAGACCAAGGCATATTTGGCGGTTTGTTTTTTTTGGTGAAGGTTTCATATTTGGTTTTATCGGCATTCAATGTTAAAACATTTTGATTTAGCTTTGATGTAAATTTAACTTTGATGTAATCAATGAAACAGGTAAAAGGGACCTAGTGTAGAATACAATGCATTTTCCTAGTTTGAACTTTCAGGACGTTCTAAATAAAGGCCAGGTTGAAAGTACCCTAAACCGACGAGCGTGTATGAAAGGGTTGATAAAAGTGAAAAGAGGAAGCGAGGGAAGTAAAGGAAGTAAAGATCTTAACAAGTGGAAGGCTGTGGTCCCTGCCTATTCCTAAGGGAAATATGCGTGTCAACTAACTACTACTATTTTAGTAGTAGTTAGTTGACTAGTAAGTCATCGTAGAAGATAGGAAGCAACCAAGCAAACCATGAGATAGATGATCACCTTCATTTAAGAACACCTGTAACTGGTAGGTATTGCAGATTAGCAAAATAAGAACCATAAATGATGCACAATGGGGATGATGGGGCATACACAATGAGTGATGCGAAATGACGGACACAAAATGGAGGATGTAAAATAGCCAACGATTTTAGAAACTACGCCAAGCGCAGCGTTTTTCTTACGTCAATGAAAATAGCGGATACATTACGGTGGATATTATTCTCGAAAACCACTTACCAATATAATACCCCTTCTCTCGAAGCCTAGTGATAGTGTAGATAGAGTTGAGTGAGTTTCCGCCAAGCTCGTAGAATCCCGCACCGACACTCAGCGCCCCCCTAGCGGCGCGACCAAGAACCTCGTCCACAGTTTCAAATAGTATTCTCGCTTTGTCCATGTCTTCTGATTCCACGCCTGCGTAGTCGTATTCTGGGAGAATAAGGTATCAGTTAGGGATGTACAGTTTGTAGGCTCAACTTAACAATAGATTTGTATTATATACTTCAATAAAAAAAATTGCGGTAAAAATTGAATGTTTTTTAGTTTATCATTTTAGCCAACGGGATCTAGTCACAGTCAAGTAAAGAGACATGTAACTTCTTAACGTGAAGGCGTAAGAATATTTTATAACAAATAAATTAAAATCACCATTGGTCTTTGTGCTTTCGTACATCTTCAGAAGAGCTTGTCGATCCATCTTACCATTCAGAAGTAAGGGAATGCTTTCTAGGATTATCACCTGGAAAGATTAAAATGTGTTTTGTTATTAGGAACATCATTCCATTAAAAATGGGCTTGCTCTTAACCGCAATTAAGCTCTGAGGACAGAGATGAGGTTAAAGACTGAAAATGATTACCCAGAAGAGGCTTATTTAGTAAAAACTTGACTATGTTGCAGCACGCTCATTACGCCCAAGCAAGCGCCACTTAGTTTAAGCCGTTTATTTTATAGACACTTAAGGATTTATTTTAAATAGTTCAGATCTCAAATATATTGCGCAGTACAACATTATCCCAGAACTTTTTGTACGAATGCGTCGAAATATAAACCAAATGAGATACCCTGCGGTCCGTTTGGAACTTTGGGCTTCCGATGGCAAAAAGGGTAATGCAGCTCTTGGGTACACCATTATACCTAAGGAATCATATAGTCGGTCAGCGAGTTCCTCAACACAGCCTCAATGTATCCAGAAGAGAGCTTCGCTTCGCGACTGACGGTGACAAAGGCTACAATCTGTGGGTCGTCTTGCTCCATTCCATAGCATAGTACCACAGCTGTATAGAAAAAAATAAATAACGGTAGAGAAAGAATAAAAGCGGTACGCTAGTAGACACGTCTTACATTTTCAGCGTAACTCATTTTCTTGAAATAAGAAGGGTAAAAAGTTCTATGTGCCAAGTGTGTCAAGTTTGGCGTGCTCTACCAACTGTAACCTATATTTTATTTCAATTACTGATCTAACCATTGTTCGATCTTTGAAATATTGTCTTGGATATACGTTGCGTGTGTTGTGTGCTTGCTTTTACATATGTATTATTTCGTGACTTGTGTAAATGTTGTGTGTGTGAGCGTGTGTGTGTCTTGTGTTAAGATAAAGTATTCTGTTAGCAGCTATACCTGCATCAACACCTGGAATATTGGATACTGCTCTTTCTACTTCTTGTAGGTCTACCCTGTGTCCACGAATTTTTATCTGAAAAGAAAGCATAAAATGGTTTCCTTAATATTACATTCAAAGTTTAGATAATTACCTGTAATCAAGTTGCAATGTGACGTCGTAAAAAATAAACAATTAACGTCATCCACACACTTTTGGCGACTGAGCACTGACAGAGGCCACCTTGGTCGGTTTTTACCGTGTAGACCGCACTTCACGTCCATAATGACCCTCCAACTTCTTTGGTTTGGAAAAAAAATGTGAATGTACAGGGTGTAAGAGACGGTGTACCAAAAACTGAACGGGCGTGCTCATTCAACGAAACTTAACAACTTTAAAGGTAAATGAAAAAAAAAAATACCTTACCATACAAACTGTTCTATCAGAGTGAGCAATTTATATGGAGAGGTATTTTTTTTTCCATTTCGCAAAATTATTTCTTTAGGAAAGTTGTTCAGTTTTGTTGTCTCCTGATCTCCTCCTCCGCATTAGACAAAAGTTTGATAGACACGGCGCCATGGTACGTTTTTCCTATCCAAACATCATGAAGAAGTAGGTAGTTTCTTTTTCTGTCATAAGTGGGCAAACGAACAGGTGGGCCACCTGGTGGTAAGTGGTCACCACCACCCATGACACCCACTGTCTTATTAGTGAAATAATTTGACACTAATAAGACAGCAAATCGCGTTACTCACCCTGAGAACCTTAGTTCAGTTATGGTATGTCTCATGTGCCGGTACCCTTCAAACCGAAACACAGCTGTGCAAACACTGCTGTTTTACGGTAGAAAAGGGCAAGGGGGTGGTACTTCCCCAGACGGGCTCTGCACGAAAGCTCTACCACCTACATAATTGGCGACCGTGTATATGAAATGGACTCAAATAGCTGCAAACCATGGTGACTGCTGCCAGGGCTCAGTTGTCAACTGTATATCAAGGCTTTCATTCATCCCATCAGCTGATCTGACTCCAATTTTCCGAAATGTATCCGTACCGATGTCAGATCACTTCAACCTCCTTGGTATGCAGCAGAGACCACTTATGCAGCTATCGTTCAGTTTGTACTTTGTGCAATTTATTGAGTCATTGGCCTAAACTGCAGCTAAGAAACTTGGCATACTCTCCAAGACCAGGCGGTACTTTACACCGGAACAGCTTCTTCAGCTATATCAGGCACAAGTCCGATCGGGTATGGAGTACAGCTGCTAGCTCTACCCATGAAAAAAAGAGATCTCTTCAACGACAAAACCTACGCTGCACTATCCCCATTTAGTGGCTTCTGCTTCTTCTCTTATGTACCATTTCTTTAATCCAGGGTCCAAATGTTGGCGATTGCGAAACATATCGTGAAAATACAACATAACATTATTAAATATCATACCCAGAACTTGTGTAGATATATGACTGACCTGAGAATCTTTTCGCCCGGCATATAGAATCACGCCTTCTTGCAAAATGCCGTAGTCGCCAGTGCGGTAGAGGCGTCTGAAGTCTGGAATAAAACGAAAAATACTCTGTTATGGTTAAAATCAGGCTAATAGGTCGCTAGACAAGAGACCCGCCGGGTTGTGCCGGCATTATTATCATGCCCGGTATACTGTGACCGTTAATGCGCAGAAGTCAAATTTGTCGCGGGGGGGAGCGCGACTCCCTACAGGGGGCGAGCGGATCGTTCATTGGCTCTCCGCCGCCTGTCACCCTTGCGCAGAAAATAACCGTCATAGACAGACTTGTTCTGAACGCGCTGTAACTTTTGTGTAAAACTGAAAAAGATTTAAAAATTGAGTCTTTTTATTTATTATTATTATCGTTCAGCCTTGTAATAACATCTTTACAAATGTTAATGTCATTGCTGACGCCAGTCTATAGCCACTGGAGTGAGCTCATGATGCTTCTCATATGTGCCAGCAAACCACCGGATGGGACACTCCCCTACACTGTAAGCCGTGGTCTGACATCCAGCGAGTCCTTAATACTCCACGTCTTGTAAAGGGCTACACCAGTTAGGATGCGTTCGGAGATAAAAAATGTAACCTATGTTCCTTAGGGAAAGTTGTTTAGTTTCATGAGCAGATCCAGATCCTTCAGGGTTTATTTATATACCTACCCTTTCTGTTATACCTTGTATAATGTTGGAGAATGTAGACTAACTGATTGAAGGCTCGACATTCCTAGACATATTTGTCTTTATTTTAATAAATTTTCGCTCCGTAAACAAAAAACTTAAAACCTGGATGAGAATCGTAAGGGTTATCCGTGAACTTGTCCAAAGTCTGTCCTCCAACGTATCCCATCGCAAGGTTACTTCCCGCCACCCACACCTCCCCAGGTTCTGACTCAGGAGACGGTTTCATCTCTTCGTCGAGAAGGTATACTGCGCAGTTGTCTAGTGGAGCACCTGAGGAATTTATTGTCATTTTGAGGGGAATTACTTCGGCGTTTGGCCAGAGACTCAAGCGGTTACGAAAAGCACCGACACAGATCCATCGTCTAAAAACGCAGTCCTGCGAAACCAAAGAATGCTAAGCGGTAGCGTTTGCAAATATTTTAGTCATTTAAACTTGACGATTTTGTCCAGAACAAACTCTTTCAGAACAAAAATTTAAACAAAATTGACAATGTAATTGATGGCCATAATATCCTATCTATACTATTAAGCGACTAAGTAATACTTTGTCTACGACTCTATATCTATCTGTATCTAACACAACACTCGAATTAACAAAACTATCTTTCTACTTACCGATTGGTACAGTAATAAACACATCCAGCTGCCCAGTATTTTGAATAACGTAGTACAGAACATCTCCCATGACCTCTGTACTACCATAAAAGTTCGCCAGCCTATACCCTGCATGGTCCCCGAAGTACTTAAAGAACTGTCCAGCGAGGTCTTTACTGAGGGTTTCGCCGGAACAGATCCAGAGCTTGAGTTGTCGTAATGGATTTTCAGAAGGGTTGAAGGAAAGATAAATCAGGATTGAACGGAGAAGAGTCGGAACTAGGACCAAACGTTGAACCTGGAAACAACAGTAGATAAACCAAGAGATGACATCAAGGTAAACCCAGTTACGGCACATGGGTAACGTTTCATTTTATACACAAACAAAAGCGTGAAAGTAGAACTTGTGAAGTCGTCATATCAATGTAAAATTATTCGATGAATGTTTATTTTGAATAACTTGATTTATCCTACCTGGTTCTCAGCTAAGACCGGCACTAGTCTCTGTGGGTCTCTGGTAGTCTTTTTTGAAAGCACCAGTAAAGTCTTTCCTTGTAGTAACGGGCCCCAGATCTCGCAGGCTGAATCTAAGAAGGTTAGGGCAGTCTTCCACACGCAAGTTAGCTCGGTATCCGAGTAAGGGAAGGTACGGAACTGCCACCAGAGGCGATTGCAGATTGCTTTGTAAGGCAGACGGATACCTAGGGATGAATACATTGTTAATCAAATTATGGTTCCATTTCCTGTACGAGTAAGTAATGGACACTTTTTTCTCATACCTTTAGGAATGCCAGTACTGCCAGAAGTATACAAGACGATGGCGATGCTGTCATTCCTCGCTGAAGCCAGGACCTCCTGATCTGTAGGTTCATCAGCAGTCACTTCACCGCAATCCTGGCACAGCTCATCGTAAGATACTGCGGGGATGCCGCTGTTGGCGAACATGTGGGGATTTGCTGGAAAAGTATAAATGTACCTTTAAATAGGCCTGATAAAAGAAGGATGATAGTGAGGTTGTGGAGCTTATTAAAACGAATGTGTTCGTCGAGTCTTCTAATGTTGAAGTATTTTCTTACCCGTCTCATCGTGAATCAGAAGCGCAGGCTCAGCATCTTTCAGTATATGGGAGATCCTAGATTGAGGGAAGTTAGGTTCGATGGGGACGTACGCTGCACCGGCCTTCCATATTGCAAGGAGCAACAGGACTGTGCTGTAACGATGATAGGCAAACAAACATTTTCATCACGGATACTAAAAAAACAGGGAAGCAGGCTGATTGTATTGTCAAGAAATGTGAGTAAATAATGTTTGAAACAGAATTTTAATTAGCAACAAGTAGGTTAGTAAGCTTAGAAACAAAGTATTATACACGGTATTTATTTATCACCTCGGATATTTAAAGAGGTTGCTCTGTCAATAAAACTGAGAAACTATGCCCAAGGAACGTAGGTAGACACACATTCAACAAGATCGACTTTCTCATAAACTGTGCGGGACGCCGTTGAAGCTCGCTAAGCAATTTAAATATTTAGGTCATTGGGTTACAGAAAATTTGAACGATGATTGGGATATAGAGAGGGAGCGCAGGGCGCTGTGTGTGCGTTGCAATATGTTGGCCCGCAGATTTGCACGATGTGGTAGGCAGGCAAAGCTGACACTTTTCAAAGCATATTGTCAGACTTTCTACGCGTGCAGTCTGTGGGTCAACTACACGAAGCGAGCATATGGAACCCTGCGTGTGCAATACAACAATGCGTTTAGGATACTGTTTGGGTTGCCGCGTTTTTGCAGTGCGTCGGGTATGTTTGCTGAGGCCCAGACTGACTGTTTCTATGCAATCATTCGTAAACGAAGCGCCTCACTGCTAAGACGTGTGCGCGGCACTTCAAACAGTATTCTGAACGCATTGGCTAACCGTTGGGTCTCCCCACTATTTAGCCATTGGATGCGTCTGCACGCGACGGGATCCGAGCCCGGCACAAGTTTGAATTAATTTTTAAAGTTGAGATGTTGTTGCTTACTAACACTAGTTTAAGTTTCTTTTACTAACACTATGGATTTATATCCGAAATAAATTTTTGAATTTGAATAAACTATACAGAGTGGAGAGGCTGAGTGAGGTGAAGTAGAGTGGAGTGTAGTGGGAATGGGTTGGTGAAGTATACTCACTTGTGAGTAGGTTGCATGCAGACCGCGATGACGTAATCTCCATCCCTGTTGGAACTTTTGGTCCTCGCTCTGGATGCTATCACCTTCGCCAGGGCATTGGTTCGGGTGTCAAGCTCCTCGTAGCTTATTTTCGAGGTTGAAATCTCGTCTGGAAAGAAATGCATTTGCACTAACTATGATTTGCACAGACTTCAAAAGAATAAGGATAATTAGGTGTATGTTTTGCTATGTTTCCACCTATTATGAATCCCGTATAAATTCAGTAAAGATTTGATTATTGAGAGCAAAAACTTCTCAATAAAAAACACAAAGAGCAGGAATAAGTGTAGTAAAAGGTGAATAAAGGTTGTGAACCAGGGGATTGGCGGTAGTGTCCTTCTGCGTATCGAACCAGACCACGGCGGTCACCAACCACCGCGATCTATTATGCTAGCTGAAACTAACATGACGGCGTTAGGTTGGCAAGGTTAGGATAGGTAACCCTTGCATGCGGAGTCGGCTAAGGGATACCGCACACGACCGAGAATCGGTGACCGACTTTTTGTCGGCATCCCGCTCTGACGTGTTATCACCTGAATCTTCCGTCCTTGTCCTGGCCGATAATCGCCCACCGATTCTCGGTCGTGTGTGAGAGCCCTAAGAATATATCCAACCCAGCTCTACCTGTGGGTGTGGGTAAAGATGACTAAGGTAATTCGTTCCTCTGCGTATCGTGCCAATTTACATGTGGCGCCAACAACCGCGGTTTATGGTGCGAGCCACAATGCTAACAAGCGAGGTGACTATGGTCCTTCTGTGGTCCTGCCCCTCCAATAACTACCACACATTTTTGCTGAGAAGCTTCCTGTCCAGCAGTGAACTTTGAAGATGATGAACCTAGGTCAGTAAGTTATACTAACCAGAATAGACTACCGCTGGTCTATCACTGCGCACTTCTGCTAGAAGTCGTGGTAAAGGAACCTCGGGTACGGAAACTCTACGGCCTGTACTTTCCACTGACACTTGGGATTGGAAGGTCGTCATGGCGGTATACTGTAATAAAACATCCTACTAATAATATTATAAAGGCGAAAGTTTGTAAGTATGGATGGATGGATGTTTGTTACTCTTTCACGTAAAAACTACTGAATGGATTTTAATGAAACTTGGCACACATATAGATTAGGTTTTGAAATAACACATAGGCTACTTTTTACCGCGGCAAAACACTTCATTCCCACGGGAAAATGCATTTAATGTTAATGAAGAAGGTGACTGACTCTTTGACTGACATATCAGCGCACAGCCCAAACCGCTGGGTCTATAAATTCCAAATTTGGCATGTAGGTTCCTTATGAGGTTTAACGGTGCACTAACAAAGGGTTTTTTTACAAATACACAAATATACAAATTTCCAAATATACAAATCGCCACCCCTAAGGGGGAAAAATAGGGGATGAAAGTTTGTATGAAAGTCCGTCAGTTTTAAAGTTAGGATCTTTAAATTTTGTATTTAGGCTTACGACTAAAAATTAATATTTACGTGTCTCAGGGTTTTTGAAAATTCGACACCCTAAAGGGTGAAAAGGGGGATAAAGTTGAAAATCCTTTATTTTTAAAGTAAATTCCTCATAATTAATTATGTAGGCATTAGGTTTGTAATTCTATGCAACGTTCATCACTGTTATTGAAATTCCACACCAAATTCAACCCCTAAAAAAGGGAAATGGGGTAAAAAAGTCTAAAAACCATTATGGGTATCGTTTGTATGGTTCATTAGGTCGCCCATTACGAAAACTACTACAATTTTGAAATCCAACGTGGTGGATGGACGTGAAATACCATCATCCCCTGGGGATGGGGGTGGGGTGCGATAGGGTTGAAATGTCTAAAAATCAATATGCGTATCATTTGTATGGTTTATCGGGTCGCTGATTACGAAAACTACAACAACTTTGAAATCCAACGTGGTGGACGTGAAATTGGGGTGCGATAGGGTTGAAATGTCTAGAAATCAATATGGGTGTCGTTTCTATGTTTATATGAAGATAGGATAGCGGTAAAGATGACGTTAGGGGTAGGGATAGGGGAAGGGATAGGAATATGGAGAGGGAGAGGAAAAGGGAGGAGGAGAGGGAAGGGGAGGAGGGGGAGGGGGAGAGTGAGAGGGGCAGGGACAGGTATGGTTTGACGGACGGTTGGACAGATGGTTGGACGGACGGACGGACGACAGATAGACGGAAGGGTGGATAGATGGATGGTCAGATATATAGAATCCCTTGCGGACGAAGTCGCGGGCAACAGCTAGTATGATATATTGTGAGGTTCCAACAAAAGTCGGGCTACCTAATTGGCACTGAACTGATGGTCCCTACGCAATAAATTATTCTCTTCATTTTATTTTTCGAAATTCATACTTCACGTGGCTTGCCCCTCTTGAGTCGTAAATTATTTTTTTACCCATTTAAAAAAAAAATCTACTGCCCTCTACTACGTTTTGCAGCGATGTCGCATGCTTGTAAAAAAGAAATCCATAGGTACAGGCTTTGCGGTACAGGACATTTTCATTAGATGGTGGTAGAAGACAAAGTTGGACATTTAAACCATTTAATTATTCCGATATAGTCCAATAAATTAAAATTTTGACACATACATTTTTACTACAATCTATTATCTATAATTTCAACGTCCATACAATGATTTGCGTCTATACAGCGTCATCACCAACACAATCACAAGATAGAACAGGAACAAAGCCATAAAAGAAGTTTGGGTACAGGGTAGGTCCGAGACACAGGCCTGAGCAAATAGTGTAGCTTGCTCGAGGACAACTAGCCAAGAATCACTGCTCTGACCTTATCAAACACTCTAAACTTTCTTTCGCACTCCTCCACACAATCTTTGAAGTCAGGTTTTGGAGTCCAAGGCAGCGTAGAGTCAGTCCCCGTCCCCGGGTGGACTCTTTTCGGCACCTCCGGCTAGTTGTTCTTCAGAGTACCCCTGTAGATCCTGGCTTAACAGGGGTCATATTGGGAAAGGTAAGGACTAGGGAAATCAATGCCCTGATCTTATGTTACCCATCCACTTTACTTTGCTGCTTTTGTGGATAGCCTCATTTTCTATTTCGCATTTCATGCATTTTTATTTCTCTTATAATGCGAATGAAAACAGGTTGGTAGTGACATTATTGTATACAAGCAAATAACTTTATTTGCCCCGAAACTTTCTCAGAATTTGTGTATTTGACTGACCTGTGAATTTGTTCGCTCAGTATTTAGAATCCCGCCTCTGTGTAAAACGCCGTGATTGCCAGTGCGGTAGAGATGATCTAAGTGTGGAAGAAAAGGAAAATAAACATCTGAACCCAGTCGTGATTGAACTCGTTGTGTAAGGTCGGTATTTCACTGGGACACCATAGTTGCGCTACTGGTGTCCGTCCAGAATCGCTACACCCTGCGGCCACAGTATTAAGGGCTATATTTAACTGAGAGTGGTAGCGCGACCAGCAGCCGAGCTGGTTGCGCCGCCAACTCGGATGCTGGTCGCGCTACCACTCCCAGTGAAATATAGCCCTTAATACTGTAGCCGCAGGGTGTATACTAACTTGTGAGCTGACAGGATCCCAGACAGCTCTAAGCTAGAAAAATGGATTGGTCCTATTGGTTGGAATTTTCCCAGCTCACAGGTTATGTACCCAGCACAGCTCTAGTTAAAAGGCAGCCTAAGGCTCAAAGCTACCACTGAAAATCTGCAAAGCTGTGCCGGTAGCTATATCGTAACTAGTCCAGTAAAAATACGGTTTTGCAAAACATTAAATGCTAATAGCTACTTTTTTGTGTATATCGTATTTAAATATGATGTTAAGACGCAATATTTACGAATCCACCTAAAATTTAAAGCGGAATATTTTTTTCGAATAAAAGCTAAGAGCAACAATAGCAATAATAAACAATAGTAATAATGAGCAACAATAACAACAGCAAAAATAGTAATAGACAATTATATACTTTATATCATAGATAAACGTATACTTTACATATAGGCATCAAAATCCACCATAAATATATTTAAAAATATCAATTTATTTCAAAATATAAAATCTCCACTTATTTTTACATATAAGGGCCAATAAATTCGAGGTAAAATAATAGGAATAAACTGAGCTAAACTCAACCTTTTTAAATGTAAGTGATTCTTATATATATATTCACAAAAATGCCATACTAAATAAAAAAAAAGTTTTTTGTAATCGCTGGTTTACAATGATTTTGTAAACATTTATTTTGGATTTGCCAAAAATGTGATTATATAGCACTATTTAAATTATTAGAAAGCAAAACGGATCTATTACTATTTTTGGTTGCGAAGATAAGCTGTATTTAAATTTCGTGCTATAAAAGTTAAACAATACAAAAAAGCTAATATTTTTAGGTGGATTCATGTATAATATGAAATTCTGAATATATAGCAAGCCGTAAATAAAAAAAATAATCTATTAACATTTTTTTCCGAAATTCCATATTTTTTTAATGTTTGTTTAAAATAAATAAATAAATGAAGTAAATTTAGGTGGATTCCATTAAAAACCTTTACACAGAAATATAATCTATCGATCTGAAAAAGAATCACGGCTATTATCAATTATTTCCGTTTCGCCATACAATCTCTCGTAATTTTACTGGAGTAAACGGCGATAGCAAGTGGGCACCCACCTGATGTTTAAAGGTCACCACCATTAGATCTTTAAATTAGATTAGATAAATTCCGGCTTGCAAAAATGTTAGCCGCCGGATTATTTGTCGGTGCAAATCCGCTCACTTTGGAGCGTAGAGCGATTAAAGCATCGTGTGCTTAGTTGCACCCACATAAAAATATTTAATTACTTCAGTACCATCATGCATGACAGTACCATTGATTGTACTACTAACACAGGTCTAGGTCGCTCAACATCTACTGCTAGACATAGGCCTGTTTTACAGATCGCAACAACGACTTGGTCTGTGACACTCCGCACTCTAGGTATGCAACGCGCTACTAGAAGTCGACTGGGTGAGGCAGTCGATTTTACTTTTCTTTATGTCGTCTTAAGCTTAAGGCGGCAAAATAGGTAAGTAAGTGTGATGTGCATGTTTGATTGAACAATGTTACATACCTACTTGCATCTCGCTCAGTATCTCATAAAGTGACAAAATCGCCGCCTTAGCCCACCTGTCCGCGATCAACCGCGATTTAAAAACATGTCTTAAGCGGTGCACTGCAAGTATCGACTTTATGCTTAGAACGTAAGGTTGAAATTTGTCGGCACCCCGCCTGAGAGTGTCGGATCTGTAAACGTTAGTTTACTATTATTTAATCTGTGCTTTTACATCGTTATTGTATTTTTTATGAAGTTGAGACTGTAAAATTTGCAAAGCACTGTTGACACCAGTTTATTAAAGCTCAAAATTAAGATTTTTATTATGCTCCTAGCTCCTTTAACTATTCAAACCTGAATGTGACGCATGAGGGTTATTAATAAACTTGTCAGAAGTCTGTCCCCCAACGTATCCCATCGCCAGGTTCTTCCCCGCCACCCACACCTCTCCAAGCTCTGACTCTCGAGATGGCTTCATCTCTTCGTCAAGAAGGTAGACTGCGCAGTTGTCGAGTGGTGCGCCTAGGATATAAGGTTTTGTAGTCATATTGAGGTTCTTACTAATAAGATTTATAGTTTCTGAGAAAATTTTGAATATGTAAACAACAATTCAATGTAAACTCGGAATATGATTTATTTCTTTGCTTTCGCCATTATAGTAGAATCATGTACTAAACTTCATGTTTTTTCGTAAGTTTATAACGGTATTATATGTATTTTTGATTTGTAGCGTACCAAACCTACGAAAGTTGTTCTGACTGTACACAATCTAACAGTCTACACCTTCTATTGTATGGTCTACACCATGTCTACACCACTACTGAAAATTTTAAGTATTTTCTACTTACCAATAGGAACAGTATTAAACTCATCCAGCTGTCCAGCTTTATCAATAATATAGTATGTGACATCTCCCATAACCTCGGTACTACCATAAAAGTTCGCCAGTCTATAACCAGCAAGGTCTCCGAAGTACCTGAAGAACTGTCTCGCGAGGTCTTTGCTGAGGGTTTCTCCGGAACAGATCCAGAGCTTGAGATGTTGTAAGGGATTTTCGGAAGGGTTGAGAGAAAGGTTCATCAGGATTGAACGGAGGAGGGTTGGGACCAGGACCAAACGTTGAACCTGTAAACAATCGTAGATAATTGTCAGGTAACGTCAAGGTAAACCTTGAGATAAACATAGTCACATCGCATGGGTATTGCATGAGTCGTGAACTTCACAGAAAATGTGTAAAATATCCGCCAACAAAACTGCAAAGGTGGAAATTGTGAAACTCATCACAGCAACATAGGATTCCTCATTAATGTTTAGCTGGATCTCATGTCGTGTCATCCAGTATCTAGAGCTCAGTCATCTCTTTGGAGAGCATTATAAACATTATCCGCCTACAAAACTGCAAAGGTGGAAATTGTGAAACCCATCACAGCAACATAGGATTCCTCATTAATGTTTAGCTGGATCTCGTGTCATGTCATTATCTAGAGCTCAGTCATCTCTTTGAAGAGCAACAAATATTAGCTCTGTATGTTTATAAAATTATAATAAGAAAAACTTGATTTATCGTTACTTGATTCTCAGCTAAGACC
Organism: Athrips mouffetella; assembly: GCA_947532105.1. Taxonomy (NCBI): domain Eukaryota; kingdom Metazoa; phylum Arthropoda; class Insecta; order Lepidoptera; family Gelechiidae; genus Athrips; species Athrips mouffetella. The sequence continues at coordinate 18,377,712 of OX383980.1, forward strand.
TGCACCAGTCTCTGCGGGTCTCTGGTAGTGTCTTTTGATAGCACCAACAGAGTTCGTCCTTGTAATAGCGGTCCCCAGATTTCGCAGACTGAGTCCACGAAGGTTAGGGCCGTCTTCCACACGCAGGTAAGCTCGGTATCAGCATAGGGGAAGGTTTGGAACTGCCACCAGAGACGGTTGCAGATTGCCTTGTAGGGCAGGCGGACACCTGGGGATGAATAATATCTTCATTATACGTCATAACATTTCGTCATACTCTATTCAGCGTTATAAGTCCGTCCGATATTGCCATACCTTTAGAAATGCCAGTACTGCCAGAAGTATACAACACGATGGCGATACTGTCACTCCTCACGGACGTAAGGACCTCCTCCTCTAAAGGGTCGTCAGTTGAAACTCCACCGCTGACCTGACACAGATCCTCGTATGAGACGGCAGAAACGCCACTGTTGCCGAACATTTGGGGATTTGCTGAAGAAGGAAAGTTCACATTGGAATATTTTTTATCATTGTGCTGATGAAAAAAGCCCACTCAGAAGAAGCTTTCGAGTTACTGATCTTATGAATATGGACCAATGCGGGGAATTTCACAACTCTTTGGCTGTGTGTAAAATATCAACCGAGGTAGAAGAGGAGATAATCTGTAGTACATCACAACTACTGTTAAAAAGAAAAATCTGAAGACAGCTTGCAATTTTGCATGTTAGTACATAGGTATTCTAAAACGAATCTACATTGAATTTATTATATCTGAAATCTTGTATAGTTTCTTTCACTAGGAAACTCTCGTGTTTATCGAATCTAGTGTATTTTCATACCGGTCTCATCATAAATCACAAGCGCAGGCTCAGCGTCATTCAAAACGTGGGTGATCCTAGCTTCAGGGAAACTAGGTTCTATAGGGACGTACGCCGCTCCAGCTTTCCATGTTGCCAGGAGAGCCAGTACTGTGCTGTAATGATGATAAACAAACATTCAGTTGCAAGAATGTAAAAATCAATAGTCCGGAAACATTCATACAGCATATTAGTACCTAGCTGCATAGTTATAAACCCAAAAGTCAAATATTTTGCTCGGTCAACTGCTCTAGTGTGTGACGCACCTTCACATACATAATATGCTTTACATTAAGAACCTATGTACTCTGTAAGTAGTCAATATACGAATATTCTGAGAGACAGTCGTTTTCTTTGTGCCGCTCCCGACAGCCACCTTACACTGCCGACTCCAAAAAATAATTTCATTGGGAAGCCACATTTTTCTTATTGTCAATGGGCTTTCTCTTGACCTCGATCTAGTCTTGAAGGTGGAGAGGAGGTCGACGATGGAACGAGCTTGCCCAGAAGAAGCCTATTCACTCAAGTTTAAGGATTTTGTACAGATCAAGCTTGACACTTGCAGTGTGATTGTAGCCCGGAAGTCTGATGAAATAAGAAAGTCCAATGTGTCAATTGATGTGATCTTAACTGTTCATTTCAGAAAGTACTACCGCTCTTTTATGAATAAAATTTTTGCAAAGACAAAGTTGCATTTTTTGAATGGTAGTTATCTGTTCCGTTTCAAATTGTAAGGGAACTAGAAGTGAAATTACTGGAATATTCCATTTTTAGTCTTGGGGTAAGGAGATCGCGCTTTTGAAAATTTTAAACGAAAGGTTGTTACGAAACGAGTTGCATGGTTGGATTAGTGGAATAGGTGACTCATTCCACTTGAATCTACCGCCAGTTTTCAGAGGTGGAGCCAAATATTAGCTTGTTCTCCCCTTCAATCCACCAGTGGATTCAAAAGAATTTTCTTATTCATTGGTAAAAGACAAAGTAATACTAACTTGTGTGAAGGCTGCATGCATACGTAATCTCCATCTTTATTAGAACCTTTGGAGCCAAAGCTAATTTGTTCTCCTCTTGAATCCACCAGAGGATCCAAAAGTATTTTCTTTTTCTCTTAAAATTAATACTGACTTGTGTGATGGCTGCATACAGACAGCAATGACGTAATCTCCATCTCTGTTCGAACCTTTGGTCCACGCTTTGGTTGCTATCACCTTCGCCAGGGCATTGCTTCGCGTGTTAAGCTGCTCGTAGCTCAGTTTGTTGGTAGATACCTCGTCTGAAAAGTGGTTTTATGTTAATCTGCTGTCGAAATAATGTAGCTGGATTAGAAAGAAGCAGGACAGATCTACGCGTGAGAGAAGAACGGAGCGATGCTTAAGACATTGGAGCGAGTCGTGTCTCTGTTGCTGCAATGTATTACGAATTGTTTAATATTTCATGTTCATTACGTGCTATCAAGATTTTATAAAGTAAAATAATGTCATAAAATATGTCTAATATAATGGGCATGGCAGGACAAGACGAGACTTTAAGACCTCTATGCAGACTTTGCAGAGCTAAGTCCGACCAACGTGCTTAAAGAAAAACCCTAAGCACTAGGTATCGTAAAGTTAGGTATGCGTTTCCCCTGGATATAAAGATATACTGACCAGAATAGATTAGCGCTGGTCGATCGCTGTTTATCTCTGCGAGAAGACGAGGTAAAGGAGCCTCAGGTACCGTGACTCTACTGCTACTAGTTTCCACTGATTCTTGGGATTGGAAAGAGCCCATAGTAGTTTACTGGAACAAACCTTACAGCACTATTGGGTAAAAGTAGAAAAAGTGATGTACAACATGAGTTTGGGTATTTAGGGTAGCCATTATCACTCTCTTCCAATCAGTACACACGGCCGCTTTGACAGGAAACACTTTTTTTTTCTGATTACAATTTCTCAGAAACAACATAATATGTATAACTGCTAAAACTTTTCCCCCAGGCGCTTCACTAGACAACTGCACAATCTACCTTCTTGATGAAGAGATGAACCCATCTCGAGAGTCAGAGCCTGGAGAGGTGTGGGTGGCGGGCAGCAACCTGGCGATGGGATACGTTGGGAGACAGACTTCTGACAAGTTCATTAATAACCCTCATGCGTCACATTACTTAACCTAGCCTTATGGGCTTCGTGGGTTTTTATTGTCGCTTCTTTTTTTCCCACTATGGCGCCACATTGTTTGTGAAGCGATGTAGTTTAGCTGACGTCATTAAGAGATTTTAATATCCAACAATGAAAAAACTATTTTGACTTTGACTTTTGACTTTACAATTCATTATTCCAACAGAACCACTTACTCTTATTAAGGTAATACAAGGTATAATACAATAAAATTATATTATTATAAAATTATATTATTATTCAGGTTTGACTAGTTGGTAGCCGAAATAGTTGAACATCGCCATCACAATTTTTACGAAATATTCTTCGACTACAATCATTTATCATTATTATTATTCCACTGTCCATAGAAATGTTCATTATTAGGGTAGCTACACACATGTTCGATTCGGCGTGTTCGGTTTGGCTTTTCTTGAGTTGTCTGTTGTATGAAAAAAGATGAATCGAACATGTGGGGCTCGAAGAATATCATCTTCAGATTACAGGACCGCCAAGGGGTTAGGGTCTGAGCCCCAACAAACAGTCATCATCATAACATCCCGTGAAACGTCCACGGCAGGACAGGGCACTCCCTCCAGAATTCCAGCATTTGCTGGAACAATGTAGAGGGGAATTACCATAGTTACCATGCTTGTTGCGGCTGGCACCATGGACCGCGGTTGTTGAGGGCCGCACTACCTATGTCAGATGGTATGATTCTCAGGAGGACGCTGCTGCCCACTGTCCAGTTCATAATCCTTTAGTCGCCTCTTACGACAGCCTCGGGTACCTACAGATGGGTTAGTATTGTCGATTTGTCGGTAGAAACTTTTTCAACTCTATTACCACGCCATAAGGTCCAAAAGTGTTTCTACCGATGTGCGGCCGTGTGTACTATTCTTTGCCTACACCACACGGACCAAACGAACAGTGCACCCCAAAACTGTGTACCTGTCCTGCAAGCAACTACTATTCATACATTATCGGGGTAGGCGGAGACCACAGTCCTCCACCTGCTACGATCTTGCTTGACATACTTCCCTTGCTTCCTGTACTTTCATCAGTCCTTTCATACATGCTCGTCGGTTTAGGGTACTTTTAATCTGGCCTATATTTAGAAGGTCCTGAATTTGGTCCTGGTACGTTCGCCTAGGCCTTCCCCTTCCAACGTTTCCATACAAGTCACTCTAAAATAAATTCGTAAGGATGGGTTTACATGAGGTTAGAGGCAATAACCTCTGGTGATATCATGACCTCACCGTAGGTGAAAATACAGGGTGTAAAAAAGTATACGATGATCCATCTAAGGGGTAATTCTGCATGCATCACTAAAACTATAAAAAATACTTATTCTTATAAAAGTAGTTTTAGCTCAAGAAGTGCAGCGCCTGGAGGGTTAATTGACCTCTATTATCAGCTGGTGACGCAAACAAACATATTTTTTTTATAATATCCAGCCAGTCACTAGCAAGTACCTAGGTATTCATTTCAATAAATTCATCATAACATCCCATAAAACGTCCACTACAGGACAGGGAGCTCCCTCCAGAATTCTAGCTTTTGCTGGAAAAATATGGAGGGGAAGTACCATAGTCACCTCGCTTGTTAGCGTTACGGCTGGCACCATGGACCGCGGTTGTAGGTGACCGGAGTAAGTAAGATGTAAGATATAAAGGAGGATGCTGCTGCCCATCCTCCAGTTAACCCTTAGTCGCCTCTTAAGACACCCACAGGTATGTATGGGTTGGTACTATTCTTTGCCGGCACCACACGGGGCTTCAATAAATTACTGTCATGTAATTCGAAGGAAAATGAAATAAAAAAGTTCAAGAAAAACCATTTTTTTAAATATTTTGTTTACAACCTATTAGTGATGTAGAATCACGCATAGTACTGTCAACTAGCTCGTGGTTATGATGTCTGCCACGACTGCATGTGCACCGTTTCCAGCGTCACTAGTGAAGATTTTATACAATATACAGGGTGTAATTTTTGAATGATGATGATCCTATATATATATATGTGTTTTTTGTATGCATTTTTTTATTGGTACACTACCTGCTGTGATTATTTATGTATGTCTTTTCCTCTATACAAAGGTTGTCTGGTAGAGATCGCTCACAGCGATAAGACCGCCTTTGCCCACTATAACCTTAAGTGTTATTCTTTGTGTGTTCTTATGTTTATGTGTGCAATAAAGAATTTGTTCATTCATTCATTCATCCTTCTCCTTATCACCACGAGCTAGTTGACAGTACTATGCGTTTCAAATGGTAATCACAGTGATTTGTTACTAACTTCACAGTGGTTCCTAGTGGTTGTGCAAAACTCAATCGAAACAGAGTGAACTTAGTTTGACAGCTGCTGCTACTTCATATGCAGCCGCAAATCTATTACATAGCCAGTCCCATTCTCATTTGAAACGCAGAGTTTATTAATCAAACATTGAAAGAAAAACATTGTGCAAGGAAGGCCAAAACGTTCAAAACGACTATATCCATCAATTTCAAAAATCATTTCGGTAGTTTTGATCAAACTTCTAAAATTTCGACTTCAAAAAGAGAAAGTATGTTACTCGGACCATAAAATAGAACAACTTTTCCTGAAGAAAAAATGCACATTAATTAAGACGCATAACGGTAAGTGTAGTGACACACCAGCGGACATTCAGCGTCGGTCCGATCAGCGACGGATTTTTCCATCAAGTCTGATATACAGCCAGTTTCACTAAGCTTCTTTAAAGATAATGCTCCTTTAAATCTATTGCTGTCACTTTCTTTGTCAACAAAATAGAAAGAGTCAGAAATAGACTTAATGGAGCTTTATATTTAAAGACGCTTTGTGCAACTGGCAGATAGAGCCTTTGACTAATCATTGACTAGAGCAGAATTTCTGCATCGGACGGAACCACGGTCGGAACTTACCGCAAGGTCTTGTCACTTGTGACTTTTGCGGTGAATTTCTGCAGACACTTACTAATTTCACAAGCTCTGCAGGATGACTTCATTAATAAATAAGGTACCTATCACTCACTTTTCAAATTAATCAAGAGCGTGTATATATATAAGATATTGACTAGCGAATGAATAAAATAGTGTTTTCGCAAATCTATTGTCTATTTGTTTACGCTACAGTGCACCGTGAGAAGCAATCTGAATTAGTCGGTCTATTTATCGCACAGGATGAGATTATAGTTCCGAAATATTCTATTCTAGGCTATGGTTGCCACCCATTTCAATAGAAACATACATTCAAAACCAGAAATCTCTATCAGTGCGGTTGTCTTTCGTGAGACTAATAAAGTTATGCAGGTTTCCCTTCCCAGGGTGTCCACTCTCAATTTTTGATAGCGTCATTCGTGAGGGTGAGACTAATAAAGTTATGCAGGTTCCTTCCCAGGGTGTCTACTCTCAATTTTCGATTACGTCATTCGTGAGATTAATAAAGTTATTCAGGTTTCCCTTCCCAGGGTGTCCACTCTCAATTTTTGATAGCGACATTCGTGAGAGTGAGACTAATAAAGTTATGCAGGTATCCCTTCCCAGGGTGTCCACTCTCAATTTTTGATAGCGTCATTCGTGAGAGTGAGACTAATAAAGTTATGCAGGTATCCATTCCCAGGGTGTCCACTCTCAATTTTTGATAGCGTCACTCGTGAGAGTGAGACGAATAAAGTTATGCAGGTTTCCCTTCCCAGGGTGTCCACTCTCAATTTTTGATAGCGTCATTCGTGAGAGTGAGACGAATAAAGTTATGCAGGTATCCCTTCCCAGGGTGTCCACTCTCAATTTTTGATAGCGTCATTCGTGAGAGTGAGACGAATAAAGTTATGCAGGTTTCCCTTCCCAGGGTTTCTACTCTCAATTTTCCCCTGCCCCTGTTACAACTTGCCCCTCGCTCCCCTGCTAGAGCAGAATTTCCGCGTTGGCACTTGCCGTAAGGTCACTTGTCACTTTTTGTTTTTGGGGTTCCGATACCAAAATGGTAAAAAAAAGGACCCTTGTGGTGCGACTTTGTTTGTCTGTGCGCCTGTCACACCTGTATATCTCAGCAACCACTCATGCTATTGACTTGAAATTTGGAACAGATTTAGAATATGGTTGCCAAACTTAAATGCACAGGAAAGAATTTTTAAAAATGATTATTAATGTAAAGGGGGCCCAAATAAGAGGGGACAAAATTTCAAATTGTCGTTACTACCTCGTGTTGAGTATCATATGAAAGAAATTTACTTGTACATTCTAAAATATATTTTAGCATTTTTTATCATTAAGTTTGTGAAAGGAAACATCTGAATTAATTAGAGTCGATAGAAGTTTATGTAAATATTACAGGAAAAATAAAATGATCTTCCTAAATTGCACAGTTTTTTAAAAATCTGCAAAAAATTACAAACAAATTTAATTTTGCGGTCCTCAAAATGGACTTTATTGCTTCCAAAAATAGTATAGGTATATCGGAACCCTCCACGCGCGAGTCCGACTCGCACTTGACCGGATTTTTTTTATTTATGTTTGACGTTCTGAATAAAGGCCAGGTTAAAAGTACCTACTCTAAACCGACGAGTATGAATGAAAGGAATGATGAAAGTTCAGGAAGCAAGGGAAGTATGTCAAGATCGTAGCAGGTGGAGTTGTGGTTTATGCCTACCCTAGGCGTGTTAATATGTATGTATGTTTGCGGATCGTTCTTACGTGGAATTTTCCCAGGTGTGACGCTACACTTACTGATTTCACAATGTCACCATTAAAGATAGTTCCATAAATAAAGACCTAAGGACCACTCACTTTTTATATAAATCGAGAACGTGTGTATGAGATATTGACTAGCGAATTAATAAAATAGTGTTTCCGCAAATTCATTGTCTGCTTTTACCCTACAGTGCATCGCGATAAGCAATCTGAATTAGCCTGTCCATTTATCGCACAGGTGAGATTATAGTTCCGGAATATTCCTAGGAATATTTCGGATTATGATAACAGAAATTGTGAAAACGGAACCCTTATGGTGCGACTATGTCTGTCTGTCTGTCTGTCATACCTTTTTATCTCGGCAACCACTCATGCTATCGACTTAAAAATTAAATTAAAATTAAAATGTCTTTATTCAGTCAGAAACTAATCATAGTTACAGATTGTTGGGATCTTCTTTTAAGTAGAATATACCTGTGCCAGAAGAACCCGCTCTTCCATATCTATCAATTGATACAAGAATAGTTTATGACCTCAAAGAAAAACAAAATTACCTATATAATAACATAATAGAATGAAATTAAACTAAGCGGTTTTGATGTGAGTGTGAATTTGTGTGTGTGTGTGTATGTGTGTGAATGTGAGTGTGGATGTATGTGTGTGTGAATGTGTGTGAGAGTGTGTGTATGAGCGTGCGCGAATGTGTTTATATGACTTGAAATTTGGAATAGTTTCGATTGTCCAACTTCCCCTAAGTTCTTTCCCCTAAAGGGGGCCAAAATAGGGGGGGCAAAATGTTGTTCCTTTTTGACTTATTTTAAATCTAGAAAAATCTAAATGCCTAAAATACGTTAGTTTTACTGAAAAAATAAAAAGAACATAAAAAAATCATGTGACGTATCAGATAAATTCAGGAAATTACATGCTGAAAAGATTATGACGTTGATTTTCATAAAATAAAAATACTTAATAACAAAATAGCGGCTGAATAAATTTATGAGTCCTCATACAAAACATTCATCGCCGATTTCACCCCCTTCAATCTTCAGTTTTTAAATAAAAAGTTTTTTATAATTTTTTTCTGTTTATATCTACATATTTATCATATAATGACTGTATGTGTTCTAAATAAATAAATAAAAAAGTAAAAAAAAGTAGCCTGTGTCCTTTTTCATGGTTCATACTATCTTTTTACCAAATTTTATTAAAATCGGTTCAGCGGATTACCCATTAAAGCGTAGCATAAGTTACTTAAATGATTTCACGAACAAACTTTCACCCCCTATTTCACCCCCTTTCAGTTTTATTTTGGAATCTTAAGTAACCTGTGTCTTTTCTCATGGTTTACAATATCTTTATACCAAATTTCATCAAAATCGGTTCAGCGGATTAGCCGTAAAAACGTACTCGTATTCTATATTATTAATCTGATTTCCAGTAAAAACTTTATATCACGCCTACAAGTTTTATTTTTTGCACGACTGTGCGTAGCCAAAAAGGAAGTGTAATGTATTAGGCAGCCTATGTATGTGAGCAAATATCGGATGTATGACTGTAGCTCCTAAACTACTGGACCGATTCCAATGTTTTTAGGGTTCCGTACCTCAAAAAAAAAAACGGAACCCTTGTAGGATCACATTGTTGTCCGTCTGTCTGTCTGTCTGTCTTTCTATCAAGACCCTTTTTCTCACGAACGAGAAGAGGTATCAGGTTGAAATTGATAACGAATATTAAGGTTCATAAACCACACAAGATCTAGAAAATTTTAATCTTTTACAACGACGCAATCAAAAGATGGCTTTTTGTGTCCTCATATCCATACATTTATGCAAAAAAGCAAAACCTACAGAAATTTGGCAAGAAGCTAGGTCTCACAGTACAAATAAAGGGCAAAGTCTAAAATCATTAAATATTTCAATTTTTCTCACAACTTATAGTAACCAATTAAGGTGACGACCTCCCGTTTCAAGAACTTCTCTATAAAAGAGGGGTCAAGTTGGATGGTCGCGGAGTTTTTAAAATCAAAGAGCAAAACCTTTTAGTATATCATATGGTAGATAGGTACGGAACCCTTAGGGCGCGAGTCCGACTCGCATTTGGCTGGTTTTTTTTTTTGGTATCATTTTAATTGTCAGGATCTTGCGGTGGTTATAGGTAATATGAAAATTGTAAGTTCGATCGATTTTTTTAAATTTAAACTTAAGGGACCTCGCGCACTAGCTGCCACGACCACGGCCAGCGGCTGCAATAACCAGAAGCCGAATGAACGTCGCACACCCGTCGACAACGTCCAACTTAGTAAATCTGGTCGTTGCGGCCACTGGCTGTGGTCGGCTAGTGCGCGAGATCCCTTAAGCCCACTTCACACAGAGCGGTACAAGCGGTAAAGCGGTCCGGGGGCGGACCTGCGGGAAGCGAAAGCGTTCCGGGACCGGTCACACAGAGGTACCGCGCGGAAACCGCGGCGGGACAGCGGGGCGGTAGTGGTTGGTGTGACATTATTTATCTGTGATTATTCAAAAGACGTAAATCCTTTGCTCTAAACAAAAAACCAAACTGATAACCTAAAAAAAAGTCTGCGCAAGGCCGCAAAAAAAAATACAACGTCAAAGTCCGCGCCCGGACCGCACCGCACCGCACCGCGCCGCGCCGCGCCGCTGCCGCTCTGTGTGACGGGTTGCATTGAACGCAATGGAATACAGCGCCCGCTCCCGCCGAAAGTTCGGCCCCGCGCCGCGCCCGGTCCGCGGGGTTGTATTAGCGGCCCGGCCGCCCCCGCGCCGCACCGCGCCGCGCCGCGACCGCTTTCAATGTGACATGGTGCATAAGAACTCATACTTTACAAAAAATACCGGCCCCGGAACGCTTCCGCTACCGCCTCAGTGTGACTTGGGCTTTAGTGTCAAATTTTATAAATATAATGGAAATAAAAGTTTTAATTTTTGATTTAAAAGTAATAAAAGTAATGATATTAGTAGTTAACATAAAAGTAGTTAAAAGTCTTAACATCAACAACTACTTTTTAGTCATTAGATAAACTCATTCTGTTTTTCGTAATTCAATTAAAAAGTTAATAGTTGTGGGCTGAGAACTTAATTATCCACATGTATTTAATTATGATTTTCACCTTTTTAGGGTTGCGTACCCAAAGGGTGAAAGACGGACCCTATTAATACCTATGCCTCCAATGTCAGTCTGTCTGTTTTCCGAAGCACGGAAACGCTCGAGTTGTTGTGTCACTAGCGGTTACCCATCCGCGTTCTGACCACGGTCAACATGGCTGAACTTTCGTGATCAGAAAGAAAGAGCAACTACAACTATTTAATGTCTGACTATACTTGACTATACATAAAACTGAACAACTTACTCCATGAAACATAGGTCGAAAAATGTGATTCTTTTTTGGTCGTCCCATACAAATTTCAGTTTTGACGGCGCAAGGTTTGTATGGGGAACAAATTTTTTTTTCTCATTTTTCAACCTATGTTTCTTGGGGAAAGTTGTTCAGTTTCATGTCCAAAGTACCATACTCAAGTATAGTCAGACATTACCATACTCAAGTATAGTCAGACATTACAATGTACTCTCGAAGGGAGGACTCCAGCAACCCAGTCCCCATTCCATGAATCACCTCCTATTAGAAAGAAGAGGAAGTCAATTTTTCCGTATGATATATTTAAAAAATACCAACCGCTACTTAGTAATTTTAAGACTGGCTCGCTTTGGCATAACCAAATTCAATTAAAAAAAACATGGTTCACTGTCACGGTATTAATGATAGCACATCGATATTTTATGTTAACTGAATATCGGATAAATGCTCATAATATATGGATAATTATGAGCATTTCCCTGATATCTCCACAAAAAAGAGCCTATGTTTGAAAGTGGACCAGTAATTTGGCCAAAAATGGTATTGTTATTGACCTGCGCACTCTTTTTAGCAACAGTAACGTCATCTCATAGCATACCAGCCCGTAAGTTAAAATCTTAGATTATTATAATACGTTAAAATCTTCGATAAGGCCTCAGTAAACCCGTTTTGACAGCTGTCAAATTTATGAAAGTTTTTATCAGCAAAGAAAAATGAATCCTATGTGTCAAAACGGACTTTTTTTTTTTTTTTTTTTTTAACGAAAGAGACATTATCGTCCCATGAAATGTCCATTGCAAGACATAGAACTCATAAGTCATAAATCGTTTATTTTTCAGCATATAGAGAGAATAGTTATTACCCTTCTCCAAAAAATTATCCGAGGGTACCAGAAACAGCCAGGGCTGTGGTTAGTTACCTAGCCGAGCAGTTGCGAAGAAAGCCTCAGTTGCTACAGCTCATACCAGACCTGTGGATTCCAAACGCACAGCCTGTGGTGCCGTACCAGAACCATCAGAACCATCAGAACCATCAGAACCATCAGAACCATCAGAACCACCAGAACTACCAGAACTACCATAGCTATGCTCTTCCAGACCAAGGCTTGAGTATGGGTATGACCCCAGAGAATGGCGACGGTCTGCAAGCTAGTCCAATCAGCCCGCAGGATGACATCAAAGACTTAGACACTTCTTCAGAAACCCAGCAAAATAAATGATGCATTGTGCAAAACAAAAAAAATTGAAAGATGTGAATCACCCGTTATTAAATAATTTTTCCTAAGGAACGTTTAATAATAGTGCGGTCAGTTAGCTGTTTCATGTAGACACGCCTTACAATTTCACCAAATTTTTTCCAGGTATTTGTTAGGTACATAGCTCTCAATTTTTGATAGGAGCCAATTCTTGAATTTTAAAAATCTTCCATAGAAAATTCAAGAATTGGCTCCAATAAAAAATGTAGAGCTATGTACCACTAGTACCTACCTGGAAAAAATTTGGTGCAATTTGGTGAATTTGGCGATATTAGACTATAAGGTACCGGACTATAAGGTCCTAATGAAATAGTGAACATAATATTAGTGTGTTGTTACTCAGACCATGAAATTGAACAACTTTCCACAAGGAACATGGTTTTAGTTTACTACAATTCAATCAATCTGTGACATGGTCGAAAAACTAAAGTCAGTTTTTGCCCTCCCATAGAAACTGCATCAGCTGATAGCGCGTTTTGTATGGGAAGTCAAATTCAGTTTTTCGTATTTTGACCTATGTTCCTTTGGGAAAGTTGTTCAGTTTCACGGTCTGAGTGACAAGTTAAAATTATGTTCACTATTTCATTAGGGTGTAACGGTGTACTGAAAACTTAAAGGGCGTGCTGAGTCAACAAAACTGATCTACTTTCCCAAAGATACATTTTTGTGGAACGAAAAAAAATTTATGACTTCTCTATACAAATTGCTCACTCTGATCGAACAGCTTGTGTTGAAAAGTAATTTTTTTTCATAAATAAATAAAATAAATAAATAAAATAGTTTATTAGTGAAAAAGATTACATCATATTGTGTCCGTCTCCCCAGCAACCCGTGCAGCAAAAATGTTTCTTTGAGAAAGTTGTTCAGTTTCGTTGACTGAGCACGCCCGTTTAGTTTTCGGTGCACCGTCCCTTACACCCTGATTACTTAGACCATTAAATTTAAGGTTCCTTAGGGAAATTCGTTAAATTTTATAGTTCGAAATAAGAAAAAATATTAGAAACTGCATCAGTTGTATGCGCATTTTGTATGGGAGGTAAATTTTTTTTTTTTGTATTTTGACCTATGTTGCTTGGGAAGGTGGTTTATAAAGGTTGACTTTTAATTAGATCTTGATAGCAAAAGATATGCATGTACTCATGATGCTGAACAAATTTTCCCAAGGAACATAGGTCGAATCCCATACAAAATGCGCTATCAGCCTACGAATAAATAATAAGCTATCAGCTGATGCAGTTTCTATGGAAGGTCAAAATTTGATTTTCGTATTTCGACCCTACGAATAAATGTTTCGACCTATGTTCCTTGGGGAAAATTGTTCAGCATCATGAGTACATTCATACTTTTTTCTATCAAGAACTAATTAAAAGTCACCCTATATGTTCCGAGTAAGTTACTCAAAGTACCAAAATTTATTAGTAAGCACCATATACAATGCCCCGCCCCGCCCGTGCCCTGTGTGGTGCCGGCAAAGAATAGTACCAACCCTTACATACCCCTTGGGTGACGTAAGAGGCGACTAAGGGTTAACTGGAAGATGGGCAGCAGCATCCTCCTTTGTATCGTACATCTTACTTACTGCGGTCACCTACAACCGCGGTCCATGGTGCCAGCCGTAACGCTAACAAGCGAGGTGACTGGTACTTCCCCTCCAGATTTTTCCAGCAAAAGCTAGAACTCTAGAGGGAGCTCCCTGTCCTGTAGTGGACGTTTCATGGGATGTTATGATGATGACAATACAAAGAAAGTATATAAATATTTTTTTTATTGTATCTTTCCCATACAAAATGCGATAAGATCTAGTTTTGTATATGTTTCATTAGAAAAGTTTTTGCTCCGTGAGTTCAAGGCAGTTTCAAATCCTTCAGGGTAATTGATTACATCCCTTTTATACCTCAGTCACAGATTAAAAAATAGTAAACTAACGTTTACAGATCCGACACTCCCAGGCCGGTGTGCCGACAAATTTTAACCTTACGGTCTAAGCATACAGTCGATACTTGCAGTGCACCGCTCAGGACACGTTTTTAAATCGCTGGTGATCGCGGACAGGTGGGCTCAGGCGATGATTTTGTCACTTTATGAGATACTGAGCGAGATGCAAGTAGGCATGTATTATTGTTCAATCAAACATGCAAATACTTACTTATTTTGCCGCCATAAGCTTAAGATGACATAAAGAAAATTAAAATCGACTGCCTCACCCAGTCGGCATCTAGCGTCGCGTTGCATACCTAGAGAGCGGAGTGTCACAGGCCTGCCTCAGTATATAGCTGTTTTATTATATATGGTTTGGGTTTGGTTCATAAATGTATGGAAACATAAATGACCTCTTGATTTCACCTACAAGGATCATCAGTATTTCTTTTTGCAAGGTATACAATTAAACAGCAGGACATAGTAGTATCTGAGATTTTCCATCCGTGAGAAAAACGGTCCTGACAATCAAACGGTGTCACGTCACGTAACGCCCGTAGGGGCGCTACGGAAGCCTAATAAGAAAGAAAAGAGGATATAGAGGGAAAAGAGGGTTTATTATAAAAGACGGAATGGGAGTTCTTACCTAACACCTATTTCTGTCCTACCTAATTGGGAGATAGAGGCCCTAGCTAGTCGTTTTGCAGGAGTTCTTTATACGTAGGTGTGACGTAGATCTTCTGTAGTAACGAAGGAGTCTTCGAGGTGAAGAGGTCACCGGCAGGCAACCAACGGCGGAGGCCCAGCCTAGTGACGGCGTGAAGATGAAGTAGTGTGATTGGCATGAAGAAGGCGTGAAGAATAATGAAGGACACCGTTGAGAAGGCGTCGAGAAGGCGTTACGTGACAACGGGTAACTAAGTAAGTGATCGTATTAATATGCCTGTCTGTCTGTCAGCGGTCTGTATCTCATGAACCGTAATAGGTAGACAGTTGAAATTTTTACAGATTAAGTATTTCTGCTGCAACTATAAAAACAAATACTAAAAACAAAAAACTAAATTTGGGCAGTTAAAAACATACGTGTCTGTTATTTTAGGCTACTCTCTAACATAAATTTATCAAAATAAATAAATTCGGAGCAGGACTCATTATTTGAAACTTGGCGCCCAAAGTGGGGCTTATTGTCATCAGATGTTTCGCAAATTAATTAAAAACATTTGTAAATATTTCCATTTATTTATTTTTGTACAAGTTGTGTGCTTTACTATGCTAGATATCAATAACGTAATGGTTTACAGTACAACGTAAGCATTAATTAATTAGTTATTATTTAATTATTATCACATTATTTCAAAGATAAATTACCCTCTGTAAGATAAATTAATTACGAATTATAAATACTTAGGTACGCAACTTAAACATATTGAGACTTAATATCAAGAAGGTACATTTAGGAACTTATCACTATAGTTACTACAATATCCACAAAATGTAACTACTATATCGATCATCTGGGAGTACGCGACAATACATTTCACCCGCACTCCTCAACTGTTGCGTACTATACCTATATATTTATTATAAAATTAGACATTTGTAAGTTCATCGAAAAAAAGTATGCATAATACAGTTGCAGTATGTATGTCGCGACGTACGACGAATTATACAAGTTGCCTACTTGTATAATTCGTCGATTTACATTCTACATAATGCCGAGAAATTTTTAATTCGTGTGCCACGGCATTTCATTTCTTTATTAGCCTTCATGTACATACATTTAAAAAGGTCTTCTATAGTTAAGTTTAGTGTGGTACATGAACCCTGTAAGGGCGTTGCAAATATAAGCGGAGCGTGTGGCTATTTATTTACTTCAGCATTTCAGATATTTATTAAATTAGAGATTGATAAACTATTACTATGAATTTCACAAAGCAGCGTGTAATTCGGGTCCTGAGTAAGGATCGGTTAGGTTGGGTTTGTCGTAGCTAACGAACCTAAAATGCACCAGTGATCTAAACCTGTTTACAATCTGCCGGCGCCGTTTTACAATTTGCCGACCGTTTACAGTTTGTAAACGGCGAAATATACGATTTGTCTGAGACATACATAAAGTCAGTACTTACAAGTTATAATAGCAGATGAAGATGTTGACGTCACTATAAGAACACAGCAATGCGAGTAGGGAGCCAATTCTTGAATATCAATAAATAGAAAAATAATATAAAATATCACTCACAAAATTCAGAAATGTAAAACGTGGACAGTTTTTATTGGCTTACAAAATATGTATCCCGTAATTTTTTTTTAAATTAAGCATTATTGACCCCAATAAAATAAAAAATAAAATCACTAATTTTCCGTTTTAATTTTGTATGGAGCTGCCGTTTTTTCTTTTTAATTTAATGTTCAGTTTCATCGACTGATCATCTGCTATTTCAGTTTTTACCAACTTGTCCCTTACACCCTGTATAAAATGCTCTATCTAGATAATGAATGAGTCAACAAAAAGTTTAAAAAAAATCGTGTATTCATCTGTCTCCTTGGAGAAAGTTCTCAGTTTCATGGTTTGTCATGAAATATCTTTTTATACCATGTTTAGAAGGAATGAGCATTAAATGCCACCTTTTTTTGCATATAGTTAAACTAAAACTAATCTACAGTCTTCCAGCAGACTAAGGCTCTCATATCATCAGGGGCCTTGCCAAATGGTCTCTCTCCGTTGCTGTCCACGTACTGGTTGATTTGGTAGTCCAGGAGGGTTTGGAAGCCGAGGACATCGACTGCCAGTTGCTACAAAGAAAATAACAATGAAATTATATACATACATAACATCACGCCTCTTATCCGTCAGGGTAGGCAGAGACTAAAGCCCTCCACCGGCTACGATCTTGACATACTTGGAAATGGAAATTCAGTTTTGGAATGTGTTCGGCGCCTGTTCAAGAAATACGAGTATAGGCACAGCATGTTAAGATTTTAGACTTTATTTATTTAATGTAGAGTCAACCAATTTTAATTATGAATTCATGACGCGGTTTATGCTTATTTTCATGCATACAGTCAAAATCAAATACAAGTAGGTTGATTTTCACTCAAACAGACTTTCAAAATGACAAAAAACAAAAAGCTTATTGCTTTGACAGTTTCTTGTCAAAATGGGTCACTAATCAGTTGGTTCGATATAAAAGCGAGCCTACAACCGTTTCAGATGCGTCAGTGTAACAGAGACGGTAAGTATCTTACTTTAACGGTCCGCTTTGTACAATCTTTTTCTTGAGTTTCAATGGAATATCAGGCCATCATACCTCTATGTCACGACACTTTGAGCCGTTAGTTCAGGCTAAGTTACTGTCAGTGACAGTAGTTGTTAAGCCAAGTCAGAGGCCATTTGGTGCTTGAAACTCTGACAGCCTTGTTGGCCACTAGCCTGACAAAAAGCCTAATCTAGGACCACGACCAGGGTCTGGTTTGTTTTGCCCTTTGAGTTGCGGGGGTCAGATGGCAGTCGCTCTTTGTGCAGTTAAGAAGCCGACCCCAAGAAGACCACTGGAAAAACGAAATAAGGCTATTGCCTTGACTAGGACAAAGATGATGATACCTCCTTGCATAGAGTAACTAGAACCTCCGCGCATACGGGCTTTGCGCAGGTCACGACGAGATACTCTAAGCCTCCTTGTCATTAAACTAAGACTGTCAATATCTAGAGAAAGGAGCTCTTACCTGAGTAAGTGGACTAGTGTTAGTAGTAAAAACGCCACGGAACCGCCTCTCTCGCGCCACACGCATTGTCGCCTGCTCAAGCGCACGGATGGCGGCTACGTTGTCTTGCGCGCTGAGAGACGCGCTCGTGGCCATCATGAACGAATGTAGAATTGCTCCTGGAAATAAGTAGTCATCAACACGGCGTAACCACAATCGTGGCTACTTCTGTCCGATCTCAAAATCAAATCTTCAAATCTCATTGGACCTTGGTGTTCTTTAGCCATTCAAATGAATGTCGGCATATAATCAAGCGGCAAGCTATCAATTAACCGGCTAGTAAAACCAGTTGGCTGCGAAATATATCTAACGTGAAACTCTACTAATGCAAATTCTCGGGTGGAAGGTCCACCCATATAACTAACTACTTACTTTTTTTCGATTACTTGAGAAAAAAAATATTCCCCATAAAAAATGTTTTCTTGTTTGTTTTTTTAGAGTAATGATATATTATGTGTTTCTAGCCCGAGTTTACACGTTGTTTAAACTCACCCTTTCCTTCTGGCAGCACGTTGTCCCTTATCGGTCCTTCCACGTACTCCAAGAACTCAATGACTTTGGCAAGTCCCTTTGGCAGTTCCACTTCAGGTTCGTCGCGAGCGTCAAAGTTCAACGCCACAGCTACCGGCTCTCCATTTACTGTAATTAAAAGGTGATGTAATTTTTTTAAGGATTTCGGGTTTCTTTTACTCAATTTTGATTCTTTACAGAATACAATGCAAATAGAGCAAGTCTACTACCGTTTTGGATCATGCTATTAGGAATATGTCAGCGTAAAAGAAACTGCAAGAAACAAGTGCAGCACGGCCAATGTATTTCTGTGTTTTGCTGGAATATCAGAAATAAGCTACATATCTTCATAAATGTAATTCTCCTTTGTAGGAAAAACGTAATTTTTGTTATGGTGCTTTATATACCTCTCTGAAAAACTAGATACCCGCTCAATGTCAAACCTAATTAACGTGCGGCCATGCGTACAGTCAAGAGCGTGTATTTGGATGTACATTAAAGTAGAATCACTGCGAAGACCTACTATCAGATGGTCCAAAACGCAGACAGTTATCATAAACCATCTTTACTCACCATCATTGAGCATGACACTCAACCCCGCGTTAAGGAGGTCACCCCAGCAAGCGTTGATGAACTCCGCGTATTCACCGATCTCGAGCTCCGGTTTTAAGAATTGTTCTAACTCTGCCTTCTCGTAGAAAGATGTCACTATCATACTGTAACACGTGAATATAAATATAACGTCGTGTCAAACTTCAAAATTTCATTATAAATTGTGCCATTGAAACCATCCATCTTCCGTAATTTATCATTGACCTCTGCTCCCATCTTATTTGGGTTCATCACAATATTAACTTTTTTCTGTAGCTTAAATTACACGATTTCACACGTCACCTCACCTCCATAATTATCTGTTACCCTGAAACACCACAAACATTTCTAATCAACTTACTCAATGACCTGCAGCTTATCATCATCCCGCATAGGCTCAGCAACGAACTTTGACTCTTCATCACCCGCTCGAACGGGACTGGTTGATAGATTCGCAAGAACTTCGCCAAGATTCGCTGCTCCGAGGAAGTCGCTTATATCTGTGGATGAAATTTTTGGATAGGAAAACGGTTCAAAAATTAAGCCTACTAATTACTGCCTATCATGGAGACGTTCAATCAATTTTGCGGTACGGCATAGTTATATGGGGGAACTCATGTGACGTTAATAGTTTTTCTTATGCAGAAAAAATGCATCCGGGCAATATTCGGGGTAAAACTGACGGATTCTTGTCGTCCTCTCTTTAAAAAGTATGAGATTTTAACGGTCTCATGTTTGTATGTATTAGAGATAAGTGTATTTGTGCACAAAAATAAGCAATTATTTCAAGCAAATAGTGAAGTTAGTAACCGAAACCTACCTTCACAATACAAAAATCAATTACACAACCCTCCCTCTAAGCTTTGTCTAGTCTCAAATAATTCGTATTCCATGTGCATCAAGGTGTATATAATATTCCAGTATCATTTTTGACTCATAACCTCAGAGATTTTAAACGAGTGGTAAAAACATGGCTTGTTGAAAACACTTTCTATGATTTAAAGGAATTTTTTGCTTACCAATAATTGCTCTGTGATATAAAATGACACTTTTTGAAAATTTTAAACGCAACTTTTTTTGTTAATATTATACAGCGTGAATTTGTAGTGGTTTCGCACCCGAAGCCCAGTGATTCTACTCATGATAACAAGCAACTTTCCCGAAGCAAAACATTTTTTACTTGAAAAAATTTTTTCGCCTCTCCATAGTAAAGTGGTCACGTGATCGATTCATTTTGTAAGGGGAGGCGAAAAATTGTTTTCGAGTAAAAATTTTTTTCTTCGGGAAAGTTACCTACTTGTTTTCATAAGCAGAATCACTGGGCTTCGGGTGCGAAACCACTACAAATTCACGCTGTATAATCTTTTTTTATAAACTTTACCAATGACTTGTTCAAATGATGACTAATTGGATAAGATTTTTTTTATATATTATTTTTGATTTTTGAAAATAATTGAAGCATTGAGATGGTAATCTATCAAATCAAATCAAATCAAATCAAAATAGTTTATTTGCCAGAGTTCATGTCAAGTAGATGTTTTAATAATTTTAGGAGTTCATTGATCTCAACCTGCATGCAGGTGTGCAAATTTTACAAATAACTTACATACCTAGTCTAGATTCTAAATTACATCATGTCAATTTTTATAACCTAAGAATTCTTTAATGGAGTAAAAACAATTATCTAAAAGCCATACATTTAGTTTACATTTAAAACTTTTTTCGTCTAAACATTTCAAATTATTAGGTAATGCGTTATAAATGATGATGCACATGTTATACACATTATTTTCATATATATATTTCTTGCAAGGAGGTTTATATAACATATATTTATACTGAGATCGGTGATTGCAGTGTTTGTCAAAAAATTCAGGATGTGATCTTACAAATAAGCACAGATTTTTTATGTATAAGCAGGGTAATGGCAAAATATTATATTTCTTAAAAATAGGTACGCAGCTGTCTGTAATATATGCATTATCTATAGCTCGAACACATCGTTTTTGAACTCTGAAGGCCCTTATGATATCAACAGAATTACCCCATATTAATAATCCGTAAGTAAGCACTGATGAAACATATCCATGGTATGCTGTCAGAGCTGTCTCAGTTGAAGCAGTTTGTCTCAATTTTTTTAAAGCAAATGCGAAACGATCTAGTCGTTGGCAAATTATATCTATATGCTTTTTCCAATTTAGGTGGCTGTCTATATTTACTCCCAAAAATTTAAATGTATCTACTTCTTCTATTTTCACATCATTATAGTTTATTTGCAGTGGAATCGGATTACAATTATATGAATAAAATTGCATCACTTTTGATTTATTAATGTTCACCGTCAAATAATTTAGCTCCATCCATCTAATTACATCATTTAAAGCTATATTTATCGTCTGTTCAAATAGATATTTATCTTTACATTTAATTAAAATAGTTGTGTCATCTGCATATAAGACACATTTATGAGAGATAGCTTGTGGTAAGTCATTAATGTATAATAAAAACAGCAGTGGGCCAAGAATACTCCCTTGGGGTACACCAGTGTAGATTATTTGCCATGCAGATCTAAACTTTTCTTTTATTAGAATGTTTTGGCACTGGGAGGTTTTTGTTATCTCAGTACATTGTTTTCTGCCGTTTAGATAGCTTTTTATCCAATTTAAAGCATTTCCCCTAATACCGTATCTTTCCAATTTATCTAATAGCATTGTATGGTTAACGAAATCGAAAGCTTTACTCATATCTAAAAATATTGACATTATAGACATATCATTATTGATGCTTTCAGTTATAAATTTTAACATGCTAAAACAAGCAAGCTCAGTGGAGCTGCCTTTACGAAAACCAAACTGTTCTTTAGTCAATATGTTATGTTTAGTTAGAAAACTATTTAGTCTAACAAGGAAAGCCTTTTCGAAAATTTTTGACAGAATAGGAACGATGGTGATAGGTCGGTAATTAGAGGGATCTGATTTGTCCTCCTTTTTGAAAATCGGTTTCACTATTGAAATTTTTAGATCCTTTGGAAATATACCTTCCATAAAGGATATGTTGATGATGTGGGCAATAGGATAGCATATGTCAATAGCACATTTTTTAAGAACACTGGTTACTATTTCATCATACCCGCTTGTCTTACTGTTATTGAGAGACATGATAATTTTATATATTTCTGTTTCATCAACTGGAGCTAAATAAATGGTGTGTGGATTTCTATTTATATTATTATTAATTATAATGTTAGTGTTATTAGAATTTTTATTTGTCAAATGAATGAAATAATTATTAAAAGCATTACAGATGTCAATTGGATTGTTATATTTTTCATTATTTATTTTAATTTCATCAATGTCACCGGTACACATGTCAGATTTTACTGATGAAGATATCACATTCCAAGTAGCTTTTCCTTTATTTTTATGTTTGTTTATATATTTGTTATTATTAATTAACTGTGATTTTATTATACATTGTTTTAGTAATGTAGTATATTTTTTAAATTTATTTTTATTCTCTTTTTTATTTGTTGGACATTGTTTATATTTTAAAGATAATGCTCGTTTAATTTTGATGGATCGCTTTAATCCTTTTGTAAGCCATTTTAGTTTCCTAGGACGATTGGATATTTTAACTTTAATGACTGGAAAACACAGATTGTAGAACATTAGTAGGGTATCAAAGAAGTAACTAAAAGCGATTTCAGCATTGTCTGAGTCAATCACTTCAGTGAAGGTTAGTGCAGACATACATTCACAAAACTTTTTAACGTTTTCTGTACTATAATCGCGTTTATGTTCGAACCAGGAAGAGTATCCCTTACGTTTTTTTAATTTTAAACTTATACTCTGAGCCATCTCATGATCTGAGAGACCTAGGTGAAATGTTTCCGATTGTACTTGCTTGATATTGCTAGCTATTTGATCAAGACAAGCGTTTTTTCTTGTAGGAGAATTGATATGATGTTGAAACCCATGATTGTGCAATATACTTATTAGGTTTTTAGTAGCCTCACTTTCTATCAAGAAGTCTACATTCCAATCGCCACAGATCACGATTTTTTTCCGTTTGTATTTGACCGTAAGATATTGTAGTAAATTATCTAGCTTATGCATGAACAAGCCAACAAAAGACCTTTTTTTCTCTGGGATTCGATAAATGCAAACTACTATGAGATTTAAGCCAATGAGTTCAATACCGCAACACTCAAAATATAACGTAGTGTATATGTAGTTTGGAAAGTTTAGATGTTTGACATCAAGTATTTTTTTAACTAAGATACAAGTTCCTCCTCTACGATTATTACGACAGTACGTTGATCCCAGTTTATAGTTATGGAGCTTTATGTTGCCTTCTGTACCACTTTTGACAAATGTCTCACTAAAACATAGTATATCAAACTCCTTGTTTTTTTCAGCTAATTCACTTAAAGATAATTCAATTATATCTAACTTATTACATAGACCTGCTATATTTTGATGCATTATGCTTAATACATTAGGCTGACTATCAACAGTTAACATATTTTGTTGTTTAGCACTATCAATAAAAGAAACGAAAAAAAATCATTTCAGATAATTCACGTTCTTTGTTTTCTGTGGTAAATGTAGCAGAGATATTGTTAATTAACAATTTTAAGTCGCCCACAATTGTTCTCATTGCTCTGTTATTTATTGTTCCTTTGAATTTATGAAACATAGACCAATCGCATTTTAAGTTTAAGTTACAATCCAAAATGTAGGCATATTGATGCTCGACATTGTCAGCCCACAATAATTTATTAAAATTCTCCACACCCTCGTTATAGCTGCTAACATTATATCCACGAATATAAGTAGGTAGACAAATTATTACGTTTGTAAAATTAATATTTTTGAATGTATCCTTTATATGATCAACTAACACAAAATAATCGTTAGCAGTGTTAAAACGCACATTTCCTATAAATAAAATACAAAAATCTTGCATTGTGAAGCCGTCCAACTTTCTTTCAATATTCTTTAGGAGTTGTGTTGTGTCGCTTCCAGGGGACAAGTAGTGACAAATTGAGTATTCTTCAGAAAATATTGATTCTGCTATTCCCAATACTTTGTTGTTGTTGTTTGAGCTTATTATGCACAATTTTGGTTTATCATTTTCAATAATGCTGACTGAAGAGTTTGTGATATATTTGGAATCATCGATTTCCTTGCTTTCTTGCTCAACGTCTTCCGATGCATTATTATTAGTGTCACTTAATGGAGACTTATTATTTTCCTCTGAATTATTTGAGTTATCTAAACTAAGCGCGTACTTAGCTTTTGCTCTCTTTTCCTGTTTAAGCTCTGATTGTGTGAAATTTGGCTTTGAATCATTGCACCTTCGTTTTACTAGTTTTGGTTTTTTCGTCGTGGATTTGCATATACGAGATAATGCTTCTACTTTTTTTTCATACTCTTTAATAACCATCTTCAGTTTACCGTTTTCATCCAATAACTCCATGTACATCTTATCTAAAATGAACATTTTATCTTCTAATTCAGATATCCTTGTTTTCAAATGTTTGTCATCATCCCTGTCAAGTATTATCTGAGGACAACTTCTGTTTAAGGTATTGGCGTTCATAACAGTAGATCCCTCAGATTTATCATTATGCTCTTCATCATCATCAGTGGTAAGAGAATCAAATGAGTTTGTTGTAGTAACATTTATGCGGTAATGATTACTCTCTTCAGTACTATCTTCCATATTAGAAGTAGTTTGGTCTTTGGTTTGGTTTAGAGATTGCGAAGCTGTTGGTGTTGATACCGATACTGGGGTCAACTTTTTCATAGATGGTTTAGGTTTAGGACCTTGCGTAGAAATAACAGAAGAAGCTGGTGTGTTCTTTCGTAAAGATGGTAGCTGTTGTTTCCCTTTTCGTACTTGTGAACCAGTGGAAGTTGGATTTTTCTTATTACACTGGGTGCATTTAAAAATTTTAGTTTTATCCCTTCTAAGACTATTCAATTTTTGTGAATATCCAATGCAGTCAAAGTGATAATAATTGTTACATTGGTTACATAAAATTGCATCCCGCTGATCTGCCGACAATTTACATTTCATACATACCACTACTACCATCTTGCGAGCCGGGGTTTTACTTATTAGTTCGCAAAAGATAATTCAGATGTCACCTTCTCTAGTTCTTAATGCGTAAAATGGAACGTTACATGCGTGAGCGCAGTCTTATCTTAGATCTAGCTGTCAAATCCAAGGTGTTGATAAGTTTACGTTCTTTCTGTTATTATGTATTTAGAATGCAATTAGAACATCAAGATAGTAGTAAATAAGATGTTAATATGACGTAACCTGGTGCCCAATACAGTGATATTGAGAATTGCAGTGAAATGTTTGTTCCAATGTTCCAAGTAAACAGTGCCTTTTTTATTTGTCACAATGAAGGTAAGATATTATTATGTTTAGTAGGCAGATTTTGGTTGTCATTAAACAAAATTTTCTTAGCCATAGATGTAATTCTAGAAGAATAACATTTAACATCCGAAGTTTAGTTCCCTCACAACAATAGAATAATTATTATGTTAACACTTCTTCGATGTTGAAGATTCGGTGTACGGTGTAATGTCAGCAGTTAACGGTTGACTTAGGCGAATTTTTTAAAATGCACTCATTTCCGTATCTAATAATGTAAAATTCATAATGCTTTGTGGTTTATAAGTCCAGGCACGATACGTATGTTGTATTTCAGAGTTAATTGTTCCGGTTTATATGCAAAAACACTATATGCATATTATCGTGATATCCTTTTCAGTTCAGATAGCTGACACAAAACGTTGCAAATGTTTGTACACAGTATTTATCACCAAATAGCACTGGTATCACTCGTTAAAACCGAAATTATGAACTTTAAACTGCATAAAGAAGTAAAAATAACACAGAGCCGATGTTTCAATTACGCGGCAT
The DNA here is from genome assembly GCA_947532105.1 of Athrips mouffetella. Taxonomy (NCBI): domain Eukaryota; kingdom Metazoa; phylum Arthropoda; class Insecta; order Lepidoptera; family Gelechiidae; genus Athrips; species Athrips mouffetella. Next base: position 18,403,724 of record OX383980.1, read on the forward strand.
TTTTTTTTTTTTTTTTTTTTTTTTTTTTTTTTTATAGTTCTATAGTAATTTAGTAATTTTTTGACAAATATTTCATTAATTAATTGTAATAGTTAAGTTCTTAATTTCATAGTTTTAATTTAATGTAATAGTGTGCATGCCTGCAAAGGTAGCTCTCAATGGGACAATGTTTTTGTAATTATATCTGCACTATGTACCTGATTGCTTTACACAATAAACATTCATTCATTCATTCAGAAATATTAGTCAAATTTCCTCTTCCGTCGTGATAGGCAGACACTCAAAATGGTAGAGACAAATGGCGAATACAAAATCAAGGATACAAAATGGCCGATACAAAATGATCTGTTCAAGATGGCCGACACAAAATAGCGGACACATAATGGCCGACACAAAATAGCCGTTACAAAATTATCTGTTCAAGATGACTGACACAAAATGGCCGATAAAAAATTATCTGTATGTTAGATCTGTGGTACGAGGGACAAGGGGCGACCAACAAACACGGTAGCTAGCTGCATACTAGTATTTAATCAACGATCACCCGCGGTGTCGAGGCGCAGCGCGACACGCACACAAACAAATATATAACAATCCCTCCACCTTATAGCTAAGAACAATCTAATCCAGCTTAATACTAGTTGAATTAACTTATCGTTAGGTTTTGGTTAAATGGAGCTCTTCCGTAGGAGACCCCCATTGGGGCGTAAGCTCGAGCCGACGAGGATTGACCAACAACTGTGCCGACATGTCTGGCGATTCACAGTTCCAAAACTCAGGGTCCAGGTCTGGGCTTTCCTCCCTCTTATCTCTAGATACTTGTTGTTCTTTTGACTGGTTGAGCGACGGAGTAACTGGGTGTAGAGCTGACGGTCCTGAAACATCAACTGCTGCAGCGCCTTCAGTAACAGGTGTGCCACTAGTACCTTCTCCCTCTCCCTCATGGAATGGGCTGGCTACTGGCAAATCCGGTATGACATCTGGGTTCCAATCGAGGTTTTGCTGATGTGAGGGGAAATAAGCCCTTAATTGGTCAATGTGCCGGTTAACGAGACAGTCAAATTTTGGCAAGTATACGAAGTACATAACGTTCCCGAGCTTACTTCTGATTTCACCTTCAGTCCAATGAAACTTTTTGTTATTAATATGCTTCATTACCCAAACCTTATCATTATTTTTTAATTGTTCTCTTTTTTGTCCTCTATAATATTTACCCTGTAAGAACTGTTTATTTTGCACGGTTTGGGTGACGTCCGCGGATGAGGGTGACAACGACGAATCACATACATTTAATAAATCTAGTCGCGATCGTAACGGATGACCGAAAACTAATTCGGCCGGTGACTTCCCAGTGCTACTATTCTGTGAGTTTCGGTAATCAAACAGAAATTTTGCAATTTTCTCTTTAGTCGCTTTTTTATTTGTACTACTCAAAAGTATAGATTTGATCCCTTTTTTTACTATTTTCACAAAGCTCTCGGCTTGCCCATTGCTAGATGGGTGGTATGTGGGTGAGAGCACGTGGTTGATACCGTTTAAATTGCAAAAAAAATTAAATTCCTGCGACACAAACGAACTCCCGTTATCGGTCACTATAGTGTGTGGTATACCATACCTAGACATCCAGTCATACATTTTTTCAATTACTGCCTTGGTTCCATATGATGAAGTCATTGGATAACATTCTACCCATTTACTATACGCGTCTACCGCAATCATATGATGTATATACATGTCATTGTAAAATGGGCGAAGTAAATCTAAATGAACTCTGTGAAAGGCGCGCGGGGGGTAGGGCCACGGTGCGAGTGGCGCGTGCGCTGGCGCCGGCCGCAAGGCATTACACACCGAACAAGCGCGCGCTAACTGCTCAAGCTTCGCGTCTATTCCTGGAAACCATAACCGCTGCCGTGCTGCTGCCTTCATCTTAACAACACCAACAACACCAAAATGCGAACTGTGAAGTTCCTTACACACGACTTCCTTGAGCGAATCTGGAATAATCACTTTATGGCCGCGAAGTAATACGCCTGACTCATAAGACAATTGATGCCTACAATTAAAGTACGGTTTTAATTTTTCATCGGTTACTTTTCTCGGCCAACCGGTTATTACATAATTTTTAACCCTGACTAATGTCTCATCTGTGTCTGTTTCACTACGCAGACTTTGTAGGGTGACGGGCAGACTTCCCTCAACTACGAAATGAACGTAAGCAGCGCGGTCCTCGCAAGCGGCATCTTCGTCTCGCTTCGCGCGTGCCTCGCACTCCGCCGGCGCCGGCACCGGCGCCCGGGATAAATAATCCGCACAGTTGTCACTACTACGAACGTATTCTATTACGTAATTGTATGCTGATAAAAACATTGCATACCGTTGCAACCGGTTCGCGGAGACTTCTGGTATGCCTTTTTTGGGTCCAAAAATAGATAACAAGGGCTTATGGTCTGTTCGCAATATAAACGGTGTTGAACGTCCGTAAAGATATTGGTGGTAACGTTTGACGCCGAATATAATTGCTGTTGCTTCTTTTTGTATTTGAGCGTAGTTCTTTTCCGCGGTTGTTAAGGTTCGGGATGCAAAAGAAATTGGCTTTTCATATCCGTCTTTATCTATTTGGGACAACACTGCTCCAAGGCCAGTCGGGGACCCGTCTACAGTTAAGATTAATTTGGCATTTGAATCATAATAAGATAAGATAAGATAAGATAAAATTTATTTCAATAACACTTAATCTAATTACAAAGTAGGACTAATTACATGTTAAAAAAGGTATTAAAATAACAATTGTGATACCTAAACTAAGTAAGATTTTCTTACCTGTATCTTAAGCATCTACATACAGCTAAAAATAATATTAGGTGCTTACAATGTAAGATTTTATTTATCAAATAGCGTTAACAATTTATAATAGATTATTTATAGGCTGCTTGTACACTACTTAGGTAAATGTTATGTAAGATTACGCAAGTACTTCCAACAACTTTTCCGTTTCCTCGTATGTTTTCTTCTTTAACCAATTTTGTACAATTTTCTTACATTCCGATTTGGACAGCGTATAGAAGTTGAGAGAAGAGTTTAATTTGCAGTAAAGAAAAGAACCGAGGAAACAGTAAAATTTATGAGAATGTTCTGTGCGTAAAGAAAGGATAGAAGAGACACTATCCAGTGGTCGACGTGAAGGGGGAAGCATGGGGTCTAAGGGAGTGGTTGAGTGCTTTTTGAGGATTGTTCGTAGGATAAATAGCTGGCGGACAGTAAGCACGTCGCATTCGGCTAGGAGTTGTACCGTTGGATAGCGGAAAGGTCGAAAGGTACTAACTTTAAGAATGGCTCTCTGTGCTCTTTCTAGGCCTAACATGGTGGTTTTGTACGTACCACCCCAGGATGTAATACAGTAGAGGAGCAGAGATTGACATAGTGCTAAGTAAACTTTTTTAACTAGAGTACTGGTTGCAGCGTGTCTTAAATTTTTAAAAATATAAATCAGTTTACGAATTCTAGCAGTGAGAGTTTCAATGTGATTTTGGAAGTTAAGATGCTGATCAATTATAACCCCCAAATATTTAATGCTGGTGACTTTTTCAAGTTTAGGACATAAGCAGGTGCTTTGGTGGTCCTGAGAATAGGGGCAATCATGGGCCTTCATAGAGCAACTTTTGTCATCTGGTTGGGAGGAGGATCTTAAAGAAAAAGTCATGTATTTTGTTTTCTCTGTGTTAAGCGTAAGCGCATTTAGTTTAAGCCAATTGACAACGTTATCAAATCCTGTTTGGGCTTGTTGAAAGACTTCACTCCAGCTACTGGCACTAAAAATTAGGGCCGTGTCGTCAGCATAGGATATTATCCTTCCTTCGGGGAGGGGGAGAGTACAAAGTTGGTTAATATAGACCAAAAATAGTAATGGACCCAATATACTTCCTTGGGGAACCCCATATTCAACCGGTAATTCTTTAATGTGCCAACGTTTTTTCGGAAGCTAAGATATTTTTTATCTCTAAAAAAGCTTTATCGTGGACATCAGTCCACTCCCACTTGACATTTTTGTGAAGCAAATTGTATAAAGGGCTTAAAATTTTAGAGGCGTCTCGTACAAAGTTACGATAATAGTTTGTCATTCCTAGAAATGATTGTAATTGAGATATATTTTTGGGTTTGGGAGCATCTAATACCGCTTTTACTTTTTCCGGTGATTTGCGTATACCATTTTTATCTATGATGTGACCCAAGTAGGTTAACTCATCTTTAAAAAAATCGCATTTTGTTTTCTGGATTGTTAAGCCTGCGCTTTCTAATCGATCTAAAACCGCTGATAATCTTTCTGCATGCTGTTCTATGTCAGAACCAGTCACCAAAATATCATCTAAAAAGAAAACCACGCCATCTAACCCGGCTAGTACACATTGCATTGCGCGCTGGAAAATCGCCGGCGCGCTGGAAAGCCCAAACACCATTCTTGTATATTTGAATAGACCACGATGAGTGTTAATACAGGTTAGTTTTTGAGAGTCCTCTGTCAATTCGAACTGGTTATAAGCCATGGAGAGGTCTAATTTGCTAAACTGAACACCACCATGGAGTTTTGCAAACAAGTCGCTAGCGGTCGGCAATGGATATTTTATTTCTACTAATTGTTTGTTTATGGTGACTGAGAAATCCGCGCAAATTCTTACATCGCCGTCTTTTTTTATAGCTGGTACTATTGGTGAGGCATACTGTGAGTGTTCTATCGGTTCTAGAACTCCTAACTTGGTCAACCGATCTAATTCTTTATCAATTTTATTTTTCAAAGCGTAGGGAACTGACCTAGCTTTAAAATAAATCGGATTGGCGTCTGGCTTTAATTGTAAATCGACTTTGTATTTATAAAATTTTCCCAGTTCACCTGAGAACACTTTTGGGTATTTTTGAATTAATGTTTGTATAATTTTTTCCGTACCCGGGTCATTCACATAATGACAACTCGGTGGAGATGTAAATTCTAAATTAAATAAACTGATAAAGTCGCGGCCCAGCAGTGGCGGTCCTCCGTTACGAACAACATATACAGTCATAGCATGATTTATTCCACAATATGTTATTTTTAAGTTTACGGAACCCAAGGTATGTAACTGACTTCCTGTATAACTGTAAAACTTTTTGTGTGTGGCCGATAACGGTATGCTTCTAAAATGCGAATTGTACGTTTGTTCGGAAATAATACTAACCGCGGAACCGCTATCTATTTCAAATTCCAAAATCAGTCCATTCGCCATAACGCTCTCTGTCATCGGTTTACCTTTGTTACATCGAATATTAAAACATGACTCACCACATCACGTTCGTCATCTCAATTACGTTCACCTTATTATCGTATTTACACATTTTACGCAAATGTCCCTTCCTGTTACATTTTTTACACTTATAATTGCGGTAACGGCACCGATCGGATTTGTGACTGGAATATCCACACACACTGCACTTATCCTTATTGGAGATTGTAAAAACCGACTGTTGTTCGACCGCAAATGCCGAGTGCGTGCCACCGGCACTCGACGACGTTGCTGCGCCCGCGGCCGCGCGCCGCGCACAACGCACGCTTTCTGCCAATTCCACTGCTTTTGCCAGAGTGAGCTGGCTCTGATCCTGCGCAAACAACTTATCCTTTTCGGGACCTGCCGACATGCCCATGATAAATTTATCTAACAAGGCTTCCTCCAAACTCTTGAACCCACAGTGTGCTGCCAACCCTCTGATTCTGGCTGCCCATTGAGTATGACTTTCTCCTGGCTCCTGCCTTGCGGAATAAAATACCGACTTTTCTGAAAACCCGACACGTGCTGGGGTGAAATGTGCGTCCAACAGCTTCAGTATGTCGTCATATTCCACGTCTTCTAATTTTTTCGGCAGCGCCAAATCTCTAGCCAACATGAATGTTTGTTCACTAAGCGAACTTAATAATATCGCCCTTCGTTTGACTTTCGCTTTGTCTTTCTCATCGTTCACGTCGTTTGCCACAAACCATTGCTTTAACCGAGACTTGAAACTATCCCAATCGGATGTGAAGTGGTCAAAAGAAGATAAAGCACCGAATGGCATTATGGAAGACGCCATTATCGCGAGTCCGAGTCGCCGCCACGTGTTAGATCTATGGTACGAGGGACAAGGAGCGACCAACAAACACGGTAGCTAGCTGCATACTAGTATTTAATCAACGATCACCCGCGGTGTCGAGGCGCAGCGGGACACGCACACAAACAAATATATAACACTGTACAAGATGGTCGACTCAAAACGGCTGACACAAAATGGCTGACACAAAAACCTGACATAAAATGGCGGATATATGATGGATATACTTACCAATATAGTAACCCTTCTCTCGAAGCCTAGTGATAGTGTAAATAGAGTTGAGCGAGTTCCCGCCGAGCTCGTAGAATCCCGCACGGACACACAGCGCCCCTCTAGCGGAGCGACCGAGAACCTCGCCCACAGTTTCGAAAAGTATTCTCGCTTTTTCCATAGCTTCTGGTTCCACACCTGAGTAGTCGTATTCTAGGGTGATGGATGTATCATCTATGGGAAAAGAAGATTCATGTAGCTACAATTTAGTTTTTTTCGTTACAAATATGTACCTAACTTTTCCAAAATATTATTAGTTACTAACCGTTGTTATTGGTATTTTCGTACATCTTCAGAAGAGCTTGTCGATCCACCTTACCATTCACAAGTAAGGGAATGTTTTCTATCATTATGACCTGGAATATATCAGAAATATTTGTCGTAGGTGTTAAGGTTTTTGAAATGCTTAACCTAAGGGTGAGGATGAGGTTGAAAATTGAACAAGCTCAATATAAATAATCCTATTTACTCACGACTTGACTAGGTTTGATGAACTCGGAAATACAGACTCAAGCAGAGAAATCCACTCCGTGGACAGCAAAAAAGAACGTAAAAGAAAAGAAGTCCGCAATATTAAAGCCGTTTCGAAGCATTTTTTACGAATGTGTGTTATAATATCCTGCAGTGCGTCTAAGTATACTCTCGATGAAAGAGCGGGGACGGCGAAATGAGTTAGTGAAGCTCATGGTCCTACTATTATACCTGGGGAATCATATAGCTTGTCAGCGAGTTCCTCAACGCAGCCTCGATGTGACCGGAAGAGAGTCTGGCGTCTCGGCTGACGGTGACGAAGGCGAGGATCTCAGGGTCTCCACGCTCCAGTCCGTAGCACAGCACGACGGCTGGGAAGAAATAAAAAATTGTGAGCACTTAGAGAGCCGCATATACATTTAAATTTGATAAAAAGAGAGAAATATCGTACAGTGATTGAAATCATCAACATTATATCAGCTCAAAGATGTCCACAAATGGAAAAAAATTCTTCCATTCTACTCCCCGAGCTGCCCGCATCCAGGGGTTTCTAAGTGACTTCTTGAGAACTAAAACCTTTATGTCCCACTCTCCAGAGCTTTTCTTCGTATCGCCCGTTGGTTCTATGAGTGATGAACCCCACTGCTATTTGTTTTGCGATTCACTAAGTCTGCATCAAAGACGTGCATGGCTAACAATGAAATAAATATAGACATACCTTTATCAACTCCTGGAACATTGGACACAGCCCTTTCGACTTCCTGTAGATCCACTCTGTGTCCACGAATTTTGATCTGAAAATCAAAACAAAATCTCTAGATACTCGTATTCTTACGTAAAGTACCTATTAAATTATATGACTTATAAGTGTATTGTTGCGTCATAACAATAGTCCCGTGTGGTGCCGGCAAAGAATAGTACCATCCCATACATACCCGTGGGTGTCGTAAAAGGCGATTAAATGATATAAATTGGAGGATGGGTAGCAGCATCCTCCTGTGTATCATACCATCTTACTTAATGCGATCATCTAGCGGTCCCGCGGTTCATGGTGTCAGTCGTAACGCCGGCAAGCAATGTGACTATGGTACTTCCCCTTCTCATTTTTCCAGCAAAAGCTAGAATTCTGGAGGGAGCTTCCCTATCCTGTAGTGGACATTTCATAGGATATTATGATGAATAATATAGTCTCTCTCTGAATAATAGTACAACGTACAAAATGGTCTTTATCATCATAATTATTGGATGAACGAAAATCAGCTGCTGGACAAAACTTCAAATCATCTGAATACCTTATGCCTACGCTACTTCGTCGTCAGGTTGTTTGTCATTACTCGTTCTTTAGAACTTGTCTGTCCTAGCAAGCAATCGGTTCTTCAAGTGATGTTTTCCGGCTTCTGTCATCTGAGTTTGACGATCTCCAGAACTACGCCATTTACTTTGCAGATCTCCTTATTTCTGATTCTTTATTTCCTACTTGTGTAATTACCCTTTTCAGATCGAATGCAAAGAGGTTTGTGGTAACATCAAAATCTCATCAAGCACAAAATATAACAAAGTAACTGACCTGTGAATCTGTTCGTCCAGCGTATAGAATCACGCCCTTATGTAAAACACCGTAATCTCCAGTGCGGTAGAGACGACCGAAATCTAGATGGAAATTACAAAAGAAGACATTAAAAAGATCTTCACTAAGTACTACTACTTCGTTTTTAGTTAAAATTCTGAGACTTCTACTTTTGTGTTCCAAAGACATTCTGTGATTGCTACGGTTTTAGGTATAAGAATTATTTAGCCCATTTAGTTGATAGGATTTGATGACCATTACACTTGAAGAATTATCGAACATGTTCAAAGTCCATGAAGATCCATGATGAAACTTCAGAGACGTTTTTGACTCTACGGAGTCATAAGTCCGGTCAATCTACCTACAATATGAGGTTGCATTAAGGCTTATTATTTTTGAGGCAACTAACAGTTTGCATCTAATAAATTAATCTGGCAGCGATCAAATATTTTAGCAACAATTATAATAGATGAGCTTCAAAATGCAAGGATTTATAAAAACTTAATAATGGCTGATTCTATAGGGCAATAAAATCATAAGCGAGGTACTATAAATAATGACTTGGCGACTAATTTTAACAGTGGGATAACAAAGATTGTATTATTGGCAACAATAGGCTCCCATATAAAAATACACTTTTGGGCTGCGATTTGTAGGCAGTTGTAAAAATTAAAACAGGTACTACGAGTATTATTAAGTATTTGGATTTCCAATTTTCGTTTTTAGAATCATGATTTAATGAAAACGGCGACAAGGTCATTGCCTAGAAACAGAGTGCGGATCGAATATATTTAAAGATTTCATATTTTTTTATGCTGTGAGAGTCTCCTATTTCTAAGTGCGAGAGGTGACAAGGGAACTTGTCCTTGGAACATGACCTTGGGAACATGACCTTGGAGCTTTAATTATAAATTCGCTTTACTTTGTAATCAATTAATCATACTTCCGCGTGCTTCCTAACCTTTTTACAATGACTACTGCTTTTCTCTAAATGACCACTACCATCACGAAGCGGGGGGACAAGGGAGCGCAGCTCCCCAGAGTGGGGGTTCGGGGGGCAGAGCCCCCCACCATCAAAAAACAAACTCCAGACAGGACGACACATACACGGTAGGTTATGTTAGGTTCCCTTGTGACCCCTCGCAGACATAAATAGGGGACCCGCGCAGTGAGTCCCCGTCGAACTAACCTACAGTCAAGAGGATTTTAATGGAGCTTTAATTATAAACAATGAACTAATTGGAAGACTCAGCTCGGCATAAATAAATAAATATTGCGGGTTGCATAAATAAAGACAATTAAGCAATTGTTCCTAATAAGATTAGATGTAGGTATTGTGACGATTACGCCAAATTATTCAAGTTTTGCAATGTATTACCTATTCAAAATAAAATTAAACTATCTGTATTAAAACATGAGCACTGTAACATAGACAAATTAACTTTGTGCCAAAGATCCGACAGATTAAGAGTACTAACTAACTGACTGTAAAGTTTTTGCTTTACCTAAATGTAATAATACTTATGGCAAGAGACACTTTAGTTATATTCTGCCCATAATATTAAATTGTTTACCTAAGACTGCTCAGGATGACTATTTAAATAAGCCTAACTTTAATAGATGCCTTAAAAATTACTACCTTAACCTGGATCCCGATCAGTATAATTACCCATTATGATCTTATTAAAATATTTAAAAAAGTCTTTATTCAGTCAGAAACTAATCATTAGTTACAAATAGTAGGGATCTTCTTTTAAGTAAAAAATACCTGTGTAAGAAGAACCCACTCTTCCACATCTACAAGTTATAACAAGAATAGTAAATGACCTTGTAGCAATATAAACAATAAAAACAAATTAATAAAAGCTTGTTACGAGGCCAAACCCGGCTACATTGCCCAATCTCCAATGAATCACGGTGTCTTCCAAATAATGATCGCCTGATCCTGGAATCTGCTGACTTTGCAAGTGACGTATTCGTAAGGCAGCCAGTATTCGTAATTAGCTACAAAATATCTAGTGTGTGTATGTGGGTGTTTTTGCCTTAATTATACACACATAAATGTTAACTAATTAACTGGGTACAACCAGCAGCACGTCAATGGTAAAACTCTGGACCTTATTGCATGGTAATAGGGTTGCGAATATGTTTCCACTGACGTGCGGTTGACTGTACTATCATTGTACTGCTAACCTAACTTATAAGAACTCGCTCATCGACAGATAAGCCTTGCATGGCTTTCGTCGATGATCCCTAAATATAATATGTATTATTCTGTTTTGAAAATAAATAATAATAAAAAAAATATATTTATATTGTACCTTTATACCTTTTACTCTTTCGCCATTGTAGGAAAATTTTAAGCCATATAAATAAAATTCTAAGTCAAAAAAATGTTTATGCATGTCACTATTTGCTTTATTTAGAGCTCTTAAAATGTCGCACAAAGTATGTTTTTTATATACCTTAGTTAACTTTATATACAACCTCATTTTATTATTTAAGAAAGCCTATTTTCTAGCTTTTTACCGCCGATAAGTGTTCGCTTAACAATAAATTCAGTTACCAAAACAAAAAAATCGATGCCAGTTTAAATTAAAACAAAGCTTACAACTGATTATAAAGCTGCCATTTTCTGCTTAAAATTATACTTCACTGTAGCTGCCAACCTATTATTTTTGCTACCTGCTTTAATATTTTTTGAAACCCTAATTCAGATTAATTTGTCGCCGCGTTAAAAACATGCCTTGCATTAAATGCACATTTAAAGAATTTTATTTCAAATAGTACCTAATATAGGCTATTTGAAGCTGTTAATAATTCAATCCGGCAACTTTGTGAAAACACATTTGTTTGTAAAAAGTACTAGTATAAGCTGACCTGACCTACATGATAAATATTATACAGGTTGAGTTCACCTTATACTGATTTTAAAAATGTCAACATTATGTCGGGGATTACTGTGGTTTTAATCTTATATAGGTACCTTTTTATATTTGTTAACCTATGTTCCTTGGGAAAAGTTGTTCAGTTCTATGGGTATCACACCTTTCCGTTACACGTTGTATTTATTTGTAATCGGTTTCTCGAAAACGGCTCTAAATATTTCGATGAAATTTACTGTACGGGGGTTTTCGGGGATGAAAAATTGATCTTTCTAGTCTCATGTCTGGGAAAATTCAGTTTCTCCGTTTTTTTGAGCATTTCTTAAAAATAGCGTTTTCATAAACCCTACAGTGCCATCTGTTGATGGGCATTGATTGAGATTATGCAGAGCAAAGCTCGGTCGCCAAGGAAAATGGCCTTCATTGCGCAGAGTCGATTTTACATACAAATTGACGTGCTCAAAGCTTCCCCCACCATGCAATAGGGAATATGCATAATTTTTTTGGTCGCCTTTATTAACAAAATATGAAAATATCGAAGTAGAGATGACAAAAAGTGAAATTAAAATTTATAATCGGCTAAGAGAAATACGGCCGATCCAAGCATTTAAAACTACTAATTACGCGCTGATTAGACAGAGAGATCCGACATGGATATTGACGTCACAATGCACTGCGCCCATATAAACTCCATATTAAATTTCGTTTTGCTAGAAAGAGACAGAAATAAATCTTCGATGCGGAGCACGGAGTAAAGATGCGGAGTCTTCGATGGCATATATCTTTTTAATATTATAGTTATTCGAAAAATAGTTTTACTAGACTGTTTAATACATGAATGAGATTTATTGTTCAAGTTGTTTGCCCCGCAGTATAGGTACTATAGTCTGACTGCAACCGCTGTACCGCGGTATATGGGGGGCATCGCTCTTCATCGTTGGCAACTAGTTCTTGCCACAGACTCTTGCTCTTTCCTTCCCACTCCCCCACCTCCCCGCGCGGTACAGCGGTTGCGGTCAGACTATAAGCATTATACTTGGAATATCTTTGTTACTACCTGCCTTCACCTGTGCCATCACTGTACTGACCTGCATGTGACGCATGAGGGTTATCAGTGAACTTCTCCGGGGCTTGTCCCCCAACGTATCCCATCGCCAGGTTGCTGCCCGCCACCCACACCTCTCCAGGCTCTGACTCTCGAGATGGGTTCATCTCTTCATCAAGAAGGTAGATTGCGCAGTTGTCAAGTGGTGCGCCTGATGGAAAAATTATAGGTTTTAAAGTTTTTGCCAAGTATATTTAAAAAGGCGTTTCACGAAAATTTCGGTTTGATGTCTTTAAAATTCCTGTTCTCTGTCTAGGTTCGAAAAGTTAAACTAATAAAAATGGGACATAGTCCAGATTAAATAGCGCTTCCTAAATTTAGCAAAATCATTAGTTTAAGTTAAGGTTAACCTTCCAGGTCCTGCTTGGCTCGCATCCAGCGGCTTCCCGCGACCGCCACCAGATCGTCGGTCCACCTTGTGGGGGGCCTGCCAACGCTTCGTCTTCCGGTACGTGGTCGCCACTCCAGAACCCTCACGCCCCATCGGCCATCGGTTCTTTTTGAGATGTGCCCTGCCCACTACCACTTTAGTTTAGCGATTCTCAGGGCTATGTCAGTTACTTTAGTTCTTCGGCGGATCTCCTCATTTCTGATTCGACCGCGCAGAGAGACTCCGAGCATAGCCCTTTCCATAGCCCTTTGAGTGACTTTGAGCTTTCTGAAGTATTGGACCCCCTTAATTGTCACTCCAACTTATAAATAAAAACCCTGTTACTCACCAATAGGAATAGTATTGAAAATATCCAACTGTCCAGCTTTCTCAATAACGTAGTAAGTGACATCTCCCGTGACCTCGGTACTGCCGTAGAAGTTCGCCAGCTTATACCCTGCCTGGTCTCCAAAATACTTGAAGAACTGTCCAGCGAGGTCTTTACTGAGGGTTTCCCCGGAGCAGACCCAGAACTTAAGCTGTTGTAAGGGTTGGTCTGAAGGGTTGAGGGAAAGGTACATAAGGATTGAACGGAGGAGAGTTGGAACCAGGACCATGCGCTGGACCTGTGGAAAAAAATACAAAAAATAAATATGAACCTTGAATGAAACCTGTACTATGCAGTGATCCACGTGATCAGTACATCAACCCCCCTTTTGGGGCAAAAATAAGGACGAGCACCATGGTTTCACCAATCTCAGCAACAGAAGAAAATTAGACACGACTCTTCTTTAAGATATTGCCAACTCACGTTTTACTTTGACCCTTACGTCTCTCACTCTTACGTCCATTGTCAGTTTGCTAACCCAAAGCGAACCTAGACATTCTGTGTGCAAAGTCTTGGCGGCTCAACAACTCTGACACTAGGGTCTGTGAGGTCGGTCATCTACCTTACAGCCTGTAGGCTCGTGTACGATATGATGATGAGTTTAGTTCTGACATAACTTGCAGAAGATATTTAGTAGAAATTTTCTTGAAAAATACAAAAACAGCCTTCCAGGAATTAGTCAATGCACTCCTAATAAGAACCCATACTATCTTATCCGTGCGTATATCGTCCATGAAGTGCCGGCAAAGAATAGTACCATCCCATCCCTACCCTTGGGTGACCTAAAAGGCCACTAAGGGTTATGAACCGGAGGATGGACAGCAGCATCTTCCTGTGTATCGTACCATCTTAAAACTGCGGTCACGCCAACCGCAAAGCTATCAAGCATGGCGACTACGGTATATCCACTCTAAAGTACCACGCATTTTAGCTGGAGTTCTGGAGGGGAACTCCCTGTCCTGCAGTGGACGTTTAATGGGATGTTTGGATGATGATGATTAATCTTATATTCCTTGTTACCTGGTTCTCAGCTAGGACCCGAACTAGCCGTTGGGGGTCTCTGGTCGTTTCTTTGGACAACACCAGCAGGGTCCGTCCATGAAGCAGCGGACCCCAGATCTCGCAGACGGAGTCCACGAAAGTAAGAGCCGTCTTCCACACACAGGTCAGCTCGGTATCCGAGTAGGGGAAAGTTCGGAACTGCCACCAGAGGCGGTTGCAGATTGCCTTGTAAGGCAGACGGACACCTGGAGAATATATAAAAATAATGATAAGTCATGTGTGAAGATCTGTCAAGCAGCGAGAGGATGGTCTGCCTTATTGGTGGAGGATATCTGCTAGAGATAAAAATTAGTGGCGTAATATAGATGAGTAAAGACATCATGACCATAAGAAAATTAATTTGCGATTAATAACGGCTATCTGCTTTTATGTGAAGACAAACATTTTCTATGAAATTCTGGGGGAGTCCCCTAACCAGCACAGCAGAGGAAAGAGATAAATACCCGGATTTATTCTATAAAACACCAGCACGATAAAAGCGTCTTTTGTTTTATGTAGCTAGCTTTTTCCCGCGACTTCATTCGCATGTTAAATAAAATATACAGGGTGTAACAAAAAGGGTATACCAACCCTGAAGGATGGTAATCTACCCATGAAACTGAACAACTTTCCCTAAGAATCATAGGTCGAAATACGAAAAAAGTTTTTTGACCTTCCATAGAAACTGAATCATTTAATAGATCCACTGACTGAATAATTAAACCCCTTAAATGGTATTACACGTATTTATAATGTAAATACCTTGTAACGTAAAATTTATAAGTTATTATTATTATTTTCTTTGTATACTTTTTAGTCTCTCCGAGGAGGTAGTTTTTACACGGGCCGAAGCCAAGTGCTAAGCGCATATAACTTTAATCTACAGACAGGAATTTTCTTACAATTCTGCACGTGTTTAAAATGACAGCTTTTTGAAGGCAAAGATTTCGGACCTCCTTGCTTCGCTCGGAATAGATACCTTGCTAATTTATTTTGCTATGGGATGACATCTGCCAACATGTCCGAAATTTTTATGCCAAATCATCAGTGATCACTAGGAAATATTCAAAATAACCTGTCAAATCCATAGAACGACGCCTTCACTACCTTGTGACAAATTATTTCTTTAATCCTCCTTCTAATTACCCTTATTTTTCTGTGTTTGAAGGAGTGGGATTATAGAGGGATGAATGTCAAGAATTTTAAGGCCTATTTTTAGAGTTTTTGGGATTATACCAGTAGAAGAGATGATGATTGGTGTGGTTTTTACGTTGTTTACTTTCCATTGTGTTTTTAATTCTATTGCGAGATCTGTGTACTTGGACATTTTTTCAGTATGTGATTTTTGTAGATTATGGGTGTTGCAAACTGCTATATCTATCAGGTTAACTTGATTCTCTGTTTTGTTTAATAACGTTATATCAGGCCTATTATGATGAATTGTTTTATCTGTAATTATAGTTCTGTCCCAGTATAGTTTAAATTCATTATTTTCAAGTATAGTATCTGGTTTATATTTATAGTAAGGCTGTTTTTCGGTAATGAGTTTGAGTTTAAAAGCAAGATATTGATGGACTATTGCGGCAATCTGGTCATGTCTGTGTTTGTAATCTGATTGAACTATGGATTTGCAGGCTCCGGTTATATGTTGAATTGTTTCAGAACTACTATGGCAGCGGCGGCAGGTGTCGGTAGGTAAGCTAGGTATGTGACAAATATATTTTTGATAGTTTCTTGTTTCGATGACCTGGTCTTGGATCGCCAGCATGAATCCTTCTGTTTCAGGGAACAGCTCGCCACGTAACAGCCACTCGTTCGATGCTTTTTTATCGACATGCGACTGCTGTAGGTCTAGGCGGTGTCTCCCGTGTAAAGATTTTTGATTCCATGAGGCGATCTTTTCTTATATATTTTTATTCAAGTAACCAAGACTCATGAGGTACTCGTGGGGTTATGAAGCTCATAAATAAACAAGTAATTAAATAGACAAGACAATTTTCTAGACCACAGCGTTAATCATATCAATAATTGTATTATGCATACAAATTAATAACGAGTCAATCATAATATAAATGTTTTTAATAACAGTTGACAGTTGAGTAATTTCCGCAAATCTAAGCCTAATAAGTAGTTAAGTAGGTGGCGAATTGTTTTTAAGGTACCTACATATATACATTTCACGCCTTTTTTCCGTTGGAGTAGGCAGAGGCCAAAGTCCTCCACATGGTACGATCTTGGCATAGTTTCCTCGCTTCCAGTACTTTCACTAATTCACTTGCTCATCGGTTTCGGGTACCTGACCTTTATTCTTCTTCTTAGCGTGTCGATCAAATACAAAATTCAAATTTTTGTAGCCCAGAACGTTGCCACATTTACTGCGTCATTTGTGGCTTTAAAGAGGCTATCACGGTGTACATGTGTCGGGACATGCGAGACAGGAGGTTAGGTGTTCCATTGTTTGTGGGGAGGTACCACACTCACATTTGTTATTTAGAACGTCCTCAATTTAAGATACTACGAGTAGTTAAAAACTATCTCCGAAATGGCATTTGATCCGCCTGAAAAATACATGACCAGACAAGTCCTAAATATGGAAACCAGTAGTACGAAAAAGCGGAAAAGACCCTTTAAACAAGGGTGTCTAAAAAATATCCCAGTTACCTGAATTTAGCCGAAAAAACAACTCGACGACCTAGAAATAAGAATGCTGCCGGTAAAAAAAACTTGTGAAAACGTCACTCGAGACCCGGCAGTAGAAAAGTAAAAGGATACCGATCACTTACATATTTATTATTTAATCGTGCATGAAGCGTGACAATCTTAACATAGATTGTTAAACTACGAATCCAGTTTGTTGACATCACTATTATCTAGCTAGAATGCACCACAACACAAATGTTGGAGGTCAGTGGCATGCCATTTAATCTAAATTAAACAACTTTCAGAGAATAACTTTGCATGACACGCTAGGACGATGGGCAGTGGGCAGTTTAGGAAATCGTACTACCAACTTGCATTCGTCAATTATGGCATCAGCCAGTCGCTAGCGTTTTGACGGTTATACGTCATCTTCCTGAAATTATGCCACACTTTGTACGTTGTAACTTTTAAGAAGATGCTTTTTTCAAACAATGGATAGATATTTATAGGTTGGAGTAGGAGTTATCTTGTACTGTAATTTATTTGTAAGGTAATTTATTTTGCCTAATTACTATTATCGCGCTAAGACCCGAAACAAAATAAACATGATTGAAAAGTGCGAAAGTCTAAAACAAATGGGCAGGCAACTGCTTTTAACTTAAAAGTTAAGCCGATGCATGTCCATGCTTAACCGTCATGCATGTGTAACTGTTAAATGAATAAATGAATGATGAACTAAGATTGGCTGGCTGTGCTTTTACGAAGCCTTTGTCATTTCAATCACCAAGGATATGTTTACTACAAAAATTTTCTCTAATGTCCCAAAGAATCCCTTCTCTTTGTAAAAATTTCAGATGTCTGTATTTTCTATTCATATTCGAAAGTATGCAATATAACGGCGTTGTTGTCACTCCTCGTGCAAACCCGGTCCATGGGGTCATCTTGGTGAAGATCATCGCGAGCTTTCTAAAAGAGCAGAAGTTCTAGGTCACCGTGGAAGACGCACTATCTTCGCCTTAACCCCTAATAGCGATAATTCCCCAAGGGACTGCGTCTATGCCATCTACTCGGATGATACCCACTTTACATGAAGTCTTCAGCAACTCCTAGTATAAGACTCAGACAACACCACTAGATAAACATGTTGGGATTCGTCGTACCTTTAGGAATGCCAGTACTGCCGGAAGTATAAAGCACGATGGCGATGCTGTCACTCCTCGCGGAGGCCAGGACCTCCTGATCTGTAGGCTCATCGGCAGTCACTCCACCGCAATCTTGACACAGCTCCTCGTA
Source organism: Athrips mouffetella (assembly GCA_947532105.1). NCBI lineage: Eukaryota > Metazoa > Arthropoda > Insecta > Lepidoptera > Gelechiidae > Athrips > Athrips mouffetella. Next base: position 18,421,865 of record OX383980.1, read on the forward strand.
CGATACTGCGGGGACGCCGCTGTTGGCGAACATGTGGGGATTTGCTGGAGAACGGAAGGTTATTTTAGAGGAAACATTTTAAATTTTTGGTTTGTTTATGTTACTCAGACAGAATAAATAATTATATTTACTAACGACTTGAACAGGTTCGAGTTATATAAATCCAGGAATCCAGATGCAGGCAGAGAACTCCACACCTTGGCTGTGCGTATTACTTATAAGAGTTGTTTCAAAGGGCTTTGAGCGAATTTCAAAAAAATTAAGGTGAGATTTATCTAAACTCACGATGGAAGGAGGGGTATTGTGAATTCGTGGTCGATCTTTAAAAAAGTCGCTCTTCTGAATGGGTTGGAAACTAGTTTGTTTGACGAGTCTTCGATTTGGGCATGACAACGCATAAAATGAGTTTGCTTTTCAATAAACATTGAATTTTTATAATTTCTCAGGCTACTTATTAGCGCCCTCTAGTTTCATATAACCGGATTACGATTTGTATAAGGGGATCAGGGAGGAGGGAAAGGGATCAGTCCTTCGTTTTATTTGTTCATACACAGAGCCAGCGTTGAGTCCCAACTTCGTCAAAATTCACTCCCTATGCCGATCTGGGGGTTAACGTAGTCGTGGCCATGCCGTCGTCCGTGTTTAATACTTAAATACTTTCATACCAGTCTCATCATAAATAACAAGCGCTGGTTCAGCATCCTTCAAAATGTGGGTGATCCTGGCTTGAGGAAAGCTAGGTTCCATAGGGACGTATGCCGCTCCAGCCTTCCATGTTGCCAGGAGAGCCAGGACTGTGCTGTAATGATGGTAGACAAACTTGAGTTCAAAAATAATACCTAATTATCATTATATTTGCCTTAAGAAGTGTACTGCCGGACAGAAGCTTTGACCAGATCGTGGTACTTTCTTGGGAGTCTACCCTCGCTACGAAGTCTGGTTTCTGGTTAGATACAGTCAAGAGCACGTCAAGCTTGACACATTGGACTTAGTACCGTCCTTATGACAATCATTGTTGGAGTAAAAGTCGCACTGCAAATTAGTGTCAAGTTTCACTTACTCTCGCTACGAATATTACACCAACAAAAATGAAGAGATCGCTTCCATGGAGAGCTGACTCCACAACTAATTCCAAATTCCTTGGCTGACTATATTTTCGATCTACTCATAGACGGAGAGCGCGTGGTCGTCAACCCTACCTCATCGATTACCAAGATGCGACTACTCTAGGGTGATGCACGTTAAAAAGTTATATCCGAATCAACAGGGTTGCCTGGGCGCAACCTGGCAGGTTTTGTACAGTGGCCAAAAAACTTGTCATTTTTTGGCCAAAAATTACCTCATCGAATACCAAATGGGTACATGGTACATTCGATAGTACTCATCAAGGAGTGCCTAAATCAACAGGGTTGCCTCACTTAATCCTGGCACATTCGCGAGTCGGCCTGATTTTAAGGTGGTCAAAAATTACAAAAATTACCTCATCGATTACCAAGTAGGTACTTATCACAACTGATAGAGCTCTTCAAGAAGGGGCAAAATCAACAGGGTTGCCTCCCCAAATCCTGGCACATTCGTGAGTCGGCCTGATTTTAGGTTGGCAAAAAAATACAAAACTTACTTACGATAATGAGGAATGAATTGAAACTTATGCCATTTGGAGCTTCTAGACATCTTGATAATATTTGCTATAGTATGCTGGCACTTAAATTCATGTTTCATATTTTTATATAGGATATAAAGTTAAGATGGGGTACACACGGCAGCTACTATAAGCATTATAGCTACAAGAAAACTTAGTACAGAGACTAACCCTAACTTTTAGAGGTATTTCGACCTACTTTTACAGATTTTGTAAAAAATGTACAGTCAACAAGAAAAACGGCAATTTCCACAAAAATATTTTTCATTCCATTTGATCTTTAATTTGTATGTGTGAAATAAGGAATATATACAAAATTAATAGGGCTACCCGCCAAATCCTAGCACTTACGTGAGTCGGTCTGATTTTGAGTTGCCGAAAAAATACAAAATTTTATTACAAGAAAACATAGTAGGGAGACTAACCCGAACTTTTGGAGATATTTTATCGCACATTTACTGATTTCAAATAATGTACAGTCAAAAAAAAACTGCAATGTTCACAAAACTTTTATTTTTCATTTCATTCGATCCTCTTACTGGTAAAGAACAATTCTCTGTGGGATCAAACGACGTCAAAGTATTAGAACTATCACAAAAAGCATTTTTTTTTTTCCATACATTTAGTAGAAGAAACTGTAATTTTACATACCTTTTTTCATATCATTCGATCCTTTTGCTGATAAAAAATAGAAGGCTTTGTAAGGTTAAGCATATTAAAGGTATAAGATTTCTCGGAAAACACAATATAAAATTTCAACTGACTTTTAGGGAAATTTGCGTTTACCTAGTAGGAAAAAACTTCTCTTTAGTAAAAATCACCTTATCGATTGTCAAATAGGTACATAGTATATTCGTTAGTGCTCTTTAGAAGTGGCAAAATCAACTGGGTTGCCTTACCAAATCCTGACACTTTTGTGAGTCAGTCTGATTTTAAGTTGGTTCTAAATATAAAACTTAAATACGTTTATGTGTTATAAAATGATATTATGCCATCTGAAGACTCTAGTCATTTTATTAATAATCAATGTAAGAAAACTCATGTTTAATAAATGGTAATAATATGTTTATTGTTTGTTTTTTGTCCCGTGTGGTACCGGCAAAGAATAGTACCATCCCATACATAAATATTGTAAGAAAAACGTTACAGGCTGGTTGTATTATACAATATTTAAAAAAAGAAATACACTAGAACTGTTAACATGACTGCAAATAAACGAATAGGTTCCTCTCCTTATTAAAATAACCAAAAAATACATATGTCAATAACATTTTCAGTTGTTACAAAATTTTAATAATACCATAGATAATACTTATACTAATTATTCTTTTTCTCATTGTTTCTTTATATAGTAACATTGTAATGCTATTTCACATTTATAATTAAGAGTGTGTCTTAATGAACCTCTTGTTTTTAGGGTTTTTTTCTCACAGAGGGAGATGAAAAGTAGAGTATATCACACGGCTGAAAAATCGTGTTTACTTCGGACAACCTATTAAATCCCTCGCTACTTACAGGATTCTACTCTAGAATACATACTTCTCTCTGGATTCAAAATTGTATCCTCGCCTTAAAAATATTATTTTTCTGCCTTCTGACACAATCTTAAATTTATTTAAATTCTCCATTTACAACGGCATTTTCAGTCAACGACACTGAACTAACAACTTTCAGTGAACAAAACTTTCAGGAAACGAAAAAAAAACGGCTTCTCCGTACAAACTGTCCGATCAAGTTTACAATTTTGTATGGAGACGCGAATTTTGTTTTTTTCGTTTCTTGAAAGTTGTTCAGTGTCGTTGACTGGTCATGCTTCTTCAGTATTTGGAAGGCTGTCCCTAACACCCTGTATACAGGGTGTAAAGAAAAGTACCGATGTCCTTTTAACCATGTGGTTAACATGTGTTCAGAACAGGAATAAAAAAATTATATTAAAATTTAATTGTGTCAACCCTCGCCAGTCGCAGCGCGCATGAAGGTACCTATTTGTCTTGTTTACAATTGGTGCGCCGCGACGGGTGGGAGGAGCGCGTTGTGATTCTTAGATTAGGGTTGGCAACTTGAATTTTTTTTTTCATAGGAAGTATTTAATTTTTATGTTTTTTTTTATAATTAATATGTTTTATGTACTTTATTCTACTTTTCACAACATGTGGTTAAAAGGAAATCGGTACTTTTCTTTACACCCTGTATACTACGTCATAAAGCCCTAAGTGTTTTTACTGGCGTGCTGTTGGGTACGAAACGAGACTGAATATAAAGCGTGCAAGGGTGCAAAGCAAACATCTTGTGTTGAGCTGGACGAGCATGTTGTAGTGTGCGTATACAGACCTCCCGCTTTTCAAAAATTTTCAATGTTCGAGTTAGTAATGGAAGATGTTTTAAAAATAGTGACAAAAGAAAATAAGTTTGTGATAGTGTGTGGTGACTTTAACGTCAATATCTTAGAAAATAATACCTATAGTAACAAACTTATAAGTCTTTTCAAATGTTTTAATTTAGAGCATGTATTTTTTGAACCTACAAGGGTGACGTCATCCTCGGCTACCTGTATTGATAACGTCTTTTGTAAATGCGATTATTTTGAGAAAAGTATCATAAACTCGATTCAGTCTGACCACTCTGGTCAAAGTGTTACTTTTAATTATTCTCGAGTAACCCAGAAGATAGATATAGAAACCAGGAGCCTAACGAGCGGTAGGTTAGAAAAGTACAAAAACACGTTACTAGAAAAACTGCCCTGTCACAATTATAATACTAACAACCCTAATAACTCATATGAAGATTTATTCACATTGATTAATACTGAATTCAGTAAAATTTTCACTATTAGAAAAAAGCAAATTATTGTAAAATTCAAATTCAGTGACTGGGCTACCGCTGGTATTCGCAAAAGTAGAGAGAGACTTTTTGAATTATATGAGCTAAGAAATTATTCAAATGACGACAATTTCATTGAATATGTCAAAAAATATTCAAAATTGTTTAAATTAGTTTGTTCAAAAGCAAAGTCATTTTTTCTTCGGAAAAAAATACAGTCTGCTGATAACAAAATTAAGGCTGTATGGAATGTTATAAACAGTGAAACTGGAAAAGTGAAACCGCGTGACAATCAAATCACACTTCATACAAATCGCGGAACTATTAGTTCAAACGTAGAAGTGGCTCAAGAATTCGAAACCTTTTTTACTAATATTCCTTTGAAAACAACAGAGTCACTCAATTCTTCATCTTCACTTGCTAGCGATTTACTTCAAAAGAATGTGGACGCCTGCGAAACTGAATTTGGGTTCAATCATGTCACCCCTAACGAAATTATTAAAGCCTTTAAAAGTATTAAAATGAAAACTACTGAGGACCTATGGGGAATGTCAGTAAAAGTCTGTAGTGCGATCATTGATACTATATCTCCATATTTAGCTGTTATATTCAATGATTGTGTCGATCATGGTACTGTGCACTTGCGGAACCCTAAAAAATTTTTAAATGCATAAAATACTATTTAGAGGAAGTGTCAAGAAGTGTAACGGGAAACGGGGAGTAGAAAAATATGACAAGGAGTGACAGTCGTGACAGGGTCGGGAAAGAGTCGAAAAGGAAAAATGAAGAAAAAAGCTATTTTTGCTGATAAAAATGAATAGTTGCTAAAATTTTGATAAACGAAAGCAACAGAAGAAAACTAAGAATCAGGTTTTGTTGAATAGTGAGGGCAATGGAGCTGAAAATAGAATTTTTACGTGTTTAAATCAGTTTCAGGAAATCCCGAAAGACAAAGGTCCACTGCTGGGCAAAAATCTAACAAGCAAAATCGTGAAACGAATTGTTCTGCTGCTGTGTAAATTTTTGGAAGAATCTTAGGACCATCTTATAGTCTTGGTAAAAAAAAAAGGAAGGTTTAATTCCAGACATCAGTAAGTCATTTATATATATTTTTGTAGCTCGTGGAGGAAGCTATCAAATAGCTGATGTGATGAATCTTTGGAGGAGACCGAGATCCTTGATTTCGGATCCCTTCAATTGAGACATAGATAGGCATTGCTCCGTGTAGGATATAGTATAGGAAGGTTTATTTGCGTATAATTTCAAGACGCTAACATTCAGGGTTTGATTCCAAAGTGTAAAGAATAAGTGGAGTGAAACTAATGTTATGTAAGTATTCAATTTTGTGGTTTTCCATCTTTTATTTATTTTCGGTTCAAAGTTGTTGTGTGTATTTGAGTTAAGGTGAAATGTGACTTAATGAAATTTATAGTTTCTTCCAGGTTATGTGAGCTAAATAACGTTGAGAAAATCAGATTTCAATGTCAAAAGAGGAAGAGTTGATTGGAGAATATTTGCAGCTTTACAGATCTACCTGCGAGGTCATAAGAGGCTTGTACTGTGTGATACTTTAAGTAAATTGATATTCCCACTTAATGATTTTCGTTTGTAAACATTAATAACTCTGCGGAAATTATAACATACTGTGTTTCTAATCTGAGTCGTTATTTGTAGATAGTAATAAAGATTTTCTTTTCCCATAATTAAGTATAAACTAGTTCTACAAGTGTCTTTGTTCGCGTATAGCTAGGCAGGATAATGTTCTATTTCTAAACAGGTACAGGAATTACAAGGAACATTATAGACATGGAAAAGCAAACCACAAATGATAAATCGTGAAGGCTAAAAAAAGGTATTGCTTGGATTGTAAAGGTAATGTAAATTTCATTGTGTTTAATTCTTTCCTTTACAGAGAAATTGATTAAAATAGTCCTTGGTGAAATCATGGAAACTGGACTCTGATGTATATATATTGTCATCGATTAGGGGTGGCTTTAGATGTTGTATATTTTGTCAACATATCAAAGAGACTTTGGACGATGTATATTATTATCATCAATTCAAGGAGACTTTAGTCAATGTATATTTTTATACTTTTTTTAGGTAGAATTGTCTATTTGACATTATTGTCAAATAGTCAACAAATAAATCATTTTTGATTTAGTTTTACTCAAAGCTAGACGCTAATTTTGAAATCTTTATAAATTTTTTTTTATCTCTTTAACTAAAAATAAATCAAAACCCAAAATCAAAATGGAAGAAAATATTAATACATTAAATAATTACCTTTTTTAGAAAATAAAATAAAATCTTTGGCCCTAAATCAAAATTCCAGTTTTGATATACTAGTGTCATCATATGATAAAATTTAAAAATATTCCGTCAGATCAAAAGAATTAGAACGTCAATTCAAAATCTTAAAATAATATATCTGAAAACTAAAACTTGGATATAGATTGTGATATTTTATTGTGAAATAAAGGGTAAGTTTAAGTAGAGTGAATATTATAAATAATAATATTTCAAGTAATAATAAATTGCTTTGATAGTGATTTTGAATCTTCTGCCTCAATTTCCCAAAATTGGAACATGCTGAGAGCATTGCTACATCTCTGTACTCAAGCTCATAGGAGGTGCTTATCTTTCCTTTTACTTTCATACTATAGGAGTCCCAGATATTGAGATTAAGAAATACCTGCTCTCAGGTTTATTTAGTTCAACCAAGCATGGATGGATGCCCTCGTGACATGTGTCCCCGATGTCCACTATATTGGTTGTGGCTAATGTATGTCGCGTGTCGCTGGAGTATCCGTCTAAGTCTATCTGATAATATCAACCTTCGGATTTATTTATTTTAATCATTCTTGGGCCGGAGCCCTCAAGCCTAAAAGGGTCTGATACTAAAGTTCTTCTCTTTCTATTTGTGTGAGGTTTCGCTGATTCATCCTGATTTCCCTCTTCTGTATGTGTGGGATGAATTGGAGTTACTCCAATACAAATGGAAGGATATTAGCAAGGTGTTTTAACGTTGGATTTTGGAAATAGTGTTTCTTGTGTTATGTGCTGACAACGCTCGCCCATTATTGGATGCGTCGTTTGAGTGGCATATACCGCGGGAGGACCTCCTGATCTTAACGTTAGATTACCAAATGTAGAGTAGTTAGACAACATAAAACTTTCTTCTTATGTGAAGGGACATTCTAGTTTAGTCTAATGACATTAAATTGTTTATAAGGAATAAATTAGAATTGTCCTGAATCAATAGGAAGAATATTCTTGATGGAGACATTACGTTCGTTCGTGGGTTGCTTCTTGTAAAGTGTGTTGACGACGTTCGCCCATAAGGCTGCGACGGCTGTACGACACTCTGACCTTGGGGGACCTCTGAACTTTATGTGTGTCATCCTAAAGTAGTTAAATAATTTATTTAATCTTCATTGAATCATACAGGAATCTAAACTTTATAAGATTCTAAGTTTTAATTTTCCCTTAATAAAACTTGTCATAAATTATCATACTTAAAATTATACTTTGACTCAGTGTGAAACCACCTTAACTTTACTAAATAGATTCTTGAAAACAAAAATGGAACAGAAATTATAATGTTTAGTTTCTTTTCATTGTAAATAAGTTCCGAATATTTAAGTATATACAATAACCCCATTTTTATACTTCTTTTGAGTCCTCTTTTAAAGAACATCGAGTTATAGCTAGTGTTGTTTACGCTAAATTCTCCCAGTGTTCTTGGTTTTGAATACTCGATACTTTTGATTTTCCCTTAAGATCTTAAATCATAAATGTTTGGCCCAACCTAGCTTAGATACTACTATCCCGTATCTTCTCGGTTCTGGTCATCATACTTCACTTTTACTTAAGGATTACCTTCAGTAATCTTTTGTCATACTTACTTCTTATATGTTCTACTTCGAAATATGCTGGGTAATCCCATTATAGTTTAGATGCAATTCATTTTATTTAAATGAGTGTTTAGACTGGGGTTACTCTACATAATTCTTGTCCTGCGTGGGTTGGTAACGGAAAAGAGATTTAGCTACGCATCACAAGTGAGAGCTATGAAGGATATACGGAGACCTTGTTGGTGCAATAAAGTCATTTAGTGACTGGGGGGAGGGAAGTTGCCCTTCAAACTCTTTATGTCTCTCGTTATAAAACCGTTATTGATCTAGGCTGGCCATGCAAGCAATAATACTATACCCGTATCTAGTACAGACTTCACACTTGGACGTGTGGAGCTGGCTAATTATTTTCAGTTTAACTTATTTCAAAACAAACTAAGGGATTCGATGATGTCGATCATTGTCTGCCCGGAGGGATTACAGGAAGAGCTCTTATAGCTCATGATGGAGAGTGCCCTGTTTTCCTAAAGGAAGACCGTATGCTTCGTGTGCCTGGCGGGCTCGGTGACCAGCTCTGGTATGGGTGACTAAAAGAAATAGTCAATACCCTGTGAACCCTGGATGAGTCAGTGATCGTCCCTTAAAGGTGGGCCACGTGGAAGTCGGGTTTGACGCGGGGCATGAACATACCGGGGGGAGACATCATCACCGTCTGGGTTGTACTGTGGTTAGTTAGTTCCGCTCTCCACATACATTAACCCTAGTCTTTACTGTAGTTTAAGTTTTCGGTGGGATTTCCAGCTCCGCGAGGATGATCAGAATCCTGACGATCCAGTTGGATTGTTAGGGTAGTTTAGCGTCATGTCATCGTGAGCTGGGTGATGATATGCCTCGGACCTAGGACTTAGGGTAGAGGAGGCCTAGGACGAGCTGCTTGGGGCGATGGCGGTGCCCCAAACCTGGGGATTGTCCCCACATTATTTTTATTACTTCGTTTATATTAACATAGGTTTCTTTTCAGAAACTTATCGGCTCTAACATTGCATTGTAAATGAGATGAAACCTTTCCTAAATTGATGAAACTACATGAATTTAGATGAACTACTCCCGTCAATATGAGACTAAATATAAATAAATAGTGATCCAATATAAAATAAATAACACAAATTAGACATGTGAAGATTAGGTTTATATTCTAATATAAGTATTAAAATAACAAGTGTGTTTCTTTTTCATTCTTCTATTGCCACTCTCCACCGAGCAGAATCTGTAAATTACAAGATATTATAAATATATAAAACGGAATGACGTAGGATTCAGGAAAAATATAATATTCTTAAAGGATATTATTCTAGACGATCAACCTTGGCCAAAACTTTCACGTATCTGATTTGAGGATCCTATCTGAAGGGACTTCAGATCTGTACAGTACATTTCCTGACTTAATGAAAAAAAGTAAAGTAGTTCCATTATTCAAAGCTGGTGACAAAAAGGATCCCAGTAATTTTAGACCAATATCAGTCTTACCTGTACTTAGTAAAATTTTTGAGAAGGTCATACTCAATCAAATGCTTTCACACTTCAATAGAAATAACTTACTACATGACCATCAATTTGGTTTCACGAAAGGGCGCAGTACAACGGATGCCGGGACTGCACTTTTAAAATACATCTTTTGCGCGTGGGAAAAATCTGAAGATGCTATTGGTATCTTCTGTGATCTATCCAAGGCATTTGATTGCGTAGATCATAGCACATTGTTGCTAAAACTTGAACATTACGGTGTTAAGAATAATTCACTTAAACTACTTAGGTCATATTTGGAAAACAGGATTCAAAAGGTACAAGTAAACAGGACGAAATCACTGGGATCTGTTGTCAAAATTGGCGTACCTCAAGGGTCCATATTAGGGCCATTTTTATTCCTTATTTATATTAATGACCTTCCTTCTGTGGTGAAGAATCTGTCAAAGATTGTGTTATTTGCTGATGATACTTCATTAATATTCAATGTAAGTAGGAAATCACAAAATTATAACGAAGTCAACGATGCACTTGGACAGATTCATGCATGGTTTACTGTTAACAATCTAGTCCTAAACGCCAAAAAAACTAAATGTATTAAATTTGCACTACCAAATGTAAGGTCTACTTCACATAACATAGTATTGAATAATGAGCCATTAGATTTTGTAAATAGTACAGTTTTCTTAGGGTTAACACTAGACTCTAAACTTCAATGGGGCCCTCATATAACGGCTCTTTCTGGTCGATTGAGCTCGGCTGCATATGCTGTTAGAAAAATCAGACAACTTACTGATGTAGCTACTGCAAGGCTGGTTTAATTTAGCTACTTCCATAGCATTATGTCTTATGACATACTGCTTTGGGGCCGAGCAGCTGATATACATTCAATATTCGTTTTACAAAAGAGGGCTATAAGAGCAATTTATTGCCTGAAGACTCGTGATTCCCTGAGAGAACTGTTCAAGGAAATCAACATTATGACAGTGCCATGCCAGTATATCTATGAAAATATAATGTATGCTAGAAAGAACATTCATCAATTACCAAAAATTTGTGACAGGCATAATTTTAATACTAGAAATAAGCATAAAATTGATCAACCATATACTAGATTAACTAAAGTCAATACATCTTTCGTTGGTCTGTGTATACAATACTACAACAAAATACCTGACAATATAGTGCAATTACCTGAGAGAAAGTTTAAAGAATGTGTAAAGCAAACGTTATGTAAAAAAGCTTACTATAGATTGGATGACTATATGAATGACAAAGAGGTATGGTGCTCTGATATTCCAGCGAAACACAAGAAACACGTTGTAAAAAGCCGACTCTTAAAGTAGGCCGTGCTGCAGTGGTTTCTTGCCGTTTCTTTTACGCTGCCATAGCACGATCCGAAACGGCGTAGACTCGCTCTATTTGCATTGTATTCTGCATGACATTCAATAAGTATTCTGTAAAGAATCTACATTGAATAAAATTATCTGAATCTGAATCTGAATCTAAAGAACAAGTACGAGCAAATTCAGTTAGGGTGTCATAGGTGTCATCATGGACAAATATGATAAAAGTGTCATTTGCGATTTCATCCTACGCACTCGCACATGGACAGGTTGCCCGTACCAACTTGTCAACGTATTCTCCACTGCAAAATTCATTAATTAAAAAAGCATATTCTGTATGAAAGATTGATAAAAGTACAGGAAACAAGGGAAGTATTTCAAGACCTTAGCAGGTGGAAGACTGAGGTCTCTGCCTACCCCGATAGGAATCAATTTTCTTAGGTGTCATGCGCCTTACTTGTTTCGGTCATATACGAGTATTGCTGACGTATTTGTGATATTTTTTAAACATATAGAACGATCAACTAATCTGGTACCGAGTTGGTTTCGCCTGGTTGGTTTAGTTTATTTATTATTTATCCAAACGAGGAGTCTAGGGTCAGTAGCTTCCAAGTAAAAGCGATTTTAAATTTGACAGACCAAAATAAAGATCTCGACGAGATCTATCACTTTTCCGAACATACAAGTAGTGTAGGGTCAGTAATTTTGAGTAATTTTGGTGGTTTAAGATTTTACAGCTGTCAAGCGAAATAAAGATCTCAAAGTAGTCTAGGGTTAGTAGTTTTTTTAGTTATAGCGATTTTTAGTTTGACAGCTGTCAACCGAAATAAAGACATCGACGAGATCTATCATTCATCCGAACGTAAAGTAGTCTAGGGTGAGTAGTTTTTGAGTTATGGTGGTTTTAGATTTGACAGCTGTCAACCGAAGTAAAGACCTTGACGAGATCTATCGTTTGTCCGAACGTGCAAAAGTCTAGGGTGAGTAGTTTTTGAGTTATGGAGGTTTTAGATTTGACAGCTGTCAACCGAAATGAAGATCTCAACGAGATCTATTTTTTGCCCAAATGCTCGTTCATTTTAAAGAGACTGCATGGAAAATATTTTTTTTGTACTTAATAGAAAAGATATCCATACATGAAAACTAGTTTGTTTCGAATACTAGTGCAGTAGGTCGAGGGGGAATAACGACTTCCCCGTCCACCTACCAGAGCGACACTCCAGTAGGAGGACGCGGCAAGCCCCACAATTACCTGTACGAATGTAGATGTAGTGGATGTATGTGTGTGCCTGAGTGTGTTTTTGTGTGCTTGTGATGTGTGTGTGTAGTGTAGGATGTGTGTGTGTATGTTGATATAGTGCTCTTTAAGAAGTGGCAGTATCAACACGGTTGCCTCAACAAATCCTGGCACTTTTGGCCTGATTTTATTTTATTACTGAATGAAAATTTATTTTGCATTTACTGAGAATTCTAATAAATTGACCCTGGTTGACCTTTACAGACTTCTTTTTCATAGTAACAAGAGAATAGAATATTTCGTAAAAAAGGTACAATATTTCGTAAAAAAGGTACATGAAAATTTCTGTTTCTTCTATAACATGTATGGTCGGCTCGGTTAACCCCATAGAATATAATGTTCTTTATCGATAAGAAGATCAAATGGAATGATAAAAGTTTATGTGCAAATTGACATTTTTCTTATTGCCTGTACATTTTTTATAAAATCTGTGAATGTAGATCAAAATATCTCTAAAAGTTAGGGTTAGTCTCTGTACTAAGTTTTCTTATAGCTATAATGCTTATAGTAGCTGCCCTGTGTACCCCATCTTAACTTTTCGTCGTGTATAATAATATGAAAAATGAGTTTAAGTGTTGGCGTACTATAGCAAATATTATTAAGCTGTCTAGAACCTTCAAATGGCATAAGTTTCAATTCATTACTCATTATCGTAAGTAAGTTTTGTATTTTTTTGCCAACCTAAAATAAGGCCGACTCACGAATGTGCCAGGATTTGGCGAGGCAACCCTGTTGATTTTGCCCCTTCTTGAAGAGCTCTATCAGTTGTAATAAGTACCTACTTGGTAATCGATGAGGTAATTTTTGTCATTTTTGACCACCTTAAAATCAGGCCGACTTCCGAATGTGCCAGGATTGAGTGAGGCAACCCTGTTGATTTAGGCACTCCTTGATGAGTACTATCGAATGTACTATGTACCTATTTGGTATTCGATGAGGTAATTTTTGCCCAAAAAATGACAAGTTTTTTGCCCACTGTACGAAACCTGCCAAGTTGCGCCCAGGCAACCCTATTGATTCGGATACAACTTTTTAACGTGCACCACCCTAGATAAGTCGCATCTTGGTAATCGATGAGGTAGGGTTGACGACCACGCGCTCTCCGTCTATCAGCTGTTGGCTGATTATATACGGTGACTTTAAATTAGTTCTTATAGAAAAAGGTATGAATGTAAGTATTCATGATACTGAACAACTTTCCCCAAGGAACATGTGTCGAAATACGAAAATCAAGTTTAGACCTCCTATAGAAACTGCATCAGCTGATAGCGCATATTTTGTATGGGAAGTCAAACTCGGTTTTTCGTATTTCGACCTATGTTTCTTAGGAAAAGGTGTTCAGTATTATGAGTACATGCATATCTTTTGCTATCAAGAACTAATTAAAATTCATCCTATATAAAAAAATTACATATTTTAACGACAGTCAACTGACTTTATGACCAAAGCTTTATTTTACTGATGATGGAGAAAAAGTTGAGTTGGATGGTTAGGTTATTTGGATTGGGTGGTGGCTGGGTAGTCTTCCGGAGTGTGGGAAGGTTTAAATGTTGAGGTTCGATGTTAGATTGAGTTGGATTGCAGAAAATGTTTGAATCGATCATTTGAGTTGGATGTTTGAGAGCCAAATATTCTGTTTACTTGTATGAAGGCTGAAGCGAGGACGTAATATCCGTCCTTAATTGTGCCCATGAGTCTCGCTCTGGATGCTATAACTTTCAAGTTTTAGTTCGGGCATAAAGCTAATGGTAGGATGATATTTGGTTTGGTTCGACGGTTACATTGGATTGTGTGGATAGTTTGGTTGGCGGTTAAGTGAGGTGGCTTAAATCTTTGGACGGGTTGGCTGGTAAAATTGTTTAGGTGGTTATGTTTAATGCTTACTTGTGTGAAGGCTGCATACAGACAGCTATGACGTAATCTCCATCTCTATTAGTGCCTGTGGATCTCGCTCTCGATGCTATGACCTTCGCCAGGGCATTGGTTCTGTCGTGAAGCTGCTCGTAACTTAGTTGGGTTGTTGTGGTTTCGTCTGGAAACAGGTTTTATTTTATGTAAAATTGGCTGGTGGACACAGAATCTACAGGCATGGCGCATAACTGAGTAGCTTCTTGCGATAGTGAGGCGCTGCGGGAGAGCTGTGGTGATATTATTGAAGTAAGGAGATTTGATTTAGATCCGGATCATGACGCTTCAAAAATGTTTTTTTAAGTCATATTTATCTCCAAACCACCACTTTTCCTTTCCCTTTCCTCTCACACTTTCTTTAATCTAGGTTTGGGTCTGGTTTGCCATCTGGGTTGCAGAGGTCAGATGGTAGTCGCTCTGTATAAAAACCAGTGCCCTGGTTAAATCCCCTAGGTTAGGGTAGCCCACTCCGAAAAACCATAGGTAAAAATGGAATAAGACTAGGACAATAATGAAGTGAAAGTTGGTAGTAAAGTTGGTTGGTTGGTTGTTTGGTTGGTAGTTGGTTGGTTGATTGGTAGTTGGTTGGTTGGTTGGTAGTTGGTTGGTTGGTGGTTGGTTGGTTGGTTGGTGGTTGGAGTGGTTGGTTGGGTGGTTGGTTGGTTGGTGAAGTAGTTTAATTTGGTAAAATCGCAAGTGTCTATTATTATCAAATCAACTGAGCGTTGAGTAGATAAGGTCACTTTTTGCGCGTCGCCTCTGGGTCAAAATCATTTCGACGACCTTGCCCTTGTGTCGTTTCTTTGTTTGCTTTATTTAGATCTACATTTAAGTCGGCTTTATTTTTAGGGTTCCGTAACCAAAAAGGTGCCAACGGGGCCCTATACTAAGCCGACCGCGTCTGACTGTCTGTCCGACCTTTAAAGGGACCTCTAACAACAAACAAAACAATAACAATGAAAAGTTAAAAAATGGGGGGGTCCCCATTTAAGAAACAGTTTTATCGTGAAAATGGGAACACTTAATACAAGCGTGAAAACTGGTATGTTTATAGTGCATAAGCTATAGAAAAACAACAAATAATAAAACCGGCCAAGTGCGTGTCGGGCCACGCGTAAAATAGAGTTCTGTAGTTTTTTATCGCAAAGCAGGTTTTGATTAAAACTTTCATAACGATTTTATCATAAACTTTTTACCTCCTAATGCTCAGCGAGGTCCTAGCGCCTGATTGCTTTTGCTATTTTTTTTGCAAATTTTTCGCCTATAGCTCATTAATCCTTCTTAGCTGTGATAGTTTCCTTTTTAATTTCATCATATACACTACTACTGTGATTTTTTTTACATTTCCAATAACAACCGTTTAGAAGGCAGGGGGGGGGACACTCTACTCCAACCAAAAATTGCGCTTTCAATTTTAATATTTCGCAATCGGATCTCTAAATCGAAAAATTATATTAACAGACTCTCTTCGCATCCACAAAATTCATATAATAAATACTATCGCCTTAAAAAAATTACACGAGCTTAATAAAAAAAATATGGAAGTAAATATTCTAAAATAAAACTATTGTATGTATAGATAATACGTGATCTGATTACATCAAGTTACGGATATTACATTTTCTTTGTTACTGTACCTTGGTTTGGTATTAGATTCCATCAAGGAATATAGATGTTAAAATAGAGATAGGTACAGTCAAGAGCCGGTCAAGCTTAACACTCGCTGCGTGATTTTAGCTCTTATGACTATTGAAATAAGAATTAAACTAAGTCCAGTATGTCAAGATTGTCTTGACAGTTTGTCTTAAGCCTCTGTGGTATAGCGGTTAGACGGCTCGGCTCTCGATCCGGCGGTTCTGGGTTCGATTCTCGGGGATATTGTCAAACAAAAATTCTTTTGGTTAAGACATTGCAGGATGAATCACTTGATTGTCCGAAAAGGACGTCACGGATATAAGTCACGGATATAAGGGGATCGCACTATTTCGTGAAATCGGAGCCTATACTGGAGGGAACCAAAAGACATGGGTTCTGAAATTGTGGCAGACACAAACGTAAACTCACCAGCAACAAATTCTAAATTCCTTGCTTAAACTAAACTAAATTTGACAGTTCTAAAAGTGTTGCTGCGTCTTCATTACCCCCTATTGGCTGAAAACAATTTTAGAACTGTCAAATTTAGTTTAAGTTTGTGTCTGCCAGAATTGACCCCATTTCCAATGTCAAAAGGCTAACGGACCTAAAATGCACCAGTAATCTCTCAATTTTCCATTGCCCGCCGTTTGTAAACAAATTATTCGATTTGTCTGCGACATAGGTACTACCACAGAACAACAATAGGGCCACTCCGCCTGCGCGCTTACCCCCCCATAGAAGCGAAGATAGTAAAAAAAAATAGTTCCATATTCATGATGACGAGGTATACTATCCAATTTATGTGTATGCGCATATTTTGAATGCACATCATAAACACATTCGTTGCCATAGAGACGCTGTCACTGGTTTATTGCATCTTACTCTCTCGCAATAATGGTACTATGTTTATCGTACTCAAATGACGCTAGTAGTGTGGGTGCGGAAAACGTGTTAGTTTTAGTAAATAGTGACATAAACAATCCGTCTCTAGATGTAGAGCAAGACGCATGGACTTCAGACCTCTGTGGGTACCAAGGAGGTTTTACTACGCTTCGCTTTAGCGTAGCGTGGGTTAAAACCTCCTTGGTGGGCACTACTTACCAGAATAAACAAGTGCCGGTCTGTCGCTGCGTACCCCCGCCAGGTGTCGAGGTAGCGGCGCCACCGGTACGGACACTCTATTCCCGCGGACCACAGATAGTCGAGGCAGGGAACCCATAGTGGATCACTGTAACAAAATATAGGACATTAATGTGGGAAATTTAAAAACCAATTAAGATGCAGCTTGCTTGTATGGAGCTTTGCATTTATGGAATTTATAGGTAGTTTTTAGGATTCCGTAGTGAAGAACCCTTATAGTTACTTCATTGTAGGTAAGTCAAGTTTCTCCCACCCCCTGCTAGCTAAACGGTTGTTATTAGAAATGAAAAGAAAATCACAGTAGACTAAACTAAAAGTAAAGCTTTCACAGCTAAGTACCTATAGGCCTTACAGGTTTACGAGTAAAAGTCTAAAAACTTAGCAGTCAGGTGCTGGAACTCGCTGGGCGATAGTGTAACAACACACGCGGACGCGGAGAGTTCCACTTCATAGCTCGCAAAGCTTTTTAAGGTATCATGAAACATATGGCATAATTTCCATTTGCCCCGTGTGGTGCCGGCAAATAATAGTACCAACCCTTACATACCCGTGGGTGTCGTAAGAGGCGACTAAGGGTTATAAACTGGAGGATGGGCAGCAGCATCCTCCTTTGTATATAACATCTTACTTACTGCGGTCACCTACAACCGCGGTCCATGGTGCCAGCCGTAGCGCTAACAAGCGAGGTGACTATGGTACTTCCCGTCCACATTTTTCCAGCTAAAGCTAGAATTCTGGAGGGAGCTCCCCTGTCCTGTAGTGGACGTTTCATGGGATGTTATTATGATGATAATGATGTTAGGTATGCTTGACAGATTTTCCGCGTCGGTATTTTCGCAGGTTTGTCGCCACACTTAGAAGAAGAAATATTATATTTTTATTTATTTTATTTATAATACCAGCCAAAAGTGAGTCTTACTCCTGCATCAAGGGTTCCGTACCACCACACAAATATAATTAAACGTTTTTAGGGTTCCGTACCTCAAAAGAAAAAAACGGAACCCTTATAGGATCACTTTGTTGTCCGTCTGTCCGTCTGTCTGTCTGTCTGTCTGTCTGTCTGTCTGTCAAGACCCTTTATCTCACGAACGGGTAAAGGTATCAGGTTGAAATTAATACCATATATTAGGATCCATGAACCATACAAGATCTGAAAATTTAAATTTTTTACAACGACGCAATTTAAAGATATGGCATTTTATGTCCTCATCTCCATACATTTATTCAAAAATGAAAAACCTACAGGGTACTTCCCGTTGACCTAAAATTATGAAATTTGGCAAGAAGCTAGGTCTCACAGTACAAATAATGGTCTTACTGTCTCAAAGTCTAAAATCATTAAATATTACAACTTTTTTCACAACTAATGATAACCAATTGTGGTGAGCTCCCGTTTCAAGAACATTCATATAAGAGAGGGGTCAAGTTGGATGGTTGCTGAGGCGATTTTTGTTTTAGTTCTATTTAAAAACGGGAACACTTACAAACTTGAAAATCCGTATGTTTGTAGGGCATAGGCTATAAAATAACAACAAATAATAAAATTTGGTCAAGCGCGTGTCGGACTCAAAAAATCTAGCACATTAACTTACTGAAATTTCAACTAATACAATTATGTTTATGTGGTGGTACGGGACCCTCAGTGCGCGAGTCCGACTCGCACTTGGCCGGTTTTTTTTTGTGGTAGTGTCAAGATTTTTCGCACAACCTGTTAGTGTCTCGTGAACTAATTTTAATGTAGGTATACTCGTACTATTAGGAAGTACCACTTGTTTTTGTTGGAGTTCTGGAGGGAGCTCCCTGTCCTGCAGTGGACGTTTCGTGGGATGTGATGACTATACTATTACTATGATACGATCGGGACCAAGGGCGGATTCTCGTATTTGAGGCCAAGATTCACTTTGGTTCCTTGCCCCAGATGAGTACGTAAGTAATTACTATCACAGAACTTCCTGTTCGAGGTCATAATGTTCACCCGCATAAATCTGTCGAGTTTTGAGCGAGTGGAAGTACCAGGAATAGAACTCCGAAGAAACGGGTGTCTTCAAGCTGTTCCGCGACGAACTGCACGGCTCGAAAAAAATCCGCGCTTTCTGGGGCCAGCATGCTACGAGAAACTACCTGCTGACATAAAAGATGAACCCTCTGACGAAACTTTTAGGCGCCGACTGAAGGATTTTTTATTCGATAAAGTACTTTACTCTGTAAAAGAGTATATTAGTTTTATTAAATAAGTTTTGACATAGAAAGACATAATATAAATATTTAATGTTAAAATCAAAGCAATCTTGTAATTCTATTGACATTTATATTTTGTCATTTCCATTTTACAATTAATTATTTCAATACTTTTTTAGTATTGTTTATTATTTATTAGTTTACTATGACATTTACATTTATTTTGACATTGAATATTATTATTATTACTATGTTTCTTTTCTGTAGCTTTTGACATGTTTGTATTTTGTTTTATTATCTTTATTTTACATTTTTGACGATCATATTATTCACTGACATTTGAACAATGTATATGTACTTTTGTATCTGATAATATGAAATAAATAAATCTAATCTAATCTAATCTTCGACAATGTATTAATATTTTGTGTTTTTAGTTCCATGGACTCTACACTGATCCACCCATAGCTGCCGTTATTCATAATCTAAGGATCCACCGAATCATACAGCGCCATTAATTGAAACGGCGTTAGTCAAATTACAACTAGACAGTCGATAATTGACTTAACATGTCTTCTGAAGCACGGAACTATCTTACCATTCAGACAATCAGGTCTCAATCTAACCAAACTGGGGAAGTTTCACAAAGTGAATTTTGTTTGGCTGTGTCCTCGCCTGAAATCAAACCCAGAACCTTAGGATCGTGAGCCGAGCGCTCTAACCCATAGAATACACGAAACAGAGTTTGTTTCATGTATTCTATGCTCTTACCACTAGACAAGGCGGCTGTTAAGAAAAATTTGATGAATTGTGCTTGTAAATCCTTGCATTGTTTGTCACGTATTTTACCTACCTATGTGCACTTATTCCATAAAAAAAAATCACGAACAATACACGAATAAGCCCTATCAATCTGTCAATCTGTAACGAATGAATGTCCTAGAAGTCTGACAGCACGATAACAACTCAATAGGCCGGATATAGACCGGACGGATCGCTGGAATTATTCAATCAATGTCCACTTGCGCAGGAGTTTAACCGCCACTGCGCACAGTCTGGACTCTTTGACGGCCTGGCCCGCCTGGCCATTGACCAGCTAAATATACATGCTGTAAAATAAAGTTATAGTACTATCATACAGTGTCCCGTGTGGTGCCGGCAAAGAATAGTACCAACCCATACATGCTCGTGGGTGTCGTAAGAGGCGACTAAGGGTTATAAACTGGAGGATGGGCAGCAGCATCCTCCTTTGTATCTTACATCTTAATTACTGCGATCACCTACAACCGCGGTCCATGGTGCCAGCCGTAACGCTAACAAGCGAGGTGACTACGGTACTTCCCCTCTACACTGTTCCAGCAAAACCTAGAATTCTGGAGGGAGCTCCCTGTCCTGTAGTGGACGTTTCATGGGATGTTATGATGATGATGATGACTATCATACAGAACGGACACTCTCCGCCCCCCGTACAATCTACCCCACACCCTCGCGTGCATTCGCCCGCGAGATGCTCATTGCTCGTGGTCTTTCTGAAAGGTCTTTTGTACTGAATATACGAGACTACACGACTAGACTTTAAGGGCACTGCATGTTATCCTACGTCATCTAGTACACGAAATTTGCAACATTGTAGCGATAGTAGTGGCCTAGTAGGTCCACAAAACGTTGGTTTGCCAATCCGAAACCTGGCAGGTTTTGTATAGTTGGAGAGAAAAGTGGTTAAATGACAGATTACACGAATGAAATCTATTCATAGAAATAGAAGGTACCTATATAAGTAAAAACCAACAGGTCTGCCTTGCATCCTCTTGGCAGTTTCGCCAGTCCGACCAAATTTGTGGTCCAATAACATCCGACCACATTTATGGTCCGACTAGCGAAACTGCCAGTAGGATGCAAGGCAGACCTGTTGTTTTTTACTTATATAGGTACCTTCTATTTCTACGAATAGATTTCATTCGTGTAATCTGTCATTTAACCACTTTTCTCTCCAACTGTACAAAACCTGCCAGGTTTCGGATTGGCAGGCCAACGTTTTGTGGACCTATTAGGCCACAACTATCGCTACAAAGTTGCAAATTTCGTGTACTAGATGACGTAGGATAACATGCAGTGCCCTTACGGTCTAGACCTTCCAATTTCAAATTCGCGGTCGATGTATGTAGTGTTCAAGGTGTGGCATAACCGTGACGTAGACGGCGCAAGCCAGAACAGAACAGTATTTCTATCTTTCAGTTTCCTTCGTAATAAAAAGAGAGGGAAGACGCCTTCTGCCCTATTCTGCGCCATCTGCGTCTCATCTTACGCACACCCTTACTGTCCTTTTTAATTTAGAATATTACATCAGCCTCCGTGGTCTATGAGTGATGATCTTGTGTGAAATGTACCCTTAATATTTAATAGTACGAGAGCGGACTGCAAAATCCTTAAGACATCAAATACCACGATGGTACCCATAAGTGTTAGTTTAGAATAGAATAGGCTTTTTAAATCTTCAGGATTGCCTCAGCATCCTGGAAAGTTTTGTGTAGAAGATTTTTAAAAGTATTTTGTTGTTTTTTTATTTGTACAAATTACATCATTTGTTAGGGTTGCTACACACTTGTTTGGTTATTTTCATACAACAGACAACTCAAGTTCTAAGAAAACCAAAACCGAACCAAACATGCCGAATACAACATTTGTGTAGCAATAGACCTATCACGTTAGACAAAGGTCATTAAGAAGCGTGGAAAAAAACTAAATTATCTCTTTACAGTCAGGTAGATTTGAGACTGAATTTGTTCAGGTATTCGACAACCGTGTTTTTAGAGTTCCGTACCTCAAAAGAAAAAACGTAACCCTTATAGGATCACTTTGTTGTCCGTCTGTCTGTATGTCTGTCAAGACCCTTTATCTCACGAACTGGTAGAGGTATCAGGTTTAAATTGATACCATATATTAGGGTCTATGAACCACACAAGATCTGAAAGATTAAATTTTTTTCAACGGCGCAATCAAAAGATATGGCTTTTAATGTCCTCATCTCCATATATTTCTGCAAAAAAGCAAAACCTACTTCCCGTTGACCTAAAATTAAGAAATTTGGCAAGAAAGTAGGTCTCAAAGTACAAATAAAGGGAAAAGTCTTAAATCATTAAATATTACAACTTTTCTCACTACTAATGGTAACCAATTGAGGTGAGCTCGCGTTTCAAGAACATTCATATAAGAGAGGGGTCAAGTTGAATGGTCGCGGAGACGATTTTTGTTTTAGTTCTATTTAAAAATGGGAACACTTACAAACTTCAAAATTGGTATGTTTATAGTGCATAAGCTATAAAATAACAACAAATAATAACATTTGGTCAAGCGCGTGTCGGACTCAAAAAATCTAGCACATTAACTTACTGAAATTTTAGCTAATACAATTATGATTATGTGGTGGTACGGAACCCTCAGTGCGCGAGTCAGACTCGCACTTGGCCGGTTTTTTTATCAATTAGGTCAATAAAACTATTTAATGGTGTAATTTTCATCTTGGTACTCAAAGACGTATTCATTCTAAATTTTCAACTCAATATATTTCAGGTTTGCTCATGCAACTCTGAAGATTTAAGGAAACTATTTACCCATTCTAAACCACCATAAATTCCAATCGATCGTCGTGATGTTGTATGATGACGTACTCGACGACCTAAAGTTTTTACAGTCCGCTCTCGAACTATAAAGTAAGGAGCTTTTTCCACACCCACACGACATCAAACACGGAAATGATGCAAGAAGGACAAGTTTTTAAACAATGCGAGAAATCTGCAACAAACAAAGATCTTTGAAATACCAACGTACTTACAACGACAATGTAAATGCAGAGATGCACTTGATGTAAAGAAACTGCTTTCTTGCATCATTATTTATTTAAATGCTTTTTAAGATGTTTCAAGGTGTACTATATACAGCTTTATTCATTTATTTGTTAATTAATCAATAACCCTGCAAAGAATACTAAACCGCGCTAAACTTATAAATACCGTTGTACGTATAGTAGGTACTTATCTAGTCCCTGTGAATACCATGATGCAGTGACATTTATGTATCATTGGATGTAAATTGCAGAAAAATGAAGCTGTAAAAAAGTTTCTGTCCTTTTTCAGCGTATAACAAAAAACAAAGACGGCTTCACATTTAGACCTGAAAACTAAAAGTGGTTGCTAGAAAAGTTGTGCTGTGAGACCTAAAAAAAAGATATCTTGAACCAAATAATATTATTTAAGTTAAGATCTTTTGGGTTTTCGATATAAGGAAACTCGAAAACGTCTTAGATTGAGAAATAAAAGGTTTTGTATTATAGTTTTCCGTCCAAGAACTAAATTTCTTATATCAATTTTCAACTGTTATCTTATTGTAAAAACTAAAAGCTATCACAACAAAAACCAAACTTACTTGATTGAAGCATCTATCACACCAAGAATGAAACTAATTTAAATAAGACATTTAAAGCTCTTTTTTCAAAAAGCTAAATGTGTTACCCCAAGAAGGAAACTAATTTTGTTGAAAAATTTAAAGCTCTTTAAAAATAAAAACTAAAATAAGAAAGCTCTTTTAAAAAAATCCTTTTTTATCTCTTGTTTTTTCTTTTTATTCCTCTTCTTCTGCTCTCTGCCAGCATTTTTGATATTAGATCTTTTTATTTTTTAACTATTCTCTTTCTACATTTGTTTCCATATCTATTATTTATTAATGTTATCATTAACTATAACATCATTATATCATATCAACTATTATAATTTACCAAATGTCCTGGGGGTGGCTGGATTCGAACCCGCGTCCATCGGTATCGTAGTCCCTCGCTCTGACCATTAGACCACAGGCTTAGTTAGCAAACTAATCGAAAATTTGATACCGTTCCGTCTTTGACACGGTATCTTGTACCCAGCAACAATTATTTGAATTAATATCGCCTTAACTCTTTATTGCATATCTAACTAGGTCTTGAGCAAAACAACAACTATCTCATACTAAGCAAAATGTTATTTGCCTTAATATAGTCTTAACTCTTCATTGCTTACCTGACTAGTGCTTGAGCGAAACAGCAACTATCTTATACCAAGCAACATATTATTTGCCTTAACATTGTCATAAATCTTTATTTAATATTTTTCATAATTCTTAGGCGAAACGATTTATTTTTCCAATCGATCAACATTTTACTTGCTTTAAGATTTTTTCATTGTTGATGTAAAAAATAAATGGTTTTAATTCAAAACATCAATTTCAAACCTAGTAATACAATTCTTATTAGAAGAAATTCTCTCTTGAATTTTAAGAATTCGGCATTTTTAATACGTTAGAGTGATCATTTTACTCTAAGACATTTAACTTTATAATCAAGCAATATCAGTTGAGACATATTGCGTTCTTGTTTTAAGAGATCATTTTTTTCTGTGTAGCATTTTACCAAACATGATTCTAGGTTTTGGTTCGGTTCATGTTGGTTTTGGTTGATTGGTTTGTGTTTTTTTTTTATTTGAATTGGTTTGGACATAAATAGCCGTATTTTTTGTTTGTGTTGTTTTAGAAGTTTGAAATTTTCACATTATCAAGGGCCTATAGACGCTAACATTTAATATTAATTTCAATTTAATATCTTCACCCGTTCGTGCGAAAAAGGGTCTTAACAAACAGATAGATTGACGATAAGGATTTCATTTTTTTTTGGGGTACGGAACCCATAAAACAGATATCCAAACCAATTGTCATAATTTAAACAACAGCAATGTGTAAATCAAAACTGAGACCATTGAAAATATATGCAGTGCTTCCTCTAACTACAATAGACTAGAAAATGTGTCACAGGTTTACTTAGATTAAATTTTAATTAAGGACTTAGGTCTTCAATTTTCATCATTTACAAAATAATTAGCAATTTCGAACCTCCTTGCTTCGCTCGGAATATATACCTTGCAAATTTATTTTACTATGACATCTGCCAACATGTCCCAAATTTAAATGTCACATCATCAATGATCGCTACGAAATTAAAACGTAGTGATTTACCTCCTGTCTGTAGAAAATATTCCAAATAATCCGTCATATTCATAGAACGACCGAATTATTTCTTTAGTCTTCCTTCTATTTCCTTTATTTTTCTGTGTTAATTAGCTTGTAAATGCAATATTAGCATTTTTTTTACAAAGCTCTAACACGGAATCGAAATTACCAAAAACAGGCCGCTGTTTTTTTTTTTTGCGATGAGCAATTTTTTTTAAGACAAAGGCATTTTAAAAGAACCTAATAATATTAAAATCACTTTAATTTGCACAAATTGCATCCGTTATTTAAGTAATCAAGATTTAATTCAGCCGGTCTATAGTTATAAAAACGTATTTTTAATTTGTTCTTTGTTAAGTAGAAAGAAATAAAACGATGTTTTTTTTTCGTGTCGCTTTAAATAGAGTCTGCTTAAATCTTCTTTTCCAGCCTGCTTTTGTCCACTGCTGGATAGATATAGACTTTCGAAGCAAATTCGTTTGATTTAAAAATTATTATTTACTTTGTATGACACGTTAAGCCGACCGAATTACTTTAGAAAGGTTAAAAAAAACTGCTAAAACACAAGCAGAATCTGTTTAATTTTTTGTATGTAACAAGTGAGCAAGCGAGCTTATGGGTCACCTAACTGTAAGTGGTCACCACTGCCCATAGCGCCCACTGTCTTATTAGTAGTATAATTGACACTAACGAGACAGCAAAGCGCGTTGCCCACCCTGAGAACTAAGATGGTATGTCTCTTGTGCCAGTAATTTCACTGGCTCCCTCACCCTTTGAACCGAAACACAGCAGTGGAAACACAGCTGCTTTACGGCAGAAACAGGTTAAGAGGGTGGTACTTCCCCAGACGGGCTTTGCACAAAAGCCCTACCACCTTCAAATTTAATTACTATCTATACAGGGTGTAAGGGACAGGTTGGCAAATATTGAAAGGGCATGATCAGTCAACGTAACTGAACAACTTTCAGCGAACAAAACTTTCAGGAAATGAAAAAAACATCGGCCTCTCCATACAAAATTGCAAACTTGGTTGGACAGTTTGTATGGAGAAGCTGATTTTTTTTTCATTTCCTGAAAGTTTTGTTCGCTGAAAGTTGTTCAGTTACGTTGACTGATCATGCCCTTTCAGTATTTCCCAACCTGTCCCTTACACCCTGTATTAGAAAGGTTTTGATAAAAAAAACTGCTCCAAACACGAGCAGACTCTGATTTATGTCACCAATTACAATAAATAATGTAAATAGAAAATCAAGGCGCGTGACAACCTTTCGTGGACGTAATAATCGATCAAACTTGGTATTTTACGGTCACCTCCCCGACTATTATTTCATAATTATTAAAAGCGTGCTCGTGATTACAGGTAATAAATAATGGAAAAATCATTTGATCATTTCAATCATTTGAATGAAAGATTTATTTTAATAAAAATCAGTTGGGGTGTAGGAGGGTTTCGCTTACACGTTGTATAGCTCCACCACCGGCTCAGGTTGTCTTTGTATCTCCCAACCTGGGTGCGCAAGGGTTTTCCAGGCTAGCTAGGAAAGTTTATGTCCAGATAGTTTTTTGTTGAGCAGAGTTGAGCAGGTAGAACTCGTTACGCCACAAGCCTACCCTGGATTTTGAGCAGCAGTGTTGTTGCAGGAGTGATATATTGGAGAGACAGAGACACGTATCGCTCCGTCCTGCTCTCACGCATAGCTCTGTTTTCAACAGTAAGCGTTTTTTGCGTTATTCGCTGGCTGGATGAAGCTGACAAAAACCTGCGCTATCTTCAAGCTCGCGCAGGCGCTTTCTTGTGTCGAAGGCCAAGATCCTCTTTGGGTCGCTGAGTCATCGCAGTAAGCAAGTTAAAGTAAGGCCACCGTAATAGGTCCGTTCTGACAGCTACGAAAAATGTGTGACCTGAAAAAAACTAAAAAAAAAAAAATAACCCTTTGCGTTGGTGATAAGGAAACGTCAAAACGAACTTCTTACGTTGGCCCTACTTTAGTCAGCGTAAATTCAGCGTAGATATCTTGGCCTCCAATCATGAGACATCTAGCTACAAATTACACTGTAACGTAAGTACAATTAAGTAATTTCCAACCACAGTTTTATTATTAAACGTAACCTGATTCTCAAGGAGTAATTACATAATAATTATTGACAAGAATCCATTGACCCTAACGCTCATTAATAAAAATACATTTACACAAATAACATGTTTTTTGCAACGATCCGATTGAGATTAATGTTTTGACGTAAAGAATTATATCTATTTTAATAAGATTTAGAAGTTTATAACTATTTACTATTTAAATACAGTTGCATCGTAGTTTGCATCGGAATTTTAACTGACCGAGACTTCGCATATGCATACATATATGTTTTGCATTTTATCACTGAGATTCAAGATTCAGATTCAGATTATTTTATTCAATGTAGATTCTTTACAGAATACTTATTGAATGTCATGCAGAATACAATTCAAATAGAGCGAGTCTACGCCGTTTCGGATCGTGCTGTGGCAGCGTAAAAGAAACGGCAAGAAACCACTGCAGCACGGCCTACTTTAAGAGTCGGCTTTTTACAATGTGTTTCTTGTGTTTCGCTGGAATATCAGAGCACCATACCTCTTTGTCATTCATATAGTCATCTAATCTATAGTAAGCTTTTTTATATAACGTTTGCTTTACACATTCTTTAAACTTTCTCTCAGGTAATTGCACTATATTGTCAGGTATTTTGTTGTAGTATCGTACACACAGACCAACGAAAGATGTATTGACTTTAGTTAATCTAGTATATGGTTGATCAATTTTGTGCTTATTTCTAGTATTAAAATTATGCCTGTCACAAATTTTAGGTAATTGATGAATGTTCTTTCTAGCATACATAATATTTTCATAGATATACTGGCATGGCACTGTCATTATGTTGATTTCCTTGAACAGTTCTCTCAGGGAATCACGAGTCTTCAGGCAATAAATTGCTCTTAAAGCTCTCTTTTGTAAAACGAATATTGAATGTATATCAGCTGCTCGGCCCCAAAGCAGTAAGCCATAAGACATAATGCTATGGAAGTAGCTAAAGTAAACCAGCCTTGCGGTAGCTACATCAGTAAGTTGTCTGATTTTTCTGACAGCATATGCAGCCGAGCTCAATCGACCAGAAAGAGCCGTTATATGAGGGCCCCATTGAAGTTTAGAGTCTAGTATTAACCCTAAGAAAACTGTACTATTTACAAAATCTAATGGTTCATTATTCAATACTATGTTATGTGAAGTAGACCTTACATTTGGTAGTGCAAATTTAATACATTTAGTTTTTTTGGCGTTTAGGACTAAATTGTTAACAGTAAACCATGCATGAATCTGTCCAAGTGCATCATTGACTTCGTTATAATTTTGTGATTTTCTACTTACATTGAATATTAATGAAGTATCATCAGCAAATAACACAATCTTTGACAGATTCTTCACTACAGTAGGGAGGTCATTAATATAAATAAGGAATAAAAATGGCCCCAATATGGACCCTTGAGGTACGCCAATTTTGACAACAGATCCCAGTGATTTCGTTTTGTTTACTTGTACCTTTTGAATCCTGTTTTCCAAATATGACTTAAGTAGTTTAAGTGAATTATTCTTAACACCGTAATGTTCAAGTTTTAACAACAATGTGCTATGATCTACGCAATCAAATGCTTTGGATAGATCACAGAAGATACCAATAGCATCTTCAGATTTTTCCCACGCGCCAAAAATGTATTTTAAAAGTGCAGTTCCGGCATCCGTTGTACTGCGCCCTTTCGTAAAACCAAATTGATGGTCATGTAGTAAGTTATTTCTATTAAAGTGCGAAAGCATTTGATTGAGTATGACCTTCTCAAAAATTTTACTAAGTACAGGTAAGACTGATATTGGTCTAAAATTACTGGGATCCTTTTTGTCACCAGCTTTGAATAATGGAACTACTTTACTTTTTTTCATTAAGTCAGGAAAAGTACCATGATCGACACAATCATTGAATATAACAGCTAAATATGGAGATATAGTATCAATGATCGTACTGCAGACTTTTACTGACATTCCCCATAGGTCCTCAGTAGTTTTCATTTTAATACTTTTAAAGGCTTTAACAATTTCGTTAGGGGTGACATGATTGAACCCAAATTCAGTTTCGCAGGCGTCCACATTCTTTTGAAGTAAACCGCTAGCAAGTGAAGATGATGAATTGAGTGACTCTGTTGTTTTCAAAGGAATATTAGTAAAAAAGGTTTCGAATTCTTGAGCCACTTCTACGTTTGAACTAATGGTTCCGCGATTTGTATGAAGTGTGATTTGATTGTCACGCGGTTTCACTTTACCAGTTTCACTGTTTATAACATTCCATACAGCCTTAATTTTGTTATCAGCAGACTGTATTTTTTTCCGTAGGAAAAATGATTTTGCTTTTAAACAAACTAATTTAAACAATTTTGAATAATTTTTTACATATTCAATGAAAATGTCGTCATTTGAATAATTTCTTATCTCATATAATTCAAAAAGTCTGTCTCTACTTTTGCGAATACCAGCGGTAGCCCAGTCACTGAACTTGAATTTTACAATGATTTGCTTTTTCCTAATAGTGAAAATTTTACTGAATTCAGTATTAATCAATGTGAATAAATCTTCATATGAGTTATTAGGGTTGTTAGGATTATAATTGTGACAGGGCAGTTTTTCTAGTAACGTGTTTTTGTACTTTTCTAACCTGTCGTTCGTTAGACTCCTGGTTTCTATATCTATCTTCTGGGTTACTCGAGAATAATTAAAAGTAACACTTTGACCCGAGTGGTCCGACTGAAGCGAGTTTATGATACTTTTATCAAAATAATCGCAGTTACAAAATACGTTATCAATACAGGTAGCCGAGGATGACGTCACCCTAGTAGGTTCAAAAAATACATGCTCTAAATTATAACTTTTAAAAAGACTTAAAAGTTTGGTACTATAGGAAGTATTTTCTAAAATATTTACATTAAAGTCGCCACACACTACCGCAAACTTATTTACTTTGGTCACTATTTTTAAAACATCTTCCATTACTAACTCAAACAAAGAAAAATTTTGATAAGCGGGAGGTCGGTATACACATACTACAACATGCTTGTCCAGCTCAACACAAGAACGAATATTTAAGCTTTATAGACGAATACAAATACATGTACCTAGCAAAGATTTTGAAAACTACGCCGGCAGCGTTTTTCTTCCGTCAATGGTACCTAGCCGTTCTCTTTTAAAATGCTTTGCGCTCCTTAGTTGTCAAAAAAACGTCACCATGCTTAAAAAGTAAGTACAAATCTATGGGCCTAGATAAACTGACAATGCCAACGTGCTCCGGCTTAGCACGCTCCAGTTGTCAGTTTATCTAGGCCCATAGACTTTAAGCATGGTCCCGTTTTTTTGACAGCCGAGCAGTGCGACACATTTTGAAAGACAAGGATGGCTACATGTATTAGTGTATAAAGCTATCTCTGTCTAAAATATCAAAAACTTAATTTGTGAACTTGTTAAACATTTTCCTCCACTGACATTTTTTCGCGCTTGAAGGTGATAGATTAGATGACATAATTCCTCAAATAAAGTGACATTTCTCCGAGATATATTTTCTCTCGGGCAGCGTGCTAAGGCGGCTGCAGTGGCGCTCTGAGGCGCTACCACCGAACTCAATTGTTCTCTCTTTTCTTCTTGTATAGAATAAAAGAGAGAATTGATAACGATTGAGTTCGGCGGTAGTGCCTCTGGTCCATCTTTAAAAAAATTTTTTTTTTTTTTTTTATTATGTATGGGCTTACTCTTGACCTCGATCTAGCCTTGAGGACAGAGATGAGGTCGACGATTGAACGAGCTTGCCCAGAAGAAGCCTATTCACTCGCGACTTAAATAGATTCGGGTTATAAGAGCTCGGGAACACAGACGCAGGCAGAGAATTCCACTCCTTAGCTGTGCGCATTATAAAGGATGTTTCAAAGCGCTTTGTGCGAATGTGTGGAATATCAACCAGATATGGGTGATATCCTGCGGTGCGTCTGGATTCCCGATGGTAGAAGGGGGATGGCGGAATAAGCTCATGGAGCTCTTGGGCACACTCTCCGAAGTACAATCTGTAAAAGACCGACAGACATGCAAATATGCCAAGCCGCCTGCAATACCTCACTAAATTCAAGTTATATTTATGTTATAGTTATATCTTTTTATATTTTTTTTAAATAGCTTTCGACCAAAATCATAGTATGGTTCATTCTTCATTGCTCAAACAACGAGCTTAGATTTTAGATTTTGTTTATTCTCTTTTCAGTTCATATTTTTTTACACAGTCGGGTATTTTGTTTTTGGAAATATTTTTTTATTTAATACGTTTTAGTTTTATAGTCGAATTTTTTTTTTTATAATTTTTATTTTTTTTATACCGTATGACACTCCTACAATGAATACGTAAGCTGCGTTATTCATAATCTAAGATGAATACAAATCTGTAGAGCGCGACAGAAATCGACATATACAGGGTGTCCCAAGAAACCTGTACCAGCGAAGGTCTGCGGCCGAGGGCCACTAATACCTATCGATTGGACCTCCATGTATGTTCAGCGATTTTTTGTAGTTTTCGAGATATGAATTTTTTCGTTTAATTTTCAGTTTTTTTCAAAATTTTTGTTGATTTTAGCTAAAGTTTTTCTGAGACGTGATTCTTTAAGATTTTTTTTATTAGTATTATTGATAGAATGTGTGTTCGTCTGTTAAAATACTAAACATCCAAATTCTAACGACTAGTAGCTCAGAATTAGATCACAAAATTAAAATATCTGTTTGAGAGAAATTTTTACTTGATTTCAACTTGAAAAAAGAAAAATTACTTAAACCTGACTGATCATCTTTCTGATAATTTTTTTAAAACTTAATAGGTTCCTTAGCTCTAAAAATAATACAAAAAAGTTGGTACTTTAAAGGTAATTTTTACGCGAAAATGGGGTTCAAAGTTGATAAAGTTGAAATTTATTTCATGCCTTTTATAGGCTTTTCTCGCATTTTTGGTATTAATGTGGTGAATAATTATGAATAAATTTAATGCCACTACTTCAACGGGTGTTTTTTCCTATGAAACTGAACAACTTTCCCCAAGGAACCCATAGTCAAATCTCAAAAAAAAAATGGCTCTCCTGTACTAACTCGGTCATCTGATCGGCTAACTTAGTATGGGAAGTTGAAACAGCCCTTGAAGCGGTGGCACTCAATAAATAACCCTCCTGTTTAGAGGCAGTCGGGTAAAAACTAAAGACTTCAAAAATAACCCATTTTAAATAACCTTTTAGTTAAAAATAGTCGTAAGTACTAAAATAACGGTATAAAGTTACCTGTTAAAAGTTTCCTTGTACGTCATGTCTCAGTTGATTGAGTATTTAACTTGAGTACCTAAGACACAAATAACTTAAGACCTTAGCCGAAATTAAATTAGCGATTAAAGAGCCAGGGGTTAATTAATTACGTGTTTTATTTAGAAGGTTCCGTTACGTAAATAATTTACGATTATGCGGTGTGTCCTTGTGGTCTACTGTTTATTTTCGATATAAAAATACAATACTACTTAGACTTCATAACTTCGTTCACAGCCGGCTTAGCACGCTGGAGTTTTCAGTTTATCTAGGCCCATAGATTAAAAAACCAGTGTTGCTAATTTACTGACTTTAAGCATGGTTATGTTTTTTTGACAGCTGAGCAGTGCAACACATTTTGAAAGACAAGGACGGCTACATGTATTCGTGCTAAAGCTATCTTTGTCTAAAATATCAAAAACGCTATTAGTCGGTTTGCTTTTCTTCCACTGACATTTCTTCGCGTTTAGATGTGATAGATTAGATGACAATATTCCTCAATTAAAGTGACATGTCTCCGAGATATATTTTCTCTAGGGCAGCGTGTTAAGCCCGCTGGTTCACTGACAATAGAAAATATTGGTTGGATGAATTGCCAAATTGGCAGTGATTAGCATCCAACCAATATCCTACGCTATTGTCAAGAGACGTAGTTTTAAATTTGCATTTTTTAAATATGATCGTATCGATATATCGAAAATTGAGAGTAGACCACCTGGTAACGGACAGGAGCACGTCAAGCTTGACAAAGGAATATTCAACACTGGGTTTTGTACTGTACCGTTCTAATTTCAATCATCATTTGAGCTGGAGATCGAGTTCAAATGCTAACCTATTCATCTCATATTAAAAAACCGGTCAATTGCGAGTCGGACTCGCGCACCGAGGGTTCCGTACAAACATTTAGGTTTATTAGAAAAGTTAGGGACTTCGTGCACTAGCGGCCACGACCACGGCCAGTGGCCGCAATAACCGGAAGCCATATGAACGTCCGCGCACTTGCCCGCAACGACCAACTTAGTAAATCTGGTCGTTGCGGCCACTGGCCATGGTCGTGGCCAGCTAGTGCGCGAGATCCCTTATGGTATATTTTTGCTATTATGTGACGTAACTAGAAATTTAAGCATTTTGCAATTTTTCCTTTATCTGTGCTATAAGATGTTGTTTCATACCAAATTTCAAGATTCTGAGTTCATGGGAAGTACCTTGTGGGTTTTGATTCCCTTACGAGTTTCGAAAAACTCGAAAATTTGCGGCATAAACGGCTGTATCTTCTGATTGCGTTGGCTTAGAAGTTTGATTTTTTCACAGCTCCAAGGGACAGTAGACTTGAGAATTTGATATGAATTTCAGCCTGATACCTCCACGACGCGATCCTGGGAAAAAGGGTCGTGGTTGATAGACAGACAGACAAAGTGATCCTATGAGGGTTCCGTTTTTTTCTTCTGAGTACGGAATCCTAAAAACGGACAAGTGCGAGTCGGACTCGCGCGCCGTAGGTTCCGATATACCTATAGGATTTTTGGAAGCAATACAGTCCATTTTTAGGACCGCCAAACAACTTCAACATCAACTTAAAAAATTAAATAATACAATTTAATTGTAAATAATTATGCTATTTCCTTTCACAAACTGCAATTTGTTTTTGACGTTTTTCATCATAACTTTAAAAAAATAGTAACGACAATTTGAAATTTTGCCCCCCCCCCCCCCCTATTTTGGCCCCCTTTTTTAATTCTTTAAGTGCAATTCAGTAGGGCAACCATATTCTAAAACTATTTTAAATTACAAGTCGATAGCATGAGTGGTTGCTTAGATATACAGGTGTGAAAGATGGACAGACAGACAGACAAAGTCACACCATAAGGGTTTGTTTTGTTTACCATTTTGGTATCAGTAACCTGGTGCATGCATATCTACTTATCAAGGGGGCGGGTTGTTTATTTAACGATATTGTTATGTAAGATGCATTACATTAAAACAAAAAAAAAATTACGTTCTAAATATACACAGTTTCAGTTTCAATTAATTTGGTCTTCAAAAAAAATAAAAAATATTTTGCAAGAGAGAAATACAGGGCTGTAATTTTTTTTTTCGACTTTATTCCTCGGATAAAGTCGTTCAGGTTAATTTAAAAGAGAGTTTCACATCCCTTATCAAGTCAATCAAGTTCACCTATCAAGTTTTACCTAACGCGCTCCCTCTGAAAGATACGGAACCCTAAATTATTAGCGAATGTGAATAAACATATAAACTTGACCCGGTTATGACCGGTAAACAAAATAGTACTTACATTATGTAATTTTTTTTTCGATTTTATTCCTCGGATAAAGTCGTTCAGGTTAATTTAATAGAGAGTTTCACATCCCTACTTCACCTATCAAGTTTTACCTAACGCGCTCCCTCTGAAAGATGGAACCTTTAACGTACGGAACCCTACATTATTAGCGAATGTGAATAAACGAATAAACTTGACCCGGTTATGACCGGTAAACAAAATAGTACATTATGTAATTTTTTTTTCGATTTTATTCCTCGGATAAAGTCGTTCAGCTTAATTTAATAGAGAGTTTCACATCCCTAGTTCACCTATCAAGTTTTACCTAACGCGCTCCCCTCTGAAAGATGGAACCTTTAACGTACGGAACCCTAAATTATTAGCGAATGTGAATAAACGAATAAACTTGACCCGGTTATGACCGGTCTTCTTCTTCTTTTCGTATCAATGGCAAATGATTTTATAGAAAGTTAGCCCAAAATGTGGCTACAGCAATAGCTCTTTGGTTGCCTTCAAAAAGGTCCTCCCTGGTGCAAGAAACTGAGGAGGTAGGGCACGAAAGCAAGTGTGTCATGGATTGCAAAATGCCGCATTCACACTCGTCATTATCAGAGAAGCCCCACCTCTTCTTCAGTTCTCCGCACCTGCCTGCGCCCGATCGCAGTCTATTAAGTGACTTCCATATGGGCCAGGGAAGATCATGTCCTGGTGGAAGATTTTCGGCAATGGGGATATATGGGCTATCAGGGGGGTACCTTTTTGACCACAGTTCTATCCTAGCCTTTGATGGATCTGATTCGAGGGGTACGGTGTTTCTTATAAAACTGTGGCGGCTTTTGAGGCGTACGGGAGGTGGAGTATGTCCGTGTAGTGGGTGTCTGCTATCTAGGTCCTGTTTATGTTTTTCAATGGAGCAGGCCACTCGACGCCGAACGTCTGGAGGGGCTATCCCAGCAAGATAGTACAGATAGCTCAATGGTGTTGGCTTCAGGGTGCCCGTAACTATGCGACAGGTTTCGTTGAGGGCAGTATCCACATCCTTCGAGTGTGCTGATCGCGCCCACACTGGGCATGCGTGCTCGCCAGCCGAGTAACAGAGTGCCAGGCAGCTTGTGCGAAGGACATGAGGTACTGCACCCCAACGAGTAGTTGTCAAGCGTAGAATGATGTTGTTCCGAGCGCTAACTTTGCTTTTTAACTTTTTACAGTTTGCTTTAAAGTTTAAAGACCTATCCAAAGCAACACCCAGGTATTTTGGATTGTCATTATGTGCAATTTCCACCCCACGCCAAGTAATGCGCAGTTTTTTATTACTGTCTTGGTTTCGGAGATGGAATGCACAGGACTCGGTCTTGCCTGGGTTAGGTCGCAATGAATTGGTCTCGTAGTAAGTGTGTAGCTGATCAAGAGCAGTAGATAAATGGTGTTCTAGTTCGGAAAAAGTTTTTGCTTGACAGGTGAGGGCAAGATCATCTGCATACAGGTACCGTGAGGTGTTTGGGCAAATAGGTTGGTCGTCTGTGTAAATGTTAAATAATATGGGTGCCAGAACACTTCCCTGAGGCAAGCCGTTCTTCGGGTTACGCCATCTGCTTTTTCCGTGGTTCAGTAGGACCTGAAAGCGACGATTCCGCAGCATCTCAGCCAACAAGGTGACAAATTGGTGGTCATTAGTGCGTGCAGCTACTTTTGTTAAAAGTCGTTTTATGTTGACTGTATCGTATGCTGCGGTAAGGTCGACAAAGATAACTCCAGTTACCAAGCCTTTTTCGTAGCCATCTTCTATGTGTTGCGTCAGATTGAGGACCTGACTGCAGCATGATTTTCCAGGTCGAAAGCCGGCTTGGTCTGGGTTGAGCTGTGGGTCAATAACTGATGTTAGCCGATTTAAAAGCAGTCGTTCAAGCAATTTATAGGTGTGGCATAATAAAGAAATAGGGCGGTAGCTTTTGGGGTCATCTGTGGGTTTTCCTGGCTTAAGCAGAGCTACTACTTTTGATTTCCTCCATTTTTTCGGGATTTTCGCAGTTTCAATGCAGGTGTTAAACATCTGCAGAAGCCAGGAAACTGCCACTGGACCCAGATGCTTTATTTGTTCGACTGTAATGTCGTCTACGCCAGCAGCTTTTCCATTTTTCAGTACACCTATTGCTTTTTTGATGTCGGTGACATTGAAAGGCTGGCTAATTGAACGTTCATTACAATTTGAGATTTTAGATGATTTGGCATTTTTGATTGCACTTTGTTTTGTGGGTGGTTTTCCGTTAAGGAGAAGTTGATGGGCGACTTGGTTTGCTGTTACAGGCCCAGGTTGAGCAGCAGCTGGAGGGTCGCTTGTGAGCTTTCGAAGAGAATTCCAAGCTTTTTTGGAGTTGTGGGTCATGTCGATGTTTTCCACCAGCGTTATCCATTTGTTACGACGGCACTCGCCAAGAGTTTTCATGAGCTCCTCGCCAGCTAATATGGTTGCTTCTGAGAAAGGGTCTATATTGTAAGAGGCTTCGTATTCAGTCAACTTATACGCCGTATTTTTGTCAGGCCCGGAACATAACTTGTACGACAACCACGTGGAAAACACTGGCGAGACACCCACTGGATAACTTCTACGAAGTCGTCATAGTTATCAGGAGAAGGAGGGATGTCATGCAGTTTTTCATCAATTTTGGCTGTGTATTGATCCCAGTCTGCCTTGGAGAAGTTAAAACGGCGTCTGAAGGGAACGGAAGTTGGCTTCACTATTGCTTGAACTATGCACATGATTGGTCTATGTTGGGTTTTAGGTATGGGTGGGCACACGTTTTTTATTGTATTTTGGCTAATATTGGAGCTGGTAAAAATTAAGTCTGGGTTATAACCTCGGTTCCAAATCGACTATTGAATGATGACCGGTAACCAAATAGTACATTATGTAATTTTTTTTTCAAATACATTCCTTGGATAAAGTCGTTCAGGTTAATTTAATAGAGAGTTTCACATCCCTAGTTCACCTATCAAGTTTTACCTAACGCGCTCCCTCTGAAAGATGGAACCTTTAACGTACGGAACCCTAAATTATTAGCGAATGTGAATAAACGAATACACTTGACCTGGTTGTGACCGGTAAACAAAACAGTACATTATGTAAACGCCAACCGACAATGAATATTGCAGCTAACGATAAGTTTTTAGGGTTCCGTAGTCAACGAGGAACCCTTGTACAACGTGTAGTGGAAAGGTGTGATAATACTGAAGGGTGTGAATCTGCCAATGTAACTGCATAAGTTTTCCCAAGGTAAAATTTATTTAATTAATTATTATTCATCATAACATCCCATGAAAACGTCCATAATAGGACAGGAAACTCCCTCCAGAATACCAGCTTTTGCCGGAAAAATGTGGAGGGGAAGTACCAAAGTCACCTCGCTTGTTAGCGTTACGGCTGGCACCATGGACCGCGGTTGTAGGTGACCGCAGTAAGTAAGATGGTGTGATACACAGGAGGATGCTGCTGCCCATCTGGTGGATGGTGCTATTCTTTGCCAGACCACACGGGACGCGATAAAAAATCTAAAAAAATCTACGGAACCCTATACTGCGCGTGGCTCGACACGCATTTGGCTGGTTTTTTGTAGATATAGAGCTATGATGTGTGATATAGACAAAGATTTTGCAGCGCAGCGTTTTTCTTACGTCAATGGATGTAGAGTATCACTATGGCGTAAGATATTGGAGGCTTGACCAAACAACGTAGCGAACTCCTAGGTCTGTGGGCTTGACTATGATTCAGTCACTCAATAGTAAAGTGTAGGAGTGGCGTGAATTGAATAACTTCTGCGTGACTGCACGATGATAACTAAGACGGTATTTTTAACTTAGTGGTACAGAACCCTTGGAATGCAAGTCCGACTCGCACTTGGCCGATTTTTGTTTTTCACCTGATAGAATAAACAGGAGTGGAAGAAAGGAAGGGAGGCTTTTAGTCGCATTTATAGGAAGGCAAAATTTAGGCGCCTTTGTTTCTGCAGGGATTCAGCTATATGAAAGAAAGAGAAAGCTTTTAGACTATTTCTTTCTTTGGTGGTAGGGCTTTTTAGGGTTCCGATACCAAAATGGTAAAAAAAAAGGAACCCTTATGGTGCCGCTCTGTCTGTCTGTCTGTCTGTCCGTCTGTCTGTCACACCTCTATATCTCAGCAACCACTTACGCTATCGAGCTGAAATTTGGAATAGTTTTAGAATATAGTTGCCCAACTTAATTGCACACGAAAATTTTTTGAAAAAAGTATGATTATTAATGTAAAGGGGGCCAAAATAGGGGGGGCCAAATTTCAAATTGTCGCTACTAGGTCGAGTGGGGTATCATATGAAAGGGCTTTACTTGTACATTTTAAAATATATTTTTGTATTTTTTTAAGTTTCTTAGTTTTCAAGTTATGATGAAAAATGTCAAAAAAAATACCATTCCCCCCCCTTGTCTCCGAAGTTTGAGTAAGGGAAAATCTGAATTAATTACAGTTGACAGAGGTTTATGTAAACTTTACAGCAAAAATAAAACGATCTTTCTAAGTTGCACAGTTTTTCAGAAATCTGCAAAAAACCTTTACAAACAAATTTAGTTTTGCGGTCCTGAAAATGGAGTTTATTGCTTCCAAAAATACTATAGGTATATCGGAACCCTCGGCGCGCGAGTCCGACTCGCACTTGACCGGTTTTTTTTTGAAGGTGCTAGGGCTTTTGTGGAAAGTCCGTCTGGGGAAGTACCACCCCCTTGCTTTTTTCTGCCGTGAAGCAGCTGTGTTTGCACTACTGTGTTTCGGTTTGAAGGGCAAGGGAGCCAGTGAAATTACTGGCACATGAGAGATACCATCTTAGTTCTCAAAGTGAGCAACGCGCTTTGCTGTCTTATTAGTGTCAAAATATGCCACTAATAAGACAGTGGGTGCTATGGGCAGTGGTGACCACTTACCATCAGGTGGCCCACCTGCTCGTTTGCTCACTTGTAAGTTGTAATATAAAAAAAAAAACTGAATTCCTTAGATTTCGCCTCGTGTAAATCTACCATTAGGCCTGCAGTGGGATGGAATAGGCTAATACACCTTTATTTTTTTTTATTACCCCAAATTTAAGACATACATGGTTCTGTACATGAAATTGGACAGCTTTTCCCAAGGAACATAGGTCGACATACGAAAATAAAACTCGACTTCTCTACAAACAGCATTAGCTGACAGCACATTTTTTATGGGAGGTTGAAATTTATGTTCGGTTTTCGACCTATGTTCCAAAAAGTTGTTCAGTTTCATAATCATAATCATAACGTTTATTGCTTTCATATGGTAATAAAAGGTGTTACATTTTTTATCGTATCACACATGAAACCCTGTTAGGGCACTGCACATAAGTACTTTACATTACCTGTACCTAATACGAGTAAGTTATTAAATTTATTATTAAACTTATCAATATTCCAAGTTAACACTATTTACTAAGTAAGTCATTAAAATTATTAATAAGATAATCAATATTCTAAATAAACAATGTTTATTTACTAGGTAAGTAAACTTTTTATTATTATTATTAAGCTAATTATATATTCTAAGTTAACAATGTTTATTTACACTTAAAATTAAAATACTCATTAAGGTTGTAAAAGCAGTTCTCAGACAAAAAGTTTTTAAGCCTATTAATAAACACTGAATTATTTTCTTCTTTGGCAATATCATCTGGGATTTTATTATAAATTTTGATGGCCATTACATAAGGACTAGCATGAAAAATTTGCAGTCTTATGGTTGGTAGAGCTAGCTTATTTTGATGGCGTAGGTTAAGTGGTCGTGAATGTTGGTCTTTTGACTGTATAAAAATATGTTTATTATTCCTTACAAATTTACTAATTTCCAATATGTACATACAAGTCATCGTTAGGATATTTAAGTTTTTAAAATGCGGTCTGCAGCTATCTGTTTGCTTTATATTTACAAGTGTTCTTATGCATTTTTTCTGCAGTACAAACAAATCATTAACGTCGGTACTGTTGCCCCACAAGATTATACCATACTGCAACCATGCGTGGGCATAGGCATAATAAGCGCTAGTTGCAGTTTGTAAGTTTGTACTGCGCTTTAATTCATAAAGAACGTAAGTAAACCTCGATAATTTTGCGGAAGTTTTTTCAATATGGGCTTTCCAATTAATGTTAGAATCAATTTCGATTATTAATAGAGTGCAACTGCTTACTTGTTCGATTTGTGAGTTTTTATGAGTAAAGTTTATATCTAACGGTATTTTTTGGTGGGGTCTGAACTGTATAATTTTAGTTTTCTGTAAATTTAATTTCAAATTGTGATCTTCAAGCCAATTCTCTATTAGTTGTAAGTTGTAAGGCAAGATACTATTGATTTCAGATGAAGTACTGCAAGGCAGAATGATTGAAATGTCATCCGCGTACAAGGTGCATGTAATATTGTTACTGAAATTTATTTTGGGCAGGTCGTTCACGTATATTAGAAATAACAAGCAACCTAACACGCTACCTTGAGAGATAGAGCTTTTTATTGATATTGCATCAGATCTGACTTTATTTATAGAACCGGTAACCGCGTTACAATGCTCTACTTCAACAAACTGCTCGCGATTGTTAAGGTAAGATTGAAACCATTGATGCGCTATGCCTCTTATTCCTACACCGTACAATTTATCAAGCAGTATTGAATGAGAAACCCTATCATATGCCTTACTTAAATCTAGCAGCACTCCTACAGCGTATTTCTTAAGATTTATAATGCCGAGGATTTGTTGAATAACCGAGTATACTGCGAGAGTAGTAGAGCGCTGTTTCCTAAATCCGTTTTGTGAATCATCTAGGATGTTATATTTTTCACAAAATGAATTTACGCGGTTTGCCATGGCAGTTTCAAGAACTTTTGAAAACGAAGATAGCAGTGATATCGGTCGGTATTGATTCATGTCTGTTGCATCGCCTTTTTTTGGGATGGGTTTAATTATCGTAATTTTTAAAATATCAGGGAAGTCACCTTCTGAAAAGGACTGATTAATAAGCAATGTTAATGGCTCCGCTAATTCAGTTACACAATATTTTATTAAGAAGGGTGGCAATTCGTCAAAACCAAAACTCTTTTTATTTTTTAGTTTATTTATTATATTAACAATTTCTAGTGTGTCAACAGGTTTTAAGAACATAGAGTTTTGACATGGGTTAATCACACCATTACTTTTATTTTTTCCTGGATTATGGGCAGGTCGATGAAAAAATCAAGGTGTGTAGACGTGTAACGGAAAGGTGTGATAATACTGAAGGGTGTGAATC
Source organism: Athrips mouffetella (assembly GCA_947532105.1). Classification (NCBI taxonomy): domain Eukaryota; kingdom Metazoa; phylum Arthropoda; class Insecta; order Lepidoptera; family Gelechiidae; genus Athrips; species Athrips mouffetella. The sequence goes on from OX383980.1 coordinate 18,464,221, forward strand.
TGCCCATCAAACTGAACAACTTTTCCCAAGAAACATAGGTCGAAATACGAAAAAACTAATTTGATCTCCCATACAAAATTAGCTATAAGCTGATGAAGTTTCTATGGGAGATCAAAAACTGTTTTTTTTTCCTTAGGAAAAGTTGTTCCGTTTCATGAACAGATATCGGTTGATGAAAAAAATAACGCTCTATAATAGACTCGGACGAAATACCTCAGAATAATATTCGTACTTTAATACTTCTCGTACGTCGTGGCGAAGATTTCGCAAGGAGGGTCATTAATTCCGATCGCGGCGCTTGTATAGCCTTGGTGCAGTTTATTGCTCAATAGAGCTCTGTTTAAACTGCACTCAATTTGACCACTTGAGCACAGACTTGAGTTCCGATCGGAAGGACAGGCAAAAGCACGTCAAGATTGACACATTAGACTTTGTACATCTCGATTTTTAGGGTTCCGTACAACAAAAGGAAAAAACCGGTCAAGTGCGAGTCGGACTCGCGTGCCAAGGGTTCCGATAAACTTTTTGTGTTTGTGCAACTGAGAAAGATCGTTTTATTTTTGCTGTAATGTTTACATAAATTTCTGTCAACTGTAATTAATTCAGTTTTTCCTTTCACAAACTTCGGAGATAAGGGGGGGGGGGGGGGGGGGGAATGGTATTTTTTTTGACATTTTTCATAATTACTTAAAAACAAAGAGACGTAAAAAAATACTAATATATTTTAGAATGTACAAGTAAAGCCCTTTCATATGACACCCCACTCGACCTAGTAGCGACAACTTGAAATTTGCCTCCCCCTATTTTGGGCCCCTTTACATTATTAATCATAATTTTTTCATTTTTTTTTCATATGCAATTAAGTTGAGCAACCATATTCTAAAACTATTCCAAATTTCAAGTCGATAGCATGAGTGGTTGCTGAGATATAGGGGTGTGACAGACAGACAGACAAAGTCGCACCATAAGGGTTCCTTTTTTTACCATTTTGGTATAGGAACCCTAAAAACGGAACCCTTATAGGATCACTTTGTTGTCGGTCTGTGTGTTAAGACCCTTTTTCTCAAGAACGCGTTTAGGTATCAGTCTGAAATTTATATCAAATACTCAGGTCTACTGTCTTTTAGAGCTGTGAAAAATCAAACTTCTAAGCCAACGCAATCAAAAGATACAGCCGTTTATGCCGCAAATTTTCGACACTTGCAAGGGAATCATACAAACTGTCCAATAAAGTTTACAATTTTGTATGGAGAGGCCGATCTTTTTTGTTTCCTGAAAGTTTTATTATTGGAAGTTGTTCAGTTACGTTGATTGGTCGATCATGACTTTTCAGTTTTCGGAAATCTGTCCCTTGCACCCTTTATACGTACAGTCAAGAGGACGTCGAGCTTGACAGCTTGACGCATTGGACTTTGTACCGCGCTTATCTTCATGAGCATGTAGACGAAAGTCGGACTGCGAGTATCAAGCTTGACCTCCTCTTACTTACTCTACAAAAATTTCGAGTTTCTTAAAATTCCTAAAAAAAAATATGGCTGATCTTTTTGTATGGATACTCAAAAAACTATAATATAATTCCCAAATAAATAGCTACAAAAGAAAATATACTTCTTGTAAAAGCCTTGTAATCAGGTCGAGAAAAAAAAACCTAGTTCGTACATATTAAGGGTTGACGTGCCTTCCGAAACACGGTAAAGCTCAAGTCCTTTGTTTCTCTAGCGACCACTCATCCGAGGTTTGACCACGGCCAACATTGTTTTGCTTCCGTAATTTAATTAATTAATTTAATTTCGTTTACTTAACAACTTTAATGGCTTAAATTTGATTAATAATTATGTTTTTAATCGAGCATACTTTAATCTTATTTACTAATAGGCCTAGAGTCCATGACATATTGCTTATTATTGACACATAGATTAAATTTAAAATTCAATAATATTATAGGCCCATAAAAACCCAACTAACACCAATAAATTAAAATACATCAAAATTGTTTTTCCATACGGCTGCCCGGAAGCGATTGCTACCCTAGCAATTAGGCCGCCTATTGTTTGTTGTTTTGTTTCTGCCTCTTGCATTGTTTTTTTTTTTATTTTCTTGACGTGAAATAAAGTGTATATTTGTATAATTTTAATAATAAATCATCTCACTATACAGGGTTTTAGGGACAGCCTTCCGAATACTGAAGGGGCATGATCAGTCGACGACACTGACTACTTTCAGTGAACGAAACTTTCAAGAAAAAATTCGGTATCTCCATACAAACTGCCCGATCAAGTTTATAATTTTTAATGGAGACTCGGATTTTTTTTCGTTTCTTGATATAGGTCGAAATACGAAAAACCAATTTTGACCTCCCATACAAAATGCGGTATCAGCTGATGCAGTTTCAATGGGAAGTCAAAAGTTGATTTTGTGCTATGACCTAAGGAAAAAAAAATTGAATGGGTAAAATTTAAAAGTTTCCTGGACAATTTCACATCCTTTACTAAAGGGCCTTTAGTACCTATTATTACACCCTTCCGAAACATGCTGTATTCTGATCCTACTATCCTATCCTACTACTCGTAATATTATAAACGCGAATGTTTGTAAACATGTATGTACGAGTATATGTATGTTTTTTACTCTTTCACGTAAAAACTACTGGATGGATTTTAATGAAACTTCACAATAATATAGCTTATACATCTGAATAACATATAGGCTACAATTTATAAACCTGCGCAGACGAAGTCGCGGGCACCAGCTAGTAATATTATAAATGCGAAAGTATGGATGTTTGTTGCACGATCACACCAAAACGGCTGAACCGATTTCGATGAAATTTGGGAGGTAAGATCAAGCACTGGACTAACACAACGTTAGTTTACTATTATTTAATCTGTGCTAACACATAGGCTACAATTTAATTCATCATAAAATCCCATGAAACGTCCACTACAGGACAGAATTTAAGATTTTGCTGGAAAAATGTAGAGGGGAAGTACGGTCAACCGCACGTCGGTAGAAACTTTTTCAACTCTATTACCACGCCATAAGGTCCAAAAGTGTTTCTACTGACTTGCTGTTAAGTGTACCATAGTCACCTCGCTTGTTAGCGTTACGGCTGGCACCATGGACCGCGGTTGTAGGTGACCGCAGTAAGTAAGATGTTAGATACAAAATAGGATGCTGCTGCCCATCCTCCAGTTTATAACCCTTAGTCGCCTCTTACGACACCACGGGTATGTAAGAGTTGGTACTATTCTTTGCCGGCACGACACGGGGCATAAAATAATTAGGTAAATTAATTTTAAATAGGAAAAAATGCATGGTTCCTGTATGTCATGTAGGATACACTAGGATGACACAAAAACTATACAACGTGTCAACGGAATAAGCACGAAACTGTGAAAATAGTTTGTTCTGAATCGAGAGTAGAATTTCTCGGGTTTTGATAGGGGTAATTTTTTTATATTTTTATTATTTAAATTTTTGCCGCTTCTATTCTAAACATTTCTGTGGATACGCGCGCCGCCGGGGCGGAGAGGAAAGTGGCCGTGGCGTGCGCTGTGTGCGCGGACTAGAACAGCGATGAAACTAGAACAATGAGAAATGTATGCCGAATTAGTCTTTGAATTTTATTCAGCTAGGTGTGATCGTGGCTTTACACTGCTATCTTTCAAATCAAGCTGCAATATTTTGACTCTAGTTAATTTTAGGGTTCCGTACCCAAATGGTGAAAAACAGGACCCTATTAATATGCCTCCGATGTCCGTCTGTCAGCGGGCTGTATCTCAAGAACCGTATAGGTGGAAAGCAGGGCTTGCTTTAACGTTAAAAATTTGGTAACGTTACCAGCTGCTCAGAAAAGTAACGTTATAAAAAATACCGTTAAAATAATGTTAATATATTTTAACGGTATTTTTAACGTTAAATTGAGGTAACGTTAAAAAAAAAGTATCGTTAATTTTTAACGTTATGCCCCACCCCTGCGTCTTGCCGCTTGCGCGATAAGTACTCAGAGGAAAAACAATCTTTGCCTGAAGTGTACACTGTACGTGCGTCGTGAGTGCATTTCGGCGTCTCGTCTACCATCTCGTACGTAAGTAATGAATTACATTTGGCTGTGCCAAAATAGATTAAAGTTATAGTGTTTTCCATTGTATAGGTATTGTTTCAATCCCTTCTGGGACATAATGTTCCTTTCCGATTTATTGACCAAGTTGTTAGTGGTTTTCTTTTTCTAATATCTCTAATTCTTTCGCTTTCTTCCATATTTCTTTGCTAAGGCCGACCGCCGCGTGAAGAGTATACGCGCGCGTTCGACGCCTTATGTTCGTGTTTCTATGAACACCGCACCGTGCGGCGTATCATACGGCGCGACGCATCTCTCAAAACGCGAGCGTTCGACGGCGGGCATTCGTGTTTGTATGACCGGCGCAACGTGAAGGGTATCGTACGCGCTTCTTTTATACCCTAGGCGTCTGCCTCAAACGCCGCAGTACAGTAATGTCAAGCGCACCAACTCGTAGTGTTGCTTTCTTTAGGTCGAGATGAAGTACTAGTAGAGGTGAGTCAATGAGTCGAGACAGTGAGTTGATTAACTGAGTGGAGTCAGTAAGAGTCAGTGAGACGAGTCAATATTGAGTCAGTAAGCTGAGTAAGCGACTTGACGAGTAAGTTGACTCAGTGAGTTCAGTCAATGACTCATTTGACTCACTGTCTTAACTCTTGACTCCACTCATTGTCTTATTTGACTGACTTTTGACTTGACTCATTGACTCATTTCACTGACAACTCCTTGAATCAACTCATTGAGTCAACTCACTTTTCAATTGACTGAATTAACTCGTTTCACTGACTCAACTCATATCATTGACTTGAACACATTGAATCAACTCACTGACTCAACTCAAAGTAAGTACTAGTAGAGGTGAGTCAATGAGTCGAGTCAGTGATAGATTTTTGGTACGTGATTGATGTCCGGACGAAGATGGGTGACCAGTGGATGATATTGATGGGTGACCGGCGCAAGACGAGTCAATGTTAGATGATGGGTGACCGGTAGATGATGGGTAATCGGCAGTGGTCGGAATAGGTATAGCTGTTTAAGGTCGATGATCGGAAACTTGAACGTGCTGTTTGCTACATTATTTCGTCAGGTCTGTTGGATTTTCCTCTTGAGAGAAGCTTCCACTTGTCCGCAGCTAGTAACAACTGCATGTCGGCTGTACGTGCCCGATAACTACACGCGCGCGCGCTCCCACCGCCTGCTCGCGGTGCCCACTCACCGCACAAGCCAATACTGTCACTCCCCGCTTATGCTTGCGCTTAAACAGCTCAACACTCTTCTGACCTTGTTCCCAGACATCGATTTATTTGCGGATTCCTTGGCAAAGCTTCGGACCAAATGCTTAGGCTTTGCTGAGAAAACTTAAGTATAATTTAGTCTAAGAATATTTGTATTTGTGTTTAGCTTTTACAACGCCTTGGTTTTATTACTGTTATGTTGTAAAAATGTCATGATTAATAAATAAAATAAATAAAATGGCATGGCTTTCCGAAATAAGACTGCCTTTTGATCGTTAGTATCTGTCCTTTGATCTTTCGATCACAAAAACAACGAAATGTACAACGATGGCACGGATTTAAATGGATTACTTTTTTAAAAGAAGCAAATGGCGACAAACTTAGGCAGGAAACAGGCTACATTATTTCGTCAGGTCTGTTAGATTTTCCTCTTGAGACGGATTTCCATGGCATGGCTTTCCGAAATAAGACTGCCTTTTGATCGTTAGTATGTGTCCTTTGATCTTTCGATCACAAAAACTACAAAATGTACAACGATGGCACGGATTTAAATGGATTACTTTTTTAAAAGAAGCAAACGGCATCAAACTTAGGCAGGAAACAGGCTACATTATTTCGTCAGGTCTGTTAGATTTTCCTCTTCAGACGGATTTCCATGGCATGGCTTTCCGAAATAGAACTGCCTTTTCATCGTTGGTATGTGTCCTTTGATCTTTCGATCACAAAAACAACGAAAAGTACAACGATGGCACGGATTTAAATGGATTACTTTTTTTAAAGAAGCAAACGGCGCCAAACTTAGGCAGGAAACAGGCTACATTATTTCGTCAGGTCTGTTAGATTATCCTCTTGAGACGGATTTCCATGGCATGGCTTTCCGAAATAAGACTGCCTTTTGATCGTTAGTATGTGTCCTTTGATCTTTCGATCACAAAAATAACGAAATGTACAACGATGGCAAGGATTTAAATGGATTACTTTTTTAAAAGAAGCAAACGGCGCCAAACTTAGGCAGGAAACAGGCTACATTATTTTGTCAGGTCTGTTAGATTTTCCTCTTGAGACGGATTTCCATGGCATGGCTTTCCGAAATAAGACCGCCTTTTGATCGTTAGTATGTGTCCTTTGATCTTTCCATCACAAAAACAACGAAATGTACAACGATGGCACGGATTTAAATGGATTACTTTTTTTAAAAGAAGCAAACGGCGACAAACTTAGGCAGGAAACAGGCTAAATTATTTCGTCAGATCTGTTAGATTTTCCTCTTGAGACGGATTTCCATGGCATTGCTTTCCGAAATAAGACTGCCTTTTGATCGTTAGTATGTGTCCTTTGATCTTTCGATCACAAAAACAACGAAATGTACAACGATGGCACGGATTTAAATGGATTACTTTTTTTAAAGAAGCAAACGGCGACAAACTTAGGCAGGAAACAGGCTACATTATTTCGTCAGGTCTGGTAGATTTTCCTCTTGAGACGGATTTCCATGGCATGGCTTTCCGAAATGAGACTGCCTTTTGATCGTTAGTATGTGTCCTTTGATCTTTCCATCACAAAAACAACGAAATGTACAACGATGGCAAGGATTTAAATGGATTACTTTTTTAAAAGAAGCAAACGGCGCCAAACTTAGGCAGGAAACAGGCTACATTATTTTGTCAGGTCTGTTAGATTTTCCTCTTGAGACGGATTTCCATGGCATGGCTTTCCGAAATAAGACCGCCTTTTGATCGTTAGTATGTGTCCTTTGATCTTTCCATCACAAAAACAACGAAATGTACAACGATGGCACGGATTTAAATGGATTACTTTTTTTAAAAGAAGCAAACGGCGACAAACTTAGGCAGGAAACAGGCTAAATTATTTCGTCAGATCTGTTAGATTTTCCTCTTGAGACGGATTTCCATGGCATTGCTTTCCGAAATAAGACTGCCTTTTGATCGTTAGTATGTGTCCTTTGATCTTTCGATCACAAAAACAACGAAATGTACAACGATGGCACGGATTTAAATGGATTACTTTTTTTAAAGAAGCAAACGGCGACAAACTTAGGCAGGAAACAGGCTACATTATTTCGTCAGGTCTGGTAGATTTTCCTCTTGAGACGGATTTCCATGGCATGGCTTTCCGAAATGAGACTGCCTTTTGATCGTTAGTATGTGTCCTTTGATTTTTCCATCACAAAAACAACGAAATGTACAACGATGGCACGGATTTAAATGGATTACTTTTTTTAAAAGAAGCAAACGGCAACAAACTTAGGCAGGAAACAGGCTACATTATTTCGTCAGGTCTGTTAGATTTTCCTCTTGAGACGGATTTCTATGGCATGGCTTTCCGAAATAAGACTGCCTTTTGATCGTTAGTATGTGTCCTTTGATCTTTCGATCACAAAAACAACGAAATGTACAACGATGGCACGGATTTAAATGGATTACTTTTTTAAAAGAAGCAAACGGCGACAAACTTAGGCAGAAAACAGGCTACATTATTTCGTCAGGTCTGTTAGATTTTCCTCTTGAGACGGATTTCCATGGCATTGCTTTCATTGATAAGAGAACGGTGTGGCGTAAAAGAAGACGTAGTGACCAAAATCGAGAAAGGGATGCTGAGATGGTTTGGTCATGTAGAGAGGATGAATGAACGAAGATTGACGAAAGAGATCTACCAGGTGAGAGTGAATGGAAACGTTGGAAGGGGAAGGCCTAGGCGAACGTACCAGGACCAAATTCAGGACGTTCTGAATAAAGGCCAGGTTAAAAGTACCCTAAACCGACGAGCATGTATGAAAGGATTGATGAAAGTACAGGAAGCAAGGGAAGTATGTCAAGATCGTAGCAGGTGGAGGACTGTGGTCTCTGCCTACCCCAACGGGAAAGAGGCGTGATGTTATGTATGTATGTATGTATGTATGCTTTCCGAAATAAGACTGCCTTTTGATCGTTAGTATGTGTCCTTTGATCTTTCGATCACAAAAACAAAGAAATGTACAACGATGGCACGGATTTAAATGGATTACTTTTTTTAAAGAAGCAAACGGCGACAAACTTAGGCAGGAAACAGGCTACATTATTTCGTCAGGTCTGGTAGATTTTCCTCTTGAGACGGATTTCCATGGCATGGCTTTCCGAAATGAGACTGCCTTTTGATCGTTAGTATGTGTCATTTGATCTTTCGATCACAAAAACAACGAAATGTACAACGATGGCACGGATTTAAATGGATTACTTTTTTAAAAGAAGCAAACGGCGCCAAACTTAGGCAGGATGATAGTTGATGACTGGATGAGTGATGTGCGGATGATAGTTGATCAGTGGATGAAAGATGATAAGTGGATGATGAGTGATGCGCGGATGATAGTTAATGAGTGGATGAATGATGATGATGAGCGGATGATGAGAGATTTTCGGATGATAAGTGATGTTGCGGATGATAGTTGATCAGTGGATGAATGATGATGAGCGGATGATGAGTGATGCGTGGATGAGTGGATGAATGATGATGATGAGCGGATGATGAGTGATTTTCGAATTATAAGTGATGCGCGGATGATAGTTGATCTGTGGATGAATGATGATAAGTGGATGATGAGTGATGCATGGATGAGTGGGTGAATGATGAGCGGATGATGAGTGATTTTCGGATGATAAGTGATGCGCGGATGATAGTTGATGAGTGGATGAGTGTATGATGGGTTATGTGCGGATGATCAGTGAGGCGCGGATGATAGTTGATGAGTGAATGAATGATTATAAGTGGATGATGAGTGATGCGCGGATGATAGTTAATGAGTGGATGAATGATGATGAGCGGAGATGATGAGTGATGCGTGGATGATAGTTAATGAGTGGATGAATGATGATGATGAGCGGATGATGAGAGATTTTCGGATGATAAGTGATGTGCGGATGATAGTTGATCAGTGGATGAATGATGATGAGCGGATGATGAGTGATGCGTGGATGAGTGGATGAATGATGATGATGAGCGGATTATGAGTGATTTTCGGATGATAAGTGATGCGCGGATGATAGTTGATCAGTGGATGAATGATGATGAGCGGATGATGAGTGATGCGCGGATGATAGTTGATGAGTGGATCAATGATGATGAGTGATGCGCGGATGATAGTTGATCTGTGGATGAATGATGATAAGTGGATGATGAGTGATGCATGGATGAGTAGGTGAATGATGAGCGGATGATGAGTGATTTTCGGATGATAAGTGATGCGCGGATGATAGTTGATGAGTGGATGAGTGATGATGAGTGTATGATGGGTTATGTGCGGATGATCAGTGAGGCGCGGATGATGATGCATTAACCACCCTTCACGCGGCGGTTGGCCTTAATAAAGCAATATGGAAGAAAGCGAAATAATTGGAGATAATCCAAAAGAAAAAGAAAACCACTAACCACTTTATCAATAAATCGGAAAGGAATATTGTCCGATTATATGTTTAAATTCAACATTTAAAGAATTCAACATTTTGAGATTCAACATTATGTTCTGGAAGGTTTCTATACTAACCAAAATGACATTAATGAAATTGCGCAGCACAAGCGACAACTTCTTGCCGCAGGTAGGACATATCTATTAATTTAATATGTACCTAGTTTTCCTGCATTATAAAATGTGGTTTATTGTTTTTCTATTAAAAGGTACTGCATGTCTGTAGACTACTTAATATACCTTTAGTACTACTTAAATTAGATATTAAGGTCATATTTTTAATTACGATGACGAAACGGCGTCCAGAATGAAAAAAAGGTGTTTTCTTTCGATAAAACGAATAAATTTGCATAAAAGTGAGCTTTATTAAATTAACGATAAAAAAAAAAAATTAACGATAAAATTAACGTTATAAGTTAACGTTAAAATAATGTTAATGTACCCAATAACGTTAAAATTTATACCGTTACCAAAGTATCTTTATAAAATTAACGTTACGTAACGTTATTTATTATGTTATCTGGTAACGTTAACATGCCCTGGTGGAAAGTTGAAATTTTCACAGATTACCCATGTATTTCTGTTGCCGCTTTAACAGCAAATAATTAAAATTAAAAAATGAGGGGGGCTTATTTCATACGCGTTTTATGCTATTTTTGCATTTTTAGGGTTCCGTACCTCAAAAGAAAAAACGGAACCCTTATAGGATCACTTTGTTGTCCGTCTGTCTGTCTGTCTGTCTGTCAAGACCCTTTATCTCACGAACGGGTAGAGGTATCAGGTTGAAATTAATACCATATGTTAGGGTCTATGAACCACACAAGATCTGAAAATTTCTGTTTTTTACAACAACGCAATCAAAAGATATGGCTCTTTATGTCCTCATCTCCATACATTTATGCAAAAATGCAAAACCTACAGGGTACTTCCCGTTGACCTAAAATTATGAAATTTGGCAAGAAGCTAGGTCTCACAGTACAAATAAAGGGAAAAGTCTGAAATAATTAAATATTACAACTTTAAAATTTAAAAAACGGGAACACTTACAAACTTGAAAATTGGTACGTTTATAGTGCAGAAGCTATAAAATAACAACAAATAATAACATTTGGTCAAGCGCGTGTCGGACTCAAAAAATCTAGCACATTAACCTACTGAAATTTCAACTAATACAATTATGATTATGTGGTGGCACGGAACCCTCAGTGCGCGAGTCCGACTCGCACTTGGCCGGTTTTTTTTTTTTGTTTTGGCTCGATCGTAAAAACGGAAATACTTACAAGCGTGATAATTAGTATGTTTACAGTGTATAAGCTATAGAATAACAACGAATAAAAACTGGTCATGTGCAAGTCGTACTAGCGCGCATTTGATACACTTCTGCGCGACTACGCATTCCTGACTATAAGACGCGATTTTACCTTAGTGGTACGGAACCCTCGGTGCGCGAGTCCGACTTGCACTTGACCGGTTTTTTTGTGTTATGAATGGTCGCTAACTTTGTTACCTCGGTTTAGGTGTACCCTTGACATAGTTACCACGGTTCATCGCTAGCTATAGCTAACCGATTATTTTTTATTTATTTTCTGATCATGGCACGCGACAATTATAAACGATCTTAGGGTTCTTTAGATTAAGTAAAAAGTCCTCTCGTGGTTTCGTCCGCACATAAAAAAAAGAAAACTATTCGTTATCAAACGAAAGGAAGTTTCATTAAAATCGGTTCAGTAGTTTTTACGTGATGCTCGAACAAATATAAACAAACTAACAAACAGACAAAAAGTCCAAAAATCTGTGATTTGGACTCATTTTAGAGGAGCCGACAAGGATATTTCACGTGATAATCAGGGCGACTAAGAGATGTCTCAGTAGATGGGGCTTTATGAGAGGATCACGAAAATCTATATAAGAAGTTCCAGACCGGAGCCCGGTGTTCAGGAGGCCATTGTCTGGAAATGAAAAGTAACAAAAAAATGTGATCTTCAGCAAAAACAATCTCATGCCAAAAGATGGGAGCTGATGAGTAGTGATATAAAAACTTTGACCAGACACTGGTTTGCCAAAAATCTGAAAACTGTTGGCAAACTAGACTATTAAATTGTTTTCTATTGAGTAGGTACCTGATAAAATTTAACGCGATAATCAAGCCGAAAAAGAGATGTCTCAATAGAAGGTGCTTTATGAGAGGATCACGAAAAACTATGTAAGAAGTTCCAGACCGGAGCCTGGTGTTCAGCGAAGCTGTGTTTTGGTTCAAAAGGTAAGGGAGCTAGTGAAATTACCTGCACATAAGATATACCATCTTAGTTCTCAGGGTGGGTAACGCGCTTTGCTGTCTTAAAAGTAAAAGTTGTGTAATGAATGATTCATACTTTAGGGTTTTTATACCATTTTTGTTACTCGTTACAAAGCAGTGTTTTTTCTTGACGCTTCTTTTTTTTTTACATGGCGACACTTTGTTTGTGAAGCGATGTACCTTAACTGACGTCATTATTACTCATCATCACATTTATCATCATCACATCATGTGGGTTTCAAGGTCGATGACCGATCTGACTAACCCTGATGTCTGAGTTGTTAAGCCGCCAAAGGCCTCCGAAATGGCTCATTAACGACTACATCCGTAGATAGTAGTCGGGACCAACGGCTTGACGTGCCTTCCGAAGCACGGAATCATCTAACTTTTCGGACAATTAGGTGATTCATTTAGCAATGTCCTAACAAAACTGGGGAGGTCGCACAAAGGTATTTTTGTTTGATTGTTTCCCCACCGGGAATCGAACCCAGAACCTCCAGATCGAGAGCCGAGCGCTCTAACCACTACACCACTGAGGCTGTTTCTAATAGTATATCCTAACAAAATTAAGAATTTGTAATTATTATTTTCTAGATAATTTTGATAGCAGCCTTTGCCCAGCAATGGGATAGTGTAGGCGAGAAAAAAAAAACATAATTCTTATGTAAATTCCGTCAGATCGGAAGTAGCAGTTTTAACGCGATTGCAAGTTTTCCAAGTAATTGTACCAATTTAAAGGTAGTTTTAAAACTGTGAAGAGGTCATCAGGGTTCGTTGACCTCAGGAAGTAAAAGTAGTTTGAACTATTCAGGGTTCTTGGTCTACTTAAGGAGTAATAAGGTAAACGAAACATTTTAGGGCTTACTGTAAAACCTGCCTACTTCAAATTTCATTAAAATTGTTAGAGCGGGGGCAAACATTTTATCTATATAGGCTATATGGGAAAGGTTGGAAAAAACTGTAAAAACTCTCCAAGTAACATAATAAAACCGGAAATGAAAATAAAATCGTCCTCTCCATATATATTTTTTTCATATAGTTCGTACAAGTTCACGGTGACATGTTTCTTGTTAAAAGTTGTTTAGTTTTATCGAATGATCATGCCCTTTCAGTTTTCGTCTCTTACTCGTCCCAACCGCAAAATTAGTTTTACCCTTCTGAAAAAAGTTCTACCCCGCGATTCAGGAAACCCACCTAGTGGTATAGAGCCATCTACTTCACTACGTTGGTACTAGATGATTTCGAGAGTATAGCTCTCTCGAGACCTGTTTTTGAATACAACAGAATGATTCATAAGATTTTAAAAAATACGAAAAAGGTCAGCAAAACTCTTAAATGATAAATCAATTCATAAATTATGCTAAAATTAACAATCAAACACTACATTAATACTAACATCATTTTCACATTAAAAAAAAAACACCTTCAGTTTTGAATTTTTGAGGTGAAATTTTGTCACCTAATGATATCTAAGAATTGATCCCAATGATAACAGAACAAAAAAACAGCATCCGGTGCATTGTGCGCACGCGCATGCTTCGAAAATGCGTCGAATCTGCGCACGCGTCCAAGGTACGTTCCTTCCTCTCACTTCCGACGGGCCAAGGCAAGTCGTTGTATCTTTAAACTTAACAGTAAGGTACGTAGTTCGGTGCTATATGGGTACCGGGTGCCACAGATATAAAATTTTGTTTATATGTAGAAATGGCATAAATATTAAGGGGCGCGTGCGCATGAGCCAGCTGGTACTCACTTCAGTTATAACAATTTACTCGTCGAGTACAAAATTGAACAGTAATCCGTCGATCTGACAGATTGATTTAATTTAAAGATAACAAGAAGTCCAAATGTGAAAAGCGTATTTATAGAATCAGTTTTAAAAGGGGCTTTTCAAGAGATCTAATACAAAACAAATTATGACCTAAATATATCAGATAGAACAGCTACCTACTAAATATTCCTGAAAAAAATTACTCTAGTCGAACTTCGCCATGGGAGTATACTCCTGTGGCTACAGTCAGGCCTTAAGAGTATTACCTATTTATTCTAGCGAGAGCTAGATCATCATTACATCCCACGAAACGTCCACTACAGGACAGGGTCCTCCCTCCAATAATCCATATTTTGCTGAAACAATGTGGAGGGGAAGTAACATAGTCACCACGATTGTTAGCGTTACGGCTGGCACCATTAACAGCGGTTGTTTGGTGAACGCAGAATGTAATATGATACGAAACACAGAAGGATGCTGCTGCCCATCCTCTGGTTCATTAACACTTACGTCACCCACGGGCAGAGATCTGTTGGTACTATTCTTTGTCGGAACCACACGGGGCAGCTAGATATGAGTACAACCGTATTCTACAAAGTAGTTTCTAATATCAATGGCAATTCTACAATATTTTTGGTTCTGTGTTCAACTTGAAGCCTTCTGTTGACAACCTGTCGAAGGTCTCCTAAAGACAATTTTATTGTTCGTTCACGATTTGCGTTGTTGTGCCCTATCGTGCCCTATTATGGCTAAGGCGAGGAGTATCTTATAGGAAGTATCTTAAAAGAAGGAAGTTTTAGTATTCCCTTTTTATTTGCCTATGTCCAGCAGTGGACGTCTTTATGGTGATGGTTTATTTTGACTAATTATTTATTGACTTTTGTAAATCTTTAATTATTTATTTAAGAATGTAAATTTTTATACCCGACACGCAGGGACACCGAAAAAAAAGGAGGAATCACAATATAGTGTTGATTAGCTTGTTGGTGTGATTAGTGATGTGCCTGCCTTCTACGCGCCGTGAGCTGATGGTTCGATTCCCGCCGAGGACAAACATTTGTGTCATGAACAAAAGTGTTTGTTCTGTGTCTGAGTGTTTTTATCTCATCATATCATCCCATGAAACGTCCACTACAGGACAGGCTCCCTCCAGAATTCTAGCTTTTGTTGGAAAAATGTGGAGGGGAAGTACCATAGTCACCTCGCTTGTTAGCGTTACGGCTGGCACCATGGACCGCGGTTGTAGGTGATCGCAGTAAGTAAGATGTAATATACAAAGGAGGATGCTGCTGCCCATCCTCCAGTTAACCCTTAGTCGCCTCTTACGACACCCACGGGTATGTATGGGTTTGTACTATTCTTTGCCGGCACCACACGGGGGGGTTTTTGTCTATTTATATGTATATCAGTCTCTGATATCAAAGAGGCTTTGCCTAGTTCGGGATTAGATGACCTTGTGTGAAATGTCCCCCAATATTTAATTTTAATATTTTAGTCTCATACAAAACTTTTAAATAAGCGAATAATTTTTTAAAAATTTATTTTATTTCAACCATTATCATATTAATCCAAAGCGACAATGTCATAATTATTTTATTTTGTTGTAAATTTTATGTACCTATGTTATTTTTTCGCAATCAATGGTAAAAAGCAGAGTACATCTGATCTTTTCTTATTAGCCATGTATGTACTGGCTTAGGCTTGCTTAGAGTATCTAAATACTTACCTAACATGTGAAATCATCTCAGGTCTCTTTCCCTCGCGCTGCTCAGGAATCTACTTAGTGTAGGCAACGAAGCAGTTGACCCCAACAATAATTTCTCAGGCAGATTTTATTTGACAGGATGATAAAGAATCATGAATTAAATGTAAATTCAAAATATCCAAAAACAATTTCACAAAACAATTTTTTCATACGTAATTTTTGTATGGAAAAATTAAAAGTACCGATTTTTTTTTTTGGATTTTTTATAGATTGTTTTTCTCATGTAGTGTAATACCCCAGCAAAGTTTCATCGACTGAGGATTTAATGCGGGGGTATTCATACAAACGATCCGCTTCGTTGCCTAGACTAACCCTAGAATCCATCTCTCGCGGCTCTTAGGATCCAACTTACACAGTCGGTCCCACGAAACGTCCACTGCATAAACGCGTGGTACTTTGGAGGGGATTTACCATAGTCACCACGCTTGTAAGCGTTGCGGCTGGCGACCGCTGTATGTAAGATGATAAAATACACAGAAAGATGCTGCTGCCCATCTTCCGGCTCATAAACCCTTAGTCGCCTCTTACGACACCCACGGGAAGAGATGGGTTGGTACTATTCTTTGCCGGTACCACACGGTCATTCAGATGTAAACAAACTTACACCTTTAAAATAATGTATCTAAACGCCGCTTATTTTTGGAGTGATAACTTCTTTAGCGGCGCTTGGCACTTTTTTAGATGGGTAAAAAATGTTAAACTCGCGTCAGATGTCGCGTCGGATCTCGCGTCAGATCCGTAGCCTGATCGAAAAAGCGTCAACTGTCAACCGTATTGTTATTACATTACGGGTTTTTATTCAGTAACATCAAAGAAGTACGCGAGCAATGGCGCGATTGACCCTTACAAAAAGCATAATATTCAAAAATGCAAGTTTTCACTTCTGCCAGCACTCCCGGAATGCAACTCGTCCTTTTTTAGGGTTCCGTACCTCAAAAGAAAAAATCGGAACCCTTATAGGATCATTTTGTTATCCGTCTGTCTGTCTGTCTGTCAAGACCCTTTATCTCACGAACGGGTAAAGGTATCAGGTTGAAATTAATACCATACATTAGGGTCCATGAACCACATAAGATCTGAAAATTTAATTTTTTTACAACGACGCAATCAAAAGATAGGGCATTTTATGTCCTCATCTCCATACATTTATGCAAAAAAGCAAAACCTACAGGGTACTTCCCGTTGACCTAAAATTATGAAATTTGGTAAGAAGCTAGGTCTCACAGTACAAATAATGGGAAAAGTCTGAAATCATTAAATATTACAACTTTTCTCACTACTAATGGTAACCAATTGTGGTGAGCTCCCGTTTCAAGAACATTCATATAAGAGAGGGGTCAATTTGGATGGTCGCTGAGGCGATTTTTGTTTTAGTTCTGTTTTAAAAACGGGAAAACTTACAAACTTGAAAATTGGTGTGTTTATAGTGCATAAGCTATAAAATAACAACAAATAATAAAATTTGGTCAAGCGCGTGTCGGACTCAAAAAATCTAGCACATTAACTTACTGAAATTTCAACTAATACAATTATGATTATGTGGTGGTACGGAACCCTCGGTGCGCGAGTCCGACTCGCACTTGGCCGGTTTTTTTTTGTTACTGAAAACAAGAATGTGTATAAGTGTATGTATACATAGATTTTTCTGCAGTAAGATATGCATTTACGATATTCAACAATCAATTTCTAGATCTCATCGAAATTCAATGGCTAGATTGCCTCGGGTAAACGAACTATATACATATTTATAAATACCTAACTATTTAACATATTCATAGAACTATAAATAGATAATTGATGTTTTGTTAGTGGCCTAGGTCAGGACTGGACCTTCATAATTGAAACAAATAAAATGTAAATTATTGACATTGCCAAACAAATTCAAAATGCAGTTTGAAAGTAAATTGATGATATCAAAAAAAAAACCGGCCAAGTGCGAGTCTGACTCGAGCACCGAGGGTTCCGTACCACCACATAATCATAATTGTATTAGTTGAAATTTCAGTAAGTTAATGTGCAAGATTTTTTGAGTTCGACACGCGCTTGACCAAATTTTATTTGTTGTTATTTTATAGCTTATGCACTATAAACATACCAATTTTCAAGTTTGTAAGTGTTCCCGTTTTGAAAATAGAACTAAAACAAAAATCGCCTCCGCGACCAACTTGACCCCTCTCTTATACGAGTATGAATGTTCTTGAAACGGGAGCATAGAGTAGAGTCTTATACCGAACGGGAGCTCACCACAATTGGTTACCATTAGTTGTGAGAAAAGTTGTAATATTTAATGATTTCAGACTTTTCCCATTATTTGTACTGTGAGACCTAGCTTCTTGCCAAATTTCATAATTTTAGGTTAAGGGAAAGTACCCTGTAGGTTTTGCTTTTTTGCATAAATGTGTGGAGATGAGGACATAAAATGCCATATCTTTTGATTGCGTCGTTGTAAAAAAAATAAACTTGTGTGGTTCTTGGACCCTAATATACGAGTATGGTATCAATTTCAACCTGATACCTCTACCCGATCGTGAGATAAAGGGTCTTGACAGACAGACAGACAGACGGACAACAAAGTGATCTTATTTTATTTTTATTTAATTTGCAACAGGTACAATTACAGACAACAGACTAAATTACAGAACAAAGTAGCACAACGACAAAAACATTATAAATCTGGAGTCCTATTAAAATTTGTACACAACACTTACATGAGTTAGTAATTAAAAAAACAAAGATCATAAATTGGTACTTATAACAAAAAGGGACTAGATACAGTTAAAGAAAATTACTTATTATTAATTATTTTAACAATATGTGATTTAAATATATGGAAGCTACAAGCAAAAATATCTATCTGAGCACAGATGTCGTTAAAAATTCTACACATTCTTATTAACGGATTGTTATGAGACACATTATTTTTAGTCGAGGGTATGATAAACAGTTGTTGAACACGCACAGATCTTGTCGGAATCTTAAAGTATAAGCGACACAATAGCTGACCACCCCTCTCACCGCTCGCTATTCTATACAAGATGCATAAGTCAGATGACCATCTCCTGTCAGCAAGACTAGTTAAGTTAAATTTAAGAAGCCGATCGCTGTGTTCAGGTTTCCTGCGCCTCAGTCCAAGTCTAGCGCATAAAACTCTGACGAAACGACGCTGAATCGACTCAATTCTATCTACATGCACATATATGGGAAACCATATTGGGGAGCAGTATTCTAGAATGCTACGCACTAGTGCAACATATAACATAATCCAAGAGCTGGCATTTTTGAATGGCTTAGCAGTGCGAAATATAAAATTTAGCATTTTGTTAGTCTTACTACAAGGCCTCCTATAAGGGTTCCGTTTTTTTTCTTTTCAGGTACGGAACCCTAAAAACGGTATGTGATAGTCAAATAAACTTAGAAAAAACCGGCGAGTCGGACTCGCGTCCTAAGGGTTCCGAACCTATCTACCATATGATATACTAAAAGCTTTTGCTCTTTGACTTTAAAAACTCCGCGACCATTCAACTTGACCCCTCTTTTATAGAAAATATCTTAAAACGGGAGCTCACCTTAATTGGTTACTATTAGGTAGTTGTGAGAAAATTGAAATATTAAATGATTTTAGACCTTTCTCTTTATTTGTACTGTGAGACCTAGCATCTTGCCAAATTTCATAATTTTAGGTTAACGGGAAGTACTCTCTAGGTTTTGCTTTAGTGCATAAATGTATGGAGATGAGGACATAAAAAGCCATATCCTTTGATTGCGTCGTTGTAAAAAAATTCAATTTTCAGATCTTGTGCGGTTTATGGACCTTAATAATCGTTATCAATTTCAACCTGATACCTCTACCCATTCGTGAGAAAAAGGGTCTTGACAGACAGACAGACAGACAGACGGACGACAAAGTGATCCTATAAGGGTTCCGTTATAATTTTGAGGTACGGAACCCTAAAAAAGGATAAAAGAAAAAAAAAGAAAAAACAAAAATATTAGAGAAAAGTAAAACAAGGATAATATCAGAGTACTCGTACAGTACCTATATTCTTTGAAAAAAACACCTAAAAACTGGACAAAAGCCTGTCGGATTTGCACAGAAATGTTTCCATACAGATAGACAAAATTTCAGTGGTAGTTTCAAAATTTCTTTCTGTCTTACATTTGTCTAGTTATTATTATTTTCGCACCAGATTTTATAATTTACCGTTTACAATTTATCCTTTATTATAATTCAACGGGTTAAGTTATAATTTGACGACTCTGACACTTTACCTGCGACGTATGCACTGAGACAGGTTTTAAAGAGGCTGTATAATAGAGTGCAATCACCCTAGAAATGGTCAAGGACGTTCAATTACAGCTTTTAGCCCTAGGCGTTTTATACTGGTGAACAAGCAAGCTATTAATAAATATTCCTGCCTCATTTCTTAGTCTTCTTCTCATATTTAAGGTGATCTGTGACGGCCATCTTAGACCCGAATGCAACTAGATGGAGCCACTGCTGCAAATATAAGGTTTTATTTTTAATGCAATAAGTACCAACTATATATGTGCAAAAATTTGATTCGCGTAAATTTCATCGTGTAACTTCAACGCCTAACAACAATTTCGATAAGAAAAATATCTTCATATGTCCACTAAAGTCAATTACTCTCGTCAGTCCGTGTTTACATGAGTACGATCACTCACACATGCACACAAAGCACAATCGTACAGTTTTGACTGCACGCCCACAATCGTAATATTGAACCAAAAATTGCTAACAAAAATAGTACTTCCAGTACATTAACTGTATTTTTGTATTAATTAGCGAAAATTTTAACTATAAATAGCAGTATTCGTTCGTTTTTCAACAGAATTTTGTCCTGCGTAAGAATGCAAGTCATTTGAATTTTTGTATGGAAAACGGATCACCTTAAGAGCCGCGCTCTTGTCGGTGGAGCAATCTCTATTTCTCTCTGTCCTCTGCCAATGATTCGACGTTTACCCACTCTTTTATCTGGTCAAAATAAGTGCGTCTTGGTCTTCCTCTTCCTCTCCTGCCCTCCACTTTTCCTTCAATAATTTTACCTTTTTATTTCTATCAATAATTTCTAAGTAGGCGAAGTTTACACAGTCACGTCAAGCTAGACACTTGCAGCACAGCTCTAGCCCCTACGTTGATAGTAATAAGGTTGCTTTTAGAAACCAGAGCTGTACAAAGAAGCTAAGCTGTGACCTGGAATATTCCAACCAATGGGATCTAAGCTATATAGGTAATCCTAATTGGCTGGATTTTTTCTAGTTCACAGGAACAGAATAAAGTAATAGTACATACGGCCGCACATCAGTAGAAACACTTTTGGACCTTATGGCGTGGTAATAAGGTTGAAAAAGTTTCTACCGACAAGCGGTTGGCCGTACTATCATACAGAACGGACACTCTCCGCCCCCCGCCCGCAATCCACCCCGCAACGAAATTCTCGTGGTCCTTCTGAGGGTCTTTTGTACTGATTATGCGGAACTACGCGACCTTCCAATTTCAAATTCGCGCTCGATGTATGCAATGTCCGCGGTGTGTCACAGGTTAGCTTACGCCAGCTTACGCCAGCCAGCCGGGTCTTCTACATCTTTACATAAGGACGCAGGTAGTGAGTATGCCCTCGTATCCAGAACAGTTTCCCATTTTGCAACGGGTCCAGTGGTCATGAAGGAGATAAATTCTCTGAGAGGTTGTTCATAAGGACTC
Organism: Athrips mouffetella; assembly: GCA_947532105.1. Taxonomy (NCBI): domain Eukaryota; kingdom Metazoa; phylum Arthropoda; class Insecta; order Lepidoptera; family Gelechiidae; genus Athrips; species Athrips mouffetella. Next base: position 18,485,532 of record OX383980.1, read on the forward strand.
GTGAGGAGGCTAGAATGATTTTTTTAGTACGAGTAACGTAGCACAGCTCTCGTTGTATAACACTCTAAATATGGTACAGCCTCCTTGGGTACGACTCTCGATCCGGACTGGGTTCGATTCCCGGTAGGGACACAGTCAAACAAAATTCACTTTGTGAGACTTCCCAGTCTGGTTAGGTCAGTTAGGACATAGCAGGACGAATTACCTGATCGTCTGAAACGTCAGATGATTCCGTGCTTCGGAAGGCACGTTAAGGCTTTAGTCCCGGCTACTATCCACGGAAGCAGTCATAATGAGCCATGTCAGAGGTCTCTGGCAGCTCAACAACTCTGACACCAGGGTTTGTGAGGTCGGTCATCGACCTTGTAACCCACATGAGGTTATGAGTACGGTACAGAGTGCAATGTGTCAAGCTCGACGTGCTCTTGACTGTGCTTGTCGTGGTCATCTTTATTTTAAGTTTTAGGACTTTTTTTTTTGAGTTATCAAAAGGAAAAAAATCGGTCAAGTGCGAGCCAGACTTGCGCGCCGCTTTTAATCTGTGGCCGAAGGTTTCAATTGTAACTTAGTAGTGCTACGACCAAAGAATACTAATACTCGCAATTAAGTTCATTTCTAGGACCGCATAGCATATTTTTGCTGATTTCTAAGTAAAATTGTGGTAGTTTTATTACAGACATCTTTATATTTTTCTTTCACTATTAGCTATTATATTAGACATTACTAACTTAACTCCAGAAGAGTTAAGATGAAAAATGTCTCAAAAAATATCATCACACATTTCACATCTCATCATCATTCGACATTTTTTTAGAAAGAGTTAAGATGACTCAAGAAGAGTTAAGATGAAATGTGTAAAAAAAAATTTTTTTTTTCATTGTTGGATATTAAAATCTCTTAATGACGTCAGCAAAACTACATCGCTTCACAAACAAGGTGGCGCCATGGTTGGAAAAAAAGAAGCGACAATAAAAAAAACCCACGCTCTCTTATAAATATGTTTGAATGTACACACAAGGTTAACAAACAAACAAACCAATTACTATATATTTATTAATTATTTTCTTCATTGTTAGTTTTTCAGAAACATAACATTTTTACATTCTACATTTAAAAATTGTTTTTTTGACCTAGGAAATGAGAAGTACCGGCACTTGAAGCCAACTTCAAGCCCGAGCGTTGTTAAGTTACCACAATTAAATCACTTTGTTTGAGGCAAGGTGAATAACATCTTGGCATTGGCCTACTAAGCCAAATTACCTAAATTACGTGTATTCGGACGGTTATACTGGGTTACAATACAATATAATATACAGGATGTAAGGGACGGTGTACCGATAACTGAAAGGGCGTGCTCAGTCAACGAAACTGAACAACTTTCCCAAAGAAACATTTTGGGAAAAAAAAAATTGCCTCTCCGTACATACATTTGATCGAAAAGTTTGCATGTAGAAGCCATTTTTTTTTTCATTTCGAATAAGAAAGAAAGTGGTTCAGTTTCGTTGACTGAATACGCCATTTCAGTTTTCGGTACCTTACACACGCAGTGTACCTATTTAGAAGCGCTCGTGGTCGAGTGGTAGTTGCTCTTACTTTCCCATACAAACTAAAATAAATAGCACATTTTGTATGGCAGGTAGAAATTGTTGTTCCGTATTTCGACCTAAGTTTCTTTGGGAAAAGAGGTTCAGTTTCATGGTTAGAATCTACCGTTTAATTTTGTGCAGTCGATCAACGGACACATGGTATAGTGCTTAAAAAAACTTTATAACTGACATATAAGGCGAAGGTACAGCTTGACCAACTTATCTGGAGAATTTTGTGATGGTGCCACGATCGAAAAGGGTTGCCACCTTTTACAAAAATAAACAAATTCAGCCTTTTTAAATACTCTTAACTACATGATAAAATACGACATCACCTTTTACTGTTTGCCTCCTTGCTCGCAATCACAGATAAAAGATACAGGATGTAAAAAAAAGTACGATGATCCTTCTTAGGGGTGATTCTACATCACTAATAATTTAATATTTTTCGGGGCGCTTCACTTCTACTTGAGCTAAAACAATTTTTGTAAGAAAAAGTATTTTTAATATTTTTTGTACAATCTATTAATGATGTAGAATCACGCCTTAGAAGGATCATCGCACTTTTTAGGGTTCCGTACCTCAAAATAAAAAAACGGAACCCTTATTATAGGATCACTGTGTTGTCCGTCAGTCTATCTGTCTGTCAAGACCCTTTTTCTCACGAACGAGAAGAGGTATCAGGTTGAAATTGATAAAGAATATTTAGGTCCATAAACCACACAAGATCTGAAAATTTATTTTTTTACAACGACGCAATCAAAAGATATGGCTCTTTATGTCCTCATCTCCATACATTTATGCAAAAAAGCAAAATATACAGGGTACTTCCCGTTGACCTAACATTATGAAATTTGACAAGAAGCTAGGTCTCAAAGTACAAATAAAGGGAAAAGTCTAAAAACTAATATTTCAATTTCAATTTTTCTCACAACTAATAGTAACCAATTAAAGTGAGCTCCCGTTTCAAGAACTTTTCTATAAAAGAGGGGTCAAGTTGGATGGTCGCGGAGATTTTAAAATCAATGAGCGAAAGCTTTTAGTATATCATATGGTAGATAGGTACGCAACCCTAAGGGCGCGAGTCCGACTCGCACTTGGCCGGTTTTTCACACCCTGTATAAGTAAATACAAAGATCGATGATAAAGACAACGGCCCTGACTAAACAGTAAGGGTTTTTAGGCAAATTGGCCTCGGAATAATTAAATTTTAAAGCATACAAGTAATATATTAAATGTAATTTTTTTTATTTTTTATTAGCTAGTGCCCGCGACTTCGTCTGCGCAGGTTTATAAGTTGTAGCCTATGTGTTATTCTGATGTATAAGCTATATTATTGTAAAGTTTGATTAAAATCCATTAAGTAGTTGTTACATGAAAGAGTAACAAACATCCATCCACCCATACTTACAAACTTTCGCGTTTATAATATTAGTAGGGAGGATAACATATCAATATAGCTATTTTTATTTTAAGAATTTTTTTTTATAGAAAAAGAAGACCCTGATTATTCCTTTTACTGATAACCTTTCACACAGTAATTAAATAAAATTTTGATGCTTGACAAGCACTTTCTAAACGAACGAACATGCTTGACAAGCATTGTAAAAATATAAAATTTTCAACAAGCATTCGCAAGCACGTAGATGGCTTGTCAAGCACATCAAGCTTCGTTCTAAACAATCAAAATTGCTTGACAAGCACGTTAAACGAGCTAGCGTTATACATGAACAAATGGTGCTATTGGAGATTCTTGCTCCTTTTCTGCATCAAAGAATGATTTCATTATGAGAATCATTTCTCACACACCACTTTACAGCGATTTTGGAATGATTTTCTCATAAAATACTTGGAAATATGCAGAAAAACAAGAACAGCACAGGCAACACTGACTGATACAAGGAGGTTTAAGAAGCAGCTCTTTCGGCTAAGGAGGGAGCCATAACCGTATCCATTTCTTGCGAGGGACCTTCATACTAAAATGTATGTACACTTGTTCACGTATGGACTGTTAGGTCGCCCACTATCCTCGTAAGTGTAAAATGCGGACGAAGTGTCATACGGGTTTCTTTATTTCATATACAAAACAAAACCTGTAACTAAATCTGAGGCTCAGTCACTTTAGCTTTTGTAGGTACTGAAAAAAGAGCGGTACAAAGTCCACCGTGTCAAGATACAAATACTTTTGACTGTAGGTAAGAGTACATGTACCTGAACACAAAACTGTAGTATTTTTATACAAACTTTGTTTGAACACTTATTTCCCCATTTAAAAGATAATTTCTAAAACATGAAGGTTCACATCTCTCTTTATTTCTTAAAGTATTTTATTTATCTATTTTACCTAAGTTTTCAAAACTCTAGAAGTTTCATACGTATATTTTTTTATGAGTTGCGTATCTTCTGTTCGAGTGAACCGATTACAATGATACACCGCTTTTATATTACAAGAAAGAACGCCAAACATATTATTGAAAACCCCGTTTGTATCAGTTAAGTTGTTTATGAGTTATTGGTGCACAGGCCGTGATAATTTGCATTCTTGTGGCTTCTGTTTGCTTTTTTTTAGTGAACCGATTGCAATGATCTACAGCTTAAATATTGTCAAAAATAAGTCAATAAGTTCAGTGGTTTTCGAGTTACTGGCGCCACCACTTGAAACTTCACGTATCCTCTGTTTCAGTGAACCGTTCGCATTGAAACAAATCTGAGCAATGAAACAAAATTAAGCCTAATGTGTTATTGTTAACCTTATTTCAAGCGGTTGAGTGGTCTGTGAGTTATTGGCGCCGCCGCTTGAAACTTCGATTGTACTCTGTTTGAGTGAACCGATTGCAATGAAACTAAGCTTATATGTTGCACGGAAATAAGCTTAATACATTACCTATCGAAAACCCGGTTCCAATCGGTTCAGTGGTTTGCGAATTTATCGCGAATACACAAAACAGACCAACAGACAAAAATTCCAAAAATGAACCGAATGGTTTCTATTACCTTTTTTGTGACCCCCCAGATCAATGAACAGAATCGGCGAGTTATTATACGAGTATGTATAGAATTGATGATCAATTCACAAGTAAAAATGATATATTTTCACTTTCGCATATAAATTTTGGATTAAACATTAGATTTTTTAAAGATGTTTGTAAAACGTAACCTAGACCCTAGTTTTTTGACCGACTTGTAATAGTCGACTAGGAGACGCTTTACACGACTATGTTTAGGACGGACTCTACAGTTTTTACTCTGAGGACTGTCAACAACAAAATGACGTTTTTAAAATGACGTAAGTAGTTCCTCTTTTGGCCATTCTACAGAAAAGTTGGTCAAGCTGTACAAGCTTGACCAACTTTTCTGAAGAATGGCCAAAAGCGGAACTACTTACGTCATTTTGACAACCTCAGAGTAAAAATGTATAGAGTCCTATATGACGGACTAGTCGTGTTAAGCGTCTCCTAGTCGACTATGACAAGTCGGTCAAAAAACTAGGGTCTAGGTAACGTTTTACAAATCAAACAAATCTAATGTTTCATCCAAACCTTGTAATATGCGAAAGTAAAAATATATCTTTTTAACTTGTGAATTGAAGCGTAAATGATCCGTAATAGTCAAAAATGCGTGATTTTTAACAGCGTTTTTTAGGGTCCCGATACCAAAATGGTAAAAAAAGGAACCCTTATCTTATGGTGGGACTTTATCTGTCTGTCTGTCACACCTGTATATCTCAGCAACCACTCATGCTTTAGACTTGAAATTTGGAATAGTTTTAGAATATGGTTGTCCAACTTAACTGCACATGAGATAATCAACAAAAAGTTATGATTATTAATGTCAAGGGGGCCCAAATAGGGGTGGGGTGGCAAAATTTCAAATTGTCATTACTAGGTCGAGTGAGGTATTATAAGAAAGGTCTTTTCTTGTACATTCTAGAATATATTTTTTATTTTTTTACAACTCTTAGTTTTCAAATTATGATAAAAAATTTCAAAAAAAAATACCATCTCCCCTAAAAACCATCTCCGAAGTTTGTGGAAGGAAAAATTTGAATTAATTAAAGGCGATAGAAGTTTATGTAAATATTACAGCAAAAATAAAACGATCTTTCTAAGTTGCAGTTTTCAGAAATGGACTTTATTGCTTCCAAAAATACTATAGGCACGTCGGAACCCATCGGAATCCGCGCGAGTCCGACTCGCATTTGACCGGTTTTTTTCTTGAATGGTAAGTATTCTTACCAGAAAAACTGTAGTAACAAGATAATTACTTTTAAGCTATATATTTCTTAAAGAGAAAGACAAAACTTTTACGTTTTTGGGATATAAAAAAATTTTCATACATTTTAGTATGGAGGTCCCTCGCTAGAAATGGATACGGTTATGGCTCCCTCCTTAGCATAAAGAGCTGCTACTTAAACCTCCTTGTGTCAGTCAGTGTTGCCTGTGCTGTTCTTGTTTTCCTGCATATTTCCAAGTATTTTATGAGAAAGTCGTACCAAAAGCGATCGAAAGTGGTGTGCGAGAAATGATTCTCATAATGACATCGTTCTTTGATGCAGAAAAGGAGCAAGAATCTCCAATAACACCATTTGTTCATGTATACAAACGCATTGCTGCCGCTACACGTCAGTGTTACCCAGATCTTCTTCTTTTAGTGTCGACGCAAATCCAATATTGATCCAGATTATTATTGCAGTAACAAGTAGAAGCACTAGTTAAAGACCTGCGTAAAGTTTCATTAACCTAGGTTTAAAACTCTAACCACTAGAGCATTTTGAAAATCTCAAATTTTGCCAGTTGTAAAAACATGCTGGAATTCCGTAGAATTTACCTTGTACTTGATAGGAACGGTACCATTATCACTTTTTAGACATTTCCAATAAGATTTAACTTTTCTTTTCTTGTTTTGGAGAAATTTTGCAAATTATCAGGAAAACAGGTGCTGCTGGGGATTTTTGAAGTGAAAACTTTTTTAGCGGCGCCCAGCACTTTTTGAGATCGGAAAGAAATTATAAATTCGCATCAGATGTCGCATCTTTGTCACGTCAGATCTTATACCAAGTTAGAGCAGGCTCAATATATACAAAAGTTCTAAAGTGTGATAAAGACCAAAACATCTATTTTGTCTTTGTCGCGTCAGATCTTCAGATCTCGGATGAAGTATAGGAATGGATTTGCAAATAAGCATACCAAGTTAGAGCAGGTTCAATTTATACATACAAAAGTTCTAAAGTGTGATAAAGATCAAAACATCTTTTTTGTCTTTGTCATAGTCTCGGCTCTTTTTTTAGCAGTCAAACTAAATACAGTTGTCAAACTAAAAATCGCTTTAACTTGAAAACTACTGACCCTAGACTACTCATGTGCTGAGACAAATGATAGGTCTCGATGAGATCTACATTTCGGATGACAGCTGTCAAACTAACAATCGCTATAACTCGAAAACTACTGACCCTAGACTACTCATGTGCTGAGTCAAATGATAGGTCTCAATGAGATCTACATTTCGGATGACAGCTGTCAAACTAAAAATCGCTATAATTCGAAAACTACTGACCCTAGACTACTCGTGTGCTGAGACAAATGAAAGGTCTCGATGTGATCTACATTTCGGATGACAGCTGTCAAACTAAAAATCGCTATAACTCGAAAACTACTGACCCTAGACTATTCGTGTGCTGAGACAAATGATAGGTCTCGATGTGATCTACATTTCGGATGACAGCTGTCAAACTTAAAATCGCTATAACTTGAAAACTATTGACCCTAGACTTCTCATGTGCTGAGTCAAATGATAGGTCTCGATGAGAGCTAAATTTCGGATGGCAGCACTTCAAAATGAACTGTTGTAATGTACCTATAAATTTATAATTGAAACAAATAACAGGCTTGGTTATTTTCTATTACTTCACTTAGTTACTGGTTATTAACTGTTATAGTTATTTTATACTTTTTATTGCTAAAAGAAACCTTGCAAAACTTTGAAGAAGGTGTGTAGTTTTTGTTAAAACTATTTTTATTCAACGTAAAGTTAGGCATTTGACCGCTTTTAGTATAATTCTACAACTATTCCAAATTTCAAGTAAGCATGAGTGGTTGTTTTAATACAGGTGTGAGTGTGACAGACGGACAAACAGACAGACAAAGTCGCACCATAGAAAAGGGTTCCTTTTTTAACCGTTTCGATATCGGAACACTAAATTTCGACCAATGTTTCTTGGGGAAAGTTGTTCAGTTTCATGGTCTGAGTAACATAATAAAATTATGTTCACTTTTTCATTAGGTCCTTATTTATGAATATATTAGCGCAGTGCATTATAATAGCTAATTATCAGTTAGATACTAGCTGTACCCACGACTTCATTCGCGAGAAGTTTACAGACAAACAACTGGATCGATTCAAACGAGCAAATATGTCTTCTATTTGAGTGAACCGATTGCAATAAAACAAAGCTTATATTTTGCACGGAAATATGCTTAATACGAGTACATTACCAAAAACGCCGTTTAAATTAGTTCAGTAGATAAAAATCCAAAAATGTCCCGAATGGGTTAAATATTACTTTTTTGTGATGTGACCCTGTCATTTTCTATTTTATGTACTTCTAGATGACATGTGAGCAATAAGAAATAAAATGAAAATGTATTCAACCCCTGAGGAGTCAATGTTTTATACACATATATCATTGGAGTATTAATTGCTTTTTGTTTGTAAACGTGTGTGTGGCGATTCAAAAATTATTTTGGGCTAAAATTCTGAGAAAAAAAACATATTAAAATTAAATTTTGACAAAACAAAGTTTATGAAAAAAAAGACTACATGAAATATAGCTAGGTCAATAAATTTTTATTAAGTACCTATTAGATTTTATTAAAATTTGCAATTAGTGAAAGTTTTTTATTTTTTATTTAGGCACCATTTATTAAGGATAAAAAACCCTACATAAAATTAAGAACCTGATGCACTTCACATAACAATGTCAAAAATATTATATTTAACAACAGACTTTACCAAGTAATGCAATTAAATAAAAAATATCCAGCCTCAAATTTTTTTTTGTATTCGTACGAAATATTTTTTTAAATTTAATATATTTACTTACTTTGCATTTATTTCATACTTTGCATTTAAAATAAGAAAAGCAAAAAATAGAAATAATTTAAAGGGCAACGCCATTATTTTATAAGCCTAAATATAACTTATTTAATAAATAAAAATATAAGCAAAGATACATTTGAGAAAGAGATCGTAATATCTGTTATGTCCACTTTAATAATCTTTAAAATTTTAAAATAATACACCTAATAAAAAATAAAACTACAAATAAATACCTGTAAACAAGCTGAAAAACGAACAAAAATAAAATTCCAAAAATTACTCACAATTTTTTTTCGCGCGCTTTCCTCAGTCACAGCACAGCACCAAAGTTTTTCACAACGTTTTCGCGCGCGTTCCACGAAACTTTCAAAATTCGAACTCTTTCAGAGAGAATAAAGAAATTAAGTTCGTATTTTAAACTATTTTGTTTTTAAATCGAATCGATATAGCACGGGCAAAGGCTCGGCGCAATACTGCCAAAGCGTAGAGGGTCATACAGCATTTATAGACGCGCATGCGTCCTAGAGTTCTGAATGAACATTCGCTCCTGAGCTCTTAAAATTTAAAGGCAATGGCAATTCAGCTACCGTAAAGACGTACTATGTAGTACCTCGGTTAGCAATAAAAATATATTATTAAATATTTAGTTATTAGTTACCTAAAATTAATATATAAAACTTGTAACAAAGAGGGTATTATGACCCTGAAGGTGGTAAAACTAACCATAAAATGTAAAACTGGCAATGTAAGATTTTAAAACTCCATAGAAACTGCATTACGATTATAAAGGTTTTTATGGGGGGGGGGGGGGTAATTTTCTTTTATTTCACTTTCATGAAAGTTTATTCGGTTTCATGGGTAGTTTCATATCCTCCAACCCACACAAACAATTTTGTAAAATAAACTTATTTATTGGAGAAGTCAAAAGCAACAACTTGATCTACGACTTTTAACGAAAGATTTGACTAAAAGATTATTTTGACTTGAGTATTAGAATAAGGATAGTAATAAGGTTTTATCTTTAGACATCAACAGATTCAAAATGTTAAATTAATTAAAATTATGTACTTCTCTCTCTATCGTAATATTTGCGGTGCCCCTACGGGGTGTCATATGTATAGCTCTAAGTCTAAATTATTATAACACCTTAATTGTACCATATGACTGACAAATAAATGAATTGAATTGACGCACAAATAATTTTCAAATTACAACTTTTTGTTAAAAAAATTGTACGTTGTTAGCAAAGAACAAAAGTCGTAAGGCAAACGGTTGTCAGGTAACTGTCAAAATCTAAACAGAAAAAAAATATATAAAAAAAATCTAATTAAGTAATTTTTACTTTGGATCAAGTAATGTTTGTTTCAACCAAGAATGAAAACCTTCTAACCAAGAATGAATCAGATGACCTTGTGTGAAATGTACCCAAATATTTTTTTTATAAAAAGAAACAAAAATTCTTAAAACAAGACAAGTGAATGCCAAGATTAATAAATCTTGGCAGTTATAACAAAATATTATCTTGATCAATCGTTTCATTCAATGAAGCATAATTTCCATTAAAATTTGTGAATACTTAAAATAGAAATATTCATGGCTTTTGCATAAATATATTTACTATTTGTTAAAATAACATTATTGTCTTCTAGCATAGTTATGAATTTAGTTCCTAGTTAAGAATTTAGTTCTATCAATGTTCCAATAGATGGCGTTGAGATCGACTAAGTCCGAAGTTAACACGCTATTGAAATTTTTCTGGCGTATTTTTGGTTTGCTGGTATTCAATAAACCTTCAACAAGAGGTTTTTTTAGTTAGTACAGTGCTATTAAGAATCAGACAGAGTATAATGAACATTGGTCCTTACGAAACCAGATTTTTTTGGATTCTGCTGGTCCTGATTTCAAAACAAAAAACCCCACGTCTTTTTCCTTAAGAAAGGAGAATGCCCATGAGTAGTGTCGCAAAATTATTCAAATTTGTTCAAATCGAAATTGTGTCTCAAGTCTATGACAACAGTAATTCTTGTTTTATAATAAAGATAACTTTATACAAGGTGTAACAGAAAGGGTATATCAACCCTTTCCCTAAGCAACATAGGTCGAAACAGGAAAATTTTTTTTGACCTTCCATAGAAACTAAATCAGCTGATTGGACATTTTGTATGGGAGGTAAAAAAATTTTTTTCGTATTTCAACCTATGTTCCTAAGGGAAAGTTGTTCAGTTTCATGGGCAGAATCACATCCTATACCCTTTCTGTTACACCTTGTATATTAACTAGCTGTTGCCCGCGGCTTCGCTCGCGTGGATTTCGTATTTTATGTTGTAGCCGGTTTTCCGTCGGATGAATGAGATATTTTCCCGTCGAATTCGGGGTAATTTTAAACTAAAGAAAAACGGGACTACCATGCGCAAGCGCATGAGAACAATTCAAGATCCAGCTGAATTTTATATTATTTACACACGTTACTCATAAATTCAGAGGAACTTGTATTATTATGCCTTAAAGTTGCCACTTAACTTATGTAGAGAGAGAGAGATGAGACTCCTTTATGTTATATTTCAAAACAAAGCTAATTTGCAGAAGTAATTGAGAAAAACTAAAACTATTAAGATGGAAGTTCTATGGCTGGTAAAAACGAAGTGATAGCTTTAGAGAGGTTGGTCAGAATTATTAGTAACAATATTGTGATTTCTTAACAGGTAAACCAAATTATGTTTACTTCATACAAAAATTCGAACTTTAATCCAAAAATTCTACCCTTTGCCATCCGCAGGCGTTTGGGCTGTGCGTCTATATATCAGTCAGTCATTCAGTCAGTCATTTAACTAGCTGTTGCCCGCAGCTTCGCTCGCGTGGATTTTGTATTTTATGTAGTTACCGATTTTCCGTATGAATGAGATATTTTCCTGTCAAATTCCGCATACCCGTCCGCATCCTCGTCCACATCCCCGTCCGCATCCCCTTCTGCATCCCCGTCCACATCCCCGTCCACTTCCCTGTCCGCATCCCCATCCGCATACTCGTCCGCATTCCCGTCCGCATCCCCATCCCCGCCCGCATCCTCGTCCGCAGCCCCGTCCGCATACCCGTCCGCATTCCCGTCCGCATCCCCGTCCGCATCCTCATCCCCGCCCGCATCCTCGTCCGCAGCCCCGTCCGCATCCCTGCCCCGTCCCTGTCCCCGTTCATTTCAACCCTATCGCACCTCAACCCCATCCCCAGGGGATGATGGTATTTCACGTCCACTACGTTGGATTTCAAAGTTGTTGTAGTTTTCGTAATTAGTGACCCGATAAACCATACAAACGACACCCATATTGATTTTTAGACATTGCAACCCTATCGCACCCCAACCCCACCCCCGGGGGATGATGGTATTTCACGTCCACCACGTTGGATTTCAAAATTGTTGAATTTTTCGTAATCAGCGACTTGATAAACCATGCAAACGATACCCATATTGGTTTTTAGAATTTTTCACCCACATTTCCCTCTTTTAGGGGTCGAATTTGGGATGGAATTTGGGGTGGAATTTCAATAACAGTGATGTACGTTCCACAGAATTACAATTACAAGCCTAATGCCTAAATAATAAATTTAGTGGATTTTACTTTGAAAATGAAGGATTTTCAACTTCATCCCCCTTTTCACCCCTTAGGGTGAAGAATTTTCAAATACCCTGAGATAATTTAAACTTAATTTTTAATCGTCAGCCTAAACACAAATTTTGGAGAAGACTTTCATACAAATTTTCATCCCCTATTTTACCCCCTTAGGGGTGGAATTTCGCAAAATCCTTCTTTAATAGATGCCTTCACTGCATAAGGTATCTACTTGCAAAATTTCAAGTCTCTAGGTCCAGCCGTTTGGGCTGTGCGTTGATACCTCAGTCAGTCAGTCAGTTTATCCTTTTATATATTAAGATTATATATTATAGATTGCTTGTCGTGACTTAATGACTGATTCATCAACGCCAAGCCGTAACCGCTATAGCTACAGACCTGAAATTTTGTTCAATTTTGCACTTCAAAAACACCCACTAAGAAAGGATTTTCCGAAATTCGTCTCCTAAGGGGGTGAAATAGGGGATGTAAGTTTGTATGAAAGTCCTTTGTTTCTTGAGTTATAAGTAGATTCACACTAACTTGAATTTCAGCTTTTGGTAAAAAATAAATAAACACATGTATAAGCATTTCTTAAAAAATCACCCTTCAAGGAGGTGAAAAAGGGGATTATTTTATAATAATAATTAATTAGTCTATAACTCTTTCATTTCTGAAGGTGGAATTATACAGATTTGGTTTTGAGTTCTCCGCAAAAAATATAAGAGTACATGTTTTAGCATTTTTAGGAATTCCTCCCCTAACGTGATGAAATGAGGGATGAAAGTTCGTATGAAAATCCTACAGTTTTTACATGAGGTTAGTACTTGAAATTTGGATTTTAACTAATAATAAGAAGTAAAGAAACACGTGTTACAGCAATTCTGAGATATAGGGATGACAGTTCATATGAAAATCCTAATAAAAATTAGGATTTCGGCTATTAAAAAGAAAGAAATAAACATGTGTTTCAGCGTTTTTGAAAAATCATTCCCCTAGAGTATAAAAATTAGGGATGAACAATAAATAAATAAATAAAACTTTATTCAAGACATTTTAACAATGATGACTTAGGAATAAACTTATAATTAGTACAAAAAAAATTACATAAACCTGAACTAGGATTCCCTGTGTTTCAGGCAAAATAAACCATCTTAAAACTATAAAAATTATCTTAAATAATCACATGCGAAATCTATTTAGGTGTAAAAGTAAGAGTGTAAAAGTTTATTATAGGCTAGTTGTAATAATAACTAATTTTACTTTAAAACGATCAATAACTTCTCTGTATCTTCGTAGGATATATTTTGGAGGCCTTTTTGCAGGTTTTTTTTTACACTTGATGTAACTAAGCGGATATAGGTCTAGCCTTGCATTTAATCTATTGTATAGAAACGGGCCTAAGAAAATAAAAAATCTACCGGAATAGGCATGTTTCATTTGTGTATTTTGAGGACAAACGATATCTTTCCGTCTTTTGTTAGTATATATACCTGTAAGGAAGGGAGGCGTGCTGTTTTAAAACCGTGCTCATTATAAATAGTTGTCGTAATGTTAGTACTTCGCATGACTTATAAAGAAGATCTGTTGGGAAGAGGAAAGGACGGAAAGTTGCAACCTTTAGGACAGCTCTCTGGGCTCTTTCAATGTTAAGTAGTGTAGTATTAGCCAAACCACTCCAAGATGTAATGCAGTATGTCAGTACTGATGACATAATGCTAAGTAAACTTGCTTGATAAGCTTGCAATCAGCAAAGCATCGTATTTTTTTTAAATCAAAAATTTATTTACGAACTCTACTACACAAGGCTTCGACGTGAAATTTAAAGGACAGTGTGTCGTCAAGAAAGATACCTAGATATTTTATTTTGTTAGTAATAGCTATTTCGGGACATTTACATAGGTGACTCATACGATCGTTACATTTGTGTGCATATAATTTAGGGTTTGTTGGAGCCAAACTTGATTTGCGCTTAGAACAATGAAGAAAGTTAGTTTTTTCCGAATTAAGTGTGAGTAAATGATGTTGGTTGTTCCTGTGTGGTGCTGGCAAAGAATAGTACCAACCCATACATACCCGTGGGTGTCGTAAGAGGCGACTAAGGGTTAACTGGAGGATGGGCAGCAGCGTCCTCCTTTGTCTTACATCTTACTCACTGCGGTCACCTACAACCGCGGTCCATGGTGCCAGCCGTAACGCTAACAAGCGAGGTGACTATGGTACTTCCCCTCCACATTTATTCCAGCAAAAGCTAGAATTCTGGAGGTAGCTCCCTGTCCTGTAGTGGACGTTTCATGGGATGCTATGATGATGATGATGAAATGATGTTGAAGCCAGTTATTTACTACATCAAAACCACGTTTTGCATAATCATACACGTCCACTGTTGCTTTTGCAGATAAAAGTAGAGCAGTATCATCAGCATAGGATATGATTTTACCTCCCTCTAATTTTAGATTACAGAGGTCATTTATGGAAATCAAAAATAGGGTGGGGCCCAAAATACTTCCTTGAGGAACTCCAAAAGTAGTGTTTTTTAAATCAGAGCTGATAACATCGCCTATTCTTACACATTGCGTACGATCATCTAGATAATCTGCAAATAATTTGAGCTGGGTGCCTCTAATACCTAAGGCTTCAATCTTGTGCAGGAGAATGGGAACAGAAACCGTGTCAAAAGCTTTAGCAAGGTTCAGAAAAATTCCTATGGTCTGATTACCCTTGTCAAGTTCTTTAACTAAGTAGTCAGTGAGTTCATGTACAAGCATTTTTGAAAAATATATGTGAGTGGAGGGACCAGGATGTGTTTGAATTTCGTAAGTATTTTGTTAGATATGGAATCCCAGCCAACCGCACAATAATTTTTTAGACTCATGATGATCTGTTCTACCTCCTCCTTGTCAGTGTCCAACAGCACAAATGATTTCAAAGAACTGCTGTGAGTTCAATAAGTGCTAGGGGGTGATTGAAAAAAATTACTTTTAACTTTTTCTGCTAGAATTTTTCCTATATTTACGAAAAAATCAATTGCGCTGTTAATAGACGTAGACTGTGATGACCTTGCTTGTAACAAACTTGAAGATGATTCATGCTGTTTTGCTGTGTACGTCACATTATTTATGCACTTCCAAACCAGTTTACCATTACTTCCCGCTTTTTCCAGTTCCTTTTTATCGTAACTAATTTTCACTTATAATTACTTAAATTACGATATCTTTTGTATGACGTTTGTAGTAGTAGGTTATCTGGGTATGATTTAGCCTTCATATGTAGTTTGTTCCTATGCCTCATACAACGAATTAGTCCAGTCGTAATCCAAGACTTGATATTGTAGTTTTTATTACTTACACGTATGCGTAAAGTATTTTTTAAAATTGCTTGTTGAACGTTTTGTATCAAGTACAATTGTAAACTGGGCCATAGTCAATGTCGCATAAATCTTCTTCAAGTTTGTTTGTAGTGTGCCCACTACTGCCACCGCTAGATGGCGGCACTGGGATATTGCAATGGCTTAGTGGAGAGGTTTCACCGGCAGTTAAAGGCTGCCATAATCTGCCACGACAGCACTAACTGGGTGGAGTCTCTTCCATTGGTGTTATTAGGGGTTCGCAGCGCGTTCAAAGAAGATATTCAGGCTTCTTCTGCTGAATTACTTTATGGCGAGCCTTTACGCCTTCCAGGCGATTTCTTTACTACGGCGTCTGACTTCACAGTCGACTCAACGAGTTTCACGTCACGGCTACGTAATTTTATTCAAAATTTACAGCCGAAGCCTGCTTCTCGACATGGCGGTAAACGTTCTACATTTGTTTACAAAGGGCTTGACACCTGCTCGCATGTATTTTTACGTGACTGCACTGTTGGTGGATCCTTAAAACCACCTTATACGGGACCATACGAAGTTCTTAAACGCAGTGACAAAGTTTTCACCCTTATGGTGAATAGTAAGGTGGTTACGGTATCGGTGGACCGCGTCAAGCCGGCCCACATACTGCGTGACTCAGACACCGCAGTTCACACACCGATCATTCATCCCTCACAACCTCACAATCTTCAGTCAGAGGGTCAGAAACTACCTGTGGCCAAGGAACCAGAATTCACGACGCGTTCGGGTCGGAAAGTGCGGTTTCCTGCATATTATCGTCTGTAGGTCTCTGGAGGGGGGTGATGTAGTGTGCCCACTACTGCCACCGCTAGATGGCGGCACTGGGATATTGCAACTCGGTATTGTTAGTGTTACGGTGTTTATTTATGTATGACCGAAAGATTTTGATCCGCGTCTTCCTGGTAACCTGAATTGTATTGTGATATATTATAATAAAGTGATAGTACTGTGATAAGTGGTTTTCCCTTCTTCATAAATAGCGAGGGTCATCCTCGCTATATGTTTATATTTATTTTGGAAGCGATATGTGTTCGAGTTTTGTTACATATTTTCCTAAACAAGGTTAGAAGAGCAGCTCTGTGTTCGGTTACTGTGGAATTAGTCACAAGTACTAATGATGGGAAACTAGATTTAAGCATAATGTGGTCCAGGCAGGAGCCAGATTGATGAGTGGGGAACGTGTGTGCGGGAAGTAAACCATGAAAGGAGCATAGGTATAGGTAGTCCTGAACAGATGTGTGTTTCTAATAGTCCGGAACCCTCGGTGCACTAGTCTAACTCGCACTTGGACGAGTTTTTTATTTATAATATAAACAAGGACCTTACTAGTAATAATAAAGCTGAACTAACTCAATGATTGAAGTTTTAAGAAAAAATATATCATACTGATATTGCTTGATATAGACTTATCTATGAATTTTCAAACTTGGAAAAAGAGTTAAAGGTCCGACTTATGACACGTTCATTCACCCTAGTAGCCCATGGTTTAGATGCAACGCGTGTGATTTTTTTACAAAAGGTCCAATAGTCCGGAACCCTCGGTGCACTAGTCTAACTCGCACTTGTACGAGTTTTTAATTTTAATATAAACAAGGACGTTACTAGTAATAATAAACCTGACCTAACTCAATGCAATAGAATCCGCCGGTCGCGCATGATTGTTATATCTCTTTAATGCAATTAAGTGTTAGTTAAGTTATTGGATACCTATACACAATTAAAATAAAAACTCGTTCTGTCCAGATATTCACTTATTTTATTTCGGTATTTCCACAGTAGCAGGTACAGGTACTAATACACTTCTCAGTTCTTACAATTCTCAATACGACTACTCGTGTTCGTTGCTCTAGCTAGACTGCTGGCTCTGTCGAAAGTCAGCCAAAAGAGAACACTGTAGTCAATCGAATTACTTTTATATTTTAAATTATTCTTGAATTTTGCGCAACCTAACACAATCAATAACCCTTTCGCTTTTGCAGCTCTTAAAATAAGTACTGCCGCTTTTGGAATTTGGATAGTATTTTTTGAAGCATTAAGTCCATTTTTAGGACCGCAAAACTAATTTTTTTGAAAAGGTTTTTTTGCAGATTTCTGAAAAACTGTGAAACTCAGAAAGATCGTTTTATTTTGGCTGTAATACGAGTATCACTATCACTACATACTCGTATTATAAAAGAAAGTCGCCCGAAACGTTTTTCTGTCGTCATCCATCATGTCTGTCTGTGATCGCTAAACTCAGGAAGTACTATATCGATTTCGATCCGGTTTTCACTAATAGATAGATTTATTCAATAGAAAGGTTTAAAGCTATAATTTATAAATGTTGAGTGCAATTTAACTGAACTGTGAAGATGTTTGTCGATCGAGTCGGAAAAAAAAACGTGCCTCTTTCTGCTTTCTGGGCGTGCGCTGCGTAAATGGTTTCATTTATATGAAAGTTATGTATGAAAGAATTGTTGCTCTCTAAGAGTTATAAAGAAAAGTCAGCGATAGTATTTGTCTATCTTTTAAGGAAAACCAACACTAACCAACTATTTATAGCAAAAAAGTATATTTTCAAAATAAGGTACTTTAGAACGTATTTTTGCCCTCAAGGTGTGAATCCTTATCTAATTTAAAAGGTTAGTAATAATAATCAATGAACATAGATCAAAATTGTCCTGTACACCATGTTATTTAAATGAATATCTTGGAAGTTATCACAATATTAAAATAACTCAAATTAAAGTCCTAGAATGAGCTTCAAACTCGATGCGTATTTCCGTTGAAAGCCGAACGTAGCCCAGAGTTTCTGAAGTTAATATCAGCGAGCCAGGAACCCGACACGGGGCCCACACAGAGGGCACACGTCGTTGCGACTGATCCCCCGAAGCCTGATTTTTAAAATTTTAGGTATATTCTTTTGTGTTTGTCGTCCTGAGGTACAACGAAATATTATAGAATGTTTTATAAATTGTGTAGCAAGTTGAAGGCTACGTCATATATCGCAATAAAAGACACCTCGACCAAGACCTCTACCCGTAGATAAGTACCCGTGCGAAGCCGGGGCGGGCCGCTAGTAATATATAAACTTCTATCGACTGTAATTAATTCAGGCTTTTCCTTCTTCAAACGTCGGAGATAAGGGGGGAATGGTATTTTTTTTTACATTTTTCAACACAACTTGAAAAATAAACTTTTTAGGACCGCAAAACTAAATTTGTTTGTAAAGGTTTTTTGGAGATTTCTAAAAGCATTGCTACTTATATAAATCGTTTTATTTTTGCTGTAATATTTACATCAACTTCTATCGACTGTTATTTATTTCTGATTTTTCCATTCACAAACTTCGGAGATAAGGGGAATGGTTTTTTTTTTTTGAAATTTTACATAATAACTTGAAAACTAGGAGTCGTAAAAAAATACAAAAATATATTTTAGAATGTATAAGTAAAGCCTTTTCATACGTATGATACCCCAATTGACCTTTTAACAATAATTTGAAATTTGCCCCCCTCCTCCCCCCCCCCCCTTTTGGGCCCCCTTTACAGTAATGATCATATATTTTTTTATTGTTTCATATTGCATGTGCAATTAAGTTGGGCAACCATATTCTAAAAGAGATATAGAGGTGTGACAGACAGACAGACAAAGTCGCACCAAAAGGGTTCCTTTTTTTATCGTTTTGGTATCGGAACCCTAAAAAGACAAACAGCGTTTTCTTTTTTCGGAAATATAAGAAAAATTTACGCTAACGGGTCCTCTATAATCTGTAAAACATATTAATAATAGGTGAGTCTAGGTACAGTAAGTACGAAGAAAAGGTGATTTACCAGAAACATTTCTCAGAAAAATATGACGTCAACTATAAGGAAACTATTCATATTGAAGTCAATACCATACAAAACAAATAACTACAGGTTTTGAAGGCTTTACCAGGTCAAGCTTGACCAAAGAGTACTATAATAAGGGGGGGGAAGAGAGCCCTCTCGCGAGCATTCATGCCAACTACTTTTGAAGCGCCGTCTTTATTTTGGCCCCGAATACTTTTATATATATACGTGGGACACTCAGAAATATTTGCGACACTAAAAAAAATTGTTCTACAGGTACATATATTTTTATTAAATCTTTTCAAAGTACTCTCCACCAGCCTCTATACAAAGATTCATGCGTCTGAACCAGTTTTCAAAACACTTTTTCCAGTCCGCCGTAGACACCTCGTTTACAGCCTGCTCGAACGCAGCCAGCGCATCTTCCGGCGACGAAAATTGTATCCCCTTGAGCTGATTTTTTATTTTTGGAAATAAAAAGAAGTCACACGGTGCTAGATCAGGGCTGTAAGGAGGGTGACCCAGGAGTTTGACTGGTGTGCTGTCCAGGAAGTCCCTCGTTTTGAGCGCGGTGTGTGCAGGCGCATTGTCGTGGTGGAGCAGTAGTCCGCGGAGCCCTGTGTTTGGTCGCTTGTTGCTCACAACAGAAAAAACTTCTGGTAAACATTTGGTAGTATACCATTCGGCGTTGATGCTTCTTTGATCTCGTAAGGGAATTGAGGCCAAGTGGCCAGTCAAATTAAAAAAGCTGGCGATCAAAATCTTCCCCCCGCTTCGAGATCGCTTCACTTTGGTAGGCGTTGGTTCATTTTGAAACACCCAAACTGTCGACTGGCGCTTGGTTTCTGGATCGTATTGATAAATCCAGGACTCATCACCTGTTACGATGTCGTAAACACGCCGAGACGAGCCTGCTTCAAATTTGTTCAGCATATCACGGCACCATTCCACCCGGGCCTGCTTCTGAGCGTCGGTGAGGTAGTGCGGCACCCAGCGCGATACTATCCTCCTCACGCGAAGATGCCCGTGTAGAATCTCGTGAACGCTTCCCGATCCAATCTTTAATATGTGCTGAATCTCCTGATATGTAATTCGCCTATTATCTTGGATTAAATTTTTCACTGCTAGCACGTTTTCTTCCGTAATAGCCGTCAAAGGGCGACCGCTTCTTTCTTCATCCCCCAAGGTTGGTCGACCGCGCCTAAATTCGTTATACCAACGATACACGGTTGCCTTGGAGGGGCCTTCATCCATAAATGCCATTTGAAGTCTATCGAACGATTCATCCGGTTTCAGGCGACACTTGAAATCGTAAAAAATCATAGCTCTAAAATGTTCCCGGCGCAGATCCATTTTTCAGTAAGACACGATACTTTGAATTGGCTCGCAAAAAATGTGGAGGGAAATTTTGAAAATGGAACACACATATTTTTACTTACAAGTAATCATATTTTCGAAAAAGATTCTGACCGGCCAGTCTCCCATATATAAAAACTATTTTTCGCAATACTTTCTGAGTGGCCTGGTATATATATACTGGGTGTAAGGGACAGGTTGGCAAAAACTGAAAGGGTAGGATCAGTCAACGTAACTGAACAACTTTCAGTTGTCTTGAAATTGTTCAGTTACATTGACTGATCTTGCCCTTGGTCAGTTGTAAAATA
This sequence comes from Athrips mouffetella, assembly GCA_947532105.1. Lineage (NCBI taxonomy): Eukaryota > Metazoa > Arthropoda > Insecta > Lepidoptera > Gelechiidae > Athrips > Athrips mouffetella. The sequence continues at coordinate 18,506,679 of OX383980.1, forward strand.
CTATGAGAACAAAACCATCCATGTTTGTTTGATGCTCTTTTAATGCATAGTAAATTTTAACAAACATTCAGTTTAAGTAAAACAGTAAATAAAACTCTCCTAAATAATTTATTGTGAATATCTATATTAACAATAAATTACTCAGGAGGGTTTGTTAAAATTTTGTTAGAACTAAATCTAATTAAAAGTCATCTTAAATATTTTACTTATTTTAGCCATGTTATGCGTGATTTTTAACACCGTTTTTTTCCTGAATGGTAAGTGTTTTTACCAGAAAAACTGTGGTAGTAGCTTCATTAGTCCCATGTCACGTATTTCTCAAAGAGAAAGATAAAGATTTTACGTTTTTAGAATTTGAAAAAAAATCCATACTTTTTAGTATGGAGGTCCCTTGCAAGAAAGTGCTACGCTTATTGCTCCCTCCTTAGCAGAAAGAGCTGCTACTTAAAACCCCTTGGCTCATCCTATATTTTACGAACTGTATATTCTACCAAATGGTAGTATGCTGACATTATGGTCAAACCTGCTGCTATCTATTGAACAGTAAGCTGCCGTTATTCATAATCTAAGTATTGAACCTAGCACAAACTTTTTAGTTAACAATTTATTAAGGTGGAAGAGGTTTCTTTGTAATTTGACAGCTCCATATAATTTGTCCCCCCCTGAGCTTGACACAAGCAGTGCGAAATAAGTACGATACGAGCATTGACGTAAGAAAAAACGCTGCGCTTCTCCCCCTGGCGTAGTTTCCAAAATCTTTGGATACGAGGCACAGCCTCAGCAGACGGCAGACTTTTTGTTCTGACAGTCCGCCAGTGTGGATAGTCATTGACATGAGAAAAACGCTCCGCTTCTATGCGCGTATTTTCCAAAATCTTTGGTTTGGAAGGAAAACAGATTGAACAGTTGTTCCGTTCAAAGAGTTATTTAGTTGAAAAGGTTGTTCAGATTGATTGTTATTTTATTTAAAACGTAGAGCAATTTTAAAAATAATATGTTTGAATTTTATTCTGATAAAAACTATAATTTTCGCAATACCGGCCACACTGACGGACAACATCCGTGATTGCCCGTGTCTGCCCGCCTTTTCATCTGCTGAGCACCTGCAGGTACAATGTGTCAAGCTTGACGTGATCTTGATTATTTCTGCCACTAAAATAGTTCGAAGGGTGGTTTTAAAATAGTTGGATGGGGATGCGGACGGGAATGCGTATGGGGATGGGGACAGGAAGGTATAGGGGCAGGGGTAGGGATAGGGATAGGGATAGGGATAGGGATAGGGATAGGGATAGGGATAGGGATAGGGATAGGGATAGGGATAGGGATAGGGATAGGGATAGGGATAGGGATAGGGATAGGGATAGGGATAGGGATAGGGATAGGGATAGGGATAGGGATAGGGATAGGGATAGGGATAGGGATAGGGATAGGGATAGGGATAGGGATAGGGATAGGGATAGGGATAGGGATAGGGATAGGGATAGGGATAGGGATAGGGATAGGGATAGGGATAGGGATAGGGATAGGGATAGGGATAGGGATAGGGATAGGGATAGGGATAGGGATAGGGATAGGGATAGGGATAGGGATAGGGATAGGGATAGGGATAGGGATAGGGATAGGGATAGGGATAGGGATAGGGATAGGGATAGGGATAGGGATAGGGATAGGGATAGGGATAGGGATAGGGATAGGGATAGGGATAGGGATAGGGATAGGGATAGGGATAGGGATAGGGGTAGGGGTAGGGGAAGGGGTAGGGATAGAGGTAGAGACAGGGGTAGGAATAATGGTAGGGATAGGGGTAGGATGGGGTTGGCAAAGGGTAGAATTTTTGTATGAAGTAAACTGAATTTGATTTATCTGTTAACAAGTTACAATAATTGTTACTAATAATACTGACCAACCTCTCTAAAGCTATCACATATCGTTTTTTTACCACCCATAGTACTTCCATTCTAGACAACAGTTTTAGTTTTTCTCAATTAGGTAGGTACTTCTACAAATTAGCTCTGTTTAGAAATAACATAAAGGTGTCTCTCATCTCACTTTATATTAGTTAGGTTAAGTGGCAACTTTAAGGCATAATAATAACATAAAATATGAAATCCACGCGAGCGAAGCCGCGGACAACAGCTAATTTTAGTATAAAGTTTGTTTGCGAAAATGAAAATATATCTTTTTTTACTTGTGAATTGATCATTCGGGTGGTTTCTGAGTGGCAGCACCTTACTGTTAGAAATAAATTTATTGCGTCGCAAATACAAAACTTTTCATTAGTATCGTTCGTTTGGCGGCAATATGGGGTAGTTATATATGTTATAACCCGTAACATCATAGCTTAGCTTATCATTTATAGCTTTGTATTGTTAAAGTGCTAAAAGTGGCCGTTTTTGGCAGTTTTGCAATACAAAGCTATTCACGATAAGCTAAGGTGTGATGTGATGGATAATAAAATATAGAACTATCCCTAATTGCCGCCAAACAAACAATCCTTATTAAATGTTTTGTATTTAAGAAGAAATAAATTTATTTCTCAAAGTGGCAGCACCTCTGCTCTGCAACCCCCTTAATACTAAGAACGGAAGCGTAAATAATCCGTATAATAGCATTTTTATGCGTGATTTTTAACACCGTTTTTTTCCTGAATGGTAAGTGTTTTCACCAGAAAAACTGTGATAGTAGCATTTATTAGTCCCATGTCACATATTTCTTAGAGAAAAAGATAAAAAAAAATTACGTTTTTAGGATTTGAAAAAATCCATACATTTTAGTATGGAGGACCCTCGCAAAAAAGTGATACGCTTATGGCTCTCTCCTCAGAAAGAGCTGCTACTTCAAAAATTCCTTGATCTCGACGATCGACGAGATCTATTATTTGTCCTAAACGCCCCCTGGCGTAGTTTCCAAAATCTTTAGTCCTAGCACACGAGTAGTCTAGGGTGCTTCCTTATTATAGTACTCTTTGGGTGCTTAACACTCGTGCTTACAAATTGTTATATTTGGGCCTTGCTTGTGTCACTCAACAATTTACTTTTGTGTGGATGACTCTCGAAATAGTAGAAACACCATTCACACAAAGCATAAGTAAATATTAGTTACCGTACAAAACATATTTTTCAACGGAAAAAGCCCTGTGGTAAATTCCTGTCTAAATGTCAAAGGTGCGAACATCTGCGGTGGCCAAAAGGTTTTATTATTTGTTATATCTACACCTCCTCGTCAGAAAGAGTCCGTAAAGATAATTGTTTTTCTCAGATTACAAATGGACGCATATTCAACAGCTTTTAAAATACCATAGCATTTTCCAGTGAAAACTGATGCTTCCGGAGGGAATTTAATTTTTTGTACTATCTTAAACCTTTCATGAAAAACTCCTACTCCCACGTTACCCGAGCGAGAATGCTTTGAAGCATCACTATATATATAGTCCCAACCATTTCAATCTCGATTTTTAAGGGATTTAAAATCGTATTTAGATAGATCGTCATTCTTGGCAACACCAATATCAAAACGAATTTCTGGTGAATAAACAAGGGAATCACAATTATTAAAATACAACGGGAAAACAGGAAGCTGATAAGTTGGTGCTTGCAGAGAAACGAGCTTTTGTTTGATAGCTTTTTACAATGGGAGGCGCACATTTGTTGGTCCAATAAGAACATGTTGAAATGAGATCTGTAAGTTTCTGTAATTTAAAATGGAGGGGATGATCAGACAATTGAAGAGCACGGAATACAAACTTATCTGATAAGAACTGACGTCGTAATTGTAGTGGAGCATCACGGCATTCGACCTGTAAGGCGTTAATCGGACTTGACTTCATAGCTCCCGTAACAAGTCTTAAAGCTTTAGATTGAACTTTATCTAATTTCGATAGCGCAGTGACGCTGCAGGGTTCCAACAAAAAAGAGCCATAATCCATTCTGCTCCTAATAAAGGCATTGTACAACAACTTCATACAGAACGGATGAGCGCGCCACCAAACTCCTGAGAGGCATCGCAGCATATTTAGCGACTGTTCACATTTACCGGTTACATACTCACAATGATCAATTCCAGTAAGTTTCCTATCCAATATGATACCTAAAAATTTTGCCTGGAATATCACAACTGTCATAGGTAGCAGATATAGGGGGAGGCAAACGTTTCCTTGAAAAAAGCACCACCTAACTTTTAATTGGTGATAAATCCAAACCATTAGCATCCAGCCAACCCTTCAATCTAGACAATGAAATATTTAAAGTTTCCTGACACCTTTCAATATTACGATCAATACAATATAAAAAAACATCATCTGCAAATTGAAGTTTATTAATTCCACAGTTTAAGGAGGCATCTAAGTCAAAAGTATATATATTAAACAACAATGGACTCAAAACTGATCCCTGAGGCAGACCACTCCATACAACTCTTGTCTCAGTGGACTTTTCCAAGTGAAGTTTGAGGTACCTTTCTGATAAGGAATTTATAATATAGTTTATCAATATAGAAGGGACTTTGAGAATTTTTAATTTATTAATAAGAATACCGATCACAACATTATGATATAAATCAAGAAAAGCGGCAATAACAGACTGATCCAATGAAAAAGCTATGCGAATATCTGTGATGAAGATACTGATACTGTCCGTTGTACTCCTTCCTCGCCTAAATCCATATTAATTGTCACTTAAAAGTTTGTTTGCCTCAACAAACCATTCCACTGACGTCATTGTTCTTTACGTCTCGAATGTGCTCTTTGATTCGACATGTGCTCTTTGATTGTACAGGACGTACAATTTCATGTCGAATCAAAGAGCACATTCGAGACGTAAAAAACAATGATGTCAGGTCTGCCGTCGCGCAGCACTTGTTGGAAGAAGGGACAAACCACTGGATCGAACTACACAATCCACAGGTGTTATCGGTAGAACGTCATCACGTGCCCAGGTTAGTCAGAGAAGCGATTGAGATACCTAAGTACAAAAACTTCAATCAGGAAGATGGGTACAAACTATCTAACATGTGGAATCCAGTAGTGGACCTATGTAGGAACAATGTGCGCGATAAACGTACGGCAATTCGCAGTGACGTAGTGAGTGTGTATTGTCGAAGAGAGTTTCGATCGAGTTTCAACAGTTCCGGCAGTCACCAAAATAAAAGAACTAGAAGGAAGGTAGACAGATATGTCTGCCAATAAGTTTAACTACCCACAGACTCCAGTTCATCCGTGATCATGGTGCTTGCAACAGCGCCGAAATATCGGAAACTCATCAAAAATCCATTTCGTGGTAAGAACCCGTCAAACTGTTTTTATAATACAAGATTTGCTTGTTGCTAAATGATTACCCTTACAAAGGCACTAGAAATACTCGTCTTCAGGCACAGTGCACTGATCACCTTCATGACCCTTACCGCATTTAAAGCACCTCGAGCCCCACTTGCTTTTGCATTGGGATTTAACGTGTCCATAACGACAGCACTTGTAACACTGTATGGTCGAAAAAATTTATAAATCGACTGGCAATGAGTTGAAACAACAAAAAACTCTTTTAGGAAGAATTTGCCCATCGAAAGTCAAAACCACAGTACCTGTACTTTTAAATGTCGATATTCCATTAACTATCTCTCTCCGTTTAAGTCACCTTGCTTTAAGAACCTTGCCGCACCCTATCGGAACCGAAATATTTTCCAAAATATCCCCCTCTGACCATTCAACAGGAACACCCCTTACAATGCCCATCCGAATTACAATAAAAGAGGGTACAAATGCTTTGTATTTTTCAGCAGCGAGGATAGGGTTGTTTAAGAAAGCGTTTGCATCCCCAAAATTTGCAAATGAGATGGACATACCTATGCGCTTTAAGCTACCATTAACAATGTTGTTAACATTATTTCTTTTTAGGAAACGGCCAAAAGTCATTGGATGTAAGATAGTAGTACTATCATCAGGAGCAGATTCTTTTTGAATGTGGACTACATAGGGTCCAACATCCTCGGGTAAGTATTCTTGTCTGGCAACACGCAGGTAAGATGTGGAGTTTTCCTAAGTTTCAGCTTTCTTTTCATTATTACTGTTAGAGAAAGTGTCATGGTTTGTTGGCATGCTCACGGAAGTAGGTATGCTATTAGGCGTCTGGTCAGGTTGTTCTCTCAAACGAGAACATGTGAGGGTTTTACGCGGTTTTTCAAATTCCTTCTCTTGAGTCGTGTTAGGATTATGTGATATTATTTGCTGGCATTGGCAATCATGTTCAGTAGGATCTTGACCGTCAGAATGATGCTTACGCCTCTTATGGCAGGTCTTGCAAATACGTATTTCACTTCGACGTTTGCGTTCGCGCCTTTTATTTTCCTGAGACCATGCAATGAAGAATCCGTATCCATACTGGATTCTCCATAAGAAACCGAAACTTGGGCTAAATGGCTAGACCCGAAAGCTCACGTGGCGGAACTGGAGGAGGCATCGAATTCCCAGGAAGGCCTTGCGACCCTCCTGGGTCTTCAGGGTCGCCCGGGCGACCCGCCATGGATGAAAAAGGTAAGATCACTTACCAATGATACAGCTTACTATTTACACTAAAACTAAGATAAATATATACAAAATCACTAAATACAAATATTACACTGACTAACAGACCAATTCACACCGATAATTAACTAAAATTTCAATATTAAAACTAAGAGCAAAATTTTGGCGTCCGCCAAAGCCGATTTCCCGCGCTTTTTCTACACAGTTTTTCTTAGTAGCTGTCAAATATCAGTAGCATATTTAAAAAGTGTAGTTTATAAACAACCTATTATTTTGGAGCAGTTACAGTAACAGTTACTATAGTTACAATTATTTCATCTGTGGTGGAAAAGATGCGCGCGCAGCCTGAAATTATAGTAGGCCTTGGAGATCACTTGGAGATTGGTATAAGATTTGCCGCCATTTCCAAATATTTACTTTTATCAATATTTCGTGCCCGTAAAAATTTATTGTAAAACTAGAAACAGCGGTTCAGGCAGGACATATGCAGTGACACCAAAAGATTCTCTTGAAGTTACGATCTTCTCCCATATACAAGTCCATAAAATTGAACGACAAAACCTACAGTGAATTGGGAAATATTGAAAATCGAAAAAAAAACCACGTCACGTTAAGAAGATGTTCTGCTTGTTTATTTCAAAAACCTAGCAGATAGATAATATAAGGCGGCTTCTTTGCACACATAACAGTAAACGAAGAAGATAAAGTCTCTACGCGTCTCTATACATTCATTAGTAAGAAACTGGACATAAGAAAGCATACCTCACAAAAAATGAAGATAGACGTCACTGAACTACTCATGGATGTACAAACGAAAGACCTTGAAGACATCTTAAATCCCACTACCTTTATGTAGGTATCCTAATCCTATAACACCAATAAAATCACCCCTACTTAGTGGTCTCTATACCGATCCCAAGACTAATGATAATCGTAGGGCTAAGTAGGGTTCTGTAGGCAATGTACGCATAGCCTAAATCCTGTGGTTATTCAAGTTGAAAGCTTTCCAGGAATTTCGATTTACACAAACACACAATATGAATAGGTGCACTTACATACACACACACACACATCCAGTAACACTACCAATACATGGTATTTTCTATAGATTGAGTTTAAAAGTTAATTCTAGTATTTATTTATTTATTTTTTATATATTTTAATTTGTAACTTGATTAGTTCACTATTGTTTTTCTACACCCATTTTGTAATTAGCAACTATCTTATAATATGTACACAAAATTGTGCTGTGTTCGGGGCTCGGGGGAAGGCCTGATGACCTATATTACAGGATTTTTTCTAAAACTTAGTTGCACAAACTACTATAATGTCATATTTTGTGCACACACCCTTATTATTTTTATTACACCGGATATTTTATATTTTATTTTATATTCAGAAACTGAACAACTTTTCCTAAGATACATAGTCGACGTACAAAAATAATTTTTAGACTTTCCATACAAACCGCATCAGCTGACAGCACAATTTGTATGTATGTATATATTCTTTATTGCATCACAAATAAAGGAAGAGACAAATTACAAACAAGAATAGTATGCAAAGGCGAACTTATCCCTAAATGGAATTTCTTCCAGCCAACCTTAGAGAGGCTAAAGTAGCTGACAATATTTTTTGCATAATACCTACATATAAAGAATTGTTAAGATTAGTTACTAAGTACAACGGATAAATAAATAAACTAATACACAAGAAAACGCAAATTAATTATTAATCTAATTTATGACTTCTTTATTATCAATTTTATTATTTACACAATGATATTTACAATGTTACCTATTTAATTTTGCTGTTTTATTATGTTGACAATTTAATTTTAATTTTCTTTTAATTTTATATTATTATGGACAATTTAATTTCCTTTGACAATCTGACAATTCAATGTAATTTAATTTAATTTTATATTATGACCCGTATTTATTAATTTAATTTTTTAAATGTCTCTTACTGCATGCCTCACAATGCGATGCCCTAATATAGGGTTCATGTACGGTCAACCGCTCGTCGGTAGAAACTTTTTCAACTCTATTACCACGCCATAAGGTCCAAAAGTGTTTCTACTGATGTGCTGTTGAGTGTACTAACCGCTACAATTAATTTTAGAACTTTAAGCTGTACTTATATGAAAGCATGAATAAATGAATTATGAATTATTAAATAAAATAACCTACCTACTTTGTATGGCAGGACGAAATCTTTTTTTCGTATTTCGACCTGTGTTTCTTGGGAAAAGTTGTTCAGTTTTATGGACAGAACCACCTCTTAAAATATCCGCAATGATAAATAAATATTGATCTGTAGTGATGGTCGTCGTGTTTTGGTGACAAAGGAAGTATCAGCATGAGCATGCCCTTACCGCGTTAGCGTAATATTATATACTCGCTGCTGCCCGCGACTTCGTCCGCGTGTGTATGAGACTGAACACGACAAATTTACATCAGACTGTTTATGTATTGAAAAGTATATTTTTAGATCAATTACAGCTCATTTACAAGTATATTTTAAGAATAATTTTGTGAGAGATCCCCAGTTTGGTTAGGAATTGCAGGATGTATCACCTGATTGTACGAAAAGTAAGAAGATTCCTTGTTTCTGAAGTCACGTTAAGCCTTTGATCTAGACTACTGACTCAGACCCGTGTGGTACCGGCAAAGAATAGTACCAACCCATTACTACCCGTGGGTGTCGTAAGAGGCGCCTAAGGGTTTATGAACCGGAGGATAGGCAACTTTCTGTGTATCGTACCATCTTACATACTTCGGTTACCAACAACAGCGGTCGCGAGCCGCAACGCTTATAAGCGTGGTGACTATGGTAAATCCCCTCCAATGTACACGCGTTTTTGCTAGAGTTCTGGAGAGAGGACGTTTCATGGGATGTTGTGTATATGGTAGTTTACATGGAGGGGCAGGGCAGACTATGTTAATCTTAATGTCGCAGGAATATGATAAAAACAGGTTTTAGACAAAAACCGGCTTTTGATCAGAATTCGGATTTTATCAAAAACCTGAGGTTTCCAGATCAAAAACCTGACTTCTTTTAGGTTAGGTTCGTTCAAATTATATAAGTTCATGTGATGAGGTTAGGTCAAATTAGGTATGTTTGGTTAGTTTAAGCACAGTAAATATATAAGCTAAAGCAGTATGGAAACTCCTAACAAACGTCCAAAACTGGCGCACTCACACCTGCGCACACCGCTACAGGAAAATAAGCAATTTTCGCGCTGAAGTCAGTCGTGGGTGCCAAAACAAATAGGTACTTATAGGGTCCCTATAAGTATGTCCCTGTCCTTGTGCGTTAAAAGGCGACTAACTGTATGTTATTTGTGTGCAATAAAGAATATATATAAGTATCTTAATCTGCCCTTGCGTGATAAAAGGCGACTAAGTGTCCTCATCTGCCCTTGTGTCATAAAAGGCGACTAAGTGTCTTTATCTGCCCTTGTGTCATAAAAGATGACTAAGTGACTTAACCTTCCCGTGTGTCGTAAAAGGCGACTAAGTGACTTCTTAACCTTTCCTTGTGTCGTAAAAGGCGACTAAGGGTTTCGGAAAAATTTGTTTAGTTTTACGGTCCGAAAACATGCTGAAAGGAACTAAGTTGATAGAAGCACCCCAATATTTGAGTTCATCATACTATTCTTATTTCAAAACATCTGGGTTACAACCCTGACGCTCCGACGCAGAATAGTTCTTTTTTCAAAAAAAGGCCCGAGTTTCCATACTGCTTTAGCTTATATATTTACTGTGGTTTAAGTTTAGATTCGGTTTAGTTAAGTTAGAAATAATATACAAGGTGTAAAAACCCTGAAGGGTGTGATTCTAAACTGAACAACTTTTCCTAAAGAACAGAGCTCCCTGTCCAGCAGTGGACGTTTTATGGGATGTTATGATGATGACTAACTCAGAGGGCTTTGGCGGCTCAACAACTCTGACACCAGGGTTTTTGTGAGGTCGGTCATCGATCTATCTATCAACACACACCATATCATGATGATGACTTGAGGATTTACTCTAAAACCCAGCATGTATATTTATGAAGTTTGCAAATTTGTAAAGCAAAATAAATGTTTGTTTAAATCAACTATTGATGTAAATCCCAGAAAGGTTAGATAACTAGATAAGCTTGCTATGGATTTCACTCCAAAAACGTAATTTTTCCTGAACTCTAGCTATTATAAATGTATTTAAATATATATATAATAACCTACCAAAAGATATTAGAGAACTTAACTTTAGTCAGATGTGTTCAAAACTTTTCAAGTGGCTCTTAGATAAAAACTTTTATAGCTTAAACGAATATTTAGAATTAAAAATGTAATTTGCATGCTATTTGTATTATGGCTGAATAGAGATACTTGAGTGAAATCGAAATCATTCGACAAAATTTTAGGGTGAGTTCAGACAATGAAAATGGACAACTTTCCCCAAGGAACATGGGTCTGAAAACGAAAAAAAAAATTCGACCTCCCATACAAAGTGAGCCTATCCGAGCGCACATTTAGTATGGGAGGTCGAAATTTCTTTTCGTTTCTGCACCCATGTTCCTTGGGGACAGTTATTTTCATGGGCTGAACAAAATTTTTTTTGAAAATTTGTTTTTCGTATTTCAACCTATGTTCCTTGGGAAAATTTGTTCAGTTTCATGAGCAGAAACATACCTTAATTTTTTCTGGTGAATAAAAAATCACGATTTAAACGTATAGATGAAAATGGCATGTGATTTACGTTCACATCTTTTCAGTCTATTATTTGTCTGAAGAACTAAATCAAAGTCCCAGGGCCGTGATTGTATAACGAGTAGCTTCCTCATTTGACTTCAATTAGTGACCCCAGACTGCAATTACACTAAGTACCTAACCTACTATGCCAGAGAGGTACTACATAGACTTTGGATTTTAGGCCTGTCACCCACACGACTTTTGAGCCAGAAGCCATTACCTTCTCTCTGCCAGGAGCTATGTCTGTTGTGGAAAGGGCATAGGGAAGTGTTTATCCCAGATTAGTAAGTATAGTACGGTCAACCGCACATCGGTAGAAAGTTTTTCAACTCTATTACCACGCCATAGGGTCCAAAAGTGTTTCTACCGACGTGCGGCCGTGTGTACAAGGAGGAGTGGTAGTGTATTTGCAAGTGTTTAATTTTTCTATGACAGGGATAGATTTTTTTATTTACCTGAGTACGGCAAAAAGGAGGGTAAAAATTGAATATTGCGCTAAATGGTGAAAAGATTGAGCGTCTTAATTCAGCAAAGTTCTTAGGGGTGCACATAGATTCTTACCTAAACTGGAAAGATGAATTAAGTAAAATGGAGGCTAAGGTAAGCTCAGCGTGCTATGCACTGAGAAGTCTACGAGATGAATTGACGTTACCACAGCTTAAATCAATATATTTTGCTTTAGTCGAGTCGCACTTCCGCTAAAGTATTAAGTTCTGGGGTAATAGCTATGCTTACAACATTAATAAAGCATTCGTAATACAAAAATGAGCCATAAGGACTATGATGCGAATACCTCAGTGGGTGTCATGCAGAGTACATTTAATAGCCGGTTCCCACTTGTCGTGTATCGGATCCGTTTAATAATCGGAGGTTCCAGTGGCAGAGCATTTTATTATGAAGCTATTCACACTCGTCCGACAACGATTTTGTGTCGGATCCGACAAGAAATGTCGTGTGTCTTGTCGTGTCGGATCAACGCTCGCATATGATCGCATATGGCGCTGTTCAAATCGGAATCCGATATCCGACATAGTGGGAACAGAGGCGCCGACACCCGATTAAAATCGGAATCCGTCATCCGACATAGTGGGAACCAGCTCTTAAGGAGCTTAAAATTTTAACAATACCTAGCTTCGTAGCTCCTCCAAGCCTAGCTTATACATTTTGGTAGTCCCGTGTGGTGCCGGCAAAGAATAGTACCAACCCATACATACCCGTGGGTGTCGTAACAGGCGACTAAGGGTTACTGGAGGATGGTCAGCAGCATCCTCCTTTGTATCTTACATCTTACTTACTGCGGTCACCTACAACCGCGGTCCATGGTGCCAGCCGTAACGCTAACAATCGAGGTGACTATGGTACCTCGAACTCTCCACATTTTTCAGCAAAAGCTAGAATACTGGAGGGAGCTCCCTGTCCTGTAGTGGACGTTTCATGGGATGTTATGAGTCCTGACAGATCATATCAGAGAGGTTTGAGCGATCAGAAGAAGTGTCAAAACGAGAAGGCACCTACCGAATGCCATAGCCCCAAAATTTTATATTGTTAAGCATGTGTCATGTACGGTCAACCGCTTGTCGGTAGAAACTTTTTCAACTCTATTACCATGCCATAAGGTCCAAAAGTGTTTCTACTGATGTGCGGCCGTGTGTACCAAGCGGTAAAATTATTTAATTGTCTGCGATCTTAAGACAATATAATATATATATTGCCATGAATTGTTTGGATTGTCATTACGAAAGTATTTGTTGGAAAAAAGCTTAAAATTTCTTTTATTTGTTTTCCTCCTTTTTTATTTGACATTGACTAGCTTTGACATTAAATAATTTAAATTTTATCTTTGACCTATGTATTCTCTTGTTATTATTATTACTTATGTGTTTATTATTAGGTATCTTATGAAATTTTCCAACACAATTGTAAAATATTGTTTATGGAATAAATTGAATTGAATTAATCGGCGGAACCGATTTCGATGAAATTTGGGAGGTAGATAGATCAAGCACTAGACTAACACAAAGGATAGGTACAATTTATCCCGGAAAATGCATGGTTCCTGTAGGATAGCTAATATTGTTCTGAATATGTGTACTGGAAAAACTCAGTTAAAACTTCGTAGGTAGCATAGATTTATATAGTCAAGATAGGGTCTTGGGAACAAGCGGTTCAAAATTTCCCCATACAAGAAAAAATTGCGCCATCTGTGAAAAATCGCTTGAACTACGTTGTGTCGTACTTCGGTCGGTGCTAAATACACGGAACGGAAATAATATGGCGGGAAAAAACAAAACAAACTATTTACTGTTTATATGTGATTTAGGCCTGGTTTTTCAGTTTCATTAATTGGATTATAGTCAAAAACAATAATAAGGAATAACAATAATAATAATAAGAGTATATTGTTTCTTCAACTAAGAACATTCCATTTTGTTGGTAAGTTTATTTGCATCCAATGTTGACAATATGACTGACAACGACTGACGTTTGTTGGTCCTAAACGTCAGTTTTCGGACCAACGAATTGGGGACATTGTAACGTGCCGATGGGCTAGTACTTATATATAAGTAAATGGTAGGTAGACAGATGAGGCACTAGGATGACACAACGATTACATAACGCGAGCGATGCCGCGGGTAAAGCTAGTACAATTATAAAATTTAAAATTGAATTTGTTTGCACATCTTCTTTATTATTTATTTATAATATATTATTTATTTAAATATATAAAGACGGGAAAGAGGCGTGATGTTATGTATGTTTGTATATAAAAGGCAAACCTGACTAACTGATCTATAAACGCACAGCCGAAACTTCTGAACGGATTTCGCTGAAATTTGGCACACCGATAGTTTTAGTGACGTAGGCATCCGCTAAGAAAGGATTTTTGAAAATTCGCCCCCTAAAGGGGTGAAAAAGGGGTTAGTTAAACTATTTTGTTCGAAACTTCACAGGAGTACTCCTATTAATAGATGAGTAACCACATGTTTAAGGTTTTTTCAGAATTCAACCCCTGAAAGGGGGAAACGGGGTGAAAAAGTCTTAAAACAAATATGGGTATCGTTTGTATGGTATTTCGGGTCGCTGATTACGAAAACTACAACAACTTTGAAATCCAATGTGGTGGACGTGAAATATCGTCATCCCCTGGGGATGGGGTTGAGGTGCGATAGGGTTGGAATGTCTAAAAATCAAAATGGGTGTCGTTTGTATGGTTTATCGTGTCGCTGATTACAAAAACTAATTTTTTTTTAAATCCTACGTGGTGGACGTGAAATACCATCATCCCCTAGGGATGGGGTTGAGGTGCGATGTCTAAAAATCAATATGGGTGTCGTTTGTATGGTTTATCGGGTCGCTGATTACGAAAACTACAACAATTTTGAAATCTAACGTGATGGACGTGAAATACCATCATTCCCTGGGGTTGGGGTTGGGTTGTATATGGCAATATGGCTGTCATTTCTATGTTAATGATAGCGGTTAAATTGGCGTTGGGGGTAGGGATAGGAGCAGGGATAGGGTAGAGGTAGAGGTAGAGAGGTAGAGGTACAGGTAGAGGGAGAGGGAGGGGAAGAGGGAGGGGGAGAAGGAGGGGAAGGGGTGAGGGAGGGAGAGGGGGAGGGGGCAGGGGGAGAGGGAGGGAGAGAGGGAGGGGGGCAGGGGGAGAAGGAGGGGAAGGGGGAGGGTGAAGGGGAGGGAGGGGAGAGGGAGAGGGAAGAGCAGGGAGAGATGGAGGAGGGGGAGAGGAAGGGGGGAGAGAGGGAGAGGGTTTTAGTTTTTCTCAATTACTTCTGCGAATTGGCTCTGTTTTGAAAGATTACATAAAGGTGTCTTTCATCTCTCTTTCTACATTTGTTAGGTTAAGTAACAACTTTAAGGCATAATACTGCTGCTAAGTTCATCTGTTCTGAGTAATTTATGAGTAACTTCAGCTGGATCTTGAATTGTACTCATTGATTTGCGCAGGGTTAGTCCCGTTTTTCCTTAGTTTAAAATTACCCCGAAATGACGGGAAAATCTCTCATTGCTTCGGAAAACCGGTAACAACATAAATACGAAAACCACGCGAGCGAAGCCGCGGGCAACAGCTAGTTGAAGATATTTGTAAAAAAAAGTATCACGTTATGCTATTTTTATGCCCGTGAACCCAAATCACAGATTTTTGGAGTTTTTCTTTGTTTGTTTCATTGTTTGTTTATTTGTTCGAGCATCACACAAAAACTACTGAACCGATTTTAATGAAACGTTTTATTTGATAGCCAATAGTTTGACTTAAACACTGGTATATAATATTTTTTTACGTTCGTACGAAGTCGCGGGTAAAGCTAGTTCTTAATAAATATACGATGTTTTTCATTTTCCATTGCCGAAGCAGAATCGTATCAATGCCGTTTTCGCCATCGGAAGTTGTTAGAAGTCCACCGATTTTATGGTCTCAATCTCGATAAAATAGGCCTACTAAAATGTTTGCAGCAATAAAAAACCGGTCGAGTGCGTGTCGGTCTTCTCACATTTAGGGTTCCGTACCAATAGGGTGCCGCCGCCAGCATTCTTTCTATGATACTCATTTGAGCGCAAAATCAAGTTGGTTGCTATAGAAAAACTGAGGGAATAAAAAAAAACTAATTTATCAATTTATTGGAATTTTTTAATAAATTTTAAATTCGTACAATAAAAAGTAAAAAAAATCTTATGATACATAAAAAAAAAGAATTTATTTTAGATTTGAATCCATATTTGGTTAGTACAACCTACAAAACTATGTTAGTATTATTATTTTGATAAAAAGTCTGTGTCTTTGTTTTCAAACTTTTTTTAAACAAAAATACACTATTTGTCTACTTGACGACATACCTATAGTTCCAATTGTTTGCCTGCAAAAAAAGGATACGTAACTGACAGTAACAGCTAGGGCTCCGTACGGACCCATCGGGTACGGAACCCTGCAAATAGCCTGAGGAAAAACTGGTACCAAGGTGAACTACCCAGTATGGTTATTTTTATAGGTAAACATGACCTACGATTGGTTATCTTAGCATAGGTCATGTCCGCCTAAATTCTACGATTTACATAACTAGTTCACTACGTGGTTAAGTACATAAATAGACAATCGAGTTATTCTCGAAATCGTCTAATCTATAGATAGATAGATAAATAAATGGTACAGCAGCACTGCACTTACTTTCTCGCAATAAACGATTGTCATTATTCAACAGTGTCCCCGGCAATCGAACCCAGAACTTCTGGAGCCGAATGCTCTAAGTACTAGATTATTATGGCTGCGGATAGTAAAGAGTAAATAAGGACCAACTGAAAACTTAAGTTTGTAATTCCATACAAATTATATGAAAATACAAGGTTACTACAAGATTTATGTTAAAAATGTTTTAATGAAATATGCAGTCAGGTACATAACCAATTCAGAATTCCAATGAGCATTAAAATCAATGAAACAGATTTTGAGTAAATCACATTTTTACATTTTAGTAGTAGGGGGGAACACCCCTTATATGAACTTACACAGACCAATACTGCCGAAAGATACCTTGCATGCAGATTTTTGGTCATGGGAAATTTCATCAAGATTGTTTGAGTAATTTTTGACCAAATTGCAATTATTCATTTCCATTGTACGACAGCTACCCTCAAAATGAGAGCCAGCAAGAAACCACTCAGTATCATTCGATGGATAAGTATACATAATAATCTTAAAACAATATGGTGTCAATCGGACTATTCGTTTAGCCACTAGGCCAAAACGTGACGGACAGACCGACCGACCTAACAACCGACTGACCGATCGACCGACCAACGGACGGTCATTTTTGGGAGACTTGCTTTTTATGATGTACAAGTGGTATAGAACACATTTTTAAGAAAATTTGAAAAACTTTTTATTTCACGAATACAATACCTTTCTCGCTCCGCTCGAAAGTAAAAAGAGGACGCACAACAAGAGCATAGTTGATTAAGGCTAATCCTTCCTGAATCTCCTCTAGGCTGAATAACTTCGTAACCACTTTTTACATTAAATATGGCAAAAAAAAAACGTAGTATTAAACAAGATGTTAGAATAGATGTAGAATTTTAATTTAATTAGTATAACTGAAGAAATTCTAAAATTACCATTATTTAGTCCATTTTCCCCATGAAGGAAAAAAAAATTACGCACCCGGCGCGTAATTTTTTTTTTCCTTCATGATTTTCCCCGTTTGTAACCATTTTACTGCTACATTTTTTTATCAAAAATAAATTAAAATTTTCAATATTTAATTATATGGTCGCTTTACTTTTTAAAGGCCAAGTACAGTCAAGAGCACATCAAGCTTGACACATTGGACTTTGTACCGATCTTATTCCAATAGACGTACGGGCTAGAGTCGCACTGCGAGTGTCAAGCTTGACCTGTCGTTGACTGTACAAGTTGGATTCGCGCACCGAGGGCGCAGAAGTGTATTACATTCGCGCGAGGCTGACACGCACTTAACCAGTTTTTATTATTTGTTGTTATTCAGTAGCTTATGCACTATTAAAATTGGAAGTGTTCCCATTTTAACGATAGAGCTAAAACAAATGTCGAGCAAAAATCGCTTAAAAGACCTAAAAACACACGTTTTTAGTAGGGGAGCCCCCTTAATTATTTTTTTAATATTATTATTTTTATTTGTTGTTAAAGCAGCAACAGAAATACATAATATGTGAAAATTTCAACAGTCTATCTGTTAAATAATGTGTTTTAAAAATCCCTTTTCTTAATCTTTTTTTTTTCGGTGATACTTAACTGCTAAGCGAACTGCCCAGCTGCTTTAAAAACACCCGAAGGCGAATCATAATAGTATATTAAAATGCATGTGCGCTATTTTGGATATCACACCCGAGGCTCAGAAATTGCAGCCCGAGCCGCAGGCGAGGGCGTATTGGAGCCGAGTGTGTAATTTCCAACGCGCACGAGCTTTCTACGACGTTTTTCAACACATTTGCGAATAAAAACAAATCAAATTGGTTACCTTTAAAATACTAAACTTTGCTAACCTTACGTCCACTGCACGTCCACCCACCGGAACATTTTGTCGGCTGCAAATGTTCATGTTTCCCTTTAATTTTACCAAATTTCAAAATTTCATTTCGTGTATGAGTATTTCAGACGGTTCAGGAACAGTTTTTTATTTGTAGAAGTCGACACTATTAGAAATAATTACAATAATAAACACTACAAATATTTGTAAATGGCGCGCATTCTTTCTTTTTCAGCGGACACGATTATACGTCGCGTGAGGAGCCCCCAAAACATTACCATGTTATCTTACACCATCAATCTTTTATCAATTATTAGTCAATCTAGTAACCAAGCATTAAAAAAACCGGCCAAGTGCGAGTCGGACTCGCGCACCGAGGGTTCCGTACCACCACATAATCAATCATTGTATTAGTTGAAATTTCAGTAAGTTAATGTGCTAGATTTTTTGAGTCCGACACGCGCTTGACCAAATTTTATTATTTGTTGTTATTTTATAGCTTATGCACTATAAACATACCAATTTTCAAGTTTGTAAGTATTCCCGTTTTTAAAATAGAACTAAAACAAAAATCGCCTCAGTGACCATCCAACTTGACCCCTCTCTTATATGAATGTTCTTGAAACGGGAGCTCACCACAATTGGTTACCATTAGTTGTGAGAAAAGTTGTAATATTTAATGATTTCAGACTTTTCCCATTATTTGTACTGTGAGACCTAGCTTCTTGCCAAATTTCATAATTTTAGGTCAACGGGAAGTACCCTGTAGGTTTTGCTTTTTTGCATAAATGTATGGAGATGAGGACATAAAATGCCATATCTTTTGATTGCGTAGTTGTAAATAATTTAAATTTTCAGATCTTGTGTGGTTCATGGATCCTAATATATGGTATTAATTTCAACCTGATACCTTTACCCGTTCGTGAGATAAAGGGTATTACAGACAGACAGACAGACAGACGGACAACAAAGTGATCCTATAAGGGTTCCGTTTTTTTCTTTTGAGGTACGGAACCCTAAAAAAAGTAATTGTCACTCGGTACCCAAACATCCGATTCCATTAACCTTGAAATAAATTATCAAAAATTGAATATCTTGTTGTGTAAATGACAAATTTATTGTTAATTAGTTAATTACTATAAATAATTTCATAAAATCAACATTCATTTATGATATTTTCTCGAAGTCAGCTTGAAAATTTTAGTAACATAATAAGCATAAAAACTCCTTGCCCGAAACTCTTGGCCGATTTAAAAAAAACAAAAATAAAACACTAGTTAAGTAATATTATGACAAAAACACGCGTGTTTAATGAGCTGGATTATGGACCTTAATACAGTGCAAATAGAGCTGAAAACAAACAAAAAACAAATGTGTTGAAAACATTTTTATCACTTATTTCATTACAAAACTGATAAAAATATGTGTAAGTGTTTGCTGAGTTTTCCTTATTGCAATGAAACCTCCTTGCGGCCTCAGACTACATTTGCTTGCGAAAATTAAAGAGTTGTTTAATAGCACAGAAAGAAGGAGGATTAATAGTAGATTAGTAGCCACGGGCTGTAAGGCATCAATTGCAGCCCGAGATATTTATATACGCCTATAGTTCAAGGGTGCAATTGATGCTTACACCCGAGCTAACTACTCTGCTTTACATCTCGATTGTGAGGTAAGTAGGTCCTTATTACACACCAAATAAAAACGCTTTTCCGTTTTAAAAAGTTAAATGATATTATACATATTCATGTATGCCGTCATAAACAAATTATGATAAAAGTCCTTCTACTTTTCCAGTAATTAGTTTAATATATTCAAAGATGTTGATTTCTGTGTAAGGAAATATCGAATTTCACTAGGAATTAAAGCAAATGCAATATATCATAGTAGCTGTAAATTAATGATATTACTTATTATAATAATATGTCATGGACTCTAGTACTTATTAGCAAAGCTGTTAGTTAATCTTTTAATGATTAAGGTTTTGCTTAAATGATAAAATAAATACTAAGTAGCCATAATTAAACCTAGTTAACCCTGAAACTATTTATAGTCTCCTAATTTTATAATTATTTAGTATATTTTTAATTATGGACTCAGTGACTTTGGAAACATACCGAAAAAAATCCAGCTTTTTTTGGAAAATCATAAAGCCTTGGGCGTTTTAACGCCTAGTAGGAGGAAAAATGTTTTTTTGCATAGGGCGCACCAGTGCTGATTTTCTTTGCACTCAATCAAAGCGAGACGTTTTGCGGTTGTTCTTTGGTCTTTTTTTAGGGTTCCGTACCACAAAATAAAAAAACGGAACCCTTATAGGATCACTTTGTTGTTCGTCTGTCTGTCTGTCCGTCAAGACCCTTTTTCTCACGAACGAGAAGAGGTATCAGGTTGAAATTGATAACGAATATTCAAGTCTATAAACCAAACAAGATCTAAATTTTTTTTTTTAAAACGACGCAATCAAAAGATATGGCTTTTTATGTCCTCATCTCCATACATTTATGCAAAAAAGCAAAACCTACAGGGTACTTCCCGTTGACCTAAAATTATGAAATTTTGCAAGAAGCTAGGTCTCACAGTTCAAATAAAGGGAAAGTCTAAAATCATTAAATATTTAAATTTTTCTCACAACTAATATTAACCAATTAAGGTGACCTCCCGTTTCAAGAACTTTTCTATAAAAGAGGGGTCAAGTTGGATGGTTGCTAAGTTTTTAAAATCAAAGAGCAAAAGCTTTTAGTATATCATATGGTAGATAGGTACGGTACCGAGGCACGAGGCCGACTCGCACTTGGCCGGTTTTTTATGTCACAAGTGGGTAAAAGAGCAGGTAGGCCACCTGGTGGTAAGTGGTCACCACCGCCCATAGCACCCACTGTCTTATTAGTGAAACAATGTGACACTAATAAGACAGCAAAGCGCGTTACCCACCCTAAGAACTAAGATAGTATGTCTCATGTGCCTTTAATTTCACTGGCTTCCTTACCCTCCAAACCGAAACACAGCAGTGCAAACACTGCTACTTTGCGGCAGAAAAAGGCAAGGGGGTGGTACTTCCCCAGACGGACTTTGCACAAAAGCCCTACCACCTACGTCTAGGACTAGTACCATGCTTTTCAATTCCAGTGTGTGTGTTGTTGTGTTTCCAGGAAGTTCCCTACTTCATCTCTATGGTATGTAAGTTTGTCGTGTTCACCACCGTCTGCCTTGCCCTGTTCTAGTAGCCAAAGTTTAACAGTGTCACATCAATGGATAATAGGTAACATATTTTTTTCGAATGGCAATCTATGATCTGGTTAGACGAGTCAACAAATCACCGCCCATAATTTAACAATACTTTTCACCACAGTTGAAGCCCTCGAGGAGTTCCTCCACACTTAAAACCTCAGAGTAAAAAACTATAGAGCCAGAAAAACTGTGGTAGTAGCATTTATTAGTCCCATGTCACATATTTCTCAGAGAGAAAGATAAAAATTTTACGTTTTTAGGATTTGATTAAAATCCATTATTTTAGTATGGTGGTCCCTCGCAAGAAAGTGATACGCTTATGGCTCCCTCCTTAGCAGAAAGAGCTGCCTCTTAAACCTCCTTGTTTAAAACAATTGCAGAAATATGGTCAAAACTTGATTTTCGTATTTCGGCCTATGTTCCCTGGGGAAAGTTGTTCAGTATCATGAGTACATGCATACCTTTTTCTATCAAGAACTTATTAAAAATCACCCTATATAATCATTTGAATGCAACAAAGTTACAGAAACATCGTTTTTGGAACAGTTATGAGAAATTTAACTTTAAAATTAATTTTTATTAAAAATACAGTAGATCTCGCGGAAATATCAATTTAGAGTGCTTATTAGATATGTACACAGAATACAGTGTGAATTTTCATTCCCAGTGATTCTATTTTACTCGAAAACATTTTTTCGTCTCCCCATAGTAAAGTGGTCACGTGATCGACTAATTTTGTATGGGAAGGTGACAATTTTTTTTCGAGTAAAAAATTTTTTTCTTCGTTATAGTTGCTTGTTTTCATGAGTAGAATCACTGGGCTTCGGGTTTAAAACGAATGAAAATTCCCGCTGTATATGTCTTTAACAAAGAATAATTTGAAACGTTTTTATGACGTTTTCCAAAATTATTTAAATATCCTATCTTGTTATCGCTACGGCTGTCACCATGGACCGCGGTTGTAGGTGACCGCAGTAAGTAAGATGTAAGATACAAAGGAGGATGCTGCTGCCCATCCTCCAGTTTATAACCGAGGCACTAAGCGAGGTGACTATGGTACTTCCCCTCTACATTTTTCCAGTAAAAGCTAGAATTCTGGAGGCAGCTCCCTGTCCTGTAGTGGACGTTTCATAGGATGTTATGATGATGATGATCCTATCTTACCTTATCTTTACAGCGCAAGTGACCCTCATCATAATCATCATCATAACATCCCATGAAACGTCCACTACAGGACAGGGAGCTCCCTCCAGTATTCTAGCTTTTGCTGGAAAAATGTGGAGGGGCCGAGGTACCATAGTCACCTCGATTGTTAGCGTTACGGCTGGCACCATGGACCGCGGTTGTAGGTGACCGCAGTAAGTAAGATGTAAGATACAAACGAGGATGCTGCTGACCATCCTCCAGTAACCCTTAGTCGCCTCTTACGACACCCACGGGTATGTATGGTTTGGTACTATTCTTTTCCGGCACCACGAGTGACCCTGCTAGGTATAAATTAAAATTATGAAATATCGACAAGCCCGTAGGTGTGTGTGGATGATAGTGAGCCTGCCTTTCACGCCGGGGGTCGCGGGTTCGATCCCCGCCCAGGGCAAACATTTTGTGTGATGAACATAAGTGTTTGTTCTGTGTCTGGGTGTTATTTATCTATTTATGTACTTATGTGTATAAGTCTCTGATACCATAGTACAGGCTTTGCCTAGTTTGGGATCAGATAAGTGTGAAATGTCCCTCATTAAAAAAATATCAAATCAAACGGTGGCGGAGCATTTGGAAATTTTTTTTTTCTTCTAAACCTATAAAATGGGGATTCAAAAATGGGTATCAAAATAAAGGGTTTTGAGTAGCGATCACAATAGTTCATCGAAAAGGGAAAGTGACCGATTTTTTTTTTCTATCAATAATCTAAGGACGTACCTACAAAATATCTAGATAGATAGATAAAAATGTTTATTCATACACATATTCGACACACAATATACAAGGGACAGTAAACTATGAAAGACAAAAACAAAAGATACAAATTTCTACATTTTTAAAAATTGGCGCTAGTAGATGTATGTGTGTGTGTGTGTATTTTAGTATTTTTAGTGTAGGCAACGAAGCAGTTGACCCCAACATAATTCTCTCAGGCAGATTTTATTTGACAGGATAATACAATAAGACCGCCTTTTGTACTACTCTGTTCTATTTCTGTATATTTCTGTACCTATTTCTTGTATTTCTTGGTGTGCAATAAAGTATATTTGTATTGTATTGAATTAATAGTAAATTTGAAATAACCAAAAAAATATTTACAAAAAAGAAATCATACATTTTTTGTAATTTTTGTATGGAAAAATTTAAAGTACCAATTTTATTTGGATTTTTTATTGTTTTTAGGGTTCCGTACCTCAAAAGAAAAAAACGGAACCCTAATAGGATCACTTTGTTGTCCGTCTGTCTGTCTGTATGTCTGTCAAGACCCTTTATCTCACGAACTGGTAGAGGTATCAGGTTGAAATTGATACCATATATTAGGGTCTATGAACCACACAAGACCTGAAAGTTTAAATTTTTTTCAACGACGCAATCAAAAGATATGGCTTTTTATGTCCTCATCTCCATACATTTCTGCAAAAATGCAAAACCTACAGGGTACTTCCCGTTGACCTAAAATTTCGAAATTTGGCAAGAAGCTAGAAAGGGAAAAGTCTTAAATCATTAAATATTACAACTTTTCTCACAACTAATGCTAACCAATTGAGGTGAGCTCCCGTTTCAAGAACATTCATATAAGAGAGGGGTCAAGTTGAATGGTCGCGGAGACGATTTTTGTTTTAGTTCTATTTTAAAAACGGGAACACTTACAAAATTGAAAATTGGTATGTTTATAGTGCATAAGCTATAAAATAACAACAAATAATAAAATTTGGTCAAGCGCGTGTCGGACTCAAAAAATCTAGCACATTAACTTACTGAAATTTTAACTAATACAATTAGGATTATGTGGTGGTACGGAACCCTCAGTGCGCGAGTCCGACTCGCACTTGGCCGCTTTTTTTTTTATGTTACAAGTGAGCAAACGAGCAGGTGGGCCACCTGATGGTAAGTGGTCACCACCGCCCATAACACCAACTGTCTTATTAATGGCATATTTTGACACTAATAAGACAGCTAAGCGCGTTGCTCAATTTGAGAACTAAGATGATATATCTCATGTGCCAGTAATTTCGCTGGATCCCTTTCCCTGCAAACCGAAACACAGCAGTTCAAACACAGCTGCTTCGCGGCAGAAAAAAGCAAGGGGGTGGTACTTCCCCAGACGGACTTTCCACAAAATCCCTACCACCTTCAAAAGGTAGTAGGGCTTCAGGTTTGTCTCATGTAGCGTAATACCCCAGCAAAGTTTCATCGACTGAGGATTTAATGCGGGGGTCTTCATACAACGATCCGCTTCGTTGCCTAGACAAATTTTATTCAATGTAGATTCTTTATAGAACACTTATTGAATATTATGCAAAATACAATGCAAATAGGGCGAGCCTACGCCGTTTCGGATCGTGCTATGGCAGCTGAATCGTATACAAACAAGGTGTAAAAGAAAGGGTATATAAAGGGTATATATATATATATATATATATATATATATATATATATATATATATATATGTATATATAGGATGTGATTCTGCTTAAGAAACTTAACAACATTCCCCAAGGAATATATAGGTCGAAATACGAAAAATTTTGACCTCCCATACAAAATGCGCTATCAGCTGATTCAGTTTCTATGGGAGGTCAAAAGTTTTTTGCCATATTTCAACGTATGTTCCTTAGGGAAAGTTGTTCAGTTTCATGGGCAGATTCACATCCTTCAGGGTTGGTGTACTCTTAATTAGTAGGATGACTTTTAATTAGTTCTTGATAGCAAAAGATATACATGTACTCATGATACTGAACAACTTTTCCCAAGGGACATAGGTCGAAATACGAAAATCAAGTTTTGACCTCCCATAGAAACTGCATCAGCTGATAGCGCATTTTGTATGGAAGGTCAAATTTGGTCGTGAGTACTTGCATACCTTTTTCTATCAAGAACTAATTAAAAGTCACCCTATACAAGGTGTTACAGAAAGGGTATATCAACCCTGAAGGACGTGATTCTGCCCATGAAACTGAACAACTTTCCCTAAGGAACATACGTTTTCATAGCAAAAAACTTATGACCTCCCATAGAAACTGAATCAGCTGATCGCGCATTTTGTATGGCAGGTAATTTTTTTTTATTTTTGCCAGTCCTTCAGAACCAAAGAGATTTTCGTAGCGAGGTTAAAATCTCTTTGTTCAGAACCATTCAGAACTAAACTTTTCCGAAAAGTTTGATATCAATTTCACGTCAACATGACGCCGTTGTTATAGCAACGCAAACTGTTGCTAGCAGTGACACACCGTCAGCCGTTTTTGTACGATTATTTTGGTTTTCTTTAGTAGTTATTATTATAACAGTATTTTAAATCATTTTTCAAGATGTTTGACGAAGACGAGGACGATGGAGGAGATATCTTTGGCTCTGCTATGGCCATTGGGTCAGAAAATACCGAGGCTGAAAAGGAATTTGAAAGGGTAAGAAAGTGTATTCTAGTCTAAAGCCACGATCACACCTAACTGAATTCAAGGCTTGGTTATGTTAATTGCAATATCCTTACTTCAACGAGCAATGTAAGCCGAATTAGTTTCTGAATTAGGAAAGGTGTGATCTTGGCTTTACATTCAAGAACACATCAAGCTTGACACAGTGGACTTTGAAACCGTTCTTATTTCAATAGACGTACGGTCTAGAGTCGTACAGTGAGTGTCAAGCTGTTGTTGACAATGTCCTTGGGCGGCTGAACAAATCGGAAAGCAGTACCTACTTGTGAGGCCATCGATCTTGCAGTCCACACATGATGAAGAGTTGCACGATTAGAGAAGTTAAGCAAAGTAGGCCGTGGTCAGAACTTAGACCCCGAATAGTCTAGGCAACGAAGCGGATCGTTGTATGAAGACCCCCGCATTGAATCGTCAGTCAATGAAACTTTGCTGGGGTATTACACTAAATGAGACAAACCTTCTATAAAAAAATCCAAAAAAAATCGGTACTTTTAATTTTTCCATACAAAAATTACAAAAAATGTATGAAAACAAATTTTTGAAATTTTTATTTTTGATATTTTGAATTTACATTTAATTCATGATTCTTTATCATCCTGTCAAATAAAATCTGTCTGAGAAATGTATGTTGGGGTCAGCTGTTTCGTTGCCTACACTAGAATCGGTGACCAAGTAAGTACCTACATGAAGTTGCACATTTTCTGTGATTCGGAATGCATTTGAAGCCACTTAACAAGTAGTTAGTAATGAACTAAGGAGACCCTTGGTAAGCCGAACTCTGACACGGTCAAATATCAATCTTACAATCCACAAGACAGGTAAGTACAGTAAATAGCACATCAATCTCGACACATGGGACTTCGTACCGTTATTATTTTAAAAGACGTACAGGCAAGAATCGCACAGCGAGTGTCAAGCTTGTCCTGTCGTTGACTGTACATGATTTATTGTATGATTATGAATTCAATATCCCAAAATCATTATCATCATCATATCAGCCGAAGGACGTCCACTGCTGGACATAGGCCTCCCCTAAAGATCTCCATGACGATCGGTCCTGCGCTGCTCGCATCCAGCGGCTGCCCGCGACCTTGAACAGATCGTCGGTCCACCTTGTGGGGGGCCTGCCAACGCTTCGTCTTCCGGTACGTGGTCGCCACTCTAGAACCCTTACGCCCCATCGGCAATCGGTTCTTCTTGCGATATGCCCTGCCCACTGCCACTTTAGTTTAGCGATTCTCAGGGCTATGTCAGTCCCAAAATCGAAAATCCCAAATTCAATGTTCAGACTGCGTTACCTAGAAGTATTCGCTAAATATTCCCTATTTTTTTTAACATGTAATCAAAAATTGCTTTGTAAGGATTTTGGCAAGATTTTTTAATGTTACAAGTGAGCAAACTAGCAGGTGGGCCACCTGATGGTAAGTAGTCTGCGCCCATAGCACCCACTGTCTAATTACTCACATCATATCTTAACATCCCTTAAAATGTCCACTGCAGCACAGGCAACTCCCTCCAAAACTCCAGCAAAATCGCGTGGTACTAAGGTGTCACCATAGTCACCACGCTGTTGTTGGTGACCACAGTATGTAAGATGGTACGATACACAAAAGGACGCTGCTGTCCATCCTCCGGTTCATAAGCCCTTAGTCGCTTCTTACGACACCCACGGATAGAAACATGTAGGCACTATTCTTTGCGGGCACCACACGGACGATTAGTGACTCACTTTGACGCTAATAAGACAGCAAAACGCGTTGCCCGTCCTGGAACTAGGATAGTCTCATGTGCCAGTAATTTCACTGGTTCCCCTACAAGTGCTTTCAAAATAAGAAGTTAATGGTGTCGATTCCGGCAAACACAAACTAAAACTAAACTAAATTTGTCAGGCCTAAAAGGTTGCCGTCTCTTTTTGGACCTATAGGGGGTAACAAAGACAGCGACACTTTTAGGCCTGACAAATTTAGTTAAGTTTTAGTTTGTGTCTGCCAGAATCGACACCATTACATGTTATTTTCGTTCCTCAGATCCTAGAGTTACTACGAGAAGCGGAAGGTCTGAAGCTGTACGCAGATGTGTACACGAAGCTTTACGACTCGTACTACAAGATGAAGGAGGAAAGGGACTACAAGCAGGACCAGCTCGATGAAATAACGGTAAGCTACACCTGATTAAGGCTGGGTTCCAAAACGGGTAATAACACGGAGCAGAGAAGGGAAGAGGAGGTGCCCCTACGAAATTTTTGTACGACACGAAGCGTGACAGTGCGCGGGGGTGAAGATCGAGTCACGGGTTGGCGGGAAATAACTAGACTCCAGCTACTTTATGTAAAATCCATCTAGTGGCAAATAGTGCAACTACTAGCACTTTTTGTCCTTACGCACTTTTTGGTGATACTTCTATACTCTACTAGATGGCGTAAAAGCCACTATACTAAAAAAGAGCAGTGTGTTTCGATGTGATCACTGGTAAGTTCAAAGAGGAAATGGCGTATGCCCCGCCCCCTTTCGTGACGTCATGGCTCAATAGGGAACATGCACGATTTTTTTTTATTAAAGAAATTCATTTTCATTCATGTAATAAACAGACTTGTAAAACTATTTTTCGAATAACTATAATATTAAAAAAGATATAAGCCATCGAAGATTTGTTTCTGTCTCTTTCTAGCAAGACGAAATTTAATATGGAGTTTATATGGCCGTAGTGAATTTTGACGTCACTATTCATGTGGGATCTCTCTGTCTAATTAGTAGTTTTAAATGCTTATATCGGCCGTATTCCTTTGCCGATTTAAATTTAAATTTCACTTTTTGTCATCTCTACTACGGTATTTTCATATTTTATTAATAAATGCGACTAATAAAATTTATGCATGTTCCCTATTGATTGAATCACGGCTCGAACGATATCAACATCTCCTCTACCCTTCTCTACTCCGTTGGTAATAATCACCCTTAGGAAATGCTGTTCAGTGTCGTTGATGATCATTTGATCATCATTCGCTTTTGCTTATCTCAGTTTACTTGTGTCCGTTTATCTCTATCGGCCGCCAATAAATAAATAAATAATCATTTATTTCAGGCTAAAATTACAAATTTTATAGTCCCACAATTGCACTATCTTAATTACTAAAATATAAAATAATCAATAAAATTATTTTAATGTCAAAAATTTATGTAAAAATAATGTCAATCTCGATAAATAGCACAGCCATTCCTTTCCTACTATTTATTCACAATAAAGTTTTTGTCATAAACAAAAAGCGTTCTGAAGACAGCTAAAATAATTGTGTTATTACACTGTTGAAGCCTTCTATGAAAAGATATTTTGACTCTATACATTACTTTGCAAAAGTTTTCTACTTTAAGTCGTTAAACATACCAGTCGCACTACACCGCCAAGGCGGCCCAATTCAACCTTCACTTCTTCTCTTTCTCAAATCATCTTTTACTCAGTCCAGTCATCTCTTATTCGGCTTTCCTCGCACCCTCATTCCATCCTCAATTACATTAATCTCTGTCGTTGTTACATACTGGTTTTCTTTCTTTATTATTATGTCCATCATACCACTGGAAAAGTCTCTCTCTCATTTCTTTAGTTATGGGCGCCATTTTCAAGCTTCCCTTTATTTACATTCCTTACACATCCATCTTAACATTCGCATTTACGCTGCATGTACTCCTTTTTCATCCATCACCTGTACTGTAAGGGCCAGGTACAGCGCGTTCAGAACAAGTTTGTCCATGACGGTTATTTTCCGCGCATGGATGACAGGCGGAGATCCAATGAACGATTCGCTCGCCCTCTGGGGGGAGCCGCGCTCACCCCTGCGACTCATTTTTTGACTGATGCTCATTAACGGTCACGGACAAAGTTATTTTGTACTGATTCCCCCAGGACGACAGGTCATCAGAATTTTATAAATGGGTGAGAGAAACGTCTAACTCTGGGAACAACTTGTCACATCTTCACGATAATTACGATAATTTTTACACTTCCTGTGTTTGGATATTTCTAAAATTAAAAAATCGCAAAATTAGCAAACAAGTAGAATTTGTAAAAGCGTTGTCTCAGCCTGTCTCTCCCGGAGATGCATTTAACCAACGAGGCTACCGCAGTCCTGCTTAACGTTGAGTTTATGATGTTACGTGATTTTCGAATTTACTTTTTTTTATTTCTAGGCGAAAATGAACAGATTCGATGCCACTGTGGCTGAGTACCAGGCTGACGTAAAGCAAGCTAACAAAACTATCGAAGAGCTTCGTAGAGAAGTCGGTAAGTGTAACTGCTACTATACGACGGTTTAGTTGAGCTTGCTGGTAAACTTTTTTGTCTTTCCCCTGCCAAGTTTCGGGTTTGTAGCTCAGCGAAAAGAGTATATCTCTGCGTAGCTTTGGCATATAATTATCTGCATAGCTTAGGTATATCTCTGCATATCTAACTCTCTGATGGTTGTTTTACTACTCTTCTTACTAGCTGCAAAACTAACTTATCACAATAAGCAAATCAAAAAACATCTCCGTTGGAAGGGGAAGGCCTCGGCGAACGTACCAGGACCAAATTCAGGACGTTCTGAATAAAGGCCAGGTTAAAAGTACCCTAAACCGACGAGCATGTATGAAAGGATTGATGAAGGTTCAGGAAGCAAGGGAAGTATGTCAAGATCGTAGCAGGTGGAGAACTGTGGTCTCTGCCTACCCCGACGGGAACAAGGCGTGAGTGATGTTATGTATGTATGTATGTAAAATTTTAGTTTTATGCAAATTGACCCGATATACTTGTTATTTTGTTGGAGAAGAAAAATTTATTACCAAATACCAACCAATCTCTACCCGTGGGTGTCTTAAGAGGCGACTAAGGGTTTTTAAACCGGAGGATGGGCAGCAGCATCTTTCTGTGTAGCGTACACTCAACAGCACATCAGTAGAAACACTTTTGGACTTTATGGCATGGTAATAGAGTTGAAAAAGTTTCTACCGACGTGCGGTTGACCGTACCATCTTACATGCTGCGGTCACCAACAACAGCGGTCGCCAGCCGCAATGCTTACAAGCGTGGTTACTATTGGCCCAGTCATATAAGGAATTCACCTCGGAATTTGAGCTAATAGGCTAAAAACTCGTGCACACCTTCAGTTTGGTGTTCTTAAAGTTGTCTCAAAAGTCTCATAAAATCCCGTGTCCGCATCGTAAGTTATTCAAGGTCAAATGTCACAAAAATCTGTTTTACCGATTATCTCGGTTTCAATGACATTGACATTTATGTATGAGAATTGTAGAACATAAAATTTGCGATTTTTTTTTTTTTTTACACAACCGTTTTTGAGATAGAGGGCGAAAAGCCCGCAGCGCTCAGCCATACTAACTGTAATGCAAGGTCAACCGTGAATCTCAGTTAATTGATGAAATATTATTAACAATAAATAATAAGTATTTTATAATTTTGCATATTCTAAAATTTCTATTCTGTAATACCTACTTACTTACCTACTTTTTGTAATTACAAACTCTAATGATGAAATAATTTTTGTATATTTTAAAATATCAATTAATTGGTCTAAAGAAGGTTTTAAGTAAAAATAAAATCAGTAAATTTATTGTAATTTTATCTCAAAAACGGAAGGGCGTAAAAAAAATATTTAAAAATTTGTCGCAAATTTTATGTTCTACAATAAATTCATACATAGATATCAATGTCATTGGAGCTAAGGAAACCGAGATAATCGCTAAAAACAGATTTTTGTGACATTTGAAGTTTGAATAACTTACGACGCGGACACGAGATTTTGTGAGACTTTTGAGACCACTTTAAGAACATCAAACTGAAGGCGTACGCGAGTTTGTAGCCTGTTAGCTCAAATTCCGAGGTTGACCCCTTTTTAGGGTTCCGTACCTCAAAAGAAAAAAACGGAACCCTTATAGGATCACTTTGTTGTCCGTCTGTCTGTCTGTCTGTCAAGACCCTTTATCTCACGAACGGGTAAAGGTATCAAGTTGAAATTAATACCATATATTAGGGTCCATGAACCACACAAGATCTGAAAATTTAATTTTTTTACAACGACGCAATCAAAAGATATGGCAGTTTATGTCCTCATCTCCATACATTTATGCAAAAATGCAAAACCTACAGGGTGCTTCTCGTTGACCTAAAATTATGAAATTTGGCAAGAAGCTAGGTCTCACAGTACAAATAAAGGGAAAAAGTCTGAAATCATTAAATATTACATTTTTCCTCACAACTAATGGTAACCAATTGTGGTGAGCTCCCGTTTCAAGAACATTCATATAAGAGAGGGGTCAAGTTGGATGGTCGCGAAGGCGATTTTTGTTTTAGTTCTATTTTAAAAACGGGAACACTTAAAATCTTGAAAATTGGTATGTTTATACTGCATAAGCTATAAAATAACAACAAATAATAAAATTTGGTCAATCGCGTGTCGGTCTCAAAAAAATTAACACATTAACTTACTGAAATTTCAACCAATACAATTATGATTATGTGTTGGTACGGAACCCTCGGTGCGCGAGTCCGACTCGCACTTGGCCGGTTTTTTTTTTCCTTACGTGACTGGATAATATGGTAAATACCCTCCAAAGAACCACGCGTTTTTGCTGGAGTATTTTTGAGGAAGCGCCCTGTCCTGCAGTGGACATTTCATGGGATGTTATGAATTTACCCGTGAGTGTCGTAAAAGTCGGCTAAGTTATCTTGATTATAGGACTTCGTCGTATTGACACACAGTGCGATTACCAAACACCATTGGGAACATCCATTAAGAAGGATGCTGCTGCCCATCCTCCGGTTTCTAATCCCTTAGTTGCCACTTACGACACCCATACCATGGCTAGAGATGGGTTTTTGGTCAGGAGCGAATTTGATCATAAAGGAATAACCATCACCGGCGATTCGTTTTCCATATTAAATTCAAATGACTTGCATTCTTATCTTCTTTAATTTAAGAGCTTGGCTCTTGTCGATGGAGTAACTTCCAGTCCTCACGTTGTATCGCGAGCTGCTTTACCTCCTGAAACGACACGACATTGACCTTTTCTTTAATCTGGTCAAAGTAGCTTCGCCTAGGTCTTCCTCGTCCCCTCTTTCCTTCAATCTTTCCTTCCATTATGCATTCTTATGCGGGACATACAATGATGTTGAAAAACGAGTGTATACTGCAATTTTTAGTAAAATTTTTCGATTAATATTTTTTTGATTAATGCAAAGATACAGCTAAGCTAATGCACCGAAAGTAATACAGTATAGATTCCACACCCACAATGGTAATATTGAACCAAAAATTGGTAACAAAAACTAGTACTTTCGGTGCATTAGCTGTATCTTATTAGTAATCAGCGAAAAATTTAATTTAAAAAAAAGTAGTATTCATTCGTTTTTCAACAGCATTTTATGTCCCGCATAAGAATGCAAGTCATTTGAATATAGTATGGACAAAGGATCGCCTTAAGCGGTTCGACTAATGATACATCACCACTTACAGAGGAAGCTCGTACCCTGGCCGACGCGATGCACTCTCGAGAGCTGGCGAGCGTGGAGAGCTTAGAGACAATGAAGAAGACCGTCTTCCGGCTGGAGAAGGAGCTGGATGCGAGGAAACGCGCAGGAGATGACGAAACGTAAGTCATATTAGTCATATTATGTAGGGTTATGTTTATTTTGTTCCGGGTCTTAGCGCGATAATAGCTGTTATTAGGCAAAATAAATTACCTTATTATTTCCATGTTTTGACAGACAGACAGACAGACAGACGGACAACAAAGTGATCCTATAAGGGTTCCGTTTTTTTCTTTTGAGGTACGGAACCCTAAAAAAACCGGCCAAGTGCGAGTCGGACTCGCGCACTGAGGGTTCCGTACAACCACATAATCATAATTGTATTAGTTGAAATTTCAGTACGTTAATGTGCTAGATTTTTTGAGTCTGACACGCCCTTGACCAAATTTTATTATTTGTTGTTATTTTATAGCTTATGAACTATAAACATACCAATTTTCAAGTTTTTAAAATAGAACTAAAACAAAAATCGCCTCCGCGACCATCCAACTTGACCCCTCACTGAATGTTCTTGAAACGGGAGCTCACCACAATTGGTTACCATTAGTTGTGAGAAAAGTTGTAATATTTAATGATTTCAGACTTTTCCCTTTATTTGTACTGTGAGACCTAGCTTCTTGCCAAATTTCATAATTTTAGGTCAACGGGAAGTACCCTGTAGGTTTTCCTTTTTGCATAAATGTATGGAGATGAGGACATAAAAAGCCATATCTTTTGATTGCGTCGTTGTAAAAAATTTAAATTTTCAGATCTTGTGTGGTTCATAGACCCTAACATATGGTATTAATTTCAACCTGATACCTTTACCCGTTCGTGAGATAAAGGGTCTTGACAGACAGACAGACAGACGGACAACAAAGTGATCCTATAAGGGTTCCGTTTTTTTCTTTTGAGGTACGGAACCCGTAAAAAGTTTTTTGTATCTTGATATTGTTATTTTAAAGTTTCATCATAGTTTTAGTTTCATCGTTGTTCTAGTCCGCGCACTTCGCGCACGCCACGCCCACTTCCCTCCCCTCCTCACCACTCATGAACTACGCGGCACCGGCCGCCAGCGCGCGTATCCACAGAAATATTTAGAATGGAAGCGGCAAAAATTTAAATAATAAAACATTTAAATAATTACCCCTATCAAAAACCTGATGAAATTGATTCTACTCGCGATTCTGAACAAACTATTTTCTCGGTTTCGCTTATTCCGTTAACACGTTGTATAGCTAAGGCAAAAATTTGTGTTCATTCTTCAGCGGCTCATCATCAGCTGCCAAAGAGAAGGAAAAGTTTGAGAAGGAGAAGGCTCGCCTCGCGGCGGAGATTGAAGCCCTGAAAGGGAGACTCGCCAACGCTTTGAGCTATACTGAGGAGTTGGAGCAGAAGCATGCGACTTCGGAAGAAATGGTCACCAAACTTGAAGAGGCTCAGGAGGTAAGGTGTCTTCCGAAAACATATTATGTATCCACATCACGAAATCTCGTTTTTTATCTTGTCACAGGGACATGATGAAAACAGAGATTTCGTCTTTTTGCTCAAAATTGAAATCAATTCTGATATATTAGGTCTTTACCTATGAAATTGCCGTTTTGTATGACGATTTTTAGGTAAACTCAATTTTCAGTACTAACATTTTTGCATTTTTCTTAGGAATTATAAGTCGAAAGCGGTAATATACAAGGTGTTAATTTGATTGTGTGCCTTTGCTCAAGGGCGGGATCAGTATCAGTAACTTAACAACTTTTGCCAAGAAACATAGGTCGAAATACGAAAAACTAAATTTGAGCTTCCATACAAAATGCGCTATCAGCTGATGCAGTTTCTATGGGAGGTCAAAATATGATATTCGTTTTTTGACCTATGTTCCTTGGGATAAGTTGTTCAGTTACTGATACTGACCCTGCCCTTGAGCTATGGCACGCAATCAAATTAACACCCTGTATTGTGGAACTAGTGTCAAATGGTGTTTCATTATATAAATCAATTAAATTTTTATTTGCTTAAAACATATTTCAAAGATCTTAAAATAATAATATCTGTACTTAAATGTTTTACCACTAATTGACATGCAAATTCCAATAAATATTACTTACATTCAAATAACTTAAAACTATAAAATTCACTACCGGCCGATGAGCAGCTTCCGATGGCAGTTTTTCATTAATATAGTCATCCAATCTATAGTACCTAAGCTTTTTTACATAACGTTTGCTTTACACATTTTTCAAACTTTCTCTCAGCTAAATACAGATTCCAATGTGTCAAGCTCTCCGTGCCCCTTACTGAACATGTCTATGCAAATCTATTTTTCAGGAGTTAGAAAATAACGCCGTACGTCAAGGCAGGCTGGTCGATCATCTAAAAAATGAAATTGCCAAGCTGAAAACTGAGCTTGAAGTCCGTGCTACTACCATAACCAACAATGCAGAAAAGGTAAGATTTCATTTCAACTACAGTACAGGTCTAGACAATAATGTAAAACAAGAAACAATGTTAGAAGTAGGAGAGGAAAAGAGTACAGCTAAAATACGACAAGGAGTAAGACAAGGGTGTCCACTTTCACCCCTAATGTTCAATATTTTCATAGAAAGCGCAATAAGGAAAATAAAAGACTCCTAATAAGGGGTTATTCGGAATCTTTTGTTTTGCTAATAACGCATTCTCCCCACCACCATTGCCCATTTTCACTTCTAATATTCAATATTTTCATGCCTAATAAGGAAAATAAAAGATTCCGAAGTTTGCGGGTTATTATATTTTATTTTCCTTAGTGTGAATTCTATGAAATATATATTTATATTCTTTATTGCACACAACCTTAAAATAAAATTACAAAATTAAAAAACATATACAAGGGCGGGCTTATCTCTAAAAGAGATTTCTTCCAGCCAACCTAAGGCAGTGAGAAAGTGAATAGCAGCGGGACACAATAGTGCAGAAAGTATAATTAAAATAAAAGTCCATAAATATACCTACAATTATATATAAATAACTTATAATAAACTAAGACAAATACAGATAAGAATGTACTACTTACATAATAATTACACATATAAATATATGTACTTATAATACTATAAATACATAGATAGATGAAAGTTAAATAGATAAATTAACAATGATGATGACTATGAAGTGACTTGCGAGAGGAAATGAAAATATTGAATATTAGGAGTGAAAGTGGACACCCTTGTCTAAGTCCTAGTCGTATCTTATTCTTATTAAAATTTACCGTTGGTCTATTTTACCGTGGTCCATTTCTTAACGTATTTCTGTCTTCACCAGCTGGTCAAAGTAGAAAAGGCCCTGGAAAAACGTGAAAAGCAGATTAAGGAAGTCACCCATAAGCTGGAGATCGCCCGTGAAGAGCAGGACGCGGCGATCTGCAGAGCGACGCAGTTCAGACAGCAGATGGACAATATGAAGCAGGATTTTGAGAAGATGAAAACTGAACTGCTTAATACTAATAAAGAACTCAAGGTCAGTATTGGTTGGTTGGTTCATTAACATCATCGTTGTGCCCGTGAGTTGGTGTGGTTGGTAGTGAGCCTGCCTTCTACGCCGTGTGTCGCGGCTTTGATCCCCGCCCAGGGCAAACATTTGTTTAATTAACACAAGTGTTTGCTCTTTGTCTGGGTGTTATTTATCTATGTATGTATGTATATCAGTCTCTGGTACCCATACCAGGCTTTGCCTAGTTTGCGATCAGATGACCTTGTGTGAAATCTCCCCCAATATTTATTTATTTTACTTTTTAATTATCAACAAAACCATTAAAAGTCAACTGCTGGACAGGGGAGCACTCTCCAGAATTTCACAGTTTATACGAAGTACACACGGCATCTAGTCAATGGTAACAAAAACAAGACTAGCTGAACCAGCGCTACGCTACAAACGACCGAAACCAGAGACCTGCTCAAGGCCAAAGTGTTACCATGGACGTAATCAAGAACGTCTGTCACCATGCTTGTTGGCGTTTCGGCTGGCACCATGGGTCGTGGTTGTTGGTGACTGAAATGTCTAAGATTTTACGATACACAGAAGGATGCTGCTGCCCATCCTCTAGTTCAAAATTGCCTTGTTGCCCAAAACTTGTCTTTTATGTCACCCACGAATAAAGATAATGTGATGTTCCTACATCAACTGTGTTCCTTTGAGTACGAAAAATTAATTTGACCTCTAATACAAATTGTACTATCAGCTGATGCAGTTTCTATGGGAGTTCTAAAAGTGTTTTTGTATTTCGTCCTATTTTCTTTAGGAAAATTAAATTGGAACGTCCAAAAACTTTACCCGATTTTCGACCAATGTCTCTTTGGGAAAGTTTACGTTCTGTTCTGAATAACATATTAAATATGACCAGGAGGGGTCTACGAATAACCATGTTTATGAGGCCTAATAATGATGTAATCATAATCATAAGAGCCGACAGTCATCCACAGCTGGACATAAAGGCTACCCTTAGAGGCACAGCAGACGGCAGACTTTTTGTTCTGACAGTCCGCCAGTGCGGCCGGTACTGTAATTATATTAAATTATTTTTAGTTGAAATTTTCGCTGATTAATACAAAGATACAGCAAATGCACCGAAAGTACTACTTAGTTTTTGTTACCAATTTTTTGTTCAATATTACCATTGTGGGTGTGCAATCTATAATGTAGTACTATCAGTGCATTAGCTGTATCTTTGTATTAATCAGTGAGAAATTTAACTAAAAAATAGCAGTATGCACTCGTTTTTCAACAGCATTTTATGTCCCGCATGACAATGCGAGTCATTTGAATTTAGTATGAAAAACGGATCGCCTTAACTAATTTGTCGCTCCACCTTGTGCGGGGGCCTGCCTGCACACGCTACGTCTTCATAAAGTTTACCTTTGGCCCTATCGACTACAGGTTCTTCGAGCAACCTCCGTTGATTAATGGTTAGAGTGCTCGGCTCTCGATCCGGAGGTTCTGGGTTCGATTCCCGGTGGAGACACTGTCAAAATTAAAATTCCTTTGTGCGACCTACCCAGTTCGGTTAGGATATTGCAGGATGGATCACCTGATTGTCTGAAAAAGACGATTCCGTGCTTCGGAAGGCACGTTAAGCCGTTGGTCACGACTACTACCTACGAATGTAGTCGTTAATAAGCCATGTCAGAGGCATTTGGCGGCTCAAAAACTCGGACACTAGGGTTTATGAGGTCGGTCTTCGACCTTGTAACCCTCACGATATGATGATGATAGCAATGTGCGTTGCCTACTGCCGCTATAACTACATAGTTTAGTTCTTCTGCTTCCGTTGATGTTACCGTTTCTGATGAGTTCCCGCACAGAGCTCTTTCCATAACCTTTCCTCA
Source organism: Athrips mouffetella (assembly GCA_947532105.1). Lineage (NCBI taxonomy): Eukaryota > Metazoa > Arthropoda > Insecta > Lepidoptera > Gelechiidae > Athrips > Athrips mouffetella. The sequence goes on from OX383980.1 coordinate 18,545,718, forward strand.
TTCAATACTGGGTTATTTTTAACCACTGTCCAAAGTTTAGTACTGTTATTCAGAACATGAAACTGAACAACATTTGAAAAGAAACATGGATCCCATATAAACTCCACCATTGCCGGCGAATGATTTGTATGGAGAAGCCAAAAAAAACCTCGTTCTTTGACCCATGTCTCATTGATAATGTTGTTTAGATAAGTGTTCTGAGTAACATACTAAAGTTTTGCTAGGAGTTCAAAAGGAACTCTGTTTTTTTCATAATTATAATATAATGACCATTCACCATTTATTCGTATTTTCATGGAGCCTATAGAGTGACCCACTGCTGGGCGAAGAGAGGCCTTTAGCCTTTGGCTATACAGTTCTCTAAAATTTGTTCAAATCGTTGCGCCATTGTCTCCTAGGCCGGCTTCGACGGCGGTTATCTTTCGAATGTTATAATGGTGATACTTTATATTACTTTATCCAGACTACCCTCTCCGAATACAACAAGCAAAGAATGGATATCTCCAAGCTGAACAAGCAGGTGGTTTCTGCTTCCAAGCGTTATACACTCCTCGAGCAGGTCAAAGCACAGATGGAGATCGATAGGTAAGATATTCTTATATTTTTGTGGTGTAGTACAGCTGTCACCGCACAGGAGACTCCCTAAGTTATGGCTGTTTTTTTATGTGCCTGTAGGGTTTCCTACAGCTGGGCAAAGACCTCTCCCTCTGTTCGCTATCCATCACGATCCTATGATGCTAACTGCCAGTCAGTCACAAAAACATCTAATTCGTGGCGCCGCCATCTCCTTCTGGGCTGACCTCGCCGACTTCGCCCGTCCTCCGGGATCCAGTCCGTGGCGAACTTGGCCCACCTTTCAGGTTGCATACGAGAGACATGTCCTACCTAGTTTCTTTTTAGTTTTGCTGACATTTTTCCAACGTCTGTGATGCCAGTTTTGGTGATCCGGATCTGGATGCGATCTGTGTGATTTAGGTACACCAGGAAAAGTTTAAACGCTTTGGCGGAAAATTAAGAAGAAAGAAATTGTAAAATTGCTTTTCTTTCTTTACTATAGCGCTGCATCCCTCCAAAGCATCAAATTTCGACTTCGTGAAAATCCGCCTTTAGTCGTGAAGTGACAGAGCACGACATCATTCTCAAATGGCACACCGTGTGTATACGAAAACTCCCTTATTTTCTGTCCCTTACTGTGACACGCTCGGGTAAAGTTTGCACTTTAGGGTACTTCTATGTCTAAGCAGGACTTGACCGCGCGTCTGGCGATAGCAGGCAGACAGTTTTCTAGCGCAAAGACTAATTGTAAGTCCTGCAGTTTAGCGTGGGAACGCTGCCTGTCTCCTGGGGACTATGTCACTTTGAGGTGACGCGCAGGACGCGCTGCTAATCACGATATTTCATCTATGACAGAAGGATTTAATTAGTGACATTAATTTTATTTATATTTGACTATCTGAGATATCTAGAATTTTTTTTTACAGAGAGCGCCTACGTCAGCAAATATCAGTCATGGAACGCGACATAATGCTGGGCAAGCGTCAGGCAGAGAACGACAAACGAGACATAGAAAACCTACACAGGGAGAAGGAGATACTGAACAAGAATATGCAGAAAATACAAAGTAAGGAAAAGAAGGAAAAGAAACAGCAGCAGACTGATGTTCTGCTGCATTGCGTGTTGAAGGTTTTAGCTGGGAAGTAGGGTCACACCAAAGAGATTTCATGTTTCCTTCCACATACAAGTGTATAGAGGCAGGGCAATAACGTTGACCGGAGAAGGAATCCGGGGCCTTAAGTAAAAACAGTCAAGCCCGAAAAACTGACAAGGTCCTCCTGTGATCCATGATCCAGTCTGGAACTTCCTCCAATAACCTCCCATCTACTCTGACATCTCATTTTTGCCCTTATCACGTCTTCCAAACCTTCTCAGCTCCCGTCCAAATCAGAAAACTTTTTGGTCTAACTTATCTTGTTTCCCCATACAAACTTTGAACCCCCATTTCACCTCCTTTTTGAATTTTGAAAAATCCTTTCTTAGTGCATCCCTAGACCTTATAAGAAACCTTCATGCCAAATTTCAAGTCTCTTGGTCCAGCGGTTTGGGCTGTGCGTGGATATGTCAGTCACCTTCTTCTTTTATTTAAGTATAGATAATTTTGTTATCTTTTAGAAATCCACACAATCGTCCTCTCTAATTCAATTTGGTTTCCATACTTCTGTACGTTCCATACTCCCTGGGTATTTTAAGGTAGCGATTCTACTCATGAAACTAAGCTACTTTTTACCTAAGCTTTGTATTTTCCTTTCAACGTTTTTTTCAGCCATTTTTTCATGACTTCCTTCTCATACATATAATTTTTTTTTCATGATTAGAATATAAATAATAATATGCTTTAATTCAAGAGAAGGAAAGCATGAGTTTACTGTTTAGGTACATAAATAGTCGATTATAGATATTTATTTTTGGTTATTTTTAATAAATAGTTATGATAAGAAATATTTTTCTAGTTTTATTTATGTAGACGATGTTTTCCTTCTCTATGATGAAACTGAACAACTTTGAACTTGTCCTATACAAGCAACCACGCTGGTTTTTTAATAGCTTTTCTAAAAGTAGCTTACGATTTTGGAAAATCTAAAGCTCCACGGAATGACTTCCAACTTAAGATCATTAGTACAGATATAGAAGTTGCTAAAGCTTTTAAAAATTTCTTTATATCGATAATTCCAGTTTCAACTACCAAGTCCTTGAATTCTTCTCCCACTCTTGCCAAATCCTATCTCGAACAAAACGTAGATGTTTGCAATGTAGATTTTAAAGTCAGTTACGTCAATGCTTTCGTTATAATATTATTAAAGCCTTTAAATAACTTGAAATAAAAAAGACTGCCAATATAAGTAGATGGCCAAGTTATTAGTGCGATTATAGAAAGCATTGCACTTAGTAGATATTTTTAATTAATGTGTAGAAGATGGTGTTTTTCCTGATTTGATGAAACTTAAAAACTGGTGGTAAATCAGCCCCACAAATTTTATTTCTTTTCTACCAACTCTAAGTAAGATATTTAAAAAGATAATTTTAATCTGATTCAGAGCCACTTTTGTCGTAACAACTTGAGGCACCTCAAACATTTCGGTTTTACTTGGTGTTGCTCAACAATCTATGCAGGTGTTGAGCGAATTCAAAGTATATTTGACGCCTGGGAGGAGTCGAGTGTAGCCGTTGGCGTTTTTTGTGATTTGCCCAAGGCTTTCGATTGTATGCATCATGATATTGAAAATGATTTTACGAGTATTTTAACACTTCCAGTGTTCGGATAAATCTACAAAGTAGAAAATCGCAAAATGTGGTTGTGAAATTTTGCGATTTTCTACTTTGTACATCATCAGGAAAAAACACCATTATGGAATTAGAGACCAGTCTCTACTCCTTCGGGAGTCGTATTTAAGTGAAAGGATCCAGAAGGTTGATGTAAATGAAAAAAGGTCAATAGGAACAAAAATTCGTATGGGCGTTCTACAAGGCTCAATCCTGAGACCATTCTTGTTTATTTCTTTATTAACGATTTGCCAAACTACTTATTGTCCTAGTTTCACTCATACAATATGGTCACCCTTCATAGTGAATTCAGAGGGATAATCTAAAGTCGTTTTTATTCTGATGCTGAACACTTGTTCTTATACATGAACATTTCAACGCTGTACTTACAGCGTTGAAATGTTCATGTATATTTAGTAGACATTGCTACTAAATGCTAGTGTCTCTGGCTTTTGATTCCGTTGTGATCTGAAGTAGGTACGGCCGCTTATTTATTTGCAAAACGTCAGGATTGAGGAGCCAAACAAAATGCAATTTTTTACCGAATTCACTTTATCCTGCCGTTTTGATAATATACTACAAAATCGAACGCACCTACTACTAAATGATCACAGTGCCGAATGTACTAATTAACTGAAAATAGTCATGGAAATTCACTCTCTTGTGTATGGATTGAGGAGCCACACTAAAACTTTTGTATTTCCTTGAACTTTTTCACTACTGGACCCAAATTTTTTTTACATACAATTCACAATTATTAATCTATTACTTAACGAGCTACAGGTGGCTCCTCAATTCAGACGTTCAGATTGAGGCGTCACCTTTACATTAGTGTAACTTTTTATAGATTTTACTACAAATTCCAGAATTTGTACTACAAAATCAGCTGGTTTGCTACTAAATAAGGGCACAAACTGCCCTTTGAAATCGAGAGTGGCTCCTCAATCTACGGACATAATTTTCATTGGCTTCACTCCCGAAGCCCAGTGATTCTACCAATGGTAAAAAAAACAACTTTCCCGATGAAAACAAATTTTACTCGAAAAGTTTTTTTCGACTTCAATACTCTTCATACTAAGGTGGTCAGTGTCACGTGATCGACTCGTTTTGTTTGGGAAGGCGAAAAATTTTTAATCGGGCATTTTCTTTTGGGAAACTTGCTTGTTTTCATGAGAGGCGAATCACTCGGCTTTGGGGTAAAACCGATTTAATTCACATTATAGTTCCCGATAGATCCGGAGTGTATGGCGCGCCATCAATGTCGCCTGCACTTTACCTACCTATTTATTATGTGTGGTGCTGTGTGAAAAGTTATGTTTATTATGTTAGAAATAACAGAAATCGGCTATTTTTAAGAGCTGTTAGTCATCAGTATACACCGCAGAGAGAGCAGAATAATGAGCGCTAGATAACTTCCGTTTCACTCGCACTACCAGAAAGAAAAGAAAATTGCTGATTAATTTTGAAAAAAAAAACAGCTTGATATTTTTCTTCCTTTTCTGCAGTTCCTGTGTGCCGGTTTTTCGTACTAAAGGCAGATTCACGCGGGGCAAAATTTTGGCGCCCCGACCGTGATCCAGAGAGATGCAGCTATTTTTCTTCGCGATCAAGGCGCCAAAATGTTACCTAGTGTAAATCTGCCTTTAGGCACACCGTTTTCCATGTATACGTCGTACAAAATAGCTCTGGCTATAACCGTTAATGCGCAGTACTAAAAAAAATCGCGGAGGTGAGCGCGGCAGGTGGGGGGAGGCGCGCGAATCGTTCATTGGGTCTCCGCCTGTCACTCATGCGCAGAAAATAATCGTCAGAGCCAAACTTATCCTGCGCATGCTGTAAGAGGTGAGGTTTTATTAAGGTGGTAGGGCTTTTGTGGAAAGTCCGTCTGGGGAAGTACCACCCCCTTGCTTTTTTCTGCCGTGAAGCAACAGTGTTGGCACTGCTGTGTTTCGGTTTGAAGGACAAGGGAGCCAGCGAAATTACCGGCACATGAGACATATCATCTTAGTTCTCAAAGTGAGCAACGCGCTTTGCTGTCTTATTAGTGTCAAAATATGCCAATAATAAGACAGTAGGTGTTATGGGCGGTGGTGACCACTTACCATCAGGTGGCCCACCTGCTCGTTTGCTCACTTGTAACATAAAAAAAAAGAGCTCTTTCACATTAGGCGATTTATTTGCACTGCTTAATCGCGCGACTTAGGTCTGTAGGACTGCTGTCGCACTGCTAATGCTGCTATAGGTGTGGGTAAACTACTTGAACAATGACCTTGGCTGCGCAGAGTCGATTTTACATACGAATTGACGTTGCGCAAAGCTTCCTCTACCACGCGATAATTGTTCAAATTGTTTGCCCCGCAGTATACCACGTTATACCACGCGACAGCAGCGCGGAATAACGCTACTGCGAGTACACTCAACAGCACGTGAGTAGAAACACTTTTGTACCTTATGGCGTGGTAATAGAGTTGAAAAAGTTTCTACCGACGAGCGGTTGACCGTACCTGACGCGTAGACGTTTCGCGACTTGACAGCGCTGAATCCGCCGTAATGGGAAGGGGTCTACGATTGCAGCGCTGCTGCCGCGCTGTTAAACCGCCTATTGCGATATAGGGTTCTAAAACTACCAAGAAAGGTATCTTTTCTGTCCTCTTCGGTGACACGCTCGGCTAAAATCTGTAATTACTCCTTGTCTAAGCACATGCCACGATAAGAAAGGCTACAAAAGTAAATAGAAAATGAGCATTCTTCTTTATATCTCCAGACGAGGCGATGGAGAACCTCACCATGCTAAGTTTGCAAGAAGCTCACCGCAAGCAGTTGGACCATGAGATCGAAATGAACGAAAGACAGATCACCAAACAAAGACTGATGCTGAGAGCTTACGAGAAGGAAAAGGACAGGTAGCTATTGAGCCATGAGAGGTTCAGGTATCAGTTAGACCATATGATTAAAATAAACGAGAGGCAGATCACCAAACAGAGACTGATGCTGAGGGCTTACGAGGAGAAAAAGGACAGGTAGCTATTGGGCCATGAGAGGTTCAGGTAGCAGTTGGAACAATAAACGAGAGGCAGATCACCAAACACAGACTGTTGCTGAGGGCTTACGAGGAGGAAAAGGACAGGTAGCTTTTGAGCCATGACAGGTACAAATAGCAGTTATTCCTTAAGATTAAAATAAACGAGAGGCAGATCAGAGAGAGACTGATGCTGAGGGCTTACGAGGAGGAAAAGGACAGACAGCTATTGGGCTATAAGAGGTCCAGGTAACAGTTGGACCATGAGATTGAAATGAACGAGAGATCACCAAACATAGACTGGTGCTGAGGGCTTACGAAAAGGAAAAGGACAGGTAGCTATTCATTTAACAGTATTTTACATTTACCAAACACAGAACAGGTAAGATAAAGATGTGCAATAAAGAGCAATCTGATCACAGCCAAACCCTACGCGAATCCAGACGCGGACTATAATAGTCCGCGTCTGGATTCCATGCACTCGACATGAATGAGAAACGGCTCACAAGACTTGACCAAGCAGAGACTGATGCTTAGGGAAAATAATACCTACATAAAAAGGGGCGTATACCTGCACGTTGAAAGCAGGGAGCCTGCGCTGATCTACCAGTGGTTTCCGGAACCGGTCCGCGCTGGTTCCGAAAAGCGAAAAAAATATTGCGTGGGAGCGCTGGGCAAGCGTGCGAAACGTGCATTGGCTACGCCTCTACCATCAGCATCGGAGTTATTTAGAGAACTATTTAACAGGAAAAAAGAGAAGTTCTCGTTCACGAATACTCACGTCATTCATTGTCTCTAATTATTTTTAGGGTTCCGATACCAAAATGGTAAAAAAAAGGAACCCTTATGGTGCCGCTCTGTCTGTCCGTCTGTCTGTCACACCTCTATATCTCAGCAACCACTTACGCTATCGAGCTGAAATTTGGAATAGTTTTAGAATATAGTTGCCCAACTTAATTGCACAAGAAAAAAATTTGAAAAAAGTATGATTATTATTAATATAAAGGGGGCCAAAATAGGGGGGGCCAAATTTCAAATTGTCGCTACTAGGTCGAGTGGGGTATCATATGAAAGGGCTTTACTTGTACATTTTAAAATATATTTTTGTATTTTTTTAAATTTCTTAGTTTTAAAGTTATGATGAAAAATGTCAAGAAAAATACCATTCCCCCCCCCTTATCTCCGAAGTTTGAGTAAGGAAAAATCTGAATTAATTACAGTTGACAGAAGTTTATATAAACTTTACAGCAAAAATAAAACGATCTTTCTAAGTTGCACAGTTTTTCAGAAATCTGCAAAAAACCTTTACAAACAAATTTAGTTTTGCGGTCCTGAAAATGGACTTTATTGCTTCCAAAAATACTATAGGTATATCGGAACCCTCGGCGCGCGAGTCCGACTCGCACTTGACCGGTTTTTTTGTTTCCTTTCAGACTTCTTGAAGAAGCAATAGCCTTAAACGAGAAAATCGATGAAATATCGGGTAAGTCATTGTATGTGTAAAATGTTGTAGCCGTACAAACCTAATAAATCAAGTCCCATGTTAGGCTTCCTCCTGCAATTGGGTCGTAAACACCCCTCCACATAGTCAACTCATCCGTGCACCCTAAAGCCGCCATCACACCTTCCTAAATTCAGAGATTAATTCGGCGTACATTGCTGGCAGGCTTGGTTTGTTGATTCCAATATCCTTGCTTCAACTAGCAATTTATGCCGAATTAGTTTCTGAATTAAGGAAGGTGTGATCGCGGCTTAAACAACGTCAGTTTACTATTATCTAAACTGTGACTAAACTTATTGTACAGAGAGATAATAAAATACTGTCTGTAGCTCTGTAGTCTGTATAGACAGGGTGTAAAAACCACCTTCCGAAAGTTGAAACCGTGAGTTTAGTTAGACCATGAACGCCTTTCTTCAATTAACATAGGACAAAACACGAAAAAATATTTAGACTTTCTATAAAAAATGCACTACCGCGTGGAATAGTTTATATGGAAAGTTAAAAACTATTTTCCTGTTTCGGCCTCTGTTCTCTCTGGCCTCTCTCTTGGGAAAAGCTTAGTTTTCGGAAGATGTCTTTTTTTTTACACCCTGTATATGATCAATTTTATTTCTTTTATTCCAACGCTCACGAACTCTTTTTGCAGTTATATCAAAAGCAATCGGCTAAAGCTGTAAGAAATACAAGTTTGTAAACTAACCTTATTTTTTCCATCAAATATACTGGTTTTAGCTGCAAAATAAACGAAAAAAAAAAATTAAAGTAGGGCCAACGTAAGAAGTCCGTTTTGACGTTTCCGTTACACCAACACACAGGGTTCATTTCTCTTTGCAGGTTATAATTTTGCATACGTTTGACAGCTGTCAGAAACGACATATTACGATGGCCTTACTTTAATATTAGTTTTTATTGACGTGGATACGTCTATGCCTTCGTTTGGGGGGTAATACCGTGCAAAGTGGGTATGGGCACTCTTGCGGCAATAATTAGTACTTACTACATTGAGCTTTGGATCAGTCGGACGGTGATGAGGGCAGGGGAGTAAGAAAGGTGAGGGGATGGGGATAGGGGAGAGGAATAAAGAGGGGGCGTAAGGTGATAGGGTGAGGCCCTCCTCACCCTAAAGAAGGAAGGGATTGGGCGTGAGGGGAGGGGGCAGGGGGTTAGGGGAGGGGGGTGAGTGGATGTGGGTGGGATCGTGACGTGCTATTGACTGTACCTACCTACATAGACGTATCCACGTAATACTTACGGCTGTATCAAAGAAACAGCAAATCAGGGACTTTTTTTTAAACAGACAAAGAGGAAGAAAAATTTGACGCGAGCAGGATTTGAACCTGCGACTTTCGGCGTACCGTTCCGACACTCTACCTACTGACCTATCGCGTCTTCAAGCGGCTAGTTCAAATTAACTCCTCTTTATTCAGGGATTTCTTTCTCTACACCGGTTGTTATAATAAGTGAAGCCGTGGACAACAGCTAGTCTATTCATTTAATAGAACTGTAATGAATTCCTAGTGAAGATGCCGCTTTTACGATAAACGTAAAATGACGTGTCCCGTTGGAATGTCTATTGTGCCAAAATGCCCATGGTGATAAAATGACCATGGTCCCAAAATGACCATGGTGCTAAAAAGACCATGGTCAAAAACTCAACTCAACTCCAAATAGTTTATTCATTGTTGGATATTATTAAAATCTCTTAATGACGCTAATGGTGCTAAAAAGACCATGGTGCTAAAATGACCATGATGCTAAAATGGCCATGATGCTAAAATGGCCATGGTGCATGACCATGGTGCAAAACCTAGTAGTGGAGATGCCAGGCTGAGAAATGACATGTCCCGTTGGACCGAAGATTCCTCCATCGACAACTAGTATCATTCTGTTCAGCATGATCACCCAAAGCATTATGGACTGGTTGTCGCACTATAAAGTGGCGGAGGGGGGAGGAAGGGGAGGGGGAAGATGCGAAAACTGGGTATCAATTTTTGTTAATATCTCATTAACCACTCATCCGATTTAAACAGTTATAGTGTCATACGGTAGGTGATAAAATGCTTAATATAACATGCTTTACAACGGTTTTGATAAATACCATAGTTTATTAAATATTTAGAAAAAGGCTGATTTTAAACAATAGACGTTATTGGTTTTGTTAAATTCAGGCAGTAAATGAAATCTTACAAAAGAGTAATATGACAAACAAAGAATTGGGCTTTACTCAGCTGTATTAATCTTTTTATTTTTTTTCATTTGGTTGAGAAACAGCAAAACTGTAACTGATTTTAGAGTAACATAACAAGTTCTGCACAATGGGTGCCCGCCACGGAGCACATTTTGCTCCGTGGTGCCCGCAGACAGTCAATCTTGATCGCGATGATGTAGGTATTTTTTAGATAAGAATGCAGCTATAAGAAAGGAAGAGAAAGCTATAGGACCATAGACTAGGTGTATTTGACTATTTCTTTATTTCCTATAGCTGCATCCTTATCTAAAAATACATCATCGCGATCAAGAATGGCTGTGTGCGGGCATCCATTTACTGTTCTATATTGCGGGGTTTCTAAAATATTACATTATCTACCTACAACTTCTACCTAGAATAAATGAAGCGTCAATGGGTGCCCGCACACGTTCAATTTGATCGCGATCCGGTAGAGATGCAGCTATAGAGAAGAAAGAAATAGTCGTATCCACCTAGTCTGTGGTGTTATAACTTCTCTTTCTTTCTCATAGCTGCATCTCTACCCGATCGCGATATAGATTCCCACACACAGTTTATCTTGATCGTGATTGGATAGACATGCACTATAGGAAAAAATGAGAAAGCTATAGGACCATAGACTAGTTTTAAACTTTTTTAAACTTTATGTTTATTATTTTAATTAAACAAAACCAAAACTTTAATTTTGTCTGAAATGGCATATTTTCCTAAATATTTTATAAACTACACTTGCGAGTAATAAACTGGAATCACTTCATCGCGGGTTGCTCAAGACAAAGTTGTGCCTTTTCTAAGCAATAAACTATAGCTTGTGTTATATCATTTGAAAGGTAATTTTGATAGCTTTAAAAAAAAAAATTGGGGGACATTTCACACAAGGACATCTGATCCCAAACTAGGCAAAGCCTGTACTATGGGAACAGAGACTAATCATCATCTTCATATCAGCAGAAAGACGTTTACTGCTGGACATAGGCCTCCCCTAAAGTTCTCCATGACGACCAGTCCTGCGCTGCTCGCAACCAGCGGCTTCCCGCGACCGCCACCAGATTGTCGGTCCACCTTGTGGGGGCCTGCCAACGCTTCGTCTTCCGGTACGTGGTCACCACTCTAGAACCCTTACGTTCCATCGGTCATCGGTTCTTCTTGCGATGTGCCCTGCCCACTGCCACTTTAGTTTAGCGATTCTCAGGGCTATGTCAGTTACTTTAGTTATTCTGCGGATCTGCTCTTTTCTGATTCTATCACGCAGAGAGACTCCGAGCATAGCCCTTTCCATAGCCCTTTGGGTGACTTTGAGCTTCCTGATAAGGCCCATCGTAAGCGGCCACGTATCGGTGCCATATATCATCACTGGTAATACACACTGGTCAAAGACTTTCGTCTTGTGACACTGCGGTATTTTGAACGTGGTGATGTTGCGGAGCTTCCCGAACGCTGCCCATCCGAGTCGGATTCGACGAGTTACCTCTTTCTCAAAGCTGGATTTACCCAGCTGGACCGTTTGTCCCAGGTATACGTATTCATCGACAACTTCGAGCGTAGAGCCTCCAACTTTGAGTGGAGTGGGTACAACAAGGGCGTTAGACATAATTTTCGTCTTATCCATGTTCATTTTAAGACCCACTTGTTGTGAAACTCTACTGAGGTTATTGAGCATCGTGCCGAGATCTTTCAGGGTCTCAGCCATTACGACAATATCGTCGGCAAATCGAAGAAGGGTGGGAAGTCTCCCGACTGATATACATACATAAATAGATAAATAACCCCAGACACAGTACAAACACTTGCGTTCATCACACAAATGTTTACCCTGGGTGGGGATCGAACCCGCGGGCCACGGCGTGAAAGGCAGACTCACTACCAACCACACCAACGGGCTTGTCAAAGGAGGAGAAGGGCTAAACGAAGAAAGATTCATCAACGACATTCTGCTAAGCCATTTGCTCAAAATTTCATTTTACATTTCACTAGACAGTACATGGAACAAGTTGGGATTGCCACAATAGACTAGCTAGCTCATAGTCCCAACTTGAATCCTATAGAACATTTATGGGACGAGCTGAAAAGGCGGGTAGGAAGAAGGTGTCCAGCTCCGGCATCGATAAAAGAACTGAAAAGTGCTTTAATCGAAGAGTGGCAAGAAATCCCACATGATTCCATCAGGAATCTCATTCGGTCAATGAATAACCGTTTACAAGCACTAATTAGGGCCCGAGGGGGTAACACAAAATACTGAGGGGAAATAACAGATACGAGTATTGTTAATATATTTTTAAATTTTTCTTACGATTTTCGTTTGATTTGGACGTTAACATTTCGACCTGTTACAGTAAATTCTTGAATTATGATAGGAAACTGACATGAATTTTAAATTGTTTAATATAATTGGAAAGCTAACAAAATTACCTTTCAAATGATATAACACAAGCTATAGTTTATTGCATATAAATGGTAAAACTTTGTCTTGAGCCACCCGCGAGGAAGTGATTCCAGTTTATTGCTCGCAAGTGTATTGTATTTACCAAAACTTTTGTAAAGCATGTTATATTAAGCATTTTATTACCTATCATGTGACATTATATCTCTTTAAATAGAATAAGTGGTTTTTGAGATATTAGCTAAACTTAATACTCGGTTTTCTCACCTTCCCCCTCCCCTTCCTCCCCCCTCCACCACTTTATAGTGCGACAACCAGTCCATAATGCTTTGGGTGATCATGCTGAACACAATGATACTAGTTGTCGGTGGAGGAATCTTCGGTCCAAGGGACATGTCATTTCTCAGCCTGGCATCTCCACTACTAGGTTTTGCACCATGGTCATGCACCATGGCCATTTTAGCATCATGGCCATTTTAGCATCATGGTCATTTTAGCACCATGGTCTTTTTAGCACCATTAGCGTCATTAAGAGATTTTAATAATATCCAACAATGAATAAACTATTTGGAGTTGAGTTGAGTTTTTGACCATGGTCTTTTTAGCACCATGGTCATTTTGGGACCATGGTCATTTTATCACCATGGGCATTTTGGCACAATAGACATTATGGCATCTTGATCATTACGCCACTGAACGAATTATTTAAACAGACGACGTCCGATTGAGACTGGCTGAAATTGTCGACCTGAAGATGCAACTCCGCGAGGAGACGCTGAACTCTCGGAAGCTATCAGTCGCTCTGGACGCCACCAGGACGGAACGAAACATGCTGCACAAGAATTACACTGAGGCGATGGATGAGATCACAGACCTTAAACAGAAATTGAAGGTACTTTGTTGTTTTTCATCTTAATAGAAAAGGCGTAACAAAATTGGTTTTTATCCTCCCGGCGCACAATGTCACGTTCGCAAAATATCACGTTCGAAAAATGTCACACTTAATCGTGACATTGTGCGAATGTGACATTCTGCGAACGTGACATTGTACCTAAGGACATTTTTACTCTACGAAATACAGAAAACTTTTTCTAAGTCCACAAAGAATGAAAACTTTTCTAAGTCCCAAATCCATGCAAAAAAATAGTTATTTGTTATTCAAGGCAGTAAAAGGTTTATTTGGCGCGAGTGCCTCGTATTGAAACCTGAGCAAGCGAAGGATTCTAGGATTGAACCACGAGGAAGCGAGTGGTTCAAAAGAAGAATCCTGAGCGTGGCGAAGGTTTCAAGGCACGAGACGCAAAATAACTTTGCTGCCGAGCGAAACACAAAATTTTTCACCTCATTAAAGCGAGGAAATGTTAACATAATGCAAGAATAGCAATTCAAATATAAGAAATAATTACTCAAACGTTTTAACGTAAGGGCATAATACCTACATAATGGTACTGACGGCAGCAAGCAAGTGGAAACATAACCAGTATAACCTGAACCAGCGCTTCGCTACAAACCTCCGTACCCAGAGACCCGCTCAAGGTCAAAGAGTTTTCACGGACGAGTGGCCATGTATAGATAAAGAATACTAGACATTAAAAAGGAAATCACTATAATTAAATTATTATTATTTTTGGGACTGCTGTGCTTATGTTCGTGACTCTACCTATAAACTACTTGATAAATTTGCGGAACAAGGTTCATTTTCATTGGATTTCAATATGGAGACAGAGGATTGGCAGTGGCAGGCAAATCTATTTTGTATTGCGTTGATTTGAAGTCAAAGGGCGAGTCCATTAATCTGGGCAAGAGAACAAAAAAAGGCGATCAAATTTTAAATTTACTTTTCATTATCAGCCAGTACCTTACCCACCAGGCATTCACTATTCATAATACTATTTGTTTCTTTCCTATAGCTGCATCCCTCTTTCTCATCTTGAAAACGATAGTGCGTGCCTGGTTTTACAAGCGGCCAGTACTGCAGCATACTTCAAAATAATAAGTACATCGCGTTCGAATTTCAAAAACCTTTTGCCCGCTAGGGGCCAAAAATCGCTTTTGGCCGCAGAATTTAACCGACAAAACAAATGTTTCCGAGCTTTGGAGGTGAAAAATCAATTTTTTTCTGAGTCCCAAATCTATAGTAAAATAATTTAAATAAATCCCAAAAAACGTGACATTTTGCGAACGTGACATTTTGCGATAGTGACGTTCTGTGAACGTGACATTTTGCGAATGTGTCATTTTGCGAACGACATTTTGAGAAAGTGACATTTTGCGAACGTGATAATATGCGCCGGAGGGGTTTATAGTCCGACCGCAACCGCTGTACCGCAAAAAAAAAATTAAATTGAATTTAAATCTGTTTATTTCATAAAAAAAAAAATTCACATGCATAATATTATTAGTCAGACGCTTAATCTTAACTAAGATTATGTGCGCCAGACGGGTCGCACCGCAAAGAAGTACATTTAAATAAAAATTAATAAAAAATAACAAAAAATTACAACAGGTAGTCTGTATGTATATGTATGCTCACGGCGAGACGGGGGGCCATCACTCGTCACCGCTCACGGCGGCAACTAGTTCTTGCTCTTTCCTACCCACTCCCCCTCCCCGCGCGTACCTAAGGCGCGGTACAGCGGTTGCGGTCAGACTATAATCAATAAGAATCTGCCCATGACACTGAACGACTTTTCTGAAGGATAATAGGTCAAATAATACAAAAAATAACGGTCCAGTGCAAGTTCGACTTGCGCCCTAAGGGTTCCCATACCCAACCACCATATCATATTCTTCAAGCTTTTGTCCTGTGATTTAAGAAACTCTGCGACACCTAACCCAGATTGTCATTAAAATGAAATTATTTATTAATATTTGATATTAATTTTCACTTGATACCTTTACCCGTTCGGGAGAAAAAAAGGTCTTGACAGACAGACAGACGGACAACAAAGTGATCCTAAGGGTTGTGTTTTTATCCTTTTGAGCTATGGAACCGTAAAAACTGCACCGGCTTAAAGCACCCATTGTCTCTTGTTTCGACCAATGTTAGTCAGAAAAGTTGTTCAGTATCGTGGGAAGACTCACACCCTTCAGGGTTGTTATACTCCATCGGTTACACCTTGTTTACCTTTGGTTTTGATAGCTGGCTCAATACTATATGAACAAAGAGTTTGGTTTGGGCCTTTGCACGTCCTGTCAAAAAACGTTCGTAAAAAAAATCAAAAAGTATTTTGGGATGTACAAGTAAAGCCCTTTCATATATTCGACCTACTAACAACAATTTGAAATTTTGCCTTCCCTATCAGGGCCCCATTTACAATAATAATATTTTTAAATTATTTTGTTTGCAATAAAGTTGGGTTATCATAGTATAAGACTATCCCAAATTTCAAGTCGATAGCATGAGTGGTTGCTGAGATAAACAGATGAGACAGATAGACAGACAGACGAAGTTGCACCATAAGGGTTCCGTTTTTGCCACTCGGAACCCTACAAATAGATTATAATAGCATCTCTCAGATAGATACAGACACAAGAGTAGGTATTATTTTAGTCACTAAGTACTGATATCGTGACAATCCTTTGACAGATGCTGGCGTATCAAATCGAGCAGCTAAAAGAAGACATGCAACTCAAAGAAACAGGTTTGAAGAGTTGCGAGGGAGCTCTGTCGAAGAGTCACAAGAAGATAGACATGCTGCGAGGAGAGATCCAGGGTCTACAAACCAAGTTGTCCGAAGCCAGGGCTGATATTGCTGCATTGAGACAGGAGGAAGCCAGGCTCAATAGGATTGTGCAGGCATGTTTAAATATTAAATTTTAAGTCACTATTAGATGGACACATAGGAAATCTAGTTTGTACTGATTTAGTGGTAAGAAAGCAGGGCTGATCTTGTTGTTTTGAGACAGGATGAAGCAGTGAAGGATTGTACAGGCACATTTAATTGTTAAGGTTTAAAAGAGTCACTATAAGGTAGTCAAGCTAGAAAAACCAGGCTGTGCAGATGTCTAAAAGAAGGGGCTGATATTCCTGCTTTGAGTGAGACAAGAGGCAGACAGGATTGATAATATCGCGCATGGAAGTTGAGCCCCCAGAGGAAAGCTTCAGGCTCTACAAGCCAAGTTGTTGGAGACGAGGGTGATACAGGAGGCAAACAGGCTTAATACTATACTATCATACAAGTGAGACTATTGGAGAGATCCAGGCCGATCAAACGGCCTGAAGCCAGGACCGATATTATGTTGCATTGAGAAAGGAGGAAGGTTTGTGCGAGCTAGTTTAAATTTCGCGTTAGGAGCTCTCCCAGATGTGAAAGCTCTCTTTTCACCAGTAGTCATTTAACAGGATGTATGATATTGACTATGAGTTTTGCTTTGGCCAAACTTGCTTTTCAATGGCTAGAGACAACCTCGCCATAAAATACAAATAATGTTTTTGTTCACGCAGGAAGCCGACAGCGCCCGACAGAAGCTGATGAAGGAACTGGAGGGGATGATGAATGAGAGAGATGTCGTGGGCGCTCAACTTGTTCGCCGCAACGACGAAATATCACTGCTCTACGAGAAGATACGCATCCTTGAAGTCACTTTACATAGAGGTAGGTTGGGGTCAATATAAAGGGTGTAAGGTACGGTGTACCGAAAACTGAAAGGGCGTGCTCAGTCAACGAAACTGAACAACTTTCCCAAAGAAACATGAAAAATTATGACCTCCATACAAATTGCCCACTCTGGTCGAACAGTTTGTATGGAGAGATCAATATTTTTTTTATTTCCCAACATATGTTTCTTTGGGAAAGTTGTTCAGAGCACGCCCTTTCAGTTTTCGGTACGCCGTCCTTTACACCCTGTATTTTAAAACAAGATTTTCGAATAGTTTGCTTACAAAACCATAAAACCTAGGTCGTAAATAGCTACTTATCTAACCAGGAGACCAGGTCAAAGATGTCAAGTTTGTACTGGCACTGGCTAAGAATAATACGACCCCGTCTCTAACCGTGAGTGTCGTATTAGGCGACTAAGGGATTTTGAACCAGGATGGGCAGCAACGTCATTCAGCTTATCGTACAATCATACATACTACGGCCACCAACAACCGTGGTCCATGGTGCTAGCCGCAACGCTATCTGGTGGTGGTGACTATTGTACTTTCTCTCCAAAATGTACCTACCACAATTTTTGTAGGGAGCTCTCTGTCCAGCAGTGGACATGGGCATTTTGTAGAATGTTACATGATGAGACTCGTTATACCTTGATGTCGTTCGTTGAAGATAATCTAATTTAAACAAATAAATCGCAGGTGAAAGGCAGTATGAGCAACGCGTTGAGGACATCAGACTACTTCGACTGGAGATCCTCAGACTGAGGAAGGAAAAGAACCTGCTGTCCAAGGGCATAGAGAATATGACTGATTTGAGGCTTGAAGTGAGTTTATTTATCTCAATATTCGATAATCTTCTGCCACAAATGCCATTCCAATCGCTTAAGTTTATGATCGCCTTCTTGATTTGCAGGTATTCAATCTGGAACGTGAGTTGGGACGCGAGCGTCTCCGCGTGCGGGCCCTGGAAGAGGCCCTGGAGACGCCCCTGAATGTCCACCGCTGGAGGAAGCTGCAGGGCACAGATCCTGACTCTGTTCATCTCACGCAGAAACTCAGGCTTACGCAGAAGTAAGTACCTACAGGTCAAGTCGCTCGCAGGGCAAAACTGAAGTAAGGAAGTGACTCCTTTGTCCTGTACCGTCCATGAGAGATGTGTGAGGCAAGACATACCTCCATTGCTATGGCAGCTTACCCTGTCCTCAACCCCTCCGTCCCCCTTCAAGGTTAGAAAAACACCTTTTCAGTACATTTGCTCGAAAAACGTACTTACAAGGACGTAAACATTGCTCGTAAGTAGTTACTTACCGAACTAGTGCGGTAAGTAAAAAAGTATACTACCAAGGAGTTTTTACACTGTGATCATATAATTATTTTGCAAAAAAAACTACAGTGGTGACTTTTGAATTGGGTGACGACTGCCTACCTATATTTAAAAATGGAGAGTACCAGGAGAACATAAATCGACCAGAGGCTGACAGTACCCATGATTGCTTCCTTTAACACCTGTATTACCTACTTATACCTGTTTTCTCACAAATGTATTGAAAAACGTCGTAAGATACACGGCCGTAAGGGTTATGACAAACTCGTCTCGGGTTTACAAATCGTCAACTCGTTTGTAATAACCCCACATACGGCACTTGTATCTTAAACTACTATTGGTCATTGTTTTCATCAATAAATGATATAGAGACGACAGACCACTAATCCTCAACACACAGGTTTTTACCTAGTTTGAGTGTCAGGGGACTATTTAGTTTGTAATATAATTAGCCTCTTTCATTTGTTAAAACGTTAAAACACTAACTGTAACTTAGGCTTGAAATTAACTTTATTTAATAATAATTTTATTAATATTACCTAAGTTCCGCATATCTCACCTTATTCTTGAACCCTTAGTAGCTTCCTCATCAGGCAATTAAGTTATCTGAAACCTAACCTAACCTTAGATTAAGTATCGTTACAAAATTGCTAGTGCAATATAACATAGTCTTACGATTATAGAACAGACGAAGAACATAGAACCTAGTCATTGTAAAGCTAAGAATATTTGCATGTTTAGAAGCAGATAATTATTTAAATTATTATGGTTACTCATTGTTAAAATAGCTGATTAATTTGCTTTTTAACCCGTAGTTAAGAAAAAATATGTCATAACTAGCTGTTACCCGCGGCTTCGCTGGCGTGGATTTCGTATTTAGGTCGTTACCGGTTTTCCGAAGCAATGAGATATTTTCCCTTCATTTCGGGGTTATTTTAAACTAAGGAAAAACAGGACTAACCCTGCGCAAATCAATGAGTATAATTCAAGATCCAGCTGAATTTTATATAATATACAGACGTTACTCATAAGTTACTCAGAACAGAGGAACTTAGGAGCAGTATCCTAACAAATGTAAAGAGAGAGATGAGAGACACCTTTATGTAATATTTCAAAACAGAGCCAATTCGCAGAAGTAATTGAGAAAAAGTAAAACCCTCTCCCTCTCTCCCCTTCCTCTCCCCCACCCCCTCCCTCTGTCTCTCCCCCTCCCCCTCCCCTCCCTCTCTCCCCCTTCCCCTCCTTTTCCCTCTACTTTACCTGTACCTGTACCTCTACCTCTCTACGTCTCTACGTCTCTACCTCTCTACCTCTCTACCTCTCTATCTGGTGCACCTTTACAACATACCTTGGGTCGCCGTATGGTCATACCAACCACTAGAGTAAAAACCACCTTCGCGCGCCGTTTCAAGTATTTCTCATTCCCTTTTATCTATAGAGTCGTTCAAAAGCACTGTGACATTCGAAATGATACCGTGATAGAAGCCAGGACTAAAATAGTAAAGTGGTTATCATCTCTCGATTATAATTCCACTGAATCTCTTCTTGTGATTATAGAATAGCTTGTGCAAATATATAATATCATCAGTTCAAACCAAAACTTTTTGGTATATATTTATTTATTCGTACACCTTGTATTTTATAGCTTATTATACTGCATGTTATTTTTATATTATATTTTATTTATCTATGCACGTCTTATCGGCAATTACGATAAATAGATTTAATTTCTTCTTATATGGTAGTTTCCAAACTGAATTGTGTAATATTTCTTGGAATAGCACATAATTGTCAATTTTTGTATTTAACCAATATAAGATTTCCCACGATACAGGTTTATCCTAGTGCGGGGATCGTTGTTAATGTGATCTTGTGTGTGTAAATTGTTAAATAAATAAATCTTAATCTCTCTACATCTCTACCTCTCCACCTCTCTACCTCTACCTCTACCTCTCCCTATCCCTAACGCCAATTTAACCGCTATCCCTAACATAGAAACGACACCCATATTTATGTTTAGTCATTTCAAACCTATCGCACCCCAACCCCATCCCCAGGGGATGATGGTATTTCACGTCCAACACGTTGGATTTCAAAGTTATACCCATATTGGTTTTTAGACTTTTTCACCCCATTTCCCTTTTTAGGGGTTGAATTTGGGGTGGAATTTCAATAACAGTGATGAACGTTGCATAGAATTACATCATTTATGCCTACATAATAAATTGTGTGGATTTTACTTTAAAAATAAAGAATTTTCAACTTCATCCCCCTTTTCACCCTTAAGCCCACATCACACACAGGCGGTAGCGGAAGCGTTCCGGGTTCCAAATTTGCCATGTAGGTTTTTATGAGGTCTTAGGGTGCACTAAGAAAGGGTTTTACAAAATTCTACCCCTAAGGGGTAAAATAGGGGATGAAAGTTTGTATGAAAGTCCGTCAGTTTTAGAGTTAGGATCTTCAAAATTTGTATTTAACCCCGCGTCACACAGAGGCGTTAGCGGAAGCGTTCCGGGGCCGGTATTTTTTGTAAAGCTTGAGGTCTTATGCACCCTGTCACATTGAAAAGCGGTCGCGGCGCGGTATTTTGTTCCCGCCAAACCGCCCCGGACCGCTTTCGCAATCATACCGCCTCTGTGTGACTTGAGCTTTAAGGGTGTCGAATTTTCAAAAACCCTGAGACACGTGAATATTAGTTTTTAGTCGTCAACCTAAAGCTCAAGTCAGACAGAGGCGGTATTATTGCGAAAGCGGTCCGGGGCGGTTTGGCGGGAACAAAATACCGCGCCGCAACCGCTTTTCAGTGTGACAGGGTGCATAAGAACTCATACTTTACAAAAAATACCGGCCCCGGAACGCTTCCGCTAACGCCTCTGTGTGACGCGGGGTTAAATACAAATTTTGAAGATCCTAACTCTAAAACTAACGGACTTTCATACAAACTTTCATCCCCTATTTTACCCCTTAGGGGTAGAATTTTGTAAAACCCTTTCTTAGTGCACCCTAAGACCTCATAAAAACCTACATGGCAAATTTGGAATTTCTAGACCCAGCGGTTTGGGCTGTGCGTTGATATGTCAGTCAGTGAGTCAGTCACCTTCTTCATTAACATTGAATGCGTTTTCCCGTGGGAATGAAGTGTTTTCCCGCGGTAAAAAGTAGCCTATGTGTTATTCCAGGACCTAACCTATATGTGTGCCAAGTTTCATTAAAATCCATCCTTCTTCACTACGAGTAAATGCGTTTTCCCGTGGGAATGAAGTGTTTTCCCGCGGTAAAAGTAGCCTATGTGTTATTCCAGGACCTAACCTATATGTGTGCCAAGTTTCATTAAAATCCATTCTGTAGTTTTTACGTGAAAGAGGAACAAACATCCATACATACTTACCAACTTTCGCGTTTATAATATTAGTATATTATATATTATATTATATTATATTATATTATATTATATTATATTATATTATATTATATTATATTATATTATATTATATTATATTATATTATATTATATTATATTATATTATATTATATTATATTATATTATATTATATTATATAAAATAAATAAATAAATATAATATAATAAATATATATTATTATTATATTATATATTATATTATATAAATATATCATATCTGTATATATAAAAGAAGAAGGTGACTGGCTGACTGACTGACATATCAACGCACAGCCCAAACCCCTGGGTCTAGAGATTCCAAATTTGGCATGTAGGTTCCTTATGAGGCCTAGGGGTGCACTAAGAAAGGGTTTTACAAAATTCCACCCCTAAGGGGGTAAAATAGGGGATGAAAGTTTGTATGAAAGTCTGTCAGTTTTGAAGTTAGGATCTTCAAAATTTGTATTTAGGCTGACGACTAAAAATTAATGTTTACGTGTCTCAGGGTTTTTGAAAATTCAACACCCTTAAGGGTGAAAAGGGGGATGAATGATGAGAGAGGATGTGAAGAATATTGACTGGTCATCTGTGCTGTTGTCTGACAACATTGATGACATGGTTGAGTCATTAACTACTGAGCTGATTAAACTATATGATTTACATGCACCAGTGCGTCCAGTTCGTGTGAAGCATGCTCCTGCTCCCTGGTTAACCCCGGTGATCAGGAGGACGATGGCTAAGCGCGACAGAGCCAAAGCTCGACACAAAAAAGAACCTTCGCAGGAAAACTTCGCGGCATACAAAAAACTTCGTAACATCTGCAACAGAATGTGTAGGGATGCAAAACGTCGCTATATTCACTCCACTATTCAGAATCTCTGTCAAACCCAGGTTTGGAGATTCTTGCGGTCTTTAGGCGTGGGCAAGACCACTGACGCTTGTCAAATCTCAGTGGACCTCAATGCGTTAAATCTTCACTTCACAAAACCACCTGTCATTTTAGACTCTTTTAATAAATCTGCTACTCTTTCTTATTTATCTAATCTTGCCCCGCCAGACTGTCCCCATTTCTCATTCCAGCTAGTTTCAGTAGATGCCATCAAGAAGAGTGTCCGCTCCATCTCCACTAAAGCTGTTGGTAGTGACAGTCTAAGCCTCGACATGATCCTTCCCGTGCTGGAAGACATTGCGCCGGTAATCACTCACATTGTTAATTTCTCACTGTCTCGCAATGTCTTCCCAGCATCGTGGAAAAAGGCTTTCGTCATACCACTACCCAAGACCTCGAACCCCACTTCCTTTTCACAGTACCGTCCCATATCCATACTCCCTATCCTCTCTAAAGTCTTAGAGTCTGTTGTACATAAGCAGCTGTACTCCTTTTTAACTTCCAATAACCTCCTATGTCCTTACCAGTCCGGCTTCCGTCCCTCTCACAGCACTGTTGGTGCGCTGTTGAATATAACAGAGGATATCCGGTGTGCTATGGATAACACTAAGCTCACTGTGATGGCCTTGTTAGATTTCAGCAGTGCTTTTAACTCTGTTGATTTTGAGATCCTCCTCGGTACTCTTCGTGCTGTTAACATACCTTCCATGGCTATAGATTGGTTTAACTCATATCTCTTCGGACGCCAGCAGTGTGTGAAGACTAACGATGCTTCATCGGACTGGTCTGATCTCATTGCTGGTGTTCCTCAAGGCGGCGTTCTTTCACCTTTACTATTTTCCATATTTATAAATAACATATCCCGTATAATTACTTCTCCCTTCCATCTGTATGCAGATGACTTACAATTATATCGACATTCGGAGTTGAGTGAGATGTCCAAGGCTGTTGACGTTTTGAATCAAGATCTTTCTGCTGTCCAACTATGGGCTAAATCTTTTGGCCTTCTCGTCAATCCCGCCAAATCACAAGCAATTATTATTGGAAGCAGTAGACTCCGATCTAGGTTAGACTTGGACTCTTTACCTAAGCTTGTGTATTCTGATATCCCTATCTTATATGACAATAAAGTAAAGAACTTGGGTCTGATCATGGATTGCAACATGTCTTGGATATCTCACGTCAACGATGTCAGTAAACGCATGCATTATACTTTCCACTCTCTCAAGCGTCTCCAATACTTTCTCCCTTTCCATACCAAAATTATGCTTGCGCAATCTCTCCTCTTACCCATTCTCGATTACGCTGACGTCTGCTATTTGGATGTGACTGAGGAGCTGCTGAATAAGTTAGAGCGACTTCAAAACCTGGCGATACGCTTCATTTTCGGTTTGCGGAAATACGACCACGTTTCTCACTTTCGTGCTCAGCTTAAATGGCTTCCTATCCGCCTTCGCCGAGATATGCACATCCTGTCTGTCCTCTTTAATATCCTTAATGACCCGCACTCCCCTCCTTACCTTCGTGCCCGATTCCAACTGCTTCCTCCTCCCACTCGACCTATGCGCCCTTGTATCACCAAGATGCTTGAGGTGCCTAGGAGCAACACCAATTTCTTTTTCCACTCCTTTTCTGTCCGCGCTGTTCAATTATGGAATCGTCTTCCCAAATCTATCCAAGAAAGTCCCTCTATTGCCTCTTTTAAACTAAAAGTAAAGGAACATTTTCTTCGGCAAATCACTGCTTCGTCGTAGTCATCAGTCGTGTAGTCATCATTTTGTATTTCTCTCTATAGCATTTAGTATTTTTATTTATTTATTTATTTATGTATGTTTGTATATATGTACATATTGCGTGTATTTTCATATATATATATATTTATATATGTATTGGGGTTTATTGTATTTAAGGAGTTAGTAGTATATTAGTTTAAGTAGTATATACGTGTAATAATATATTATAAATATTTTCTTTTTGAAATTCTCACTGCACACTTGTGTCCCGCTAAACAAACATTTTCTCTCACGACCTTAGGTTGGCTGGAAGAAATCTCTTGCAGAGATAAGCCCGCCTTTGTAAATGTCCTCTGGTATATAATTATCTGTATGTTAAATGTGCAATAAAGAATATAATAAATGAAGTTGAAAATTCTTTATTTTTAAAGTGAAATCCACATAATTTATTATTTAGGCATTAATGATGTAATTCTATGCAACGTTCATCACTGTTATTGAAATTCCACCCCAAATTCAACCCCTAAAAAAGGGAAATGGGGTGAAAAAGTCTAAAAACCAATATGGGTATCGTTTGTATGGTTTATCAGGTCACTGATTACGAAAACAACAACAATTTTGTAATCCAACGTGGTGGACGTTAAATAATAGATCTTTACCTATGAAATTGCCGAAATTTTCTTACAGATTAATGAGATCATAATTCCTATAATTCTTATGCAATTTTTTTCATTTGTCTTATATTTGAAAGTTGACTTCAAGGTTATCAATTTACGCATAAAATAAACTTTTATTTTTAGTTTGATATATAAAATTAAAGGTTCGAAAATTGTTCGTCTTAAATGTCGTCCGATTTCATCATTAGATTTGTTATATTTTTTTACAAATAATATTTCTCGAAAATTAAATTTAAGCTTCTGTTAGCTTAATTCTTTCCCAATAATGCTAAAAAAAAATAAAAAATTGGATTTATAATTCCTAAGAAAAATGCAAAAATGTTAGTACTGAAAATTGAGTTTCGCCATACAAAACGGCAATTTCATAGGTAAAGACCTATTACCATCATTCCCTTGGGATGGGTTGGGGTTCGATATGGTTGAAATGTGAATATGGGTGTCGTTTGTATGGTTTATCGGGTCGCTGATTACGAAAACTACAACAATTTTGAAATCCAACGTGGTGGACGTGAAATACCATCATCCGCCTGGGGATGGAGTTGGGGTGCGATAGGTTTGAAATGTCTAAAAATCAATATGGGTGTCGTTTGTATGGTTTATCGGGTCGCTGATTACGAAAGCTACAACAACTTTGAAATCCAACGTGGTGGACGTGAAATACCATCATCCCCTGGGGATGGGGTTGGGGTGCGATAGGTTTGAAATGTCTAAAAATAAATATGGGTGTCGTTTCTATGTTTATATGAGGATAGGGATAGCGGTTAAATTCGCGTTAGGGGTAGGGATAGGGGCAGGGATAGGGAGAGGTAGAGGTAGAAGTAGAGAGGTAGAGACGTAGAGAGGTAGAGGTACAGGTACATGTACAGGTAAAGTAGAGGGAGATGGAGAAGGAGGGGAAGGGGGAGAGGGAGGGAGAGAGGGAGGGGCAGGGGGAGAGGGAGGAGGGGGAGAGGGTTTTAGTTTTTCTCAATTACTTCTGCGAATTGGCTCTGTTTTGAAATATTACATAAATGTGTCTCTCATCTCTCTCTTTACATTTGTTAGGATACTGCTGCTAGGTTCCTCTGTTCTGAGTAATTTATGAGTAACGTCTGTATACTCGTATTATATAAAATTCAGCTGGATCTTGAATTTTACTCATTGATTTGCGCAGGGTTAGTCCTGTTGTTCCTTAGTTTAAAATTACCCCGAAATGACGGGAAAATATCTCATTGCTTCGGAAAACCGGTAACAACCTAAATACGAAATCCACGCGAGCGAAGCCGCGGGCAACAGCTACTCTTAGTTTATATAAATATAGTAGGAAGGAAGTAGGATAATAATAAAAGAATAAATAATCTTTATTCAGACTTGGATTACAAAAGTGCCTAAGTTCCTTGATGCCCCCATTAATCATTCAATTCCTGTTCTAGAACACACCTATCTTCTCTTTCTTCGTAAGAATATATCATTTGGAACATTTAGATCAGTTCTGTACCTACATAGTAACTGACTTAGTCCTGAGAATCGCTAAACTAAAGTGGCAGTGGGCAGGGCACATCACCGATATGGCCGATGGGGCGTAAGGGTTCTAGAGTGGCGATCACGTACCGGAAGACGAAGCGTTGATAGGCCCCTTACAAGGTGGACTGAAAATTCTCTGTGCGGACAGGCCCTTATATTGTCTGATCATGCCATTCCAGCTTTCGTATCGCATTACGTTACGACCTATGTTCCTTGAGGAACAGAAAGGGTACGAGTACGCCGTACGTGCCGGACTCGCGCGCATTTAATACACTTCTGCGTAACTGTGCGTCCATTACTAAGACAGTATTCGTAGTTTTTTTGCACGTACTATCTGCTTCTTCACGCTTAAGCAGCACCTGTTGTGTAATTTTTCTTAATTTTACTTCTTTTAATGTATTTTCTTGTGTACGATAAACTGTGAATAAAGTAAAAATACAATAATGTTTATTAATTGGTGCGGAACCCACTTGGCCGGTTTTTTTAGATTTTGGACGTTGTATTTTTACATCCTGTATTGCGTTATAATTTGCATGTTGTAATGTTTTCAGAACTGTGTAACAATGTTTAATTAAACGATACCTGACGGCACGCCATTATGGCGCGAGGCTGCTAAAACCGTGATAAACGTTTATAAATCACAATCTATTTATTGATTATGGTTAATGAATTACTTTATAATTATAATTGTGAAGTTTATTTCAATTTGAGACCTCGATATTTTATAAGTGTGTCGTAAGAGGTGACTAATACTATTATTGGTTTACGAAAGTAAAGATGATAACGGGCTCCACAGCTTAATATTTTAATGAAGATTAAATAAAAATTTGCTTAAGGGGGCTGATAAGAGCTGGATTACCTCCCTTTCTAACAAAGGGCAGAATGCGCGTGCTAGAACGGAGCGGATTCAGGCTGTTTTACGTATTTCGCTCATTTTTGCATTTTTCTCTAAATCTGTACCCATAATATTAATTATAAAACAGCTATATTATGCATGCATAATATATTGCATATTATATTGAATAATGTGTTAAAGAAAAACGGTTTAAAAGCAAAAAACAGAGGTAACTTTGGAATTTTTTTATGGCGTATAAAATATATTTAATCGTGTTTCGGAGTCTGCTATATTCTTGTAAAGATGCTTAATTATCACATAATTTTTTTTCACGGCCATATATTCATCACTTTTCGTTAAAAACTTGCTCAAGTGAAGCGTATTTAGGTCTTATCAGCCCCTTAATACAAAATAAGTATTTACAGAAGTCTGTCAAAATGAGGTTGGCAGACAACCTTCGTCGTCCAATAGTCTAGTTAATTACATTTAAAGCTTGACACACTAGACTTTGAAACCCGAATAATAGCTCTTTAACTATGAAATTGACGAAATTTTCTTACAGATCAATGAGATCATAATTCCTATAATTCTAAAGCAATTTTTTTCATTGGTCTTATATTTAAAAGTTGACTTCAAGGTTATCAATTTACGCATAAAAAACAAAGTTTTTATTTTTAGTTTGATACCTATATAAAATTAAAGGTTCGAAAATTGATCGTCTTATATGTCATCTGATTTCATTGTTATTTTTTTTTTTTTTCAGATAATATTATTCGAAAAATTAATTTAAGCGTCTGTAAGCTTAATGTCTTCCCAATTTTGCTTAAAAAAAATAAAAATTTTGATTTTTAATTACTAAAAAAAATTCAATATGTTAAAACTGAGTTTACCTAAAATTCGCCATTCAGTTAAAGACCCAATATTAACCACCGTAGTGACGAAATTCGTACTGCGTGTGTCAAGCTTGACCTGTTCTTGACTGTACAAAGCCAAGGTACAAAGCATGCTTAAAAGTAGACCGTGCTTCAGTGGTTTCTTGTCTTTTAAGTTTCCATAGCCCGATGAGAAACGGTAGGTGATTCACTCTATTTGCATCGCATGGCATCGCGTGAAGTTTATCTATTCTGTAAAGAATCTACATTGAATCAATAAATATTAAATTACCTCCTTGCTATCGTAGTTACTACCAAGAATTATCCAATACAGTGCGAGTTCATTCAATTCCTGTTTTTATCTTGACGATACTATTTAATAATTATTCATAATGACTGCACAATCATAAATCAATTTGTATTAAGATTCTTCCTAGCACTTCGCGCCATTGATTTAATTATCATAATTAACATTGATCTAATTAGGTATTCGCTAAATAGCGTAAGAAAAAAATGGCGTAAGAACATTCAAGAGCAAGTCAAATGTGACACTTGAAGTGGAAAGTGTTTTTACAGCGCGTAACGGAAAGGAGTGATAATACTAAATGGTGTGAATATGCCTATGAAACTGAACAACTTTTCCCAAGGAACATAGGTCATGGAACAAAATTTTTGACCTCCCATACAAACTGCATCAGCTGATCAATTGCGCATTTTGTATGGGAGGTCAAATTTGGTTTTTCGTATGACCTATGTTGTTCAGTTTCATGGGCAGATTCATACCCACGGAGCAAAAAGAGGACTTTCGGTGCATTAGCTGTATCTTTGTATTAATCAGCGAAAAATGTTACTAAAAATAGCAGTAAGTATACATAGAATGCGACTCATTTGAATTTAGTATGGAAAACGGATCGCCTTAAGCAAAAATCCCTTTGCGATACTTCCCCACTTTGGTTAAGACATTGCAGGTTGAACCACCTGATCGTCCAATGAGTAAGATGACTCCGTGATTCAGAAGGCGCGTTGAGTCGTTGGTTCTGGCTAATAACTACGGAAGTAGCCGATAATAAGTCTATCGATAGTCTCTATGTCAGAGGTCTTTGGCGTCTTAACTCTGACTTTAGGGTCTGTGAGGTCAGTCATAGGTCTCATTACCCACAAGATTTGATCTTCTTCTATCGTTTCGATCGCAGCACTCATACTTTTTTAGACCAGTATTCGGCAACGCAGTAGCATTTGGTCTGGCCTTGTACAGATCCTTTAGCGAGCGTAATTTAGGGCTTGATGTGCATGCTGTGAGGTGTGACATAGTTTGTGGCATCACACCGCAGTCGCAGATGTTTTTACTAGTTTCTATGTAGCCCCACTGGCTCAGGTTGTCTTTGCACCTCCCAAGGTGGGTGCGAAATTTGATGATCATGATGATCTTTTTTTTTTCAGAAAAGTCCTCATCCAGAGCGAGCAATTGGTGCTTAAAGATCGCGAATTGAAGGAGACTCGGAACCTGTACGGAGCCGTCAAAGAAATGCTGGCATTACAGCCCAGCCCGGAGATACAGGTGGGTGGATAACGTCCTTGTGATGCTGGCTAAGAATAGTCCTACCCTTAGATCACGTATTTTTGGAGATAGGTACATAGTTATGACTACTTTGACGGTATTAAAGGTTCAAACGAAAGTGTCCCCATTTTCGTGTGTTTAAATCATAAAAGAATCATATAAGAAGGAATGACAATCCCCCTACTTTACTATTATTTAATCTGTGCCCCTACTATAAATCGTTACCCGGATAAGTATAAAACTCGGTTAAAGTAGATGGCGCTTTCAAATAACCAGGCAAGTAATTATGGTCTACCGAGTATTCTGTAAAAAAACTATCAAACTTTCAACATAGTTTCAATACAGCGTGTAACAGAAGGGTGTGAATCTGCCAATGAAACTGAACAACTTTTCCCAAGAAACATAGGTCAAAATACAAAAACCCAAATTTGACCTCCCATACAAAATGCGCTATCAGCTGATGTAGTTTCTATAGGAGGTCAAAAATTGATCTTGTGCTATGTACTATGTTCCTTTGGAAAAGTTGTTCAGTTTCATGGATAGATTCACACCCTTTAGTATTATCACACCTTTTCTTTTTCACGCTGTAAGTATAACGAAACGATAACATTAAAATTTCGCATATTTTTGTAGCAGAATACTCGAAAGACCGTAATAGCTTCGCTGTTTTTAGCACCATCTCGTTTTATAGGTTAATAAAAAATATATATATTGGGGGACCCTGTGTGGGTCATCCGATCCCAAACTAGGTAAAGCCTGTACTATGGGTATCACTGGTATCAGAGACTGATATACATACATAAATAGATAAATAACACCCAGACACAGAACCAACACTTGTGTTCATCACACAAATGTTTGCCCTGGGCGGGGATCGAACCCGCGGCCCACGGCGTGAGAGGCAGGCTCACTACCAACCACACCAACGGGCTTGTCAAGGGCTTGTTATCTTTTCCGGGTTACGACTTTTAGGGGATTTTCAGTCCTTCACATTATTCGTCCATGGTTTAAAGAAACAAAGCATAAGTGTCAGCCATAAAGCGATTGAGCGCACAGAGAGGCCTTTTTAAGCAACAATCGTACGAGTACATCTAACTTTAGTATGATCCAATGAACTACCACATCTAGTCTAGGCAACGAAGCGGATCGTTGTATGAAAACCCCCGCATTAAAGCTTCAGTCGATTAAACTTTGCTGGAGTATTACACTACATGAGACAAGCTTTCTATAAAAAATCCAAATAAAAATCGGTACTTTTAATTATTCCATACAAAAATTACAAAAAATGTATGAAAAAAAATTTTTGTAAACTTTTTTTGGATATTTTGAATTTACATTTAATTCATGATTCTTTATTGCTTGAGAAATTGATGTTGGGGTCAACTGCTTCGTTGCCTAAACTAATCTTAGACCTGGATCAGTGCGACGCGGAAGCCCTAAGCGGATATCCGCGACGAAACTGAACGAGCATGCTCAGTCAACGAAATTGAACAACTTTCCCAAGGCAACCTATTTGGGAAATGAATTTTTTTTTTTACCTTTTCATACAAACTATTCGATCAATAGTAGTAATTTGTATGGAGACGTCAAAAATTTTTTTCATAGAAAAGTTTCTTTGGGAAGTTGTTGAGTTTCGTTGACTGAGCACGCCCGTTCAGTTTTCGGTATACCGCACGGAGTAAGTACACCGTCTCTTACACGCTGTATGTATGCATATACATACGTACAATCCGTTCAGTGCGTAGCGGAGCGGGTTCAGAGCGAATGGCACCATACGTTTTACAGTGTGTTGCTTACCAACATCTGCTATTTAGCATCTAGAATAAGCCCTTAAAAAGTTTTACACTTTATTAAAACCCTTATCTAAATGATTAATTCACTAAAATTTTGTAAGTAAGTACTTTGAAATACTTACTTCTCTTTTACAGCAAACGTTGAATAGAACCCAGAGAGCATTGGCCACAAGGACTACTAAGCTGAAGTGTCTTATAGCTGGTAAGAATTGCATTTAAGTATGTTCAATTTCTATAAGTGACTGACATATAATGCCGGTGGGATTAGAAGCATGAAATTTTCCACAGAAGTTCTATAAAATGTCGTAGGTGAGCACAAGGGGTCAGAAATAGCACAAAAGGAGACGCCAGCTTAAATAAAGCCTTATTTGATATAATTTCACATATAGTAGAGTACACCGGAGACGACGAAAAGAACAAAAGACCTAATCAAATCGGAACGAGCAACGGATTGGTCTTTTCCTGTATGCTTCTTCACTTGTCACCAGTTGGCCTGATTGGAATCAACTGACAACGCTCTTGCCATAACGAAGACATTATGCCTCCACTTGGCACTTTCTTTTCGTATACGTCGTAGGTACACTCAACAGCACGTCAGCAGAAACACTTTTGGACTTTATGGCGTGGTAATAGAGTTGAAAAAGTTTTTACCGACGAGCGGTTGACCGTACGTACAAAAAAACTGTGTCAAAAATGAGTCGCGGATGTGTGCGCGGCAGGTGGGGGGAAGCGAGCGAATCGTTCATTGGCTCTCCGCCTGACACCCATGCGCAGAAATCAACCATCAGAGCCAAACTTATCCTGCACACACTATACCCACGAAGTCGACGCCCCTGAAAGTCTGAATGAATGAATGAATGAATAACTCTTTATTGAACACATTCAGGAATAAAAATTAAAAACTACGGTTTTACAATAAGTGGGCAAAGGCGGTCTTATCACTAATAGTTATTTGTTATGCAAGGCAGCAAAAGCGTTATTTGGCGTGAGTGAGGCACGAAACGCAAAATAACTTTGCTGCCGAGCGAAACACAAAATTTTTCACCTCACTAAAGCGAGCAAGCAGCCAGTACCGCAGCGTGGAGGTCTGCCATACTGCATCACGTTCGAATTTCAAAAACCTTTTGCCCGCTAGCGGTCAAAAATCGCTTTTGGCCGCAGAATTTAACCGACAAAACAAATGTTTCCGAGCTTTGGAGGTGAAAAAGTGATTTCTCTTGTGTGCAGAGGTGCAGGTACTTTCAGAAATAAATTTATTACATCACTAATACAAAACTTTTCGTTAGAATTATTTGTTTCGCGGCAATATGAGGTAATAGAAAAATAAAATTGCTCCTAGGATTAAATAGGATTCATCCTATTGGTTGCACTGATGGAAAAGTAGCCTCAAAGTTGCGCTCGTAAATAGAGCAATCTTATTGCTTGTAATTTCTCCAGCTCAAAAGTTAACTTCCTACCACAACTCTGGTGTATAAAGGCACCCTAACAGTATGTCTGTTTCAGAGCTGAGCATGCGCGAGCGGCAAGTGACAGACCTGCGCCGAGAGCTGGACCGGGCGAACGGAGACGTGCACACCTTCAAACAGAAGTACTACGAGCTGAAGCGAGCGCTGGACGCTGACGAGGCTAGGAGGCTTCGCATTTTGTCGCCTCGTGAGTACTGTCTAGCTGTGTAGTTGAACAAAGATGGCGGCGCCGTCTGCATTCGATAGTCTTCTCATGCCTCAGGCAGGATTGCTTCTTCGACTGGTAATCTTCTGGGAGAAGTTATAGGTCCCTGAGGAGGTTTCAACCACGTTTGTTGGAGAGCCGTCCTCGGCGCGGTCCAGCCCACCAGATGAGACTCCAGGTCCAAAAGACAAGTAGCTTACTATTATCGCAAAAGCTAATAATAGAATTTAATAAAAAGTTTATGTGATTGACATTGGCTAACGAAATTTAGTGTGGCAGCTAATGTCAATAACATACATTTTTATTCTATTAGCCTTTACGACAGTAGAAAGCCTTATTTTAGGTTCAGGAGAAGAGTTCCAGTCAAGTGAACGGTCAGCGAGCGGGCGGCTGTTTAGTAGAGTGGTTGTAGTGGCTTATATTGGGCTACTTGCTTAGAAAGTCCCTTGGAAGAAGTCAGATGGATGTTCTGCCCCGTCTCTCTCTGGCGAATTCGCATTACTGGAACCGCTCGCGAGCTCGCGAGCGCATTTTGTTTTCGTATGCTGCTCTAGCACCGCCCGCGAGCGGTTCGCGTCCAAGCTACACGCCGCGTGCAAGCGGCGCGCGAGCCGACCGCGGGCGGCTAGCGCGCTCCACCATCCGCCTGTCAAAACTGCAGATCGCGAACCGTGCGCGCGCACTATATAAGCCTTGCACAAGTTGCGCTGAAGAGGCGCACTAAGCAATTACAGTAACAGCACGCGAGCGCCACCCTAATCTAACCATGCTTGTGTTCGCAGCTCCCCCACAGCCTACTCTCCCGCCCTCTGCTGGGACTCCGCCCCTGATGAAGTGCACCCGAGACCCCGACTGTGCGGACTCCTGTCCCTTCAAAGTGAAGCCCCTTGAACCGCCGATCAAGTCTAGTTGAGAAAATTATACATCTATTTATATGAGAACTTGAAATTTAGGTTATTTTTGTTACCATGCTAGCTCCTTTGGATAATGTATCTAAAGCTTGAAAAAATGTATGACGCGTTGACATTATCTCCCAGATTTTTAGGTAAGACCACTTCTATGAAAACTGTTTTAGTGCATATTTTGGTACGTACCCACATTTTTTTTTCAAGCTGTTCTGTAGAAGTATGTATCTACAAGTAGGTCACCGATTGTATAATATCGTTAGTTTACCTATAATTTATTTATATATGTACGTATATTGTAAACTGTCGAAAAATTGTAAAGCTTGGTTTAAACCCAGCGACTTGCGACTAATCGCAAGAGAAACTAACACAATATAACTGATCGGACGGACGTCATCATTGTCCTAGCCTTTCCGTTTTTACCAATGGTTTTTCGGAGTTGGCTACCTAATCTAGGGGATCTGACGAGGGCTCTGGTTTTTACACAGAGCGACTGCCATCTGACTGGTTGTTGTATTGTACCACTAGCGGTCACCCATCCGGGTTCTGACCACGGCCAACGTTGCTCAACTTTCGTGATTGTTTTTTGGAAATCTGGATTTAGACCTGTCAAGGTTTACACAAAATCTTGAGAGATATAATGCTAGGCACGGAACTCCGATGCTGACCGTCAATGCGCGGGAGTAAAATAGTAAGTCATGGGGGAGCGCCGGGAGGCGTGCGAATCGTTTATAGGCTTCCCGCGCGTCACTTGCAGAAAACCCGTCAGCATCAGAGTTTGCCCATATCACAGATTAAATAATAGTTTATGCAAACCCAGATTATGCAACTTTGCCCATATATTGTCATGTTTTCTGAAGTAAGATATTTTGTACATGTCATCTTGTAAATGTTGAAAACAGAAATCAGTTTAATGAATCAGCAGAAGAAGCAGTCTTCCCAATCATGCTTAAAAAAAATATTGAAAATTTGGGTTTTTTATTCCCAAAAAAATGGAAACATGTTAGAACTGAAAGAGTTTACCTAAAATTCGATATACAAAACGGCAATTTCATAGTTCAAGACCCAATTATAAAGACTTGTTCTGCGGAATATACTTAGGTCGAATTTTTTTATACATAAAATACATGGCATTAGTTATAAAAGCAAAATAAATAAAAAACCGTATTTCGACTTATGTTTCTTGGGAAATCATCTATAGGTTTCATTCAGATCCTGTATTTTTAAACAACTTTTTCACCACCATGGGTTTGCTGGAAGAAATCTTTGAGATAAGCGAGCCTTCGTGTAAAAATTATATAAGAAGGTGGTGTTTTTGGTCTACTCTCAATTTCCGATATATCGGTACGATACTATTCTAAACATGCTAATTGAAAACTTAGTCCCTTGACGAAAGATCAGGATATTGGTTGGATACTAATCACCGCCAATTTGACAATTCATTTAACCAAAATTGTACTATATTGTCAATGTACGAAGTTATAAATTCGACTATATCGAAGTAGTATCGTATTGATATATCGAAAATTGAGAGTAGACGCCCAGCCCATGAAACTGAACAACTTAGGTCGAAATGGTGAAAAAAACAAATATTGACCTTATTATTGCTTTTGTTGAGCATTTAAAACACGAAGTATCTCAATTTAACGTTATTAACACGTTACAATTTAATTGAGATTCAAATATTCATTACTCAACAATAACCTGAAAAATCGGTCTTTGATGTGCGATTCACTAAAGTATTTTCTCAATGAGACCAAGAAACTGAACATTTTTCCCCAAGGAATAGAAGCCGAAACCGAAATAGTTTATTAAGATGCAAGTGCGCTATTTTGTAAATTACGCCCGAGGCTCGAGAATTGCAGCCCGAGCCGCAGGCGAAGCGCACGCGCTTCTTACGACGTTTTTCAAAGTAAAACAAGTAAAATTTGCTTACCTCTTAATCCATTAGACGCATGACAGGCGTGATAGTACGGTCAACCGCACGACAATGCGTACATTTGCAACTCTGTTACTATGCAATAAAGTTCAGTGTTTCTACTGACGTGCTGTTGAGTGTACATTACTCAGACTTGTTCAGTTTCATGGTCTTAATACATGGTTTCTGTTTATAGAAATACTTAAAATTTCGCGCCATAGCCAGGTCATGCTGCTTTGTTAAGAATTTAGAGAATATTTTGTGCGGTGAAACGCACGTCAGTGGAAACATTTGCAACTCTATTACCATGCCATAAAGTCCAAATTGTTTGTACTGACGTGCTGTTGGGTGTACGTATAGTAAAGACAGGTGGAACTCGACACTTGCAGTGCATCTTTAGCTCTTGTTGCGATTGAAATCAATTTGTCAAGCTCGACGCGCTGTTGACTATACCAACCAAAATTAACTGTTTTTTTTTAAACCTCTTATGTTATAAAACGATTTTAGGTACCTAGATCATTTTATTAATAAATGTTTTGTCGCAAAGCAGGTTTTGATTAAGTATTTTATTTTTATTTATTTATTTCATTTATTGTAAAAGATACCTCATCGGCAATATCACCAATTCTTATAATCTTCTGGATGACACATCATTACAGAAGTATTGTATACAACTTTCGTGAATTGCTTTGACAACTTAAATAAAAAAGAAATTATAAGTCAAAAATTATGAAATGGAAAAAATATCTAAAATTAGGTAGGTACTAAAAATTTTACACACACATTTATGGTACTAGCACAATTATTTATTTATGATGTATGATGGTAGATTTCATTTTTATCTTAAACTTTTTACCTCATGCTTAGCGAAAACCCACCTGATTGCTATTTTTAGTAGTTCCAGTTTTTCGGCTATACATCATTAACCTGTGAAGCCAACTTAGCTGTGATAGTTTTCCTTTTAATTTCATCATATACACAACTACTGTGATTTTTAAAAATTTCCAATAACAGCCGTTTACCTGGGGACACACTCCAACAAAAAATTGCGATTTCAATCTAAATATTTCGCAAACGGATCCCTAAATCGAAAAATGATATAAGCTGATATAATAAGCAGTAATGATATATCGCAATACTTTCAAAAGAACTATCTAACAATAATGAATTTATTATGGATATACATTAGGCTAGACAAGAAAATAAATATACCCCCACTGTAACCAATAAAAAAACACTTTAACGATTTTATTTTACCACTGTCGGCGTGGATAAAATCTATATCCATACTAAATTCAGCTATCTTAGTCTAGGAAATGAAGCGGATCGTTGTATGAAGACCCATGCGCATTAAATCCTCAGTCGATGAAACTTTGCTGGGGTATTACACTATAGCCCAAGTCACACAGAGCGGTACAAGCGGTAAAGCGGTCCGGGGCCGGACCTGCGGGAAGCGAAAGCGTTCCGGGACCGGTCACACAGAGGTACCGCGCGGAAACCGCGGCGGGACAGCAGCGGGGCGGTAGCGGTCGGTGTGACATTATTTATCTGTGATTATTCAAAAGACGTAAATCCTTTGCTCTAAACAAAAAACCAAACTGATAACCTAAAAAAAAGTCTGCGCAAAGCCGCAAAGTTCTTGTAAAAAAAATACAACGTCAAAGTACGCGCCCGGACCGCACCGCACCGCGCCGCGCCGCTGCCGCTCTGTGTGACGGATTGCATTGAACGCAATGGAATACAGCGCCCGCTCCCGCCGAAAGTTCGGCCCCGCGCCGCGTCCGGTCCGCGGGGTTGTACTAGCGGCCCGGCCGCCCCCGCGCCGCGCCGCAACCGCTTTCAATGTGACAGGGTGCATAAGAACTCATACTTTACAAAAAATACCGGTACCGGAACGTTTCCGCTACCGCCTCAGTGTGACTTGGGCTTATAAGAGACAACCTTCTATAAAAAAAATCCGAATATTTTTTTATTGATGAATATTTTTTTGGACATTTTGAATACATTAAAGCTCAAGTCACACAGAGGCGGTATGATTGCGAAAGCGGTCCGGGGCGGTTTGGCGGGAACAAAATACCGGCCCTGGAACGCTTCCGCTACCGCCTCTGTGTGACGCGGGCTTAAATTGGGTCTCTGAGCTAAGCTGCGGACTGCGGACAGACAGACGGACATGACGAAACTATAAGGGTTCCTTGTTGACTACGGAATCCTAAAAACAGGGAACTATAAAAATTTTACAGATTCTATATATTTGTCCATCGCCTTCATAGAACAGAGAACACGCCATACGATAAATAAATACATAATACAGGGTGTAAAAAGATCGTCTGAACAGTTTTTCCCAAGGAACAGGTCGAAATGCGAAAAAGAAGACTTTCCATACGATGCACTATTTCGTCACGTCTCATGCAGTTTCAAATTTTCTATGGGAATAAAAAAAAATTTTTTCGTGTTCCGGTCGACGCTTTCTTTGGAGAAAGTTGTTCAGTTTCATGATCTGAATCCATGGTTTCAGCTTTCGGAAGACGTCTTTATACACTGTATACAGCGTGAATTTTCATTGGATAGCCTAGTGATTCTACGCAACTTTCCCGAAGAACTTTTTTTTTACTCGTTTTTTTTATCATAAATCGTTTAGTTTGGCCCCTAGTCGCAGTAAATAGGGAGGAATGGAAATGTATGGGGGAGGCCTTTGCCCAGCAGTGGGACAGTATAGGCTAGTAAAAAAAAAAATCGTTTAGTATGGCCGAATTGAATTGAATAATAAATAAAACAATAGAGTAATTAATCCGAAAACAATAGTTTTATTTAAGAACTTTCACTTTTTCATAAAATATACACATTGTTTTTGTCATTAAACTAAACTGTAAGTAAATACTAATTTTAAATACCAATTCTCAGGATGTCAAACAGATGGTTGAATCATACACAAGGAGCGGTACGATCTAGCTATCATGTTCATTCACGTACATGTACAAATACCTCACTTAAACTCTATTTAGAAAAAAAAATTGAAAGCATGATTTTGTACATTTCAAAAATAAAAAAAAAAACGCGAAGTCCTGTTTCTCGTTAATAAAGTGTGATGATAGAATTCTACAGTCCTTTCGTATTTGATACTTAAACATTAACAGTTCGAATGCAGGGTCGGGGGTAAGGGAGGGGGGCGAAATGCGGTCAAATGCGCGGGCGCCTGAATGCCGCATGTCACATGTACACTAACGTACTGCCCAGGTATGAAAAAAAGCGGTGAAGTGCGTTTGATCTTCTCTTTATTCAAAATCGAACTTTATAGCCTTGGAATATTGCCTATATTTTCATTTGAGTGTTTAATTCACTTAGCCGCCTTCTTTAACAGCTAGGCAGTGTATTTTAGGCTCTATTTTGAAATCAGCTTCGCCGCCACCTCAATTTGTTGCATAATACATTTACATCTCTTCAACAAATCAAATATTGTCAAATCCGACCGATCCTGCCGAGTTATTAGTATGTAACTACCATTTACACGCACTTTTTCGCACGCAATCATACGCGCCTTTATATTACTTTTTACTTGGACCTAGAAACGCAACCCGAAAAAGTTGTCATAGTTCCTTTATACCATTTTTTTTTAGTCTTACAGTATACCTTTATCAATTCTTTTTGACGTTAACTCTCTTCAAGTCTACTAAATATTTATATCAACTTTGACTAAATGAATTATATAGCTGATTAAAAAACAGAGCCTAGAATATTATCTGATACAAATGTATCTATAATTGGAATATTACACAAGCTATATTTATAGCTCTCCACATCCCAACAAGAATTTATATACTTTACACAATACACAACTAGCCTGGCAGGCTATTCTCGTATCGATCGACAAAATCTCTAATAGCAATTTTGACAAAAGTTATGTCAAAACCAGTCTATGTCGGAGCACGTTGAAAAAGAAGAAAAAGCACGTTGACATAGTTTTTTGCATTTCATTTTTGAAGAAAATTAAGTCAAAATGCTTTTGCTCCTTACATTTTCGTTTGTCAACTCTCATTTGACACGAAAATAGCCTCTGAATTTTAGAACTGGTACCGATTCGTCAACTAAACATGGTTTATGATTCCTACCGTTAGTTAATCCCGTCATTTAATCTATTAATAAGATACTTAAAGGGACATTAGCATGTCTCTCTGCAAGTGCGATTTGCTGAGTGTCTAATTATCATCTTCATATCGTGTGGATTGCACGGTCGATGACCGACATCACACAATCTGGTGTCAGAGTTGTTCAGCCGCCATATTTGTTAGAACAGAAGGCGGGCCTAAAATCTCACAGCCAAAATTGCTTTCTTTATTAATAATGATGATTATAAATTGAATATTTTTTTGACACATCTCTAAAATCCAAAGCTATGTCCAGTTGACAATATCGATACAAATCTTGTCAGCACTAGTTGCAAATGTTAATTTATTGAATATTTCTTATACCGATCGGCCCGTTCAATGAATCTCTCAACCATGTAACACTAACACCCATTTTACATTATGCTAAATCTCGCTTGCAACATAAATGCTCCGTACTTTTCTCGAGCATTCAAAACTCTAATAGAATTTGTCAAACAGCTCTCTTATTTTGCTCCTGACATGTCTCTTGAAATAAGAGTGCCTCTGACAAATGTAATCTAGTGTTGACATAACTTTTGACAAATCTCTATTAGAAATTATTTCGAAGCCTCTCGTTGCTGTTTCTTAGAGCTCATCTTCAAGGGTCGATAGTTTAACCATGCGGGGTAATTCTAAAATGGTATTTTTTGTCGTTAAATATGTTCTGTTATTTTTTTGCAAGACCACTGCGATAAAATATTTTTGACGCATCTCACAGAACAGCACAAAATTTTGAAAATAGGCTCTTAAGTTCCCGGAAAATAAAAAATTGATGAAAAATTAATAAGTTTATAGTATACCGAGCAATCTACCAATGAAAATGCGTTCTAACAGTGGCAACACAAAACGCGATGAGAGATCGCGCCTTGACGTCAGTGATTGTCTATTTCATGAAAGACCAGCACGTTTACTAAACAAAATGACTTCGATTTACAACGTGAAAAGTGTTAAGGACATTTTAGATTGTATTTCAAAAGATAGTCACGTGTGTGTGGTTATGTTGAAATCTCTACTTAGCTGCAAAATGTTTACTAAACTTCCAATTCTTTCAAGGAATAGAAATAGGTTGTGTTTGGGCCCTTATGGACTTGCATGATCAAGTATATAAAGTAAATTTATACTATACCGAAGAGCACGCAAGATAAACAAATGTAAAGCAGGCTTTACTCTCGCACCCGACTTACAATATCATACAAACACAAACAACAGATACTATTCGCTCTCATATCAGACGATAGTTTGCATTCAGATTTGAAATAATATTTATAAAAAAAACAATAATTTTACAGGGTCGTTCTGAAATAGAGCATAGGCATAATTTTATTTATGTATGGTCCTTCTGAAATAGGGCACATAACTTCAGCGTGTTACATTACACAACTAAACAACTTTTCGCATAGAATATCTGTCAAAAAACAAGT
Source organism: Athrips mouffetella (assembly GCA_947532105.1). Taxonomy (NCBI): domain Eukaryota; kingdom Metazoa; phylum Arthropoda; class Insecta; order Lepidoptera; family Gelechiidae; genus Athrips; species Athrips mouffetella. The sequence goes on from OX383980.1 coordinate 18,587,403, forward strand.
TTTTTGACCAAACATCACTTCTAACCAAGGAGGTTTTAATCCACGCTACGCTCTAGGAAAGAGTGTTTAATGCAAAAATCTTGCTACACAAATTTAGTCAATCATATATTGTAATACGGTTTAAATTCCTGTGATTTGCGAAGAAGAGAAATTGTGCCGAGCGAGAGGTCAATTAGTCGCGGTTGTGTCACGCTCACACAGTTGCCATAGCAAAACGAAATTGCGGGTTGGTAGGAAAAAATCTTTTGACATTATGCTTGGTTTTCATATAGAAAACCTTTTTAGAGCTAAATCTTAAAAATTTAATATTTTTCAGGTGCTTTTGGTTCTGTGATTTATCTCGGAAACTAAAATATTTTTGATCTAATTGTGTTGTTTAAGGTCAAGCAGGTTATGTACTTCTTCATTCGTCATCAACCTTTTTGGTAATAGTTTTTAATACATTACTGGTATCCCCGTCTTTGACACATTTTTATGTCATGCTAAATTTTGTTTAAAATCGCGTATTTTTTCTGCAAAAACAGTGAAATATTGTAGAGTAAATGGCTGCAAAATTGATAGTTATGCTATTTGCGGAATATTCTTCTATGGGTATCCATTATTCCTTTAATTTTTCTATGAAAAAGCCGAACTGTTTTACGTATGAAGTAGGGTGGCTGTAATGTACGATATTTGAACACAAAGGAAACTAAAAAGGTACAACCACATCAGTATTGTGGGATGTGAACCTGCAGAATCTGCCCATAAAACTGAACAACTTATCCCAAAGAACATTATGATGAAATAACATTATGATGAAGATATCTGAATCTAAACATGAAAGAGAAAAACAGCTTGCATTAGTTTTAAAAGAAAATCAAACAAAACAACGGAACCTGTACTGTTGTACAATAATAGGAAAATAGAACATCTGATGCTGCCGGTTATTTTCTGCGTTCTTATTGACGACATGCGGGAAGCCAATAATTCACGCGCCTGCCCTGCGCTCCCTCGCGGTAGATATTTCGAGCCATTTACGGTCAGCATCAAAGTTTTGTTCCGGGCATTATTAAGAGAATTTATGTGATGCCCTTGGGTTGGAATTTGTTTAAAAAAGTTTCAGATGTGGACAGATGTCACTTGGTAGGTAAGAATGATTCATTCATTTAAAATAATAATATTTAAAAAAAATACGATCGAATAGAGAACCTCCGCCTTTTTGAAGTCGGTTAAAAAGTAGGTGGCTCGCAATTAGGCCCAAATGAAGTTGGTTGATGATGAGTTTTTAGAAGAATACCAACAAAAACCTGTATCGACCTGTTGTTCCCGGACAGCCAGACGGATCGCAAATATAGATGGACAGAGAGACAGCTGATGTTACGAGGGCTGTTCAATAAGTAGTGAGAATGAACAACATATTGGTTTTAAGTCTTTTAATGTTTGTGAGTATTGATAGTTTATTTCAGTAAAAAGATAGTGACAAAAACTTGGGCCATAATATTTAGAAACGTATAAATGAGGCAAAGTTCAACAGCCAGTCCATATTATTGTTATTCCATGTGAGTAAAAAAAATGTGAAATCAGAACTGAATCAATGAAATAAAAAAAATAAAATCTTATATTTGTACGATTATTTTGTAACATGTCGTACCTATAATGAATTTTGTTTATCAATAAACAATAAATCATTAAATACACGTCAAATTTTATTAATTGCTTTGCTTCTTGATGATGAGGCATGCAACGTACCTGGAGAACAATTCTTGAATATCACCGGGTGATAAAATATCACTCAAAAATTAAAAATCATAGATTTTTGTTTTCAAAAGTTGAAATTGATCTTCTTAAAATATAAGGGAGTCCTTTATTGTTAATTTTCATGTATTCTGATTTACCTTTCAACAGTTTATGATTGGTGATTTATGAACGGTGATTTTCAAGAATTCCCTGGGCTTTTCTGGAAAGCAAGAAGAAAGAAATGAAAAAAGGTTTATTTTGGAAACAAACAAAAAGAATGCTGCTGCTGAAAAAACTCTGACCCAATTGTTGAATATTACCGAGTGATAAAATATAATTTTTGAGACATTAATCATTTAATGTCTCAAAAATTATATTTTATCACTCGGTGAATGGGTGGTGGTGGTGACCACTTACCATCAGGTGGCCCACCTGCTCGTTTGCTCACTTTAAACATAAAAAAGTATCAAATGTACCCTGATAATCTGTTAAAAATGTAAATCATAATACATGAAAAGTAACAATCAATCACTACTTTATATTTTACGAATATCATTCTGCACTTTTGTAAAGAAATTTTTTTAATTTTTAATTTTTCGGGTGATAATTATTTATCATCCGGTGTTATTCAAGAATTGAGCCCAAGGTACTCATGACATGCTTGAATAATATTCATGACATGCACATACCATGCTTGAATAATATTCTCATGTTGTACATGACACCCCATGAAACGTTCACTGTACGTACATTACGATACCCATGGGTGGAGATGGGTTGGTAGTTGGTACTATACTTTGCCGGCACCAAACGGACTTGACTTCATTTACCTCTATGACTCTATAATTGAGCCACGAGCCAAGCGAGTGGTTCTAAAGAAGAATCCTCAGCGCTGCGAGGATTTTAAGACACGAAACACTTTGTTGCCGAGGGAAGCACAACTTATCAGGTAGAAACTAAAGGATAATATCCTGCCAAATAAAATATTAAAAATGAAGCTGCTGTTCCAGAGGGCTTTAATAATATTACATCCCCAAGCGTAAAATAGTTAGGTCACCCTACTGTGTGAAAGAGATGCCACCGCGACTATTGGATATACTTGTCGTCACGCTTTTTTTGGCCATTCATCTCTCCTTCCTAGAGCGTAGCGTGAATTAAAACCTCCTTGCTTCTAACATACAAAGCTGGCACCCTTTCAATGAAAAATAGTTTTTTCACATTTTTGACTTTTGTGGAAAAACTTGTTCGGTTTAATGGTCTGAGTAACATATAGTGCACACAATCTTAAAAAGACCCTATAAAAATCACAAACATTTGTAGCGTAGTAAAATCTTAATTAATATACAACTGTATAATTTTATTTGTCCTAATCAATTAATTTTGAGGATTTTATCTAAAACTCGAAGATTATCTGCTGTGTGAATTCTTTTCAAATTGATACCTTCGATATTTTCTTATAGTTTGCATGCCTCATTCATAGAAAACTATATTAATTTGCATTCTATCAGGTATAATAGTTAAAACTTGTTGATTTTCAACAATGTATACAGGGTGCAACAAAACGGGTATAACAAGCCTGATGTGAATCTGACCAGAAAACTAAACCTCTTTCTCAATGGAACTAAGGTTGAAATATAGAAACTGCATCAGCTGATAGCGCTATTACTTTGGGAATTTTTTTTTTTTATTTCACTCTCACCATCCTTTACAGTTGCCATTTTCAATTAAAAAAAAACATACTCTTTCTGTTACACCATGTAAGAACTGCTCAAAAGAGAATATTTGTCAAATTACTTTTTTCTAAATGTCTTCAATAATTATTATAAAAAAATGTTTATCAATTTGAATAGAAGTTAAAAGCCTATTGTATTATATCCTCTCTCGAATTTTCTTTATACATTATATTTATAGGTTATGTATAAAATACACCTGAATGCAAACCAGTCCTAGACACAACGTAATATAGGTGTAAGGCTTTTCGTGGCATTTCGCTTAGAGAACGGAACTTTTAAAATTGAATGTATTATAATTCTTTTTTAGATAAAATCATTCTGTATAATGTGATCCTATAAAATAAATTAAAAATTACATTATTCTATACTATATATACGAGCAATATTTATAAATAGGTGTGTAAAAACAAGTGCCCTTGTCAAATCCCCCCGTAGGTTAAGGTAGCCCATTAAAAAAAACTGCGGTTTTAAAAAAAAGTTAGGCTAAGACAATAAAAAGATCCCAATGACCTGGGAACTGACTTGCAGGACAAAGTTGAATCTCTGATGACTAAAAACATTATTTTCATTCATAAAATTAAAAAGAATTGTACAACTGTGACTTTATGAAAATCTCCAATCAAAATGCCACCAAATCCATTCCTATGTTATTCAGTTGCGGGCTTACGACGTACTTAGCAATAGTTGCGATGGAACGATACGATAAAACTATTGTTGGCGCTCTCCGTGCCTCCTAGTGCACGTCCGAGCTCTCCTGCTTGTTCAGCTGGTGGTTGGCCGGGTCGGACGTGTTTATCGGCTGAAACAAATATAAATCTCATTGAAACCTAGGTCGATTAATAAAAAAGGGCTTGTGATAACTTTATAAAACTGGAATCCGGAACAGTATTAAACTAGACTAGCTTATTGATAGTCTGAAAATTTATTACGGTCTATAGAAGTTGTGGTTCTGCCAAATCAAATGGTCTTGTTAGAAAAGTGTTCAGATGGTTCTGCGCGAAACAGTGACCGGGTGGCCCTTCTTGGAATAGTGGTCTAAAACGGTCTTACTAAGAAGTCTAATCTGTCATCTCTGGTGAGCGCGCCTTCGCGCTGATCAGGGTGGTTGCGGAAACAGGCACCGCCGTCATCGAGTGCACTATCTACCTCACAATGGCCTTATGAGGAGTGGTGCAACTAGGAAGACATTATTTAGTAGGAACAGGTATGAAGAGTGCCTTTAGTATGAAGAGTGGCGTACAATACGCTTTACTATCTGCCGCACCAAGGCGTTGGGAGGGGTGGTGTCACTAGCATGTGTTTGTGCGGCCTACACGGCACTGTACTTTACTATCCGCCGCACCATGGTGTTGTAAGGAGTGGTGTCACTAGCAAATGTTTGTGCGGCCCACACTGCACCCGCCGCACCATGGCGTTGTGAGGAGTGGTGGTAGTGTCACAAGCAAGTGTTTGTGCGACTCACACTGCACTATACTACCCGCCGCACCATGGCGTTGTGAGGAGTGGTGGTAGTGTCACTAGCAAGTGTTTGTGCGACTCACACTGCACTATACTACCCGCCACACCATGGCGTTGTGAGGAGTGGTGGTAGTGTCACTAGCAAGTGTTTGTGCGACTCACACTGCACTATACTACCCGCCGCACCATGGCGTTGTGAGGAGTTGTGGTAGTGTCACTAGCAAGTGTTTGTGTGGCTCACACTGCACTATACTACCCGCCGAACCATGGCGTTGTGAAGAGTGGTGGTAGTAATAATAATATCAATTCAAATCGTTATACAAATAATACTTATAGGCTAAACTTATGCATTACAGTGGAAGATAAATTACATTTGCCTGAACTAGGAGAATCCTGTATTTCAGGCGGAGACAGGGCTTACAAAGTTCTAAAATTAAAAATAAATAATTTATTTATTTTACTTTTTTAGGAAAACTTACAGCAAAAAATATACTTATGTTGATTCAAAAACAGTAGCTTGAAACTACGCCATTTACAAGTTTTCGCCTATAACACGTTAATGTGTAAAGATAAAAAAAACTAAATATCAACAAAATATAAAATCTTGAAAGGGGGTAAATGGTTCTTAAATCTACTATGATATAAAAAGATTACATTATCTTAACATACGAAAGGTCTACCGAAACTTAAAAGCAAGCAATATTGCAAATACTTAACCTAAATATTGAAATAGATTCATTTAGTGACTGTTAACAATTTTTCTGTGTCTTCGTAGGACATACTTAAGAGGGCATCTATGAGAAATTTCTTAGCAATGGGAATATAGATCAAGCCTCGAATTCAGTCTATTGTTAAGTAGAGGCCCTAGAAATACAAAAAATCTGGAAGAAAAGGCAAACCTTGTGTTGCTTTGAGGGCAAACAATATCGTTCCTTCTTTTGTTTATCTGCTCAGGGTTGAAGGGGAGTGCGGCGTGCTGTTTTAAAACTATGCCCATAATAAATAATTGTCTAACTATTAATACTTTGCAAGATTTGTAAAGGAGATCAGTGAAGTACAGAAAAGGACGAAAAGTGGCCGCTTTCAAAATCACTTTCTAGGCTCTCTCAACTGATAGTAAAAAAGATTTTGCCGCACCACCCCATGAGGAGATACAGTAAGTTAAAATACTTTGACATAAGGCCAAGTAAACTTATCTAATTATTTTTGAATCTGCAATAGAGCGTAGTTTTTTAAAAACATATATTAACTTACGAGTTCTGTTTCTTACGGCTTCAGTATGCAATTTTATTAAGATAAGTTTGTAATGACAGAGTTTCGTCTATTATGATCCCTAACTATTTAGTAGTGTTAGAAATACGAATCTGGACATTTGTATGGGTGATTTGATGAAACATTGCAGTGAAGTGCAAATAATGAAAAATTAGTAGGAGATGGATCGAACTTGCGCATGGAGAAATGAATGTAATTAGTTTTGGCCGGGTTAAGTGTTAATAAGTGTTGCTGAAGCCAGTTATTTACCGTTTTAAAGCCAAGTTGTGCATATTTATAGAGGTCCTCCTTTGATTTTGCAGAAAAGAGTAGAGCAGTGTCATCAGCATAGGATACAATTGTACCACCATCCAATTTGAGATTACAAAGGTCGTTAATGTAAATCAAAAACAGTGTCGTAGTGTCACTAACAAGTGTTTGTGCGGCCTACACGGCACTATACTATCCGTCCCACCATGGTTGTTGTGAGGAGTGGTGTCACTAGCAAGTGTTTGTGCGGCTCACACTGTACTATACTACCCGCCGCACCATGGCGTTGTGAAGAGTGGTGGTAGTGTCACTAGCAAGTTTTTGTACGGCTCACACTGCACTATACTATCCGCCGCGTCATGGCGTTGTAAGGAGTGGTGGTGGTGTCACTAGCAAGTGTTTGTACGGCTCACACTGCACTATACTATCCGCCACACCATGGTGTTGTGAGGAGTAGTGGTGGTGTCACTAGCAAGTGTTTGTACAGCTTACCCTGCACTATACTATCCACCGCATCATGGCATTGTGAGGAGTGATGGTGGTGTCATTAGCAAGTGTTTGTGCGGCCTACACTGCACTACACTTTACTATTCGCCGTACCACCGTGTTGTAAGGAGTGGTGTCACTAGCAAATGTTAGTGTGGCTCACACTGCACTATACTACCCGCTGCACCATGGCGTTGTGAGGAGTGGTGGTGCTTTCATTAGCAAGTGTTTGTGCAGCTCACACTGCACTATATTTTACTATCCGCCGCACCACCGAGTTGTGAGGAGGGGTGGTGTTTGTTGTAACTAGCAAGTGTTTGTGCGGCCTACACGGCATTATACTATCCGCCGCACCACCGCGTTGTGAGGAGGGGTGGTGTTTGTTGTAACTAGCCAGTGTTTGTGCGACCTACACTGCACTATACTTTACTACCCGCCACACCATGGCGTTGTGAGGACTGAGGTGTGGCAGTGGTAGTGGTGTCACTAGTGCATGTCCGTGCGGACTGCTGACTGCGGCCTGCTGCCTACCTCTCTGGTGAGCTCCCGCGCGCTGACCAGGGTGATGGGCGGCTGCGGGGGCGGGGGCTGCTGGGGCGGGGGCGCGGGGGGCAGCGCGCCGCCCTCGTGCACGGCGGTGGTGGAGTGCGCGGCCTGCGCGCCGCCCCCGCCCACCCCCACCCCGCCCACGGAGCCCACTCCGCCGCCCGAACCGTAGTAGCCGCCGTTCATACCTGCAATGCAACCATACACCTTCATTATTATCTACTCGGGATAGATATTTTTTTTATTGTAACACAAAATCATCAACAGTTATACAGAAGACATAGAACTAGGGCGGACAACTTTATTAAGAATCCAATCCGCGAGTTTCCCGAGTCAAAAATAAAATGAAATCCTGTTTGCGTCTATGAAAGAATCATTTAAAATTTATGAAAACCAAGTAATTTTAAATTTCATACGTAGTTTTAAATTTTTAATAATATGTTAGTGTATGTGTGCGACGAGCGTGTGTGTGTATGGTACGTACGCTCGGCCAGGTTGCCCTCGCTGTAGGAGCTGGGCGGGGGCTGCGGGGTGTGCGGGGTGGGCAGCGGCGCGGCGGGCGGCGCCAGCACCGGGGCCGTGCTCGGCAGGAAGTAGTCCTGGAAACGACACAGGATATAATACCAGGCTACGTTTATTACAAGCTGGCCGTTCGACCGACGCGACTATTGGACTTTATTCCGTCACTAGAAGCGACATGAAGGAATTATCGCAAGTTTAGTTTACCGAGCGCCTGAATAGATACTTTCTGATTGGAGCAACACGCGCGGGAGCGGAAAAACATGTCAGTCTGCCCATAAAAATTAAAAACTTTTCCAAAAAAACAAGTCAAAAAGCTACAAAAATGCTTGGTTTTTCGACTCATCATTCTGTAGAAAAGTTGTAGACAGTTGCAATTACGCAGGCAGTCGGGAATGCGGCTGACGAAGCTCCTTTGCGCCGCGTCTTTTAAGCCCGAGTCATACTGAGGCCATAGCATAAGCGTTCCGGGGGCGGTATTTTTGGTAAAGTTTGAGTTCTTATGCATCCTGTCACATTGACAACAGGTCGCGGCGCGGTATTTTTTTTTTTGCATATCCGTCGGACCGCTTTGTGACTTGAGCTTTAGAGAACCCTGGACCGGTATTCAAAATAATTACATACTTTTCCTTATGATCCTAGACACCCGTGTAATTCAGTCATTTTACAGACGCCAAAACCGCTCCTACATAATATGTATGTATGGCCCTTCTTCACGTTTGTATTTGCCTAGGGTAAAACACAGTTACGGGCCATGATCCTGGAGGCCCGTATATCTCTGGCTCCAACGTAATTTCAAAGGCGCCGAGGTGCATCTACCTGCATGTATGGCTCTTCTTCTTGTCCGTAGGCGCCTAATTCCTAAGGCGAATCTATTAGGTCCTTATCTATGAAATTAGCGAATTTTGTTCTTGCAGATTAATGAGATCATAGTTCCTATATTTCTATAGCAATTTTTTTCATTGGTCTTATATTTGAAAGTTGACTTCAAGGTTATCAATTTACGCATTTTTAGTTTGCTATATAAATTAAAGGTTCGAAAATTGTTCGTCTTAAATGTCGTCCGATTTCATCATTAGATTCGTTATATTTTTTACAGATAATATTTTTCGTAAATTAAATATCTGTTAGCTTAATGTGTCTCCAATCATGCTTAAAAGCATATTAAAAATTTGGATTTTTTACTAATTTGGATTTTTGCAAAAGTGAGTGAAAATAGGGTTGACCTAAAACTCTACATACAAAACGCCAATTTCATAGGTAAAGACCTAATATATGCCTGTCCCTGTGAGGTTTTTGACATAGTTACGGGCCATGATCCTAGATGATCTCTGGCTCTATCGTAACTTTAAAGGCACCGAGGTGCATCTACATGCATAATATATGGCTTTTCTTCACGTCCACCTAATGCCTAAGGCGAATCTATATGCCCTGCCACAGTGGCGCTGGCGTTACCTTGTTGACACAGTTGCGCAGGCAGTCGGGGATGCGGCCGACGATGGCGCGGCGGATCTCGGAGGCGGCCATCTCGCGCAGCTCCTGCGCGCTCGCGTCCGAGTAGAACGCGGCGTGCGGCGTGCACAGCACGTTCGGCGCGTCCTTTAGCGGGCCCTGGTGGCAGATAATGTTCTTTTACATCTCTCGTATTCGGTAAGTAGGTCCTTATTATCCCCAAATGGGGCTTGTAAGGTGACCAATTAGCGCTCTAGGGTAATAATGTAGCTAGAAAAGCCCTAGGGCGGTAAGTAATTGTAACGCCCCCGCCCGGCAGCACCTCCACCTCCACGCGCGGCTCCGCCTCGATGGCCGCCTCCAGCAGCGGGGCGGCGGGCGTTTTAATTACTTACCGCCCTAGGGCTTTTCTAGCTACATTATTACCCTATAGCGCTAATTGGTCACCTACAATTTGGTGGTAATAAGGACCTACTTACCTCACAATCGAGATGTAAAGCAGAGTAGTTATCTCGGGTGTAAGCATCAATTGCACCCTCGAACTATAGGCGCCCTCGCTGCGCTCGTGCGCCTAAATATCTCGGGCTGCAATTGATGCCTTACAGCCCTTGGCTACTAATCTACTATTCATAAATCACTTTTCAAACGAAAACACATTTAAAGGCCACAATCGCACCCTCCTAAATACAGAGACTAATTCGGCATAAATTGCTAGAAAACTTGGTTTTTTAAATTCCAATATCTTTATTACAATCAGCAATGTACGCCGAATTACTTTCTGAATTCAGGAACGTGTGACCGTGGCTTTATCCATTAATTACGCTTAGGGTGTAAAGGTTCTCTCAGATTGTATTTTTTGTTTAGAGCCAGACTCTATGTGATCTTATTCAGCCGGACACGGGCTTTGCATGTCATGACACGAATTTTTTAGATTTGTTGCCTTAACAAAAAATGGTAGAAATTCAAAGCGAGGTCGAAGGCCGTGTTCACCAGGAGAAGGCTGAGTAAACTAGGAACATGACGTGTTGACCAGAAACAAGCCGTAATTACCAGGAACATACCGTGTTGACCAGGTACAGGTCGTATTGACCAGGAACAGGCCGTACTTACCAGGAACAGGGGCCGCATTGACCAGGAACAGGCCAAACTTAACAGGACCAGGCCGTATTGACCATGCAGTGTTCGCCAAGAGCTGGCCATGTGTACCGGGAGCGGGCCGTGTAAACCAGGAACATTACGTATTGACCAGAAACAGACCGTATTTATAGGAACATGCCGTATTGAGCAAAAACCGGCCGTATTGAGCAGCAACATGCTGTATTCAGCAGGAACAGGCCGTGCTTACCAGGAACAGGCAGTATTTACCAAGAACAGGTCGTGTTTTCCAGGAACAGGCCGTATTTAACGAAAAAGGCCATACTTAACAGGAACTGGCCGTATTTAACAGGAACAGGCCGTATTTACCAGGAACAGGCCGTACTTAACAGGAACTGGCCGTACTTAACAGGAACAGGCTGTATTTACCAGGAACAGGCCGTATTTACCAGGAACAGGTCGTATTGACCAGGAACATGCCGTATTTACCAGGAACATGCCGTATTGACCAATAACAGACCGTATTGACCAGAAACAGGCCATATTGACCGTGCCGTGTCCGCGAGCGGTAGTGGGCCCTGTACAACAGGAACGGGCTGTGTACACTGAGAGAGGGCCGTGTGCACCTCGAGCGGGCCTACAACTACATACCTGGAACACGTTGAAGGGCTCGTTCTCGTGCACGTCGAGCGCGGCGGCCCGGATGCGGCCCTGCTTCAGCGCGGCGGCCAGGCCCTCGTCGTCCACTAGCCCGCCGCGGGCCGTGTTCACCAGGAACGCGCCTGCAACAAACAACAACCGACAACACGTCACAACATGTTATACTACATTACAATCATAGATTAAAGCTCAAGTCACACAGAGGAGGTATGTTTGCGAAAGCGGTCCGGGGCGGTTTGGCGGGAACAAAATACCGCGCCGCGACCGCTTTTCAATGTGACAGGGTGCATAAGAACTCATACTTTACAAAAAATACCGGCCCCGGAACGCTTCCGCTACCGCCTCTGTGTGACGCGGGCTTAAGTCCGGGGGCGGATCTGCAGGAAGATAATACCGCACCGCGACCGCTTTCAATGTGACAGGGTGCATTAGAGCTCATACTTTACAAAAAATACCGCCCCCGGAACGCATCCCCTACCGCCACAGTGTAACTCGGGCTTTATATAGTCAAGATACGGTCTTCGGAACAAGCGGTTCAAAATTTCGCCATAGATTAGAAAAATATAGCGGCGGTAAAATCAAAACAACTTTTTTATTATAAATGATTGAGGCCTAGATATTCAGTTCATAAGCGCTCGTAGCCGAGCGGTAGTTGCTCATTCTTTCCTATCACGAAAGTTAAGCAACGTTAGCCGTAGTCAGGACCAGGATCCAGTGCCTACGTCAATCCCCTGGGTCAGATAGCAGACTCCGTAAAAACAGTAAAAACATGACAACAGTGTGAGAGCAAGACGGAGCGATACGCAACATATTAGAGCGACAGTGATACGTATTGCTTCGTACTGCTCTCACATAGCTCACATAGAAAATAACCGTCACAGCCAAACTTATCCTTCACACGTTATAACAAGAACATAAAATAAAAAAATAAATAAAATGTTTATTGTTCTCAAAAAACAGTAGATACCTACATTTTTCATCTGAGATCCGCCAAACTATATTATAGTTTGTTGGCAGCTAAATTCGATCGGGCTGTCTTTTTCTATTTTCTCATACAAACGCACATAAACAGACAGGTTGCCGGTACTGACTCGCCAAGTTATCAGGACTAGACCCTAATGACTTCTACCCTTTCCTTCACCACTACGCACTGCTGACCGAATTACCTATCTTTCACTTCTAATACCAGGTTACGGAATTCGAGCCACTAACAAAAAGTGTCTTACTAAGGTTCTACTTTCATCACATTATGGTTTCGTTTATGTATCTTATGAGGTAGATGATCAGACTGCGGGACCCTGAACTATAAGAAGTATAGGGCGTCGTCTTAAAGTAGGGCCAACATAAGAAGTCCGTTTTGACGTTTTCTTATCACCAACACACACGGTTAATTTTTCTTTGCAGGTCGCAATTTTTCATACGTTTGACAGCTGTCAGAATGGACCTATTACGATGGTCATACTTTAGTTCGTTGCAAATAACCCCCTCCCAGCGATCAAATTTAAATTAAGTTAAGACGATGACACACCCTAAATGCTGTAAGAAGTAGAAGGTTCCCTCTTAGTCCGTCGCAAGTATTCCCAGACGAAACAGCCCCCTGCCAGCGGTAATAGAATGAAACTCCACTTCCACTCTTCCACCTCTTTCCAAAACGGTTCCCAGTTCTCGTCCCAAAACGAATCCCAGTCCTCTTTGAAACCCATCACTCATGGAATTTTTGAAGGAGCGTATAATCTTATAAGTTATTCAACAACTATGAAATAATGATATATTTTTAACAGAAATTTATAAAAGCAGCAGTTGAAATAAATCAGTTTTCTTAACACATGCTATAGTCTGCTAATAACACCAGGTGTTACCGACAGACTTGCAAAAGTCTGGACACTACACGGTTTGAATGAAAAATAATCGTGAAAACCCAACAGAAGATCGATACAGGCTGAAGTTATGAAAATTATTGAAAACCACATAAAAAGTATACACTTCTTCTTCTTCTTCTTTTCGTATCAATGGCAAATGATTTTATAGTAAGTTAGCCCAAAATGTGGCTACAGCAATAGCACTTTGGTTGCCTTCAAAAAGGTCCTCCCTGGTGCAAGAAACTGAGGAGGTAGGGCACGAAAGCAAGTGTGTCATGGATTGCAAAATGCCGCATTCACACTCGTCATTATCAGAGAAGCCCCACCTCTTCTTCAGTTCTCCGCACCTGCCTGCGCCCGATCGCAGTCTATTAAGTGACTTCCATATGGGCCAGGGAAGATCATGTCCTGGTGGAAGATTTTCGGCAATGGGGATATATGGGCTATCAGGGGGGTACCTTTTTGACCACAGTTCTATCCTAGCCTTTGATGGATCTGATTCGAGGGGTAGTATACACTAAAAAAGTCGTAAAGTCGCAGGTGGTAGGGCTTTTTTGCTAAGTCCTTCTGAGGAAGTACCATTTCTACTGTATAGCAGCAGTGTTTCGAAATAACCGGCACATGAGACACGCCATCTTAGTTCACAGTGTGGGCAACGCTTTGCTGTCTTAGTGGTGTTATTTTATGTCACTAATATCTGCCTACGCCGACGTGACGGCATTGAGGCGTAATAGATAGATAGATGCTTTGCTGCGCACATAACAAAAATATAACAAGTTTTACAGAAAAACTTAAATGTAAGGCGTGGATTGGAAGCAAAGTGAAAGTAAAAAGTAAAATCAAATGGATAAATAAATTAAAAGTAAACAAAATGTGATGTTATGTATAAGTACACAAGACAGTGGGTGCTATGGGCTGTGGTGACAATATAATAGCAGGTGGCTCACCTGCTCGTGTGTTCACTTGTTACATAAAAAAACCGGTCAAGTGCGAGTCAGACTCGCGCGCCGAGGATTGCGATGTACCTATTGTACTTTTGGAAGCAATAAAGTAAATTTTTAGGACTGCAAAACTAAATTTGTTTGTAAAGGTTTTGTTGCAGATTTCTAAAAAAACTGTGTAACTTAGAAAGATCTTCTTACTATCACTGTAATATTTACATAAACTTCTATCGATTGTAATAGGCCTTCAGGACCATTAAGTTGAATTCCCATTATGTTGAATTCTCCGAACGTTGGATTCCCATTAAGTTGAATCTCAATATGTTGAATCCCATTATGTTGAATTCTCTGAAAGTTGGATTGAGTGGAAATGTGTGGGCAGTGGGGAGAAATTTGTGGGTGATAGGGGCTATGTGTAGATGGATGGGGGCAATGTGTATGTGGTGGAAGGCAATGTGTAGGTGGGGGGGAGGGGAACATTTAGAACAAAAAAAATTAAAAAAATGGCCGCCATTTTAAATATTTTTTTGCTGGACCGATTTGTCTTCAAAGTCGATATCTGAGGGTCCAAGATAATTTGATGTCAGATAAACAAAAAATGGACGCCATTTTGAATATTTTTGTAACTTGTACTTGTAACTTGCACCAGTTATTTGGAACTTGAAACCTACACTTGCAACTTGTACTCGTTACTTGTACTCGTAACTTGCACATGTAGCTTGCACAAAAAATATGCATATCCTTTAGAATATTTTTTTTTACAATCACAAAAAATAGAAAGAAGAGGAACTTCTTATATTTAGAGGGAAATTTACACTTAAGATGAAAAAACTAAAAATAATGGCACCAAGCGCTGGAAATGTACCCAAAGAAACACATTCTCGGCTAGCGTTACTCTCAGTGCAGATAAAAAAAAACGGGAATCTACACATACTTGCATAAGATATCGAAAAAAAAAATAAAGTAAAATTATCTTACCGTATCTTAACTTTTATCTATTGTCTCTTATATCTTATCCTATTTTTTTAATTCGGCGGCGGCCCCGACTCTAAGTAAAAGATGCATTTTAGCGTCCGTTTCTCTCTATAAACTATCGAATAATCATTGTCAGAAAATTCAACATAATGGGATTTCAACATAATAGGAATTCAACATAGTGGGAACTCAACATAATGGGAATCCAACGTTCGGAGAATTCAACATAATGGGAATTCAACTTAATGGTCCTGAAGGGTAATAGGGAATATGCATGATTTTTTTTATTTACAAAATTTATCCTCATTCAGGTAATAAACAGTTTAGTAAAACAATTTTTGAAATAACTATGAAATTAAAAAAGATATAAGCTATTTAAGATTTGTTTCTGTCTCTATCTAGCAAAACGAAATTTAACAAGGAGTTTATATGACCGTAGTGGCATGTGACGTCACTTTTCATGTCAGATCTCTCTGTCTAATCCATAGACATAAGCATAGAAGACCAACAATGAGTGCGAGCGAGAAACAAATCTCTTACGGTGATACTGCAAGATAGCAAAGGATAGCGAATCGAATAGCTCTGTAACCGATTTTGAATGACAGGGAGCCACTTTGAGCCACGCGAAATACCAGCTTTCCAGTTACTTGTAAAAAATTGCGTAAAAACTACATATTTATATAAAAATAAGGATACTTTTAATTATGACGGTGTGTAGTGTAGTTGGATGTGGTGTTAATCACAAAAATAGTCCAGAGCAATGTACATTTCACGGGTAAATTCCTAGGACGTTATTACTTTTGAACTATGTGTTTTTAGGGTTCCGTACCTCAAAAGAAAAAAACGGAACCCTTATAGGATCACTTTGTTGTCCGTCTGTCTGTCTGTCTGTCTGTCTGTCTGTCTGTCTGTCAAGACCCTTTATCTCACGAACGGGTAAACGTATCAGGTTGAAATTAATACCATATGTTAGGATCCATGAACCACACAAGATCTGAAAATTTCAATTTTTTACAACGACGCAATCAAAAGATATGGCATTTTATGTCCGCATCTCCATACATTTATTCAAAAATGCAAAACCTACAGGGTACTTCCCGTTGACCTAAAATTATGAAATTTGGCAAGAAGCTAGGTCTCACAGTACAAATAATGGGAAAAGTCTGAAATCATTAAATATTACAACTTTTCTCACAACTAATGGTAACCAATTGTGGTGAGCTCCCGTTTCAAGAACATTCATATAAGAGAGGGGTCAAGTTGGATGGTCGTTGAGGCGATTTTTGTTTTAGTTCTATTTAAAAACGGGAACACTTACAAACTTGAAAATTGGTATGTTTATTGTGCATAAGCTACACACAAATAATAAAATTTGGTCAAGCGCGTGTCGGACTCAAAAAATCTAGCACAATAACTTACTGAAATTTCAACTAATACAATTATGTTTATGTGGTGGTACGGAACCCTCAGTGCGCGAGTCCGACTCGCACTTGGCCGGTTTTTTTGCTTAAAATAACTTATATTTCATGTTTAAAATATAGAATAGCTTCTTCTGAATTGCTAATTTTCGTATTTTGCATTGAAATAAGTTAAGTTGTTGATAATGTTCTGAATTTTAGTGTTATATTTTTCATCAATATAGCTCACATTTACGCTAGGGCTTGACTCAAATTTATCGATACCTATTTCCTTTATGTTTATAATACGAGCTCACAGACGCATTGTTACGCGTCGCGTACTGGAATACTTGATTTACCATTTTCGTCTTGAAATAAACAGAAGTAGTTCAGTCATAACTTTGTTTTGCCATTTTGTTCAACAGTTTCCAAAGGATTCGAATATAAAAGGAAAATTGATAAGGGTGATTGGACGAGTTGGAATCCTAAAAAATACTCTTAAGTTTGTAGCAAACATTTTCTAGATGTAGGTATATAAAAGAAAATGTCGACTAAATACAAATTTATTAAAAGGAGCTAACAGATTCGGCAGCTTGGAATCGGGGTTGATTAATTTAGTTCTGTTACCAATTTAAAAAAAAATCAGCGCCGGCAGCAGCGGAGGCACTTCCGTATAGTTATTATCGGCTCAAACAAATTGTTACCAAAATATAATGTCATTCCTTCCTTAAAACTGACTATTTTAAAATTTTTGTTTATAAAGTAGAAAATCGCAAAATTTCACAACCATAGACAGTATTCGAACCTGCGTCTTCTCCGTAAGTACCGATGACGTTTTACCTTCTAGGCTAAATTGTGGTTCTGTCTGATGTTGTGAAATATGCGTCTTCAATACGCATTCCAACGTTGCGTTGCGTTTGTGGTTGTGAAATTTAGCGATTTTCTGCTCTGTAGAATTATCAGCGATTAACGTCTTCCGTGGTCTAGTGGTTAGAGCGCTCGGCTCTCGATCCGGAGTCCGGAGGTTCTGTGTTTGATTCCCGGTGGGGACTCTGTCAGACAAAAATCCCTTTGTCCGACTTCCCCAGTTTGGTTAGGACATTGCAAGATGAATCACCTGATAGTCCGATAAGTTGGATGATTCCGTGCTTCGGAAGGCACGTTAAGCCGTTGGTCCCGACTGCTACCTATGGATGTAGTCGTTAAAGAGCCATATGTCAGAGGCCTTTGGCGGCCTCAAATGCTGTAATTTGACATTTCCTCCATACATTAAAAATAAAATAAATACATTTGGCCTAAGATAGGGGCTCATGCTGGTGGCACTGGTCGTGCAGTGACGAAGATAAAAAAATGGGATTTGAACAAAGAAACATAAATTACAGTTCCACCGACTTTTTTGGCCTAGAAAAGGGGCTTTCTGTAATCGTAAACGGTAGTTGCATATAATATAACCATAGCCGTCACGCAACATTTCGTCAGTGAATATCAATCTCATACATTTTTATTCTATACTCTGGCATTTACGATAGTAGAAATCCACTTATCTACGGCCCCAGGCGGAGAAATGGAGGATTATCGACACTACTACCTACTACAAGTGAAACACTGCGATTGTTGACAGCGACGCTACCGCCTGAACAGACAAGTCAATGTCGCCAGGGTACACGAATATCGATACCAAAATGTACATCACTATCTAACGCACACATTGACAAATCAAAATTGGTTACGCGTTTTCGGGCTCTTTGTTTATCTATAGGCAGTAAGCTGCCGTTATTCATAATCTAAGGTCTAATCGGCGCGTAATAAATAGTTTTAAATGCTTATATCGGCCGTAATTCTTAGCCGATTTAAATTTTAATTACACTTTATGTCATCTCTACTACGGTATTTTCATATTTTGTTAATAAATGCGACAAAAAAAATATTCATATTCCTTATTAATATAGATATTTCCTTTCACAAGCTTCTGAGATAAGGGGAGGGGAATGTTATTTTTTTTCATTTTTCATCATAAATGTACTTACAAGTAAATCTCCTTCATACGATACCCCACTCGACCTAGTAACAACAAGTTGAAATTTTGCCCCCCTATTTGGGCCCCCTTTACTTCAATAATCATAATTTTATTTTTACTCTTTCATGTGCAATTAAGTTAGGCAACCATATTCTAAAACTATTCTAAATTTCAAGTCGATAACATGAGTGGTTGCTGATACAGGTGTGACAGACAGACGGACAGGCAAAGTGGCACCATAAGGGTTCCTTTTTTTACCATTTTGGTATCGGAACCCTAAAAAGAACAAAAACGTATAATATTAAAGATACCTTTTTTTGAGAATTGTATGAACCACACAAAAATCAATCCGTATAATATAAGGAGAAAAGCCGCTTTCCAGACAGAAAGTTTTCCACTCCAAAAATCGTCTTTGGACATTTTATTTTTATTATAAACACTTCTTTAATATGTATGATATTTATCTTGGCAAGTATTTTTAGATATTTTTTTTTTAACTTTTTTTTTTTAATATTAGTAGCCTATACCTACATCAAATCCCCTAGGTTAGGTAGCAGACTGTTATAACCTTGGTTAAAACGCAATAAGGCTAGGCGTGTCACCGTGCAGTGAAATGTTCACAATATTTTTTTGTTATTGTTTATTAATAAAGGTATAGGCATAGTATTGTCTATTGTAATTTCTTGTATGCAATAAATAAATAATAAACAACGCAGGTCATGCATTAGTCACCTTACTAGGTATTAACTTTAAGAGGCTGTTTTTAGCCTGTAAGTACCATAGCAGCCTTAAAAGAGCTACTACTAGGGGGCGTAGTAACTAGTGCTCAAATACGACTAAATATGCAGTTCCTAACAGAATTCCTCAATAAAGAAAACGATCAAGTAAATTCAACTAATGCAAATACTATTGAAATAGCGCATCAATCAAATCACATAAAATAAGAAATTCACACGCGTAACTCATAAGCCAGAGATACACTGAGGCGGTAGCGGAAGCGTTCCGGGGGCGGTATTTTTTTGTAAAGTAGGAGTTCTTATGCACCCTGTCACATTGAGAACCGGTCGCGGCGCGGTATTTTCTACCCGCAGGTCCGCCCACGGACCGCTTTTGCCATCATACCGCCTCTGTGTGACTTGGGCTATACAAAGCTCTACTATTTGGACCACAGATCAGAAATAAGTCTAGGTAACGCAAACTCCGCCGTTTGTATGAAAACGAAGCGTGTCACATTTCTCGGCGATATGACAAGCCCATGACAAGCAAACTAAGCGTTTTGAGCTTAGTTTGGGCCACGGGTTTAGGCACGCAAAGTAGGTACACTTGAGTCATCTAGACTTATTTCTGATCTGTGATTTGGACTTTACATTTATAAAAAATACCGCTCACTGAATAGCTACTACATAACGTGTCGTTCGATACGCGGTCCTCAATAAATAATTGCAAACTGTTCGATGAAGTGAAATTTGAAAAAAACATAACATTTGTCTGATATTTAGGCTTTCAGGTAACAAAACCATCATAGTTTTTTCATAACGATGAAAGTCTCAGCCTCTCCAGTACCTTAGTAGATATAGGTAGTAGTGTTTTTCCTATTATAATCTGTAAGTTTTATTATTATGATCAAATAAAGAACTTTAAAAACAAAAACAATTAGTTTTATAATTTCAATAGAACACTGATATCACTGAGATTCGCTAACATTGATTAGAGTTGTTAAGGGGCTGATAAGAGCTAAATACGCTTCACTTGAGCAGGTTTTTAACGAAAAGTGCTTAATATATGGCCGTGAGAAACATTTATGTGATAATTAAGCATCTTTCCAAGAATATGGCCGACTCCGTAACACGATTAAATATATTTTGTACGCCATAAAAAAAATCCAAAGTTACCTCTGCTTTTTGCTTTTAAACCGTTTATCTTAAGTAACCATTAATATATGATGCCAAAACTTTTACACTTTATTCAAAACATTATGCATAATAATATAGCTATTTGATAATTCATGTTGTGGGTACAGATTTTGAGAAAAATGCAAAAATTAGCGAAAAACGTAAAACACCGCGAATCCGCTCCGTTCTAGCACGCGCATTCTGCCGTTTGTTAGAAAGGGAGGTAATTCAGCTCTTATCAGCCCCTGAGTACACTTCTACGTAACACCGCGTCCATAACTAAGCGTAAGAAGCAAGAAGTTATAAAATGAAACACTAAAAAGTAAAAAATAATCTTAGCTACGAGTATTACACACGTCTATCAACTGTGTCTGACTAACGTAAGGTTAACCGCTTTTTTAGTGTTACAGTTGCAAATCTTAGCGATTACAGAGGTTAACAACTATTTCTGTTTTATGGGTTTCACATGCTAAGCTACTAGAACTACAGATTCTCTAACAAGTACAGCATCTTACCGCTAAAAGATCCTTCCACTACTAATAGTATAAATTGGCCGGCTCAGTTTCCTCCTAGGTTGTTGCGAGTAAGCCTCCAATTTACGACGTGCCATTTTAACCACGATGCCAGCGAAACAAAACGCGAAGCCGCACCCGAATAGCAACCCGAATATTAAAAACCTCCCGTGCTTCAGATTGGACCAGAATGTATCCCACGAGTTCAATCCCCAGTACTCGTCGAAAGCTTTAGGGTCGATAGTGGTTCTTGACATTTAGATATCGGGGGTTCTGGAAGGGGGAGTTCAGATATTTGCCTAAACGAAAGTATAACCCTATAAGATCGCAGACACTCTAATTATAATATCTGAATCGCTACGCTATCACCATCCGAATGTAAAATGCAATTAGCATTCAAGAAAATTCAAAAATTGTTATGCTTTACGAAGCAAAGAGCAACACAAAAGATAATTAAAGACCGCTAATGTAAATAAAAATAAAAGTAAATAACGAGCAATATTTGTAATCCTGTTTTCGGCTTACGGGGACGAAAAATCGATCTAGCTAGCTAGCTCGCGAGTCTCCTGTCTGGGAAAATTTATCTACAATAAATAAATGCGATTCAGGAATCCCTATTTCGTATATTTCGAGTTAGACAAATGGACTTGTTTGTTTTGACTTCAATCAAGATAGATGGATAGATAGATAGACGCTTTATTGCACACAATTAACATAGCACAAACTAAACAAAAACAAAGTATTCCTAAAGACAGAGATGAGGTCGTCAATGGAACGAGCTCACCTAGAAAAAGCCTATTCACTCGCAACTTGAATAGATTCGACTCATAAGAACACTGGAACCACTGTTTACACTCAGGTTATTACTGAAGACCAAATCTAGCCTTAAAGACAGAGATGAGGTCGTCAATGAAAAAATAAATCGTAGAAAAAGAGAAGAGTCGTAGAAAAATATCACTCAGAATAAGCCTATTCTCTCGCGACTTGGATAGATTCGGCTTGTGAGAACACTGAAATTGCTATATATACTCAGATTTTTACTAGACATTTCGTTAAAAAATATTTTTCATTATTTAAAAAAATATACATTGGGGAACAGTTCACACAAATTCTTCTGATCCAAAACTAGACAAAGCCTGTACTATGTGACGACCACATACTGATATACATACATGAATAGATAAATAACACCAAGACACAGAACAATAACACTCGAGTTCATCCCACAATTTTTTGTCGTGGGTGGGGATCGAACCCGCGGCTCTTGGCGTAGAAGGCGGGCTCACTACCCACCACGCCAAAGAGCCGGTCGATTTGCTGCCTATTTTTATTAACGCCTTTACAAAAAAAAATTTAACGATGTGGATTTGTATGTCAAATAAGGAACAATAATTCGTCGGAACTTCAACCCACTAAAGAAACAAAACTTTCTAAGACAATGATAAAAACATTTCAATGTATATCTTAGTTAAATTTAAATTATTTATGACCTTTTTACAGCCACAAATGCAGAAAGATTAAAATTTTGTTACTTTAACTGATCTAAACGCTAATACGAAGAAGAACGCGTGTAGTGTCCGAGTCTTTGCCGCGATTACTGAGCAGTGTCTATGATTTCATTTTAGATGATGTCAAAATTGTTGTTTATTTGTCAAACATTTTCTATTTGTTCTTGTTTATACCTTCTAAATAGACCAACTGAGAGCGCATGCAACTACACCGAACCGTGTTACCGAACCCAACCTGTGCACCCTATTTTTATCAAGTAAGAGGCTACTCCCATCCACTAGCGTCCCCATCAGT
Organism: Athrips mouffetella; assembly: GCA_947532105.1. Taxonomy (NCBI): domain Eukaryota; kingdom Metazoa; phylum Arthropoda; class Insecta; order Lepidoptera; family Gelechiidae; genus Athrips; species Athrips mouffetella. The sequence goes on from OX383980.1 coordinate 18,609,985, forward strand.
TTTCCAAAAAATATCGAAATGGATTCTGGCAACTTTTTTGCGTAGTTTCTTAATATATTAACAAATTGTAGAAAATCTTGACTAATAAAATTCACTAGTCTACACATAAAAAGCTAAGATATCCTTGTTTATTCAATTTAGCTGGTATTGCAACTAACTATGGGGCACGTGCCTCCCTGTACCGTCTTGGCAGGACATATAATGGTTTCTTCACTGACGTTGATATCTTTCATGAATCTAAAGCAAGTTTTAATAGAAAAATCCGCAATATATTGGTTTCTAATACTGACATCTGAATGTGTCTGCGTCTTCCTTCCCTCTACTGTATCTAACTTTGTCGACCTTCCCAGTTCTGATCTTACAAAATAATTGATATGGTTTCACCAACATATGGATTAATGTTTGTTTGCGCGCACTAAGCACTATTTGTTACTAAAGTATTATTCGTCCATGCTAAAGTAAAAGTTTTTTGTATACTTCTCAATCCCTATCAAAACTCCAATGCTGACCTTTATTTTCTACGCATGCTTGACACGGCGGCGTGGGGAGCCAATCCCGATTCGCACAGCCCCGCGCTCCCTCCCTCGCGATTATTTGAGTTCTGCGCATGAAGGTCAGCAGCAGAGTTACTTTACGTATTATACACGCACAGAAAATCTTTTTATCGTTTAACCCGTAACCCATGAGAAATATCTGTATTCTTAACACTTTTACATTTAAACATTCATTTGCGAAACGTTATATTCTCTCATAGATAGATAGATAGATAAAAATCTTTATTTTTAGAACTTTTTACATGAATTTACATAGGGTCTCACAAAACCACTTACGTGGTTTATCTGCGAGGACAGAGTACCGCTCGTACGGCTACAAGTTCATACTTAAAAAATGGTTATTAATAAGGAACAGCAACTATGGGAAAAACAAAATAAGCATAGTTTAAAATAAAATTCGACCATTACCTTTGAGTCTATAAAATAAAAGATATTATAATCATGGATTCCGCTTTAGTGGAGTGAAATGAACTAAGCAAATGAACTGTAAAAAAATACCACGGATTCGTTGATAAGACTATATTGAGGAATCAACGCGCAAGTAGCTAGTTGGGGAGTTCAAATCAGACAACTTTTAAAAAACAAACATACAACACAACAAGTAAGTGAGTGCAATGAATAAATATATGTAAATATCACAAAACAGCACCTATGAAGTATATTACGAGTGGAAACATCAGTAATAATATCAGCCATTTATATTCCAAAAACTCATTTATGTTGAAAATCGTCATTTTTCACTTCTATTCTTCCAACTTCTGTGCTTGTTAATATTTACAAAGTTTTTCTTAGTTATAGTAACCACTTTTACTTTTAGACAAATAACCCTTTATCCAACCTTTCCTATAAACACTCGCGTTTATTCGCCACGAAAGTAAAAAAGGCGAGATAATAAAAAGTTTAAGTGTCGACTAAGTTCCATAAACCTAAGTTAATAAATGAATGGTATATGTAGCACAATATATGTATAAGTTGTATTATTACATAATGATAATCTCTATTTATAACAATGAAATACCATAATATGAAGATAAATAATGAATTTAAACAAAAGTATCCTCTCCAAGCAGTATGTTTGTAAATAAACATAATAGGTACAGTGCCATGTCATTGTATTTGTAGGCACATACTAGCAGCACCTTCTTAGCGACACCGAGTGAGGCCTCCTTGCTTCAGGAATAGACTGGCAGCTGAGTATTTAGTTAGCTGTCGATCTTATGAAGCGTCAAGGTGAAAGGACGTCACAACAAACCATCTGAGTGGAGGGTTGCGATCGTCCTGAACCCAAAACGAATCATAATAACAACTCCTGAACTAATGATTAGTGGTATCACAGCACAGGATGTGCAAACATGGAGTCAGCTGTAATAGCTACCCAGGGTCAGACTGGAACAGAAGGGTCCGGGTGCCTCATCATAAGCCCGGAGCACGAAACGTGATGTGACAATAATTAGATACCCACTATATCCTTGTGAGTCTTGGGATTATGATATTATGGCCTCCTGCGCCGATATATTTGTTCTTTTATTTTGAAAATGTTGTAATGATAAAAAAAATCCCTGAATATAAACTCTTCGTTGCCGCACTCGCTGCATTAGACAAAATTTTAAAGTAAGGTTACTTCACGCTCTGTGTAGTTATTTACAAGGATTTACTAGTTCGTAACTTAACAGGTTTCTATAATTTTTAGGACTTTTGGCTTTAGGCTTATTATGAAAAATAGTTAATAAAATACCATCCCGCCCCCTTATAATTCGCGGTTCCGAAAATTAACCTTTCCTTATGAACTGGGACAAGTGCGAAAGGCTTTTTTCACGTGATAATAAGGGCGAAAACGAGATGTCTTAGGTAGATAGGGGTTTATTAGAGGGTCTCAAAAAACCCTATAAGATGTTCCAGACCGGCCTGGTGTTCAGGAGGCCTTTTTCAGTTTTTTAAGCTGGTTTGTTTTAGCTATAAAGCCCCTGACTTTCTTGTCTGGCAAATTTCCCTTTATATCACCATAATAAGCTACTCACCGGCAATCACTTTTGTTCGCCATGAATATCACCATCACGAAGATATAAATAAAAAGAAATTTTCAGACTCAGTTTGGATATAATGTTGATATTGATAGTGAGCAAAAGTGATTTCCCGTATGAGTAGCTTACGATGATACTAAAAAACTTTTTCCAGACAAGAAAGTTGGGAGGCTTAAGCTAAAATAGAACTGGGACTCAATTGTTGAAAATCACCGGGTGATAAAATATCACTTTTGAGACTTTATTTAAATCAGAATACATGAAAATTAACAATCAAGGACTGATTTATATTTAACGAATATCAATCTCTACTTTTGAAAAGAAAAATGTGTGATTTCGATTTTTTTGAGTGATATTTTATCAGCCGGTGATATTCAAGAATTGGTCCCCAGCCCGATAATCTAAAAATGGCCTGCTGAACACCGGGCTCCGGTCTAGAAGTTATCTTATGGCATTTCCGATCCTCTCATTGTCCCCCATCTACTGAGACATCTTGTTTTTGCCATTAGTACCATTTTAAATTATAACTAGCCATTTCCCGCGACTTCATCCACATGTTTAATAAAATGTATACCAGTGTTAAGTCAAACTATCAAACAAAAAAGTTTCATTAAAATCGGTTCAGTAGTTTTTGCGTGATACTCGAACAAACAAATAAACAAACAAAAAGTCCAAAAATCAGTTATTTGGATTCAGGGGCATCAAAATAGCATAAAATGATATTTTTTCATAAATATCTTCAATGTACAGACAAAATCGATTTGCGACTTTTTAATAGTATAGATACCTACAGGCATGCCGGAATCCACGCATCCCTTAGTCGCCTTTTACGACACCCACGGTTAGAAATGGGTTGGCACTATTCTTTTCTGGCACCACACGGATTGCCTGAAAGTGTAATTTGCTCGAAATATGCGTGTAAACATAATGAATGTTTGTGTGTATGTTTATGTGTATTTGTGTGTGCGTGCACGTACCTCCAAAGCAAACAGCGCCGGCGACGACGAAAAACCAAAACCAAAACAACCATTGGTTCTTCCAAATAGGTTTGAAAAAATCTTCAGTGTCACCCATAACTCGGGTTTTTTATTAAATCTATTTCGTTGAGTTTTATACTATGAACACTAAGCTTACACACTTTTCTTTTGTAGTTTTTATTATTGGAACACCCTACGTACTGGGTTTGATATTAGACCGCTGTTCAAACTTTAGGCCTGAGTCAGTGCGATGCGGACTTCCCACGCGTATGTCCACGACCAACCGTAAACTGTATGAAGCCTAAACCGTAAGATGTATGAAGCCAGTCCGTTCGGTCCAATATAAGCTATCCGGATCCGCACCGCAAAGCGCTGAAAGGACTGTATAGGCTTCAAACATTTTACTTTGGACGGACTGTATAGACTTCATACGTCCACGTCGCACTGCTCCAGGCCTTAGAATGTTGCTCAGAAAATGAAATTGAACAACTTCTCGAAAGGTACATTGGTCGAAAAACGAGAAAAGATTTTGGTGGTCCCATACAAATACCATTACTTCCGGCGCATGGTTTGTGTATGTATACGAAAGTAAGAAAAAAATCTCGAATATTGTTTGTTGATAAAACCTGTGACAAACAGAATATCTGCGATAGTTTTATTTAGTTGAAACGTATAACGACATTGATAGTGTTAACGTATTTTTTATTATTATTATCAATGTATAATTATCGTTTCCGAACCCTGGTTAAAACTTGTTCAAGAGTGACTTTACCGCGATCACTATAACAAATGATTTTCTTATTACTATTACCCTTTTTATATGGCACATTACAGTAAATAAATAAATATTTTTTTTCTATGATGGATGACTGATGAGGGAAGTGGTGTGTAATTAAAATAAATAAATAAATAAATGCTTGCCATTTAACGTGATGATGTTTTAACAACAAGTTTTATATCACATCATAATCATAACATCCCATGAAACATCCACTGCAGGACAGGGAGCTCCCTCAAGAATTCCAGATTTTGTTGGAAAAATGTGGAGGAAGTACCATAGTCACCATGCTCGTTAGCGTTGCGGCTGCCATGGACCGCGGTTGTTGTTGGTGACCGCAGTATGTATGATGGTTACGATATACAGAAGGACGCTGCTGCCCATCTCTGGTTCATAATCTCTTTGTCGCCTCTTACGACACCCACGGGTAGAGGTATGATGGTTACGATACACAGAAGGACGCTGCTGCCCATCTCTGGTTCATAATCTCTTTGTCGCCTCTTACGACACCCACGGGTAGAGATGGGTTGGTACTATTCTTTGCCGGCACCACACAGAATATATCTTGCGTTATCTGGTTGCGTTTTGTTGGTTAATAATTCAGATTTGTTTTTTTTTTCTTTTCTTCCTATTTTTGACCAAAAACCTGATTTTGTCAAACACTTGCGACATACGGAGGTCGGTGTAACTTTACTAAAGAAACATTTTTGGAAATTGAATAATAAAATTACCTCTCCCTACAAATTGCTCACTTTGATCAAACATTTTGTATGGAGAAGCCAATTTTTTTATTCATTCCTCGAGAATATTTCTTTAGGAAAGTTTCGTTGACTAAGCACGTCCTTTCAGCTTTCGGTACACCGTCCCTTACACTCTTTATAATAAAACGTACCTTTGTAATACCACGCGGCTGCCACAAGCGTCACGATAAGCAAGTAGAGTATCATCATCAAGTACTTGTATTCCCAAAACTCGGCGAAGTTAAATATTTTCTGAGCCATTGCTACTTTTTCTACACTTATGGAAAATACTATATGAATTTAACAATCTGAAAGAAAATCTGTGCGCTTGCTAAGGAGTTGGTGTTATCGCTAGCAAAAGAATACGAGTCACTGTCCACGGTCCAACAAAAATTCCTTTGTGCGACCTCCCTAGTTTGGTTAAGACATTGCAGGATGAATCACCTGATTGTCCGAAAACTTAAATGATTCCGTGCTTCGGAAGGCACGTTAAGCCGTTGGTCCCGACTACTAACTACAGATGTAGTCGCTAATGAGCCATGTAAGAGACCTTTGGCGGCTGAATAACTCTGGCACCAGAGTTTGTGTGGATATGATGATGAATGTCCACATACGCCGCACGATATCCACGCGATAGCGATATTAATCACTTGCGTGTATCTTGCGTGCATCCGGCATAGAAACAAACAATACTGTGTCCACGTACGCCGCGCGACATCACCTAGCGACATTAATCACTCAAGCAATATTAATCAGTTCTTGCAACTGCAGATGCATTCTGCCATTGACCTATTATATCTGAACTGTTCACAAGAAAAAAAAAGGTTGAATTTTATCCGTGACCCGGAGTCCAAAAATGCTTAGGTCACTATACGAGTATCATAGTTTGGATGTCGATTGCGTGGACAGATCTAAAATGCAAACGATATTTGTAGATTGTATGTGCATGCATTAGATAAATATCGCCGCATTGACCCTAACCATGTATGTACATGAAGGAGTGCCCTTTGAGACGATATAATGGCCCCCTTGAGGACCTAATCAGTCTTGAGTAAGACGACGCTATAAGTGGCTGAAAGCATTTAAACCAGACATTTAACTATGTTTTATATTTTCTAGCATACGAATACATAAATAAATGTATGTACATGGACAAATTAGAGCGCAACACAAAGGAAGACTTGTTTGTAGACGAAAGTCACCACCCAGTTATCATAACATTCCGTAGAATATCACAGCAAAAAGACGTAGTATATTATAAGGAACATGTTATTCTATGGCTTATTAGCGGTGCGGATGGCACCTTGGACCACCATGTTTGGTGACCACTAACCGCAGGGTGGGAATTGGGATAACTATCTTCCGGTTCATGATCCCTTGGTCGCCTTTTACGACGTTTACGGGAAGGAATGGGGTGTTACTATTCTTAGCCGGAACTACACAGTGGATGCCACCAAAACAGAACGGGTGACGCAGTAGAACTCGCCGGAGATAGCAAAAGACTCTAAAGCCTTTTCCAAAAAACAGGCCGTACTAAAAGTACAAAGAAAAATCCTGGAAATAATAACGCCAGGACTTTTTCCAACGATAGGACATAGGACTACCTAAGACAAAGAAGCCCTAAGAAAACATACATGGAGCTTGTCAAAGATCGTATGAGAATGAAATCAAGATGGCTGGTAGGAAGTAAATTTTGCGCTGACTTTAAAATCAATGGGAATCGCGAAACTTCTTTCACGTTACGCGAACTACTATGAAATACTAAATAAAAACTAATATGAAAATCTAAACAATCAAAGCCTAAACAATAATGTTCACAACGGTCTGATTACCTAGATCTTTAGAATAACATATGTAAAAACAAAATTACACTGATAACTAAGAGCTTATACCACTGTGAGAGGGAGTAAGTCCGTAACAGAATGGTGGACAATACAGAAGAAAAGACGACCCGATCGACTTCCCACTTAATGGTTCGACGATGTCGTACGAATTGCAAAGGAAACGTGAAAGCTGAAAACGAAACCGAGCTTATGCGGTAGTATATTGAAATGTCACTCGCCGCAACGCTCAAATTCGTTGAAAGAAAATGTCGGCTAGCGCACAAATTTTTTTCAAGATGTCTCTTCTCACACCTCAGCACACACAGCCGCACGTTAGTGGTAACACTTTGACTTTGAAACGGTCTCTTGTTTGGAGCGTTTGGTAACACTTTCAATGATTCGGTCGTAAAATAAATACCGACACAATATGAGAGTGCGACTAGAATTGTTGCTTTCTCATCGATTACTGATTGTTCTTTATAAGGGCTACATACTTTTCTTACACTCAGTTATATAAATATCTGCCCCTATATGTCATCCTTCTTGTCTTTTACTATAAATTGTTTAACAAATAATGAAATATATGAAAACTCGTAGGAATCGTCAATTTGAAAACATTCTATACTGAAAGAAATTTTCTAGGATCAGTAATTAGCAACTTGTTTTAAAGCCGCTATCACACCTTCCAAAATCAAATGACTAATTCGGCATGCATTGCTTAGGAAGCTTGGTTTTGTTAATTCCAATATCCTTACTTCAACCTGCATGCTTTTATGAAGAGTCAGAAGGTGTCTCACAAGGCTCGTCTGGCTGTTCATAGAGGCGTTTTGGTACCAACACTGATGTACGGCAGTGAAAGCTGGGTATAGCAGAAAAAGCATGAAAGTAGAATTAATGCAGTAGAAATGAGAGCGTTGAGGAGTATGATTGGTGTGAGGTTGAGTGACAGGATTAGAAATAGTGTGATAAGAGGACGTTGTGGCGTAAAAGAAGACGTAGTGACTAAAATTGAGAAAGGGATGCTGAGATGGTTTGGTCATGTAGAGAGGATGAATGAAGGAAGATTGACGAAAGAGATCTACAAGGCGAGAGTGAATGGAGACGTTGGAAGGGGAAGGCCTCGGCGAACGTATCAGGACCAAATTCAGTACGTTCTGAATAAAGGTCAGGTTAAAAGTACCCTAAACCGACGAGCATGTATGAAAGGATTGATGAAAGTTCAGGAAGCAAGGGAAGTATGTCAATATCGTAGCAGGTGGAGAACTGTGGTCTCTGCCTACCCCGACGGGAACAAGGCGTGATGTTACGTATGTATGTATGTTACTTCAACCAGCAATGTATGCCGAATTAGTCTCTTAATTTAGGGAGGTGTGACAGCGGCCTATTGTGTCTTTATTCAGTTATATCGATTTGTATTTACTTCTACTGTTGCCTTTTAAACGTAAAAGACTATTAAGTGGAACCGTTTTAAAAAATCATTCGTTGGTTTATTTTTTATTGGTCTTTCTTACTATTACACGTAAACGGGTTTTTTGCTGTTTTTCATACATATGCAAAATGGTTCAGGGGTTGAAATTCTTCATAAAAACGGGCACATGGCGAGTACAGAGAAAGAATCTTAAGCGGGCGAAACCGCAGTTATCTTATCCTAAGAAAATAAAAATTCAAGCGATATGTTGGTATTGGCGGTTATTTATGCCGCCAAGTATATTTATTAAACATGCATGGTAGAAGAATGTTCTCATAATAAATATTTTTATTGTATCCATTACATAATGAAGGTGTTCCATACGCTAAGATTCCTAACTTTTACGGCCACTCCAGTCTAACTAAAGTAGTGCCAACGTAAGAAGCCCGTTTTGACGTTTCCTTAACATCAACGTACAAGGTTCATTTATCTTTGCAGGTAATAATTTTTCATACGTTTGACAGCTGTCACAAAGGACCTATTACGATGGCCTTACTTTAACTAAAGTCTACGAATAAATAATAAGTCAGGAATAGTAACTGCGCTCAAAAAATTCCCCAACGAAAGTCGTGTATTTCAGAAGTCGTTCCACCGCGTCATTGGCTCAACTACTACTAGCTTTGCAGCACGCGCGCGAACCAAGCGCTTGGTGCATGTAATTTTTCATAATTATTTTTTTTATTGAAATAAACAGATTTAAATATTAAATATATATTATTATTTATTTGAACCCATTGATTCGTATTTTGAATATACGTCCTTTTGGTTTCACGTAGGCCCACTTTTTGTTTGGAATTTGTTCTGAATTAGCGTTCCTGACTATTATTTATTTGTAGACTAAATTGGTTGTTTGGAGCGACAGAGACACGTATCGCCCCGTGCTGCTCTCACGCATATCTCTGTCTTGCTGTCATTCTAATCAAGCTTCATTGGGTGGGCGGATGGCCCCTCTATTAAATTAAATTAAAAATCATTTATTTCAGACCAGTGACGCATAATTTAACAATAAAATACAAATACACCAACAAACAAAACGTCGACGTGACAAATGTCATAATTAAAATACAAAATTTAATTTAAATTAAATTGAAAATTACAATAAAATGGGTACTAAAAAATGGAGTTAGAATTCTAATAACATTTTTAAAAAAATAAGGAAACTTACCTTTGTAATACCATAGTAATTTCACAAATATAAGTGACATGACCATTAACAAGTATTTGTGTTCCCAAAATTCTGAGAGGTTAAACAATCGGAATTCCTCCTCTGCCATATTTGTATCATCAATAGGCGTGCTCTTCTTGAAGACAGATTGACGGTGACCGACCAGCTCACCCAAAAACTTAGGGGGCAACCATTAATTACATGAGATGATTATGGCGATTTTTTCACCCCCTTCCCCTTGATAAGTTAAATTTATATGCAAAGAAACATGGTTTATGAAGTTGGTAAGTCTTAGGCGTGAAATACACAGAAGCGATGTGATTCGGATATGGGACGGATATGGTTCGGATGCGATGTGCGACCTAGAATCTCTATCCGTTAATTACACAGAAAGGATGCGGATAAATCCTTTCTGATTCATTGATGACGATTCCTTCCTTTCTGATTCACGCCTTAGACATAATTGAAGTATCACATAGTTCACTAATAAATTTGCATGCAAAAATTTCATTGTACTCTTGTGAGTACACACAGCACATCAACAGAAACACATTTAACTTTACGGCATGGCCATAGTTGCAAATGCGTCTACTGACGTGCGTGGCGCTTCGTGAGATGACATGAGATTTGGCTTGACCCCCTCCCACCTATCCGAATCTCACATGAGATTTATGAAAGTGTGTATGTCTAATGTAAATACGTTAATGTTTAATTGCGTTGGATTTACCTAAGAAACCTTCATATAATTTCATATGATACTTAATTTGATTTTTTCGCAATTTAAGAGAGTTACCTGGAGAAAAAAACTACGTAATATTTTCCAAGACCCCTCCCCCAAGTAAGATTTGGTGATATTCGGCTCGACCCCCTTCCCCTCTACCTTAACGCCTCACGTAATTAATGAACGCCCCCTTATTCACTCGCGACTTGAATAAATTCGGGGTATATAAACTCAGGATTACAGACGCCGACGCTGACTTCCACTCAATTCACAAACAAATCATTTTAGGCCCTCTGTTCCCAGATAAAAACTTTATTTTTTTTATAACTTTTGATAAACTATTTTCCTATGTTCACTTGATTTTATAAAAATAAATTAAAAATTTGTTTTGGCGAGTAACGTTCTTGTCTTCGCGATTCGTACTCAATATACGCACTAGTAATATTTATTTTGGTCGTAGACTTTCGTAAATATTTGAATGCTATGAGTTTTAAATATGAAAGGAATTCAAACAAAGGTGTTTTCCTTTTCGAATAATTCAGAAATATTCGGCTTCTGTCGTCATATGAGAAATACAATAAATTTAATCTGCTATTAAAGACGTATGTATTTATGTTTCTTTCTTAGATAAAAAAAAACCGGCCAAGTGCGAGTCGGACTCGCGCACTGAGGGTTCCGTACTACGAGTACCACATAAACATAATTGTATAAGTTGAAATTTCAGTAAGTTAATGTGCTAGATTTTTTGAGTCCGACACGCGCTTGACCAAATTTTATTATTTGTTGTTATTTTATAGCTTATGCACTATAAACATACCAATTTTCAAGTTTGTAAGTATTCCCGTTTTTAAATAGAACTAAAACAAAAATCGCCTCAGCAACCATCCAACTTGACCCCTCTCTTATATGAATGTTCTTGAAACGGGAGCTCACCACAGTTGGTTACCATTAGTTGTAAGAAAAGTTGTAATATTTAATGATTTCAGACTTTTCCCATTATTTGTACTGTGTGACCTAGCTTCTTGCCAAATTTCATAATTTTAGGTCAACGGGAAGTACCCTGTAGGTTTTTCATTTTTGAATAAATGTATGGAGATGAGGACATAAAATGCCATATCTTTTGATTGCGTCGTTGTAAAAAATTTAAATTTTCAGATCTTGTGTGGTTCATGGATCCTAATATATGGTATTAATTTCAACCTGATACCTTTACCCGTTCGTGAGATAAAGGGTCTTGACAGACAGACAGACAGACAGACAGACAGACGGACAACAAAGTGATCCTATAAGGGTTCCGTTTTTTTCTTTTGAGGTACGGAACCCTAAAAACATTATCAACTATCCAAATCCAAACCAATATTATAAATGCGAAACGTTTTCACGGCTGAACCGATTTTAATGATATTTGGTGTGTAGATAGATTGAACCATGGGGAAAGCCATAGGCTACTTTTTTCTGAATTCCAACCGTACGAAGTCGCGGGCATCAGCTAGAAATTATAAAAACCCGCCGTCCACTAGCACCCCCATCAGTTAAAGAATATTATTAAACTTATCGGAAATCCGAAAAGACAGATTACAGAAAAGGTGCCCTTGTACAAAAACTGCTACAAACAGATACAAAAACTGCTAAAAGTGGCCGTTTTTCGCACTTTTTGTATCTGTAACTACAGTGAACTATATTTTTACAGAATTCATGTTCTAAATAAACTAGAGTATCTTGACTTGAATCTGTCTTTCAAGATATTCCATGTGTAATACCTATACTCGTACAACCAGAGTATACACATGCGGATGGCAAAAACGTCGTTTCCTTAAAACTTGTCCTCTAAATTGGCTAGCATACCGCTGGCACGTTTGCTTAAAAAAAGTTAGAAGAGAAAATTCGTAAAACTACGCGTGAGAACAGGTCGGATCGATGCGTGTCTGTCGCTCCAATGTTTAGCGCATCTCTCCGTCCTGCTCTCACACTGCTATAATTCTAATCAATCAAGCTTTTGACTGTAATTATACGTGGAGACAAAGATAAGTAATGAATAATAGCGTGTACACACCTGGGCGCATCTGTTTGATGGTGAACTCGTTGATGAGGTGGTGGTTGTGCTCGTTGAGGCTGCAGTGCAATGACACGCAGTCGCTCTGGAATAGCAGGTCCTGCGAACACACCAGTACACTTGTTAGTCGCTTCAAAACCTGCATACACCTATACCTTGTACTAATTAAATATACAGGGTGTAAGGGATTCATTCATTCATTCATTTCTTGTTGGGGACGCCGCGATGCACGCAGACGGGTGATCGGATCGCGTTGGTGGAGCCATTTCAGTTTTAGTCCAGTGTCCCCCCTTCTGCTGGGTGAACCTCCGGACATAAAGGTACCTACTCAGCACGCTTTCCATACCATTCAGACACTTTTACTGTTCCTCGGTGGTGTAGATTCCCCACTCCACATGGCACGCTGCCCGGGGCACTGGTTTTACTGGTGCTCCTGCAGTATCACCCCGTGGAATCTTCCCGTAGCTTTATAAAATCTTACCATATCTGGGGTGTAAGGGATGGTGTCTCGATAACTAAACGGGCGTAGCTCAGTCAACGAAACTAAACAACTTTCCCAAAGAAACATTTTTCAGAAATGAAAAAAAAGGTCGAAACTTTTCCATACAAACTGTTTGATAAGAGTGAGCTAATAAATCAATTTTTCTTTCTTAGTATTGCTACAGCAGCCTACACTCAATAATAAACTTCCTAGTCACCCATACTTTTTACTAGTGATTCAGACCTCCCCTCTAGTGACCCAGACCTCCACTCTAGTGGCTCTGACCTCCCCTCTAGTGACCCAAACCTCCGCTTCCCCCTCTAGTGACCCAGACCGCTCCAAAAGTTGTCCAAACCACCTCTACCACTAGTACTGCATACCTGCAGAGTGTAGACCCTCGTGAGGCCGAGCGACTTCTCGATGCCGTCGGGGAGGTAGGGGTCGTAGAATATGACGTTGAAGCCGAACGCCTTCGCCCGCAGCGCCACCGCCGACCCGATGCGCCCGAGCCCCACGATGCCCAGCGTGTCGCCGCGGATGCGCGCGCACCCCGCCGCCGCCTCGCGGACCTGCTCCGGACCTGTTGTAAAACAACCAATTGCTTTTACTATTATAATAAGTACCTGGACAACCGAGCGTCGCTCTGTGATAGCCACATCATCAGGTGAGCAAGCTATGCTACCCGCCAACAGATGACGCTGTATGGTAAATTTCATCGAAATCGTTAGAGCCATTTTATATATATATAAAATGGCTCTAACGATAAAATGCTCATTTAATAGTTAGTATAGGATAATATAATAATAGTCCAAATAATCTGTTGCATGCGGCACAGTTTCACTATGACACCACACACCGCAATTTCATTTGACGTTGGAACAAAGATTTTTGCGCGAGATTCTATTTCAACAAATTGATTTTACTATTGGAAGTGTTTTGAAGAAATATTTAGGCTGTTCCCTAAATAGTTCTTCTAGAAGGGAAGACACAAAAAGAATGGTAAGACGAAATTAGAGAATTGGCTGGAACAACATGGAGAAGGACAACAAGGACAAAAAATTATGGCGAATTCTAGAGAAGGTCTTTGACAAAAGGCACACTGACAAAATTAACAACAAGACTGTCAAAGAAAAATTAACTACTTTTACTATTACATAAAAATTTGATAAGATAGAAGAAAAGGTTTATGTTAAAAAAAAATTGCGTATCATGGGATGGTAGAATACTGTCAGCAACTAGAAATTCTTGTATGTGTTTCAAATGAGAATAAGATCGAGCCTAGACTTGCGGCTGCAATTATAATGTAGTAATTTAGCTACACAATAAGCACTGGAAACCACTGTGAAGTTAACCTAAAACCAGCCCTATTCTCATATGAAATACATAATTTCAACTGCATAGGTATAACCCCACCGGCAAAGTATACCTCTGTATACGCTGCGCAAACTAACTAGCACTGATGGTTATTTTCTGAGCATTGGTGACAGGCGGAGAGCCAATGAACGATTCGGCGACTTATTTTTTAAGTTTTGCGCAGAAAAGGGTCACTGTCCATATACGCCGCACGATAGCGATATTAGGTCACTGTTTTATCGCTTGTATGTCCATTACGTGAACGATATTTGTAGCTTGCATGCATTCGACAAATGTCGCCGCTGTGGACAACGACCCTAACAGTCAGAGCCAGAGCTAGTTTGCGCAACGTCTCTCTACTGACCTGTGAACTTCTTCCCCTCGCGCACCATGTTGGCGAGCCAGTAGGTCCGCCGGTAGAGGTTGAGTATGAGGCACAAGGTTGTGTCCGCTACTTCCTCCACGCCGTAGCCCGGCACGTTACATACTGCTATGCCTGGAACGATACACACTCAACATTCAAAAATTTATAGTCTTAATACGTGGGGCTGAGTTCTTAAAGTCAGACAGAAGCGGTGCACGGCTTGACCCGCTTCACTTTCATACATTTTGTATGCTCTCAGCGTGCCTACCAGGGTGCCAGCGGGCGCACTGCATACAAAATGTGTAACCGACCGGCGCGCCGCACCTCTTCTGTCTGGCCTTCGCCTTAAGGCGCTTCTTCTGTCATCCCGATTCTCTCCACGTGCGGACCTGGTGCGCATGCATACCGTCCGCACTTGATCATTTCATATGCCATCCACATGTGTGACTCAGATGGCATGCAAGACAGGAGGAAGAAGCTAAAGCTAAATTTGTATGAAATGATTAAATGCGAACGGCACGCATGCGAACCGTATTCGACGCAAATCCGGATAACATGAGACCCTTACATTTCGCCCGCACTGTCGCGTTTACATTTGCGATGACCTTGTAGAAATATCCAAATACAGAAAGTATTGAAATAAAAACCTAAGCTAAGTCTGCGACGCACGCGCTCTGCGAACGCACGTTGTTTAACCCGTGTTATCGTTTCAATTGTGTACTGTGGGTGCTAGATTATATCGTATCAAATCCCGAGAGCATAACTGTGGTACAATGGTCCAGTGCAAGAAGTGCAAATTATTCTTGTCTGTGACGAAAGAAGACACCATAAAGTGTAGAGGGTGTGAAAGTTGTTTTCATAAAAAATGTGCAAGCGAAGATTTTTTGCAACGCCAATGTTGTGAGAGGTGCGAAAAGAAAGAAAGCAACAATAGCGGCGCTAAACCAAAAAAGCTTGAGATAAATCTTTTGACAGCTACGCCGGAAAGTCTTCTTAGAGAAATGAACAACAAACTAGAAGTAATATACAAAATGGAAGAAAGCTTGGAAGATCTGAAGAATACTGTGGATTTCTACGCCGAAAAGTATCAAGAAATGATAGAATTTAAAGAGAAAACCGAAAAGAGAATGAAAACCATTGAACAAGAAAACGCATACCTTCAAAAGTGCAATAAAGCGCTCGAAGAAAGAATACAAGAAATAGAGTCAAAAGAAAAGGAAATGAATATAGAAATTGTGGGAATAGAGATCCAAGAACGTGAAAATACTTTAGAAATGGTTGAGAAAATAGCGACAAAATTAAAGTTAAACCAGAAAGACATTATGCTAGCTGAGAGGGTAGGAAAAGAAAAAACAAATAATACGACGAAAACAAGACCGGTAATCGTCACTCTAAAGTCAAAAGTATCACGTGATCAATGGTTAAACGCTCGCAAAACCAAAATAACTAACAACGATATTTACGGCAATAACAGCACAAATAAAATATACATTAATGAGGATCTGCCCAGATACAAGCGTCAGTTATTATGGTACGCGAAATCTGAACTTAAAGACTCCTACAAGTATATTTGGGTTCAGACCTCGAATATACTTGCTAGGAAGGAAAATGAGCCAAAGATCTACAGGATAAAAAGTATGAATGATGTAGACAGTTTAAAACGAAAATAAAGCTCTTAGCGCTGTGTGTTCACACGGAGTGATTTTGTAATATAACATTCACAGATCCAAGTGATAACATACATAAAGATATAGAATACCATAGATATAACGACATTAAAGAATGGAGTATGAGGTGGGAAAAGGACTTAGATAAAATACATATTATACATCTTAACATAAGATCTTTGCGAAAAAATTTTAATGAGTTGTCAGTACTACTGAACCAAAGTTACAGCGTGATAGATATAGTTATTTTAACAGAAATCAATATAAAGCATGAGGAACTACCTTTGTATACGTTAGAAGGATACGACAGCTTCGCGAGTACAAGAGAAGTACGAAGAGGTGGGGGAGTACTTATTTATTTTAAGAAAATATTGAACTTAGAGTTTGATATTGTAAAAACAACATCATTTGAAAACATATATGGGAAAATAATCCTTCAGAATAAAATCATACATATTCTAGCAATTTACCGACCTCCTAGCAGTAACAAGAAACTTTTTATAGAACAACTAGGAATAACTATACGAAATATCCCACATCGTGACGACTTCGTTATTATTGGAGATATCAATATTGACCTATACGGTGACAAAAGCAATGCAGTCTCGTCGAGCTATGAAAACACCTTGTGTGAAACGGGCCTTTGCGCTGCCATTCCAAGTTCGGAGATCACGCGACACGCGATAGTCGACGGACGGCTAGATGAGTCATTAATCGATCACGTATGGGTGCGAGCGAGACCGCTACGAAATGGTGAGGACAATGCAACTGCGTCGGCGTTTGTGTTTGAGTGCGATATATCAGATCACCACGTCGTTGGAGTTACGATGGACTTAGCTACAAGCAGTGCAGGTGAAGTAAATCGCAATCAATGTGTTAAAAAAACAATATTAGATGAAAATCTAGTAAAAGACAATCTTAACTCTTATGACTGGTCACAGTTATTACGAATTATGTGCCCTATATTGTTATATCAACAAATGTTCGATGTATTTAAAAGTATTTATGAAAATTGTAGAATAGAAATTACAATTAGACAAAGACGTATAACTCAGCCATGGGTAACAAGAAGTCTGTATCATATGCTTTTGCAGAGAGATAACTTGTTTCGTGTGTGGAAAGCTTCTCCTAATAGTATGTGTAAAAGACTGGAATATACTAGGTTCCGAAACAAGGTGAATAAGTTGATAAATGAGGCCAAAAATAATTATAGGAAAGAAGAAATAAAAAAATGTAACGGAGACTATAGAAAAATATGGATTCATATAAATAGCTGGATAGGGCGTGCGAAACCAAGTTTAGATAATGTAGTAAAAAAATATTTAGGTAAAACTGATACTATGTATAACATATGCTGTGAGTTTGCTAGAACATTTACGAAGGAAATATTGTCCATAAAACATGTTTGTAGTATAAAATTACTGGATAGAAATTCATACGTAAATAAAAGCAATGTATCGTTCCGATTTGTAAAGGTGAGACCACAAGAGGTAAGAAAAATTATAAAAAGATTAAGCAAAGAAAAATCGCCAGGTTTAGACAACATAAGAGTAAGAGATTTAAAATTAATTGTAGACAAGATTAGTCCTGTTTTAGCGCACTTCATTAATTTGAGTTTATCGACCGGTGTTTACCCAGATTATTTAAAAAAAGCTGTAATACGACCAATATATAAAAATGGCAGTCATTATGATTACACAAACTATAGGCCGATTGCCATATTGTCAGTCATTAATAAAGTTATAGAAAAAGTTGTAGTAAATCAAGTTAGTGGTTTTTTAGAGAGACATAGTGTCCTAACAAATAGTCAGTACGGGTTCAGACGTGGGCGCAGCACGAACACCGCTTTAACTCACTTTTCGGGGTTTGTTAATAATAGTTTGAATAGTGGAAAGCAGATAATAGCTCTTTTCATAGATTATAAGAAGGCTTTCGATACTTTAGGACACGATGTGCTTCTACAAGCCATGGACGAATGCGGAATAGGTGGACCGACTAATGCGTGGTTTAAAAACTATTTAACTAATAGAACCATACGTACAGTTATAGATGGGACGGAGGGGGCAGAGGCGAGCGTGACGCTTGGTGTCCCGACCGGATCAGTTTTTGGCCCAATCGGGTACATAATGCTCGTAAATAGCGTAATTAATGTTGTGCAAAACTGTGAGGTGCTTATGTATGCCGACGACATGTGCCTACTTTACGCGTCTAAAGATATTGAAGAGGCTCGTTCCTGTATTCAGTCGGACTTTGATAGGATCGTAAAGTGGGCACATGACAATGGCATTATTCTAAACATGAAAAAAACGCAGTGCTTACATATGTTCTCCCCCTATAACAGACTAGCTAAAATAGTAGATTACGCTAAGATTGGTATAGTCGGTCATACCTACGATTGTTTACACCTGGAAAAAAGTGGTTGTGGATGCAAAAAATTGGATTATGTTGTGAAATGTAAATATTTGGGACTATGGGTGGACAATAACTTTAATTTCAAATTACATATAGAGGAACTTTGTAACAAGCTGAGGACTGTATTGGGTAAGTTTTATTATTTAAGATCAACGGTCGATAAACACACTTTAAAGATAGTTTATTATGCGCTGGCGGATTCGCTTATTAACTACGGTCTAAGTGTCTATGGTCGAACTTTCTGTACTTACATTAAGAATGTTAAAAATCTACAAACTAGGTTAATAAAATACTTGGTTGATAAGAGAACTAAAACAAGTTGTACTGACTATAGTGAACTATTTCCTATTTGTAGAGTTTTGCCAATAAACTTGAAAGTAAAATTTTTATTAGCAATTGATCATTATTATAAAGATGAACATAAAGAGCAAGTAGTAAACAGATATAACACCAGACGAGTAAGAGAGAAACAGTTGTTACATACTAAGGAAATCAATTATTACGGAAGAAGACTTGATAGACACTTAGTACCTAAAGTTTTTAATGAAATTTCGTGGTTAAGAGAGGAGCCCAAACTTAGTACAAAAGTATTGAAAATAAAATTAAAAAACACCTTACTAAACCTATAAAACTTGTGAGTACTTAGTATCATTCTTTATAAGGTATCTTATTCTTTTTGACTACGGCTAGGAGCACTTCAAGCTTGACACATAGGACTTTGTTCTGTGCTTATTTATAAAGCAGCAGGACATAAATTTGCACTGTGAGTGGCTTGACCTACTCCTGGCTGTACTTGCCTGCTTGATGTACCTATTTAAGTAAGTATATATAGCTAGTACCAGGTGCATGATTTTGTTAGTATTGCGCCTTCTTCGCCAACAAACTGTCACAGTTTGGCGATCATTTAGTTTGTAAGAAATGCATGTACCTTTCGTAATTAATAAATTAAAAAAAAAAAAAAAAAAAACTTACTGGGTTATACAGGGTATTAGGAAAAGTACCGATTTCCTTTTAACCACATGTTGTATAAGTAGAATGAAGTACATTAAACATATTGGTAATAAAAAATACCATAAAAATAAAATACTTCCTATGAAAAAAAAGTTCAAGTTGCCAACCCTATTCTAAGAAGCACAACGCGCACCCGGAGCACCAATTGTAAACAAGTGAAATAGACACCTACATGCGCGCCGCGAGAATGTTGCGTCTCGTGCCTTGAAACCACAGGATTCTCCTTTTAATCCTAGAATCCTTTACTTCGTCGAGTTTCGATTCAAGGCACTCACGCCAAATAACAATTTTGCTAGGCCTTGCATAACAAACCACCATCATCATCATAACATCCCATTAAACGTCCACTGCAAGACGGAGCTCCCTCCAGAATACCAGCAAAAATAGTCTAGGCAACGAAGCGGATCGTTGTATGAAGACCCCCGCATTAATTCCTCAGTCGATGAAACTTTGCTGGGGTATTACACTATATGAGACAAACATTCTATAAAAAAATCCAAAAAAAAATCGGTACTTTTAATTTTTACATACAAAAATTACAAAAAATGTAAGAAAAAATTCAAAGTACCGATTTTTTTATATTTTTTATAGAAGGTTTGTCTCATATAGTACAATACCCCAGCAAAGTTTCATCGACTGAGGAATTAATGCGGGGGTCAACTGCTTCGTTGCCTACACTAAAACGCGTAGTTTAAGGGCTCCCGCACACGACCGAGAATCGGTGACCGATTTTTTGTCGACATCCCGCTCTGACGTGTTATCACCTGCATCTTCCCTCCTTGTTCTGGCCGATAATCGCCCACCGATTCTCGGTCGTGTGCGGGAGCCCTAAGTAAGACGGCAAGTGCCAGTCACTACGCTTATTATAGCGTTGCGGTTGGCACCATTGACCGCGGTTATTGGTAATTGCACTATGATGATGATGATGGTACAGTCAACATCAAGCTTGACATATTGGACTTTGTACCGTTCTTATTTGAATAGACGTACGGGCTAGAGTAGCACTGAGAGTGTCAAGCTTGACCTGTCGTTGACTGTACGATACACAGAAGGATGCTGCTGCCCATGGGCTGTTTTTTTAATCCCTCAGTTGCCTCTTACGACACCCACGGGTAGAGATGGGTTGGTACTATTCTTTGCCGGCACCACACGGTCGTACACGTAACAAATAACTACTTTTAGGCCTATATTTCACTGGGACATCATGGCGGCGCAACCAGTCGCGCCACCGTGGTGTCCGTAACTAGACACCAGAGTCGCAACACCCTGCGTCCACAGTATTTTAAAGCCCAAGTCACACTGAGGCGGTAGCGGAAGCGTTCCGGGGCCGGTATTTTTTGTAAAGTATGAGTTCTTATGCACCCTGTCACATTGAAAGCGGTCGCGGCGCGGCGCGGGGGCGGCCGGGCCGCTAGTACAACCCCGCGGACCGGGCGCGGCGCGGGGCCGAACTTTCGGCGGGAGCGGGCGCTGTATTCCATTGCGTTCAATGCAACCCGTCACACAGAGCGGCAGCGGCGCGGCACAGCGCGGTGCGGTGCGGTCAGGGCGCGGACTTTGACGTTGTATTTTTTTTTACAAGAATTTTGCGGATTTGCGCAGACTTTTTTTAGGTTGTCAGTTTGGTTTATTGTTTAGAGCAAAGGATTTACGTCTTTTGAATAATCACAGATAAATAGTGTCACACCGACCGCTACCGCGCCGCTGTCCCGCCGCGGTTTCCGCGCGGTACCTCTGTGTGACCGGTCCCGGAACGCTTTCGCTTCCCGCAGGTCCGGCCCCGGACCGCTTTACCGCTTGTACCGCCCTGTGAGACTTGGGCTTAAGGGCTATATTTCACTGGGAGTGGTAGCGCGACCAGCATCCGAGCTGGTCGCGCTGTCAAATTGGTTGTGCAACCAAACGGACACCAGGTGAGTAACTCTCTATAGAGCTATATACATTTTGTTGGTAGCGGCGACTGGTTGCGCTGCCATGGTGTCCCAGTGAAATATAGGCCTTAAATAAAATTAATAACTGTTTTATATAAAAAATGACACATACCTAACTCTCCGGCCGCTTTGACATCAATATTGTCTACGCCGGAGCCAATGCGCACTATAATTCGGAGCGCTTTGAATTTCTCCAAGTCTTCTTTTGTTAGGATAATGGTGTGCCACATTAGCGCTCCTACTGCTTCATTCAGCACCTGGAAATAGGGAGATCAAATGATCGGTTAAATTTAATAGAGTAAAATCATGAGATAAGCCCTGTTTTTACCATACTCTGTTAACTAGCTGAGAGTCCCACTATGCATTCATGGCAATTTAATCGACTGTTAAGTTAACCACTGTTTTAGAGATCCAATCATTGGTCCAATAGGTAAGAGACGATTAGTTGTGTCTGCCAATTTCATTACTGTCAAGATGGACAAATAAACACGTTATGAACTACACAAATCACATTGACATGACATTTTAAACCCTGACCAAGAAAAATGTATAAAATTTTCCAACCTTCAACCTTCCAGCCTTGAACTTTTTCTTTGTCAATTTTTTGCATCAAAATCATTATAAACTTTTTTGAATTTTAGAAGGTGAATGAATGTTTTGTCTATCATTCAGTTGGTGTTTTTTTTTAATGATGGTCTGTTAGATTTTCCTCTTGAATTGAAACGCATAATATCCTAACAAGAATGTTAAATTGACTAGCGTCTGATGTAAGAACTTTTGGTGATATCAGGGCTATAGCAAACTAATAACAAAAATACCGATCGAGTATGGTGGAAGCTAGGGAAGTATGTCAAGATCGTAGCAGGTGGCAGGTGTGGTGTCTGCCTTTCTCGACGGGAAAGAGGCGTGATGTTCAAGTCGAATATGCATAATTAGGAACCTCAATACTTGCCTCATATGTAGAGACATGGTCAGCATAACATCCCATGAAAAGCGCCCACTACAGGATTCTGGAGGGATCCAGAATTCTAGCTTTTGCTGGAAAAATGTAGAGGGGAAGTATACCATAGACACCTCGCTTGTTAGCGTTACGGCTGACACCATGGATCGCGGTTGTAGGTGACCGCAGTAAGTAAGATGTAAGATACAAAGGAGGATGCTGCTGCCCGCCCTTCAGTTTATAACCCTTAGTCGCCTCTTACGACACGGGTATGTATGGGTTGGTACTATTCTTTGCCGGCACCACACGGCATCACGGGGGATATGGTCATTAGGTTCAAATAAACAATCACAAATATCACGTTTTAGTCATTTCCTCCAGATAGTTTGATAAAGAGAACGTTTTGGCGTAAAAAAAGGCGTAGTAACTATAAATGAGACAGGAATGCTGAGATGGTGGTCAAATAGAGAATATATGAATGAAGATTGACGAAAGAACAGGCGAAGGGGAACAGCGCACGTTCCAAGGTCAAATTTAGGACTTTTAAGTAAAGGCCGGGTAAAAAGCATCAAGAAACGTTAACATCGAGCGTGAACAAAAGGATGAGTGCGAGGGATGTATTTCAAGATCGTAGCAGGTGGAAGGCTGTGGTCTCTGCCTACCCCGACGGAAAAAGGCGTGGTGCTTATGTCAAGTATGCACTCTTGGCTCATAAAAGAAATACGGTCAATAAGTTCTTATGAAGTAAGTGCGATACGCTATGACAACCGAAATTTATAGTCATAGCGTATCGCTGAATAAAAAAAGAAAACAATAACTGTCAACATCTTTAGATCTAGACTTGAGACCTTTTATTATCCACATTCGAAATAATTATCAGACAGTCGAAATAATGATTAGAATGACAGTAGGACAGAGAGACGCATCTCAAGCATAGCTCATACTATTTCTCTTAAGTATCACACTATTTCTAATCCTGTCACTCAATTTCCACCAATCATACTCCTCAACGCTCTCATTTCTAACAGCATTCATTCTACTTTCAAGTAATTACAAATATCATTATATCAATTGTAATTAATTGAAAGTAGATTCTGTAGAAATGCATTGAGGAGTATAATTGGTGTGAAATTGAGTGACAGTATCAGAAATAGTGTGATAAGAGAACGTTGTGAAAGGTATGCTGAGATAGTTTAGTCATGTGGAGAGGATGAATGAACGAAGATTGATGAAAGAGGTCCACGAAGCGAGAGTAAATGAAAACTTTGGAAGGGGAAGGCCTCGGCGAACGATCCAAGACCAAATTCAGAACGTTCTAAATAAATGCCAGGTTAAAAGTACCCTAAACCGATGAGCGTGTATGAAAGGGCTGATGAAAAAAGAGGAAGTGAGGGAAGTATGTCAAGATCGTAGCAGGTGGACGGCTGTGGTCACAGGGAAAGAGGCGTGATTTTATGTATGTACTAGCTGGTGCCCGCCACTTCGTCTTCGCAGGTTTATAAATTGTAGCCTATGTGTTATTCTGATCATCATCATCATAACATCCCATGAAAACGTCCACTACAGGACAGGGAGCTCCCTCCAGATTTCTAGCTTTGCTGGAAAAATGTGGAGGGGAGTTATTCTGATGTATAAGCTCTAGTACCTGGGCGACCGAGCTTCACTCTATAATGGCCGCCTCAACCTGAAAATATCATCGGGTGAGCAAGCTATGCTACCGGCCAGCAGATGACGCTGTAGGTTTTTGTCTAAAACGCAAATGCTTAAAAACACGGGGGAAACGAATTTTCCCAGACATGAGACTTAGCTAGATCAATTTTTCGCACCCGAAAAGTAAATTTCATGGAAAGCGTTAGAGCCGTTTTCGAGAAACCGATTACAAATATATGTATATATACAAATATTGCTCGTTTAATAGTATAGGATTATTGTAAAGTTTCATTAAAATCCATCCAGTAGTTTTTACGTGAAAGAGTAACAAACTACATCTATCCATACATACATGTTTACAAACTTTCGCGTTTATAATATTAGTAGGATTATATAGGATATAGGATAGGATGTAATTACTTCTTCCTTGCGGATCGTCGAATCGTAAATAATGTCACAGATATTACCTTCTCATGTATTTCGGATGTGGACTGTGCGTCGCAAAACGCGACTGTGGCAACATCCTTCAGTATCGGCATCTCGACCGTGCAGTCTCTGCCGTCTAGTAACGCCACCAGGGGTCTGGAAAATGCAACACAGTAATCATGAATACATGTTCGATTAATATTTGTCAGGATATCATGTACGAAGGAAGCGTTGGCAGGCACCCCACAAGGTGTACTGACGATCTGATCAAGGTCGCGGGAAGCCGCTGGCTGCGAGCAGCGCAAGACCGGTCGTCATGGAGATCTTAAGGGGAGGCCTATTTCCAGCACTGATATGATGAGGATATCCATCAGCCGTATTAACTTAATACTTAGTGAAAATTTCAACCTCGTTCAAGACGGGACGGACGTAAGCGAAGGCCAGAGAAGCGGTGCGCCGTGTCTATTTCATAAATTTTGTATGCAAGTACCTAAGGCGCTGGTGTAATCTAAGCGGTGCGATGCGGATGCGCGCAACCAGCACGCAACCGGCACGCCGCCTGACACTTCTGTTTCATACAAAATGTATAGAAGCGACGCGGCGTCGTCCACCCTCGCCGCACTGCCTGGATTAGAACGACGCCGCGTCGCTTCTATACATTTTGTATGAAACAGAAGTGACAGGCGGCGTGCCGGTTGCGCGCATCCGCATCGCACCGCTTAGATTAGACCAGCGCCTTAGGAGCGGCGCACCTCTCGGCACGCCGTGCAGCGTGCCAACGGACCCACCCATTTGCATACAAAATGTATGAAGACGAGCAGAGAAACCGACCGGCGGGCGCGCCATACGGTGCACCCCATCTGTCTGGCCTTCGCCTTTCAGCAGATTGAACTCATGACGCGACGTGACACAAAGCAAAACGAGTCTTACGACACCACAAACAGATTGTATCCATTAGAAGGTTAAAGATGTGCTCGCCCGCGGTCCAGCACTTTGACAATTTCGGTCAAACGTTTCCTCGATCGATATGGAATTACGTGCATGAAAAAACATCTGCAACTCTCTTCTTCTTATACAGGCTGCTAATTTGTTTGCGTGCCATAGCTCAGGGGCGGGATCAGTATCAGTAACTGAATAACTTTTCCCAAGGAACATAGGTCAAAATACGAAAAACCAAGTTGACCTTCCATACAAAATGCGCTTTCAGGTGATGCAGAATCTATGGGAGGTCAAAAATTTATTATCGTATTTCGACCTGTTTCTTGGGAAAAGTTGCTCAGTAACTGATGCTGATCCCGCCCCTGAGCTATAGCACGCAATCAAATTAACATGCTGTATAAAAACCGGCTAAGTGCGAGTCAGACTCGCGCACTGAGGGTTCCATACCACCACATAATAATATTTGCATTTCTTGAAATTTCAGTGCTAGATTTTTGGAGTCCGACTCGCACTTGACCAGTTTTTATTATTTGTTATTTGATAATTTATGTACTATAAATATACAAATTTTCACGCTTTTAAATGTTCCCGTTTTTACGATAGGGCTTAAACAAAAAAATCGAGCAGAAATCGCCTGAAAAACACGTTTGTAGTAGGGAAGCCTCCCTTAATTTTTTTATTATTATATTTTGTATTTTTTGTTACAACGGCAATAGAAATACATAATCTGTGAAAATTTCAACTATTTACCTATTAATGTTCATGCGATACAGCCCAAACAAAATTTTCTAAAAACAGCTGAACTTGGTGGCATCTGATTCCTTCGTTTTTCAATATTTTTTAAAGAAAAAATACAGTATTTGTCTACTCAATGAGGTCTAAACAACGATAACCCACTCGATAAGGTGATTGCGACTTTTACGATCGCCTCACTGTCGTCATTCGAATTATGTATCGGGTCACTTCCAGGCGTCACTTCCGGGAACGTAATTCAAAAACAAGTAAAAAATATGTAAACCGCGTGCGTATATGTGACATTGTTTCCCAACGCTCTGACCGCACGCCCGAGCCAAGGTTGTTGATAAGAGAAAAACGCGCCAACACTGTTGCTACGCGCTCAACTTGTACGCTACGCTACACGTGGAATCATAACTCGTGCACGTACATTGTTTTCCTCAATCATTACGCTCGTTTTAACAGTCATTTTAATTTCTAAAATATTGATACATGGCATTTGTATAGACAGTCTCGCAATCAAACGGACTGCTCCGAAAATTTGGAGGGGGCCATGTCTGTCTAGATGGACTATAAACTGTGTTTTGCCAGATCACTCAGGACTTACGTCTAATTCGAACAATATTTACTTGCAATCCCTTCTTACCACAATAACGCTCATTTATACTTTTACTCAATACTTGCTCTATAGTGAAGACCAGCAAGTCCGCGATAGTTATAATTAGATTCCTAGAAAACACTTAAATAAGCGGAAAAGGGGTTTTTGTATGGAAAATTATTTGTCAAAGAACAGTTCTTTTTAGGGTTCCGAACCAAAATGGTAAAACGGAACTCTTATAGTGCGACATAGTCTGTCTTTCTGTCAAACCTGTATATCTCAGCAACCACTCATGCTACGACTTGAAATTTGGAATAGTTTTAGAATATGATTGCTTTACTTTAATGCAAATGAAATATTACATTGCTAATCGAGAAGAGAAAGGGACCGATTCCCAAGTATTGCGGTCCTAAAATTTACTTCATTGCTTCTAAAAATACTATAGGTATATCGGAACCCTCGGCGCGCGAGTCCAACTCGCACTTGGCTGGTTTTTTTATCGGTTCTGAAGATATGCAGGTATTGAATTTCCGGCTGTCATGCATGGGCAGGCAGGTGGTGAAAATATTTAGAGGGAGGTCTACGTCCAGTAGTGGACGTCTTCTCGGCTGATATAAGCCCGAGTCACACTGAGGCGGTAGCGAAAGCGTTTAAATTTTTTTGGTTGTTATGTTGGACCCCTTTGTTACTAAAACTTCATAATAATGTATTTCAGATTTTAATAAAGTCAAAAATTGGGCTAATTTTGTCATTAATGTTTTTATTTATAGTTGAGTGCCATGATCCAACCATGTTTGTGGTTCTATGCTTTTAATTAACATTTTGTTGCTGATGTTACTTCATGTTAAGAAATTCCTTCGGGCGAAACCCCCCATTCAAAATTTTGGTTTTATTAAAAGGTTGCCTGGAAGAGATTGCTACTTTAGCAATAAGGCCGCCTTTTGTACTACTCTGTTCTTTTTCTGTATATTTCTGTAACTATTTCTTGTATTTCTTGGTGTGCAATAAAGTATATTTGTATTGTATTTGTAATGTAGTGTTTCGCCCGAACGGGCGAACGCGGCTCGGGCGAAACAGTGAATACCTCGGTTTTTTTAGTTCCAAAATCCTCACTTCAACTAGCAATGTATGCCGAATTAGTTTCTGAATTAAGGAAGGTCTGATCGCGGCTTTAACAAGTTTATAATATCAAACTTATTGCTACGCTTACTTTACAAAATAAATAAAGTTTACTTCTAACAACCAGAAATCCGTAAGTATAATAATACCTGAAGCAACGAGAATGAAAAATCATACAGCCAATTCTTTAGATAGGCCCGACTTAGAGTCCATTCTTTCCAAGCTAATCCTATTATGTTTCCATCAAACTTGCCCGAAGGGGTTCCGGACCCCCTCACCCCTTTCACACACCCTTTCCTCTTTGTTTGACGGCAAATCTGTTTTTGTTCGTTCAGTAGGGTTGGTATTATATGAAGCCAATTTTGAATAGATTCTTGTATTTTTTTTTTATTTTAATGTCAACAGGTGAGAAGGGTAACTAAAAGCGTGTTGGCTTTTGTCAGTTGACTTTAATCCGAACGTGCCAGCCAGTAGTGGGTATGGGAATGAAATTAATTTTTATTTCGTTTAAGAAGAAATGATTGCCAGCTACAACACAAGTCTTCCAAATGCTACGCGTACACACTTATGCGTTATACTAAACGCAACGCAAAATGAAAAACTCAAAATAAACACATTGCTAATTGTATCAACTGGCGAGTTTAAAGCTCAAGTCAGACAGAGGCGGTATGATAGCGAAAGCGGTCCGGGGCGGTTTGGCGGGAACAAAATACCGCGCCGCGACCGCTTTTCAATGTGACAGGGTGCATAAGAACTCATACTTTACAAAAAACCGGCCAAGTGCGAGTCGGACTCGCGCACCGAGGGTTCCGTACCACCACATAATCATAATTGTATTAGTTGAAATTTCAGTATGTTAATGTGCTAGATTTTTTGAGTCCAACACGCGCTTGACCAAATTTTATTATTTGTTGTTATTTTATAGCTTATGCACTATAAACATATCAATTTTCAAGTTTGTAAGTGTTCCCGTTTTTAAAATAGAACTAAAACAAAAATCGCCTACACGACCATCCAACTTGACCCCTCTCTTATATGAATGTTCTTGAAACGGGAGCTCACCACAATTGGTTACCATTAGTTGTGAGAAAAGTTGTAATATTTAATGATTTTAGACTTTTCCCATTATTTGTACTATGAGACCTAGCTTCTTGCCAAATTTCATAATTTTAGGTCAACGGGATGTACCCTGTAGGTTTTGCATTTTTGCATAAATGTATGGAGATGAGTACATAAAATGACATATCTTTTGATTGCGTCTTTGTAAAAAATTGAAATTTTCAGATCTTGTGTGGTTCATGGATCCTAATATGTGGTATTAATTTCAACCTGATACCTTTACCCGTTCGTGAGATAAAGGGTCTTGACAGACAGACAGACAGACGGACAACAAAGTGATCCTATAAGGATTACATTTTCTTCTTTTGAGGTACGGAACCCTAAAAATACCGGCCCCGGAACGCTTCCGCTACCGCCTCTGTGTGACGCGGGCTTAATGGATTTTATACATAGTTTCCATGTCCGGACAAACCTAGACAACGAGCGCGAATTTGAAATTATTTAATTTGCGTAGGCCTGCATATTCAGTACAACTAACCCGCAGGAGTATCGGATTCGCGGCGATTGCAAGGGGGCGGAGAGTGTCCCACCGTATGATAGTACTATTTATTCTGTGCCTGGACCGAAAGTGCTCAACTTTCGTCATCCAAAAGAACAGTCGCTACAAAGCTACGAGACCTTTCTTTTAAGCCGCTGTCTTCAGTCAAAAGTACTCGTAGCATTTTAGATACCATAAATAAAATATTTGTACAATTACCTCGGCCGTGTTTTTTTATATGAACATCTTCAGTTCAATAGTTAGTTTTCTACATAGGTATGCAAAAACACAATTACTGATAAATTTCCCGATGGAATATTTTTTTGAAAAATGTGTACTTTTCGTACTATAAATCAAATCGCTTAAAAACCATTATAAATATCGACACAAAATTATCTGTGTTAGAAATAGAAAGCCTTTTATTAAGTCGAGTGTACGATGAGAAATAAGCAAAAATGAGCGAAAAACGTAAAACAGCGCGAATCCGCTCTGTTCTAGCACGCGCATTCTGCCCTTTGTTAGAAAGGGAGGTAATTTTGACTATGTACAGCGCCTTAACTTCTCTGACGAGGGTGTTGACCCGAAATTCCTGACATTTTCTCCAGCTTCGTGCGGTAACCCTACCGTCGTCGTGAAAGTTGTCCAAACTGTGAAAACTCCGAGCACCGAACTCTGAATTACTTTCTCTTCGGGAACTTCTCCCGGCAATAATAATTCCGCTCGCTATGACCGAAGTTTAAATTATTAGTTTAATCGCGATTCTCACTGGCTGCTTTAATTACTCTAGGGACGGAGTGGGGTTTCTGATTACCTTATAAAGACCGTTTATTTGCAACAAATTTCATACATCATAAAATTGCGCTTTGACTTTGGGTTAGCCTATCATAAAGCACGGAGATTTTCATAAGGTGCAGGGCAGACAGAAGAGGTGCGCCACTCGGTTCACATCTTCTGTCTGTCTGGCTTGTTTATCGTAAATATGCCTTAGGCTTAAATATGTATTTTATGCTAGAATATAACAAGCAGCTATGTTACCTGTATGTCAGACTTAGTCATCAAGTAGAAAGGGGAGAGAGGAGGGTGTTTTGGTGCATGGTGTCCGAATATTGTTTTTTTTATATTGTCTATATGAGCTTACTCTTGACCTCAATCTAGTTTTGAGGACAGAGATGAGGTCGACGATGGGACTCGCTTGCCCAGAAGAAGCCTATTTACTCGCGACTTGAATAGAATCATCATCAATCATCGAAAAACCAAAAAAAATCCGGCGAATGGGCGCCGCCGGACAACTTTTTCGCTAAACGCTCGGATAGACCTCGCACAAAACCTCTTCAAATTTATACCACTCTTTTCTTTATCAGTGGTTGAGGTGGTAGCTATTGAAGAACGCACGAAGCACGAATGTGTTATGTGTGAACGTTGCAGGTGCAAACAGAACTGCAATGCGGGCAGACGAGGCGGCGACGCGCGGTCACATTTCAACTGACGTGGATGAATGTATAACGAAATGGGATGTACGATACGTAAACCCAACACGTCATTAGAAACACTGGACTTTATGGCTTGGTAATAGAGAAAAAATGTTTCCACTGACGTACGTTACCCGTACAGGAATTTTGTAAAGCCGTCATCTGTTGACTATTTAATGCTAAAGATTTTAATTCGCAATTTATATGACTCCCTTTTGAGTTTTCGGGGTTCGAAATCACTAATCACTAATAATTTTATGTTACCGCCTCTGTATTTTTATTCCTGTCAGTTTGATTTAACAATTCCTGAGTCGCACGGGAAACCAAAATATCTCACAAACGTTATTTACGAATTTTAAAATAAAGTACATAGTAGTACCTTCCTTGCAGTGGCGAAGCGTCCATATAACACGATTCCTACCGGCTTCCCTTTTTAAACCTAGGTATATCAAAGTAAAACGAAATTAATACAGTTTACTCCTATTGAATTAGATTGTTTTTAGTTTGCCTGCGATAATATTCACAGCAAAAAAAATAATCACCTGGTTCAGCCTACGAAAAATGCCTAAAAATGTTTTTATAGCACAGGAAAGCCGGGAATCGTCTGCTTATGATTATTTGCGTTTTGTCTCTGTCTTGGTTTTGCCAACTATGGGAAGAAATAAGCCGGCATCAAGCGGCTTGTGGCGATACAATTAAATGGTAATTTCGCGGGTGTGAACGAGATAAATGAATTTTGTGTGTGCGTCTTGCGTGCAATGATAATGACAAATATTGAAAAGTTCGGCAGGTCTTCGCAATTTTTCGTTTGGTTCGGTTATTGTTTGTTTTGCTTTCGTTGACGCGATCTTATAGTTTCTGTTTTTGGTGTTATAATAGGTCTTTACCTATGAAATTGCCGAAATTTTCTTACAGATTAATGAGATCATAATTCCTATAATACTAATTCAATTTTTTTCATTTGTTTTATATTTGAAAGTTGACTTCAAGGTTATTAATTTACGCATAAAATAAAGTTTTTATTTTTAGTTTGATATATAAAATTTAAGGTTCGAAAATTGTTCGTCTTAATTGTCGTCCGATTTCATCATTAGATTTGCTATATTTTTTTACAGATAATATTTTTAGAAAATCAAATTTAAGCTTCTGTTAGCTTAACGTCTTCCCAATAATGCTTAAAAAAATAAAAAAGATTGGATTTATAATTCCTAAGAAAAATGCAAAAATGTTAGTACTGAAAATTGAGTTTACCTAAAATTTGCCATACAAAACGGCAATTTCATAGGTAAAGACCTAATATTGTCATTATTATTTGTTTTGTTTGAGTAATGGTGTCGTTTGTTTATTTTACTATTTTGGATTTTGTTAAAGTGCTGATCGTGAGTTTTTCTATTGATTTATTTTATATTCAACTGAATAATGAGCGGGTCAAAGTTCGTGTCTTATTCAGGTTAGTTTAACCGATTGCTTCTAAAAATTAAATGAAAAACATGCAGGCAACATGTAGCAGTTAAATCATGTTTGACAAAAGTCGACACCGTTGAAAATAAATTAAGCGACACGATTTTGTTGTAGGTAAGATGTCAAAAAAGAGAAACACATAAATAAACCTCTTCTTCTTTGCCTAATCCCTTTACGAACCATTCTGACGACTAATAAGTAAAATACTAGTCACTGCAGAGTTACTTGCTCTTGACAGTATTCGCAAACATTTAGCAAAGGAACGGCTTAAGTTGTTGCCTGGTACTGCTTAATTATGTTCGAACAATTTTGCTCGGACTTCCCTTTTGCTAAAATCCACCCTTCGCCACTGCTTCCTTGTCCACCACCCAACATTCTATTTACAATCATCCAGTGTCTCCAATCAGTAGCGCAGCAGTGAAAACCAGTGATACAGGATCGTTATTATAAGTGCTTGTGTATTAGAAGTCAAGACCAAAATCCGCTACCCCAAATGGCAGTGATGCCGTGAGGCATACTTCGGAAACGGTACTAATTTTCTTACAAGATAAAAACCAAAAGTAAAGGGCTCACCTCGACTGCAGGGGGCCGTTGGCGATGGGCCCCCGCATGCTATCCATACGCGCTCTCTTTGGCAGCATCTTGCGTTTGTCCATTTAAAGCGGCAGAGCCGCTTTTTTTACCGCTATGCAGCGCGTCACCTGGAACAAAACAAACAGTACGTTAGCATCATAATATCAGCCGAAAGACGTCCACAGCTGGACATTCGCCTCCGCTTAAGATCACCACGACGATTTCCTCAACTAGTTCTTCGGTCCACCTTGTGAAAGGCCTGATCACTTTACGTACGCAATACTTCAACCTTAAGCCCGCGTCACACAGAGGCGGTAGCGGAAGCGTTCCGGGGCCGGTATTTTTTGTAAAGTATGAGTTCATATGCACCCTGTCACATTGAAAAGCGGTCGCGGCGCGGTATTTTGTTCCCGCCAAACCGCCCCGGACCGCTTTCGCAATCATACCGCCTCTGTGTGACTTGAGCTTTAAGCGGGTCTCTAGTTTCGGGCGTTTGAGGATTGTAGCTCAGCGCTGGTTCACTTCTACTGGTTTTGTTACCACTTTCTTGCTACCGATCATACGTCAGCATTTATTCTTAATTTTTATTAACTTTATACAGAACATGAAAAAAGTACAACGACTATATTGATTTATATAGGGTACGAGGGACAAACTGTCCAATCAAGTTTGCAATGTTGTATGGAGAGGCAGTTTCTTTTTTTACATTTCAATAAAGTTTTATTCGCTGTTGACTGATCATGCCCTTTCAGTATTTAGAAGGCTGTCCCATACACCCATATTATCAAAGTACGATTAACATCGACAAATAGTTTCTTCCAGCGTTACAATCCAATTAAATCCAGTAACACTGCTGGATCGCGTCATATGACTAATAAATAATATGAACACTGTATCAATGTAAATTAAGCTTTATTTTTTTTATGGCACCAGTTTTGACTTTGTGCCAATGTCAAGTCAAAAAGCTTAAAGGTTTGTAAATAAGAATTGAAAAAAAAAAGTGTATAAAGCTTAGACCTCTCCGTGACCGATCAGTGTAGACTTCAGGTGCATGGGTACAAGGTTGTTTGTAACTCTTGCAAACAGTTTCAGTTTTGTTTTGTTTCGTCTCCAAATGTTACTCGTACTAAATGTTTTGTTTATATAAATGTTTACAGACGTTCGTCAACTGTTAGGAACAGTTGCAAACATTCTAAACGTTTCTAAACATTCAATGTTTTGGATTGTATCTGAAACGTTTCTAAACACCGGTGTGGGAGCACAGATTGTTTCTGTGGTGAATAGGGCTAGAGATTTTTTCTTCATTTTTTTTTATATGCAGCCCATCGCTTAGGGTGAATTTCCATCAGTGCTGTGCGATGGGAGCTAAGCTATGAGCTAGAAAAATTCCAACCAATAACATTGCTCCATTTGACAAGCAAGGAAAATGGCGCAATTCTATTGGTTGGAAATTTCCCAGCTCACAGATTGGCTGTCGTACGGCACTGGTGGGAAAGCAGACTTATTGCTTATGAATATGTCATGTAAATTACAAATGGCTACTCACAATCTGTCTAGGGTGGACGTTGTCATAGTCCGGACGATCTTGTGCCGCATATTTTACCTGAGCAAAAACATAATTTATTTTAATATCTGCATTCATTAAATGATGTGTAGTGGTTGGATAAGTAAGGAAAAAAGTGAATTACAAACAGTACAGTTTCTGAAGATAGAGCTAACCATGAGTTTATCCCGCCATCCCTCTTCTACCATCGGGAGTCCAGACGCAAAGCAGGACATCACCCACACTTGGTTGATATTCCGCACATTGGCGTAGCACAGCACAGCTAAGGAGTGGAATTCTCTTCCTGCGTGTGTGTTCCCGTATTCGCAAAACCCGAATCTATTCAAGTCGCAAGCTCAAGGTCAGGAATAAGCGACCATAAAAAAGCTTCTGGCTTAAGCCCAAGTCACACAGACGCGTTATGATTGCGAAAGCGGTCCGGGGGCGGAGCTGCGGGAAGAAAATACCGCGCCGCGACCGGTTTTCAATGTGACAGGGTGTATAGGAACTCATACTTTACAAACACATCACATTACAACCCGCAAGATCAGAAAAATAATAAATATAATGAAATATGTATGTATAATCTTGTCTATATCAAGTAAAATATCTTTAAACGCGTAATTTTAAAAACGAAGACAAATACAAACAAAAAGTTTGAAAACTTTCGTTTGTACTTTCAATAGAGAGCAGTTCTTTAGACCAGGTCGGTTTTTTTAATAGATTGTTGTCATAAAAAAAAATATATAAATAAATAAATCATTTATTGCACATAAAAAACAGTTTAAATTTTACATACAAGTTCCGCCAAACTATAAAATAGTTTGTTGTTTGTTGTTATTGTTTATCACATATGATTTTAAAAGAAATCTAGTCTAAATAAATAAGCTAGCACATTTTAGAGACCCTCTTCAGAGATGATGTCGTGATTATGAACAACTTCATGAGAGACTGGCAAAGAGGGAGACCATTAGACAACCGTAGGACACATTAACTGTTGCAAACAGTTTTGGTTTGTCTCCAAATGTTACTAAATGTTTTGTTTATAAATGTTTACAGACGTTCGTCAACTTTTAGGAACAGTGGCAAACATTCTAAACATTTTAAACATTCTAAACATAGGAATGTTTTGGATTGTATCTGGAACGTTTCTAAACGTTTGGAAACGTTTCCAAAAGTTTATAAAAATTTTCACTATTGCTCCCACACCGGATGTTTATAATTGTTTGGAACGTTTATAAACACCGGTGTGGGAACACCTTTACAGGCGTACAAAAAACACCTTCACTTTTTACTCTGCAATTCACTCTTAACAAAAGGAACAAAATTAAATAAGTTAAAATACAAAACAGCCGTGTTAATCAACACTGACGTGTAATGTAAACTGTTTAAAATTTACTGCTTCATTTTAAATAATGATTTTATTATATTACTTAATATGTTTATTATGTTATTTATTGGAATCCGATTGAAAATGTTTAATAAAAATTATTCAAGTTTAAAATGCCTACAGATTTGAATCGATAAAAATAATTTGCAATTCTATTAACTTCTCTAGCATTGCTTTGAAGTTCTTTGAAGCGAAGTTTTTTATAAGTGGGTCTTTAATTTACTCTTTGGGCTGTCTTTTTTTTTGTAATGAAATAATGGTACCCAACATGATGGCCTTAGGGCGTTTGTCCACCACGACGATACCGAAACGATACCAGTGGAAATAACAGCGCCAAGAGAAATTAGTATCGATATCAGGTATGATATAATGACGCATTTAAGTAATAAATAAGTTAACTTCGTGACGATAAATGAAATGCAATATCGGCTCAATATCGGTGCCGCCATCTCCTTATCGGTATAGGTATCGTCGCAGTAGACAAACGGTTAGAGCATTCGCATGCTTTTCTTATCGACCTGTGAAAGTGGTTCCCAGAAAGCTTACTTTATGGCATACGTGTAAAATATATCTGATACCGGAAAAAGATACGGAATCGTAGTATGTTGATCAATTTCCTAGCAAGTTGATCAACTTTCGAAAAATAATCAACTGTACCGAATTCGCTTCTGGCACTCGCCGGCTGTTGCCGCAGCACGTTCGCTTTGCTAGCTGGGCTCGTACGTTTGGTCGAAAGAGAACTTAACACAACCTAACCGATCCCATTGAGGATCTTTAGGTTGTGTTTGCCTTACCTAACGGACCTATGAATTTTCTACGAGTTTGTTATTTTTCGAAAGTTGATCAACTTAAGATTCTTTTTATTTTCCGGTGTCATATTCATCACTCCTTATAATATACATTTTCCATAATTCGTCATGCCAAGAAGTGGAATTCTCTGCCTCCGTCAGTAGTCCCGAGTCCACGTAACCAAAATCTATTTAAATCGCAAGTAGAAAAGTAGGCCTCTTTTGAGTGAACGAGTACCACTACCATCGTCGACTCATCTGTCTTGGAGGCTAGATTGAGATCAAGAGCAATGGCCTTGCTAAAGAAAATTGTTAATGGAAATGAGCCTTAAGTTCACTGACTCGTCGACGAATCGATACTTGCTTATCTAGGGTATACAGATATTTATAATCAAACGCGAAGTCGCGGAAATAGACAAGTTATTACTGAACTAGTGCGACGAATGTAGGACAAAGTTTTATACGTTCGTACCCCTCCTTACAGTCAAGAGCAGGTCAAGGAGTGCGACTTTAGCTTCTACAGCAACTGAAATATGAACGGTACAAAGTCCAATGCAT
This sequence comes from Athrips mouffetella, assembly GCA_947532105.1. NCBI lineage: Eukaryota > Metazoa > Arthropoda > Insecta > Lepidoptera > Gelechiidae > Athrips > Athrips mouffetella. The sequence continues at coordinate 18,647,290 of OX383980.1, forward strand.
TAAGCTTGAATTGTCCTTGACTGTACGTATAAAAATAACTGGGTAGATAGATAAACTTTACTACAGGAGTAAATATGAGTAGTGAGATGCCCAATGCGACCGAGCGGTGGTGATAGCTAATCACTACTACCACGCAACGACACAGTAGGTCCGAGTGACCCTCTGAAATAAGAATCAATTTGTTTTGGTTCGTTGAGTATACGAGGGCCACACCGAAAAGATCGGGAATAGAAAAAAGTACAAAAATAATACAACAATATTTACTTTCATTGTTTTTCGAAGTATTCTCCGTGACAATCGATGCACTTTTGCATTCTATCAAACCAATTATTATAACAGTAATTCCAGTCTGAAGTGGATATAGTCGAAACGGCCGATTTGTAAGCTTCGACTGCCTCTTCTGGGCCTTGAAATCGTTGACCACGTAGCAGATCTTTAATTCTTGGGAATGTAAAATAATCATTGGGGCTCAAGTCAGGGCTATACGGTGGATGGTCCATTAACACCACGTTTTCCTGATTTAAAAACGCGATCGTTTTGCGAGCGGTATGTGAGCTCGCATTATCCTGGTGAAGAATGATGCGACGATTTGGATTAATTTTACGAAGTTGTCTTATGACTTCCGGCAAACAAACTATTGTGTACCAATCAGCAGTAACCGTTCTGCGTTCTTGTAAAGGAATCGTAGCCACATGACCAGTTTTCGATACAAACGAAGCGACCATTTTTTTCGACACGCTACGAGAGCGGACAACTTTTGTTGGCTTGACCTCGCCTTCGAAGACCCAAACAGCCGATTGATGTTTTCTTTCGGGCTCATATGAATAAATCCACGATTCGTCACCAGAGACGATATTGTAAACTGCATTTGAGCTCCCTCAAATTTTTTTTTTTTTTAGTTTAACAAACAGTGACACAATATATAATATTTGACACAATATTACAACTTAATTTGAACTAATTGTGAAACCAGCACCGTTAACCACTATTTACTTAATATAATTATTTGTCTAGCTAGGTGGTAGTAACAAGAACACTTGATTTAATTACAAAAAAGAAAACACTGAACAATAAAGTAGTTAAGCTAAAGATACTTAAGTGAAAAGAGACAAGTAGGTAAGGTGTTAAGTACAAGCACTAAGTATACTTTTTTTAAAAGCAGCGTGACTCAAGAACATTATATCTATATCATTAAAATGTATGTTGTAAGATTTAACAATTCTAAACATCGGTGCACGCTCACCAGCATTGGTTCGACAAAATTTTGTTGCGAAAAATTTTAGTTTTCTACGAACAGCACCACGAGTAGGCACGTTGTAGTGTACTCTATTATTGAGAGCAATGCAGTCATATTTTCCATGACAGACGTCAAATAGAAACATAGCTTCGAGTAGCATGCGTCTAGAGGCAAGTTTAGAAATATTATATTTTTTAAGAGTATTTTGGTATGATAACCGACTCCGAGAACATTTATAATGCATAGTACGCAGGAATTTCTTTTGAACTCTTTCAAGGTCTTTTGAGTATTTCTTATAAAAAAGCGTATTCAATGTGTATTGAACCGTTGCAGAGTAGACCGACACCAATTAACACGAGCCGACTTTTGTTCCTCGGTCAAACGATGGGGCACCCAGCGGGAAACTAACTTCTTGACACCCAGTTCACCATGTAAAATAGTTTGAATCGCTGTCATACCAATGCTGAGAGAAGCCCGAATCTGCTCGTATGTCACATGTCTATCTTCTTTTATTAATTGGCGCACAGCATCGATGTTATCTTGTGTTACCGCTGTTTTTGGTCGACCAGTAGAAGGAACTGTCGTGAGAGAGGAACGTCCACGACGAAACTCAGAATACCAACGATATATAGTCGTTTTACTGGGTGCTTCAAGTTCATAAACAGAAACAAGCTCGGCGAGACATTGTTCTTGAGATAAACCTCGACGAAAGTTGTGAAAAATTATGGCACGGAAATGTTCCCGCGTAAGCTCCATTTTCCCCACTGACTTGTCAAATTCAAATGGTTACTACTCTTTTCTTTTTTACTTTTTTTTAAATTCAAAAATGGAATTGTGTTTAAAATAATACTACATGTCATAAACCAAAAAGGTTTTAATCTAATTTATTCCTGAGTATTCTATTCCCGATCTTTTCGGTTTGGCCCTCGTAGACTGATTGCTAATCAGAACAATTAGTACTTTTGCTATTTCAATACGTTCAAACCGCCGGTGACCGCTAGTAGATTTATGTGCATCGGAAGGTACTTGAACCTTCAAAAACCCTTAATGTGTTGGGTGACCGTTAGAAGCTATGGTTTCCGTGTTTCAGAAGGCACTTTTTTATGGTTGATGGGCTTACTCTTGTTTGACCTCAATCTAGCCCAGTGCCCAATTCACTCGCGACTTTAATAAATTCGGGTTATATCAACTTTAACAGCTTTAAAAGCCCTTAATGTCCTAGGGGACGGCGAAACACATTTGGACCTCAGCAATTTCTCATAGAGCCACCGGAAAATGAAAAATTAACTAGTTAAAACCCTATTAAGTACTATTAACTAGTTTACCTTTAAAATCCCTTAAACCCAAGTCACACAGAGGCGAAAAGGGGTTCGTTACATCTAGTCACACTCCCATCTAGTCACGTTTAAAAAATACCTATCAAAAAGTGCCATCTGATCACGAATTCCTTAGTTGTAGGTAAACAATAGAAAATACAGTTGGAAAGAAAAATGCTTCATACTTTGTTATGATATCATTTTGGTCGAAAAAATTCTAAAGATGAAATAGTAAATGAGTGTTAAAAATTGATTTGTTTACTAAAATCACTTTTATTAAATAAAATTATGTAAAAATAATCAACAAATAATATCTAAAGAAAAAATCTAAGTTACGGTTCTGATTATATTAATCAACAACACAACATATGTAAATAGCGAAACATGCAAAATTAACAATTAAAATACATATAAGTACTAAACTATTCACAAGGTGTAGATTCAAATACGCAAAACATCTAAGGTGGTAGTTCTACCCGTGTAACTGAACAACTTTTCCTAAAGAACATAGTTCAAAATAAGAAAAAATATTTTTTTTATTTCCCATAGAAACTGCATCCAAGTAAAAATTCACAGTCTATTGTTATTGTAAAAAACCGGTCGGACGCGTACTCTTTTTTATGGTCGTGTAAAGTCCAAGTGTAAAGTCGAGTGCGCTTGACTTTTCTACACAATGTTGTTATAGTTTAAGATTTATTTTTAAAGCTAGATTTCCTCATTTGACTTTTTAAATTAAATTAATACATAAACCGTAACACTTATCGATGCAGCAGTCCGCGAAATTGATTCGTGATCAGATGGCACTTTTTGATAGGTATTTTTAAAGCGTGACTAGGTGGGAGTGTGACTGGATGAGAAAAGCGGTCCGGGGGCGGACCTGCAGGAAGGAAATACCGCGCCGCGATAGGTTTTCAATGTGACAGGGTGCATAAGAACTCATAGGTTTCAAAAAATACCGCCCCTGGAACGCTTCCGCTACCGCCTCAGTGTTTTGGGTGGCCGCTAGAAGCTATGGTTTCCGTGTTTCAGAAGGCACTTTTTTATGTTTTTTTTTAGGGTATGGGCTTATTCTTTACCTCGATCTAGCTCAAAAGAAGCCTATTTACTCGCGACCACGCGGACTCAAAGCACAGTCTGGAGAAGCTCCTAATTTAATACTGTGTTAAGTCGAAAGTAAACAAAAGTGGCGTCCCATGGAGCGAACAGCCGGACAACCTTGGAGGTGGACCGATATAATAAAGGGCAAAGACAACAGATCGTTCCAAGTGAAATGATGTTGATTGTGGTCGATTTTGAAGATGGGTAGGGCTTTTGTGAAAGGTTCGGTCGGGGAAGTACCACCCCCTTGCCTACTTCTGCCGTACAGCAGCTATCTTTCGGTTTGAAAGGCAAGGGAGGCAGTGAAATTACTAGCATAGATGGGCGACGCTCTTTGCTGTCTTATTAGTGACATATCATACCACTAATAAGGCAGCGGGCGTTATGGGCTAAATTACCAGAACAGAGGCACATCATCTTAGTTCTGATGGTGGGCAACACGCTTTGCAGTCTATTAGCAATTAAATCATTACCATCACGTGGCTCACCTGCTCGTTTCCTAGCTAGGGAATAAGGAGAAAGAAGAACTAAGTATATTGCTTGGTTTACATAAGTGAAATTAGTTCACTGACTCGTCCATGAATCGATACTAAAAAGCACAGATATTATCAAACGCGACGGTACGGAAATAGATAATTTCTACACTAGGGCAACGAATGTAGGACAAGCTTTATTATATTTACTCGAGCAAATAAAAATAACCGCTATAGATAAGATAAACTCTATCAATAGAAAAGCAATTTACAATAAATTGCTAAAAACAAAGAATAAACTCGTCCACCCTTACAAACTTAAACTAAAACCAGCCCCAGTAGCATGATCCCACTGATAAACATGACCCTTATTTATAAAACAAAATTTTAAGCGCAGCAGGAATAGAAATACCTAATGTTTACGAAAACAAGTGAAAAAGACGTCTTCAACTAATAAATCAACAAACTAACCGCTTTATAATATCAGTGTAGAAATGATGAATCATACAAAGTAGGTAGTTAGGCAAGCGAGAACACGTGCCAGCCTTCTACGTAACGTAACCGATACGATTTATACGTGTATTAAACTATCGTAAATACACAATGTACCACGTGTACCAAACTTGTTACTCGTTGCCGTGCGATTATTGCGTAATATTTTTTTCACCTCACAAGCTCGGAAAAAATTGCTTTATTGGTAGAAAACTGCGTACAAAAGTCATTTTTGGCCGCTACGTGGAAAAGGTTTTTGAAATAGGAACGTGATGAGTGATGATGAATTTACGGTAAAGGTACTTGACCCAATTGTAGTCAGGTGAAAAATTGTGCGTTTCACTCGGCAGCAAAGATTACATACTGCGGTCAACAACCAGCCGCAACGTGTGCCGCAATGCTAACAAGCGTGATGACTATGGTATTTCCCCTCCAAATTGCTGCATAATTATGCCCCCCTCCCCAGTCCAGCAGTTACTAGGACGTTTTACAATATGTTTTGATGATAGTGTGAAAGCTCATAAATATCAAATGTAACTAAAGCAACACTTTTGCACTGCTATATTTTTTGCGAAGGGTAAAGGAGCCACTGAACTGAAATTACCGGCACGGCACATGAGACGTTCCATCTTAGTACTCAGGGTGGGCCACGCGCTTTGCTGTCTTGTTATTGACACATTCTGTTACTAATAAATCAGAGGGTGCAAAGGGCGGTAGTGATCATTTATCACCAGGTGGCCCACTTGCTCGTTTGCTCACTTATAACATAAAAAATAATTAACTCACCAGCGCTGCTCTAGTGACGTAGCCAGCCCGAGATCACCGCCCCATCGGTGCTCCGGAGTCAACACTCGGTACTCAATCCTGCGCACAAGCGCCACTCACACACCACAAAACACTACTCACTGACACCACACACACTGCACTATCCCCACTGCACTATCCTTTTGCACTTTTCTGGCTCACCTGCAACAATCGAAAAATGTTTTGTTAGTTATTTGTTAAATAGTTTATTTTTTACTTTCATACTCGTAATGCCCAGATATCACAATATTTCGAATATTTCTACCTGTTCTATTGATTGAACTACTAGAAATTTTTTCCTTCTAGTTCAACGCATTTTAAGACTAGTTGATAGAATAAATAATTTATTGCATTACAAATAAGTCATACCTAATAAAAACATACTAAAATAAATTAGCTTAAAAATCCGCTCGTGGCTTCGTTAATCAAAAAGTCTCCCCTTGGATGTTCCTGGTGCAAAGGTGACCATTACGCTGGCAGGTGCCCATTACCTTTGAATCAGGAGTGCCCCTGAACGAGTATCTCTACCCTTCTCTTTTATACTCCTATAACTGGAGTATAAGACTCTAACTTGTCCCGCATGTCCCGACAAATGGACACGTGATGACCTCTTTAAAGCCAAAAATGACGCAGTAAATGTGGCAATGTTCTGGGCTACAATTTTTTTTTACCTTTTGTGATTGATCGACACGCTAAGAAGAAGAAGACCGGCAAACATCAATGGAATCATCAAGCCCTACTGCTACGTAATAAATGCGATCTCAATGTCAAAATATTATCACAAACGCGCCCTGTTGAAGGTTGGCGTATATTTCTTTTTCATTTCGTTTCTTTTAATAGACCTACGGAAAATATAGTCCTTGATTCAAAAGAATAAAATCATTAAAACAAAAATATTTCAAACAATTATCGTAGCAATGAGATTGTGATTAAGTTACTTTTCTTTAGCTAACATTAATTTTAACAGAACTTTGGAGCAAAGCCAGACTTTTGGCTCATTCACAAAATGTTTGGGGAATTAGGTAGAGCAATGTAGTATTGAATTAAATATATGCGATTACCACACATACCTAGCATAACTTCGTGTTTTATTTAGAACTATGTAACTTTGATGTCTTGGCTTGGATTTTTTGAAGGTACAGTCAAGAGTACATCAAGCTTGACACATTGGACTTTGTACCGTTCTTGTTTCAATAGAGGTATGGCAGAGTCGCACTGCGAGTGTCAAGCTTGACCTGTCGTTGACTGTACGTGCTGTTAAAACAATATTAAATTTGAACAGACATTCACTGAGGAGATTTGAATGGGAGGCCAAAATTAACATTAAGTTCCAGTACCCGAAGCAGGGTGCTAATTATCATTAGCGTGATAATAATAAATTCGAATAAAAACAGTATCTTCATAATTTCGATAGTATTTTGTATGGGCAATGGACATTTGGACATGTCACACAGTAAGTAAAAGTAAGCTCAGTGTGTGCCGCGTGAAGGATAACTGTCTCGACTCCAACTAATCAATACCGATGCGACACGAAACGTCTTCGGAGTAACTCGTATGTTTTGAGCTTCCGTTCACAACGACACGAAAGTTGGACAGTTTCACGAGTGCAATGCACTAAAGCCACGATCACACCTAGGTGAATTCAAAGACTAATTCGGCATACATTGCTCGTTGAAGTATGGATATTGCAATAAACATAACGAACGTCGGTCGAAATATAACAAAAAAAATAATTCCTCCCATAGAAACTAAATCAGCTGATAGCACAATTTGTATGAGAGGTCAATTTTTTCTTATTTCGACGGTTCCTCCGTGGGGAAAGTGTTTCATCTTCATGGGCAGATTTACATCCTTCAGGGTTGTTATAACCTTTTAGTTTCACCTAGTACACACGGCCGCACATCGGTAGAAACACTTTTGGACCTTATGGCGTGGTAATAGAGTTGAAAAAGTTTCTACCGACAAGCGGTTGACCGTACATCAACAGAAACGGCAAGTCACGTCCGTCAACTCCCAAAACTTCCAACTTCCAAAACTCTTCCACCAGAATTTAAGCTAGCAATTAAAATAAATTAAGACCGGCGTATTTCCAAAGTATTTGAATTTGAAAAGTTGGTATTGCTAGCATACAACAGATAGATCTCGATAGCTTAAAGCCGGGTACAGACAGAACAAAATGCTAAAATAAGGTTATGTTAGTACCCGGGCGACCGAGTTTTGCTCTATACAATCTTAACCAAAGCTTACTGACAGACCGCTGTAGAGTTTCTGAAACGCCCTTTTTTTTAAAAAAAAATACTTGAAAAACTAATTTTCCCAGACATGAGACTAAATGGGAGTAAATCGGTTTTTCGCCCCCGAAAACCTGTAGTAAATTTCATCAAAATCGATAAAAACCGATTACAAAATATATAAATGTCTACGGAATCGTAAGTTGATCAACTTTCAAAAATAATAAAATGTACCGAATTTGCTTTTGGCACTAGCTGCCCAAGTTGCAATCAACAATGAAGCACAAAAAGCTGGCCAAATGGTGTCCGCGTAACAATACTCGGCAAACGTACCAGGACCCAATTCAGGACGTTCTGAACAATTAAGCCAGGTTAAAAGTACCCTAAACCGACGAGCATGTATGAAAGGATTGATGAAAGTACAGGAAGCAAGGGAAGTATGTCAAGATCGTAGCAGGTGGAGAACTGTGGTCTCTGCCTACCCCGACGGGAACAAGGTGCGATTTTATGTATGTAGCAATACTGGTCCAGAAAGGTGTAAGTGTTGCCAACCACACGAAAGAAGAAGAAGAAGAAAGTACACCGGCCACCAAGTCAGTCGCTTCTCAGGGTGTGTACCCGCCGTAAAGCGAGCAAGAGTCGCCTGAGACGAAACTTAGTTGCAAAAGATTTAATGGAAGTTGGTCTCTTTGTCTGAGTTTGGCACACTGTCCGCCGCTGTTCATAACTTCTGCTAGCTTAGGGCTGCTAATAAATTATTAACGGAAACCTTGCATTGCTAGTAGTGGGTCTTGATCTATGAAATTGCCGTTTTGTATGGCGAATTTAAGGTAAACTCAATTATAACTACTAACATTTTTGAGTTTTTTTTAAGGAAATAAAAACCCATTTTTTTTAAGCATGATTGGGAAGACATTAAGCTTCATCATCTACTAGGCCTAGGGAGAAAAAAAATTATGTGATAATTAAGCATCTTTACAATAATATGGCCAACTCTGAAACACGTATAAATATATTTTGTACGCCATAAAAAAATGCAAAGTTACATCTGCTTTTTGCTTTTAAGTCGTTTTTCTTAAGTACCCATTAATCGATGATGCCAAAACTTTTACACATTATTCAATATATTATGCATAATAATATAGCTGTTTTATAATTAATATCATGGGTACAGATTTTGAGAAAAATACAAAAATGAGCGAAAAACGTAAAACAGAGGGAATCCGCTCCGTTCTAGCCACGCGCATTCTGCCCTTTGTTAGAAAGGGAGGTAATTCAGCTCTTATCAGCCCCTTAAATTTAATTTTCGAAAAATGTTACCCCCTCGCCTCACGAAATTAATTCGATTTTCCAACAAATAACATAATTTAGCACAAACTCGGCACCAGCCTCGCAACCCTATCGAATGTATCCTAGGGGTTAGTCAGAAGCGAAGTTTTATTGCTCGTGAATTTCATTATAACTTTGCTGGCTCTCTTAATGCCTTAAAACGGGACTGTCGTCTAATTTGTACACTCAACAGCACATCAGTAGAAACACTTTTGGACCTTATGGCATGGTAAAAGAGTTGAAAAAGTTTCTACCAATGTGCTGTTGACTATAAAACCAAGAGCAGGTCAAGCTTGACAACACAGCACGACTTTAGCTCCTATAGCTATTGAAATAAGAACGGTATAAAGTCGAATATTTCTAGTTTAACGTGCTCTTGACTGTACGAGTCATGGCGTTCTCCAAACATATGACTACTTGTAAAGTGCTAGCTGGCATTAAACTTGTTACTCGCATATTTTCTGTTTGAGTGAACCGATTGCGATGTGAAAAATTACCTCTCGAGAGAAATATAAACTACGCGATATCTCGGGTGTGCGGGCGAAACGTATAGCGCACCATATATTTCGACCGCACTTGCTGTCGCGTACTATACTTATACAATACCGTTTGAATCGGACCCGGAGTTATCAGCCATTAGACTGACAGACAAAATTTTAAAAATTATATGAATTGCGCCCCCAAGATTACTTTTTTTTCCTTTAAAGTGACATTGTTAAGATTAGTAGACTTAATATTTTAATTTAATAAGAAAGTAAAATAACGGATCGAATTAGTCACCGCCTTGCGAATTTTATATGAAAATCTACGTTTCAAATTTTAATCGAACATAATTATTATGCCACAGAATAAAGTAACCGTACCATCATACAGAACGGACACTCTCTGCCCCCCTTGCAATCTACCCCGCACCCCCGCGTGCACCCGACCGCGCGATTTGCGTAGTGCTTCTGAGGGTCTTTTGTACTTAACTACGCGAACTTCCGGATGTGACAATGCTAGGATTTCGTAGCTTTCAAAAAATACCTCTTAATACGTATGCATTATATTTACTCTGAATCTTATCTTGAGAAATAAGACTTGACAGCATTTCCAAATACATAACGGAACTAAACCAAGACCCAAAATAGCAAACTAAATCATAATGAAACATGTACCGTATGGATCAATTTGAATATACATCAACGTAGTTTGATGAGTTAGCGAATCTGAACTCCGTAGTGAACGGGAGATGGACCAAGTTGCTCGTTGTCAGAAGATGCAAGGCGGCAGTTTTCGATAGTCGGGAGTTCGTGAAGTTGGGAAACTATGATGAAATTATTGATAAGTTCCGAGATGGGTTTCAAGTTAAGACGAAGTTGAATTGCTAGTACCTACTGGTTGTACTATCTGTAAAACTAAAAAGCGAGAAAATCCAAAGTAAAAGATCTCTTAGTTACTCCTTGCAAGAAGATGCAAGTAGGGTTCGGAAAATGCAAGGCGACAGTTGTGAAGAATTTAAGTTACGAACACTATGATGAAATTATTGATAAGTTTCGAGATGGCTATCAAGTTAAGACGAAGTGGAGTTTCTTCTAAGTGCTATCAACAAAGTTGACGCCTGATCACCTTCAAGTTTAGTTTCGTGTGCAGTAGTGGCTAGCGGGAACCTCCGCTGGCTCCGCCTTACTAATTTTTGACCGCTAAATGCAAGTTATAACTGACCAACATGTGACAGATGGACCCTAAAGGACCTAAAAAAGTCATAAAGTCACTAAACTCTGGTTGGCTGGAAGAGATCTCTTCATGGATATAAGCTCGCCATTGTGAACCTCTTCTATCACTACTGTTTTGTTTTATTGTGCACAATAAAGAATATATATATAAAAAACCGGCCAAGTGCGAGTCGGACTCGCGCACTGAGGGTTCCATACCACCACATAAACATAACTGTATTAGTTGAAATTTCAGAAAGTTAATGTGCTAGATTTTTTGAGTCCGACACGCGCTTGACCAAATTTTATTATTTGTTGTTATTTTATAGCTTATGCACTATAAACATACCAATTTTCAAGTTTGTAAGTGTTCCCGTTTTTAAATAGAACTAAAACAAAAATCGCCTCAGCGACCATCCAACTTGACCCCTCTCTTATATGAATGTTCTTGAAACGGGAGCTCACCACAGTTGGTTACGTTTAGTTGTGAGAAAAGTTGTAATATTTAATGATTTCAGACTTTTCTCATTATTTGTACTGTGAGACCTAGCTTCTTGCCAAATTTCATAATTTTGGGTCATAGGGAAGTACCCTGTAGGTTTTGCATTTTTGAATAAATTTATGGAGATGAGGACATAAAATGCCATATCTTTTGATTGCGTCATTGTAAAAAATTTAAATTTTCAGATCTTGTGTGGTTCATGGATCCTAATATGTGGTATTAATTTCAACCTGATACCTTTACCCGTTCGTGAGATAAAGGGTCTTGACAGACAGACGGACAACAAAGTGATGAATGAATGAATGAATAACACTTTATTGCACACTAATAAAGTAACATTAACACATAACCAGTAATAAAATGTGGGCAAAAGGCGGTCTTATCACTAAGAGTGATCTCTTCCAGACAACCTTTTGACGAAATCAACATTTACAGAATTCTGCAGTGTAGTGCACTCATATAAACTACATAAATGAAAAACAAAAAAGACATTGTATTTACATAAAATACTCAAAATAAATATCAAATACATAAATACATTACATAAATATACAAACATATATAATTTTGTATGTATATACTTACATTAAAATAAATTATATATACTTACATAAATATAATTAATTATATACCAATAATAATTATTGTTGCAAACTCATAACTAAAGCAAGGAAATGTTGTCGCAATTTGCTTTTAAATAGTGATCCTATAAGGGTTCCGTTTTTTTCTTTTGAGGTACGGAACCCTAAAAACGAATAAAACCAAAACCGTTGTCGTCTCTTATTGGTAAAGCCGGGGCGGGCTAAAGCTACGATCACACCTAGCTGAATTTAAAGACTAATTCGGCATACATTGCTGGGAGGCTTGGTTATGTTAATTGCAATATCCTTACTTCAACGAGCGATGTATGCCGAATTTGTCTTTGAATTCAGCTACACGCAAGCAACAAGGTTTCGAAAATGGTTAGGCGCGAACTTTGTTGATAGACATGGAGCTCAATCATACATACATACATAACATCACGCCTCTTTCCCGTCAGGGTATTCAGAGACCACAGCCCTCCACCTGCTATGATCATGATATACTTCCCCCGCTTCCTCTACTTTTATCAACCCTTTCAAACACGCTCACCGGTTTAGGGTATTCTAAACCTGGCCTTTATTTAAAACGTCCTGAATTTGGGCTTGGAACGTTCCCCGTGCCTCGCTGCTTTGCTCAAAAATGAAATTTTTTGAAGAAAATCTTTTGAAGAGAAACCGAAATCTAATAGACCTACCATTAACATTATGAACTTACTTTTAAAGCTAAGACAATAAACACAATTCGCCTAAAAGAATCTCAACAGAACAGGCTTGTACGTGAAACTAACAGTAAAACGTGCCAAAGAATCCATTTTAACTAAAGACAAGACACAAAGAGGAAAGTAGACCGCACGACGAGCGCCAAAAATGTGCCACTTGGTCGTTGTTTTGCTCGTAAATATTGGGCACGGACGATACTTCCTTTCAAAACACGTGCATACTCGTAGAGAGAAAAACACCCGAAATAGGAATTGTCATTCAGACAGTAAGGAAGGTGTATTTCAGAATAATTTATATTTGTTAAACGTGTTAAATGTACCTATAGAAAAACACCAGAAGAATGTATTGTAATACAGAGAAAGAGAATCAGAAAGCTTTTACCCTATCTATACTATTATTTGTATAAATAAATATATATATTTGTAATTGGTTTTAATAAAATTTACTATACGGTGGTTTTCGGGGGTAAAAAATCGATCTGCCTAGGTTTAATGTCTGGCAAAATTAGCTTTCTCCATTTTTTTTTTACATTTTTGAAAGCATTGCGCGTTTCAGGAACTCTACAGCGCCATCTGTTAGTGGTCTTTCATAAAGCAGAGCAAAGCTTCATCGCCCAGGTAATGCATATATATTTTTTACCAGTGCTGTGCGAGGGAGCTGAGCTGTGAGCTGGAAAATGTAAATAATAGGATTACTCCATTAGACAAGCTAGGAATGTTTTGTATGACTTTTCAATTCAAAAACCTCATAACTTTATTTTTATCTATAAAAGTACATTTTAATCCTAGCTTTCTATCAGTATAAGATATTATAAATCTGTTCATTTGTTCAAAATATTACCCCCTACAGACATTCAAACAAACAGAGTGTAGATAACATTTAAGCCAAGAGTTCACTAACAATGCTGGTCACAAAAACTCCGGTCTGCGATTCATACGTCGGCAAAGTAGTCGCTACGATCAATGGCACTTCTAATTAAAAGTTCCTCTTCTCCGTGCGGCTCGTTTCTACATCCTAGCCTGGCTAGGTTTAAGAGGAGGTTACACGTTTAATTTGTAAGCTTTATGAAAAATAGTTTGCGCCTTTAGAAACATGTTTTATGATAAGAATGTGTAAAACAAACTTTCTGAAAGAAGAGTATTACTCGTATTGGACATGACTACATCAATGACAAAAAGAAATAATGGTCCTCTGACGCTGCTATAGCACATATTCAAAACGGTGATAGCCCCGCCATATTTGAACTGTATTATTCATGTTATGTCATCCGATAAAATGTAGGGAATCTACATTACATAACGAATCTTAATCTACGAGTATTTAATTAAGGTATTGCTTTGTTATGTATTTATGTAATTAAACACCATTTTCACACTAGTTCCACTATTTATTTAGTAAAATTTGCCATTTTACTAAATAAATAGTGGAACTAGTGTGAAAATGGTGTTTAATTACATAAATACATTGGAGTTCCATCAAGTAATAACAACACAAAGTATATCATGCTTTGTTATGTTATCAATGGGCTTACTCTCATCATCATCATCCCTGGACCTCAATCTCGCCCTGAGTAAGGTGTTTCGGGCTTACACAGAAGAATATTCACAATTTGTCGAGAAAAGTTTATTGGAGCGAGTTTTTCTTAAATACCAAAATATGATCAGAAACCATATATGTTATGAAAATATTATCCACATTGAAACTATCAATGTAAAATCAAATTCACCCAACTTTCATCGCTGCCTGCCGTTTCAAAATGGGTATTAAAGATTGAAAACTAATTCAATTACAGATATTCCATCTACATGCTACGGACGTCTTTAATACATAAAACGTTAATATTCTATTTGCATGCAACTGGACATCTATAAAGCTCAAAACGCTATTAAAGTCACCCTTAACGTAAGCACTATAGAGGTGATATAAATCGTCGAGGTTGAGGGGAGGGGAGATATAATGTGTGTAAGTTTGTGCGAAACAATGCAGGTAACGCTGCTGTGGCAGTAAAACTGTACTGACTGTAGGGTTGCCACTCGCAGTTTAGAGTAAATTTAAAATTGAATAGATTAGAATAGATGAAAATAAGTGCAGTCGGTGTAGGTTAAACTTGACACTGATCTTCAGCTCCTACATCATTGAAGTAAAAATAAATAAATATTGAAGGACAATTCACACAAAGTCATCTGATCCCAAACAAGGCAAAGCCTGTACTGTGGGTACCAAAAACTGATATACATACATAAATAGATAAATAACACCCAGACTCAGAACAAACACTCGTGTTCATCACACAAATGTTTGCCCTGGGCGGGGATCGAAGCAGGCTCACTACCAACCACGCCAAGGGGCCAAGTAAGAATGGTCAATCATCATAGTCCTAGCCTTATTCCGTTTTTACCAATGGTTTTTCGGAGTCGGCTACCTAACCTAGGGGATTTGAAGAGGACACTGGTTTTACATAGAGCGACAGCCATCTGACCTCCGCAACCCAGACCAGAGGCCAAGCCGCCAAATAGCCTCTGACTTGGCTTAACGACTACTATAATTGACAATAGTCGGGACTAACACCTTAACGTGTCTTCTGAAACACGGAAACGCTCTGGTTGTTGTGCCACTAGTGGTCACCCATCCGGGTGATTGGATAGAAAGAGCAACTACCACTCGACCTCGAGCGCTGAGCGCAAAATTAGAATAGTAGGTACTAAGTCTAATATATGTCAAGCTCGAAGTGCTTTTGACTGTAAATCGTGCCTCGAATACACTTCTTCATAACATACCATGAAACGTCCACTACAGGACAGGGAGCTCCCTCCAGAATTCTAGCTTTTGCTGGAAAAATATCGAGGGGAAGTACCATAGTCACCTCGCTTGTTAGCGTTACGGCTGGCACCATGGACCGCGGCTGTAAGTGACCGCATTAAGTAAGATGTTAGATACAAAGGAGGATGCTGCTGCCCATCCTCCAGTTTATAACCCTTAGCCGCCTCTTACGACACCCACGGGTATGTAAGGGTTGGTACTATTCTTTACCGGCACCACACGGGAGTCAATCATAGGAAGTCAATATTTTACCTATGTTCCTTGGGAAAAGTACACTTCTTAGAATAGCGCAATTGATGACGTTCCATCGTCGACCTCATCGCTGTCCTCTATAGACTAGATCGAGGTCAAGAGTAACCCATTGACAATAAAAAAAATGACGTTAGCTTTATACAACAAGGGTCTAAGGCCGATTTTGTTGGCGAAATACGAAAGTCTTTTCCAGACGTGCTATTACAAGAAAAACCTTTCAATGACAAATAATAAACGCATTTTATTCTGCCTCAACACACAATCTTTGCGAGAAATAAACGACAGATCGTTCGCCCGGAATTTCTTAGAAACTTTATTCCCTACTTGACCCCTTCAGTTAGGTAACAATTTCAGAATTACGTTCTTGTCCCTGTATGGAAATTATTATAAGGATAAGCAACCCTGTGAAAACGCCACGGTGGGCGGTTCACTGTCCGCACTTTATGAAGCATAAAACATTACGCCCATTGTAAAAATAATCTCCCTGCTGCAAGCCATGCCGCCATCCATACGCGATACACATGTAAACTCGCTCACTGTTACATAAGCAATTGAGAACGAGCGTGCGAAGTGAAGTTAGTTTATATCGCTCCGGAAGTTCTAGCCAGACATTCTGGCTTTTCGTGCAGGCCCTAAGAACCATCCTATCCTACTATAATAATATTATAAACGCTAAAGTTTGTAAGTATGGATGGATGGATGTTTGTTACTCTTTCACGCAAAAACTACTGAATGGATTTTAATTAAACTTGGCACACATATAGGTTAGGTCCTGGAATAGCACATAGGCTACTTTTTACCGCGGGAAAACGCATTTAATGCAGGTGAAACCGCAGGCGGAAAGCTAGTTTTTAATATTTTGTTGCTTGATTGAGCTTGCTGTAACATATACAGGAACAACGCGCTTTTTGTAAGCCCATATTAAAGAAAGAAAAATGAAATCTGACGTAATTTCTAATTCTAGCTCATCATTACATCCTAGGAAACATCCACTGCAGGCTCCCTTAGGCGTAGGCCAGACAGCAGCGGTGTGCCGTACGGCACGCCTTCAGCGCACCTCTTCTGTCTGGCTTGCGCCGCGTCGTTCTCCTACATTTTGTATGCAAGTGATTTGAACAGGCATGCCAAAGGCGCACTGTCGGTGCACCACCGGCGCATCGGCGGTTACGCTGGCGGTGCGCCGGTGGTGCACGCCGCCGCACAGCACAGTCTGCTGTGAGTGACGCGCCGGTTCGGCGCCGGTTCAGACGTAGCACCCGAAGCGCGCCATGGGCGCAAACTATGTGCGCTCGTAGCGTGCCACAGACACACCCGATGCGCGCCTCGCCCGTTCTGTCTGGCTTACACCTTAAGAATACCAGCAAAAACTCGTGGTATAAGTTAGAGGGAAGTCACCACGCTTATTGTAGCGTTGAGGGTGGCTCTATGGACCGAGGTTGTTGGTGAACGCAGTATGTAAGATGGTACGGTACTCAAAAGGGGGCTGCTGTCTATCCTCTCTTTTATAATCCCTTAGTCTCCTCTTACGACACCCACGGGTAGATCTCAACCCATCTGGGTTGGTCAAATTCTAGCGAATCAAACCAAAGTAGTCGCAACATGAGTCTTTTAACTTTCTTAAACAAACCTTGCACCGGCGATAGTGATGTAACAGACCATTTTTTTTTGTTAGACGTAATTTATTCTGAATGCTAAAATGCCATTGATCTTAAAATTACTATAAGTATACAGAAATAAGTTATACCAGGTGAAACAAAAAGGGAATACCCTGAAGGGTTCCGAACATGAAACTGAAAAACCTTCTCTTAGTATCATAGGTCGAAATACGAAAAAAGTTTTTTGACCTCTCATACAAAATGAACTACCTATGATCCTTAGGGAAAGTTGTTCAGTTTAATAGGCAGATTCACATGCTTCAAATCAAATCAAAATCGTTTATTCATTGTTGGATATTAAAATCTCTTAAGCCCACGTCACACAGAGCGGTACAAGCGGTAAAGCGGTCCGGGGGCGGACCTGCGGGAAGCGAACGTGTTCCGGGACCGGTCACACAGAAACCGCGGCCGGCGGGACAGCGGGGCGGTAGCGGTCGGTGTGACATTATTTATCTGTGATTATTCAAAAGACGTAAATCCTTTGTTCTATACAAAAAACCAAACAGATAACCCAAAAAAAAGACTGCGCAAAGCCGCAAAATTCTTGTAAAAAAAAAATACAACGTCAAAGTCCGCGCCCGGACCGCACCGCACCGCGCCGCGCCGCTGCCGCTCTGTGTGACGGGTTGCATTGAACGCAATGGAATACAGCGCCCGCTCCCGCCAAAAGTTCGGCCCCGCGCCGCGCCCGGTCCGCGGGGTTGTACTAGCGGCCCGGCCGCACCCGCGCCGTACCGCGCCGCGCCGCGACCGCTTTCAATGTGACAGGGTGCATAAGAACTCATACTTTACAAAAAATACCGGCCCCGGAACGCTTCCGCTGCCGCGTCAGTGTGACTTGGGCTTTAATGACGTCAGCTAAACTACATCGCTTCACAAACAATGTGGCGCAATTGTGGAAAAAAAAAGAAGCGACAATAAAAACCCACGCGCTCTTTTAAATATGTTTGAATGTACAAGGTTGATTAGGTCAGTTTTAATTTTGAATTAGCCTGTTAGAACCGTAGCCTAATCCCATGGATTTTTCTCTTCTAGATAATCTGATATTTTATAATAACCCTTCTTACATAATATCTGCTTGATTACAGTTTTGAATTTATCTAACGGTAAACTTTCAATATCAGTGGGTACCTTATTATAGAAGCGTATACATTGACCTTTATATGTTTTACTAATTTTGTGAATACGGCTGACATGAGAAGCAAGTTGATTCTTGTTTCTTATGTTGACACTGTGCCTGTCACAACTTTTATCAAAAATATGTATATTCTGTTTAGCATATATTAAATTCTCATAAATGTATTGCGACACAAAAGTCAAAATTTTGATTTCTTTAAATTTATTTCGAAGAGATTCTCTAGGGTTCTTCAGGGTTGGTATACCCTTTCTGTTACACCTTGTATAAAGCCACGATCACACCTGGATGAATTCAGACTAATTCGTCATACATTGCTGGGAGGCTTGGTTATGTTAATTGCAATATCCTTACTTCAACGAGCAATGTATGCCGAATTAGTCTTTGAATTCAGCTAGGTGTGATCGTGGCTTTAGTTATCCAAGAAAACTCGAAACGTTTCGGATGTATCATCAAAAATGAACTGAAGTCAGCGACTTTGAAGAAGAGCAAAGTTGCTTAGTCATTCAATACTTGCAAAGCATTTACAGCTGTACAAAACGTTTATCGATCGAAGCCCATTAAGGCGATTTGTCCGCATTAAAGTTCAAGAAATTCCGATTCTTTATCGATCAATCTCTGTCGCGTTCAACCCATTGACTAAAGACATGTTCGGACCGTCCCGTTTAAAACGAGTTTCAAATGTCAATTCTATTACAACTAATCGATACGATTTATTATGCGATTTCTACATATTCGATTTTTATGGTACGTTAATAGTAGATTAGTAGCCGAGAGCTGTAAGGCATGCGCTCGTACGCCTAAATATCTCGGGCTGCAATTGATGCTTACACCCGAGCTACATAACTACTCTGCTTTACATCTCGATTGTGAGGTAAGTAGGTCCTTATTACCACCAAATTGTAGGTGACCAATTAGCGCTCCAGGGTAATAATGTAGCTGGAAAAGCCCTAGGGCGGTAAGTAATTAAAAAAAACACTTCACTCTTTCAAAACTCAATAACTTACCGCCCTAGGGCTTTTCTAGCTACATGATTACCCTAGAGCGCTAATTGGTCACCTACAAGCCCCATTTGGGGGTAATAAGGACCTACTTACCGAATATGAGAGATGTAAAGCATAGTTTAATGGCCCAAGTGTGCTTTTCTATTTACAGAATACTTATTGATGTCTTGCCGAATACAATGCAAATAGAGCGATTTTACACCGTTTCGGATCGTGCTATGGCAGCGTAAAAGAAACGGCAAGAAACCACTGCAGCACGGCTTACTTTAAGAGTCGGCTTTTTACAATGTGTTTCCTGTGTTTCGCTGGAATATCAGAGCACCGTACCTCTTTGTCATTGATATAGTCATCTAATCTATTAAGTAAGCTTTTTTACACAACGTTTGCTTTACACATAGTTTAAACTTTCTATCAGGTAATTGTAATTGCACTACATTTATTTTTTTACATTGTCAGGTATTTTGTTGTAGTCTTCAAAATTAACTGTATGGAGAAGAATAGCATTTATTGAGTTTCGGAAGGTAGGCCTACCTTAGGGTCGTACTTCTAAATCCCTCCCAAGTCTGACTGAGATTGCACTGAATGTATGTGTCTGTGTACGGTACATCTTAAGAGCGATTTCACACTTGTCACTTTTTAGTACCAAATTGGAGGAAAACTTCTCCCAATAGGTTGAATTTAGGCAGCTAATAAAATAAGTGTCTATTATTTTGGGCTTCTCTCTAACACATATTAAAATAAATCAAATCGGAGCCGAACAGTTGGGTGGGTACCTTTCCTTCTAAGTAGTGTAGTTATGAAGTGTTATTTTTAGGCGATCCGTTTTCCATACTAAATTTAAATGACTTGCATTCTTATGCGGGACATAAAATGCTGGTGAAAAACGAGCGTATACTGCTATTTTTAGTTAAATTTTTCGCTGATTAATACAAAGATACAGCTAATGCACCGAAAGTACTACAGTATAGATCGCACACCCACAATGGTAATATTGAACCAAAAATTGCTAACAAAAACTAGTTGTTCGGTGCATTAGCTGTATCTTTCTATTAATCAGCGAAAAATTAACTAAAAATATCATCGTTTATCAACAACATTTTATGTCCCGCATAAGAATGCAAGGCATTTGAACTCAGTATGGAAAACGGAGATCGCCTTAAGAGCACATAAAACCTATCTACACGTTTTAGCTAACATATTCATCTACTAAATAGTTTGCTCATTGGATTCCTGTTTGCGGAGGCTCTATCGTTTAGTTTTGCTAACACACTGAGCTCGTTACATGTGCAAAGAGCTTTAGAGGTGAAAGCCCGGTCAGTACCACGTACTAACCGACCGACTGGCGAAGTATTGATCTGTCAAACGACACTCGTTCCGACTTCTGTCGCGATTAGGGTTACCTATTAGAAATTGTACTAGCTGGGGGCGATGTTAGAACAATAAGCGAGATAATACTATTCGCTTGATTATAACTATATTGTCAATTGCGAAAAAGCATATAATTTTATGTTAAGACTGAATCCCGCGCACAGTAGCGCCAAAATGTTGATATATCTATAAACAAAATATTGATACCTACGAGTATCTCTGGTAACCCTAGTTGCAAGAGAACGGTTATGTTACGATTGCTTTGGAAAGTTTTCTGCTTAGGTATAGCATATTGTGTTGTGGCTTCCCCGCCTGTTTCTTTCACACATTCGATACATGAAAAACATTTATTAAAATAAGTTGTATTTGTGGTAGGTACTAGATAAGATACAAACTATCTCTCCTGTCATGATCATAATTGAGTGTGATAGTGAGTTGTAAAATTGATGACCGTCCTCACATGCATCGGTAAGTGAGCAGTTAAAGCCACGATCACACCTATCATTTTATGTACATCTTTGTACTTGACATTTTATATTTTCTGTATTTTATATAATATTTTTCTTGACGATCACATTGTGAATTCTTATATTTGACATGAATGTAATTTATAATGTAATTTTAATTGTGTGATAATTAAATCTAATCTACTCTAGCTGAATTCAAAGACTTAAGGAGTGATCACACCTACCTGAATTCAAAGACTAATTCGGCATACATTGCTCGTTGAAATAAGGATATTGCAGTTAACGTAACCAAGCCTCCCAGCAATGTATGCCGAATTAGTCTTTGACTTCAGCTAGGTGTAATCGTGGCTTAAGCCGCCAAAGGCCTCTGACATGGGTCATTAACATTAATTTTCGTAGATACCTAGTACCTAGTCGGGACCAAAGGCTCAACGTGCCTTCCGAACTAAGGAATCATCTTACATTTCGGACTATCAGGTGATTCATTCTGCAATGTCAGCCAAACTCAAAGTGGTTTTTGTATGACATGGTTTACACCGGGAATCGAATCCAGAACCTCCGGATTGAGAGCCGAACGCTTTTACACACTAGTCAACTAAGGCTGGGCTTTTGTGAAGTCCGTCTGGGGAAGTAGGTACCACCCCTTGCTTTTTTCTGCCGTAAAGCAGCAGTATTTGCACTGGTATGAAGGGCAAGAAAGCCAGTGAAATTACTGGCACATGAGACACACCATCTTAGTTCTCAGGGTGGACAACGTGCTTTGCTGTCTGGTTAGTGTCATTTTATGCTACTAATAAGACAGTGGGCGCTATGGGCGGTTGTGACCACTTACCATCAGGTGGCCCACAAAATCGCTTATAAAAAAAATGTTTCGAGAATCCTCCCTCTTCGAATCGGTCTGTACAATAGTAAATAGATTACATAGTCAGCGTGGCACACTCGCAAGTCTCACAACTAGCAGGTACCTAAAATAATTGCCGACACAAGTGGGACGGAGAGCGCGTGGCGATGTCGGAGTGGAGCGGGCCGGGCGCCGGGCGGTGTGGTAAAGCCGGCCCGCCGGTCGATCGGCAGGGGTGAATGACCCGCGCGCGTCGCCGCCATTTCTGTTGGATTGGACATGGCATGGCCACACCGGTTCAAGTTTGCTGCTTTATTGACTGGTGGATAGTTAGTTTAGATACGTTATCAATTAACTAAATTTGAAACTGACAACATTAATCACAAAGAAGTATGGTGTCCTGATGTTCTAACAGGACATAAGAACATTTAAGACTGTGTTACAGTAGTTTCTTGGCATTTGGTTTATAGAAGACCTTTAATTTAAAGAAGCTGTATGCAACTGCCTGGCTAAGTTACCATGTTAACAGTAATATTGTAAAAAGAGCATCTTTTTGTAGATTGTAGGTATCTGTGTAATGAATGAAGTAGGCCACAGCAGAAATCCCGGAATCAGGGCATAGACAGGCCTTACCTTTTTTTATGTCACAAATGGGCAAACGAGCAGGTAGGCCATCTGGTGGTAAGTGGTCACCAACGCCCATGACACCCACTGTCTTACTAGTGAAATTATTTGACACTAATAAGACAGCAAAGCGCGTTACCCGCCCTAAGAACTTAGATGGTTTGTCTCATATGCTGGTAATTCTACTGGCACCCTTACCCTTCAAACCGAAAAACAGGAGTGCAAACACTGCTGCTTTACGGCAGGAAAAGATAAGGGGGTGGTTCTTCCTCAAACGGACTTTGCACAAAAGCCAAACCACCTACAACACTTCTAGCTACTACGCCACCAGGAAAATCGGAAAACCCGTCAATGGCATTTTTGTGTATCTGTTTAATTCATAAAGTACAACAGAGCAGAGATCCTAGAATCAAGAGAGGGACCGCTTTCACTCTCAGTTACTACGTTTCCAGGAATACCGGAAAACGTAAAGGTCAAAGTGCACCAGCCAGGCCGATGAACTTTTCATCACGTAATAAAATAACGTAAACATGTATAATTTACGTGCCAAGATTTTTGTTTATTTAGTAACTATAGAAATAATTTGTTAATGAAGAGTGGATTCTTCTGACACAGGTATTTTTTACTTAAGGCGATCCGTTTTCCATACTAAATTCAAATTACTCGCATTCTTATGCGGCACATTAAATGCTGTTGAAAAACGAGTGTATACTGCTATTTTTAGTTAAATTTTTCGCTGATTAATACAAAGATACAGCTAATGCATCGAAAGTACTAGTTTTTGTTAGCAATTTTTGGTTCAATATTACCATTGTGGCTATGCGATCTGTAGTACTTTCGGTGCCTCTTTGTATTAATCAGCGAAAAATTTAACTAAAAATAGCAGTACGAGGGCCACACCGAAATGATCGGGAATAGAAAAAAGTACAAAAATAATACAACAATATTTACTTTCATCGTTTTTCGAAGTATTCTCCGTGACAATCGATGCACTTTTGCATTCTATCAAACCAATTATTATAACAGTAATTCCAGTCTGAAGTGGATATAGTCGAAACGGCCGATTTGTAAGCTTCGACTGCCTCTTCTGGGCCTTGAAATCGTTGACCACGTAGCATATCTTTAATTCTTGGGAATGTAAAATAATCATTGGGGCTCAAGTCAGGGCTATACGGTGGATGGTCCATTAACTCCACATTTTCCTGATTTAAAAACGCGATCGTTTTGCGAGCGGTATGTGAGCTCGCATTATCCTGGTGAAGAATGATGCGACGATTCGGATTAATTTTACGACATTCTCTTATGACTTCCGGCAAACAAACTATTGTGTACCAATCAGCAGTAACCGTTCTGCGTTCTTGTAAAGGAATCGTAGCCACATGACCAGTTTTCGATACAAACGAAGCGACCATTTTTTTCGACACGCTACGAGAGCGGACAACTTTTGTTGGCTTGACCTCGCCTTCGAAGACCCAAACAGCCGATTGATGTTTTCTTTCGGGCTCATATGAATAAATCCACGATTCATCACCAGAGACGATATTGTAAACCGCATTTGAGCTCCCTCTATTGAACCGTTGCAGAGTAGACCGACACCAATTAACACGAGCCGACTTTTGCTCCTCGGTCAAACGATGGGGCACCCAGCGGGAAACTAACTTCTTGACACCCAGTTCATCATGTAAAATAGTTTGAATCGCTGTCATACCAATGCTGAGAGAAGCCCGAATCTGCTTGTATGTCACATGTTTATCTTCTTTTATTAATTGGCGCACAGCATCGATGTTATCTTGTGTTACCGCTGTTTTTGGTCGACCAGTAGAAGGAACTGTCGTGAGAGAGGAACGTCCACGACGAAACTCAGAATACCAACGATATATAGTCGTTTTACTGGGTGCTTCCAGTTCATAAACAGAAACAAGCTCGGCGAGACATTGTTCTTGAGATAAACCTAGACGAAAGTTGTGAAAAATTATGGCACGGAAATGTTCCCGCGTAATCTCCATTTTCCCCACTGACTTGTCAAATTCAAATGGCTACTACTCTTTTCTTTTTTACTTTTTTTAAAATTCAAAAATGGAATTGTGTTTGAAATAATACTACATGTCATAAACCAAAAAGGTTTTAATCTAATTTATTCCTGAGTATTCTTTTCCCGATCTTTTCGGTTTGGCCCTCGTATACACTAGTTTTTCAATGCAAGTCATTTGAAATTAGTGTTGAAAATGGATCGCCATAAAAGAAGATCCCTACCATTTGTAACTATGATTTGATTAGTTTCTGACTGAATAGACTTTTTTTTTCTTAGTACTTTCTTACACCCTGTATAGTGCTGCTGACGCTGACATTTCAGCCATTGTAATAGTGGGTATTATAGCACGTAAAGGCCGGCCTAATGACACGCCTGCGAACTGCGAACACCTTTGTCTTTCATACTTTCCCACGGCAAAGATATTCTGTAAGACTTTTTTATGAATAGCGACACGATATAAATGACTAATCAATTTTACTTTTGCTGCATTTAGTAACTGCTTTAATAAATGTATGATGAAGAATTCGCAAAGTTAAATAAAACTCGAAATTTGATGCAAGCTGATGATGCTGATGAAGAATTCTCAAAAGAAAGTATAACTCGAAATTTGATGTTGGCTTTGAGTGATGTAAGCTTTTCTTCCTGGGAATACCATGTCTGCCGCATACCGATTGCCTATAATGAAATGATATCGTGGCAATAGAAAGTCACGCAGTTACCCAAACGTAGATAGCTAGATATAACAAGTTTGACGCCATTGGCTCCTGCCAGACACACAGGATCTAGAGTATCAGTCAGTTACAGGGTGTACCGAAAACTAAACGGACGTGCTCAGTCAACGAAACTGAACGACTTTTCCATAGAAACATTTTATCATTTTTTTTTTATTTTTTATTAAATTTCTCCATACAAATTTTACAGTTTGAACAGTTTGTATGAAGTGGACAACATTTTTATTCATTTCGTAAATATGTTTCTTTGGGAAAGTTGTTCAGTTTCGTTGTCTGAACACGTCCTTTCGAAAACTGAAAAGTTTTCGGTACACCGTCCCCTTACACCCTGTATTTCATCTGAGGAGTCGTGGAGAAACCATATAAGACAGTTTTTGCCCAGCAGTGGGTTAGACAATGGCTGTATAAAGCCTTGTATAAAGGGTATATAAAGGGTATAAGAGACAGGTTTCCGAAAACTGAAAAAGCATGATCAATCAACGTAACTAAACAACCTTCAGCGAATAACACATTTAGGAAATTAAACAAAAAATCGGCCTCTCTATACAAAATTTGGAGTATGGACCTCTTTTTAATTTCCAGAAAGTTGTTGTTTCCTTCATTGTTTTATGCACTGAAAGTTGTTCAGTTATGTTGTCTGATCATGCCCTTTCAGTTTTCGGAAACCTATCCCTTCATCATCATCATATCGTGTGGGTTGCAAGGACGATGACCGACCTCACCATGGAGTCAGAATTGTTGAGACGCCAAAGGCCTTTGATAGGGCTGTATACATACGCACATAAACAAACATACTGAACACTTATAGATTGGGTTATTAGAGTACAAACAAATTTATATTCAAACAAAATAAATCAAAACTGACACTAGTACTCGTGGCGTCTATCTATTTTCTCAGAATTTTATTACCAACGGGACGGCAGAGTTAAAGTATCCCTTCCCCTATCATTACACAAAAGAAAAACAGCCATTACAGCGCGAATCGGTTGAAAACAACGTCGTTTTTAACACGCCCTCAATACTGCGCTAACTCAGCTAAAGTTGTGACAGCGCAGCGCCCTTGGGACAGCTCTGTTCACTTCTCTATGCATTACTTCTCCATCAGCTGTTGAGTTCCCTTTTCGAGAGAAGCGCTTGTTTCTTTACGCCAGTTTTTGATTGTTTTTTCAGGATTCAACTTCATAAAGGCGTTCGATGGTGATTGATTTTTCTTTCCCATCACGAAAAAAACCGGCCAAGTGCGAGTCGGACTCGCGCGCTAAGGGTTCCGTACCTATTTACCATATGATATACTAAAAGCTTTTGCTCTTTGATTTTAAAAACTCCGCGACCATCCAACTTGACCCCTCTTTTATAGAAAAGTTCTTGAAACGGGAGCTTCTCCCTTTATTTGTACTGTGAGACCTAGCTTCTTGCCAAATTTAATAATTTTAGGTCAACGGGAAGTTGCCTGTAGGTTTTGCTTTTTTGCATAAATGGAGATGAGGACATAAAAAGCCATATCTTTTGATTGCGTCTCTTCTCTTCTCTTGATCTTTTGAATTTTTAGATCTTGTGTGGTTTATGGACCTTAATATTCGTTATCAATTTCAACCTGATACGAGTACCTCTTCTCGTTCGTGAGAAAAAGGGTCTTGACAGACAGACAGACAGACAGACGGACAACAAAGTGATCCTATAAGGGTTCCGTTTTTTATTTTGAGGTACAGAACCCTAAAAACGGGATAGGTGTCCCTAGTTGTATACACTATAAAACGTTTTTCCGTGCTAAGGAAAGTACGTTAAGACGTTTAAAAAAATAGCGGCGATTTTACACACGATCTTCGGTGGAGCGGTGAACTTTAGACCAAACTAATTTGCTCTTGCAAAGTTCGCCCAAGCCTTCCCTAAACAACATTTCCAACCATCCAAGCCTAGAACTTAGTTGTTCTACCTACTTTCTCGGCTAAGTTACATTTTTAGTAAGACTAAGCGAAAACCTCGCCTTTGTAGAAACGCGATGTATATCAAACTGCTGACGAAGTGCCGTGTCAAGTCAATGTAGAACTACATGAGTAGCTATAGATTCCGCCGCGGTCGACGTTTTCCCCGTTTCGCCCGCTCAGCGATTCAGGCGTTCGCTCGAATACGCTGAACTCGCTTTTTCTCTCTGCTCGTTCTACGATACCGCTGACTTGGCTGGCTAGTCATTTATTCTAGCCTCTACACGGTCTATCAATGGCGTCAATTACAATTTATATACAATTTCTGAGATGTTATCATAGAGATCTCGTCTAATGGAATTATTACTACGGAATCACGAATACACTATTTAATAGAGTTCATAGGTCAGCGCGCTTGAATAGTAAGAAATTAAGAATGTCATCGAAATTTCAAACTTTGTGGTTACTATATTGTTTTTGTGTTTTGCGCATGGAATTGGAAAATACGAAGTAGGGGCTTTTTAGTTTTGGTTTTTTGACTTCACCGGCAATAAAGACAAAAGAAACCTTCGCAGACACACATGTTCCCATTTCTTTAAAATATTAACATTGACACCTGTGTCTAAATATTTGGAATTTACGTATTCGCTTAGAAAAGACAAAAGCATGAGGAGCATTGGTTAGGTTGCTGAAAATTGCTATCGAAACCTAGTTCGAGTTAGAATCTTGGAAAGCTGCAATAAATTGCGAGAGATAGTGCTTGGCAGGGCAACCCCGGTGACCTTTGAACTAACAGAGCTTTCGGAATTTCCCGGGCTTTCGCTTGGGAGCGCTTGTAAACTTTCAATTGAATTGCAACTGCGTGGAGTATGTATTAAGGGGCTGATAAAAGCTGAATTACCTCCCTTTCTAACAAAGGGCAGAATGCGCGTGCTAGAACGGAGCGGATTCGCGCAATTTTACGTTTTTCGCTCATTTTTGCATTTTTCTCAAAATCTGTACCCATAATATCAATTATAAAACAGCTATTTTATTATGCATAATGTATTGAGTAATTTGTAAAAGTATTGGCAATATAGATTAATGGGTACTTAAGAAAAACGATTTAAAAGCAAAAAGTAGAGGTAGCTTTGGATTTTTTTTACGAGTATGGCGTACAAAATATATTAAATCGTGTTTCAGAGTCGGCCATATTATTGTAAAGATGCTTAATTATCACATCATTTTTTTTCACGTCCATATATTCATCACTTTTCGTTAAAACCTGCTCAAGTGAAGCGTATTTAGATCGTATCAGCCCCTTAAGAAAAATATTGAATAAAACAGAGAATAAGAAATGAGAATTTCGTGCTTCTTTTCGTTGAGAAGTAAGTATAGAGTGATCAATTCGAGGATCCTAACTTTTATACAAAAAAATACTACATGTAACAATATTTAAATTCTTTTTATCTACTTTCGTATCGTCAATCCTCAATAATGCGTTTAAAAATTGTAGGTTACCATCTACAAAATGACAATCTGTGCCTAGAAACACTTTTAGTGACTATTTTCTATCTGTGGGAGTGTATATTGAAGTATTGAATTTCCCGCGGGAGATCTGTTAAATATCTTTTTACCCGACTGCCCCAAAACAGGAGGGTTATTAATTTTAAGAGTCGTCGCGGGAGAACTATTGAACAACTTTTTAATTTTTATAGGCGTGCCATGACAGCGAGCTGTATGCTACAAGGAGGTTGCAAACCGAAACTCGAGTTTTATACCTCTCATTATGTAGACTCGGAGGGCGCTGCAAGTTATCCTACGTCAGCTAGTACAGACAAGAGCACATCAAGCTTGACACATTGGACTTTTTACCATTCTTATTTCAATAGCCGTAGGGGCTAGAGTCGCACTGCGAGTGTCAAGTTTGACCTGTCGTTGACTGTACAAGTTTGTTACTTTGTACCATTAGATCCATATTACGTTGGTAAGTCAGTAAAATGCGAATACAATAACACAACTGCAAACAATAAAGACATGAACATATTCAAAATAAACTGACACCATAACAATAAGTTCGAATCGTAGAAACACAGTAAGTATCATATAACTAAGTACTCTACAATACTCTACATCTAACAGAAATGGGAATGCACTAGAGTGCAAAGAACGCATTTCCGACTGCGAGTTGCTAAGAGGGTAACGTCATTCATATGTATCTATGGGTCACTGCTCGCTTTGTACAAAATGTATTCGTCTAGTTGACGTGGCTGCTCCGTGGCTAACATTTTATTTACCCAACTGCGGCGAAACGCAAAAGGAGGGTTATGTGTTCGACCTGTATATATGTATGTTGCAGAATGTTTCTCTACCGATACATGCGTCTGTGTTTCCGAGCTAGGAAAGGTTGTTCCATCGTCGACCTCATCTATGTCCTCAGACAAAAAAAAAAAATATTTTCCCTTGTAACTACTAAACGACTGGACCGGCGATTTTGATGTTTTAAGAGGTGGTCACAAAAATATTATACAACATTGTGTTAAAGAACAATTTGACGTAACAAATCTGAAAAACTAAAAAGACTGAATTTATTAAAAACAAAAATATTTTATAAAATGTAAGTTAAGCAAATCCTAGGATCCTGCCTGCTTTCCTATTTTCAGTTACACAGTCGGGTTTTTTGTTTTGTAATATTTTTTTTAGGTAAAATATTTGGTGCATGCTAATGCAGAAAGTTCCTTTACCGATATTTGCTTACATTAGAGACTATCAATTCAAAGTATACATTCTAGTTTCCATAATATTGCACAAACGTAGAGTTCAAGAAACTGCACTGCAATATGTGTAGCAGGCAAATTATATATTTCGCCGGCTTACATAATGCCTAGGCATTTTGCAAATTGCCGAGAAATTCGTCTCTTATAAAACGGCGTTACTGTCTCAAATACAAACTAGTCATTGTGGTCGCAAGATAACGTAACACAACCTAACTGTTCCCATTCTCCAGTGATCTAATGCCGTTTACAACTTCCCTACGACGCCGTTTTACAATAATTAACCGACCGTATACAATTTGCCGGCCACTCTTAAACGGCGAACTATAAGATTTTTGTCTGCGACATGCTTAATGCTTATGCATTAGCAGTTAATCCTTTATAGGATGCTTTTTACATAAACTTTTACATTAGAAGTTACATGTAATGTTATAATGTTTATATGTTTGTTTGTAAGACCAAAATTATTTAGCAATGACGTCTACTAATTGTAAAATAGCTGCTGAGACCAATTACTGCAAACGCCCAAACAAGACAAAATGGACGCAAGTACAATACGAAAGCCAATGGGAGCGAATCAATCAACCGTCACCGGCAGTGAAAGCCGACCGGTTCGGCTATCATACAAACAGACCAGTACCGTTGTTGCTAGGTGCGCCTGATCATGATCTTGCGTTACTAGTACCACTTGATAGAAAACTTCATCGTGTACAGTGAAGAACAAAATTAGATTTTTAAATAAAGCACACGCGACTGCGTTCTCATTGATTAGAAACGCTATCAATTCTGAGATAGACAAAATGCCTCCGACTTAAAGAAATTTACAAAATGGTCATCAATCAACAACCATCATAGAAATTACGAATACAAAGATAAAACTACGAGTCACAAAAATGTGTCACCCGTGATAGGTTTGAAAACTCCATGAAAAATACCAACAGAACAAAATTTTTGAGTTACTTTATGCCTGAGAACATAATGAGTATAAATTAATTATTATTATATCTAGTCTATATTGTCCCACTACTGCTGGCCAAAGGCTTCCCCTTCCTTTTACCATTTTTCGCGGTCTTGTGCGAGCTCCCACCAGTTTTTGTAGAAGGCATCTAAATCGTCACTCCATCGCTTACGGGGTCGCCCTCTACGACGATGTACGCCCTTGGGGTAACCAGCGTGCATTAGGCTTACGTGGCCTGCCCATTTCCACTTTAATTTGTCTGTCTTTCAGCCAACATAAATAAATGGATAAATAAATATTATTGCCACACGAACGTATAACTACGTACCATGTAAATTCACGGTATCTACAAGGTAAACTACGTTTAGGAAGCGCGCGCTGTGACGCGAATAAAAACGCCGGCACCGGAGCTTCTAAAAAAGAAATGGTTATTAAACAAATTAAATATCTAAAGACTTTTTTTTTACTGTGTATGGGCTTACTCTTGACCTCGACTTAATGTTAACTTACTCATTTAACATACACTGACTTCTAAATATCTATGTGTGACAGCGCAATCCAAGTTAACATAATTCATTTACAGCTTTATATGGGGTGGTGTAAGTAAGGAACAGCTTTAAGAAAACTGAAAGGACATAATCAGTCAACGTAACTGAACAACTTTCAATAATTGAATCTTACAGAAAACTAAAAAAAACTATGGGCCTCTCCATACAAACCGTCCAATCAAGTTTACAATTTTCTATGGAGAAGCAGATTTAATTTTTCATTTCCTAAAAGTTTCATTCACTGAAAGAAAGTTGTTTAGATTCTTTAACTGAACATACCCTTTCAGTATTTGGAATGCTGTCCCCGAATTAAGGCTGTCTATCCATTGATGCGGAGCGAGCTGGCGGAGCGGAGAAACGAGGAAATATTAACCAATAGGATTGCGGAGCTGAGTTTTTATGCAATCCTATAGGTTAATATTTCCTCGTTTCTTCTCTTTCTTTCTAACGTACCAGGACCAAATTCAGGACGTCCTGAATAAAGGCCAGGTTAAAAGTACCCTAAACCGACGAGCATGTATGAAAGGATTGATGAAAGTACAGGAAGCAAGGGAAGTATGTCAAGATCGTAGCAGGTGGAGGACTGTGGTCTCTGCCTACCCCAACGGGAAAGAGGCGTGATGTTATGTATGTATGTATGTATGTTCTCCGCTACGCTGCTTCGCTCCGCGTCAATGGACAAGCAGCCTTAGTATCGAAATTAAACGTCTAGTAAAACATCAATGTGCACTTGATTGTGCAACTGTACTTGTCACTTGTTGAGACGGCGACTAAAATGGGTAGAGTGGCAATAAAACCAAATCAATCAGACAGAGAAATCGAGTCGTCAGTCACAAACTAGAAACGAGTATTCGGATAACGCAGATTGATAGATCTATTACTTTTTACACGGAAATCTGGTAAGTAGCAGAAATTATTTGCGATAGAGGATTGATAGATTCCAAGGTCGGATGAATAACAAGAGATCTAAAGGCTTTCGTCCGTTTTGACGACGACGCACAGAATTCATTTTTCTTAGCTGTTTTTAGTCACACTAATAACTACAATACACATAACAGTCGTATGACAAGACGGCTACTACAGATGAACAAACACTACTACACCTTAGGCATAACAGACAGCCCTCTACGCAGGGCCTATTATGGAAGCGGATGAAACCATCGAACAAGTCATTCTGGAGTGCAAAGTAATTGACACCAACAGAGAAAACACACTTGGAGCAGACATAACCTTAGAAAAAATACCTGTTCTGGCAACAGTTAGGGTGGCTGAATTGACGGCACAATGGTCCACTTAGGACTATAAGTGCGGAAACCACACATTTTAGAACTTAGAAGGCAGTTTCATAGTCAGCACGGATACTTTCGTTACTACTTACAATCAGCGTGACCTCAGTGGCTCGGTGTCGGTGTCGCAACGCGGGAAAGCGATCCGCTTTCATTTGCTTTCTCGTATGACTGTGAGACTGGCACTTGTGTTGTGCATTAGCTGTGAGCATCAGCGAGAAGTGACCCGATGACAACCGCGCCTAGCAACGATGCTATACGCCGCGCAAATCAACTAGAGCCCTGACGCACCCCTGACAGTTATTTTCTGCGCATGAGTGACAGGCGGAGAGCCAATGAACGATTCGCACCCCTACCAACCGCGCTCACCCCCGCACAAATGTTTTGGGTTCTGCGCATTAACGGTCAAGGCTAGAGTAAATTTTCAAGTAAAAAGTGAAACTAAATATGACATATCTTAAAGTAGTGATGTCTTCGTTACTCCATACCAGCTGAAAAACACACTTAAAACCTATTAAATCTATGTTTAGCAATGCTTGTTAACCTGGTTAGATTTAAAAATACATTCACAAAAGAGTATTTCTCTCGTACGGAATCGATATAGAAAAACGTTATCGTATAGTATGATAAACTCAATTTAATCTTTGTAGAATATTTTTGAGTTAGAATTTAATACTCTGTATTGGGTTAGGTCAGTGAGACAAGTGCATCAAATTCCTCTTTTCTTTTATAACGTCTATAGTTAAAAGCCAAGTCAAGCCCATAAAATAGTCTTATTAAAGAATATCGAATGCAAAAATCAGTAAAAAGCCCTAGTGATATAATCAATCTCTCTCTAAACCTTGTTTGAACCAAAAAAGTAGACTAAAACCCACCTTACCAGTGAAGTCAGAAGCAACAAATTTTGTTCTACGAACTTGGTACAAGTAGCAACGCAAGAAAAAAAAATCAGCTTCCCATACAAAGTAACGTAAGTGACCAACACATTTTATATGGGAAGTTAGAATTTATATTATGAGTGAAGAAGTGGAATTCATTACTTTGATTTGGATCAAATGTGCTTCAAATTCACGTCTAATTATAAAAAGCCAAGTCAAACCCACAATAAAAGTAACAATACAGACTGCGAAAAAGCATAAAAAATATAGTCGATTTCTCTCTATACAACCTTGTTTGAAACAAAAAAGTGGACTAAAAACAGCACAAAAAGCTGTAGTGCTCGTAACTTGCTGGTGAATCGATTGATGTGATGATATTTGAGATAAGCTTGGAAAGGCCAATCATAATAAGTGTTTATACACGAATGATCAGATCTGGCAACCTCGGGTGCCCCCAATCTAGTTCCAAAATCATGCCACCGCTTTTTCTAAACGCCGAGTACAGACCGTGTCTGTAAATTGAGATTCTTACAGCCAGTTGCACAACAATTCTTTAAAATTAAACCTCTATTTAGTCTTCTGGTGTCAACTTCTGTTTGGATGAAAAATAAAGTGACGTGAAACAGCTTTAATTTTAAAGACTCTCAGTGCAATGGACAGTTAGATAAAGACTCAATTCAGTCCTCATGTTGCAAAATGTCCTGGTTTCATAATCTATGACTCGGTCACTTGGTCCGGTAGACATTTTATCCGTTTATCCTAAAATTTTCGCCTACTTCAAGAATCTCATCAGCTATTTTTATTCTACTTATTTAGGTTATCAAACTTGTATACATTCCAATTATAGTTTTACACGCTACTTTAAGCCGCTATCACATCTTCCTTAATTCGGATACTATTTCGGCATACATTGCTGGTAAGTAATGCAAGCCGAATTAGTCATTGGATTTAGAAAGGTGTGATAGGTGTTTTATAGGGAAAAGTGTCCCATTCTTTAAGAGGGGATCGTAGCTGCATTTCTTCCATACAAATTGATACTAATGTATTCCCCTACTTCCTCCCTGGATAATGCCTGTTGAGCGATGGTATTTTGTTTTTAAATCAAGGTCTACTGTAGGCATGCCTCCGTCAATTATTTTTTTACTAAAAATAATTGCCGAAAGAAATATGACTAGGTACCCGAAAACCTGAAAAAATGCCCCGTTTTTCAGCCATATTTAGACGACTACCAGAAAAAATTTAAAAGCTTTCAAGATAAAAGAAAAAAATATGAGCGTAGATCTATTCCGCCTTTAAATTTTAATACCAAAAATAATTGAATATGCTCAGTTTTGGAGAAGAAAACAGGGGAAAGCGGAACGTCGTTTTGTGGGTTCAGGCTGTAAAAAAAATCGCAAACTACGAGAAGATTGTTGGGGTGCAGCGAGACAGCAATAGTTGGTACAAATACCAATTTCTCGGACTAGAATAACCTCTTAAAGCTATCCTGTATCCTTCCCTCTATCTGACCGGATCTAATGTTGTTTTGTAAGCGGCACTGTCACTCAGCAATGCTAAAATAGAGCGAAATTCTCGTCTACTTCAAGCAATCTGTATCCGACGTAGAATGACGTAATACAGTTGAACGAACGCGAATCGTTATTCTAAGCGCACGCATCATGGCCCACTTATTAATAAATTAATCATATATTATTAAATTAAATGAGTGATTGTTTGTATATTTACACAACGTGTAATTCTCAATACGCAAATCCTGTCGTGTGGTTAGTTCCACCTATGTAACTGGACAACTTTTGTCCAACAACTTTTGAAAATGATAATTTATAAAGAAATCGATTCTCCATACTAAGTACAAGTACACAGTTAGGTGTATATTTCTAATCAGTTTTACGAAAACGGTTCTAACGATTTTAATGAAATTTCGGAATATCTGTAGGATTAAAAATTAAATGTGCGATGTTTGTATACTTTATACTTATAAATATTAAAAAAGTTTATGTTAACATATTTGATCTAAAGCTTTTGAACGCGATATCTTAACATAAATTATACTTGATTTACATATGGGGCCGATATTAATAAAAGCCTAACAGTATGAGGGCTCTTATCAAATATTAACGCGACCGCGGACGCGATAAATTCTAATACGTGGTGGCTATAAATTTTGTAAGCCCGAAAGGATGGAGAAAATGTTTTGGAGGCAAGCAAAAAATATTGCTTACAAACGGTCATTCTTTCAAAAAGGTCTTATGCTTCAAGCCAAATCTAACGAGTTGGAATACGAAATGTAAACTTAGTGTATTGTATACGTATAAAGTATACAAACAGGTGAAAAATAAATTTACCCCTATTAAAAATATAGCTACAGTCGAAAAGTAAGTCCGTCGTAATAGGTCTTTTCTGACAGCTGTCAAACGTATGAAAAATTACGACCTGCAAAGAAAAATGAACACTGTGTGCTGGTGTTAATGAAACGTCAAAACGGACATCTTACGTTGGCCTGACTTTAGAATGCAACAGCAGTGTGACAGCAGAACGAAGCGATTTTTTTTTATGTTACAAGTGAGCAAACGAGCAGATGGGCCACCTGATGGTAAGTGGTCTCCACCGCCCATAGCACCCACTGTTTATTTTGACACTAATAAGACAGCAAAGTGCGTTGCTCACTTTGAGAGCTAAGCTGGTATGTCTCATGTGCCGGTAATTTCACTGGCTCCCTTGTTCTTCAAACCGAAACACAGCAGTGCAAACACTGTTGCTTCACGGCAGAAAAAAGCAATAGGGTGGTACTTCCCCAGACGGACTTCCCACAAAAGCCCTACCACCTGCACGATCCGATGCGGTATAGCTCCGGCATGCTCTCTCCTGCTGTAATTCTAATCAAGCTACATAATTGAGGGTAAATGGTTGAGGGGAAGAAGAGGTACAATAGTTATAGGTATGAAACAGAAAAGAATAAGGCAAATGCCGCATATTGGTCAAGGAAATGCGAAATCGCAGACACAAGGTTATTTTTTCGGACCTGATATGCGTATGCCCACCTTACAAGTGAGGTCAGAAGCAACAACTTTTGTGCTGCGACTTTGCCAGCAACGCACAAAAAAATATTCAATTCCACTACAAAGTAACGTACCTAAGTGATCAACACATTTTGTATGAGAAGTTGAACTTTTTTGTGCCTTGTTAGCAAAGTCGTAGAACAAAAGTTGTTGCTTTTGACCTCTCTAATAAGGAGGGCATATGCATATCAGGTCCAAAAAAAATACCTTGAGGCGTGGCAGTAACGCCCCTGACAAGAGCGAAGCACTTGGATAAGGAGACGAATTTACAAAAGAAAAATATCTTCTACGTGACTAGTATAACTTGTGAAAGCTAAACTAAATAATGTTCGATTACCCCCCTGAAAGCCCATATATCCCCATTGCCGAAAAACTTCCACCAGGACATGATCTTGAGTCACTTAATAGACTGCGATCGGGCGCTTGCAGGTGCGGAGAACTGAAGAAGAGGTGGGGCTTCTCTGACAACGACAAGTGTGAATGCGGCATTTTGCAATCCATGACACACTTGCTTTCGTGCCCTACCTCCTCAGTTTCTTGCACCAAGGAGGACCTTTTTGAAGGCAACCAAAGAGCTATTGCTGTAGCCACATTTTGGGCTAAGTTACTATAAAATCATTTGCCATTGATACGAAAAGAAGAAGAAGAAGATAAAATCCGAATCATACTATGACAGCAAAAACTGGTTAAGTTGCCTGAAAACTGTAAGATGCGTTTTTGATGTGATGACAGAAACTTCGAAGTCGCAGGCATAGCTAGTTTTGTAACGAATCTAATGAAAATTGCAAGCGAACATGACTAAGACACGAAAACGATTATTCAACGTATAAATAAACAATCGCAAATTGAACGTTAAGTTGTTTGAATCGGAATTACGAGCTAACCATTAAACAGCATTCATTAATATGTACGAGTATAAGTAGGTACGAGTATGGATGTTGTTCTAGGTAAGAGATGAGTAACTGGGCAGGAAAATGTGGTCGGATTGTGATAGAGACGGGTGATCGTCTCCAAAAATTTCGTGAATTTCG
Organism: Athrips mouffetella; assembly: GCA_947532105.1. Taxonomy (NCBI): domain Eukaryota; kingdom Metazoa; phylum Arthropoda; class Insecta; order Lepidoptera; family Gelechiidae; genus Athrips; species Athrips mouffetella. Next base: position 18,685,131 of record OX383980.1, read on the forward strand.
CATAATTTATAACGATAATTCGAATAACTCGTCATTTTGTCTAGAAGAATGTTGTTCTAGTTAAAAGATGAGCAACGGGCAGGAAAATGTGGTCGGGTTGTGATAGAGACGGGTGATCGTCTCCAAAAATTTAGTTAATTTCGAATAAATTAAAAAGACAATTCGAATAACTCGTCATTTTGTCTAGAAGAATGTTGTTCTAGGTAAGAGATGAGCAACGGGCAGGAAAATGTGGCCGGGTTGTGATAGAGACGGGTGATCGTCTCCAAAAATTTAGTTAATTTCGAATAATTTATAACGATAATTCGAATAACTCGTCATTTCAAAGACGATCGTCCAAGCTGTAACGGTTATTATTTTAACTGCCAACAAACTGTCTTGCAGGTGTAGGTGTTAGATTCAGATTCAGATTATTTAATTTAATATGTATAGTTCATTTTTTTTTAGGTAATCCAACATAATAACACATATTCTGTGAAAATTGCAACCATATAGCTACTACGGTGCAAAACATACAGCCCTTTAAATGTCGGACAGACATACAGACAGTCAGACAGACGACGACGCACCCTTTGGATACGGAACCCCAAAAAACTATGGTGACAAAACTCCACTTGTGCAAGCTAGATGGCATTCGACAATCTACGTCTACATACTGTTTGCCATTTCATTCAAGCTTTTCTAATCAATGCAAATACTTTTGTCTATAATCCAACTATTCGAATAGCAAATTATTCGAATGAATCATTCAACTTTGCCCATCTCTAGATGTAAACATCCTTTGCGAATAGTCGTGGAACGAGTAGTTATGCCGACATCCGGTGTGAATATAGCTAGCTGTATCATAGCTACACATACAGGGTGTATTAAGGGGTGACTCAGAAAATATAACTGAGTAACTTCTCCAAAGAAACAGGATTTGATTATAAACGATTTTTTTTTACTTTTCATAGAAAACCCTTGCTGTCACTAACCAATTTGGATACGTACGAGTACATCAGTCGGGGCGGGAGGGCAAAATTTTTTACGCGTTTCGACCTACATCTATTTGAGAAAGTAGAATGAATGAATAAAATAAAATACTTTATTGCCCACACATAGCGTAACATAAAGTGCTTAAAACTATGATGGGCAAAGGCGACAGCATTATAAATACAAAAATATTTAAATATCTGTAGTGATAAAGTTTAAAAGGATCCTTGTATTTTTGGTACATCCTGTATACGTATATAATGGCTTCTTGATACAAATCTAGATCGTAAGACAGATCGTTAGTCTAAATATGGTACGGAGGGCTACGCAGGCGACAAACAGAACTGTACGGAGAGGACGCGTGGAGGAAAATTGTAGCCGAGTATTGTTTCATGGCTTTTTAATCTGACTCATAATGGACGTGGGATTCGATTTCTAATGAGTGACAAGTTGCTGGAATAGTTTTAGATTTTGTATGTTTTAATCATAATCAAATATGTTTTAATCATAATCAAATCTATGTTTAGCAAGAAAGTGGACGAATACGTGGAAAATTCACTAACACTGTGGTTTCAAATATGTTTTTGGGAACAATTCTATAACACCATTAAGTAAAACGTCCATCATTTGCTCCACTTTGGTATTAGATTATTGTCGAGCATAGCTCGGTCACCCAGATACTGATCAATAAAGACTGATCATTGATCAGTCAATCAGATCAATCATCATTGATACACGAATTAGATACATACCATCCAACAGCATTAAACACAATAAAATTGTAATATAAAAGGACAGACTAACAAAAAAGGAAATGAAAAAATAGAAGCGCAGACGAACGGATGACTTAGCAAAAATTGCGAACAGACCACGATAACCTTATAAGGATTTTTATTATTATTATAAGGAGCGCTAGCTAAGTATATTGTTAAGTTGGTCAACATCGTTGTCAACTATAAAATTTGCATTCGTTGAAAGATTTTATCGAATTCTGAATACCGTAACTGGTTAGGCCATTCATGTTACTATAATAGTACAAACTGGTCTATGTCCTCGATATTATACAGATAGATAACACAAAGAAACCAGAAATGTAAGTCGTTATCAAGCTTACGTCATGAAATTGCGAATTTTGAAAAGGAAGATAACTATCAGTGATAAGTAACTAGAATACAAACAACTTCGAAACACGAAATCTTCTTGCTTTCAGAACAGGCTGCATTTCTTAGCCCTGTAAGGCCATTAATGTTCACAAAACATTTATGTTGTTTAATTTATAAATCAGTTCAAATTACGACTTACTTGTTTTGAAAATCTACCAGTGCACTGACTTGGAATTTTCCACGAGACGATACATTAATTAAAACGCCTACCGAGGGACTCAAATTCATTCCGGTCTTATTGGCAATTGCTTTTTGTAAGCAGTTGTCGTAGAAGTTTCTTACGTTTTTCTCGCAACTAGCACTTCAAATAGGAGACATCAACGGCATCACCACTGGGGCATACAGGCAGATATTGTGTGTGTGTGAAGTGTCTCTGTGTGTGCGTAAAAAGTAACAAAAGAGCATCCGTCGCACCCTCACGCCTCAGTTCACGCGGTGTTGGGTTTCTTACTAACCGCGACTTAGTTGAAACATAAGACTCGGGTCTTTATGGTTGGATTCTTGAGGTATTTTAATAGTTATTATGTGAGCACCGTCTGACCAGTGGCTAGTCTATCTAGACTTCAGTTTTCATCGACCGTTATCTGAAATGATAGTCGAGACCACATATCAGAAATAAGTCTAGATGACTCAAGTGTAAGTACTTTGCGTGCCCAAACCCGTGGCCCAAACTAAGCTCAAAACGCTTAGTTTGCTTGTCATGGGCTTGTCATATCACCGAGAACTGTGACACGCTTCGTTTTCATACAAACGGCGGAGTTTGCGTTATCTAGACTTATTTCTGATCTGTGGTCGAGACCAACAACTTAACATTCTAAAGCATTAAAAACGGTGTTACGAGTACACAACCTTCTTTTATGGTCTGAAAGGAAAAGCAATTCTCGATTTTCAGGCGAAGGGCTTGCATCAGTTGCAAGCAATCTTCATAATCTTCTTATTAAATCTGTAACATTGAAACCGGAAGGTCAAGTCTAGAGGTATAAAACGTTTGCACGGGATTTCCTTTCCTTCGTCCCTTAAGGAGTTAATAGGAAACCCAAATATTTTGTCTATTCTCTTCTCGGTGAGTGTTTGGTCGGGAATCGGGTCTAAACAATCAGCCCTAAGCCGTCCATAAAAATCGTGATTTTATCCACACTAAGATATTATAACGGTAGATGGACGAAAAAGATCACTGACTGACTACCAAGAAAAGTAACAAGGAAAATAGGACGACCAAGAAAGCGATGGGAGGACATAAATTTAAGGGGCTGATAAGAGCTGAATCACCTTCCTTTCTAACAAAGGGCAGAATGCGCGTGCTAGAACGGAACGGATTCACGCTGTTTTACGCTCATTTTTCTCAAAATCTGTACATAAAATATTAATTATCAAATAGCTATACATAATGTATTGAATAATGTGTAAAAGTTTTGGCATCATAGATTAATGGGTACTTAAGAAAAACGGTTTAAAAGCAAAAATCAAAGGTAACTTTGGATTTTTTTACGGTGTACAAAATATATTTAATCGTGTTTCGGAGTCGGCCATATTCTTGGAAAGATGCTTAATTATCACATAATTTTTTTTCACGGCCATATATTCATCACTTTTCGTTAAAAACCTGCTCAAGTGAAGCGTATTTAGCTCTTATCAGCCCCTTAAAGAAAGATGTGGACCGGACTGGAGGAGACTAGGTACCAACTGGTCCAAAATGGAGGCCTACGCCAAAGAGGCGACTTCCAAACAATCCTTGACGAGTAACCTCCTTGGTTGTTATGCTTGTTGATACATTCCACTTTTTAATAAATAGATATGAGTTTTCATAGGAAATTACTCGGTCGCAAAATTCGATAGAAATGGATATTCATACTAACATTGCCGAGCTGCTCGCGAGTATTTAACCTGTACAGCTATTTTGATTTATCTCGAAGAAGGTTATCAAAATAATGATCGAATTTCCAAGCATGTTTGAGAAAAGGTTGTTTTTATTTTATAGGTTATCAAAGAAATTATAACTTGTATGAAGGGCAAACGACCAATAAAAATAATAGGTCTTTGAAACTTACTGAAAATAACTTTTTACCTATGAAATTGCCGAAATTTTCTTACAAATTAATGAGATCATAATTCCTATAATTCTAATGATTTTTTTTTCATTTGTCTCATATTTGAAAGATGACTTCAAGGTTATCAATTTACGCATAAAATAAAGTTTTTATTTTTAGTTTGATATATAAAATTAAAGGTACGAAAATTGTTCGTCTTAAATGTCGTCCGATTTCATCATTAGATTTGTTATAGTTTCTTACAGATGATATTTTTCGAAAATTAAATTTAAGTTTTTGTTAGCTTAATGTCTTCCCAATAATGCTTAAAAAAATAAAAAGGTTGGATTTATAATTCCCACGAAAAATGCAAAAATGTTAGTACTGAAAATTTTGTTTACCTAAAATTCGCCATACAAAACGGCAATTTCATAGGTAAAGACCTATTATGATTCTGCAGACGCATAAGTTTGCATAGGTGATTTAGGTCTGACGATGCGCATACGACACCTACTGCAATATACATGCCTACGATAACTGCAATCTACGATCTTAAGAGACGTCGCATCGCATCGTATATCTCACGAATAGAAAGGGGCTATACGTTATGCTTTCGGAGAGATTTACGTTAGTTAGTGTGACTCGGGTTTGGCTTAGCTAACCAAGGCTACAAATCATCGCTCGCTAACTATCTTCGTATAAGAGAGTGAGAGAGAGAGAGTACACGTAAGAACGCCACGTTATGTAAACAAACATTTTGCAGTTACGAAAACATTTCTCCAACGATTAACAATCCTAAGGTTGCCTGGAAGAGATTGCTCTAAGCAATAAGGCCGCCTTTGCGTGTAATAAGATGTAAGGTGTTCTTACGCAATTACTGTAAATTTCTGTGCAATAAAGAGTCTATCTATCTATCTATTTCTCGTCAATAACACGACGTATACGTTTGTATCCACAATACACAGACAGAAAAACGCTTAGACAATAATTTTACATGCAGCTAGTCAGAAATATCCAATTCTTTAACACTTTTACACGGATTTGAGGCTATTATTTTGTGTACAATCGCGACGGTATTCTGTGGTGTTTGTAGCGCAGATTTCAGATTCAGATTATTTATTCAATGTAGATTCTTTACAGAATACTTATTGAATGTCATGCAGAATACAATTCAAATAGAGCGAGTCTACGCCGTTTCGGATCGTGCTGTGCACTTCCGAGCCTCGTCTTCGGTAAATAGTTTGAAGGGCCAAAGTCTAGAATAACAATTCCGACGTTGAAAGATTTCTCCGAGAATTGAGATCTAAAGACCACTTAGCTTACAAGAAACCCTCAACTTCTCCCTTCATCTTCCCCACTTTTTATTGCTTTTCTAAGTTTTTTTCTTCTCCATTCTCAACAAGTCGAAGGTTGGTTGTAGCAATTTTTTCTATTCTTGTGTATCATTTTTATTGGATTTTACGATGAACTCAGAACAATTTCAAAGTCTTGAGAATTACAGCTTCAAAGATGGAATTCGGTTACTTCGTGAATCGTTCGTTAGCTTGCAAGAAGCAACTCCCCCAACTGACCCCCTGCGTCCCTAAAGTACCGACCGACTCCCGTTAATTCCCACCCGCGAAATGCTTTATATCCGATCGGCTCCCAGTCTCAAGCGAAATTCGCACGAACTCGACAATCTTAGCCGCTACAATCGCGTGTGCCTGAGAAGAACGCCAGCACTAGTGTTGTCGTTCGACATGAAGCTATCGATGGACAAACTTTAGTTACAATCGGATGTAATAAGTATGTTTATATGGTACCCAAATGTGCGCCTCGAATTAACGGAAGTAGTAGTTAATGAGCCATGTCAATGTCAAAGACCTAGGGGCGGCTCAACAACTCTAACACCAGGGTTTGTGAGGTCGGTCAACAACCTTACCTAATCTACACAACGCATAAATCAAAGCTGTCCATTCGTGAATTTACTCACGTTTGCAGTCCAGCAGTATTTATTTTACGACGAATATAATATCGTCAGTCATTGAATAATATTCCATTCTCAAAAACTAAATTATTTTTAACATATCTACAAAAATTTTCTTCCTCGATACTCCAAACATCTTACATTATGATTCTCACGCTATCCTCACAAATATCACGATTCTCAAATCCAACGAATCGACATAACTACCGATAGTCCGAGCGGCGACAGCCCTAACCGGCACACACGTCCATTAAACGTATATCTGTTAATAATAATTGCGATTGTCTGGCTGTACGTGCGCGGCGAATCATGGCGCACAGTAACAGTTGCCGAGCAAGTGGGTATACAACACATACGTAGATATATCCTCCCCCCTCCCTCCCTACACTCTTCACAACCTCTCTGCCCACTGACCCGCCGCATCTTGAAATGGCATTTGCTTTTTGACGACTCAATGGGCACGCTATTCGCGTAGATGTGTGTATACTATACGTAAAGTATGACGATACAGCGTTGCTACGCGCATCAGAGCTAATTTTAAACTTTTGTTTGACTAAGAACATTTACAACGAAAAGTAAGAAAAATCACAAACACAGTGGAAGAATTTAAGCACACTTTTTGCGGGGAGATAAAACGTTTCATCGTGATACTCGTACAATGCTTGGTAACTGCTAGGATTTTGAAGTTAAGGAAAAAGCAGTAAAATAGCCATTCTTTCACTTGCCATTCACACCATACTAACTAAAAAATGGTCGTGCGGATGCTTCTCTTCAGTCCCGCGAATTCTATCCCGCACTCATGGGACTGTAAAAATAACGCGAAACCAGATTGGAAGTCTTACCTAGGCAGGAAATTACTTAACATTCGTGATTGGAAAGAAAGAGAATTCTCCTGTATACCTTCCACGAGCGCTTCACTGGTAACCAAGTAAAATCGACCTTGAAAACTCCGACAACACCCAGATCCGTTACGTAAACTTGGTATATTTTGTTTGACTTTATGTAATAGGTTCCTCCTCCTACATCAGCCAACATGTAGGAGTTTCAACTCGAAGTCTTGAAATTACTTCTGACATTGGTTGATAGGGTAGGGCATGGCTAAAGTGTGTCCGAAATAGCCCCAAAGAGGCAAAGGTCAGCTACATACGTCAGCGCAGTTTCATTGATCTACTATCAAGTCATGTCAAAATATTTTTTCTCATGTACGACTAAATACATCAAGGTTTGTGACGACTGCTTCTATTAGTTTCAAAAACAGATAATAAATAAACAAAGAATAAACAATGACAGAGGGAAAAACTGGGTCACAAGTTCTTATCATGTTCACGAGCAAACAACAAAGTCAATTCTTTCTAAAGCCACGATCACACCTAGCTGAATTCAAAGACTTATTCGGCATACATTTCTGGGAGGCTTGGTTATGTTAATTGCAATATCCTTACTTCAACGAGCAATGTATGCCGAATGGTCTTTGAATACAGCTAAGTGTGGTCGTGGCTTAACCGGTTTTAATTACTAAGTAGTTGCACTAAAGAGAAGACATAAACTACATTGTATACTCTTATCCATTCTCTGAGCCATTCTTATAGCTAGTATGTGGCAATTCGTTTTCCGTTAGTCTGCAAAATTTTACGATCGCGCCAGGCATTCTTGATACCTACACCAGTTACATAAATTCTACTGCCGCTCTTCGTTGCTTTGTCTTTTTATAACATTTTTATGAAGAATGGCTGCTTGAACATTTCCCGATTGAAACACATTATATAGCGTAACGGAAAGGCGTGATAATATTAAAGGGAGCAAATCTGCGCATTAAACTGAACAACTTTTACCAAGGATCATAAACAAACCAAATTTTGACCCTTTAGTTAAGCCCATAAGGACCACTTCCCAAAACGTCCACTTCCCAAAAGGACCACTTCCCAAAAGGACAATTCCCACAAGGACCACTTCGAGGGGGAATGTCGACGACGGAGGTTGCCTGCTAGCCTGATGCTGGCAGGCTTCTGTAAATATGTATATTTAAACTTAGACGTAAGCAAATTCCAAATTACGACATTGATTAGTTTTGGCAGTCTCTACTTGGTTTGCTTGTAAATACTGTGTTTTTACTGTTTTAAATTATATTTTATTAACCTGAGGAGCTGTCTTCTCATTTCGCAGATAACCAGCGCATAAATCGGTAATATTTTTGGTATTTTGACGTCCCATATAAACTGCATCAGCTGATAGCGCATTTTGTATGGGTGGTCAAATTTGGTTTTTCGTATTTCGACATATGTTCCTTGGGGAAAATTGTTAAGTTTCATGGACAGATTTACACCCTTCAGTATTATCAAGGCCCTTTTACACCAAGATTTACACCCTTCAGTATTATCACACCTTTTGGTCACACGTTGTATGAATGATGATTTGTTATATTTTTTTTTCTGTAATGCGAAGCGTCGTCGTCGGTCTAGAAAAAGATGGAGTGACGATCTCGACACTTGCGCGAAGAATTGAAAGGAGTTGACCCAGAAAAGGGTAAAGTGGAAAGATAGGAGAGGCCTTTGCTCTTTGATCTGAGCGACCTCATATTAATAATGAAATGTTTTTGTAATTTGACTTAAAGACGTACATAAAAGTTTGTATTTCCATACTACTCGTATGTGTATGGCATTACAAATTTAAGTTTTTACTTGCGTATCCCGAGAAAGTAAGTGCAGTGTTGCTGCACCAATTAATTTTTTTCTCTTCAAACTTTTAATTTTGAACAAAGACGATGCGGCTGGCATTACTTACTCGTAACTAAGTATTTTCTATAAGACCGACAATAGTGCAAATATTAACTTTATACTTTATATTTAGCCTGTGCTGTCCCACTGCTGGGCAAAGGCCTCCCCCCTACGTTTCCGCTCCTCCCTATCGATCGCCATCGTCAGCCACTCCTCTTCGAAAGCAACCAGGTCATCCCTCCATCGCAAATATAAAAAAAAAAAACAGAAACAAAAAAGCCCTTGCCATTTCATAACATTAGTAAGGAAGTAAGAATTATTTACGCCAAGCTTGGCTGCACTTGGCTCGTCTTGCCAACCGGAAGGAAGCAGAGCTCCAGCGGTTATAACATGGGAGCAAGTTCCAACTGCCAACATACTTAAGTACAAAGCATTTGACCTATTTATAGAAAAAGAAGCCATTTTATTAATGCAAAACTTCTAGTGATACAATTTATTTGCAGGAATGATAGACCTAAGAGCGTATTTTGATAGAGCGAGTCTCCTAGTAAAATAAAAGATATGGGAAATTTTATAATGTCCCTTTTGGTTTTGGGTATCGAATCTAATCAAAATCTGGTCGACCCTATTTTTTTTTTTATGTGTCAAGTGAGCAAACTAGCAGGTGGGCAACCTGATGGTAAGTGGTCTCCACCGCCCTTAGCACCCACGGTCTTATAAGTGACATACATTGACGCTAAAAAGACAGCAAAGCGTTTTGCTCACCCTGAGAACTAAGATGTTATGTCTTATGTGCCAGTAAAATATGTATATTAAACGTGAATTTTTCCGTTTAAATACATAACCATAAAAACAGTGATAGTAATACTTACATCTTCACACTGTTTCATAATGGGCGATTAAAGTAAAGTGTACAGGCTTATGACGCGAGCACAACACAAACATACGCCCACATAATTCGAGACGGGCTGCGTGTGACGCTAACGAGTGCGTAATCTCATTAAGAGGCTTATGTTTTAGGATTTATCTATCATTGGCCGTGTGCACGATATTCAATGCAAACTTCGGTAAACTTTTCCGGCTCATTCATTGGGTGTTGCGCATTTTCTTACCTCTCGATTTCTGGGAGTGCTTATTCCAGCCGAAAGCAACAGTTGTGGCAGCGAAATAAATCTACTTTCTCGAGGCAGGCGTATTCACCAGCCGCATTGCCGAATAGCAAAGTGACAATCCAAAGGTTTTTTTTTTATTTTTATTGAAAATGGGCTTACTCTTGACCTCGATCTAGTCTTGAAGACAGAGATGAGGTCGACGATGGAACGAGCTTGCCCAGAAGAAGCCTATTCACTCGCGACTTGAAGAGATTCAGGTTATATGAACGCGGGAATACAGACGCAGGCAGAGGATGGAAAATTTTAACTGGACAGGGAGCTCCTCCAGAATTCGAGCTTTTTCTGGAAAAATGTAGAGGGGAAGTACCATAGTCACCTCGCTTGTTAGTGTTACGGCTGGCACCATGGACCACGTTGTAGGTGACCGCAAAAAGTAAAATGTAAGATACAAAGGAGGATGCTGCTGCCCATCCTCCAGTTTATAACCCTTAGTCGCTTCTTACAACACCCACGGGTATGTATGGGTTGGTACTATTCTTTGCCGGCACCACACGGGACACCGTAGATAGTAGCTGGGACCAACGGCTAAACGTGCTTTCCGAAGTCCTGGATCATTTTACCTTCCGTACAATCAGATGATTGATCCTGCAATGTCGTACCCAAACTAGGGCTGTCACACAAAGTGATTTTTGTTTGACAGTGTCCCCACAGGGGATCGAACCTAGAACCACCAGATCAAGAACTCTAACAGATCCCATTTAACAGAAGATAAACGGACGCAAGAAGAACCGATGGCCGATGGGGCGTGAGGGTTCTAGAGTGGCGACCACGTACCGGAAGACGAAGCGTTGGCAGGCCCCCCACAAGGTGGACCGACGATCTGGTCAAGGTCGCGGGAACCCGCTGGATGCGAGCAGCGCAGGACCGGTCGTCATGGAGATCTTTAGGGGAGGCCTATGTCCAGCAGTGGACGTCTTTCGGCTGATATGATGATGAAACGGACCAAAAGCATCCTAAAGGTTTCGGATGTGGACTTTCTTTCTCACATTTTCTCTAGTAGGTCAGAAATTGGTCCAGACTTCCATAGAGCTTAACCATTTTACGTGTTTGTCATACGTCAGTTTACTGTTATATAATCTGTGCTGTTGGTTAGTCGAATGAACTAAAACAAAACCCAAGCTTCAGTCATCAGTCTGAGTCGGGCTGCGTATGACGTAAACGATAATCTCATTAATAGGCTTGCGTTAGGGATTTCTCGATGTAATGGTATAGAAATGTCAGTTTCGCTAATTAAATAATATTCAGCGTTGATAGGCTTTCAAAGGTGAAATATTTGTCTAGTTTGTGTTCTCGAATCGTCCTGTTCTTGAAGTCAAATCCGCTTTACCTGTACTGGGTTATTTTTGAAATATGTGAATCAGATTATAAATCGAACAACTTTCCTATAAGTAAATAAATAAGTTTGGCCTGCAACTTTACAATAGTTCTTATAAGTATATATACATACTGAAAGGTATCTTAAATGGAATAAACTGTACAAATAGTACAATTCAAAACAAGTTTAAAGAACACTGACGTTTCGAAACACTGTTAGAAGTAGGTAGTATTTGTATGCAGGCTTTGTCAACTCAGACCAACTTTGCAACCTGCCAAGTTATCTGCGCCACTTCAACGTATAAAGGAAAAGGAAACTTACTTTTTAAGTCCGAACTGCTATTTTTCTATAACCTGGAACAAAATGAGCAAATCGTTAGTCTTTTCCTGTTCAAACGAATAGAATAAAAATATACAGGGTGTTCGGATTATTTTAAAACATCCTGTATCATCATTACTTCCTATGAAACGTCCACTGCAGGACAGGGAGCTCCCTCCACAGAGCTCCAGAACAAACGCGTGGTACTTAGAACGGCATTCACCATAGTCACCACGCTTGCAAGCGTTGCGGCTGGCGGCCGCTGTTGTTGGTGACCGCAGTGTGTAAGATTGTATGATACAAAGAAAGATGCTGCTGCCCATCCTCCTTTTCATAAGCCGCCTCTTACGACACCCACGGGTAGTGATGGGTAGGTTCTATTCTTTGCCAGCACCGCACGGAGACACAGGATGTTAAATAAGGACTGAGGCATGTAGGATAACACATCGTACAAAGCCCTCATAAAGTAGGCCGTGCTGCCGTGCCGTTTCTTTTACGCTGCCATAGCACGATACGAAACGGTAGTAGACTCACTCTATTAGCATTGTATTCTGCATGTTATGAAAATTATGACGTACAAAAGTATACTGTAAAGAATCTACATTGAATAAAATAATCTGAAAACAGGAGTTCCAATAGCTATAAAAGAGGTAGTTTTTAGTATACCTAGACCTACATAGCAAAGCCACACCCTCGCCCTTGTCTATCTATTAATTTAGAAACCAACGACATCCCTACGTATAGTCCTATCCTATAGGCAGGCAATTATAAAGGACAGCGCGGGTGACATAAGCAAGAGGACCCGCCGCCGCCATAGAGCAAGGGAGAGGTTGAAATTAATAGACATGAACGTTATAACCCCATTCCCATTAAGTAAGAACCAAGTACTTTTCTTCTACGTGCTCGAAAATTCCTTGCTTAGTTAACATTCAATACATTCGCACAAATCGCTTTGCAACATCTTTTATAATGGGCACAACTAAAGAGTGGAAATCTCTGCTTAAGTCTGTTTCTGTGGGAGGTCAAACATTGATATTCGTTTTTTGACCTATGTTCCTTGGGAAAAGTTGTTCGGTTACTGATCCGTATGATCCGGATCCTGATCTATGACACGCAATCAAATTAACACCCTGTATATAGCTACAAATATGTAGATTGTAGGTAGACAATTATAAAGATGGCCGTTCAGCGGTGCGGTGACACTTGTGAAGAGAACTCCTAAACCCCGCGCGGGGTGGAGAGTGAGGGGCGCGGTAGGGTTACCACACGTTAGCATTCGTATTTTGTACTGACATATCAGGTTATATAAAGCCTTGTCAGGCTTCCAGCCAGATTTGGTTTATGTCAGGCTTTTTGTGAGATTTAATGTAAAATAGAAATCAATAAGACAATGTCGGCCACTTTGGCATAATGTTGTAAACGTCCGTCTTCGATGTTGCTAAAATTATCGCTGAATAAGCAAAGGAGGCTTAAGTGACATCAACATTGATAAGCCTAAGTATTGTTCCATTCTTAATGGTTCCGTACCACAAAAGGAAAAAAAGCGGAACCCTTACTTTGTTGTCCGTCTGTCTGTGAAGACCCTTTTTGTTCTGAACGGGTAAAGGTTAAACGTCCATGAACCCTTGAAGCTGTGAAAATTCCAGTCTTGTGTGACAAAACCATCAGAAGATACGGTAATTTGTCTCCCCCTCCATACATTTATGAACCAAATCAAAACCTAGAGGTGTAGAGTACTTCCCGTTAATCTAGCTAGAATAATAAAATTTGGTAAGGTCTCATAGCACACGCAAAGGAAAAGGTATAAAATTTATTTATTACTCTATCTCTCCTAATTTCCTATACCGGCTAAAGGCTGAACAGTCGGTCGGTTACGGTCACCGGTTGCGGTAGGTGGCTATCCTATCCTAGAACGTCTTTCCTAAAAAAAAATGGCGGTCTCTGGTGTTACCCGGCTTGCCGGAGACAGGTCTGCCTGGCTGGATGTGGTGCTCAATCTATTTATCTAAGTCATCATAACCAATTGAGGTGAGCTCCCATTCCAAGAACATTCTGACGTGGGGTCTTAAAAACCATTATATGGTGGACGGGTACGGAACCCTTAGGGCACAAGTCCGACTCGCACTTGGCCCGTTTTTCTTAGCCAACCAGATCGAATGCGCCTTTAAAGATGGGAAAAGAAAGTCAAAAATTGGATACCAGATACGGGTCCAGGCGTCAATTAGACCAAAGAAGCGATGCCATGACGATCTGAGACCTTTCTTAAGAATGGAAATAATAGATTATGCGTGCTTAATGGATTTTAAGTTCCTTTCAAACTCTTCGGTTAATAGTTAATATCAAAACCGCGCTTTCGCGGTAAAATATTATATAAAAAAAAGACAAATACAAACTTAGTCCGGACTTTATAAAACACATGGTAACCCTAGACGGGGGTAGCAGTAGGTGCGACTGTACGAGCGAACGAAATGGACAATGCGCATAAAAAATCAATAAAACCCGGCTACGGCTCGGCCTTCGACGAGGTCGCCGGACGCCACGTGCTTTCAAAAGAAATAGGGCGGGCTTACGTGGCTACTTCAAGTTACTGAAAAACTGACTGAGAGCTCGCTTTCCATCCTACTTTACCTGCATAAGTAATCGAGTTATTTGAATTTGTTAGTACCTGGGCGACTGAGCTTCGCTCTATAATAGCTGCCTCGACATTAAAGCCCGCGTCACACAGAGGAGGTAGCGGAAGCGTTCCGGGGCTGGTATTTTTTTGTAAAGTATGAGTTCTTATGCACCCTGTCACATTGAAAAGCGGTCGCGGCGCGGTATTTTGTTCCCGCCAAACCGCCCCGGACCGCTTTCGCAATCATACCGCCTCTGTGTGACTTGAGCTTTAGGATCCCCTGGAGCTGTAAGTCCCCATACAAACTAACTTTTGTGATAACTTCTAAACTACAAAACACATTATAACAGAAATTTATACACAATCGGGCATGATCTATCAAGGTTTAAAATATGTTTTTACTTGAAAATATTAAGTCAATATAAAGATTGAGCGAGTTGAAAATATGTATGAAAAAAATTAACTCACTCTATCTTCAAATTGATAAATTGTTTTCAATTAAAAATCTATTTCAAACCTTTATATTTCTTATCCAATTGTGTGTACAAAATTTTGTCATAATGTGTTTTGTAGTTTAGAAGTTATCGCAAAAGTTAGTATTTATTAGAACTCACAGCTCCAGGGCACCCTTAAGTTACTGAGAAACTGACTGAGCCTACGAATAAATAATAAGTCAGGAAATGTAACTCCATTCAAAAAATTACCCAACGAAAGTCGTGTATTAGTAGGCGGGGCTTCAAAATCGTTCCAAAACGTGACTAAGTCGGACATTTTTCTTACAAGCGAGCAGACGTCAAATCTTCGCGCATGTTTTCGTTTTTATCAGCAATTAGAACCATCATGTCAGGTTGCGTTGTGAAGTGGTGCAGGAGCCATACAAAATTTGACAAACTATTATAGTTTAAACATTACCAAATAATGTCTGTTTATAGCACAAAAATATTGTTTTATTATTGACTTAGTCCTATTCACTTATATCATAACATCGTCCACGTCCAAGGATGTTTAAGTCAGCACTTTCTGTTAAGGATGGAGTCATAACCGTATCCATTTCTTGCGGAGGACCTCCATACTAAAATGTATGAATTTTTATCAAATCCTACAAGCGTAAAATTTTTATCTTTCTCTCTGAGAAATATCTGACTTGGGTTTTGGTAAATGTTATTACCTCAGTTGTTTTTGTGAAAATACGTACCATTCAGGAAAAAAAAATGTGTTTAAAATCACGCATAAAATGGTATCACAGATCGCTCTTAGTACTTATTAACGATCAATTCACAAGTATAAAAGATATATTTTCACTTTCGCAAACAAAGATTAGCTAAAACATTAGATTTTTAAAGGTTTCTTGAATTTTGTTAACTTAACCGGGATTTTTGACCGACTAGTCATCGTCGACTAGAAGACGTTTTACACTTCATTACCTCATACAGATTATGTATATGACGAACTCTACTCTGTGTCCACGCCACTATGACATCTGCTGACATAGCAGCACGCGCGCGAACCAATCCCTGCTCTTGTTCTGAATTTAAACCAATGAATAGGCATGTCAATTATTCAGCTTCTATTTGATTCGTTTTTTGAACTTACGTCGTTTTGGTTTCACGTAGGGCCACTTTTTGTGTGGAATCAGTTCTGAATTACATTTCCTGACTTATTATTTATTCGTAGGACTGAGCTCGCTTTCCATCCTACTTTACCTGCATAAGTAATCGAGTTATTTCAATTTGTTGGCACCTGGGCGACCGAGCTTCGCTCTATAATAGCTGTCTCAACATTAATATATCATCGGGTGAGCAAGCTATGCTACCCGCCAACAGATGGCGCTGTAGGTTTCAGCCTAAAACGCGTTATATAAAAAAAATTTAAAACACGGGGAAAAAGAATTTTCCCAGACATGAGACCTAGCTAGATCGATTATTTGCCCTCGAAAACCCCCGTATGGTAAATTTCATTGAAATCGTTAAGTCGTTTTCGAGAAACCGATTACAAATAAATATATACAAATATTGCTCGTTTAATATAGGAGTACCTGGGCGACCGAGCTAAGCTCCGTATGATTAAAATATCATCGGGTGAGCAAGCTATGCTACTCAACAACAGATGGCGCTGTAAGTTTCTTGAACGCACTAAAACGCGCTAAGAAATATGAGAAAAGACGGTGAAAACTAATTTTCCCAGACATGAGACCTAGCTAGATCTATTTTTTCCTCTAAAAACCCCTGTATACAAAATTTCATATATATATATATATATATACACAAATATTGCTCGTTTAATACTATAGGATAATGCCGCTAACCTGATTGTAAAACACTGATCATCGTATCGTGTAGGTTGAAAGGTCGTTGAACTACCTAAAAACCCTTGTGTCATCATGTTACTAATCCGCCAAAGGCTTCTTATATTACTCATTAACGACTGCTTCTGTAGATAGTAACCGGGAGCTTTCAAAAAGCTTACATATTAATGCTTATCATAGTCACTGGTTTGCCTTAAGTAAAATGTATTAGCAATAAGTTATTTTCGTAAGTCCTGAAATGTATTATATTGTGTTTTATGTTGTCATGAAATAAATTTTTATCTTATCTTATATGGACAATAAGGTGACTAAAGACGCTATCAAACCTTTCTTCATTTTAAAACTAATTGCTTACATTGTTCGTTGAATTAAGGATATTGGAATTACCCAGCAATGTATGCCGAATTAGTCTTTGAATTTAGGAAGGTGTGATGGAGGCTTAATCCTGCAATGTCCTAACTAAACTAGGGAGTAGGGAAGTCTAGCAATAGTAGTTTAAGATACAAGTTCCGTAAGTAGGGTTATTACAAACGAGTTGACGTTTTGTAAGCCCGAGACGAAGTCGAGGGTTTACCATCGGCACGAGTTTGTCTTAACCCTTACGGACGTGTATCTTACGACGTTTTTCAATACATTTGTGAGAAAACAGGTATAAGTAATACATTTGGTAAAGGAACCAACCATGGGTACTGTCAGCCTCTTGTCGATTTATGTTCTCCTGGTACTCTCCATTTTATTTTCGAAGCGGCGCGTAATGTCCCGTTAAATATAGGTCACCCAAGTAAAAAGTCACCACGGTATTATTTTTACAAAATAATTTTATGATCAGAGTGTAAAAACTCCTTGGTATTATACTTTTTTTACTTACCGCACTAGTTCGGTAAGTAACTACTTACGAGCAATGTTTACGTCCTCGTAAGTACGTTTTTCGAGCAAATGTATTGAAATAGTAGATTAGTAGCCAAGGGCTGTAAGGCATCAATTGCAGCCGATAGTTCGAGGGTGCAATTGATGCTTACACCCGAGCTAACTACTCTGCTTTACATCTCGATTGTGAGGTAAGTAGGTCCTTATTACCACCAAATTGTAGGTGACCAATTAGCGCTCTAGGGTAATAATGTAGCTAGAAAAGCCCTAGGGCGGTAAGTAATTTAAAAAAAAAAAAAACTTCACTCTTTCAAATTTAATTACTTACCGCCCTAGGGCTTTTCTGGCTACATTATTACCCTAGAGCGCTAATTGGTCACCTACAAGCCCCATTTGGTGGTAATAAGGACCTACTTACCGAATATGAGAGATGTAAAAGGTTTTTATTTGAGGGTGTCCGTCCCCACTGAGAATCGTATACAGATCCTCCGGATCGAGGGCCGAACGCTTTAATCACTATACTACAGAGCTGTTACGTACGATATCTAGATTATAAACGTCTTATGGATAAATAAGGGCTATAAATTTAATGATTTCCAAAATATTTTTTTATACCCCAATACACTTCAGACAAAATGGATGAATGTACACCAAATTTGGGTTACCAAATTTATGCTGGTCAAAATTAGCCGGTTCGGTCAAGTTCGTTAGAACACAACCTAACCGATCCCGAAAAGGATCGGATAGGTTGTGTTTAATAATTAATAATTTAATTATAATTTTCTGAATTTTAATTTTTCATGTTTTATAATATGTCTGTATTAGATATTTTAACATTTTAAATGTTGACAAAAAAATTATTTGTAACTAGTTGTACATATGAGCTTATGAAGCTTGAAATAAATTTATTTATTTATAAACAATATCGATGGTTTGAGAGTATCGCGAATAAAAGTTATCATATAAGTATGTAGGTAAACGTACGACAAAGAATACCTATCTAGAAAATTCGCGGAATTTTCTCTCGCCTAAAGAATGCTCTGAATATTTGTGTATCTCATATAGTAGGTAGCCTGGTCCAGAACGTGAACCTCAAAATGTTATTCGGAATATGGAACTTGTACAAGCATTGTTTATATTATACGTAAAAATACATTCTAACTTGCAGGTGCCCGCGACTTCGTCCGCGTGGAATTCGGTTTAACAAAAACAGTTATAAAATTTAAACCCCCGTTTAGAGGTTGAATTTCCGAAAATCCGTTCTTAACGGATGCTTTCGTTATAGTAACTGTATCAGTATGCCAAATTTCAGCCCATTCCGTTCAGTGGTCTGAGCTGCGCGTTGATAGGTAGATCATTCAGTCAGTTCCTTTTATACTAGGTTATTTTTTTGGACCTGATTTCCTTTTGCCCACTTATTAGCGAGGTCAAAAGCAACAACTTTTGTTCTACGACTTTGCTGACAACGCAAGAATGTTTTCAACTTCCCATACAAAATGGGTCGGTCACGTGACCACTTTAGTATGGACTCGAAATTTTTTTGTGCGTTGTTAGCAAAGTCGTAGAACAAAAGTTGTTGCTTTTCTTCACTAATAAGTGGGCAAAGGGAAATCAGGTCCAAAAAAATAACCTTGTATACCTTTAAGTACAAAAGAAAACAAAATAGATCATGAGATCAAATACCGAGATCGAATACGAAAGTATCAAATTGTGACTATGAGCAAAATTTGAATTGAATGACCGCCTGGTTTTATTCTTATCCGTGTACATTTGTGTTAACAAAACAATGGTGTTAACAAAACAATGGTAAATAAGCTATATGTCCGTTAATGCGCAGAAGTCAAAAAATGAGTCGCGGGGGTGAGGTGCGACATGTGGGGGGAGACGAGCGAGTTGTTCATTGGTTCTCCGCCGGTCACCCATGTGCAGAAAATAACCGTCATAGCCAAACTTATCATGAACGCGCTAAGTGCTGTCCACGTCGCCAAGCACTGTTCTAGAAAAGCTTTTGTGATGCCATCTTCTCTTAAAGGAGAAGACAAAAGACTAAATAAATTCAACAGGCGTGACAAACTGGGCCCGTCTTTTATCTAAATAGGGCCCTGGCTGGGCACACTCGATTTTGAGGGCTCTTTTTGAAAGCCGAATGTGTGTTTTCACACACAGTGTTTTCACACTTTTTGTGAGCTGAAAACATACGTTTTCATGGTATGTTTTCAGCTCAAAAAAAACCTGAACAAAGAATGAAGCGAAAAGTGATTAACCCCTTCATGTGGGACAGTCAATTGCAGGTAAAGCTTGACAATCGAAACGAGACTAGATTCTCGGGCTATTGAATTAAGAATGGCCCTAACTGTCAAGCTTGATGTGCTCTTGACTGTAACCTCAATAAATGATAAATTAATTTTGGCAAATTATGGGTGGCGGGAGGGTATCATCTCCCGGCGGGGGCGGGTACTTGTCTAGTGAGCTCATGTACAGACAAATCTTGAGCAAGCAACTTGAGCAACAGTGCGGCTATTCTCGACCTATGCCACTATAACTATAATTTAGAGTTCCTATCAGGACCCACCGTCGCAGAGATATTGCTCTTTTTACTACCAGTTCATGTCGCACGAATGCTGGCAAACGCTGTCCGTTGTACAGAATAGTAAATTTATATAATCGCTATCTTAACTCCATAGACATGTTTTCTACTAGCATATACGCATTTAAAAGAAATATTTTATCCATTCTTGGCAGTTAGAATTTAAATTGTCTTTTCCTTCTATCAAGTATAGTTATATTAATGTATTTAAGAATATTAACTTCCTTGTTTACTTACTACTACTAAACTAACTACTGATTTTTTGTGTCATATGTTTTTAATTTAGAGCCACTTCTCAACACTTGAAACCAACCTGTGGCCAACGATGTTGGTGACACAATCACCAATCATATAGTATTAAAATTAATTATAAGTTCTAATTGTGCTCACTGTTTGTTAGCCCTAATAAATAAAAAAAAAAAAAAAAATAACTTTCAGGTTCGCTAGCCTGACTATACTGCGCCTAACAGTAAAATAGGCCGGTCGTATACACAGGCTATAGCTTGATTCATATGTATGGCATTCGTATACAGGGTAGACAAATTGTGGGTGACATCATTTGTCACGATTTATAGTTTTAGAATGACGTAGACATTTATCGTTTCCAACGATACGATACTGCTGCATTGCTATCAGGTCTCTCAAGTAGAATGTCGAGAGATGATTAGATATTATCACAAAAATAATCTTCGCCTACGTCGCCATTATTATCTTTACAAAGGTCATTGAACTCTCCACATATTTCGGTTCTACTTTAGCACGTAATATGAATTATGCACTGTACGTCGTGGTTAGGGATTAAAACCCAGCAAAGTGGGATCCCGCAATCCAGCGAGATCCAGCGTCACTTTATGCTCTGGATCCAAACGGTGCTTCTCAAAAATTTTGCTTTTAATTTTATTTTTAATGCAGCTAGCAAAAAAATTCATATTACGCTTAAAGACAAAAGAAAACAGAGAAAGACTTCCAACATTCTAATGTAAAAGAAATGGCAGCATTTGAAAATTAAAGTGAAATATTTGACTTAGATGCGAGACTATTTAAGTATTTATTAACTATCAAACCTACAAGGTCGAAGGTCTTTTTGACCTCTGGCTTCAAATGTAACTCACCAGTAAAATTGGATGATTTCAACATTGATGTACCTATTTGTTTTTAAGATAATTATTTCCAAAAAGAGAAGTGAAGCATATCCTACGCGAGATCGTACGAGATAACATTGTTTTACAAACTTGTTTTCTTTCTGACAGCTTTAGCGTATTGTATTTGATATAGCTACAAAATGTGTTGGTAAGCGTTGGAATAAACTAAAAAAAAAAAGGATATTATTTGTTTTTTTTACACCCTGTGTACAGACAGAAAGCTAGTTCGTATGTATTGGACGAGTCTAGCTGTGCCTGTGTCGCGTCGCGGCGACCGGTTTAGTTACTTCACAGGAGAGTTCGCAGAAATACCAAGCGGTTTTACGAGTCTCTCGGCCTAGAGTACTTCTGAGAAGTTTAGCCCTTCCCAATCGTAGTCAACTGTCTTTTTCTAACAAATGGCAAAATATTTGATTAAAACAGTGCAGAATAGCATCGTAGCTTAACCAGTATATATAGATTTTATCACGGTAAAATTAACGTAGCTTAACCAGTATATATAGATTTTATCACGGTAAAATTAAAAGTACTACTTCACCACCCAGTTTTAACAAATTAGTAAAATCTCGTATGTAGAAAATAAACCATTCATCAATTACGCACAGGCTTGGACATTACTTGAACTTGAGATATAAGCAGAAGCTGGTCTTTTTACCCGACTGCCCCAAAACTGAAGGGTTATTTAAGAGATTGTTGGCGACACGGTGAGTCATATAGTTCAAACATAGTTCCCGATCTTTATGATAACGTCAAAATGGAAACAAAGCGTAGAAACACGCAAAATGCGGCGTACAAAATAACGGCTGTGTATTAATGTGCCACCAACTTTGAGTAAATTTTTACCAAATAAATGTTCACCAAATTTTGTTTACCAAGGCTAATTTTGACCAACATAAATTTGGTAACCAATTACCCAAATTTGGTGTCCATTCATCCATTTTGTCTGATGTGTATTGGGGTATAAAAAATAATTTTGGATATCATTAAATATGTTGCCCATAATAACTGTGGCTGTACGCAGAAGTCATTTTATGAGTCGCGGAGGTGAGCGCAGCATGTGGGGGGAGGCGAGCGAATCGTTCATTGGCTCTCCGCCTGTAACCCTACGCAGAAAATAACCGTCAATAACAGTCACAGAAGTATTAGAGTAAAAAAGTGCCTCGAATCAAAACCATCACTGTTTGAATAACCTGTATGTAACAAACGGATAAGGCTATTGGAGATAAGAAAGTAGCAACTTAAAAGTGTCGCAGCAAAGTGTGGCAGCGAGATAAGACGACAGTAAAACTACAAACAACCCACTTTTAGCTATAGCGTAAAGAGCTGGCGCCGAATTATTTAGTGCCAAGCGCAATATTTTTGGAGCAGTGACAGGGCAAATTTTACGGCGTGAATTTTCATTAGTTTTTGCTCTTGAAGCCCAGTGAATCTTCTCATGAAAACAAGCAACTTTCCCGAAGAAAAGATCTCTTACTCGAAAAAAAAATTTCGCAAAAAATGTATCAATCACGCGGCCACTTTACTACGGAGTAGATTTTTTTTGTTCGAGATAGCTTTTTTTTTTTAATGTGACTGTGAGCAAACGAGCAGAATATTCGGGTAGTTCGGAAGCAAAACCAAAAAAAATTTCACGCTGTATATTGCGTGTGCGATGTGGACTGTGGATGTTCTTAGTCTTATTTTAATAGGCTCGTCGGCAAAGATGTTTTAGTAGGTTATCCGTAGGTTAGTTAAGTTCAGAGATAGTCGGCCACTGACTACTTGTATACGATAAAATTAAATTAATAAAACCAATAAAAACCCACTCCAACCATCGCGGTCCCGAGCAAATTCGCAAAGGAAACTTATATGTAAGGTACCTTGAAACTCGGCTCATAAACAGGAATAGGATCATTAAAGATAATAATAAAAAAAAAATAAGTAAAAAAAAACTAACAGCTGTATAAACCGACCACAGACTACTTAGAACAGTTGTCAGTTTTTTTTTAAGACTGGCCATGGCTACGTTTCATTCTGCCATACGGCTAATCGACATCTCCCTCTATTTGCATTGTATTCTGCATGACATTCAATAAGTATTCTGTAAAGAATGTACATTGAATGTACATCTGAATCTGATATTTGACAAATACTAAATTATTTTTTTACTTTATTATTTGCAACCGAAAAAAATTCGTATTTTTATTTTTACTTATTGACCTTATTCCTGTCTATGAGCCAAGTTTCGAGGTACGTTACACATACGTTTCCTATGCGAATTCCCACCAACCGCGTCGGTACGAGTCCAAGTCGTCACGCCATCTTTTTCGAGGGGGAGGCCTTTGCCCAGCAGTGGGACAGTACAGAATAGAAAAAAAACAGCCAAGTGCGAGTCGGACTCGCGCACCGAGGGTTCCTACTTTATAGCTACTTTTTTGTGTATATCGTATTTAACTATGATGTTAAGACGCAATATTTACGAATCCACCTAAAATTTAAAGCGGAATATTTTTTTCGAATAACAGCTAAGGCAAAAATAGTAATAGACAATTAATTAAATCAACAATTTACTTAGCGATGACCTACCAGTGGCTTATGGTGTACCCCAGGGAAGTATTTTGGGGCCTACACTTTTCCTGGTTTACATAAACAATCTGTGTCAACTTCCATTGCAAAATGGACGTCTCATTGCTTTTGCTGATGACACCGCTTTACTATTCAGCGCTAAAACATGGCATGAAGTTTTTAGTTACGCTCAGACGGGATTAGACCAAGTTACGCACTGGCTCTGTAACAACTACCTAACATTAAATGCTGATAAAACGAAATACATAACGTTTACCATAAGAAACTCGCATGGTACTTCTTTATCATCAAACCACATAATAGCTCACCACTGCTCACATACAGCTTCAAATTGCGATTGTCCTATATTACAAAAAACCGAATCCTATAAGTATCTAGGCATATTAATTGATTATAGACTTAATTTTCAACAACATTTGGACATGGTTAGTGGAAGGATAAGGAAGCTTATATATGTTTTCAAAACTCTCCGAAATGTTGTTGATTATAATATGCTCAAATCTGTGTATGTTTCACTATGCCAGTCAATAATTATCTATTGTATTTCTTCATGGGGCGGTGCACATAAAACTAAATTCATAAATATCGAAAGAGCACAAAGGGCAATTCTGAAGGTTATGTCTTTCCTTCCGTTTAGATTTCCTACTGTTGAACTATATCGAAAAAGCGAGGTACTTACCGTGAGACAACTTTTTATACTTTACACGGTCTTAAAACAACATTCTAACCTATCATTTGACGCTAAACTAGTTAACTCGAAAAGGAAAAATTTATGCCCTACAAATTCTGTCCGCACGGAATTTGCTCATAGGTTCTATTTGTTTCTTGGCCCTTTCTTATATAATAGAGTTAACAATAAATTGCACATTTACACCAACACTAAATATGAATGCAAAAAGAAAATTACTATGTGGCTGCAAAAGATGACTTATGACGAAACCGAGACTTTACTTGCTGTTATATCCTGAAAATAAAAACAACTAATATAAAAATATATAAGATCACACATGTATAATCTGACACTAAACACTCATATAGTGACACTCAAACACACACTCACTCATACAAACACACACACTGAGACACACACAAACATTAACACACTCGTTTCTCTCTCACACACACACTCACAAACACACACACACACACACAGATACTCACATATTCATTTTTATATTTCTCATATTCTCCTTTTTAATATTTTATTGATTATATGTATATTCCACTCAGTTATTTTTAAACTAACCTCATTCAAATCAAAACATACCTTTTAAATAGTTTTTCAGTGTTTTGAAATTTTTATATACTAAGTAGTATTATATTACCTAATGTAGTCCCTATGGGGTGGGTCCTGGAGACCTGTAATACAGGGATGACCTAGCTCAGGCTCCAGTCTCCCACAACATTTGAATTTTAAGTTTTACCTCTAGCATTGTACTTACCTAGTATGAAAAAATGTTATGTGGAGAAATAAATAAATTATTTATTATTATTATTTATTATATACTTTATATCATAGATAAACGTATACTTTACATATAGGCATCAAAATCTACCATAAATATATTTAAAAATATCAATTTATTTCAAAATATAAAATCTCCACTTATTTTTACATATAAGGGACAATAAAGTCGAGGTAAAATAATAGCAATAAACTGAGCTAAACTCAACCTTTTTAAATGTAAGTGATTCTTATATATATTCACAAAAATGCCATACTAAATAAAAAAAAAAGGTTTTTGTAATCGCTGGTTTACAATGATTTTGTAAACATTTATGTTGTATTTGCCAAAAATGTGATTATATAGCACTATATAAATTATTAGAAAGCAAAACGGATCTATTACTATTTTTGGTTGCGAAGATAAGCTGTATTTAATTTTCGTGCTATAAAAGTTAAACAATACAAAAAAGCTAATATTTTTAGGTGGATTCATGTATAATATGAAATTCATTTGCTTGCCGTTTCACTGGACATCTCGAAGGCCTTCGACAGGGTGTGGCACGCAAGTCTGCTGAGCAAACTTCCTGCATACGGCATTCCCGCTGACTTTTGCTCTTGGATTTCTGACTTCCTGAGTGAACGGTCGATCCGAGTGGTCCTTGATGGCTGCTCCTCTGACCTCATGGCTATTGATGCTGGGGTTCCTCAGGGGTCTGTTCTCTCTGCGACTCTTTTCCTGCTGCACATCAACGACCTACTTGGTCCTAGTATTGTTGGGTACGCAGATGACAGTACTGTCGTCGAGAGATATATGTCAAGCGCAAAAGCCAGCAGTGACGAGATACGTTCTTCGAGAGAAGCCATGGTAGAGCGAATAAACTCAACCTTAAGTCGTGTCTCCGAGTGGGGTGACAAAAATCTGGTGAGTTTCAACGCCACCAAAACGCATAGGCGTGTCTGTTCACCGCTAAAAGGAGTCCGTTCAATCTGGCTCCTACTTTTCGAGGTACAACTTTACCAGTTACCGACAGCCTCGAGCTACTTGGCATGAAGCTGTGTGCAAACCTGAACTTCGGCGCTAACATTGAGTCAAAAGCCCAAACTGCGGCAAAAAAGTTGGGTATCCTCAATAAGGTGAGGCGTTACTTCACTCCTGGACAGCTTCTAGTTTTATATAAAGCCCAAGTCCGATCGTGCATGGAGAATTGCTGTCACCTTTGGGATGGCTCAGCCAAAAACCAACTAGCCGCACTTGACTCGATAGATCGCAGAGCCAAGAAGCTCGTTGGTGATGAGATGCTGGTGAAAACCAAGTTTCACAGTCTGACCCACCGTCGCAAAGTTGCATGTCTGTCGGTTTTCTACAGATTGTACTTCGGAGAGTGTGCTCTAGAGCTTCACGAGCTTATTCCACCATCTCCCTTCTACCATCGGGAGTCCAGACGCACCGCAGGATATCACCCATACTTGGTTGATATTCCGCACATTCGCACAAAGCGCTTTGAAACATCTTTTATAATGCGCACGGCTAAAGAGTGGAATTCTCTGCCTGCGTCTGTGTTCCCGAGTTCATATAACCCGAATCTATTCAAGTCGCGAGTGAATAGGCTTCTTCTGGGCAAGCTCGCTCCATCGTAGACCTCATCTCTGTCTTCAAGACTAGCTCGAGGTCAAGAGTAAGCCCATTTTCTATTAAAAAAAAAAACAAAAAAAAAAACAGAATATATAGCAAGCCGTAAATAAAAAAAATAATCTATTAACATTTTTTTCCGAAATTCCATATTTTTTTAATGTTTGGACGGCAAAATACATAAATAAATGAAGTAAATTTAGGTGGATTCCATTAAAAAGCTTTACACAGAAATATAATCTATCGATCTGAGAAAGAATCACGGCTATTATCAATTATTTCCGTTTCGCCATACAATCTCTCGTAATTTTACTGGAGTACCACCACATAATCATAATTGTATTAGTTGAAATTTCAGTAAGTTAATGTGCTAGATTTTTAGAGTCCGACACGCGCTTGACCAAGTTTTATTATTTTTTGGTTTTTTATAGCTTATGCACTATAAACATACCAATTTTCAAGTTTGTAAGTGTTCCCGTTTTTAAAATAGAACTAAAACAAAAAGCGCCTCCGCGACCATTCACCTTGACCCTTCTCTTATATGAATATTCTTGATAGTCCAGTAAAAATACGGTTTTGCAAAACATTAAATGCTAATAGCTACTTTTTTGTGTATATCGTATTTAAATATGATGTTAAGACGCAATATTTACGAATCCACCTAAAATTTAAAGCGGAATATTTTTTCGAATAACAGCTAAGGCAAAAATAGTAATAGACAATTATATACTTTATATCATAGATAATCGTATACTTTACATATAGGCATCAAAATCCACCATAAATATATTTAAAAATATCAATTAATTTTAAAATATAAAATCTCCACTTATTTTTACATATAAGGGCCAATAAAGTCGAGGTAAAATAATAGCAATAAACTGAGCTAAACTCAACCTTTTTAAATGTAAGTGATTCTTATATATATTCACAAAAATGCCATACTAAATTAAAAAAAAGTTTTTTGTAATCGCTGGTTTACAATGATTTTGTAAACATTTATGTTGGATTTGCCAAAAATGTGATTATATAGCACTATTTAAATTATTAGAAAGCAAAACGGATCTATTACTATTTTTGGTTGCGAAGATAAGCTGTATTTAAATTTCGTGCTATAAAAGTTAAACAATACAAAAAAGCTAATATTTTTAGGTGGATTCATGTATAATATGAAATTCTGAATATATAGCAAGCCGTAAATAAAAAAAATAATCTATTAACATTTTTTTCCGAAATTCCATATTTTTTTAATGTTTGGACGGCAAAATAAATAAATAAATGAAGTAAATTTAGGTGGATTCCATTAAAAAGCTTTACACAGAAATATAATCTATCGATCTGAAAAAGAATCATGGCTATTATCAATTATTTCCGTTTCGCCATACAATCTCTCGTAATTTTACTGGAGTATGAAACGGGAGCTCACCTCAATTGGTAACTATTAGTTGTGACAAAAGTTGTAATATTTAATTATTTCAGACTTTTCCCTTTATTTGTATGGTGAGACCTAGCTTCTTGCCAAATTTCATAATGTTAGGTCAACGGGAAGTACCCTATAGGTTTTGCTTTAGTGCATAAATGTATAGAAATGAGGACATAAAATGCCATATCTTTTGATTGCGTCGTTGTAAAAAATTGAAATTTTCAGATCATATGTGGTTCATGGACCTAGGTATCAATTTCAACCTGATACCTCTACCCGTTCGTGAGATAAAGGGTCCTGACAGACAGACAGACAGACGGACAACAAAGTGATCCTATAAGGGTTCCGTTTTTTTCTTCTGAGGTACGGAACCTTAAAAAAGAAAACCCACTATTGGCAACAACTGGTATAAAGTGGGTTGCACGAAAGAACCGGACGTTTAGTAAACAAACCGCCCAGACGAGCGCTCTTTACACAGACGCGGGGCACTCATTTGTAACCACAATATACGCACAGTAAACCCTAAGCATCGTTGAACATAGAACTAGTCAATGTCAACATTTTCAACACTTTTCACATCCTATATTGACGTTTTGATTACCAAGCTACTGTTTCTTTAGTGGGATCCACTTTACAGAGAAATGTAAGATTTTACTTCCTACTATCCTACTAATATTATAAACGCGAAAGTTTGTAAGTATGGATGGATGGATGTATGGATGGATGTTTGTTACTCTTTCACGTAAAAACTATTAAATGGATTTTAATGGAACTTTACAATAATATAGCCTATACATCAGAATAACACATAGGCTACAACTTATAAACCTGCGCAGACGAAGTCGCGGGCACCAGCTATAATATATAAAAGGATAAACTGACTGACTGAGGTACTCGTATTAAGGCACAGCCCAAACGGCTGGACCTAGAGACTTGAAATTTTGCACGTAGATACCTTATACAGGCATCCACTAAGGAAGGATTTTGCGGAATTCTACCCCTAAGGGGTTAAATATGGGTAAAAGTTTGTATGAAAGTCCGTCAGTTTTGGAATTAGGATCTTCTAATTTTGTATTTAGGCTGATGACTAAAAAAAAGTTTTTACGTGTCTCAGGATTTTTTAAATTTCCACACCCTAAGGGGTGAAAAGGGGGATGAAGTTGAAAATCCCTCATTTTCAGAGTAAAAACCACTAATCTATTATTTAGGCATTAGAAAGGGGGAGAGGGAGGGGGAGGGGGAGAAGGGCAGGAACAGGGATGGTTTGACGGACGGTTGGACAGATGGTTGGACGGACGGATGGATGGATGGTCAGATAGATAGATAGAATCCCTCGGAGACGAAGTCGCAGGCAACAGCTAGTATTAAATATGTAACGTATAACAAAAAGAGCATAACAGGAAAATTTGCATAGCATCAGGTGGCATAAAACAGTCGATGTTGCGTTTAAAAAATATCGTTTTATCGTAACCAATAATGAGAGCGATCACGTATGCAGGCATCGCATTACGTTTACGTACGTTTCACACGGACCCTCCTAGTTTTGAAACGTAGCGTTTTCACGCATACTTGAAATAACATGTTGAGTGTCGGTCGAAGTTTGTGGAATGTATCATCAGCGTAATCTAAATAATATGTAAATGGTTCGCAGGAATGCTGATCAGATATTGTTGTCTGCGAATATTACATTTACAGCGAATTCAATAATTATGTTACCTACCTATTCAATATTGTTGATGGAGCACTTAACAACTATGAAATAAAAATCCGGTCAAGTGCCGTCGCGTTTGGCTACTGATGGTTTCACGACATGTCACATAATACATTTTCACATGAAATTTTAGAAGTAGGTTATTATTTTACTTATCATTGGTGTCGATTCTGGCACCCAAACAGACCAGACCTTTGGCAGACCCAAACTATAACTAAACAAAATTTGACTGGTCTAAAAATGATGCTGTCTTTTATTAGTCTGTAGGGAGTAAAAAAAACAGCAACACTTTTAGACACCATGTCAGGATATCAGAAATCAGAAATATTTATTACTAGCTGTTACCCGCGACTTCGTCCGCGTAGATTTTATAAAAAAACAGAACTCGAACTTAATTGAAACATATTTTACGGAGCGCTTATCCTTCTTGATCCCTATGTAAAAGATGCATTTGTACTTATCCAAGTTGAATAAATGCATCTTACTACAAACTTAATTATCTTTTGATTTTATTTAACTGGTAGGTAGTGCGGAATTTTCATTGTCAACCGTTACAGGCGAACTTAAAAAAGAAGGCAATAAAGGGAGTGAAGTGAATGGGTAGCGAGGAGGTATTCATAAAAGTAAAAAAGGTCCCTATTCCTCCCTATCTATCCTTTTGTATCCCCCCCCCTACATTCCCACTCCCCCTCCCTCACCCTCTCCCACTCTCTCTTCCTCTCCCTCGCCCCTCCCTCTTCCCCCCTCACCCTTCCTTCCCCCTCCATTTCCCCCCTTCCCCTCTCCCCATCACCCTCCCTTTCCCCCTCGCCCTCCTCCCATTCCCCTCCCTTTCCCCCTTCCCCTCACTCATCCTCCCCTTCCCCCTCTCCCTCCCTCTACCCCCCCTCCCTCTACCCCCTCCCACGCCATCTACCCCTCCCTCTCCCTTTCTCTCCCCTCATTTTCCCCTCCCTTACACTCTCTCCCTATCCCTCCCCCTCTCCCTATCCCTGACCCTACCCCTATCCCTGCTTCTACCCCTAACGCCATCTTAACCGCTATCCCTATCCTTATATAAACATACAACTGACACTCATATTGATTTTTAGACATTTCAAACCTATCGAATCCCAACCCCATCCCAGGGGTGGTGGTATTTCACGTCCACCACGTTGGATTTCAAAATCATTGTAGTTTTCGTAATCAGCGACCCGATAAACCATACGAACGACACCCATATTGATTTTTAAACATATCAACTCTATCGCACCCCAACCTCATCCCCAAGGGATGATAGCATTTCACGTCCACCATGTTGGATTTCAAAATTGTTGTAGTTTTTGTAATCAGCGGCTCGATAAACCTTACAAACGACACCCATATTGATTTTTAGACATTTCAACCCTATCGCACCTCAACCTTATCCCCAGGGGATAATGGTAGTTTACGTCTACCACGTTGGATTTCAAAATTGTAGTAGTTTTCGTAATCAGCGATACTTAGTTGAATAAAAAAAGTCCCATCAAAATCGGTTAAGTAGTTTCGGTGTGCTGTAGCAGATACAACCCCGCTAGAGTATTATTGTATGTGTAGATTCCCACGGGAATGAGATATTTTCCCGGGGTAAAAAGTAGCCTATGTCCGTCTCCAAGTTACCATCTATCACCATACCAAATTTCATCAAAATCCGTTCAGCCGTTTAGGCGTGAAAGAGCAACAAACAAACAGACAGACAGACAGACAGAGTTACTTTCGCATTTATAATATTAGTATGGATAGTATGGAAGTATGGATTACTGAGACGTATCAACACAACACAAGAAATATAAAACAGGTAGTAGGATGACAATAATACTAAAATAAAAAAAATACAAAAAATAACATGACATACATGACATGATATCCGCCACAATAACACAGGTACCTATAATTAGAAAATTTTGACCGGCTAGCTGCGGATCGAAATATAACGCACTTTACAAGGCCACTCGGACAGACAAACAAAATGGAGGCTTAGTAATAGGGTCTCGTTGGCACCTTTTATCAACTGTACGGAACCCTGAAAACCGAGATCAAATAACACGAAAAAGACGTACGTACCTATAAAAAGTTCAAGTATCCTAATTTATTAAGCAGTGGCACGTCATGCTTCAATGATATTTCGATGTACTCGAGACTGGCATTTCGATAAGTGCCCTTGTGAACAAAACTAATATTTGTAAATACACGCCAGCTTATGTAACCTCTTTTAGTCATACACACAATGATAATAATAATTATAAAGGATTAAGATAATCTCGTAAATGACGCGGGCCTATTTCTGATTAGACAGTAGTAGAGGGTCCCAAAATTAATAATGTTTTCGAAGCGCTCGTGGCCGGCCGAGTGGTAGTTGCTCTTTCATTCTAATCACGTAAATTAAGGAAAGTTGGCCTTGGTCAGAACCCAGATACCGCAGACCGCTACTGGAGCGTTTCCGTGATACGGGATGCACGTTAAGCCGAGAACCCAGATACCGCAGACCGCTACTGGAGCGTTTCCGTGATACGGGATGCACGTTAAGCCGCTGTTCCCGGCTATGTTGTCAATGATAGTAGTTGTTAAGCACAGTCAGAGGCCAGAGGACATTTTTTGAGTTCTGCACATGAACGGTCATAGCGTTATTTTGTACGAAGAATACGACCACGACGCTTAGTCAAGATTGGTAAGAATGAGAAAACGCAAATTTAGGACCTATTTCCAAACCATACCAAGACCAAATTCAGGACGCTCTAAATAAAGGTCAGGTTAAAAGTACCCTAACCCGACGATTTTGTATATAAAAGGGTTGATAAAAGTAGATGAAGCGGGGGAAGTATGACAAGATCGTATCAGATGCGGCACGGTACTGTACTTCCCACAGCAGCTGTGGTCTCGGCCTACCCCATAGGGAAAGAGGCTTGATTTTATGTTTTCTCTGCCTATCCCACAGGGAAAGTGCAGTCAAGTAAACCTTAATCTAATCTATCAATCAATCAATGATCTATAAATCTGTCAATCAGTTCTTAATCATCCTCATCATATCGTGTGGGTTGCGTTGCAAGGTCGATGACCGACTTCACAAACTCTGGTGTCAGAGTTGTTGAGCCGCCAAAGGCCTCTGACATGGTTCGTTAACGACTACATCAAAATAAATAAAATAATAAACAAAATACATATTTGCTTACAATGATCCTATATACACATTTTCTAATCTAAAATATTTGCGTATGATGTAATGGATAGGAAGATTAGATAACACATAGCGCCAAAGTTCTTTAAATCGATAAATAATAATGTAGGGTTTTAGTATGTACTTCAGCATATACGAATTGTCTAGTCTGAAGTTGTAACAATAGTTTTTCAGTTATACCCAAGCTCCGACACATAAAGTTTTAAAATCGGCATTTTTGTAATGCGAAGTAGGTTATCGATCTTACCTGGTGGTAAGTGACTGGGCTCGAAGAAGCAGTAAGCACACCTAGATTAAGGAGTGATCACACCTAGCTGAATTCAAAGACTAATTCGGCATACATTGCTCTTTGAAGTAAGGATATTGCAATTAACATAACCAAGCCTCCCAGTAATGTATGCCAAATTAGTCTTTGAATTCAGCTAGGTGTGATCACTCCTTAAGCTCTCTCTTCACTCTAGCCTTGAAAAGATCCAGATTATATTGTTCGGGGAATAGATTAGCAGGGAGGGAGTTCCACTCCTTGGCTGTGCGCATTAAGGATGCAAAACCGGCTAAGTGCGAGTCGGACTCGCTCACCGAGGGCTCCGTACCACTAAGGTAAAAATACCAAATAAGCAAAGCGCTTCGTGCGGATAACAACGACATGGCCTCAAAATGTTCTCATGACCAGTATTCAAGATTACCGGGACAAACCAACTGCTAACATGCCTTTGAAAGCACAGATGACTCTCTTGTTTAATATCGCTAGCAATCACCCTAGACTAGATCTAATTACCCGGCACCGTTGCCCGAAAAAGAATACTATTTATGTTGACTCCATTAACAAAACAACACGCCTACGTACTAATTACACCAAGAAGAGAAATAACAGCGCGCATGGCAACACACAAATTAGAAACGAAACATCAAACGCTCGAGCGTAACTGTACAACAAATGACATGCTAGAAATTTAAACGCGAATCACTCATGACATGACAAAAATAACGTTTTTTAGGGTTCCGTACCTCAAAATAAAAAAACGGAACCCTTATAGTATCACTTTGTTGTCAGTCTGTCTGTCTGTCTGTCTGTCAAGAACCTTTTTCTCACGAATGAGAAGAGGTATCAGGTTGAAATTGATAATGAATATTAAGGTCCATAAACCACACAAGATCTGAAAATTTCAATTTTTTACAACAACGCAATGAAAAGATATGGCTTTTTATGTCCGAATCTATCTATATATTTCCATACATTTATGCAAAAAAGCAAAACCTACAGGGTACTTCCCGTTGACCTAAAATTATGAAATTTGGCAAGAAGCTAGGTCTCACAGTACAAATAAAGGGAAAAGTCCAAAATCATTAAATATTTCAATTTTTCTCACAACTAATAGTAACCAATTAAGGTGAGCTCCCGTTTCAAGAACTGTTTTATAAAAGAGGGGTCAAGTTGGATGGTCGCTGAGTTCTTAATATCAAAGAGCAAAAGCTTTTAGTATATCATATGGTAGATAGGTACGGAACCCTTAGGGCGCGAGTCCGACTCGCACTTGGCCGGTTTTTTTTTCACTTGCTCGGAATTGCTTCATTATTAAAAAGTAAGAAAACGAAAACGCCAGCTATTCCTAACAACAATGGCCATGTGCGCTAGTGGCACAACGAGTAGATCGTCTTCATGCTTTGGAAGGCACGTTAAACCGTTGGTCAGGAGGACTTATTGTTTTGTCCTCTGGGTTATATAGATCAGATGGCAGTCGCTTTAAGTAAAAAAACATGCGACTCCACCTGTAGAGCCCCGGTGTATCCCGAAGGATACAGAAGAGGATCGAGTTCCCGCGCTTTATATTCTGCCTTATTGCGTCGAAGCTATGGTTTATTTTGGTTTGGTGTGTATAGGGAGTAATGACCTATTTAAATTACCTTTCGAATGACGTATAAACCATAGATTAAAGTTGGCGGCAATCGGACGGATGACGCGCCAAAGTTCAAAATTTTTGAAAATCTTGGTCACGTGGTAACATCCGACCGATTTGAGTCGGTCAATGGCGGCCGGGGTTCAAGGGCATATTATACGACTGTGAAAATTCGCAACCCTCTTTTTAATTGCATAGATTATTGCGAATTTTTTGTATGATGGGATCAGTGAGGTTAAAATCCTAGATTACAGTCGAAATAATGTAACTGGCTTAGAATGACAGTAGAAAAAACTATGCGAGAGCGAGTAGGAGCAATTCGTGTCTCTGTTGCTCCAATCTGTAGCGCATCGCTCCGTACTGCTCCCTTTCATTATTTCGACTGTAGGTTGCGAACTCCGTAAAAACGGAAAAAAAAACTTTAAAATGTTTCCTATGCCGAGACTTTCTAGTCAAGCCTCACTCGAAGTTTATTTTCAAAAAGTGAAAATCACAATCATCCAAGAGAGGTGAATTCAGTAGATGGTTTGTCATGTCAATGAGCTAACGGTACAAACTCGAAGTCAGAAGTTCTACAATGTAACTTTACTGCATACTCGTATGCTGTTTTACTGGTGCTTCATCAACACATGCGTAAGTATGACAATACTACACAGGATGTTTGAAAAGTACAGAAATCGTGGTTTATAGAAATTATTTGGAGTAAGTATGTTTATTGTCAGTCACTCGACTGGAACATGACAATAGAAAAAGTTTCTGAAATTTGGGTCAAATACGTCAACCGTTATTTATTTTTAATACAAACTTGTGTCACTGTCAATTTTGTATGAGGACGCAACTATATTCTGTATTTTTTCGTCTCGCGAAGTTCTTTGTCACCCACTACGACTACAAGAATAAAGAATTTTGTTAACACTCGGTATAGAATACACAGTTGCTAGACGCACACATGCAGAGGCGCAAGGTTAATGACCTATTCCGCGGGAACACACGAAACGAACTAGAATGAAGTTCTTTACAATCAACAGAAGGCCAACTATTTTTGTTCTTTCATACACTTTAGTAGACTCTCGATCACCTTTATTGAATACTAGCTGGTGTCCGCGACTTCGTCTGCGCAGGATAAATTGTAGCCTATGTGTTATTGAATAACATAGGCTATTCGTTAGTTATTCTGATGTATAAGCTATATTATTGTAAAGTTTCATTAAAATCCATTCAGTAGTTTTTATGTGAAAGAGTAACAAACATCCATCCATTCATACTTACAAACTTTCCCGTTTATAATTTAAGTAAGGATGAATTAAGTCTGTGGGATTTAGACTTTAGTTTGAAAATAAGAGATGATATATATATATATATAATTGTTTATCCATAGGTACACACGGCCACTCGTCGGTGGAAACACTTTGACCTTGAGCGGGTCTCTGGTTTCAGGCGAGCGTAGCGTACCGCTGCTGGTTCAGCTTAAACTGGTTTTGTTTCTACTTGGTTGCTGCCGTGCTTACAATACAAATCCCTACCTATACTTTATAGCGCACCAAAGGAACAAAAATAAGACGAGATACATGCAGAAATATCGAATAAAGGGAGGTTTACAAAATCGAAGTTAAAATTACAAAAGAAAAACTATACAGGTGTTAATTTGATTGCGTGCCATAGCTCAGGGGCGGGATCAGTATCAGTAACTGAACAAGGAACATAGGTCGAAATACGAAAATCAATTTTTGATCACCCACAGAAACTGCATCAGCTGATAGCGCATTTAAGGAAGGTCAAATTTGGTTTTTCGTATTTCGGCCTATGTTCCTTGGGAAAAGTTGTTCAGTTACTGATACTGATCCCTCCCCTGTGCTATGGCACGCAATCAAGTTAACACCCTGTATAAAGCCGCAATCACACCTCAAAGACTAATTCGTCATAAATTGCTGGGAATTCATTATATTACTTACTTCAACGAGCAATATATGCCGAATTCATTTCTGAATTAAGGTAGGTGTGATAGGGGCTTAAGAACTTAGTGATAATATTTACTGCAATATCAAATTATGCAGATCTATAAAGTAACAAATAAAGAGCTAATCCAAACGTTAGTCCAGGCAACGAAGCGGATCGTTGTATGAAGACCCCCGCATTAAATACTCAGTCGATGAAACTTTACTGGGGTATTACACTGAGACAAACCTTCTATAAAATAATCCAAAAAAAACGGTACTTTTAATTTTTACATACAAAAAATGTATAAAAAATATTTTTGTAAATTTTTTTTTTTTGGATATTTTGAATTTACATTTAAATAATGATTCTTTATCATCCTGTCAAATAAAATCTGCCTGAGAAATTAATGTTGGGATCAACTGCTTCGTTGCCTACACTACGTTCCTTATGTAAATAGAAAGATCATGTGTTTATGTTTTGAGGGTAAAGGGGCCGGGTTCCTAATTCCCAACGACCACTGCGACC
This sequence comes from Athrips mouffetella, assembly GCA_947532105.1. NCBI lineage: Eukaryota > Metazoa > Arthropoda > Insecta > Lepidoptera > Gelechiidae > Athrips > Athrips mouffetella. The sequence continues at coordinate 18,722,623 of OX383980.1, forward strand.
TGCACAGATCTATTGTAGCCAACCCTTTATATTTAGAAAGAAAGATCATGCCTGTGCTCCTCTCTAAAGGTATAAACAAGAACTACAACGAACCAAACGCTCTACTCAAAGGACAGCATCTAACTAAATAGATCATGTATTCGTTACCTCCAGCAAACAGGACGTATCGCGTCTCCGGTTCAGGTAACAATGGAATGGAGCCGACTCTTGACAAAGTCCCTACGGGAACGCAAGCAATCTGATTGAAGTACACAGCGTACATGGTTTGTATATTCAGTTATTTAGCAATGGTATAGGCAACGTCGTCAGGGCTACCCTAAAGGAGTGATCACACCTAGCTGAATTCAAAGACTAATTCGGCATACATTGCACGGAGGCTTGGTTATGTTAATTGCAATATCCTTACTTTAACGAGCAATGTACGCCGAATTAGTCTTTGAATTCAGCTAGGTGTGATCACTCCTTAAGGGTCACTTTCCACCTAAAGCCGCAATCACACCTTCCTAAATTCATAGACTGATTCGGCTTCTATTGCTGGGTGGCTTGGTTCTGTCAATTCCAATATCCTTACTTCAACTTATTTCCTTGAAGGATACAGGTTGTAAGGGACGGACGAAATTGTGTGCGAAATGCTTCGGAGGCCCTCTCAGGATCCTCATTTAGTACATCTCAACCAGTAGATAGGGGAATAGGGGGATGGAAAATGAGGACACCCCTGATGAAGCCAAAAGAGCGGCTCGCCACTTATAACTGGCCGTCATCCTGGATGGGGCTTGAAGCGAAGCAGGCCACGCCGTCCGTTTCCAGTTGGGATAGAGGGTGAAATAGCTCCATACATGTGATCTGATCACCCGTCTGCGCGAGCCGCGGCGTCCCCATCAGAAATAATAACAATAATAAGGGACGGTGTAACGAACACTGAAAAGGGCGTGTTCAGTTAACGCAACTAAACAACTTTCCCAAAGAAACACTTCTGGGAAATGATCAAAAAATTTTGACATCTGATCGAACAGTTTGTATTGTGAGGTCAAAATTTTTTTTCATTTCCCAAAAATTTTTCTTTGGGAAAGTTGTTCAGTTTCGTTGACCGAGGACGCCCTTTAAATTTTCGGTACACCGTCCCTTACACCCTGTATACGAGTATCAAGATCGTAGCAGGTGGAGGACTGTGGTCTCTGCCTACCCCAAAGGGAAAAAGGCGTGATGTTATGTATACGTCGTACAAAATAACTCTGGCTATGACCATTAATGCACAGAAGTAAAAAAATGAGTCGCTGGGGTGAGCGCGGCAGGCGAGCGAATGGTTCATTGGTTCTCCGCCAATCACCCATGCGCAGAAAATAACCGTCAGAGCCAAATTTATCCTGAACACGCTATATGTATGTATCATTGACAGTAGCCTACAAAACAGTAGCCGTACTATCATTTCGTATTTACCAATATTACAACATATTTATAGTTACATTACAACACAATTCAAGACGTAGCTGGTCTTAGTGATTAATACTGTCAACGTTGACCTCTTGCCAAGTAAACAGATCATATATCAAACGGAATTGTTGTGTAAGCTAAGTGGACTGCAAGCATCGTATCGAACAGTGAAGAGCAGGTCAGGCTTGACAAAGGGAAAGCGACTCTAGACCGTAGCTCTATTGAAATAAGAACGGTGCAAAGTCCAATTTGTCTAAATAACTCAAGCCTCGACAACCCTGCTCGTTCATTAAAAAAAACCCTCCACCTAATAGACAACCATTCATTATGAAATGTAGCCGATTTTATTGGATTTTCTGCAAGATCATAGAATAATAGAGGGCACATACTTTTAGTTTTTTTTTTAAATCATCTTTATAATATTTTATTAAGTTTAAAAAGTCGTGATTTTTTTCCGGAAATTACGTCACAGCTGAGGCTACTTTAGAATTATATTATATATCAGAAGTGTAATTGGAGCCTCAGTTGTGACGTCATCGCATGAACTTCGCAATTTATATGTCGAAGACACGACTCGGGGCGGAAGAGGGATGGCACAATGTGGGCAAGGGATAGACATCAGGAATAGCAGAGAACACGATATTGGCCGAACTATTGGTAGTGGACATCGATAACATCTTTGACAATCGCCTAATTCAATCGAGTGTGACCTCTCATACGGTATTCTCTTCTATCACGTCGTTGGTAACCACAGCGGTATGCAGGTTTCGTCGTCCCACCTGTTGTTTTATTTTAAGAAGATTAACTAAGTGCCACAATCCTGTCAACCCCAAAGTTAGAGGCTTTCATAAGAATCTATCCACATGTTCAATTACAGCAAACTCACAGTGAACCGTGTTTTACTATCAAAAAAGGTATTCACGTATCATAACCTAAAATCTCACAGTCTAGGGCAGGGTGCTGCTGGCACGAACGTTTGTCTTTGAGAATACCGCGGGAAATTCGAAATGAGAGTCGCACTACGACATATATAATTTCTCTAAAATTACGGACCAAAGGTTAAAAATTGTTTTCGAGATTTTATGTGGTTACCGAAATAGAGCGGTTGTCAATTACTAGACCTGTTTCCTCCAATGTGATTTCAAAAACTTTACGCTTAAAACTTCATATCCTAAATTATAGGATTCTGATGTCATAGCAAGTAGTCTAAGCCACGGAATAGGTAATGAATAGTACTTCTAAGCTCGAAATCTAGCGATACAATGAGTTAATTTGTTTAAGAAGGTAGGTAATAGTACTTCTAAGCTCGAAATCTTGCGATACAATGAGTTAATTTGTTTAAGAAGGTAGACAATATCAACTTACCTTTTAAACCAGAAGAGTTACAAGAGAAAACAATCCGTTTAAAAAGGCACAATAAAAAGAAAATGTAGCACCAAGACACTGAAAAATCACTCAATTCTCACATACAAAATAATTTCAGAATTATTCACAAAAACTTTTTCCTACCACACACACGTGTAAACACGTTTCAAACCACGCAGTAACTGGTTATATTATTATTTATTACACGAAGTAACCCTCTTAGAGGAAAACAATAGCGAAAACACATTCGAAACGAGTAAATAGGCTAGAGGCGTCTAGCCGTACGGTTATCTGGTTGCGACAGTATAAGTACAATAATGATTATAATTATTATTACTACTTCGCGGACGCAATCGTTCTCGTACGTATTTGCTATACTTGTGTATGTAGATGGCGTAATCGTTGGTTTTCATACATACAGTGCACTCACACATGAGTGTGTAGCGGACGCCAAGGCACGTGTGGCATGGAAGCGCAAATTTCAGTATTTATAAATCGAAGTGGCTGTCTGCGTTGTGTCTAGTTGTCGGTCTGTGTGTGTCAATAAAGTTCAAAGAAAAAGCAACTTCTAGCTAGTAATTTTACCGCAAAGAAATTCAACTTGAAGCGGCTGTTTAACGAAATAACTAGATTTCAACTTTTAACAAACTGTCTGTGTGAAACTTCTAATTTTAAGTTTTGTTCAAAATGTATCGACAAGCATATCAATCTTTGATGGAACTGGACTACAGTAAAACTTTTCCCATAAAATTGAGATTTTTTTACACCCAATAGCACGTCGTCAGTGGTAACACTTTGAACTTTATGGCATAATAATAGAGTTCCAAATGTTTCCAATGACGTACGGATGACCGTACAAGTTATTGTATACAATGTGTTCTAAATACGCATAACCTCTGACGGGATGTAACTGAACAAATTTTGGAAATTAAAACAAAAAAAAATATTCGCCATACAAATTCTTCTTCTTCTTTAATTTAAGAGTTAGGCTCTTGTCGGTGCAGCATCCCTTACAGTTCAACTGTGCAACTCCCTCCATCTTTTTCTGTCCAAAGCCGCCTCTTTTAACTCCTTATACGATCTGACGCCTATCTTCTTCTTAATTTGTGATAAATAACTTAACCTTGGCCTCCCTCTACCACGGTTTCCTTCTATCTTCCTTCCATGATGTTGTTAATAAATCTGTCATGTCGTATTAGGTGGCCTATAATTTTTCCTCTGCGGTTTTCTATCACATCCATTATACTTCTCTTCTCATTTATTCTTTGTAAAACCTCTTCGTTTGTCACCATCTCAGTCCAACTTATTCTCTCCATACGCCTCCAGCACCACATTTCAAAAGCTTCTAAATAACATCGCTATCAAATTAACCGGATCATTGTATGAAGTATTGGAGAATCGTTTTTTTTTTTTTTTTTTCAAAAGTTGTAGAACAAAAGTTATTAAGTTACATGGGTGGAACTACAACTCCAGAGTTTTTGCGTATTTTGAATTACACTATTCCATGCTAGTTAGGCTGTTATTACTAGGCCCATTTATACTAGTACTCCACACGACCGCAACTCCAAACCAAACCACGTATATCTACACATACCTATACTTTAACCGTGTGTGTACTGAACCTCTATTAATGTATTATGTATATGGCAGCGTAGTGAGTTGGCGCGTATTGATCTCGCGATAAATTCGATGCGGCGAGCGGTGAACGCACTGAGCCTCTGGGCCTTTCACGTGCCGCGGCTGTGTTGGTGGAAATTTAGAAACGGTTTTAGTTCACTTCGCAATTTGCGCAATCGTTTACCGCATAGTTTTACCCCAATATGCGTAATAGCGTCTGGACTTTTTCCACTGAGAAACAGATTTAGCAGTTTGCTACACCATACCAGGGTAAAGCCGCAATCATCATGACATTCCATGCAACGTCCACTAAAGGACAGGGAACTCCCTCCAAAATTCCAGCTTTTGCTGAAACAATGTGGAGGGGGAGTACCGTCGTCACCACGCATGTTAGTTTTACGTCTGGCACCGTGGACCGCGGTTGTTGGTGACCTCAGAATGTAAGATGATACAATACACAGAAAGATGCTGCTGCCCACCCTCTGGTTCATTAACACTTAGTCACCTCTTACGACACCCACGACAGCCGTAATCACACCTTCCTAACTTTAAAGACTCATTCGGCATACATGGCTGAGAGAGGCTTGGTTATGTTAATTCCAATATCCTTACCTCAACGACCAATGTATGCCGAATTACTTTCTGATTTAAGGAGGGTGTGATTACTTGAACGACCAATGTATGCCAAAATAGTTTCTGAATTAAGGAAGATGTGCTAGCGACTTCAAACTACCCTTAACCGATGAGCGTGGATAAAAGGGTTGATTAAAGTAGAGGAAGCGAGGGAAGTACGGTCAACCGCACGTCAGTAGAAACTTTTTCAACTCTATTACCACGCGCCATAAGGTCCAAAAGTGTTCCTACTGACGTGCTGTTAAGTGTACCTACCTATAGAGGTTTTATTTATTTCAGGATCGTAGCAGGTGGAAGGCTGTGGTCTCTGCCTACCACGACGGGAAAAAGAAGTGATTTTGTGTATGTATACCAGGTATACAAAATGAGTTACACTATTACGTAGAGGTAGAGACTATAAAACTAGCAATCACAGTTGCCAACCATGACCTAGTGATCAGAGTGCTGAGCAAGTGAATTGTTTGTGTTCGTAGTATTTCGTAGTTCGTAGTCAGCAAATAGTCAAATCGGCATGGTCAGGCAAGCGGTAAGCCTGACTCACCCGCCAAATGACTTCGGAGTTCTGACATTGCTTAAACCTCTGAATGAAATTAAAGACTGATTCGGCATACATTGCTCGTTGAAGTAAGGATATTGCAATTAACATAACCAACCTCCCAGCAATGAATGCCGAATTAGTGTTTGAATTCAGCTGGGTGTGATCGTGGCTTTAATTAATTGACAGGTAGCAAGGCACGTAAATGAAAACTTTTCTTTAGCATCCCATTAGCGGTAAAGCCGCAAATAAATTCAAAGACTAATTCGGCATTCATTGCTGGGAGGCTTGGTTCTGTTAATTCCAATATCCTTACTTCAACGAGCAATGTATACCCAATTAGTTTCCTAATTAAGGGAGGTTTGATAGCGGCTTTAGGCGCATGAGATCTAACTCTGTGATAAATCCGAAGCGTCGGGCAGTGAACGCATGGCCGCGGTCGCCTTTCCTGTCACGACGGACGGTATTTACGAACGGAGCAAGACTTGCTTTGCCAGCAGCGCACATCATTGATATTGATATAGCTATGATAAGAGCGCTTTGGAACAAGTCTAATCACAAGGTTTGAATTGAGAAGTTAAACTTACACAAACAAATTGGTTTTCGTTTGGTATGATGACTCAAGCCTTTGGTATGATGACTCAAGCCGTCCATTGAAAAAACAACGGTACAAAGTCCAATGTGTTAAACTTGATGTGCTCTTGACTGTACCTGTATCTCGCTTGACGTGCTTCTGACTGTTCGTAAAAACTCGTCTGTAAACCATCAACTCAAACGCAGGGGCGTCGTCGTCGCAAGGCAACACGCGGTACAGTCAACGACAGGTCAAGCTTAACACTCGCAGTCCGACTCTAGCCCGTACGTCTATTGAAATAAGAACGGATCAAATTCCAATGTGTCAACCTTGATGTGCTCTTGACTGTACAAATGCGAACATTCTCGAACGGGGAGATAACACGTGTTACAAAAAGGCGCGAATTGCGCAACCACTTGATAACACGGTATTTATAGCTGTTCGTAGAAATGTGGTAATAGGCAGTTACAGTTATCCAAGCCGCTGGGTAATAATTCTGTTGATAAACAACCGACTTTAGTCAATTGCAGAAAGTTATATTATGGATTGTGCTGCCCTTATAATAGAGTTCATGAAAAATTCAAGGGTTTTGTAAACAAACCAGTTTTCAGTTAAGAAAAAAATTATCTTACACGTTTGAAACCATAATACACACACAGAAAAACGCGAGGTAAGATGCTCTCGAAACACCAGAAATACATTTTTTTTAATTGTCAATAGGCTTACTCTTTACTTCAATTTTGTAAGACAGATTTTCGATAAGTTTTGTATTTAGCGAGTAATGTTTTTTTAACTGATGGGGACGCTAGTTGGCTGGGGGTAACCTCTTAAGATTCAATGACCTGGCCGTAGTCTGCTTGTCATATTGCGTTAGTGTTATATGTATTTTAGGACGTAGATACACGTGTTGAGGCGACTACTGCGCAACTGATAGTAGACTGTTGTAATAATAATAATGGCGTCTTCACAGCCAGTAATGGCGGGAAATCCAGTTTGATGCGGTTTCAATCGTGAGTCAAGTGTGTCAGACAATGATTGAGCATATTACAACCTAGACTAGGAGATGACTGACGAGATTTGATTGCAGTTTTAATAAAGAATATGTCGTGTTATCGCCACTAATTCTAACACCTATTACAAGGACATACTCCACCTCCCATACGCCTCAAAAGCCGTCAGTTTTAATAGAAACACCGTGCCTCTCGATTCAGATCCATCAAAGGCTAGGATTGAACTGTGGTCATAAAGGTAACCCCCTGAAAACCCATATATCGCAATTGCCGAGAATCTTCTACCAGGACGTGATCTTCCCTGGCCTAAATGGAAGTCACTTAATAGACTGCGGTCGGGCGCTGGCAGGTGCTGAGAACTCAAGAAAAGGTGGGGGCTTCCCTGGATGACAGGTGTGAGTGCGGCATTTTTGCATGACACACTTGCTTTCGTTCCCTACCTCCTCAGTTTCTTGCACCCGGGGGACCTTTTTGAAGGCAACCAAAGAGCTGTTGATGTAGCCACATTTTGGGCTAAGTTGCTATAAAATCATTTGCCATTGATACGAAATTTCTGCGCATGGGTGACAGGCGGATAGCCAATGAACGATACGCTAGCTAGCTGTCGAGCTCACTCCCGCGATTAATTTTTTGAGTCAGTTATTTTGTAACAGATACTTAGTAAGTTACAGCTATAAAAACCATTAACAGAGCAAACGTATCTTTAAGTGTACACAATTTAGAAGACAATTACAAACGAAAATACATTAAGAAACATAATCGTTGCCAGTTGTTTTCTTTTGTTCGCGATTTAAGTATCTGTATCTGTGTGACTTTCTCACAACCGTTAACAGGAGGGGGGCTATTCTGTTCTCACGCGATCGACATATCAATGTCTAATAGAGATTTTAACTATAGTTATGTCAATGTGCCCCCATTTAAGGCAGTAGTTGTAGGAGTGTTAGGGTAGCATCCTTTAAGCCTGAGTCACTCTGAGGTGGTAGCGGAAGCGTTCGCGAAACGGTATTTTTTGTAAAGTATGAGTTCTTAACTTCTTATGCACCCTGTCACATTGAAAACCGGTCGCGGCGCGGTATTTTCTTCCCGCAGATCCGCCCCCGGAACGCTTACGCAATCATATCGCCTCTGTGTGACTTGGGCTTTAAACCCTTCCCGTGGGTGAAGTTAAAGGCAACTAAGGGTTCAGCTAACTATAGGATAGCTTAACTATAGAAACTGTTGAGGATCTTTTCATTGTTGTCCTCAAGTTCCGTAACCGACTTTCCTATTTAATAGAAGTGACTCTACTTTCTGTTTTGTACCCTTCGCGTTCGATCTGTTCGTGCTTCGGAATGCACGTTAAGCCATTGGTCCCGGGTACTGTCACTGAAAGTAGTCGGTAAGCCAAGTCAGAGCCAGGTTGGCCACTAACCTAGCAAAGCTTAATCTAGGATTAGGCCTGGTTTATCCTCTGGTTTGCGGAGGTCAGATGGCAATCTATTTAAAAAAGCCAGTGCCCTCGTCAAATTCCCTAGAATTAGGTAGCAGACCCGTGTCGGCAAAGAATAGTACCATCCCTTACATACCCGTGGGTGTCGTAAGAGGCGACTAAAGGGGTGATCACACCTAGCTGAATTCAAAGACTAATTCGGCAAACATTGCTGGGATGCTTGGTTATGTTAATTGCAATATCCTTACTTCAACGAGAATGAATGCCGAATTAGTCTTTGAATTCAGCTAGGTGTGATCACTCCTTAAGTGTTATAAACTGGTGGATAGGCAGCAGCATCCTCCTGTGTATCATATAATTTTACTTAATGCGGTCACCTACAACCGCGGTCCATGCTGCCAGCCGTAGCGCTGACAAGCGGGGTAACTATGGTACTTCCCCTCCACATCTTTCCAGCAAAATCTAGAATTCTGGAGGGGGCTCCCTGTCCTGTAGTGGACATTTCATGGGATGTTATGATGATGAGGTAGCAGACTCCATAAAACCTTGGTAAAAACAGAAACAAGGATAAATATTGCCCATTTACGATTCGATTTAGACGCACCGATCGATTTGCAAGTACAATTCCTGTGACAAGATCTCTATTCTTACTACGACGATGCTCGCTCTCTTAAATTGGCCCGACCGAGCTGTCATCTCGGGCGGAATATGAATAGGTGAAGTGTTATATTGTATGTGGGGGAGCGACGTGATTTATGCATGCCTGGTGTGTACGTTTATGCAGAATTTGGTTCTCACGTGCTGTGTAAGACGTGCCTTAAAACACGAATGAAGGGTGGGATATTTCATTTCACGTAACGTTGTGAATTTTGGCAGACAAACTTAAGCCGCAATCACACTTTCCTGACTTCAAAGACTAATTCGGCATATATTGCTGGGAGGCTCGGTTCTCTTAATTCCAATATCCTTACTTAAACAAGAAATGTATGCCGAATTAGTTTCTAAATTAAGGAAGGTGTGATTGCGGCTTAAACTAAATATCACAAGTCTGAAAGACCACAACATTTTTAAATCCGTCAAATTAAGTTTTAGTTTGTTTCCGCCAGAACCGACTCCAATATCATCGTAATTTTCCTGCCCTGTTTCAATTAAGTTTCGGCAGAAAATCTCTTTCTCCTCATGTCTTGACATCCCATGAAAACGTCAACTACAGGACAAGGAACTCCCTCCAAATTCCAGCTTTTGCTGAAACAATGTGGAGGGGAAGTACCATAGTCACCACGGTTGTTAGCGTTACGGCTGGCACCGTGGACCGCGGTTGTTGGTGACCGCAGAATGTAAAATGATACGATACACAGAAAGATGCTGCTGTCCATCCTCTGGTTCATTAACCCTTAGTCGCCTCTTACGACACCCACGGGTAGAAATGGGTTGGTACTATTCTTTGCCGGCACGTCGCACCAAATAACTACATACGCGGAATACCCATTTTGGTTCAAGTTATATCGCGCGTCAAATGCCTAGCCTAGTTGTATTTAATCTTCATTCATCAATCAAAAACTCAGAATGAGAACAGCCGCATCTAGCGGCACACAAAACAGCCGTTACAAAGAAAATTTGTATTTTTAGGATTCCGTACCCATATAAAAAAAAAACGAAACCCTTATTGGATCACTTTGTTGTCCGTCTGTATAGAATATTTTTCTCACGAATGGAAAAATTATCAATTTGAAATTTGATATCAAATAATCAATGGGTGCTTGTAGGTCGATTTTAAGGAAACACAATCAAAAGATACTCAATACTTTATTTAGATAAGGCCATTTATGAACCAAACTAAAACATATAGGATACTTTCCGTTGGCCTAGAATCATAAAAACACATATAAAAGGCAAGGGTCCCACAGCGCAAGTAAATAACAGGAAAGATCCAAAATCATAAAAAATTTGAACTTTTCTTACAACCAAGAAGACCAATTTAAGGTGAGCTCCCTTTTGAAGTAAATCATATTAAAAAGGGTGTCAGGTTTAAGTGGCCCAAACATGGTGACTAGCAGTATGGAACCATCGGTGCGCGAGTCCGACTGACGACTTGACCGGTTTTTTGTTTGTAATTTGCGCCGAATTGCGCGCCGGACGGACTATGGCCGACGCGACACGGCCGTACAATCTATGCGTCCGGAAATCGAGTGGCCGTTCAGAAATGACAAAGCGCCCGCCTGTATCAAACCGAGCGGCAAAAAACGAACAAGTCCACTGTGTACGTCCACTGTACGCTCAACTAGAGTTCCTAGGGTTACCACCCGTTCATATTTGGAACAACGATTCCGTTTTTATATTGATAACAATGTTTGCTACCATGCTATAAGATCTGGTTGGCGATTGCAATTTACAGCACTACGGTCTACGATATACAAAAACAACTCCCCTTTCTATTCTCTGGTTACCTTACGATAGCAATATTTTATTTTCTTTAACTTGTTTTCGTTATTGACGTTATAAATACATACAAACATATAAATTATAAATCACGCTTCTTTCTTTATTACGATTTCATTTCGAGATATACTCGTACACGCTCATCGGTATAAAGAACTTATGACCTGGCCCTTTAAAAACCACTTAAATTGTGTCATGAAATGTTCGTCGCGGCCTTCCGAAACAAATAAAGACAACATGTCCTGTCGGCAGCACAACAGAGACAACATGTTCTCCAAAGTAATCTGTAAACAATCTAAATTGAATAGAAATCTGAAGGGTTCTTACTTGGACTACTTGTGCTGTGGTAAAAACAATAGCTCATGTCCTGCGTGCCCTTCCTTGCAGCACGAAGCTAGAAAATATTACCCCACAAAATTCCGTCCGTGTAACCGAATTTCGGGCCTGTTATGTCCCGTAGGACATCCTGTTATTAATCGGGATGCATCTAGTAAAACTATAGGAATATGGTACGTGGGACACAGACACAACATCCCCGCTAGCCGGCTGGGTATCGAGTGATATTCTGTCCAAGTACCCACATTTATTGTGAACGTCATCGCCAAGCAAATTTATAAATTGCCACACGCTCGCAAATATAAAGTAAACAACAACAAAAACATAATACGACAGCCCTACAGTATCGCCAGCGTGCAAAAAGTGAATAATAGATGGGCGACGAACGGCCGCGGCACAATCGAGCTATTTCGAGACACGTTTTCCTCAGTACACCCAACAGCAAGTCAGTAGTAACACTTTGGTCTTTATACCATTGTATTAGAGTTCCAAATGTTTCCACTGACTGGCGGTTGACTGAACAGCTAGTGATAAATGATAATAGACAACAAGACGTATACGGTATGGTAGGAGTACTGAGATTCTTTAAACCAAATGTTCAGTACATGAAACCCGAAGAAGTCGAAATATGAAAAATAAATTCAACTTCTCTTAAGAAATCATAGGAACCTATTGTTTGAGAGTTTCGCAGTCACTAACACTATCGTGGTAAGTACCCGTCAAACTGTTTTTATCATAGGAAGTCAATATTTTACCTATGTTCCTTGGGGAAAGTAGCTAATATAGAACGAGCTTTTTCATACGTGTTTGATTGCATAGAAAACATTTATGTATATGTCACCCAAAGGAAGATAATACGGAATCGTAAGTAGATCAGTTTCCTAGGGCTGTGCATTAACGTGCCACCAAATTTGAGTAAATTTTTACCAAATAATATTCACCAAATTTTGTCTACCAAAATGGAAACTCGTTCCGCTCGCTCGGCTCGTGCGTTGTGGTCGCAAGATAACCTAACACAACCTAACCGAACCGGTTACCCAAATTTGGTGTACGTTCAGCCAATTTGGTGTACATTCATCCATTTTGTCTGAAGTGTATTGGGGTATAAAAAAATATTTTGGGAATCATTTAATTTGTTGCCGTTTCCTAGTAGATGTGATAGTCCAACTGTCGAAAATAATAAACTGCACCGAATTCGCTTCTGGCTATCGCCGGCTGCTGCCCATTTGGGATCGGTTAGGTTTTGTTTGCCTTACCTAATAGACGCTCCATGTAATAGACCGATGGATCTACGATTATTATTTTATCTTAGCTTAGCTTATTTTATTTTATTAACCAACTTCAAAAAAGGAGGAGGTTCTATGTTCCACTGTATCTATTTTTTATATACGTGTAATTAAAAGGGTATAATGCTAAGCTTCAACTAAAGTAACTGACATAGCCCTGAGAATCGCTAAACTAAAGTGGCAGTGGGCAGGGCACATCGCAAGAAGAACCGATGGCCGATGGGGCGTAAGGGTTCTTGAGTGGCGACCACGTACCGGAAGACAAAGCGTTGGCAGGCCCCCCACAAGGTGGACCGACGATCTGGTCAAGGTCGCGGGAAGCCACTGGATGCGAGCAGCGCATGACCGGTCGTCATGGAGATCTTTAGGGGAGGCCTATGTACAGCAGTGGACGTCTTTCGGCTGATACGATGATGATGAATGCTAAGCCTAGGATGACTGAACAAGTCTTACACAAAATACGCTATTAGTGGATGCATTTTCTTTGGGAAATCGATTTTTTTCTTATTTCGACCCGTGTTCCAGCGATGAGAAAACCTGTTCAGCTTCAGGTTTATAATCTACCATTTTACCCTTTTTGTTTGGTAAAACGTAGAATATTTTAAAATTAATTACGTCCCATAGATATGCTCATTCAAGTAATCTGATATTATGTAACAACCTATGTCATACAATTTTTGACCGATAACAACGTAGTGAACTCCTGCTAAAGTAAGTCAGTCCCTTGTTCGAGCAAAACACGTGTATCTTCACAAGGTGAACGACTTAACATAATGGCACAGAATCTATACTGAATATACACGGTGTTATAAAAGGGAGTTGTAGGCATGTGGAAGTCTTATAATTTTTGCGATTTTGGTATTTTTGAGAATATAATGCCATTGTTAGGTCAAATAATATTTTTGCTATTTCGACGTTTGTTAAGAGGGTATACTAGTCCGAGAAAAAGGTATTTGTACAGTCAAAAGCACATCAAGCTTGCCACATTGGACTTTGTACCGTTCTTATTTCAATAGACGTAAGGGTGAGAGTCGCACTGCGAGTGTCAAGCTTGACCTGTCGTTGACTGTACAAACTGTTGCTGTCGCGCTGCGCCCCAACAAACCTCCCGTAATGTGCGACAAGGACAACCTACAGCTTAGACCGATTTTACCTACAAAACGACGTCGTTCCGCTTTCCCTTGTTTTCTTCGCTGAAAACTGAACTGATTCAATTATTTATGTTATCAAAATTTAAAGGAAGAGTTATCTTTTGATCTATAGATCTCGCTCCTAGTTTTCTAATATCTTGAAAACTTTCAAATTTTTCTGGTAGTCGTCTAAATATGGCGGAAAAGTGGGGCATTTTTTCAGGTTTTGAATAGTCATACTCGTATTTCTTTTGGTAATTATTTTTCGGAAAAATAAATAAATAACAGGGGCATGCCCACAGTACACAAGAGTTTTAAAAACAAAATACCATCGATCTACAGGCATTATCCAGAGAGCGATAGGAGAATGCAATGCAGTTAGGATATCCTCAATACAAAAAAAAAAAAATTAACTTCTAATGGCAAATTATGTTATACCCAAGAACATCAGAATGAATCAGAATAAGCCCAAAAGTCGCCTGATAAACTGCCACACTCCTCTTAGTAACACCCTGTATGTATAATAGTATACAGTAATGGCAGACGGGACGGGAGGAAGTCGTAGTAACAAAAGATGAATAAATATGACTGTTTGCGTTCGCTGTGTTCCGGTTTTTGAATAAGATAGTAAGTCGTCGACCTACTTAAGAGCAGACAATGTTCATCGACATTTTGGTAGTATTTTTTGCTTTTTTGGGCTAACATTTGACCACGATTAAGTGCTGAGGGCAGAGATGAGGTCGACGATAGAACGAGCTTGCCCAGAAGAAGCCTGTTCACTCGCGACTTGAATAGATTCGGACAGAGGCAGGCAGATAATTCCACTCCTAGTTTGTACCTCCACGCGTTCCTGAGAAAAAGGGTCTTGACAGACAGACGGACGACCAACTGATCCTATAAGGATTCCGTTTTTTTGAACCCAAAAAACTTGCATTTAACCTTTATCCAGTACCGAGGACAGATGCGGTCGAAGATGAAATGAGCTTACCAAGAAGTAGCCTATTAGCGACTTGAATACATACGGATTGTATGAACACGGGAATTCAGAAGCAGGCAGCTGACTATCGGTCAATGGCGTAGTTTGTGTGACTACAATAGAATGTAGTTATTTAGGTGGTATTATGGGAAGACTATTAGGTGGTATAGATGACAATGAATCTGAACCACTCAAAGCAAAGCCAAGAAAGAATAAGAGCCACCGCGCACTAGGGATTTTTTGTTGGCCGACAGTTTAGTCGCAATCGTACTTTCTATAGACAAATCGATCGACAAATGCGCGCACTACCATAGGGGTACATACTGATTCCCAGAACGATCAAACTATCGGCCAACTAAAAAATCGCTAGTGCGCGGTGGCTGTAAAGGTCGCGGGATGCCGCTGGATGTAGGCATCACAAGGCTGTTTGACGTGAAAATGTCAGTGGACGTCTATCGGCTGATATGAGAATGTTGAAGAGCTCTTCATAGCAAGTCACTTAATCATCATAATCATAACATCCCATAAATAGTCCACTGCAGGACAGGGAATTCCCTCCAGAACTCCAGCAAAAACGCGTCGTACATTGGAGGAGATTTACCATAGTCACCATTCTTGAAAGCGTTGCGGCTGGCGACCGCACAATGTAAGATGGTACGATACACATAAAGATGCTGCTGCCCATCCTCTGGATCATAAACCCTTAGGTCCAAGCCAGACAGAACGGGCGCGGCGCGCTTCGGGTGCGCCCGAGGCGCGCTTCGAGCGCCCCCGTGGTACACTTTTCGGCTGGACGACGCAATCGATGGCAGCGGACTGTGCTGTGCGGCGGCGAGCCGGCGGTGCGCCGGTGGTGCACCGACAGTGCGCCTTAGGCATGCCGTCTCGTCGCCTGTTCAAATCACATGCATACAAAATGTAGGAGAACGACGCGGTGCAAGCCAGACAGAAGAGGTGCGCTGAAGGCGTGCCGTGCGGCGCACCTCTTCTGTCTGGCCTGCGCCTTAGTCGCCCCTTACGACACCACGGGTAGAGAGAGATGGGTAGGTACTATTCTTTGCCGGCACCACACGGGTATCAGTTAATACATACATAAAATCAGGCCTCTTCCCCGTCGAGGTAAGCAGAGACAACAGTCCTCTTCTTTCTTCTGTCTGGCCTGCGCCTTAGTCGCCCCTTACGACACCACGGGTAGAGAGAGATGGGTAGGTACTATTCTTTGCCGGCACCACACGGGTATCAGTTAATACATACATAAAAACAGGCCTCTTCCCCGTCGAGGTAAGCAGAGACAACAGTCCTCTTCTTGCTACGATCTTGACATACTTCCTCGCTTCCTCTACTATTATCAACCCTTTCACACACGATCGTCGGTTTAGGGTACTAATTTTTTAAAAGGTCATTCACCTGTTGTTTTATTTATTTCCCATTATGGTCGGTTACGTAACAGCTAGTGGAAGTATTTACCGGCTATCGGAACGTTTAATCTTTATATTGTGCGGGGCAAATTGCACCTTAATATAGTTATTCGACAGCAAACGAGCGATAGTGGTAATTGGTGGCGGTTACCTTAGAGCGATTGGGGGTGATTAGTAACTAATGTTGCTCAAACTGGGCTCTCACTCTTAGAGCATGAAGACGCAGAAAGAAGTTTCGTCTATGATTCATTTTATTCGTTTATTCCAACGCTTACTAATACATTTTGCAGCTATGTGAAAAGCAATCTGCTAAAGCTGTCAGAAAAAACAAGTTTTGATTGAGGCGGCGGGTTCAAAGGAAACGTCAAAGACATTTTTACTATTGACATGTATTCTCTAGTTGTATAAGTATTATACTAAGAACCTCATTGGGCCTCACTCAGCGTTATGACATTAACGATGTCTTCTTTTACCCAGCTTTGCTACAGACTATCACAGCTGTTGCAGTTTTTATTTCATAATATGGCATATCCTATTTCTTCATTCAGTCTTCAATTAGAAAAGTTTGAGAATGTGTGTCCACTAACACTCCTATTAGTTGTGTGGGTAGTTTCATTAATTTGAGAGCTAAAATAAAAGACGTACCGTATTGTATTGTTGAGTGGAATGGAGTGGAGATCTTGGTTGATAACATACCTGTAAAGAAAAAGCATTTTATTAGAGAAATCGCCAAAGACATAGCTATAATAAAAAAGAACAAACATCATATTTTCGGAATAGCATAAAAATTTCTCTATTAAGAAACAAAAACATGAAAAATTTCCCTAGCCTTATTTCGTTTTTGCCAACGGTTTTTACGGAGTCGGCTACCTAACCTAGGGGACTGACGGGAGCACTGATTTTTACAAAGAGCGACTGCCATCTGACATCCGCAACCCAGAGGGCAAACCAGACCAGACCCAATCCTAGATAAGGCATTGCCAGGTTAATGACCAACACCTGGCTGTCAGTTTTTAAGCCGCCCAATGGCCTCTGTCTTGGCTTAACGACTAATTGACAATAGCCGGGACGACCGGCTAAACGTGTCTTCCGAAGCACGGAAACGCTCTAGTCCTTGTGCCTCCAGCGGTCAACGTTGCTAACTTTCGTGATCGGAAAGAAAGAGCAACTACAACTCGGCCACGAGCTCTTCTATCAAAAGACATTTGGTATTAATAAATCCCGGCCAAGTATAAGTTTGCTCTCAGGATGACAAATTAAACATCTTGAGTGCAATCTCAGACTTGAGTGCGATTATTAATACGACCCTTAGATATATAAAAGAAAACAAACGATTCCGTACAAAGAAAGCATTGAATGATGGTCCGTCCTCTACACGCGTTATAACTTTATAGTTATACTTAGCTACGGAGTCTGAGGAATGTTCTCAAAAGTCAGCTCACATCTCCCGGGAATAGGGTTGCCAGATAATACAAAAATCATACATATATCATACATAACTGAAAAAATTATCCAAGTCTTTGGATATTAAAACGATTGTTTTCCTACTTTACCCTCAAAGCATCAGTTTCTTTGTTTATCAAACCGAATTTATTTGGCAATACCATTACTTCTTCTTTTCGAGTAAATATGGCAAAGAAAGCTTATCCCGAAACGTGGCCACATCGGTTGCCCTCAAAAAGGTCTTTTATCATGCTTAAACAGTTTTTTTAAGACGTCCTTACCAGGGGTGCCGAATCCGTGGGTGTACGCGGGCTCCAGCTACTAATACCTACGAGAAGATGACCCACGGAGTTCATAATCATTTATTGCGTTGGAGTGGTTGTACAGATATTAAATTATAATAAGTATCACACACGAAACCCTGTGCATAGGGCAATGCAAATTATACCTAAGAACATACAATAATACACTATCTTCTTCTTCTTAGTCGCTCCCTCAGTTCTGAGGATCGTGACCCACAATGACAGGTGCCGTTTTGGCTAAAATTGTTGATCGCCAGGTACTTCTGTCTTGCGCCAGTCTGAGAGCATCCTGGAAGGACATATTAGGGGCGCTCGTAATTTGGTATTTGGAAGCAATACACTATACATTAACATTATCTCTTTAGCTAAGGCCTACTATACACAAACCGCACGTCATAAGCACGCTTTCGATATTTTACAGTGCGCATCCTGCATAGAAAGATACGAAACTGTGTCCAGGCATCATGGACGAACGCATGATGACACGCAAATACGACATAACTATAACGTGGACCGTAGGCTTTACTTCTTAAGGCGATCCGTTTTCCATACTAAATTCAAATGACTTTCATTCTTATGCGGGACATAAAATGCTGTTGAAAAACGAGTGTATACTACTATTTTTAGTTAAAAACTTTCGCTGATTAATACAAAGAAAAAGCTAATGCACCGAATGTACTACAGTATAGATCGCACACCCACAATGGTAATATTGAACAAAAAAATGGTTACAAAGACTTGGACATACTTTCGGTGCATTAGCTGTATATTTGTATTAATTAGTGAAAAAAATTACTAAAAAATAGCAGTATACACTCGTTTTTTGTCCCGCATAAGAAAACATACATACATAATATCATGCCTTGTTCCCGTCGGGGTAGGCAGAGACCACAGTTCTCCACCTGCTACGATCTTGACATACTTCCCGTGCTTCCTGAACTTTCATCAATCCCTTCATACATGCTCGTCGGTTTAGGGTACTTTTAACCTGGCCTTTATTCAGAACGTCCTGAGACAATGCAAGTCATTTGAATTAGAGGTGGGCGTTAAATAACGTAAATAGTTTTGATAACTAGTTATTGGTGCAATAGCTTCATTACGTTATTGGCTATTGCGAAAACTATCTATCGAGCGAAACTAGTTATTTCTGAAAACCGAATACCATTGAGATCGCGCGACTCAACGCGTGAACGAACGAAGCTTGATTACAGCGCGAAGTTAATTTGATTTCGATATTTGTTTAAATCTACAGTCAAAAATCTGAAAGTATTCCTGATCTAACTAAATCACGTAAAGGGCCGATCACACCTGACTGAATTCACACACTAAGTCAGTTAGTCTCCTACGTAGGAAAGGAAGGTAGAAAGATGGAACTTAGTAAGTCACTAACTGAGTAAGCCGCAAAGTAAGCAACGCAGAAAGGAACTTTAGTGAAGGGCCAATACGAATAGAACACCTCATCGTACGGAAAATATTAATAAGGGCTAATTTATGTTGTATAGAAAAACACTAGAATAACTACAAAAAAAACCACAGAATTACCGGTATACTAAAAAACAAACAAGGAATTAAAATTAGGTTGCACCAGTCAAGTAAACACAAAGAATTTGAGTGCTTTATTCATTCTTTTAGTTAGAATACATTTTTCATTCAAAATCGTACGAAAAGCAAATAATGATTCCTATGAAAAATAACAATTGAATGATAAAAGATTATTTGGATAGTACTAAGTAGTACATTCGAATATTTCGATTGTTGCTTCTTGAAATAATTGTACATCACTATTAAGGACCGATCACACCTGACTGAATTCACACACTAAGTCAGTTAGTCTCCTACGTAGGAAAGGAAGGTAGAAAGATGGAACTAAGTAAGTCACTAACTGAGTAAGCCGCATAGTAAGCAACACAGTAAGGAACTTTAGTGAAGGGCCAATACGAATAGAACACCTTAACGTAAAGAAAATATTAGTAAGGGCTAGTTTATGTTGTATAGAAAAACACTAGAATTACTACAAAAAAAACCGGCCAAGTGCGAGTCGGACTCGCGCACCGAGGGTTCCGTACCACCACATAATCATAATTGTATTAGTTGAAATTTCAATAAGTTAATGTGCTAGATTTTTTGAGTCAGACTGCGCTTGACCAAATTTTATTATTTGTTGTTATTTAATAGCTTATTAAACTTAAAAAAGCTTAAACATACCAAACGAGCAATGTAGGTATGCCGAATTAGTCTTTGAATTCAGCTAGCTGTGATCACTCCTTAAGGGAGTGATCACACCTAGCTGAATTCAAAGATTAATTCGGCATACATTGCTCGTTGAAGCAAGGATTTTGCAATTAACATAAGCAAGCCTCCTAGCAATGTATGCCGAATTAGTCTTTGAATTCAGCTAGGTGTGATCACTCCTTAACTCAACCGAACAGTCGTATACAAATTTTTTAAAGTGATTTTTTTTAAGTTTATTATTAGTACTTATTATTTAACCAAGATTATGCTTTATTTTTATTTTTCATGGACAAGTTGTTCGATTCGAATTAAACATTCGCAAAATTTTCACATCACTAAACCTTCTAACTCCTTTACTTGAAGGGACTTAGCAAGTTTAGTGATGTCCAAGTGCGAATGATTAATTCAACTTATCGAACAAAAAATATACTTATTTTAAAAAAACGGTCAAGTGCGAGGCAGACTCTCGCTTCGAGGGATTCGATATTCCTATAGTATTTTTAAAAGCAATAAAGCCCATCTTTAAGACCGCAAATAAGTTTGTCTGTAATTTTTCTTCTTTTAATTATCGGTTGTATTTGTCTTGAGGTTGTATCAGCCATTTTTTAACAATCGATAGTATTTTATTGTACAATAATTATTTTCGATAAGGCTATTCAACAGAGTTACTGTATTTCAAGATCAACTACCGACAGCGAAACTATCGCTATCAGAACATCACTATTCACAACTGTATTAGTAGGCACTTTTTATACTTAGCTTCCTAGCTAGAACTCTGAATTCACAAACGTCTTTTTCTACGTAGCCTCCTAGGTAGATTTCTTATTCAGTCGTCAAATTCAAGCAGGTGTAATCGCGGCTTTAAGGAACATCAACATAGTAGGGATCATAGTCAGTTCACTAGTTGTGCTATACGTTAGTATACGTCTATATTTTCTGTGCTGGTACACTTTATAGCGCGACTGATATGTTCAGATACTTTGTATAAAGGCTTCCATGAGTATTTTTAATGACCTTAAAATAAATTGAAAAGCAAGCTAAAAACTCGTTTATACTTTTATATTTAGTAGTAGAAGTAGTTTTAGAATACGATTGTCTTACTTTATTGCAATTGAAATAATTATAATATTATTATTATTGTAAAGGGGGCCCAAATGGGTAGGTCAAAGTTTTTAATTGTCAGTACTAAGTCAAGTTAGGTATCATATGAAAGTGCTTCACTTGTACATTCCAAAATAGTTCTTTATATTTTTAACGACTCTTAGTTTTCAAGTTATGATGAAAAAAGTTTTAAAAAATTACCCCTTCCTTATCCCCGAAGTTTTCCGAAGAAAAAATCTGAATTAATTAAAGTCCATAGAGGTTTATGTGAATAATTCAGAAAAAAAACAATCTCTCTAAGTAGCACAGTTTTTTGGAAATTTGCAACAAATCTTTACAAACAAATTTAGTTTTGCGGTCCTTACAATGGACCTTATTGCTTCTAAAAATACTATAATTAGGTATATCGGAACCCTCGATGCGCGAGTCCGACTCGCACTTTAACATTTTTTTTTTGTTGTGTATAGATGTATGTATGGTGAAAATCGTTAATTTTTCATGGTATGAGTCCATTGATGAAGTTTTCAGGAGATTGTTTGACACCTTGTACTTGTCCGTAATTTTGTTAGACTTCCTTAAAAGAGATACTTTGTAATCCTGACAAAATTTTCAATTCATGTCTAAATCAGCTGTCCCTTTCATAAAAAAATGTATAGGATCAAAACTGTTTAGTTTTCGCGTCGAGTCGGAAGCAACAGTAGTGTGCGTATGATCGAACACACACATGCGCGCAGTCCACGTGGAGTCGTAGTGCGTCATTTCACCCGAGACGCGTTCTCGCCCGCTCGGAGGAAACGACACCTTTTAAAAAACTGTGTTTTGAATGGAACTTTTTTCTCTCAAGGTATTTTTAATGAACTCTACTAATATAGCTCAGCGCAACGATTGTATAACGGAGGGTTACTCGAGGGGAAGCGAGGGGCGACAGGGAACAGCTCTTCAAGTTTGTATACTCAACAGCACGTCAATAGAAACACTTTAGACTTACTCTTAATGACATGGTGGTAGAAACTATCATCCGCACATCACTTATTATCCGAAAATCACTCATCATCCGCTCATCATCATTCATCCACTCATCCACGCATCACTCATCATCCACTTATCATCATTCATTCACTGATCAACTATCATCCGCGCATCACTCATCATCATTGATCCACTCATCAACTATCATCCGCGCATCACTTATCATCCGCTCGTCATCCTTCATCCACTGATCAACTATCATCCGCGCATCACTTATCATCCGAAAATCACTCATCATCCGCTCATCATCATAATTCATCCACTCAACCACACATCACTCATCATCCACCGATCAACTATCATACGCGCATCACTTATCATCCGAAAATCACTCATCATCCGCTCATCATCATCATTCATCCACTCATTAACTATCATCCGCGCATCACTCATCATCATTGATCCACTCATCAACTATCATCCGCGCATCACTCATCATCCGCTCATCATCATTCATCCACTGATCAACTATCATCCGCGCATCACTTATCATCCGAAAATCACTCATCATCCGCTCATCATCATAAGTCATCCACTCATCCACGCATCACTCATCATCCGCTCATCATCGTTCATCCAGTCATCAACTATCATCCTGCCTAAGTTTGGCGCCGTTTGCTTTAAAAAAAATAATCCATTTAAATCCGTGCCATCGCTGTACATTTCGTTGATTTTGTGATCGAAAGATCGAAGGACACATACTAACGACCAAAAGGCAGTCTTATTTCGGAAAGCCATGCCATGGAAATCCTTCTAAAGAGGAAAATCTAACAGACCTGACGAAATAATGTAGCCTGTTTCCTGCCTAAGTTTGGCGCCGTTTGCTTCTTTAAAAAAAGTAATCCATTTAAATCTGTGCCATCGTTGTACATTTCGTTGTTTTTGTGATCACAAGATCAAAGGATACATACTAACGATCAAAAGGCAGTCTTATTTCGGAAAGCCATGCCATGGAAATCCGTCTCAAGAGGAAAATCTAACAGACCTGACGAAATAATGTAGCCTGTTTCCTGCCTAAGTTTGGCGCCGTTTGCTTCTTTTAAAAAAGTAATCCATTTAAATCCGTGCTATCGTTGTACATTTCGTTGTTTTTGTGATCACAAGATCAAAGGATACATACTAACGATCAAAAGGCAGTCTTATTTCGGAAAGCCATGCCATGAAAATCCGTCTCAAGAGGAAAATCTAACAGACCTGACGAAATAATGTAGCCTGTTTCCTGCCTAAGTTTGGCGCCGTTTGCTTCTTTTAAAAAAGTAATCCATTTAAATCCGTGCCATCGTTGTACATTTCGTTGTTTTTGTGATCGAAAGATCAAAGGACACATACTAACGATCAAAAGGCAGTCGTATTTCGGAAAGCCATGCCATGGAAATCCGTCTCAAGAGGAAAATCTAACAGACCTGACGAAATAATGTAGCCTCTTTCCTGCCTAAGTTTGGCGCCGTTTGCTTCTTTTAAAAAAGTAATCCATTTAAATCCGTGCCATCGTTGTACATTTCGTTGTTTTTGTGATCGAAAGATCAAACGACACATACTAACGATCAAAAGGCAGTCTTATTTCGAAAAGCCATGCCATGGAAATCCGTCTCAAGAGGAAAATCTAACAGACCTGACGAAATAATGTAGCAAGCAGCACGTTCAAGTTTCCGATCATCGACCCTAAACAGCTCTACCTATTCCGACCACTGCCGATTACCCATCATCTACCGGTCACCCATCATCTACCATTGACTCGTCTTCCGCCGATCACCCATCAATATCATCCACCGGTCACCCATCTTCGTCCGGACATCAATCACGTACCGAAAATCTATTACTCTGATAACCCTTCTGATCGATCACCCATCATCTACCTATCTTCCTCCGCCTACCCTTCATCACCAGTCACCCATCACTAAACAAAACTACCTAGGTATGGTATATAAGTAGGTACTTACTTGGTTAAAGGAAGAGATATTTTTTGAATTTTTGACGGGATACATAATATTTATCTTTGCGCTTCCCCATTTCTCTAAAACAAACACTTTATAAATACAAGGAAAGAAATATCTTACTTTAGAAAATAGTAAAAAACAAAGTTACTTTGTTACACTATGAAAGCAGAGAATGTATATACGTTGAAACGCGATCCATAATTTTGGCGCGTCGCGGTGCAAACTGACGTGGTCTCACTTCGAGCTCTTGTGGGTATCAGCCGCGTGTCAGAGCTATTTATTAGACTTCGCGCGGTCATACTAAAAATGTATGGCGTAATCGTAATGGTTTTAAAAAAAAACATATTTAATATGTAAGCAATATTAAACCATGATTGCCGTTTTGGTAGTTTTTACGTGGTGCAGTCTTAAGTAAAATAGTTTCGGCCAACGATATTTTTACAGTAACAAAATGCTGAAGTCAATTCTTTTTATCTAGAAGTTTATTGATCTTATTTGGATTTTTTATTTCTGTATGTAAGTTTATTTATTGTTTGCCATAGTTTCTCATTATCTTTTGGATATGGTTTTAAAAGACCTCGACTAACAATGAATACTTTCGGGCGAAATGCCCAACCGGGCGAACTCGCCTCGGAGGAAATGACCACCAAATAATGACATCGGAACATAGTAAGCCACTTAGTAAGGAGGTTTAGTGATGGGCAAATGCGAATGATTGACTCGAATCGAACAACTTGTCGAACAAAAAATAATGGCCTAACTGATGGTATACTTTTTTACTTAAAACAAGCGCTCCTACTAGAAAAACAATTAAAGACCGCTATATTCAAAACTAACAGTGTTGCACTAGTCAAGTATTCTACACGGACACATCTGACTCCGTCGCGCTTTAACTGGCGATTGATTGAGTACCTAACCGAACCGTAAATTTTGAAAATTATTGAATCAGTGTTGCTGCGATAACGAGATCGATGGTTGAATTTTAAAAATACAGTAACTCTTCCTCTACCGAATATTCCTATAGAAAATATCGAGAATATCGAATTCTTAAAAGTACCGGTAATAATCGATACTAAATAATCGACCAAGTTCGTACTTCGTGTCAAGCCACGCGCAGTGTAGAGTTAAGGAGTGATCACACCTAGCTGAATTCAAAGACTAATTCGGCATACATTGCTCGTTGAAGTAAGGATATTTCAATTGACATAACCAAGCCTCCCAGCAATGTATGCCGAATTAGTCTTTGAATTCAGCTAGGTGTGATCACTCCTTTACCTAGTTCTTTTTACGATTTTTTTGTCGCAAAGCAGGTTTATTAACTCTACTGAACATTCGTATAGAAAATATCTGAACCTTTCAAGTATCGATGGTAATCTATAGTGAATTTTTTATTTTTTTTTATTAGTACTTGTTATTACACCATAAATAATAATTATTTTTTATCGACAAGTTGTTCATCATCATTCGCAAAATTTACCCATCACTAAACTTCCTAAGTTCTTTACTTGAAGGGAGTAAGGAGGTTTAGTGATGTCCGAGTGCGAATGATTAATTTTAATTTAATTCCGTGTTCGCATCGAAATTAAATTGACCAATACATGGTCTAAGGGACTGGTTTCCGAAAACTGAAAGGGCGTGGTCAGTCAACGTAACTGAATAATTTTCAGTAAATAAAACTTTCAGAAAATAATAAAATAATCCTCTTTTCCACAAAAAAGCCACGATCACACCTAGCTGAATTCAAAGACTAATTCGGGATACATTGCTCGTTGAAGTAAGGATATTGCAATAACACAACCAAGCCTCCCAGCAATGTATGCCGAATTAGTCTTTGTATCCAGCTAGATGTGATCGTGGCTAAACTGTCCATTTGCAATTTTATATGAAGAGTATTGAAGAGGCTGATAGTTTTATTTACTGAAAGTTGTTCAGTTACGGCGAATGACTATGTGCACCTGCAAGACTAGAAAAAGAGAAAAAGTGTATCCACTTCATTTACCACAGCCATTGTTTTTGTTTGATCAGAAATACTCTCATTCATAAGATTTGGCACGGCAATGTTCAGGTCTCATTTGTCCATTTAAGGTAAATAAAAATAGAAACATCACGGAAATGTATTGTCAGCCTATTAAAGCCACGATCACATCTAGCTGGATTCAAAGACTAATTCGGCATACATTGCTGGGAGGCTTGGTTATGTTATTGCATTATCCTAACTTCAACGAGCAATGTATGCCGAATTTGTCTTTGAATCCAGCTCGCTGTGATCACTCCTTGACTCAACCGAACAGTCGTATACAAATTTTTTTATAGTGAATTTTTTAAGTTTATTATTAGTACTTATTATTAAACCAAGATAATGCTTTATTTTTATTTTTCATGGACAAGTTGTTCGATTCGAATTAATCATTCGCAAAATTTTCGCATCACTAAACCTTCTAACTCCTTTACTTGAAGGGACTTAGCATGTTTAGTGATGTCCAAGTGCGAATGATTAATTCAACATATCGAACAAAAATATACTTATATTAAAAAAACGGTCAAGTGCGAGGCAGACTCTCGCTTCGAGGGATTCGATATTCCTGTAGTATTTTTAAAAGCAATAAAGCCCATCTTTAAGACCGCAAATAAGTTTGTCTGTAATTTTTTCTTCTTTCAATTATCGGTTGTATTTGTCTTGAGGTTGTATCAGCCATTTTATAACAATTGATAGCATTTTATTGTACAATAATTATTTTCGATAAGGCTATTCAACAGAGTTACTGTATTTCAAGATCAACTACCGACAGCAAAACTATCGCTATCGGAACATCACTATTCAGCAACTGTAGTAGGCACTTTTTATACTTAGCTTCCTAGCTAGAACTCTGAATTCACAAACGTCTTTTTCTACGTAGCCTCCTAGGTAGATTTCTTATTCAGTCGTCAAATTCAAGCAGGTGTAATCGCGGCTTAATTCATAAAAATAACCAACACGCATTTCGGTTATTCTGATACCCGTTTTTCGAACGCTAAGCGATATTCAAAAATAACTAGTTATTAAAATAAATAGTTTCAAAAGCCGCTATCGGCTACTATAACGATAGCTAGTTTCGGTATTCCGAAAAACGAAAACGACCCACCTCTAATTTGAATGTAGTATGGAAAACGGATCGCCTTAAGGCAAGTCTCGTCCACTGACACTAATTTATATTCGCGTCAGTTTTCCTTTCCGAATTGTAAAGACAACGCAGCCCTACTCCCGGAGTGTCGCCAACCTCCCTCAACCTCTAATCCTCGGGGTGGGGTGAGCAGTGAGCGGGCGAACCAAGGTCACCGCCCTTGTCTACGTAACCTAACTTCGACCTAGCTGTGTCGCCGGGCTTAGCTTTAACGATTAATTTATTGATATACAGGTGGAATATTGATGCGAAGAGATCTGCGCTCATAGACGATTTGATTTAGTTAGTCTTCTTTCAAAGAAACTTTTTTTCGCAACATTAGTTTGTTCTGGGATTTTTCTTCGTTGTATACGACTGACTAGTCAGTGCTCACTGATAGTCCAGTAAAAATACGGTTTTGCAAAACATTAAATGCTAATAGCTACTTTTTTGTGTATATCGTATTTAAATATGATGTTAAGACGCAATATTTACGAATCCACCTAAAATTTAAAGCGGAATATTTTTTTCGAATAACAGCTAAGGCAAAAATAGTAATAGACAATTATATACTTTATATCATAGATAAACGTATACTTTACATATAGGCATCAAAATCCACCATAAATATATTTAAAAATATCAATTTATTTCAAAATATAAAATCTCCACTTATTTTTACATATAAGGGCCAATAAAGTCGAGGTAAAATAATAGCAATAAACTGAGCTAAACTCAACCTTTTTAAATGTAAGTGATTCTTATATATATTCACAAAAATGCCATACTAAATAAAAAAAAAGTTTTTTGTAATCGCTGGTTAACAATGATTTTGTAAACATTTATGTTGGATTTGCCAAAAATGTAATTATATAGCACTATTTAAATTATTAGAAAGCAAAACGGATCTATTACTATTTTTGGTTGCGAAGATAAGCTGTATTTAAATTTCGTGCTATAAAAGTTAAACAATACAAAAAAGCTAATATTTTTAGCCGTAAATAAAAAAAATAATCTATTAAATTTTTTTTCCGAAATTCCATATTTTTTTAATGTTTGGACGGCAAAATAAATAAATAAATGAAGTAAATTTAGGTGGATTCCATTAAAAAGCTTTACACAGAAATATAATCTATCGATCTGAAAAAGAATCACGGCTATTATCAATTATTTCCGTTTCGCCATACAATCTCTCGTAATTTTACTGGAGTATGACTGGTCGGCCCAACTCTACATTATAATTACTTACATCCAGGTTTAGGTAGCTAGGTTTGCAGGCAGAATTTTCCTAGATGAAAGAAGCAGTTCTTAATACTCGTCTATATTTTCTAGTGTACGATAAATACATTTTAAATAAATCATACAAGAAACACCCACAAAATCGATTCAAAATGCCGCGAGTGCAGAGAGTTTTGCTTGCTCTATTTGTACAAAAAAAAAAACAACAACAAATAAAGGTGTCACAAAATTAATATCTGTGAGACAACCCCACAGGGACACCGCAAAAATCATCTTATTTACAAAATGCAAACTATTCATATTGAAAACTTGGCAAATTTTATGTTTGAGAACGTGGCATATTTTATGTTTGAGACCCGCTGCATTAACGCAACACCAGCTTGCAAATAGACATCCATTTACGGGTGCGTTTTGATGTTGCAACGCCTCGACCCGATCCGGAGCCATTGTTTTAGATTGTGTCGCATTACAGTACGTGATATCTGCACGTAATCGCGTCTACTTTTGCACTTGCGATGCAAATATTTGTGTGCTGACTCAATTATACGGCTTTGCTGTTGCGATGTGCGATTATTATCAGAGAACTTGAAGTAAAACAGTCATCATTATAACAAATAATTAAAAAAGAACAGGGCTTCTACTTAGTCAAAAAGCCCTCACCAGATGGTACCGGACGCAAAGGTGCCCATGACTTTCGCAGCGTTGCCGCGTTGGATGGCAATGGACAACCTTTGCGCCAGGTAGGATCCGGAGCGAGCATCATACCTAGGCTTGCCAACCGTCCTGGATTTTCCGGGATGTCCCGCTTCTGGGGTAAATTTTGGGCCGTCCCGCCGTGACCCCTTGCGGGACGCTTTTTGTCCCGGAAATCAGTGATTATATGATATTAGTATCTGTCTCGTACCAAGTACACTAATTTGTTACACATTATGAAAAATTCTTAATACTTACGTATTGCGCAATAATTTAACATCAAGATTCAATCAATTGACGATGAATTTGTTGCATTTACTTGTACTAATGTAACAAACAGTACAGAATTTAAAGAAAAAAAATGCGCAAAATCTCAAAATAAATACAGTTTTTAAGTAAATGAACAAACTTTAAAATACACTATATTTGTCATATTTGTTTGTATTTTTTAAAACTATTAATTTAAAATATATATCATAGTTCTTTTTCTATACATTTTGTAGGTATGTGGTGTTTGTGTCCCGCGTAATTTACCCAAGTCCCGGATGTCGAGCTGGGTAATCCCGTAAATGCCATTTTTGGAGTTGGCAAGTCTAATCATACCCCTTCTCACGGAGTCGACGGCCGATCTCCGGCAATAGCCTCAAACCCCAGCCACCTGCCAACTGAACTTGAATCATTTTGCAGTTAAGCCCGTGTGGTATGTCCTACCCTCGGGTGTCGTGAGAGGCGACTGAGGGATTATAAACTGAAGGATTGGCAAAAGCGTTCTTCTGTTTAACATCGTACTGTCTAACACTGACTAAATTATGGTCCTTCCCCGCCAAATTGCACCATGACTTTTTGCTGGAATTCTTGAGGGAGCTCCCTGTCCTGCAGTGGCCGTTTCATTAGATGTTATGTAAGAAATAGTATACGAGAAATATGACAAGCTCGGATGTATTATTTACAGACAAGTATAATATATAATAAGTCAGAGGATGGGCTGGGCAGCAGAATCTTTCTGTGTATCGTATCTATCGTCTTACATTCTGCGTTTACCAACAACCGCGGTCCATGGACAGCCGTACCGCAAACAAGCATGGTGACTTACTTCCCTTCAACATTGTTTCAGCACAAGCTGGAATTTTCGAGGGAGTTCCCTGTCCTGTAGTGGACTTTTCATGGGATGTCATGATGAGTTCTTAACAGCTTAACTATTAAACTAGTGTTATTATGAATAACGAAGAAAAGTTAATTAATTTCAATAAAGCCTTATGTTTTTTTATTGAAATTGACATTGACAAGAAGCGATTGTCCAGTGTCCACCTGGCGGAACAGGTTTTGAGGCGCATCCGTTGTCTTAACGATTGGAGCTGGCTGAGGAGCTATTTTACCAGTTTAGCGCACCTACTTGTGAACGCACTTGGTGACTGGTTATGACGCGCATCCGTTGTCTCAACTATTGCTGGCTGAGGAGCTATTTTACCGGTTTAGCGCACCTACTTGTGAACGCACTTGGTAAGATTATACATCAGTGCCCTAAGCCTAAAGCGGCTATCAAACCGTCCTTAATTCAGAAACTAATTCGGCATTCATTGCTCCTTGAAGTAAGGTTGTTGGAATTAACAAAACCAAGTCTATCAGCAATGTATGCCGAATTATTCTTTGAATTTCATGAATGTGTGATTGCGAGTTACGTAATAAGAACTTCAAAACGATTTTCTTAAATTTTCTATTTACCGGGAACTGTATGGAAAATTGCTATATAGATCAAATGTAAAAATTTCACCTATCACATGTGATATTAAGAGTCTTTACAGGTATTCTTAGATCATGTTAATCCAAGTACAGTACGAGCTAAGATTGAAAATAACCACAATCACAATTTTTTACTGGCCCTAAAACTCTATAGGCAATTAGTCATCCGTAAAATCGCTTTGCGCGTCCATTCTGCTTACAAAACTGGTCGGTAAAAAATACAGCCGTGGAATCAAATCAATTTTGTATAATTTATTGAATCAATTTTATGTAACTTATCAACAGTGAACAGATAACATGTGGAGACATAATGTTCCTCATTTTTAAAAAGAAAACATTATAAATTATATTGATTTGTGAACCGAAAATTTACTTTAACTACGTGGCCCTACAGTACAGGTCGCGGTGTACATCAATGATGTCGGACCTCCTTGCTTCGCTCGGAATAGATACCTTGCTAATTTATTTAGTAGGGGATGACATCTGCCAACATGTCACAAGCCCATCATCGATGATCCATATGAAATCAGATATGAAATATTCAAAATAAGCTGTCAAATCCATAGAACGACGCCTTCACTACCTTATGATTCTAATTATTCCTCCTTCTTTTTTATCCTTCTTCTTTATTTTTCTGTGGTGTACATACAAACGGCCAAGGAATGTTATATCCTTTCTGATGCACCTTGTAGATTTGAAATAAAATTCGCCAACAATGGCATCACAATTTCTTAGCGTCGTTAATAAACCCAGAATTTGTCACAATTTCAAAACTACGTAAACGTAAAAATCTATAGTTTTTCTTCAAACCATTATTCCGTAAAACCGTAAAACGCTTCCCATTACGATTGCAACAGCGGTAACGCCGGTAACCCCCCAGGATAAGACTGCCAATATCGGAATAATAATACCTGGCTCAACGATCTCGCGTCTTGCGATGCGACGAATGCATTCTCAACCGGTTCCCGATACTAGTCCGGTCCGGCTGACCACACCGCGCTGCGCCTGAGCGTAATCAACGTGAAATTCCATCCGAGCTACACATGCAATGCAACGTTCTCAATAGTTGGTGAGTTCTGTTGTGTAGGCATCGTCAGGGCAGTCCCAGTGGCTAGCCCTTTTGTCAGCGATCTGTTGACAGTTATCCAATATGGTAGCTGGGACTGACGGCTTAAAATATTTCGTATTTTTACCTTTTTTTATCGTCAATGGCCTTTACTCTTGACCTCGATCTAGTCTTGAAGACAGAGATGAGGTCGACGATGGAACGAGCTTGCCCAGAAGAAGCCTAATCACTCGCGACTTGAATAGATTCGGGTTATATGAACTCGGGAACACAGACGCAGGCAGAGAATTCCACTCTTTAGCTGTGCGCATTATAAAAGATGTTTCAAAGCGCTTTTTGCGAATGTGCGGAATATCAACCAAGTATGGGTGATATCCTGCGTTGCGCCTGGACTCCCGATGGTAGAAGGGAGATGGTGGAATACTCGTAAGCTCGTGGAGCTCTTGAGCACACTCTCCGAAGTACAATCTGTAGAAGACCTATGTTAGAGAAAAGAGTTTTTTTTTATGGTCCGAGTCCACGGCCTTACAATTTATGTGAGATGTAACAAATTATAGAAAATATGAAGCCATCTCCGCAGCAATGATGGATGCTGTCGCGAGGTATCTCTTGTACACTCTTGTACACACATAGTTCAGATGTGCGCACGTTGCACCGATTTTTAACAGACTTCAAAAAAGGAGGAGGTTCTATGTTCCACTGCATGTATTTTTTTTTAAATAGCCCGATTCATTCATTATACTGAACCAACTTACAACTAAAAATATGTTTATTTTACTCCGGTCTTAGCACGATAATTATAATTAGACAAAGTTCTTATTTTCCCGGCGC
The DNA here is from genome assembly GCA_947532105.1 of Athrips mouffetella. Classification (NCBI taxonomy): domain Eukaryota; kingdom Metazoa; phylum Arthropoda; class Insecta; order Lepidoptera; family Gelechiidae; genus Athrips; species Athrips mouffetella. The sequence continues at coordinate 18,755,555 of OX383980.1, forward strand.
CCTTTTTTTTATTATCGCGCTAAGACCCGGAATATAACATGTATGATAAGTGCGAAAGTTTAAAGCAAACCTACTACTACAAAGTCTACGAAGTGCGAAATGTCTAAAGACTACAATTTATCTGGTAAGAAATAAGCTAAGCTTCTTTTATGGTCAAAGAGCTACTCTTCACCCTCGATTTAGCCCTGAGGACAGAAATGAGGTTGGCGATGATAGAATTAGCTTACCTAGTAGAAGCCTATTCACAAACTTAAGCTTTTATTCATAAAATGAAAAGACTTGAGCAAAAATCAATTGAAACCCTACTCACTCGTCGGTGGTTAAACTCGACTTGCAGTTCGGATCCGGTTTGAGTCTGTCGATGACCCGATGCCGTTCGACAACTGTGAAACTTACTTGAACGACTTCTAATATGTCCACGAAAAATTTGTAACGTCAGTAACTATTATTTCATGTGAGAAATCGTACAGATTCAACTCGAGAAAAGGGTCTGGGTATCTGGGTATATATTATCCTGAACTGTCCCACTGCTGCGTAAAGGCCTCCTCGCTCGCCTTTCAAGCTTGTCTGTCATATGCCAGGGTTCCCTAATTTTGAAAATGATTTCAACACTTCCTGTGTTCGGATAAATCTACACAGTAGAAAATCGAAAAATTTCACAACCACGGGCAGGATTCGAACCTGCGTCTTCTCCGTCAGTACCGGAGACGCTATACCAACTAGACTACCGTGGTCCAGCCTGATGATGTGAAATTTGCGACCTCTATACGTATTTCAACGTTGCGTTTGTGCTGCTGTTGTGTGTGTTTGTAAAGAGACGCAGGTTCGAATCCTGCCTGTGGTTGTGAAATTTTGCGATTTTCTACTTTGTAGGTTTTCGTCAATTTTATTGGAAAGCGTCTAAATCGTCACGCCAACGCTTTCTTGGCCTACCCCCTGCCGACTGTAGTTAGGCAACCAGTTATTAGTGACCTTTGCCCATTTTTCAGGGTGCATTCTACAGACACGTGTTGTGCGTTCGATAAAAGCCTTACCACCTTACAAAATGACCTCCTGTACAAAATGCGCCTTAAGTTCTTACCTATAAAGTGCCTGACCACGTAACTCCAATCAAAGCGATTATTAATCGCACAAATCTTCGATAAGACTCTTATCCGATCGGAGCGTTCATTAACGAGAATTTACGAGTGCGAGCAAAAATGAAACTGTGCAAGTTTAGCTAGCTGCGGCAACAATTCGAAATCAGATCGAACGAAGCCATTTTGCTACCGTCAGGAGTTTGTTGGGACGTGACATACAGTCTGCTTTATTTGACTGGCCAATTTATTTCACATTTGTCTATTAGTTTCCCTATTTCTGTACTACAAGAGAAATGCTTGCACACGTACGCATAGCTATGTTTTGGTTTGACCGTTTAGACACTTTAGACGGTTAAGGAAGCCAGGGAAATTACCGGAACATAGGACATTTTAACTTACGTTCTAAGGATGAGCAACACTCTTTACTGTCTGATAAGTGTCAAAGTCACAAAGACAGAAGGTGCTATAGATTTCAGCGGAAGAAGCCTGTAGTATTCTGGTGTTGGGTAAGCCTGACCCATCTTCATAAGCTTGTTGGCCAAGGTGTTGCAAGTGCACAACAGTCCATGCGTTGGCTATCTACACCACATGCTTTGCAGGTGGATGTATCCGGCAGACCCATTATGTGTTGATGCTCTGCTTATTTATTTACTCGTAACAAAAAAGCATGTCATGCATTACGCAGATTTCTATTGAAATTCAGTGTATACTGAGCCAGCAATGAAAGGCATGACTCGTCGCATCGTCAACACAATCCAGATGGAATGTCTACGACAGCGCCTTTAGATAACGTCTAGCTTGCGCGGCGATACGTAAGCAGAATTGGGAATTGACTGTTTATCTACCGAGTTTGGTTACGTAACCATTCTCTTACGTACAGTCAATTCAGCTCATGCGTAGAAACAAGGAATATCAGCGTTACTGCTAAAAGCGATATTAAGGCCAAAGAGTTTCCATTGACGCGCGACTGCCTGTACGCCAATTGTATCTGATCCAAGTGACTTTTGGGAGTTTAGTTACCCAAAAAAGTGACTCATTTGTTGACTTGTCCTTGTCATGAATTGATACTAAGTAGTACGGAAAGTAACTATTCTCTATTACGAAAGCCACTTCCATTTGATCTAATCGGGTTCCGTACCTTTAGGTGGTCAACGAGACTCGATAAATAAATACAAGCAAGGCTACGTCATCTGTCTGTCTGACGTCCGACCTTCAAAGAACTGTGCTTTTGATTCGTTGAAGACAGCTGGTTGAAAATTTCACAGAATATGAAAAGCAACAGGGTGTATGTATGGAGAGTATTTATACAAGAAACGTGGCTTAAGCGATTTTTTTTGTTTCAGCTCTATAATAAGAACGAACCCTCTGCAATGAAATACGGAACAATAGGCCGGTTTTCATGTTAGACTACTACACAAAATAATCCATCAATACTTTGTTGACTTGTTGTTTACTAGCTTAGTGCGGTTACATAAACATTCTCTTGCGTACGCCATTTCTAACTTATCTGACTATACTTTGTGGTGAAAGGGGAATTTTGTTTATGGCTTTTGTTTTTTTTTTATTTATGTTCTTTTTTGTGTTGTTAGTGTTGTTACGCAAACAAAAATGACTTATTTTATTGGTTTCATGTGAGTTAACAGTTCAGTCAAGTTGGCTACTGCAGTCAGTTGTCGCTACATCGATTGACAAAGAATTAAATTTAAAATTAGAACTATTTCATACATTTTAGCGCCTTTTGAGGACCGACACGCTTTATATATTTTTTTTTACATCTATATGTGTATGTGCGTTCGTTTATGTCTGGCATCCACCATACAGGATGTTCAAGTGAGAGTCAGGTCTATAAAAATAAGATCGACATTAGTTATTTAAAAAAACTAAATTGACTCATTGGTTCAATTACGATATCAGTTTTCGTTTCCTGGACAAAATGACACGTGACCTTCAATTTAAATGATAAGATAAACTAATACAATAACATCTTTAATTGTAATCGAAACTTTTTTTTTATTTACGTTAACAAACCGATGATAACCTACTGACTTTGTTTTAATTTCGAAACAAGGTTTTATTGTTAACCGTTTATCAAAACATCCTATAAAAAGTCGACGCGAGGCAGCTCACATATAGCTTAAGCAACAAATAATTTGTGGATGGAAAAGTCGAAAGCAGAAAGTTTGACTAAGGAACTTTGTTGGGGCTAGTTGGGAGGTTGGGAGATAAACATACTATAAGTCCTTGCCCCTCCGAGGTCCGCGTTTTTTTGTTTTTTGCTTACATCTCTAAAACGGTGCGTTGTACGAAATTTTATTGTATGACTTAATAAATGCTCATAAAATTCTCTACAACTTTGGCTTTCACACTTTTAATCTATCTCCAATTGTTGTTTCCTAGCTATAAGCTCCGAAAAACAGCCGATTTTCAAAAATGTGTAAAATTTTCTGTAGCACATTGTAACCAAACGAATTCGCCAAAATCATTTCTTATTGCTTACCCACACTATTAAAATACCCATGAACTGTTAAAAACGCACTTGACCAGTTTTTATTATTTGTTGTTGTTCTACAGCTTAGGCGCAGGCCAGACAGAAGAGGTGCGCCGCACGGCACGCCTTCAGCGCACCTCTTCTGTCTGGCTTGTACCGCGTCGTTCTCCTACATTTTGTATGCATGTGATTTGAACAGGCGACGAGACGGCATGCCTAAGGCGCACTGTCGGTGCACTACCGGCGCACCGCCGGCACGCCGCCTCACAGCACAGTCCGCTGCCATCGATTGCGTCGTCCAGCCGAAAAGTGTACCACGGGGGCGCTCGAAGCGCGCCTCGGGCGCACCCGAAGCGCGCCGCGGCCGTTCTGTCTGGCTTGCAGCTTATGCGCTTTAAACATACAAATTTTCACGTTTGTAGGTGTTCCCGTTTTTACGACAGAGCTATAACAAAAATCGCCGAAAACAACATGTTTTTAGTAGGGATGGAGGAAGGGTAATATTTTAAAATTATTTTTTGTTATAGCGGCAACAGAAATACCTGTGAAAATTTTAACTGTCTTCCTATTACGGTTCATGAGATACAGCCCGCTGACAGACAGACAACGGAGGCATATTAATAGGGTTTCCGGTTTGTTATCCTTTGGGTACGGAACCCTAATAACCGCATACCATTTCCACAAATCCGTCAGTTGGGAAAAAATCAAACCAACAGGATTGCTCAATTTGGTATTTTCCTACGTTAAAAAGAAAATTTTGTTTGCGTCAAAGAAAGATTTACGTAATATACACGAACATCTAATTATTTTCCATTTAGTGTGTGTTTCTAAATTTACACAGTTAATTTAGTGTTAATACGTTCGTAAATGATGAAAATCCATATAAAATTGCCGTTTTGACATGGGTGTCAAATAGCGGATCCTGTGCTGGAGGAAAATGAACCGATACTATTTAATTAATTTAATAGCTCATGATAACAGGTCAGCTATAGTCTGACCGCAAGCGTTGTACCGCGCCTTAAGTGAGAAAAAGGATCTTGACAGACAGACAGACAGACAGACGGACAACAAAGTGATCCTATAAGGGTTCCTTTTTTTTATTTTGAGGTACGGAACCCCAAAAAGCTCTTTATTCTATACACGTGCCGCTTGACATAAGTTAAAAATAACAAAGTCTGTAGCAACCGTAATGGGCGATAAAAATAAGAGTTTCCTTCCCCAGCGAGCAACTTCGCGCATACTTGGTAAATAGGCTTACAGTTTGTCGCGAAACTTACGACCTTAGTCATGCTAACTTTTAAATGGCGAGAAACAGTCATGTTGTTTGGCTAAGGCCGGTATTTCACTGGGATACCATGGCAGCGCAATCAGTCGCCGCTGCCAACAAAATGTATACAGCTCTATAGAGAGTTACTCACCTGGTGTCCTTTTGGTTGCGCAACCAATTTGGCGGCGCGACCAGCTCGGATGCTGGTCGCGCTACCACTCCCAGTGAAATATAGTTCTTAATACTGTGGCCGCAGGGTGTAACGACTCTGGTGTCTTTACTGGGTGTCTAGTTACGGACACCAGAGGCGCAACCAGTCGCGCCACCGTGGTGTCCCAGTGAAATACCGGCCTAATTCTATTCTTTGTAGTCTTACATCATAAAAAGAAATTAACAGGCTCCGTGGTCCAGTGGTTAGAGTTTTGGGTTCGATTCCCGGTCGGGAAACAATCAAACAAAAATGTTTTCGTGCGACCTCCCCAGTTTGTGACATTACAGGATGAATCACCTGATTGTCGAAAAGTTGCACGTTAAGCCGTTGGTCCCGACGAATATCCACGGATATACCTAGTCGATAACGAGCCATGTCAGAGGCCTTTGGCGGCTCAACAACTCTGACACTAGGGTTTGTGAGGTCGGTCATCGACTTTACAATCCACACGATATGAAGATGAAGTGAACTGGCGCTTATCAACGATTCAGCAATCTGTTAAAACGTTCGTGCAAGAATTTCCACGTAACAATATAAAATTATAAGCATACCGGTGGCAAAACTTATTGTTCAAGTTTTGAAGTCAGAAGAATCTTGAAGCCGTAACAGTTAGTCGCTTTCCAAGTTCGACAGAATAAGCTTACATGTACAGGATGTTCGACAGAATAAGCTACATGTACAGGATGTAAAAAAAGGGACCATGATACCGTGTACATACCATGGTACAGTATGTGTACGTACATACATGAGGGTGAGTCGTGGTGACTCAGAACGTTATGGGGCGACTTTTAATTAGTTCTTGATAGAAAAGATATGCATGTCCTCATGATACTGGACAACTTTTACCAACGAACATAAGTCGAAATACGAAAAACCAAATATGACCTCCCATATAAAAAAGCCCTATTAGCTGATGCAGTTTCTATGGGAGGTCAAAACTTGATTTTGGTATTTCGACCTATCTTCCTTGGGGAAAGTTGTTCAGTATCATGAGTGCATGCAATACTTTTTCTATCAAGAACTATTTAAAATATCGAAATGAACAACTCTTCCAACGAAATATGTTTTTATAAACACATGGCCTACCCATAAAAACTCTATAGAGATAGCGAGCGTTTTGTATGGATCCTACCAAATTTCTTTTTCAACCCATATTCTTAAGGGAATGATCGGTTCCACGTCGTCCTTATAACCGGAATCTATTCATGTTGCGAGTAAAGGAGTGATCACACCTAGCTGAATTCCAAGACTAATTCGGCATACATTGCTGGGAGGCTTGGTTATGTTAATTGCAATATCCTTACTTCCACGACCAATGTATGCTGAATTAGTCTTTGAATTCAGCTTGGTGTGATCACTCCTTAAATCGACTTCGGGCTGAGCTAAGCTTGTTTCATATTCGACTCTTTATCTTTTTCCCAGACCTCAAATGAGAGCAAACCTTTATGTAAAAAAAAACTTTTTTATACTATGTACAACTGTGGTTCTTGTGTAACTGTGGTTCTTCTAAAAGGTGAAAGAATCGACTTTGTGAAGAAAAAGATGAATCAACACGAACAATTGCTTTGTTCAACTTTTTAAAACTTTTCTTTTTAATTTTTTGGTTGAGTTTTCGTGTTTTGTTTTAAAAGGTTTTGTAGGTATTCGAGTGTACTTTCTATTAATTTGTAAGTACTAATTATTAAGTACTAATAATTTGTAATATAATTTTGGCTGACCTTCAATATACATACAGGCACACCCCGGTCATTATTAAAATTCTAAATTATTCAGGAGAAAACGTCTTAGTTATTTTTTATTACAATTAATGAAAACGTTGTTTGGAGCCTAAAGGATATGAATCTACCCATGATACTCGTACTGAACAATTTTTTCAAGGAACATGTCAAAATACGAGAACAAATATTGACATACCATACTAATGGCAAGCGATAAAGACATTTGTATATAAAGTTTTTTTATGTCACAGCAAGCAAGCAAGCAGCGAGTGGTTTTTTTTTTCAAAATTAGACGTTCCTTGAGCAGATTTAGGGTCCTAAGCACTTTTCCTCACATTTAACAACCTTTATACATTAAGATACGTTTGATTTCAGCTTTGCAATAAAGAGGCAGACAAAACAACTTAAACTTTGCTGCAAAGGAAGAAAGAACAAAATGCGCGCCTAATTCCAGAAACACTTTACAAATACTTCCACGATTGCGTATCTAGTTTTTCTTATTACAACATCAACGGCCGGCCAGCGTTTCCAACACAAACGGAATCCAATTAGCCGTCCCATCTCGTCGGCTTTTGGTAAGCGAACCGACGGAAATGGTGAAACGATCAAAGGAAAAAATATACAGGCTTCGTGTTGTGAATTCCGTAGCCTTGGGGATTCTGGTAGTTAGATATCATGTTTTTTTTTTTTGTGAATGTTGTCAGGTCTAAAAACAACACGAAGATTATCAGCATTGCTCGACTTATTAAGTACAAAGTAACTCTACATAGTCCTGACGGAAGTTTCCTGCGCATGGGTGACAGGCGGAGAGCCAATGAACGCTTCGCACGCCTCCACTCACCTGCCCCGCTCACCCCACGACTCATTTTTCGAGTTCTGCGCACTAATGGTCAGAAATAGAGCTAGTTATCGCGTCCTATAAGTTTATGTCGCGGCCATATCGCATAATACGCTGCTCTGCGTAACGCGGCGGCGGCATTTTATAAAACAGCGCGTAATTCGTTTCTGGCACTCGCCGGCCGCTCACTCTTATCTCAAATAATATGTATCTTCGATAGTCGACTATATGAACAATCTGTTGATCATTCAAATAGTCTTAAAACAAAGGTCTAAAGACTTTTTCAAAACAAATATCCCAGGATTACGCTAACGAACAGTACCCTAAAAAAACTCAACGCACCCACCTATTTCGCGAAAACAGCTTGCACAAGATTGTCATTAAATAACCGTTTTTACTGACCCCAGCACGGTATAAACCCGGCGGTTTAATTGCGTTAAATATACGATAAAAGTCGTAAACCACCAAACGAGGCGCGTTGTAGAGGTACACACTCTGCGGTAGATTGTACGATAAGAGTATTCAGTTGTTACGTGTATGTCGTGTTGTCACGCTTTTACACCATTGCTGTGCGAGTGAGCTAAGCTTTAAGCTGGAAAACTCCAGCGAATAGGATTTTTCCATTTGACAAGCTAGGAAAATGCCGCAATCCTATTGGTTAGAATTATCCCAGCTTACTGCTTACCTTCCTTGCACAGCACTGGTGGAAAAGCAGCCTAAAGCCACGATCACACCTAGCTGAATTCAAAGACTAATTCGGTATACATTGTTCGTTGAAGTAAGGATATTGCAATTAACATAACCAAGCCTCCAAGCAATGTATGCCGAATTAGTCTTTGAATTCAGCTAGGTGTGATCGTAACTTAAAGCTCGCTATCCGTCATAGCTGTGGGAGGTAGACAAACGGTAAGCTGGAAAAATTTCAGCCAATAGGAGTGCGCCATTTTTCTAGCTTCGAGCTCCGCTGCGCCCTGGCACAGCTCTAAGTAGATAGCCACTCTCACCCTGTAGTTATAGTTGCTAAAGTTATTTCTGACAGAACTCTCTTTTGCTGCCACTGAATATCGATTCGTATCAGTAATAGCCAAAGACTAAAACTTGCTTTTAACTAACTAGTTACTAAGTTTTCAATGGTATCAGAAAATGCCAGTAAAAGTAACAGACAATTTATACGTCGTGCAAAATAACTCTGTCTGTGACCGTTAATGCGCAGTTGTCAAAAAAAAATTCGCGGGGATGAGGTGCGACATTTGGGGGGAGGCGAGCGAGTCGTTCATTGGCTCTCCGCCTGTCCCCCATGCGCACAAAATTATCGTCATAGATAGACGTGTCCTGAACGCTCTGTACAAAGGCCACCCACCCAAAACTCGCGTCTTGTTTAACTTGCGTAATCGTTATGAGAAGTTTATATTGTAAGGACGACAACGATATACAACGATACATCGACTGATAAGAGTATTAGCTAGTATTGATTGGTCAAGGATTTTTTTGGGCCATCACATCTAAGATCACGTTCCAATTTGGATCCAAGGCCAGACATTTTTATTGCGATCAATTCGTCTTTTCGAAACGTCAATTTAGTTTTTTTGTTATTAAAACGTGTATACGGTTATGCGGGCTTCAAGTGTTTGGGGTATTTTGTGCTTCTAAGATGAACTCTAAGTTCGAAATAGAAATTAGGACATTCTATCTATCCTACTAATCATTCCTATCCTACTATCTATATATATAAAAGAAGAAGGTGACTGACTGACATATCAACGCACAGCCCAAACCGTGGGTCTAGAGATTCCAAATTTGGCATGTAGGTTCCTTATGAGGCCTAGGGGTGCACTAAGAAAGGGTTTAAGGGTTTAGTGTAGAATGAATAAAAATTATTATTATTATTTTATTATTTGTTTTACAAAATTGTAAAACAGGGGATGAAAGTTTGTATGAAAGTCTGTCAGTTTTGAAGTTAGGATCTTAAAAATTTGTATTTAGGCTGACGACTAAAAATTAATATTTACGTGTCTCAGGGTTTTTGAAAATTCGATACCCTTAAGGGTGAAAAGGGGGATGAAGTTCAAAATTCTTTATTTTTAAAGTAAAATCCACATAATTTATTATTTAGGCATTAATGATGTAATTCTATGCAACGTTCATCACTGTTATTGAAATTCCACCCCAAATTCAACCCCTAAAAAAGGGAAATGGGGTGAAAAAGTCTAAAAACCAATATGGGTATCGTTTGTATGGTTTATCGGGTCGCTGATTACGAAAACTACAACAATTTTGAAATCCAACGTGGTGGACGTTAAATACCATCATTCCCTTGGGATGGGGTTGGGGTCCGATAGGGTTGAAATGTGAAAATGGGTGTCGTTTGTATGGTTTATCGGGTCGCTGATTACGAAAGCTACAACAGCTTTGAAATCCAACGTGGTGAACGTGAAATACCATCATCCCTTGGGGATGGGGTTGGGGTGCGATAGGTTTGAAATGTCTTAAAAATAAATATGGGTGTCGTTTGTATGATTTATCGGGTCACTGATTACGAAAGCAACAACAACTTTGAAATCCAACGTGGTGGACGTGAAATATCATCATCTCCTGGGGATGGGGTTGGGGTGCGATAGGTTTGAAATGTCTTAAAATAAATATGGGTTTCGTTTCTATGTTAGGGATAGCGGTTAAATTGGCGTTAGGGGTAGCGATAGAGGCAGGGATAGGGAGAGGTAGAGATGTAGAGAGGCAGAGACTTAGAGGTAGAGGTACAGATACAAGTAAAGTAGAAGGAGAGGGAGAAGGAGGGGAAGGGGAAGAGGGAGGGAGGGGAAGGGGTGAGGGAGGGGGTGAGGGAGGGGGAGAGGGAGGGGGAGAGGGAGGAGGGGGAGAGACAGAGGGAGGAGGAGGGGGAGAGGAAGGGGGGAGAGGGTTTTGTTTTTCTCAATTACTTCTGCGAATTGGCTCTGTTTTGAAATATTACTTAAAGGTGTCTCTCATCTCTCTCTTTACATTTGTTAGGATACTGCTGCTAAGTTCCTCTGTTCTGAGTAATTTATGAGTAACGTCTGTATAATATTTAAAATTCAGCTGGATCTTGAATTATACTCATTGATTGGCGCAGGGTTAGTCCTGTTTTTCCTTAGTTTAAAATTACCCCGAAATGATGGGATAAATAATAATTTCCTTGGACTAAAATATCTCATTGCTTCGGAAAACCGGTAACAACCTAAATACGAAATCCACGCGAGCGAAGCCGCGGGCAACAGCTAGTAATATTATAAACGCGAAAGTTTGTAAGTATGGATGGATGATGGATGAATGGATGGATGTTTGTTACTCTTTCACGCAAAAACTACTGATTGGATTTTAATGAAACTTGGCACACATGTAAGTTAGGTCCTGGAATAGCACATAGGCTACTTTTTACCGCGGGAAAACACTTCATTCCCACGGGAAAACGCATTTAATGCGGGTGAAACCGCAGGCGGAGAGCTAGTACTATTATAAAATCGTACATAGTTTTTTTTCTGAACACATAAGATATTAATAAAAAATTTCACGTTACGCTATTTTGATGCCCCTGAATCCAAATCACATATTTTTAGACTTTTAGTTTTTGTTTGTTTATTTGATCGAGAATCACGCAAAAACTACCGAACCGATTTTAATGAAACCTTTTTAGTCTGATAGCTAATAGTTTGACTTAAAATGCGGACGAATTCGCGGTCAAATCCAGTAAAATTAATAAAATTTTGCCTTTTCTCACCACACGCCTTATTTTATGTTTAATTTTATGTTTAACTAGCTTTCCGCATGCGGTTTCACCCGCATTAGATGCGTTTTCCCGTGGGAATGAAGTGTTTTCCCGTGGTAAAAAGTAGCCTATGAATATCAATTCCAAGACCTAACCTACATGTGTGCCAAGTTTCATTAAAATCCATTCAGCAGTTTTTGCGTGAAAGATTAACAAACATCCATTCCATACTTACAAACTTTCGGGTTTATAATATTAGTAGGATTATATTATAATACACGTATATCATTCGCGAACCTATCAGTTTTAAAATACACAATCCCCAGCTCGCACATCTGATCATTGAACTTAATACATAATCAACCTCGATTGTTAAACGCAATTAAATCAAACACCCGCCGTGCGTGCGTTACTCATTAGTGCAATCTGTAATTTAATGTGGCAAAGCAAAACCAGTAATTAAACTATCAATTCGAAACAACACGTCGATAACACATTTAGAACTCCGAACGGTTGATATTTTGAGAACGAGTTTCAGGGTTAGAATCTACCGTATAAGTTCTTACGTCGTCGGTCCCCAGAAACAATATATAGTTTTCGACCCGGGAATGATCTCTATTAGACGTATATTTAGGGTTCCGATACCAAAATGGTAAAAAAAAGGAACCCTTAAGGTGCAACTTTGTCCGTCTATCTCAGCAACCACTCATGCTATCGGCTTGAAATTTGGAACAGTTTTAGAATATGGTTGCCCAACTTAATTGCACATGAAAGAATTTTGAAAAAATTATGATTATCAATGTAAAAGGGTCCAAAATAAGATCAAATCAAATCAAAATCGTTTATTCATTGTTGGATATTAAAATCTCTTAATGACGTCAGCTAAACTACATCGCTTCACAAACAATGTGGCGCCATTGAGGGAAAAAAAGAAGCGACAATAAAGGGGGGGGGGAGGCAAATTTTAAATTGTCGTTACTAGGTCGAATGGGGTATCATATAAAAGGGCTTTACTTGCACATTTTAAAATATATTTTTGTATTTTTTTACGACGCTTAGTTTTCAAGGTATGATAAAAATGTAAAAAAAATACCATCCCCCTCCCTCTTATCTCCGAAATTTGTGTTGGGAAAAATCTGATTAATTAGAGTCGATGTAAGTTGATGCAGCAAAAATAAAACGAACTTTCTAAGTTGCACAGTTTTTAAGAAATCTGCAAAAAATTTAGTTTTGCGGCCCTAAAAATGGACATTATTGCTTCCAAAAATACTATATGTATATCGGAACCCTCGGCGCGCGAGTCCGACTCGCACTTGACAATTTTTTTTTTTTTTGATTTCTTACGACTATCACGTAATAAATGGCAATAAGAGTGTGTGCAAAAATGCTTCCCTCATAGTCTCGATCGGACGCGCAACGTGTGTGCTTATTTTTAGACCACCTCACCGTTGCGCCACGTCGCTCGCCCCCGCAGTGCGATTGGAGCGAGCTCGAAATACTACTCTATTTTCAAATGATATACACACACAACGCACTTTCACTTTGAGTGAGACAAAGAGATATTTTATTAGATGTTTTAGTAGCGATGCCCCTTAATGGAGATCGCGCACCTATTAGTAAAACCGATGTGGCGTCCACCGACTGGGTCCCTCAAATTGCTACAAAGCATCTTGTTCAGGCCCGGGAAGTGTGGCGTTTTATTTACCTACAAAAGCGTGACGCATAGGAGGGAAGAGAAAAGACAATAGACAAAACTACATACGAGCTCGTAGACAAGGAATTCGTCAACGAATACATCAAACTTTGCATTTTAGTGCGCAATTTTGCAGTCGATATAATGTAGCTTATTTAAATGAGAAACCTTTCTCTGCATCATCCTAAGCTGCAAGCCAGACAGAACGGGCGCGGCGCGCTTCGGGTGCGCCCGAGGTGCGCTTTGGGTGCGCCCGAGGCGCGCTTCGAGCGCCCCCGTGGTACACTTTTCGGCTGGACGACGCAATCGATGGCAGCAGACTGTGCTGTGCGGCGGCGTGCCGGCGGTGCGCCGGTGGTGCACCGACAGTGCGCCTTAGGCATGCCGTCTCGTCGCCTGTTCAAATCACATGCATACAAAATGTAGGAGAACGACGCGGTGCCAGCCAGACAGAAGAGGTGCGCTGAAGGCGTGCCGTGCGGCGCACCTCTTCTGTCTGGCCTGCGCCTAAGGTAGACTGTCAGATAATTCAAATAAAGGCTGTGTATTAACGTGCCACCAAATTTGAGTAAATTTTTACCAAATAATATCCACCAAATTTTGTCTACCAAAATGGATGAATGTACACCAAATTTGCTTCTGGCACTTCGCCGGCCGCTGTCGCGGCACGCTCGCTCCGCTCGCTCGGCTCGTGCGTTGTGGTCGCAAGATAACCTAACACAACCTAACCGAACCGGTTACCCAAATTTGGTGTACATACAGCCAATTTGGTGTACATTCATCCATATTGTCTGAAGTGTATTGTGGTATAAAAAATATTTTGGGAATCATTTAATTTGTTGCCTTAATAAATAAACAGACAGTGCGATACGTGACTCTGTCGCTCCAATCTTTACGCATCGCTCCGTCCTGCCGTCATTTTAAACAACAATAAAAAAAAATAAACAAAATAAACATTATTTCGACTGAAATCTAGTTAAGTACTAGGCGACCGTTACAATTCGGCGCATGACAGATGCACGCCTTACCCCGCCTTCATCCCCGCGCTCCCCGACACTGTCAACTGTCTTGCGCCTAATTACATCGGCTAGTACGTCAGTAGGTGATAGGAGACGATGACTTCATGCAACAATGTAGGTCTGTTTGCGTATTGCAATCCATAACAAGGGTGATAGTGATAGCATCGGTAAAAACAACACCTGTCTATATCGCTTCTATTTATAAACGCTCTATGTGTGCGATAGTTGAAACGAAGCGCTCGAGGGCGAGAACGTGGTAGTTAAACTATTTTCTTCGATCACGAATTTTTCCTACTAATTTTTTCTACTGTCTATGGACTTACTCTTGACCCCGATCTAACCCCGAGAAGAGAAGATGGAATAAGGTTGCCTAGAAGAAGCCTATTCAGTCGCTTTATAAGAACTCGGGAACAAAGTCGCAGGCAGAGAATTCCACTTAGCCGTGCGCAGTATATACTTCTTGTGCGAATTTGTGGAATATCAACCATGGGCGATACCCTGCAGTGCGTCAGACATATCCTGTTGTCTAATTATAGGTTGCCACCTGCCGGTTTGCTTAATCTTCTGGTTTGCATTGGTCAGCAAAGCAGTCATTCATTTGTACTTAAACACCAGTGCCAACAAAATATTATGACAGGATACAATTTTTCCTTACGTCAATTCCACTCAAATTTTACTTATAAAACTTAGCATTTCTGAAACGCCTACTGATAAAACCAAAGTCAAACCGACGAGTACAGAACAAAGCTGGTTAATTGAAACGGGAGAATGTGACGAACGGAAACGGGAAAAGAGAAAGGAGGAAGGGGTGATACTATCTGCACCTGCTGCCATCTTTGATCAGAAAGTCGTACTGTTAACAACGTATAAAACAAAGAAAGGAAAAAAAAGCGACAGAAATGAAAAAGCTGGTTTTTATTTTATTTACTAACTTTTGCCCATGACTTCATATAAAATAAAATATATGTATACAAGTGATTAAGTCAAACTATTAGCTATCAAACAAAAAAGTTTTATTAAAATCGGTTCAGTAGTTTTTGTGTGATTGTCGAACAAATACACTGCAAAAAGTCCGAAAATCTGAGATTAGGCATCAAAATAGAGTACCGTGGTATTTTTTTTAAATATTTTAAATGTACAGACAAAATCAATTTACAATTTTATAATAGTAGAGATTAGCTGTCGCCCGCTACTTCGGATTTCCATAGATTCAAAAGGGTGACGACTTCTTTAAAATATTTTATTAGTGGATGCCTATACTATTATGTTCAAAGTGGTAGGGCTTTTGTGGAAAGTCCGTCTGGGGAAGTACCACCCCCTTGCTTTTTTCTGCCGTGAAGCAGCTGCGTTCGCACTGCTGTGTTTCGGTTTGAAGGGCAAGGGAACCAGTGAAATTACCGGCACATGAGACATACCATCTTAGTTCTCAAAGTGAGCAACGCGCTTTGCTGTCTTATTAGCGTCAAAATATGCCATTAATAAGACAGTGGGTGCTATGGGCGGTAGTAACCACTTACCATCAGGTGGCCCACCTGCTCGTTTGCTCACTTGTAACATAAAAAAAAAAAATGTTTATTATCTGTGTGCAAAACAGCCCAACCTGTTTAGTGGTTTGAGCTATGCGTTAGATCACTGATAAGTCAGACAGATTATTCGAAATAACGCGATAAGGTCGCTGCCCTGGCAATACAAATGAGTTCTTAAAGATACCAAAACGTAGTGTGTACTCATCACTTGTTCGCAGCAAGATTGAAAGCGCATCTGTGATTTGGGGTCCACACGAAAGCTCATATATCCTGCTACTCGAAAAAGTTCAGAAGGCCTTTTTACGCTCCCTGTACAAAAAATGCAATAATTATTACCCATTCCTATATCCCACAAAGTTTCTGCTGGGTACATTGGGTTTTAACTCTTTAGAGACACGGCGAAATTACCATCTAATAATCGCTACCTGCCGAGTATTACGGGGTGAATCAGACTGTCCAGCATTAGTGACTCAAACTTTAAGACTCTATGTACCGGACAGATATCTGCGTGGTCGTGGTCACCAACTACTAGCCCTGCCAGAGTGTCGCACGGTGTCGCGGCGTCAATCCCCAGTACTGCGCGGACTCGGTCTAGTTAGGCAGCTCATAAATACAAACCCGGATCTTGACATTTTCGCCGATCACATGTCCAACATTTGTAAAAAATGCTTTTTATTTTGTGAAACTTAGAAATAAGTTGCTATTGTTTATATTTTAAAAATTCTTAATAAGTGCATAAGTAGTATCTAGATATTGTTAGCTAATTTAGACTTAATTTAATTTTATTGTGTTAATTTTGTTCCTTGCATGAAATCTTAGGTTATTCCTGTAACCATGCAATGTTCTTTGAAAAAAATAAATCACTTTTCGGCTTTAAGAGGTTCTAATTAACCTGCGTGTGCATTTTTTTTAAAAGTGGCGGACAATTCACACAAAGTCATCTGATCCCAACATAAATAGATAAATAACACCCAGACACAGAACACTCGTATTCATCACACAAATGCGGGGATCGAACCCGCGGCCTACGGCGTAAAAGGATAGCTCCAAATAGCAACGACCCAGTCAAATCTAAAATGCTTAAAATTACACATTTAGATTGCTAAGATGACCTCGACTTTTTTTTATTTTACAAGTGACAGAACGAGTAGATGGGCCATCTGATGGTTAGTCAAGTGAACACGACCGTCCATAGCACTCACTGTCTTATTTTGACACTAATAAAATAAAAAGGCCCATTGCCCACCCTGAAACACAGCACTGCGATTTACGGCAGAAATGGGCAAGTGTGTGTTACTTCACCGCACCGGACTTAGCACAGAAGCCCTGCCAAGGAATGCTGTTTGTCACAGGAAACACAACATTAGCGCGTTTCAGAAACTACTCAGCGCCATCTAACGAGTTCCGCTGTACTAAATTTAACATGTCTTGCCAAACAAATTTGTTCTATAGCTTTGTGTAAAGTTGGTCTTCGGAAATACCAACAGTTAGTCAAGAAGGTAATAGAGATTCAAAACGACTTCCTAAGGCGAATATGGTCTATAATATAAACTCCTAGAAATCATATAAATTCTACGCCAAACTTTCAAATGAAGTGATATATTGTCATTCTCAATAACTATACAAAGTAAGCATCATAAACTTGCGAACAATGTCTTGTATGCTTGTGTTGACCGACTTTAAGCTTCTTTGTCGCATTGTTTATAGCCTAAAGCTGCATAACATTGCTAACATTGCAATAAACGTACCGTATAGTATCCAAGTGAGACACTAAGAAAGTCATGACTAGGCAGGCAGGTCTTGGTTTGAAATTTTTTAACAATTAAGTTATCTTGTACTTCGGTGAGAGTAGCCTCTTATTCCGCTATTGACCCTTTTTCATTGAAAATCTTAACGCACTACTAAGTTGCCATGAAGCGATCTGAAACATCGTGGAATGAGTAGAATCAACCACATGCGACTGTGTTCCCGTTCCTAAAATCCAAATTTATTCAATTCTCAATTGATTAGGCTTTTTCTGGGTGAGCTCATTGTCTCCAGAGCTAGATCGAGGTCAAGAGCAGGCCCATTTCAATTTTACTTTTAAACGAAATAATGCTTTTGCGACATCGCTAGCTTTGAACAATCGACGGCTGACGAGTGTCTGTAAAATAATCTTAAGACCCTATTCAGATGGAGCGAATTCGCGGCGATTTCACATACAATGCCATTTTGTTTAGCGGTGCAAGTGACCAAATTGTAAAAGGAATGTACGACAAAAAGCGGCAAACTCGCGCGTACATCGCGGGTCAAAATGTTTATTTGTTCTCAGCTCGCCCCTCGCGACCTCTCCCCAGAATCCAAGATATGTCGTGTTTGAAATTACTTTGTGATCTCATGAGCGCGACGGACGGTTGATTCTTTGTGCTTCGCCCGCCTTTGATTTCGTTTATTGGATGATGAGAGGGTCTTTGATAGCCGAATACAATACATATCTTTTGCTACGTTGACATGAGGACTCATCAAAAACATATCTATATACAATGTGTCCGTTGACCGACTGCACAATTTTAAGCGATTAATTCTAACCATAAAACTGAATAACTTTTCGCAAGGAACATAGGTCGAAATACAAAAAAAAACGTCTTCCCATACAAACTGCATCATTATTTTGATAGCACATTTTTTATGGCAGGTCGAATTTTTTTTTCGTATTTCGACCTATGTTCCTTGGGTAAAGTTGTTCAGTTTCATGGTAAGAATCTACCGTTTAAGTTTGTGCAGTTGTTCACTGGACACATTGGCGATAGATTTTGATTGAAAAGATTCTTGATGGAAACCAGTTGTTTGACCGCTAGAACTTTTCCCGTGCTTCGAAAAGCACGCCACGACGTTGGTCCTTGCTACTATTTATTATGTCACTCTTAGTCACCTTTTACGAAATCCAATGGAAGAGATTGGTCGGTTGGTAAACGGCCGCATGTCGGTGGTAACACTTTTGACCTTGGGCGGGTCTCTGTGTTCGGGCATTAGTATTCAGCTTATACTATTTTTGTTCCTACTTGCTAGCTGCCGAGCGTACAATTCTAAACCAGCAAAAGATAACTATCCAGATTGTCAGTCCACCTTTTGAAGGGCCTGCTAAGAGATAGTGCTTCACCGCTAATAATTAACTATCCAGATTGTCAGTCCACCTTGTGAAGGGCCAGCTAAGAGATAGGGTTTAACCGCTAATAATTAACTATCCAGATTGTCAGTCCACCTTGTGAAGGGCCTGCTAAGAGATAGTGCTTCACCGCTAATAATTAACTATCCAGATTGTCAGTCCACCTTGTGAAGGGCCTGCTAAGAGATAGTGCTTCACCGCTAATAATTAACTATCCAGATTGTCAGTCCACCTTGTGAACAGCCAGCTAAGAAATAGTGTTTCACCGCTAATAATCTCAATATACCTACCAGCTACTTCACTCGCGCGATCACCCTTTGTCAAAATAACATAGCCCATTGTCTGCTTACGCTTTGTAGTGTGCGAAATATAGCTATAATACTGCCATTGTGTAGTCTTATAATGGTCATAATTGTACTCGTTTAATAGGTTTCGTACAGTGAGGATTAGTATTGCGATGTTTTGTCACATTCAATACGATGTTTGCATCATAAGTCGAAAAAGAAAATTTATTCATCGAAGAAAGAATCATTTTAACTGATGAAAAACCAACTATTTCACTTTTGCTTTTATATTATTAGATTAGATTAATTTATTTCATACTATCAAATTCAAAATTACATAAATTGTTCAGATGTCAATGAATAATATGATCGTCAAATAATATAAAAACAAAAAAAAATCAATAAATAAATACAAACATGTCAAAAGGCGGCAAATAAAAAATCATCTTATAGTCATAATAAAAATATTCAATGTCAAAATTTATTAATAATTTATTATTTAATTACTAGCTGTTATCCGCTTTGAACATTTTCCCCGTGGAAATGAAATAACTTCCCGCAGTAAAAAGTAGCCTATGATACTGAATAATGTTTTCAATTAGTGAATTACTTTTAGAATCGAGTCAGTAGTTCCAGAATTAAACGTTTTTACAGTCAGATTGCGCGTATTCCTGTGGTAAATGTAGCCTTTTGTCAATATTTACTTCATTTTCGAAAACATAGTACTTTGGGATGTTATTTACATTCAAACTTATAAACTTTACATCCTTATAATGAAAGTGTACGCTCAAAGAAGAGTTACTTAAAAATGACGTCTGCTTACAACATGGAATCTTATCTATTTTCTGAGTCTATTTTCTAAAGCCAAGCATTCTCACCTACATTCCTACCTAGTTTACAAACAAAAGTTACCTATTTGCCAACCAATTCCCCAAACAATCTCCCCAAAGACAGTTCGACTTCGCTCAAAAAATCGATACGAATTTATATCATTCAGCATTAATACTTCAAAGCTCAGTAATTACAATTTTAATAGGTCGGTCAGCATTGGGGGGAGCGGGAGGATAATCCCCCTTATACACCCCACTTGGGGCGCTTTGGGGAGGTGGGAGGTAAAACGCAAACGGTCCGGGGGACAATGGAGCTGTACGTAACTCAAATTATATCGCTTTGATAATATTATTGAGCGACGAAATTTTAGACTAGTTTACAAAGACTTTTTTGAATGGAGGCTATGTAAGAAAATAGCTTAGCTGAAATTTAAGTACATGTGTAATTAAAAGTGTACCTATAAATAACGTCTAATGTTTTTAATTATTGTTAATCTACAATGTTTCTTAGAATTTCTAAAACAGGTAGGAAGTAGTACAAAAGTATAAGTGTTTATATCCGGATAAACTTTCGTTCGTTAAATATGGATCTGACACGTTTTATTCTGTCATCATAGTCAAAATTTTTGTAACAAAGTAGTTATAGTAAGGATCAAATCCCTCGTTAATTGGACTAAGTATTTTACAAACCAGCTTATTATTTGAACACGAGAAATGAATTTTGATGGAGATAAATTAACGCTGAGTAAATACTTGGAAATTTTGACGGAATTGTGAATTAATATTCATAAGATTTATGATTTAGTAGACCACCTATTTTAATCAAAAAGTTAAGGTTAATGTAGTAGTCAGGTTTGAATAGTTTCATTAAAAACAGGTCTAGAATCATATGCCAAACCATTTTCTGGCTTGGCTAAGTGAAAAGGATGTGACAGGATCGTGCGTTAAAAAAAACATATCTTGGATGCCCGACTGGCAGCAACCTATCCGTCGACGTACTAGGTATCGCTGGTTCGGCCAAGTCTAGATTGACCTCGTGGAATTAATACTTCCAAATACCCGTAGACGAAGCGTGGGCAGGCCAATAGAAAGTGGACCGACGATCTATCGGTCGCGGGAAGCCGCTGGATGCTTGCAGCGCAGGAAAGGTCATCATGGAGATCTTTAGGGGAGGATTATGTCCAGCAGAGGACAACGTCTTTTGGCTGATATGATGATTACCCAATTGGCAACAAGATTCACACAACAGAGAAGAATTACGGCTACGGAGAGGCCAAGATCAATTTCACCTGCTACGATCTTGACATAATTCCCTCGTTTCTTCTAACTACCCAGACAAATCTAACATTAATTACTACTACTCAAGATATTAGTCGAGACCAACGACGCTCCTTTCAAAGCAAGGAAGTCCTCTAGTTATGCCACCAGCGGTCACCCATCCGGGCTCTGATCATAACCAACGTTGCTATGTGAAGTTTAAGAAAGAGCAATAACCACTCAGCCACGAACGCTTCACGATGAAAAAACCGGTCAAGTGCGAGTCGGACTCGCGCGCCGAGGGTTCCGATATACCTATAGTATTTTTGGAAGCAATAAAGTCCATTTTCAGGACCGCAAAACTAAATTTGTTTGTAAAGGTTTTTTGCAGATTTCTGAAAAACTGTGCAACTTAGAAAGATCGTTTTATTTTTGCTGTAAAGTTTACATAAACCTCTGTCAACTGTAATTAATTCAGATTTTCCCTTACTCAAACTTCGGAGATAAGGGGGGGGGAATGGTATTTTTTTTGACATTTTTCATCATAACTTGAAAACTAAGAAACTTAAAAAAATACAAAAATATATTTTAAAATGTACAAGTAAAGCCCTTTCATATGATACCCCACTCGACCTAGTAGCGACAATTTAAAATTTGGCCCCCCCTATTTTGGCCCCCTTTACATTAATAATCATACTTTTTTAAAAAAATTTTCATGTGCAATTAAGTTGGGCAACTATATTCTAAAACTATTCCAAATTTCAGCTCGATAGCGTAAGTGGTTGCTGAGATATAGAGGTGTGACAGACAGACGGACAGACAGACAGACAGACAGACAGACAGAGCGGCACCATAAGGGTTCCTTTTTTTTACCATTTTGGTATCGGAACCCTAAAAATGAGATCACAAAATCCAATAGCGCAAGTAATAATCGTGTCTTGAATTAAGATAAGGGTGATTCAACACATACCATTGGTTACCCACACAGGGCTACCAACGTAGACAAAATATAAACTTTGCGTTTCACACTTGGTTCGTAGGGTACGACCGAACTATTAGCGCTGGGGTGAAAGTGGTAGGCGTATGCAGTAGCAAAAGGTCAACTTCCTTTCATCTTTTCACCAGACTTGATCCTATGAAAATCTCCACCATCAGCTTATACATTTATCATTACTTTAATAAGGTGGTAGGTTATCTTTATAAAATCCCATTAAAAGTCCACTGTAGGACAGGGAGCTCCCTACAGAACTTTAGCAAAAACGCGTGATACTTCGGACAGGATTTAACATACTCACCACGCTAGTAAGCGTTGCAGCTAGCGACCGCTGTTGTTGGTAACCGCAGTATGTGAGATGGTACGATACACAGAAAGATGCTGCTGCCCATCCTCCGGTTCATAGGCCCTTACGACACCCACGGGTAGAGATGGGTTGATACTATTGATATTCTTTGCCGGCACCACACGGACGACGGTAGGAGGTATGCAAAGAAATAATTAATTATTTAAGAAAAATTTACAACTTCCTTTCATCCTTTCAGTGATGATCGTCTGAAAATTTCCATACTCCGCATACGTTAAAGTTTCAATTTTGTGATGAACGAATGCATTTTATCATGACTAGAACATAAGTATTAAATCATGCATGACTATTACCAGGCCTGTGACACTCCGCACTCTAGGTATGCAACGCGGCGCTAGAAGTCAACTGGGTGAGGCAGTCGATTTTACTTTTCTTTATGTCATCTTAACGTTATGGCGGAAAAATAGGTAAGTAAGTATTTGCATGTTTGATTGAACAATATTACATACCTACTTGCATCTCGCTCAGTATCTCATAAAGAGACAAAATCATCGCCGTAGCCTACCCACCTGTCCGCGATTTTAAAAGGTGTCCTAAGCGGTGCGCTGCAAGTATCGATTTTATGCTTAGACCGTAAGGTTGAAATTTGTCGGCACCCCGCCTGGGAGTGTCGGATCTGTACTATTATTTAATCTGTGCTGTTACTTATCGCGCCGCGGACTCCTCCAATACACCTTTCACGATTTTTTTTTCTAGAAAAACTTAAGTATATTTAGACACTGGCAAGGCAACCCTACAATAAATAGCTGTTTGTAGTTCAAGGCGGTTGCCAGTCAGATGGACGCGTAAAAATAACGACGCCTCTTTACATACTTAAACAGATGACGTCACCTCGTGCTCGGTTGTGAGTCTTCTATCGTAATTATGCATTTATCAGAGTCCTTAATGGAGATGTAAGAATGATAATAGATATATAATTGAGTTCAGATATTATACCTATTGAGGTTACTTTGATGACTTGCTGAGTCAACTACTTGTCATTCGCTGGTGGTCTTAATTATCAATAAAGAAATAAATGGTCGCGTATGAAAGGAGTATAAGAATGCCCCTGAACTATGGCACGCAATCAAATTAACACCCTGTATTAGTCGTTTAATAGTACAGGATAACGGAGGCATCCGCTTAGACCTTTTACGGATTTTCCGAAATTTGGATTCCACGGAAATCCACGCCAAGTCAGGTTAACAGCTAAAACAAAATAAAATTACAGCAATTCTTTTATTGTATTATTTAATCTACATTATTACACACAAAAACAAGAATGAAAGACTGTTGCAATGTTTGCGACACGAACACACTTGAAATCTAGGTATTAGCGAATAAACTCGAACAAATATTAAAAAGACACGTCAGCGATACAAGCTCTAATAACGAGAGTGTTCTACGTACGTACGTAGATATAGATGTGACTCGTCAGGGAAAACCAGAACATTAGAGGTCATCATGTAAACACGACACAAACGGGGTTATTACAAAGTAGCCTGTAGTCATCATAACATACCATTAAAAGTCTTCTACAGGACAGGGAGCTCCCTCAAGAATTCAAACTTTTGCTGAAAAAATGTGGAGGGGAAGTATGTACCATAGTCACCTGGCACCAAGCCTGAGCCTGTAGTTGTCATTTCCCGTGGTTCATACTATATATGATACATCAGTTCAAATTTCAAACTCATTCAAAATTCAAACTTTTGCTGAAAAAATGTGGAGGGGAAGTATGTACCATAGTCACCTGGCACCAAGCCTGAACCTGTAGTTGTCATTTCCCGTGGTTCATACTATATATATAGGATAACCACGGGAAATGACAACTACAGGCTCAGGCTTGGTGCCAGGTGACTATGGTACATACTTCCCCTCCACATTTTTTCAGCAAAAGTTTGAATTTTGAATGAGTTTGAAATTTGAACTGATGTAAACTTATTTTGTTGAAACTTAGTATGAACTAAGTTTCAACAAAATAAGTTTACATCAGTTTATATGCAGATTTATCCGAACACTGGAAGTGATAAAATAAAATCATTTTCAAAATCAGTTTAGCCGATAAAGCACAGACAGATAGAGTTCTTTTACAATATAGGATTGGGAAGCCGCGAAATAAGAAGCGCTCGTGGCTCTTCATTTCTGATCACGAAAGTTAAGCAATGTAGGCCGTGGTCAGAACCCGATCGCTAGTGGCGCAACGACAAGAGTGTTTCCGTGCATCGGAAGGCACGGCTACTGTCAATCATTTGGCGGCATGATTTGACAGCCAGGTTTGCCACTAACCTAGCAAAGCCTATCGATTGCGTCTGGTTTGCCCTGCGATACGGAAGTCAGATGGCAGTCGCTCTGTGTTAAAACCAGCGCCCAGCCGTGGTCAAGCTGCAATCACACCTTCCTTAATTCTTCTTTGCTAATAGAGTCGTCAACCCATGGAATAAACTGCCCGAAGAAGTAGTCTCAGCACCAAATGTCAACATTTTTAAGAACAAACTAGACAAACATATAATAGAAATTAAGAAAAAGAAAGCACACTAGTTAACTGGATACAGGCATTATAGTTGTATATCGACTGCCTGCCTGCTCAATGATAATAATAATTCAGAAACTAATTCGGCATAAATTTAGGAAAGTGTGATTGCGGCTTTAGGTAGCCGACTCCGAAACCATCGTTAAAAACGGAATAGGGCACTGGGGCAATGATGTAAAGACGATAGATTTTTCGGATGATCTCGGGTGCTTAATTATAATACCTTGGACGGATAAAAGATCCATCTTAAATACCAACGCAGGTAATTTTTGCAATTGATTCTACACCACGAGAGCATTACTAAATGCACAGTTAAGAGCACATCAAGCTTGACACATTGGACTGTATACTGTACTTATTTAAATAGGCTTACGGGCTAGAGTCGCAGCGGGAGTGTCAACTGTACCATCTTAAGTAAAAATAAAAACATCTTTCCCCTGCTCCGGACATGTTTCAAAGCTCTTGTAAGTAATTAAAGAACGCCTCGGGAGCGTCCGAAAAGTTTGAGCATAAAAAAGTCATTAATTATCGCAAACTGGTCGGTAGCATTATGTATGCGCATATTTTGCTGCGACATTGCGATTCTTGACGCGCCATGCGTGCGGTTAAAATTTCGTGCATCGAACGAAACATGCTCGTAATCAAGAATTGCTAATTGTGAAATTGTTCTGATAATCAATTTAAGAACTTGCCAATTTATAATAGAGTTCAAGAAAGGACGCGAAGTTTTGTAAACAAACATTTTACAGTTACGAAAAGATTTTAATTTAATCTAGACAATTTTCTATGTCAAGTATGTTTTTTGATAGGTGACACTAACTGTTAGTAATTTCATTTTTATGGCTTGGCAAAATAAATTAAATCTTTTTAATTTATTTTGCCATTTAGTCTAGCCAAATTAATGGACGCCCCCTACGAATATTATTTTTATGGGAATGTTTGTATGGGAAGACCAATCTTTTGAATAGTTTTTCAGTTTCAATGTCCAACAAAAAAAACCGGTCAAGTGCGAGTCGGACTCGCGCGCAGAGGGTTACGATACACTTTTTGTATTTTTGGAAGCAAAAAAGTCCATCTTTAGAACCGCAAAACTAAATTTGTTTGTAAAGGTTATTTGCAGATTTCTAAAAAACTGTGCAACTTAGAAAGATCGCTAAAAATACAGAAACCAAACAGTAATATCCATAATAATGATTAAATTGGTTTGAATAAAAAAACACTATCACAGGAAAGCTGCAGGCAGAGCTCATTTTTTTTAACTGTGCACTTTGTAGCTATTACGGTAAGAATAGTACAAAATCCAATATGTCACGCTCGAAGTACTCTTGACTGTACTTGCAATAAATAAAATTAGGGTTAAGCTGACGCTACCAAACTGCCATCAAGCTTATATTTTGTCGGAAGTGCAGAGTTATAAAAATTGGGTTATACAGAAAGTGTGGGTAAAATAATACCAAAGCTTTATTAACACGAAGCACCATTGCAATAAACTTCCATTCAACCAATAATCTCTTTACATTCCAAACGAAAAAAAAAAGCCCTGCAAAAGATCCTAACAAGCCTGCCAAAAGGAGGTACAAATCCATTTGACTGTGGGCGTGTATCAGCGCGAACATAATCGTTGGAAACGAAGCCTGCGTATATAAAAAAAATCGTAATGTAAGTAGTTAAGTATGACAATTCTCTGAATTCAGTTAATGAATGGAATTCCCTCCCTGCGTCTGAGTTCTCAGGCACACACGAGGTGAAACAGAAATATTATTTACTAGCTGGTGCCCGCGACTTCGTCTGCGCAGAATTGGACAATTCACACAATATCTTTATAAATTGTAGCCTAGTGTTATTCTGATGTAAGCTATATTATTGTAAAGTTTCATTAAAATCCATTAAGTAGTTTTTACGTGAAAGAGTAATAAACATCCATCGATACTAACAAACTTTCGCGTTTATAATATTAGTAGGATAACAAACTTTAAGGATGCGAATCTACCCATGAAACTGAACTTTTCCCTGGTGCAGTTTCCCTTTGTAAGTAGACGCACACTGGTCTTTGGTTTCGGGCGTTTCTAGCGTAGCGCTGGCTCAGCTTATACTGGTTTTGTTTCTACGTGCTAGCTGGCGTGCGTACATGGAATTATTTTTTCATCCCATCTATTCGAAAATCGCTGAACGGTTCGTCAATAAAGGCGAACAAAATTGCTGTTTTCTGCAAGAGACTTTCGTAGCGGGTAAAAATGGGATTTAAAATTTGAATTTGAATTTAGGTCCACCATAGGGATATTTTAGGTCAACCATAGAACTCGAACCAAAATATTGTATGAAAAATGATACTGGCTGGTTGCACTATTAAAATTATTATGAATATAAAAAAGAAATATACTTGAAATGTAAACAAGACTACCAACCAAAGAGGTTCTGTTCCTAGTCGATACAAAAATGTCAATAACATTTTCAGTGGTTAATATAATTTTTAGTATTGTTTCATCAAGAAATAATATTGTAATGGTATTTTTTGTTTAAAATTAATGACGAGTGTGACTTAATGAGCCTCTTATTCTTTTCTCTTAGAGGGAGATGAAAAGTAGAGTGTATTACGCGGCAGCAAAAATATTTTTACCTTGGGCGACCTATTGAATCCCTCGCTACGTTCAGGATTCTACTTTAGAATCCCTCGCCATGCTCGGGATTCTACTCAAGAATCCTTCACTTCGCTCTGGATTCAAAATAGCGCCCTCGCCTTGAAAATATTATTTTACAGCCTTGTGATACAATCTACTATTTCGTATTTCGAACAAAGTTCTTTGTAAAAGTTGTCTTTTAACATTGTTATTCCATTCTTTACACGTTCCACAACACGATCTACTAAAGTGACAACTGTAGTGAACTCGTTTCATAAACTTTTTCTTGTATCAAGAAATATGTTCGTTCAGCCATTTAGACCTGAACTTTCTCTTTGATAGGTGATTTAATTAGTTCTCATTTTAGCTCTGCTTTAGTTTCTATACTGTTATCGCCACCCATTTTTCGGCGAAGATTTTTGAAAAAGGCAACACTGCGGAGCTTTCATCTCTCGGAGGGAACGATTCTTATTGGCTATCGACGAGCTATCGACGTTCATTGGTTGAATTCCGGTTGAACTGTTAAGTTATTTTGCCCCCTCGTCCCTGAGGTATCGTTGTTAAGAAATTTTATGAGGAGCTCTGCCACTTCTTTACGAGCAGCCTTCGAGACAAAACAAATAACTAGCCTCGCTAACTGTTAGTGGTAAAGTATAGCTACCTAAATAAGTAAAAGGTGTGTACATTTAAAGTGTAAAAATTATAACTGTGCTAAGTATTTGCAACTCGTATAATATTAAATTGTGTATAGATTTTAACAGTGTTTACTTTTATCAGAAGTGAGAAACGGTACCGTTTAACGCCATGGGACGCAGTAAGAAGCGCAAGTCTTGTGGACGGCGGTCCAGAAAGCGGTCCGCATCAAGTTCAAGTTCGGCTAGCAGCTCTTCCAGCTCATCCAGCACGAGCAGCAGTGCCCAGGACCGAAACAAGCGGAGTAAACGGCGACGTCGCCAGGAAGCGCAAACCGTGAGTCAGAATGTGATATTATCATCAGTGATTCCGGAATTCGACCCACTTGTAGATAATGTAGACATGTGGTTAAATGTAATCGATGCTAATTCTCGCGCGTTTGGTTGGTCTGATAGTGTAACTAAATATCAAGCATTACAAAAATTGCGTAACACCGCGAAAACATGGCTCGAGTCACTGCAAAAAAATAAAACCACGTGGACCACGTGGAAGTGGAAACAATGGCGCGAAAATATATCTGACACTTTTCAAGCAAAACGTAATATGTTTACTTTACTTAAACAGATCGTAGACGCAAAACCATTGCCCAATCAATCTTTATACGAATTTTACTTCGAGCAAAAGGGAAAAATTGATAGGTTAGGCCTAGATTTTCGCGAACAAGATTTGATCTCAATAATTGTAGGATCGATCGGTGATCCAAACATTAATACGGCAGCCGAAGCGGGTAACTTCAGATATTGTGAAGAATTAGCCTCGTTTTTGCACGGAAAAATCTATATTGTTCCCGAAAGATCCTCCACACCAAAGGTTAATTTCAAGCCACATAACCCACGGCCTTCTCAACCAGCGCAATCGACCGCTGACTCCAGGCTCGATAATTCTATGAAAGAACCTGTTTCAAACTCAGTCCCGAGGTTGAACGCAACCACTTCTAGTGACACTTGCTATCGTTGCGGCGAGACGGGTCACAGACGTAATTTTTGTCCAGTAAAAGATACGGTGCGCTGTGGCTCCTGTAATAAGCTGGGTCATCTAGAAGCGGCATGCAGATCGAAACGTGTTAAACCTAAGGTTGAGAGGGATGCGGAAGTAAAAATGATATCTAAGTCCGATTCAAAACAAAAGTTTTATAAAAAAATTAACCTTAATGAAATTGAGTGTAAAGCATTTTTCGACATGGGCAGTGACTGTTCCTTGATAGCCAGACGCTTAGTGAACGAATACAATTTGCAAATTATTCGTCTAAATAAACCGATAAATCTGACAGGCTTTACAACTGGCACCGCCACACAGGTATCTGAGGCCGTAGCTGTAAAAATTAAAGTTGACGGTGTAGAACTAATCACAACAATGTTCGTCATCGACGTGTTAACCGGGTGCGATATTTTGATAGGCAGGAATTTCACGGAGGACAAAAGCATTTTGTACATGCGGGTAGGTGAAGTCTTGACATTTCAACCTGCTGATTCCTTGAATGTGTTCAACATTAACTTGGAATCGCTAAAAGAATCTTCTCGTGAGCACCAATCATTTTTACAGAAAATTTTTTGTAAATACCCTCAATGTGTAGCTTCAGATTTATCTAGTTTAGGCAAAACCACATGTGTGGAGCTGGATATTGAGCTAACGTCTAACAAACCGGTCTGTCAGCGACCATACCGAATGTCCGAATCGGAGAGAGAAATCACGCGTAAACTAATAGACGAGTTATTAGAAAATGGAATTATTCGTCATAGCAACTCTCCATATGCGAGCCCCGCTTTATTGGTAGACAAAGCACAGTCTGACGAAAAACGACTCTGTATAGATTACCGATTGTTAAATAAATTGACAGTGAAGGAAACATACCCTATGCCGTTAATTGAAGATCTGGTTGATCGGTTACGGGGTTGTAAATATTTTACATCACTCGATCTTAAAAGTGGGTATTACCATATACCTATTAAAAAAGAGTCTATTCCTAAGACTGCGTTTATCACTCCTGACGGACATTTTGAATTCGTCAGAATGCCCTTCGGATTATGCAATGGACCTGCAGTATTCCAAAGACTGATGGATACTGTTTTAGGGAATTTACGATTTGGTCGCGTTATTTGCTACATGGACGATTTATTGATCGCAACTGAAACATTTGAAGAGAACGTTCGTGTCTTAGAAATGGTTCTAGAAATTTTCGAGAAAAATGGTTTGACTGTTAATCTTGGTAAATGTTCGTTTTTCCAAAAAAATGTGTCATTTCTGGGATATGAAATTTCTGAAGCTGGAATTCGCCCAAGTTCTCGTAAGCTTAAAGCAATCGAAAATTTTCCTACCCCTAACAATATCCATCAGTTACGGCAGTTTCTAGGTCTAATTAACTACTTTAGGAAGTTCATTCGTAATTGCGCGCTAATGTGTAAACCACTGACAAATTTACTAAAAAAGGGAGTTGCGTGGCAATGGGGTTTAAGGGAAGATCAGGCGGTATCAGGTCTAAAAAAGGCCTTAATTGAAAACGCTGTTTTGAATATATTTGATCCTAGACTACCTATCAACTTGTATTCTGACGCGAGTCGCGATGGTATAGCATGCATTCTAACCTTAACAACGAAGGATGGTGAAAAGCCAGTCCATTTCTATAGTAGACAAACTACCAAGGAGGAAAAAAATTACCACTCTTTTGAGCTTGAATTATTAGCTATCGTAACTGGCTTACAAAAATTCAGACATTATTTATTAGGGTGTAAATTCAAAATAATCACGGATTGCAACGCAGTTCGTCATGCACTAAATAAACGAG
The DNA here is from genome assembly GCA_947532105.1 of Athrips mouffetella. Lineage (NCBI taxonomy): Eukaryota > Metazoa > Arthropoda > Insecta > Lepidoptera > Gelechiidae > Athrips > Athrips mouffetella. The sequence goes on from OX383980.1 coordinate 18,786,615, forward strand.
ACATTATTCCTCGAATCAGCAGATGGGTGTTGCAGACACAAGAGTTTACTTACGATATCGTACACAGGGCTGGGTCACAGATGCAGCATGTCGATGCGCTAAGTCGCAACCCTATCCCAACCGATGACGCACGTATTGAAAATAATGAATTAAGAAATGATGTAATGGCAATAACAATTACTGAAGGGGATTGGCTTTTGTCGGTTCAATTGCAAGACCCAAGTATATGTAGCATTAGGGATATTTTGATGTCAGGCGAGGCCGAGCAAAATAAAAAAATATTTAACGAATATGAATTATTAGGTAACAAAGTATACAGAAGGACTGAACACGGACGTCGTTGGTTGGTACCCAAGGCTTGTATTTGGCAGGTTATCCGTTGCAATCATGATGATATCGGACATTTTGCAGTGGACAAAACAGTAGAAAGGATACGTTCAAAATATTGGTTTCCCCGTTTAAAGAAAACAGTTGCTAAATATATTAAAAACTGTCTCAATTGCATATATTTTAAAAACATTCACGGTAAAAAACCAGGACTGTTACATCCGATCCCCAAATATGCAAGACCGTTTCATACACTGCATCTTGATCACGTGGGACCCTTCGTCAAGTCCACAAGGCAAAATAGTTATTTATTAGTAGCAGTCGATTCATTTACAAAGTTTGTTTTTATTTCCGCTGTGAAAAGTACTAAAAGTCGGGTAGTTATAAATGAACTAAACAAAACATTTAAAACATTCGGTAATCCAAAACGACTTATTTGCGATGCAGGTAGTGCGTTTACATCTTTGTTATTTAAAAATTTTTGCCAGGAAAGGAACATTCGACTTCATATTATTGCAACTGCTGTCCCGCGCTCGAATGGGCAGGTCGAACGCTATAATCAGACCATATTAGAAGCTCTTCGCAGTATGGGCGCGGATAAAGATAATAACAAATGGGACGAAAATATCACAAGTGTCCAACAAGGTATTAATAGTACAATCAATAAAACTACAGCCGCGGTGCCGAGTGAGGTTTTCTTCGGTTATAGAATTAGGACCGATAGCGACAAAATCACTGATGATGGTAACATTGTACATTCTGTGGACGTAACGGCTTTGCGTAGAATGGTTGACGAGAACATTAAGAAAGAGGCCCTCCGCCAAAAGGCAGATTTTGACGCTAAACGCAAGTCAGCTGAACAGTTTGAGGTTGGGGACCTGGTAGTCATAAAAATACCAAGTCAGTCGAACGACGGTCAAAGTACCAAACTGTTGCCTATATTTAAAGGCCCTTTCCAAATTTCTGGGGTCCTGGGTCATGATCGATACCGAGTTGTTGATATGCGGGGAGCTGAGCGGACATCTAAACGCTACGACGGTATCGCGTGCGTTGAAAACATCAAACGATGGGTGAAGGTGGGAGACGATCCTGGAGACTCTGCCTAACCGGATGTTATCTAACCAGGTAAAAAAAAAAAAAGAAAAAAAAATGGTTCACTATGTTTTTATTTTTTTTTATTTCTTACTGTTGGGTGTACTATAATTTTTTTTAATAAGTTGTTGAAATCATTAAAAAAAAAAAAGTATTGCACATTTAAAGTGTTACAGTTCACTTATCCATCCTTGTAATCGATGATTCAGTCTAATGTAGGCGCATCAAACGATATTATATTAATGAATTTAATGTAACGTATATCTAAGTGAACACCGTTACATAGAAAAGGGCGATACACGACTAGTACCTAATATTAAGCAATTGGTTTAAATCCTATGAGTTGGTTAAACACTAGTGGTCTTGCTGTACACGATACCTAGTTCTAACTATAGGACGATAAACAACCAAAAGCTTATGGAAGGTGCTTAGTCAAGCCTTGTTTTTATCGTTCATAATATACTATCGTAGACTTTAGGCAGACAGTTAGCTTGTTGATGTACATTTAATGAATGAAATTAATGCACATTAATTGGCAGCTGGCTGATAAATTGTATTAAAGACATTACCTACCTATAATGTGTGTTTATTCGCTTTCAGCCCTACATCAGACTGAAACGACGCTCGAGGACGAGATCGTCAGCAGGACGGCCGGATGTTATCGCCACCCATTTTTCGGCGAAGATTTTTGAAAAAGGCAACACTGCGGAGCTTTCATCTCTCGGAGGGAACGATTCTTATTGGCTATCGACGAGCTATCGACGTTCATTGGTTGAATTCCGGTTGAACTGTTAAGTTATTTTGCCCCCTCGTCCCTGAGGTATCGTTGTTAAGAAATTTTATGAGGAGCTCTGCCACTTCTTTACGAGCAGCCTTCGAGACAAAACAAATAACTAGCCTCGCTAACTGTTAGTGGTAAAGTATAGCTACCTAAATAAGTAAAAGGTGTGTACATTTAAAGTGTAAAAATTATAACTGTGCTAAGTATTTGCAACTCGTATAATATTAAATTGTGTATAGATTTTAACAGTGTTTACTTTTAATACTACATGTTATAAGTTCAAAGGCGCCTATTTAAAAAGCATTCAGTTCGCTCAATCGATTACTGGTTGTTTGTGGCATCAATGAATTATGTGGGGTTTTGATACATTTATTTTTCTTAACTCGCAAAAAATACCAAGCTTCTTGTTTCTACTCTGCCACATAAACAATGAGTTTTTCAGCTCTGGTTATATCTCTACATGTTATATGCTCGATGGCGCGTATTTAAAAGGCAGTCAGTCGGCTCAATCGATTGCCGATCCAGCTTCAATGTGTGAGTGCTGTGAGAAATTGTACGTACGTATGTGGTAGTGTGAACGGATGTGGCCGCGGTGTTTGCCCCGCTAGTTATGGATGGCAGTTTACCGAAACTAGTTTTAGTACTTTTAGTTGGTCGCTTTTATGAATTCGAGGTGTCATGTTTTTTGCTTAGGTTTGTGTGGGAGAGTGTTGTTAAAAGATTGATTGGTATTATTGATATTGCATTGTAACCTAGCCTAATTAGCACAGAACTGATAAAAAAAGCTCTTACATGTCCGGGCATGATCTGATCAGTCGACCTTTCTCCGCTTCTCCATACTAAACTGTAAACTTGTTTGGACGTAAAGACAGTTCTTAACACGATATGGGATTTTAATGAGCTCCCGATATTTCGGCGCTGTTGCAAGCACCGCACAGAACAGCGACTTCCATCAGCGCCGAAATATCGGGAGCCTATTAAAATACTATATCGCGGTAAGAACCCGTCATACTGTTATCGCAATAGTGTTAGCGACCGCGAAACTCACAAACAAGACGTAGAGACAGATTTTTTTTCCTCTTCGATGAAAAGTTACTAGGAAAAAGTTGTTCAATTTGGCTGACCATTTAAGGCCGACACTGGTGACCGGACATGGTTTAATAAATTATTTCCTACTAGCTAGTAAATCTGAATCTGAAAACATACATATACCGGGGCTTCCCTGTAAGTAATCAGAGATACTTGTAGTGGGAATGCCTCGCTCCTCCAAGTTACATAACACAAGATTTACAGCTAGCTTAAGTCTGCTACTGGAGTCGATTCTGGTAGACACAGGCCAACACTAAACCAAACCCGACAGGTCCAGATCTGTCGCTGTCCCTGTCAAAGAAAAAGACAGTAACAGGTCCAGAGCCGCCGAACCCAAATCAGCCCCAGCCCGCGCCTACCAGAACCGACGCCACTTATTACTTATTATATACAAATTTTTGTGTCTGTGCGTGTGTGTGTGTGTGTGTGTGCGTGTGTGTGTATGTATGTATGTGACGATATAAATATATGTTAAAACAAGTATATAAATAAATAAATATATATATGTTCATATGTATAAATAAATAAATATATGTTCATATACATACACCATTTGTCTGAGTGGATACCTGTAAAATTATATTTCGTCGCTTCATTCGAAGATATAGTTTGTTTACATGTAGTACTCCTCAATTCGCCAGGCAGACGATATCTTCGAATGAAGCGACTCATATAATAACGATCGAACTTCACTCCTGGAGTTCGTTTGATCATCTATTATATACGCAAGTACGCTAGTGCACGCAACTTCGTCTGCGCAGGTTTATAAATTGTAGCCTATGTGCTATTCTGATGTATAAACTATATTATTGTAAAGTTTCATTAAAATCCATTCAGTAGTTTTTACGTGAAAGAGTAACAAACATCCTGGATGCTTACAAACTTTCGCGTTTATAATATTAGTAGGACTAGTATCGGAACCTCGCGGCGATCACAAGGCGCCTGCTTACATTTGCAACTGAATCGGCCTATCGACTACTATAGCTACGATTATATTCGTTATATTGCTATCCGAAGCACAGAATCGCTCTTATATTAAAACAATAGGTGTAATATGCTCGGAGTCTCTCTGCGCGATCGAATCAGAAATGAGGAGATCCGCAGAAGAACTAAAGTAACTGACATAGCCCTGAGAATCGCTAAACTGAAGTGGCAGTGGGCAGGGCACATCGCAAGAAGAACCGATGGCCGATGGAGAGTAAGGTTTCTAGAGTGGCGACCACGTACCGGAAGACGAAGCGTTGGCAGGCCCCCCACAAGGAGGACCGACGATCTGGTCAAGGTCGCGGGAAGCCGCTGGATGCGAGCAGCGCAGGACCGGTCGTCATGGAGATCTTTAGGGGAGGCCTATGTCCAGCAGTGGACGTCTTTCGGCTGATATGATAGGTGTAACGGTCTGGCCACGACACCGCACGACTGGCGGCGCGACCAGCGAATTTTCAATACAGCGCTACACACCGCTGCTTGCGTGCGGAATAGTTGGTACTCAACGCAATGTGTATTGCAAAATCGCAGGTCGCGCCGCCGATTGCTCGGTCCTGTGGCCCTGCCGTAAACAATAGGCTACATACACTACATAAGGGTTCCATTGGTCTTTGCTTTCATATGAAAAGCAATACTAGAAACAATATGTCGTAATCCTGTCATATCACAGCAAAGCAACCCAACATACATTGTATTTTATCTACAAGCACTCGATAAAACTTAGAATTGCAATGGAAAATCCATATCTTAATCATAGACTGCAAAAACATGCATTTCCTTGTACAGTCAAGAGCATACCAAGCTAAACAATTGCAGTGCGACTCTAGCACCACAGAATAAATCAACTACATTCAGAACAGGAACTCTCCGCCCCCCTTGGAATCCACTCTCTCACCCCCCGCGACCCGCACCTGCCTACGCATCTGTCAATTTCAAATTTTGACAATAGTAGTTTCGCGCACGTTGTATGACGTGTCCGAGGTAATATTGCGTAAGGGTACCTACACACATGTTAGGTTCGGCTTTTTCTTAGAACTTAAGTTGTCTGTTGTATTAAAAAAAACCGAAAGGCAGTGAAGTCTGAAAAGGCGGTGAAAACTTTCTTTTACACACATTGTATCACGTTTTGAGGCCCAAGGCAGCGTAGAGTCAGTCCCCGGGCGGACTCTTGTCGACTTCTCCTGCTAGTCGTTCAGCAGAGTACCACTGTAGATCCTAACTAAACGGGAGTCGCAGTGGGAGAGGTGAGGAGGAGAGTTAAGATGTAGCACTAGCGCACGTAAGGAGTAAAATAAGAAAGGTCCCGAGTCAAACTGAGGCTGTAGCGAAAGCGTTCCGGGGGCGGTATTTTTTGTAAAGTACGAGTTCTTATGCACCCTGTCACATTGAAAACCGATCGCGGCCCGGTATTTTCTTTCCGCACATCTGCCCCCGGGCCACTTTCGCAATCATACCGCCTCTGTGTGACTTGGGCTTAAGTCCAGCTTGACGTGCTCTTGACTGCACATGTTGTGTCATCTTTCTAGAGTAACAATAACTATTAATATGTATTTTATTGTACGATAAACAGTTACTTAGATAAACATGTGTTTTTAATTTAATGACCGCGGATGACCCATGACTTTAGATACCGGTTATAACTTAACGCTTATCAGGAAGCGTTTTATGGTTTCACTGGCGTTTTATTAACGCCCAAAATTTCCATAGCGGTCTTAAAACCAAGACATAAGAACGACATACAATGAAAATAACTTTCCGAACCAAGACATACAACGAAGAACGACATACAGTGAAGATATCTTTACGAACCAAGACATACAGCGAAGATATCTTAACGTAAGAAATAGCATGTCCTATTAAAAGAGCGTTTTTGAGGTGTATTCTTTCACATAAAACTTAATAAATACTACTGTCGTTTAGAGGTAGAAGAATTCAGCTCTTTAACTGTCAAATAAAAAACACTTTGACGTTTGGAACACCCGATTGTCCCAAATGAAAAATGATTTCGTGCTTCGTATGGCACGTTAACATATCGGCCCCGGCTGCTATCTGTGGAAGTAGTAGTTAAATGAATCATGACAGAGGCATTTGTCGGCTCAATAACTCTGGCAGGTCGGTCATCAACTTTACAACAGTTAGAACCCACACGATAATGATGAAATGATGATGAAAGTTAATAAAAACTTAACGAGTATTTATTTCAGCTTTTAGCTAAGATACTTTCTTTAGAGTAGCGATTCCTTTAATAGGATGGTTGTTACCATGAAATTTTAACAGGCCAGCAATAATTTGTTTTACTACAACAATGTTAATACTAATCTAAAATTCAAATGCTACACATCACACGTTTTTGCAGAGTAGTGCCAGCAGAGCGTTACAAGAAGTTGCAACCATTTCTACACAACATTATGAAGGTAATAAAATCTAAGACTAAATACAGAAATAACTAATTTCCCTGATTAATCCAGCATGAGATCTAATACTTGTAAAAAATGTTTACCATACATAGAAATTAGGAAAAGTGATTTGGAGCCTGAAGGTGGAGCAAGTTTTCCCAAGGAACAATGGTCTAAATGTTAAAAAAAAGTTTCTATAGAAAAATCTTTCGACCACTTTATAGTCAGGTGCCGGATATGAGGTCGACGACAGAACGAGCTTGCCCAGAAAAAGCTTATTCACTCTGGTCTTGAATATATGCAGGTTATATGAACTGGGGAACACAGACGCAGGCAGAGAATTCCTTTCCAGCAGTGGACGTTTCATGGGATGTTATGATGATAGGTCGGTTATTGATCTTACAACCCACATGGTACGTTCATGATGATTAGTTACTGCCATGCATTGCTCAAAGAACATTTTGCAAAAAATCTAGTCATTAAAAAGATACCGTATAATTCTAAAGACACAGCCCTAGCCATCGGACTTCGCCGCGTCGAATGACATAGATATAGCTACATAGCCACTTGGATGTGTCTTGACATCACATACTACGCAGTATACGAAGATATGTATAGTTTAGAGAGGCAGCGCGTCTCTTTGTTTATAGCCGTTGCTATGTGTGCCTATCTTTACGTATGTGGGTGGTTATCTAGATGTTTGTGCGGAGAATAGGAGGAAAGATCGCAAGTTGCCTAGCCTATAGATAATACATCTATCTAGATATGTTACGGTGCTTATAAACGGGCAATATTTTCACTGGAATATGATTTTTCGGTGGCTTGCCGTTTAAAAAGAATTCGTTGTAAATATTTTGTTTAATTGCATAACAAGGCAAATTTCTTGATTTGGAGAATTGAAAGTATCACACCTTTTCAAGTAAAGCATACCTTCCTAAAATCTAGATTTTCATTCGTTTTGTATTTTCTTAAATAATAGGAACTTCGACGCGATAGATTTGGCCATTATTGGCTGATTTTGTGGCCCGTGTACAAGACAAACATAATGAACGAAGGTATTGCCGAAATGCTCAGACATTATCTATCGGCATTAACAGGTTGTTGTGATGGTCGAAGTAGTTGCAGTACTGTGGCCATATTGTAGCCACATATGGCAGTAAATATGTTGCCCGTCTAGAAGCACATTTAGGTTTGCGTGGCACATCTTGCGAGTTGTAAAATGTTTAAATAGATCTAGCTAGGAATCCAAACTTATCCAAAGTAATATTATAAAAGCGGAAGTTACTCTGTCTGTTTTGCTTCACGGCTGAACCGCTGAACCGATTTTGATGAAATTTTGTATGAAGATAGTGTGAACCATTAGAAAGGAACACAGGCAACTTTTTTATGTATTCTACGCATATAAGTCACAGTAGTGTTTTTACACTAGATAGAAAATAATCTGGCTGTTCATAGAGGCATTTTGGTACCAACACTGATGTACGGCAGTGAAAGCTGGGTATGGCAGAAAAAGCATGAAAGTAGAATTAATGCAGTAGAAATAAGAGCATTGAGGAGTATGATTGGTGTGAAACTAAGTGACAGAATTAAAAATAGTGTGATAAGAGAACATTGTGGCGTAAAAGAAGACGTATTGACTAAAATTGAGAAAGGGATGCTGAGATGGTTTGGTCATGTAGAGAGGATGAATGATGACGAAAGAGATCTACAAGGCGAGAGTGAATGGAAACGTTGGAAGGGGAAGGCCTCGGCAAACATATCAGGACCAAATTCAAGACGTTCTGAATAAAGGCCAGGTTAAAAGTACCCTAAACCGACGAGCATGTATGAAAGGATTGATGAAAGTTCAGGAAGCAAGGGAAGTTTAAACTAAGTTTAAGAAGTTTTTGACATTATAAAAAGTACATTAGTATAATAAACATTGTAGATTTAGTTGTGAGGAGTTGTTTACATCATTCACATATAAATTACTTATGATAGTGATACTGATATGATAGATGCAAACATATAGGTATTTACTACTAAGTAATTATAATAGTAACATTGATTACAAAGTCAAATACTAAGGAGTATGTCGCAGGCAAATCGGATAATTCGCCATTTCGGTATATTGTAAGCTAGCTGGTGCCCGCGACTTCGTCTGCGCAGAATCTGCGGTTTCACCCGCATTAAATGCGTTTTCCCGTGGGAATGAAGTGTTTTCCCGTAGTAAAAAGTAGCTATGTGTTACTCCAGGACCTAACCTATATGTGTGCCAAGTTTCATATTAAAATCTATTCAGTAGTTTTTATAGAATAGAATAGAAAATCGTTTATTTCACAAATAACATAATTAAGTTATGTGAAAGAGTAACAAACATACATCCATCCATCCATACTTACAAACTTTCGCGTTTATAATATTAATATTAGTAGGATGGGTTTCAGGTTCAATAGGCAAGGAAAACCCAATCTAACTGGTCCAGAGCAGAGATAGGTTAGGTTAGCTTGCGACCACAAACAGGACAGACTATATTAGGTCATGGGTAAAGACAAAGCAGAATATTCAGATCCTGTATTTTTATTTCATACTTTTACTGCCAAATAATCCAAGCAATTTTTACCAACTAGTCGCTGAGTAGTCACCGACGATAATGGTGTGTAGTCCATCTCTAGTAATAATTTGCAAGAGAAAACATATGTTATCCAAACATATTTGCATTTTATTTCAGTAATAAATATCACAGAAAAATACAGATGCAGACTACTTCATGGGACCGGATACATAAGTACCTTTATCTGATGGATGAGATTTGAGATAGGCTACATTTAACAGGTATTATTACTATTAAAAAGATAATAAAAGTGCTCATCTAAACTAACCATGCAAGATAAAATAAAAACCATTTGTAATAATCAAAAAACAAGTTTTGGTTGGTTGACTCATACATATTATTATGTACATTTTTAGTAGCTTGTAACTCAGTATGATGTTAATTTATGTAAAAATAGCAGGTATGAAGCAAACTATTAATGTTAGGAATACTATCATGTTTTTAAATAAGGAATTCTAAAATGAATAAGGTACACAAACAATATATATATCTTTAAGGGATTGATAAATTTTTGTAATCAGTAAAAAGAAGTACGCTCTCCCTACAGATCAGAAATAAGTCTAGATGACTGAAGTGTACCTACTTTGCGTGCCCAAACCAAGCTCAAAATGCTTAGTTTGCTTGTCATGGGCTTGTCATATCACCGAGAACTGTGACACGCTTCGTTTTCATACAAACGGCGGAGTTTGCGTTATCTAGACTTATTTCTGATCTGTGGCTCTCCCCATACAAAATAATTGCAGCTAAATGGGCTAAGCTTCATAGAACCAATATGGCTTAGCTTCATGATTGGTAACAAAGTACAATCACCAGGTAGGATTATGATCCTTAAGTTGACACCATAAGGGACATCCCTATAATTGAAATGATGAAGCATCTGCAAATCAGACTGATGGAATGTTACCCACCCTGTCATATAGGTTTTGGATTTGATCCAAATATTTTATTTATTACATAGGTGTTTGCTCTGTGTCAGGCCAGGGTGTAAATTATCAGTTTGTATAAGTTATACATCTATGGTATGTCCCCTCCACGTCGTTACAGCAAAAGTTGGAATTTTGGTGGAAGTTCCCTCTCCTGTAGTGGACGTTTCATGGGATATGTCATGATGGTACATCTCTGATATCTACTAATCTAGCTAGTTTGAGATCAGAAGGCATTGTGTGGAATGTAAGACATACAAAAAGAAATGTAAGGCCATTACCTTGCACTTGGACAGTATAGGGTAACTTGTTATGTCAAGCATATTTCTATTATGCAAATATGACCTTAACAACAATTTGAGAAAATTATCCTCTGTCAAAGTAATAAAATGTAGTAAAAAAGATCTTGACATTTAATAATTCATTCATTCATTACATAATAATAATTCATAGTTTTTATAGAATAAAAGCCAGGTTAAAAGTACCCTAAACAGAGGAGCATGTATGAAAGGATTGATGAAAGTTCAGGAAGCAAGGGAAGTATGTCAAGATCGTAGCAGGTGGAGGATTGTGGTCTCTGCCTACCCCAACGGGAAAGAGGCGTGATGTTATGTATGTATAGTTTTTATTAACTGAAAAACAAGTTTCACTAATAAATTTCAGCTCAGCACTTACAAAATCAATATAAAATATGACGAGTAAATACTTTAATATTTAGCACTCATATACTAAAAGTAGAGAACCCCAGCTAATTCCATTCAAACTTACTCAGTAGTCAAAGTTGAACGCTGTACTCGGTACTAATTTAACTTTCTAAGGGGACACAGCAAACTTTTAGCAAAGGCAAATAATAGCTTTGTTACTTAAAAGGGAGTGAACAGTGGGGTGGGAGTTTGCGGGCTTTAATTGATTCTGATTAGTAGGTATTTTTTTTTATTTTGTAGATATGTACCAGAGATAAGACAAGGTAGGCACCATGAGCTTAGAAATTTAAAAAATATCCATAATATTTTTTTTATAAGTAAAGCTTACCATGAACTGTGACGAATCTAGATAATCCAATAAAATGATGTCAATTCACTTCTAATCCTCGTGCACCAAAGGAGACTCTTGTACGCACAAAATACGATCACTGCACTAGTTCACTAGTGAAAATAGGTTAACAACAACACATCAGCATTAACGAACAGCGACTATTGAGATACAGACAATATTATGCGAATTCATCATCGGAAGTGTTCTAGAAAGTCGATAACTGGGAAACACGTTTGTAGCGCGGCGGAGCAACTTGCCGCGTCGGCGTCCTCGCCAGAGTGTGGCCCGTAAACCAAGCCAGCTTCGCCACACCGCGCCGCGACAACGCCAAATTATAAAGCGTCCTATCACCTATTACAACTCTACCTATACCTTCATAAGGTTACTACGACCCGTTATAACGCTTACACTAGCTACTTATTACAAATATACACAGTAACTCACCGTAAATATGTTGAATCCAACAACAAAGAGCTAGCCGCCACGCGCTCTAGTTACAGGACACACACAAATCACGTTATACACAAGCTGCAGCAGCAATTTCTAATCACACAACAGTCTTTCCTGTCCACGGTTAGTACACAAAGTCAATTAGAACAAGTTTTTCAGTTTATCGTGCGAAAGACACTAATTTGGGAAAGTAAACCCCAAACCACCGCCAGCGACGTACAAAATGGCGGATTTGCGTAACGAAAAGTGACGCGCTGACGCGCCGACAAACGCACGGTGTTACCAGCTAAGCTGCAAATAAAAGTGCTAATGTGATGTTTAAAAATATTATTTTTATTTTCGAAGTTCAAATTTTTGTTAATTATATTTCTATTCTCTCGTATAATGCACACATTGCAGCACGTCTGTGGTAACACTTTACCATTGAGTTGGTCTCTGTCTAAGGTTTTTGGCGATTATAGCGTAGATTACTCTGGTTCAGCATAAACTGGTTTTGTTTCCATTAAATTGTTGTTGTGCGTACTTACACAATACAAACACCTGCATGATTTCAAGTAAAATGATTGCAGCGTCCTTTCTAAAATAAATACTTTTGTGCAAAGTTCGTCTGGAAAAGTCAGTACCACCTCTTGCCAATTTCTGACGTAAATCAGCAAAGCTAGCACTGCTGTATTTCGGTTTGCAAGTCAAGCAAGCCTTTGAAATAATAAACACACACGAAATAGCATTATTAGGGTTTGTGATATGATCTTAATAAATATTCTAAATTTCAAAAATAATATACCAAATAAGAACAAAGTACACCAAATTTAGTAAATGAAATACTAAAATGGCAACACAGAAAACGCATGGCATTTTGTCTATGGAATAGGGGCTTTTTGGCGGGAACTCGACATGACCGTTTGCCTGCTTAATTGAAATTTTGGTTTTTTGTGCATTTAGTGATTTAGTGGATAATAAAGATAGTGTGTTATGCAGTAAATTTACTACGGAGTGCGCAGCTGAGGAAGATTTCAAGTGATCTCGTGTTTAAGCCCCGTTTGTGTTGTCCCAAAAAGTCACGAACATTTTCCTTCGTAAAGTTCACTATCGCTTTACGAGGAAAGCAAAAAGAAAGACAGATAGACATCAGACATGGCTGTATGGGCTTTGTACTCTTTGCCTTTCCGAAAGGAAGAATGAAACCAAAAAAAAATGTCTGAACCAATGATCTTACATTTACCATGATAGCGTACTCTTAACAATTTGTACAGAGGCAAAACGAGCAGAGCAAGACATCATAGGCGATGTACTTCGCCCCTTTCTAATTATTGCCATACTAATGAAGTTTGCACAATTTCCGTGCAAAATGTTAACTTTTATATACACAAATTTATATTCATACGTATTTTTAAATACTTATTTGAATAATTTTCAACGTGGAAAGTATAAACTTCTCTCTCAGTTTTCATTAAATATTGATAAATACAGAAAATAATTTTCTTTTGATTTATCTGGATTAAAAACTCTTTGGTAAAATGATTTTTGACAAAGATTTTGCATGACATTTTGTTGATGTTGTCATGGCAACATAAACAAAATGTCATGCAAAATCTATTAGAAAGGGACAGCTTCCTCTCATCTTACGTCCTACCATAGAATACATGAAACAGAGTTAGAAAGGCAATGCTGTCAATTTTGTACGGGAACCGGTGTCGCCAGTTTGCACACATTTACACGATAAATTATATTTTCACTACATAAAAAAACCGCTATTTGTCGTCTACTGGTGAATCGAAAAAGTCAAAAGAGCCAAATCCAAGCAATCAAAAATTTACCGTATTACATTACGTTATAACATTATTTTCAAAAACGTCAAAATCTGACGTTTTTGGGTGAGAAAGAGACAAAGATAAAATGTGGCCATACTAATAAAGTTTGCACAAAACGGTTCAAAAAGTATCCATTGGATCTTTCTTTGTTTTAACTTTCCTTTTAAATATTTCCCTAACAATATATTTATAAATGTGTGCAACATTATGCATAATACTTAAAAAAATAATTTAGATTTTTCTTTACTGAAAATAGAAAGTTAGCGATTTTGAAATATTAAATTGTTGTGTTATACTGGTATCATTATTGTGCAAATGCTAGGGATGTATGTTTCATTGGGCAAATTATCGATAAAATGGATTATTGTACTCTGGATTACAACTTTTCCACGAAACATAGGTTTGTTTTAGATTCGTACAGCTTGCAATAACTTACTCTAGCGATGGCGGTTAATGCGCAGAACACAAAAAACGAGTCGCGGGGGTGCGCGGGGAATGGTAGGGGAAGGACTGCGAAGCGTTCATTGGCTCTCCGCGTGTCACCATGCGCAGAAACTAATCGTCACGCTAATATTAGGTTGTGCAAGCTGTTTTATTTTTTATATCTCACTAAAATCACAGATTAAATAATACTAAACTAACGTTTACAGATCCGATTCTCAGGCGGCGGGGTGAAGAAGGACGTACCTGATGATAGGGAATCCAGGCGCTGGTTCTTATTAGAGGTCACACTGCATCAATCAATCTTTACACAAAACATTGTAAATTCAAAGTCACTTTGTATTATACACAGGTGTTTTTGTCGTTTTAGATATTATTTTCATGAGAACAGAATTGCGCGCGCGGCCATTGCTTTTTCATTCATGTTTCAGGCAGGTACGGGGGGGGGAAGAGAGGGAAGGAAAGGATGCGTTCTTAATTAGTTTTATTGTGTTGTGTATTGCCTGGAAACGCATCATAATAACTTTTGTTTGAGAAGCCAAGTATTTACTTACACCTTGTATACGAGTTTTAGTTTTATACTCATTCTTTATTAGGGTTTCGTACCGAAAGGGTGAAAAACGGGACCTATTGATATGCCTCCGATGTCTGTCTGACTGTCAGTGGGCTGTATCTCATGAACCGTAATAGGTAGAAATTTGAAATTTTCACAAATTGTGTATATCTGTTGCCGCTACAACAACAAAATTTTGTTTGAGCTGTATCTCATGAACAGTAATAATAAATATATAAATTAAGTGTGGCTCCGATACTAAAGACCTTTTTTAGGCGATTTTTGTTTATGCTCTATCTTAAAAACGGGAACACTTGAAAACAAGAAAATTGCAATGTTTATAGTGCATAAGCTATAAAATAAAAATTGCAATGTTTATAGTGCATAAGCTATAAAATAACAAAAAATAATAAAATCTAGTCAAGCTCCTGTCGGACTTAAAAAATCTAACACAGGAACATACTGAAATTTCTAATACAATCGTGATTATGTGGTGGTACGGATCCCTCGGTGCGCGAGTCCGACTCGCTCTTGGCCGGTTTTTTATTAGAAGATCCCTGCGTGTAAATATTCTTCAACAATAAAATAGATCATGAAGCATTGTTTTGTTTTATTATTTACATGATATTTACATTTTTCTTATTTATATCTCACTAATATTATAAAGATAATTTATTTTAGTTTGAATTTTTATATGTTTGGATGTTTGTTACTCTTTCACGACCCAGCCACTAAACAGAATTTGATTAAATTTGGCAGGAATATGGACTTAGACCTAGAAAAGCATAATATCTACTCTTTTTTCGAATCCCACGCAAATGAAGTCGTGGGCAACTGCTAGTCAGCAATAAGGAGAACCAACAAATTAAATTAATATACCAGTAAAGACGTGTGTGGTAAAGTTGGTGTCCCTCCGGGAAGTGATTTCGGGTTCTTACAGGTATAGCGTATAGCAAGAGGCTTTAAATGTCTTCTTTGTGCCGAAAAGATGATGTCACTCTCCAAAAAGTGTTTGGAGCAAGTAGAACTTGTTTTGGTGGCTAACCAATCTTTTTGCCCTGTGGCATCGATCCATCTTTGCTTTTCTTTTGGATCACCTGGGTAGCTGCCAAAAATCTCTTTCTAAAGTTGGGATTTAGTATGAGTGCAAACAATTTTAATTTTTTAAATTATTAAAAAATTATTGGTTAACTTCAAAGCTAAAAAATATATACAAGTAAGTATTCAACATTACAGGAATAATTCCAGTATACAGAAATTTATCGATATCATTGTATTTTTGGAAGCACTTTTGCTCAGGTTTCGACCGGCTAAAAAATATTTTTGTTTTAACAAATATAGTGGATAAAAAGGTATTCAAAATGGTTATCGGTGGTACAATAGGCCTCCATTTTGCTAATTTTTATCTTTGATGTGAGCTCGACGTGATAATATCGCACAAAACGGCATTTTCTTAAAAAATACGTCGCTGCTTTTTACGCCATTGAGTCGGGCAAATGACTGAAGGGGTCATTTTGAGGTTTTGACGTTTGTTTGTCCTACGGACCTATCCGTGGCACGCGGGGCCCGCCTACTTCGCCTTTCTAACTCTGTTTCATGTATTCTATGCGTCCTACTCTGCTCGCATAATTTTTGGAAGAGCGCAATCTGGTTAAAAGCGCCACGCGCGAAATACTAAATCTATGGGTTGAACATACCACGCTTTCGAATACGAATCGAAGTATTCATACCTAGAGTAAAAAACTATAGAGTCCGCCATATACATATTCTGTATGAGCTAGTGATCTCACTGTCGCCCATGCTAGTCGGTCAAAAAACTCACTTAAGATTTACAAAAATCAAGGTATCTTTAAAAATCTAATGTTTTAGTATAAACTTTGTTTGCGAAAGTGAAAATATATCGTTTTTTACTTGTGAATTGATCATTAATACTAAGAACGGAAGCGTAAATAATCCGCAATAGCCATTTTATACGTGATTTTTAACACCGTTTTTTTTCCTGAATGGTAAGTGTTTTGACCAGAAAAACTGTAGTAGTAGCATTTGTTAGTCCCATGTCACATATTTCTCACAGAGAAAGTACGTTTTTAGGATTTGAAAAAATCCATACATTTTAGTAAGGAGGTCCCTCGCAAGAAAGTGATGCGCTTATGGCTCTCTCCTTAGCAGTAAGAGCTGCTACTTAAACCTCCTTGGTTCATACTTTTGCAAGTTTTGCAAATTCATGCTCACGTATTTTTATTTTCTAGGGTAGGGTCACAATTTATAGTAAAGTTATTATTTTATTTATTTAAAAAAGCCTTCGATACCGTCTCTCTCCCCATCCTTATCCAGAAACTGGTAGCAATTGGTATAAGAGGCTCCCAACTCTCTATCTTCAAAGATTACTTATCAAACAGAACTCAAAAAGTTAAGATTGACCAGTTCATCAGCGAGGACATTGCAGTAACATACGGCGTTCCACAAGGAAGTGTCCTCGGACCTACTCTTTTCCTCATATACATTAATGACCTCAGAAATATGCATGTTAACAACGCTAACATCTTCTCTTACGCCGATAATACTGCCATTGTCTTCGCAGGTAAGACCTGGGGATCTGTTAAATCTCACGCAGAACTAGGCTTATCTCAAATATCAAAGTGGCTAAATAAAAACCTATTAACGCTAAATACCAAAAAAACCTAACTAAATTTGCTTCAGTATTTACAATAACACTCAACCGAGTAATGATTTTCAACTTCAAATCCATAAATGTGATAACATCTTAGACAATAAATGTAGTTGCCCTAAAATTGACAAGGTTAATCATACTAGATATCTCGGGATAATGATCGATTTGAGACTGTCTTGGTATTCACAAATTGAGCAAATGAATACTAGAATCAGAAAATTTATATGGATGTTCAAATAATTACGACATGTTGTTCCAAAGAATGTGCCAAGCTTCCAAAACCCCTCAAAAAATCTACTAAATGAAATACATATACATGGCGCTGGTTCAATCAACAATTAGTTACTGTATCTCTGTGTGGGGTGGCGCTTTTAAAACCCGTTTCCTGGAAGTAGAGCGTGCGCGAAGGGCTCTGATAAAAGTAATGTATTTTAAAAATAGGCTATATCCGACTGAGAGTCTTCATCAAGTCAGTAACCTACTATCAGTGCGAAGATTATATATCTTAAATATCATCTTAAAGACACATAAAACAATCACCTATGATTCAAGCACACAAAATAAAAGATACAGATACAGATTCTTTATTCATAACCATTGTTATGAATAAAGAATCTGTATAAAGAAGAAAAGACATTGTTCTAAACCTTCCTAAAATAAGAACAGCATTTGCGAGTATTCAATTTTAAAAAAGGTGTGCTCGTCTGTATAATAAGATAAATAAAAAACTAAAAATATATGATAAAACATTACACGAGTGTAAAACTGTGGTAATAAAGTGGCTCAAAACTTTAAACTACGAAGAATGTGAGTAACTGTTGGAGTAATACATATTGTATATATGTATCGGTATATGCGTATGAAATGTATATATACATGTATTAATATATATTTAACATGTAATATATAATATATATTTTATTATATATCTATCCTAGTGGACTTAATGTGCCGATCCCAAGATTTATATGTCGTAGGGCTAGGATACACACAAACACACACACTCTCATGCACTACTCAACTTAAGCTATAAAAATTACTAACACCTAACTTTAATTTTGAAACACTCTTGGTTTGTAGAAATTAAAAATTAAATCCAATTTTGGAAGAGCGGTGTCTCCCAATACAGGCAAAACATTTGCTTAAAGGGAGTCCCCGAATACTAGCTGTAAGAAAATTTCTTGAAATCGTAACAAATATTTTTGAATTTGTATTTATTTGACCCGTATATTCTAAGATGTCGAGGGTAGTTTGTTTTTGCCCCAGGGGGTTGAGGGGAGGGGGTGAAGTTTGCTATTGCCGCACCACAAACAAAAAAGTAACATAGTTCCATGCCCTTAAAACAAAGACGGACAATTCAACAAAAAAATGAAAACTTGTCCTTTTCAAGTCCTTTTACTAATTATTACACTGTCAATAATTTGTACAATTCTAAGACTATATAATTGAAAAAAATATTATTGGGAGGTAAGAATTTATACATAATATGGGTACTTATCATACAATTACTACAGACAAAAAATCTGAAACGTTATGTGGTGCCGAAACTAACCACAGCTGGCGTTGCCACTCAGCCATGAGCGCTCCAGATACAAATACTGACTGTCGACTCTCCTGATAAAAAACACGGTGCATTTAGTTGTGCACTTGTGCGCCAAATGAGATAAACTACTCCTACATACAGGGTGTAATGGACGGCCTTCCGTATACTGAAAGGGCATGATCAGTCAGTGACAAGGAACCACTTTCAGTGAAAGTAAAATTATCGCTGAACGAAAAAGAAATTCGGCCGCTGCATATGTACAACGTGTTAATGGAATAAACGAAACCCTCATACACCCCAACAAATTTTTCACCCCAAGAAATCCACTCCCGTAAAAAAAAATCTTCTAGGTATTGTTATTTCTAAATTTCATTGTTGTTTTAGTAGATTATTGAGCTACATGGCGCGTCCGCGCACGCCACGCCCACTTCCCTCTCACGCGCATATCCACAGAATATTTAGAATCGGCAAAAATTTAAATAATAAGAATATTAAATAATTACCCCTATCAAAAACCCGAGAAATTATTCTACTCTCGATTCTGAACAAACTATTTTCTCAGTTTCGCTTATTCCGTTAACACGTAAACGGATGGAGCCAACCAACAACCTTTCACACCACCTTCACCAACCAACCCTTTCTACGTCGTCAACGCCCATTCCTAATAAGATAAAACCGTCTTTCCCTCTTCCTACTGACTAAAGGCTGTATAGTCGGTCGGTTCTATGTAAACACGCTGCGGTGTTTTGCTGCTGTAAGACTATCAAAAGAGTTAACTGCGTCTTCGGATAGCGGAAAAGAAGCTTCGATCAAAGGTCTAATTTTGGCAGAAAAATTGTGAACCCACTTAGAGTAATGGGCATATAATCCGAGTGCCCTTTTTAAGGTAGTAGTATCAGTGGGGTTCGGAAAGTTCGTCAGTGGTTCTAATCGAGATTTGTCAGGTTTAATCACGTTATGATGAATGGTATAGCCAAGAAGATTAATCGTTTCTGTTTCAAAAGTGCATTTGTTAGTATTTAAAGTAAGATTGTATTTCTTAACGGCTTCCATGAACCTACGGAGATTTGTATCATGATCTTGTTTATCTTTCCCACAAACGGTTACATCATCTAGATAAGCATATATACCTTCAAGCTTTTCAGAATCAATGATGTACTGTAATGTCCGTTGGAAAGCCGCTACACCATTTGTTACGCCGAACGGTATGCGGGTGAATTGGTAAAGATTCCCGCACGCTTCAAATGCAGTATACACTTTTTCTCTTGCAAGAATGGGGACTTGGTGATAAGCGCTTTTAAGGTAAATTTGACTGAACACACTGTATTTTGCGACTTGCGTAACGATAGATTCTATACTTGGTAGAGGATAGGCGTCTAACTCTGTGAATCTGTTGATGGTTTGCAAATTATCAATTACGAGACGCTTCCGGTGATGACCTCCCCCAGCAACAAGTACATGTGCTCTCCAGTCTCAACTTTATCTTTTAATTAGTTGTTTATTTCATTCAATATGAATTCTTGGTCTTCCTGAGAATGACGTCTCGAGCGAATTGCTATAGGTTTAATATCTGGCGAAAGATTCGTAAAAACCGGTGCATGCGGAACGGATGCCTCCATGACATTGAAAACTTTCAAGGGTTTTTTATCTCCTCCGAACTGTAGTTCAAGAGTAGAATGTTTTTGTAGAATATCGTGTCCGATGATAACGTCAGCACACAGATTGCCGACAATGAGCAGAGGTTGACGTTGGTACATGTGTTCATCAAATTGAATTGTTGCGTAGCATAATCCTTCAACATATGAAATATTGTTTAGAGATGCTAAAGTTATGTCTTGTTTACAGGGTTTTCGTTTAAGTTTCATCATTTCAGCAAGATTCTTGTCGATGAAGCTGATTGAGCTTCCGGTATCGAGAAGCGCATCTACGTTATAGTTATTCAAAGTAATAGAAATAGTCGCTTTTCGTAGGCTTGATGGAGCTGCAGCTGACATAGTTGATAAGTTAGATTCGGTGGCTTGAGATTGAGAACAGTCGTCGTTCGTGGTAATAGCATTCGTGGTCTGTTGTCTTGGCCCAACACTACGGCAAACGTTAGCAAAATGTCCGATTTTGGAGCAAAGTTGACAATTAGCATTTTCAGCGGGATACTTTATTCTTTGGTGTACATTCCCGCCGCAAAAAAAACTTCGACGACCACTTTGTGTAGGGCGATTTGGTTGGTTTATGTTTCGTGAATGTTTAGTCGCCAAATTTTGCTGCAGTGGTAGTTTTTGAGTTTCAGCAATTGCATTGATAGGGACTGACGACGTAGATGGGCATGATGTAGTTAGTAATTGTGACGTGTTTTCAGCAGCTTCTAAAGATATAGCCAGGTCTAATGTTTCTACGAGAGACATAGTAGATTTCTCTAGTAGCCTTTCTTTGATTTTTTGGGATGATATTCCGGCGATAATAACCCCGCGTACGTTTTCGTTCTGGTGTTCAATAGCAGTCACATCTTTAAATAGACAATCTCGAGCGAGTATATTAAGGGCTCTCGAATACTCTGCTAACGATTCGCCAGACTGTTGTTTTCTGGTATTCAGGCGATGCCGAGCGAGTATTATATTTTGTCTAGCTTCGTATGCCGTATTTAGAGTGGTGATGGCTTCAGTATACGTGGTGCAAGCTCGAATCAAATTAAATATTGATGGTGATATATGATTGACAAGAAGATGGTATTTAAGTTTATCATCAGCTGCGGAAGCTTCGTGAATTTGAATTTATTTCCAGTGGGCCCACTTCAGGTCTGAGCCAGCCATAGCAGGTTCGACGTCAAAACGTTCGGGACGCAGATATCGTGACATCGATGAACATTTTTCTTTTTCATGTGGCATTTTTATAACGGCAAAACACAAGAAAAAATTAAAGTTGAATAAATTGATACATTTAAAGACAAAACCAAGAGAATATTGGCTTTATTCAACATTAAAATATAGCATGGTAAACTAAAGACATTGATAGATTGACACAGATGAACGGTTGCCAAATCCACTTGAACAAAGAGATCATATCACTGACCAACCTTCCAAACTGAGCAACACTGATCAAAAATGAGAATTCAACTATTCAAACTGAATTAATTTTACACAGAACCTGATAGAACAACCTTCTAAATCAGGTTGCTTAGCCTTCTTTTATCCTTTAATACTGAATCAATTATAATTTTAATTTATTTAAATAACAGGACACTGTTTCGAACTTAAAGGTTTCCAACATGAGCAATTTTTCCCAACGTGATAAAAAAATTCCACATACTTGGTATCCCTAGAATGAAATGAGACCAAGGAGGTTTTAATTCACGCCATATCCACGCTACGCTCTAGGTAGCGTGGATTAAAACCTCCTTGAATGAGACGCATGTAGAACGTAGCCGACATGCGCTTGTGTGCGTGACTTACACACACATGTTTCTCTTCTTTACTTTTTTAATTTTTAATTTATTTTCGTAATGGATCGAATCATTCGAATGCGAATATTACCAGCATAGACAACGTAGTTGTACGGTTAAATTGTAGGCGCAAATGAATAGAATATGTGTAAAAGAGAAAGCGCATTACAAAAGTATTAGGTTTATTATTTTTTTTAAACTGCAGTGCATTCGAATACTGTTATTTTCGAATACTAGTTTTTCTCGTAGATAACAATAATACCAAAGCATGTGTAGGTCAGTAAATGCTCTGCAGATTATAATGTAATGCCCGCTTTACTGAGACTGGGCATGGTACTACAGTATATTTATATACGCACTTTGGTCTAGTCTAGCTAGATTGACGTTTTCTAAATTACTTCAGATAGGGTCAGTGGGTAGAAACTCTCATATAAAAAATAAAATGTATGAGAATGGAGGAATTCTCGTAGGCAAACCCATAAAATGACAGTGGACTGCTTGCGTTAAAAATAAATATGTTTGTGGTAGCAAAATACGTCGATTAAAATTTGCCAATTTCTTTAAATGGACGGTAATGTTATAGTGATTCTAATCCGAAATCTTCATTCGACATGTTTAAGTTAAAGAAATATCGTTAAAATTGCTTTAGTCAATTTACGGAGCCATAAAGCTTATTCATTAGAAATTTTGAAAGATTCAACATGGTATCACCACAAAACAAAATGTCTTCCTGTATGGTTCGCGTATCGGTGGTTTTGTTTTGTTTTTATCTCTCTTATTTGTGAATATTGTGATTTATTTAGTAAAATAGCGTTAAGTGAGAGTTTTCTCCTCCGCATTAAACTTTTCTGTGAGACAGGACTCAATTTATAAGTGAAACGTATGGAGATAGGACTCACTGTTTGTTTTCCCATTGTTTTTTCATTAACTGTATTTATAATGGGCTCTGCTAATACAAATCGTGATATTTGTGTTATTCTCCTCTGCATAAAACTTTTTTGTGAGACAGGACTCTATTAAAACTGCAATTTTCTGAGATTGGACTCGCTTTGTTTTCTGTTGTTTTTTTCATTACATTACCTTATCACAATGGGCGGTGCACGCAGAAAATGTGAAATTTGTGATATCAAAGAGAAAGACTGTGGTGAAAAGTTATTGTTTGCAAAAGACCCTTTAAGGGAGCATGTGTAAGTATAATTTATGTAATTCATATGCCAAACACTTGTTACATTACAAGTTTTGTATTGTTGTGAAGAAAAGACAAGCTGTACAACAGCTGTAAGCCATGGATTAGCTTACTTTTTTCAAATATTGCAAGACATAAATGCTTCATTCAAAATCTATAGACTAGACTGCAACATCAATGCCACTTATTTTCTTCAATTTGATTTATCTAAGTGTACAGTAGTAATGCGTTTCAAATGAGAATAAAACTGAGCCTAAAGAATAAAGGTAATTTTATTTAAACTAATTTAAATCTTTTTGTTTATAGATGTAAACAGTGGGTCAAGGTAGTAGGCAAAGAGGATCTTGTTTACTTGCCCATTGAAAAGCTTCTTGATCTCCGCTATGTTTGTGGAAATCATTTTGGAAAACGGGATTACACAAAATCAAAAACCAGATTAAAGAAGCATGCCATACCAAAATTTGGTCTCAAACGGCCTCCACTTCCTGATGAACTTCTTGAAGGTTTTCCTCTGCATATGGCGAGAAGCAGCCGAGGTAAGTTGGTATAGGCCTCTCTCTCTAGCTCTGAACGTTAGTGCGCAGAACTCGAAAATGAATTGCGGGAGTGAGCGGGGCAGGTGAAGGCGATGAATTGTTCGCAGAAAGTAACAGTCAGGGCTAGAGTTACTTTGTGTTTAGTGTAATTCATGTTTTCTTAGATATTGCCTGTGACTGTGTTTGCATAGAATTTCATTATTTCATCATGCCTCATCATGTCTCCATTGACAACAATGCAATATTTTCAAGAAGTTTGTTTAGGTTATTCCTCCTAGGGTTTCTTACCCAAAGGGTGAAAAATTGGAACCCTATCAATATGCCTCCAATGTCTGTCTGTCTGCGGGATGTCTGTCTGTCAGTGGGATGTCTGTCTGTCAGTGGGATGTCTGTCTGTATCTCATGAACCATAAGGTAGACAGTAGAAATTTTCACAGATAATGTATTTCTGTTGCCGCTGTACATCAAAGAATAAAAATAAAAAAGTTATAAATTAAGGGGGCTTTCCTTATAAAAAGTGGTTTTTAAAACGGAAACACTTGCAAGTGTAAAAATAGGTGCCCAATAAATAGTGCATTAGCTATAGAATTTTTTTTTTCTTTAGCCTGGTTTGTCCCACTGCAGGGCAAAGGCCTCCCCTTTTTCTTTCCAATTGTCACGGTCTATAGAATAGCAACAAATAATACAAACTGGTCAAGTGCGTGTCGGACTCGCGCGAATTTAATACACTTCTGCATATTGCACGTCCATAACTAAGACGGTATTTTTACTTTAGTGGTACGGAACCCTCGGTGCACGAGTACGACTCGCACTTGCTTGTTTTTGTTTTAATTATTATGAATAAATTTTAATTCAAAATATAATATAAACAAATAACTTTTAATTTCTGTAGATCTGGTATCCAACTGGAAACTACATATTATAAAAAGGCTTTAAATTTTCATAAATATAATTTAAAAAAAGAAATATATGAAGTACATAATATAAACTAGATTTGGACCAAGGACTACTATTCTTATACTACTATTCTTATCCCCGGCAAGCATCCCTTCAATTGTGGCTCTACGGCTATGCGAGTGAGGCAATAGTTTAATGTTATAATATGAACATTATTTTATAGTCGTAGTTGTTTGTTTTTCAAAATATTTATTTCAATCCTAGAACATGTGCTTTATACAATGCTGATTTCACATTTGTTATTACAGTAGTCATCCCGTTGGAGGCTGCGAAAGCTGCGGATGTTGGTCTAGGTCCTCCTGCAATGGGACCCGTTGAGTCAACTTCCCAAGACCAAAAATTTGAGTCTGTTCCACTCTCCGGCCAGATAGCTCGTGAAGCAGGTATGTTGAAAATTAAAAAAATATTATTATTTGATTTGATACCCCAGGATATATAAAGCTGGATTCGGGTGACTCACTTATAGAAATTATTAGGGTATAAGGAGTAGATTTGGAAGGGTATGATGTATGGAGAAAATGTTTGAAGGTGTCTGAAACCAAAAGGAAAATTGTCAAGTGCAGACCACGAGGTCCTGATGAAAAGTTGTTGAACTGCCCGCCAAAACGAAAAGAGATGGAGGGAAGCTGTCATACAACAAAATGTAGCAAACCTTGGGCAGTTTGTTGGTGGGTTGAAAAAAATAAAAAATATGAAAACCAAGATGGCGGCGGGTCGAGAAACGTTTGTATGAAAAACTTTGAGGTGGAAAAACACCCCGAAGGAGAAATTTTAGAGGCCATAAACTCAAGTCAGATCTGGAGTGGGTGGGGTTGTTTATCGATGTGACGAAAAAAAATGTGGTGATGACCTTCTTGGTGAAAAGTTGGTATACTGCCCGCCGAAACGGTAGGAGATGGGGAGTGACCGCTATACAAGAAAATGCTGCAAACCCTGGGCAATTTGATGGCAAATTAAAAAAAAGTTGGAATTGTGAAAAACAAGATGGCGGCGAGGGGGTAAAGTTTGTATGAAAACCATTCGAGGGGGAAAATCACCCAGAAAGCGGATTTTCGGGGGTATAGGCTATGATTGTGCTTGTATATGGTCACCGGATGTATGGGAAAATGTCATAAAAATGTGGTCTCCATGGACTCGTTTAGAAGCTGGTGAACTGCCCGCCGAAACGGTAAGAGATAGAGAGTGGCCGTCATACAAGAAAATGTTGCAAACCCTGGTCAATTTGACGGAAAATTTTAAAAAAGTTGAAATTTTGAAAAACAAGATGGCGGCAAACCGATAAAGTTTTGTATCGAGCAAACTTTTTTAGCCAACAGAGAAGTTAAGTTTGCCTTGCATACATTTTGTACACACTTTGTAGGAAATACAAACTTAAATTTGCTTACGCGAAACTCGGCTTTGAAGATTTTGTAACTTGCGAGGCCGAAGGCCGAGCTCCGCGTATAGCGAAGCTCGGAGCGTCCCTCCCTTACTTTACATCTCCCAACCTCCTCCCCCAAGGATCATAAACCTACATAGCGAGGCCGAAGGCCGAGCTCCCCGTAGAGCAAAGCTCGAAGCGTCCCCCAGCATGTCGTGCTCCCGCATACTTAAATTACGTCAAGTTTGATACGAGGCCAGGGGCTGAGTTGCGCCTTTGCCTGTCCACATACCCTCTCCCCAAGTAATGCAAACCAACATTAGATCAAGGTTCATACGAGGCCGGAGGCCGAGTCGCGAGGCCGTAGGCCGAGCTTCCGCGTAGGGCGAAGCCCGAAGCGTCCTCCCTTACTAATACCTCCCCCTACTAAACCCTCCCCCCCCTCCAAGTAACTTTCATCATATAGCGAGGCCGAATTTGAATTTTTTGTTTCTTGACCGATTGCTTTCAAAATCAATATCTAAGGGTCCGAGAGGTCTCCGATACCGAGTCGAATGTCAGAATATAGGACTTAGGTGCTTTCTTAGCAGGTGAAATATATTTTTTTTTTTGCCCAGTATAATATATACGAGTATGCGGTCACCAACCACACATTCACGTTAAGGAGAGGTCAGCTTTAATTTAGTTTTTGTACAGGGTTCTTTTTTGACTAGTCCAACAGTTACAAGTCCTTCTGTGGTAATTGACATTTTTAGGTCTCCGATACTAAAATGGTAAAAAAAGGAACCCTTATGGTGCGACTTTGTCTTTCTGTCTGTCTGTCCGTCTGTTTGTCCGTCTGTCTGTCTGTCTGTCACACCTCTATATCTCAGCAATCACTCATGCTATCGACCTGAAATTTGGAATAGCCCAACTTAATTGCACATGAAAGTATTTTGAAAAAATATGATTATTAATGTAAAGGGGGCCAAATTTCAAATTGTCGCTACTTTTACGGCTCTTAGTTTTCAAGTTATGATGAAAAATTAAAAAAAAAATACAATTCCACCCCCCCCCCCCCCTTATCTCCAAAGCTTGTGAAAGGAAAAATCTGAATTAATTACAGTTGACAGAAGTTTATGTAAACATTACAGCAAAAATAAAACGATCTTTCTAAGTTGCACAGTTTTTTAGAAATTTGCAAATAACCTCTTCAAACAAATTTAGTTTTGCGGTCCTAAAAATGGACTTCCAAAAATACAAAAAGTATATCGGAACCATCGGCGCGCGAATCCGACTCGCACTTGACCGGTTTTTTCGATCTTGTCTCAAAGTTTGCTCGATACAAAACTTTATCGGTTTGCCGCCATCTTGTTTTTCAAAATTTCAACTTTTTTAAAATTTTCCGTCAAATTGACCAGGGTTTGCAACATTTTCTTGTATGACGGCCACTCTCTATCTCTTACCGTTTCGGCGGGCAGTTCACCAGCTTCTAAACGAGTCCATGGAGACCACATTTTTATGACATTTTCCCATACATCCGGTGACCATATACAAGCACAATCATAGCCTATACCCCCGAAAATCCGCTTTCTGGGTGATTTTCCCCCTCGAATGGTTTTCATACAAACTTTACCCCCTCGCCGCCATCTTGTTTTTCACAATTCCAACTTTTTTTTAATTTGCGAAGTATCGGGTTATAGACCGGTGGCGATCCTGTCAACCTTTGCGAAAGTTTTCGAGTCTATTCTATACTCATCTATTTATTCCCAGGTTAATGCCACCCTATCTGATAGCCAACATGGATTTCGACCTGGCCGAGGAACTCACACAAATCTCATGTGTTTCATGGACCATGCGACAACTGCTCTAGACGAAAGATCTGGAGGGCAAGTCGACACAGCATACTTTGATTTCAAAAAAGCTTTCGACTCAGTCAATAATGATATCTTGTTGGAAAAGTTGGCGATCAGTGGTTTTACGCCAGCACTTCTTAGATTCTTTGCCAGTTATCTGGCGAGTCGAAGACAATACGTGGAATACGCAGGGCATGTATCTAATGAGTATAAAACATTTTCAGGGGTTAGCCAAGGAAGTAACCTAGGACCACTAGAATTCTTAATTATGATAAATGATCTTCCTGAGGTAATACGCAATTCCAGATGTCTATTATTCGCGGATGACCTTAAATTGTACATAACAGTTACTAATATGGAAGACTGTGAAAGATTACAAAGGGACATTGATGAGGTAGTTAAATGGAGTAGCAGAAACAAGCTCTACTTTAATATTGGAAAATGTATGGTCATGTCTTATACTCGATCACAACGTCCTCAAGTATTTCAATATCAGATGGAGGGAACGTCGTTGTCTAGAACTACTTCGGTGCGTGATCTAGGGCTCCGTATAAACCAGGACTTAACGTTTAGGGAACATGTCACTGTGATTTGTAAAAAAGCGTTTAGGAATTTAGGTTTTGTTATCCGGCAAACAAAGGACTTTCAAAATTTAACAGCAGTAAAAGTTCTCTATAATGCCTTAGTAAGGAGTCAGCTAGAAAGTGGGTCGATTGTATGGAATCCTCATGAAGAGAAATATAAATCGATGATAGAGAAAATTCAAAATAAGTTCTTAAGGTACCTGTACTTTAAAGAATATGGTGTATATCCTTTCTTTCCTCTAATGTACCCCACACTCTTCGTATTAGGCATGGTTGGGTACTATAAGTTGGAGGTAAGAAGAAGATTAGCTCTTGCCTTGTACGTATTTAAAGTGTTCATAGGAAAACTTAACAATCCTCAGATTTTAGAGTCGCTAAAGCTGGTCGTTCCTAACACGAGACTGAGACGCGAGCCGCGGAAGGATATGCTAGCTTTGCCGAAGTGTAGGACCAATGTGCGTAAGCAAGCTCCACTAACAGAAGCATTAAGAATATTAAACGCGGTGTCTATAGAAATTGACCTATTTCATTGTACGTTGACGAGATTCGCAGAAGTAACTTTAAATTATTTAAGTACATAATTATTAATTGCTTGACATTTATTTAAAATATGATTTATTGGCATTTTACCTTATTTTATTGTATTATCGTTTTATCATAATATGCTTGTTTGACATTCTATTAATTGATTTATTCACATGGACCTTTTCAATTTTAATTTTTTTATTATTGTTTGACTTATATAATAACAGAATATGTTGCTGGTTAACTTTGAATAAGTATGAGCAAAATTAATGTTTATAGTTTCCTATGTATTTAAAGGGTGTTTAAGCTAAGAACAAATAATTTAACATTGTCGAATTGGGTCTTTGCCTGTTATGACTAATGTATTAGATGGGTAGTTCTTCAGAGACAAAATTTTCGATTTCTATGAGTATATTTCTGTAAACAACTAACAAAACGGCATGTAATTTTTTTTTTATACAGTTTATCTTTATCCCTAACTGGGACAAATTATATTTTTAAAAGAATTGCAGTCTAGGTACAAAATAAAAATATTTGAAGTTTGTTCTTCTGATTCATATAACGCGTCCGTTTGCCATTTTCCGGAACAAAATAGTCGATGTCGTATTTTCCCTTTGATAAATCAATATAAATTATAATTGTATCGAAAGAAAATTAATTGTCCTCTCACAAATAAAATGTTTATAGTTATATTATCTTAGTATGTTTATAAAAATAAGTAAATAAGATGTGTCCGGCGTATAATACTGATTAATGTGGCGTAAGCTGCGCTTGACCATACTTGGTCGGGTAAATAACAACCAGTCTGGCTTTCCGCTCGGGGGGAAGCCAGTCGTGCAACGGACAAGCTAGAAGGTGGACGTGCGGCTGGTTGGCTTAGATCCCGGTGTTACGAAGGTAAATATCTGATTCATCTGTGATTGGTTCAGGTGGCATTCTGATTACAATGTCTACTTTATAAAATTTATTTTAACGTTTTATAACTTCAATTTGTGTTTCCTGTGATTATTTAGGATCACAGATTCGTGTAGAATAATGACAATGCTGAAGTCTGCATGTATGATGAGTTATGCATGATTGTAGGCAAAATTCTGATTCATCTGTGCCTGATTTATATGGTCAAAACACCATATGAATCATAAAATAAACTAGTTTTCCTTTCTCTTGCACAAAAGGAGCGCTCTGGTTGCGTAATTCTTCTTGTTTAATTTTTGTCCGTGTACAAGTTGTTCCTTTATCATTTTTATTATATTAACTTAGCTATAAAATTTTAAATCGCTGCAATGGAAGACGTCTTCAAACTCCTGGACTGGAAAGGACTTGGCATCAACATCAATGGCGAGTATGACCCACCTTCGATTTACTGACGATATTGTCGTAATGGCTGTGACCCTGGAAGATCTCGGCACGATGCTCAATAACCTCAGTAGAGTTTCACAACAAGTGGGTCAAGAAATTTTTGAAACTTTTTTTTGATTAGATAACAAGTAATTGTTTTCATAAATTCAGATTTTTGTAGTAGTTACAATATTAGTATTTACTAATACAGAGCCCGTCTACATAAAGCTTTTTATTTATTTTTTTCTGTTTCTGATTCATCTGTAACAGATTCTGATTCATCGGGCCACGAAATATTTGAACATCGATATCTTGAAAACTAATTTATAAAAACGAGTCCCTCTTCAAATATATGTTTTTTGGTATACCAATTTTCATATGAGCATGTGTTACAGAGCTGAAAGTGCAATAAAATTTTGCCCAGATGAATCAGTCGAAGAATTAAATTTCGAAGAACTACCCAGATATTATAGTAAATAAATAAATGAAATAAATGAAATGAAATTTATTGATTTATTTTATATTTGTTCTACAGTGGTCAACCCGTTTGAGGTTGCGAAAAATATGGATGTTGCTCCCATGGAACCTGTTGCCTCTACATCCCAAGACCAGCAAGCCCAGAAAGTTATGTCTGTTCCACTGTCCGGCCAGACAGATTATGAAGCAGGTCCATCGAAAAAAAAGAATTTAAAAACTATTGCTACTGGTATGTATAGTATAGGAGTTAATTAATTAATTTTTTAAATTTAATATTTTGTTTTAATCTCTAATAAAAATACTTTTCCTATTATAAAGTAGCAAAAGAATTTGGCTTGGTAGTATTAAAGATATTTAAGAAATATTTCCATATACTCTGATTATAGGAACCGGAGATACAACAATTTTTTACATCAAAGTATAAGTGAGTGTAAGCAGTGAAAAAAAATGAACCTCCCATACAAAATGAACTATCAGCTGATGAAGGTTCTTTCTCCTCAATGCAAATGTCGATTTCATTGACACGTCAATAAATTTCATATAAGAGTGCGCTACAACATGGCTGTTACGACCGAACGTACATACTGATTGGTTGTACAGTTTCAAGAAAAACTTATAAAAAATAATTTTGCTTAAAAATTTTGGAAATCCATCCATCCGTTTAGGAGAAATATCAAATTTAGTTAGATTTTGGGAGAAAAAAAGCGCTTTGCTTTATAATTTTTTTCTTAAGGTATTTTAAAATAAAAATGTACCAATCATAGATATACACACACACACTTATACACACTCTATTCAAACTTACATTCGTACACACACATTCACAATTATATTTCATTTAAGAGATGTTAAATCACTTTTTGTACCCAACAAAGTTATTTTTTATTTATAGGATAAACTCGGATAGTCAGCATATATAATTATCTACTTATATCGTCTCAAGAATGCCCAAATTTGCAGAACACAGTGAGAATGGCCTTAATAGGTTCTAAAAGTTCTATAAATAAGCTAATACATTAATGTCTTCAGTACATTCACGTTAAAGAGAATTAAGGTTTAATTTAGTTTTTGTACAGGATTGTTTTTTGACTAGTCCAACAGTTAATTAGTATTGGTAACTGTGATTTTTCGATCTTGTCTCAGTTTGTTGATATATTTTATATTTGTTCTACAGTGGTCACCTCGTCTGAGGTTGCGAAAAATGTAGATTTTGCTCCAATGGAACCCGTTGCCTCTACATCCCAAGACCAGCAAGCCCAGAAAGTAGTGTCTGTTCCACTGTCCGGCCAGACAGATTGTGAAGCAGCTCCATCGAAAAATAAGAACTTAAAAATTCTTGCTACTGGTAAGTATAGTATGGGAGTTAATTTTAAAAATTAATATGTATACAGGCCAAGTTTTAGGAACATGAAACTGAAAAACAACCGAGAGGAAACACAGGTCAAAAAGTCTTAATTCTTTTTTGTTGTTTACCCTAAAAAAATATATTTTCTTAGATTTAATTTTACCACTTTCTCGGTGTGAATAAAATACATATCCATACTAAATTTCAGATTTCTTGTACGAAGGGTCTTTGAGCTAAGCCGCGGACAGACAGACGGACATGACGAAACTATAAGGGTTCCTTGTTGACTAAGGAGCCCTAAAAAGAATAAAGATAAACTGGTCATGAAATTTGTTTAACACGTGGTTTAAAGGAAATCGGTACTTTTCCTAACACCCTGTATAATTGTATGTACTATGTTCAAGGTATGGCGTCCGCACAGAGAACCAAGTGGTGCGACATCAACATCTACAACCCGAAACCTGGTGAGCCTCAGATAATGATGCTGTCCAGGAAGCCAAGAAGCACATGAACGGCACAAACAGCAAATAACATTCCAGTTTAGCCATTCGAGAGCGTCAGCAAGCAACTAGCACCAGAACCAGCCGGGCAACTACAAGGAAAGAATCAGCCCGGGTCTTCACTACCTTCACTGAGACTGAACACCAGAAGGTTTCTATGTGCTGTAGAAAAGACTTCACCCTAGCACAGTGCAAGAAGCTACAGCAACAGACGTCCTTCGAGGAACGCTGACCATATTGAAGGATAACGTGTACATCTTGTACGTTTCTGACAAGGGCCAAGACAAAAAAGTGCGGGATCTACAATTGCCCGCACTCACACCATGATACATAACAAGCATCCCTGCCCCCCAGAACAGAAGGTCCAGAACGAGAGACCGTGGCAACGGCCTCGCACATCACATTCAGCAGTCTGTGGTACTGTTGACTGCTTTGTCATGGTCCAAGCACATGGTGAGCTGTGGGTGCACGCTATTCTCGACAAGGGCTCGACCATATCACACTTACGGAGGCAGGTCTCATTAGTGAATACAGAAAACTAACCAGCTAAAGCGTCTGCTTGTGGGTACAAAGGCAAGCCTCAAAGAAGCACCCGAACCCGTCACTTTGGAACCTGTTGTCTGTCTGCAGACCCGATCCCTCAGAATTTGGCGACTCTCAATCCGATAGGAGGCGTCAACGATCCAGATATCGCTGAACGCTGAAGAAGTCGTCGCCGAACGAGTCGTCACCAAATAAGATGTAATCGAACCAGACTTTACAAAGAACGTAACGCGGAGAGATACCATAATGTGACCGAACACCGTCATTGCGACTTCAGACCCCAGAGCACCGAACTGCAGGGCGCAAAAGAACTTGATTCGCATCGTTGCCGAATACATGAACGCTGCAGCAGACATCGCATCAGATCATCTTTAAAGTCAAAGCCACTTTCTGTTTAGTTGACAAAGAAAGTTTCAGATAATCACAAACAGATCTATAGGTTCTATATCTACAGTTTACTATGTGATTTAAATTCATGAAAGATATTACCGTAAAATAAGGAAGGTTCAGTCAAGAGCACATCAAGCTTGACACATTGGACTTTGTATCGTCTTTATTTCAATAGACGAACAGGTTAGAGTCGCACTGCGAGTTTCAAGCTTGACCAGTCGTTGACTGTACCATAAATAGGTTCACATGTCTTTTTTGGAATAAAATTCAGGCTTGCTGTCATAGAAAAGAATAAAACTACTACTCAAAGAGGGCAACAAGGACCTGCATAGTTCGATACTGTCAAGAGCACGTCAGTGAAAACACTGTTGCCAGTGTTTCTACTGACGTGCTGTTAGGTGTACTACCCCCTCTTCCTTTATTTTTCACCATGCAGATTAATGCTGTCATTTAATAAGTAATAACATTTATTGAATTGATCATTCAAATATATATTGTCCAATAAAGTTTTCGTGCGAAAATTATTTCAGTGTTTTACTTTACTTAAAAAAGAAAATAATTCCATTAATGCGGCTAGCATTAATAATTTTAATCGATGTCGATAAACTAGTGCGCAACACTATTCGCTCTATCGATATCATCGAACACTTTGTCCCAACACTACTTGTCACCATGACATTCAACACTGCTGTCATTCAGTACGGATTAAAACCTGCTCATGAGCTTTGTGTGCGGTTTTAGCGCGCTAATAGTCGGTTCAAAACTTGCTCGTATTCACTCGTTTAAGTGACGTGACGTCATCAGTGACGTCACTTTAGCGCGCTATCATTGCATACGAAAATGAGGTAGTGCAGCGTGTGCGAAACGTCAAATTCATAAGACATTTGTCATCAATCTCGTTTTCGAGAGATTTTATTCAACTTTTTTTGGGGATTTAGATTAAATTATCTTATCGAATAATCATTATCTCTCAATAATTTCTTAAAACGCAAAACAAAATCAAACTTTTAATTTTTCTCAGTGACATTGACATAAGCGCGCTCTAGTCTGGTTTAAAACTGTATTCGATGATATTCGACGAATGCACGCATATAGAAATAAACCGACTATATTCAGTGAATGTGATGTGTGCGTTGATTTCAAGAAACAATCCGTAGTGATTATGACAAGTTAGCTTTTCAACGTTTGCCGAGGCGAGTCCTCTAGTTTCATACTATTGCCTCTTAAACGGTAGTGTTTATATCCTCTTTGATAGGGTCGTGATAGGATCGTATATTCTGAACGCATACTACGTGTTTCGGGAAGGGTTTGTAAAATATCGAAATTATCGCTATTTCATATAATTTCTTGAATACTCTAGTGGTTTGTTGTAAAACACTTTCTGAAGAACTCCCTTTTTAAGTTCTGACAAATATTTCACATTGATCTGTTTCCTAAAACGAAAAATTTTGGTATTATTTGGGGGTGTTTATTGTCATTTCGATCAGCTGAGAATTATTTAGGATTTGCTCAGCCAGCTGTTGAGAATTCCAGGTGTTTTTAGAACCGTCATGATGGATCCTAACTCCAAGATGAACGAGCTGAAATCGCTCGAACATGCAACATTAAAGGTTTGAAGCCATTTTATGTATGTTTCTCTAATGGATGACTGATTTTATACTTTAACAATAATATAGAATTATTGATTTAACTTTTCACGTAGGTAAAGAAAACCGTTACCTATTAGTATTTCATCAAGCAATTAAAAATAAGCAACTCTAAACTGATAGGTTATTACAAAACAAGAAAGAAGATTTATGTACCTACATATTCATTATGTTTACTTTGCCAAATTGTAGGAAAGTAGGCCAAGGATTTTGCTTAGGTATATTGCTTTACACTTTTATCACTTATGCGGTGCTTAGAAACTTTGATTTTTTATTTGATTTTTTACACTATAAGCTGTAGAGAGGTGTGTTATTGTCTGAAAATTATAATTTTCATATTTATTTTTACCATAACACTTAACTTTTCAAGTCATTTTTTGTTATTTCTTAGTGAGAAAGAAAGAGGATATCTTTATTGCACACAAACATGCAATATGTGTATGAATGGCTTTAATCCAAAGGCATTCCAAGTATGATTACTAATGCAACTGGAGAGTGCTTGGAAACAGAAAAAACGTCCCCGACCATAAATTAGATTTTCTTCTTTCTTTCATACTGCTCATTCTGTTGCTAAAAAGAGATGGAGGCATTTTTACATCTTTATTTTCAGGGACGAAAATGTTCCTTCTGATTCTATGTGGAAACATATATGAAATCTCTTTGCTTAAATCTATTAGCTGGGTCTATCTATACTGGTTGCTGCAAATTTTGATCCATGTTACATGAGCACTAGATTCTCTAATGTCTGAAAAGTTCACTGCAAGACAGACCCTCCAGAACTCAGCAAAAGCGCATGGTACTTAGGAGATTCAGATAATTTTATTCAATGTAGATTCTTTACAGAATACTTATTGAATGTCATGTAGAATACAATGCAAATAGAGCGAGTCTATGCCGTTTCGGAGAGGATTTACCAGTCACATTGCTTGCTTGTTGGTGACCGCTATTATGTAAGATGGTAAAAAACACAGAAAGAGTCCTTAGTCGCCTCTTACGACACCCATGGGTAGAGTTGGGTTGGTATTATTTTTTGCTAGTACCACACGGTCAATTGGTTCATACAGTTCTCTATTGTAGACCCACCTAATTTTGCAGCAAATAAAACCAAAAATTTTACTTGTTTCTTCAGAAAGAAGTTCAGTTGTCTTTAATTACATATCTATATTTACATTCCACAGGTCCCTTACGAAGTGTTCAACAAGCGCTACCGTAATGCCCAGCGGGTGTTGGACGTAGAAGCTCGCCAGGTGGCCGGGACAACGGCTGAACTAGAGAACGCAGCCCGTAAACAGCCAGTCACTGCTGGTGAAATTGATACATTGTTGGGTGGCATGGTGAGTATTTAACTGTTTTTGGGACCAAAGCAAATATAAAATAAATAAATAAATGCTTTTTATATCCAAACTAAAATTCATACAGGGTGGCTAACTTGGAGGTATACAACTTTTTTTTACCGCCATTTTGTTTTGGCAGTAAATATGACAGTTGTTGCATTAATATAACTTTGTGTAGATACGGAAAATTTATTATGGAGCGTTTTAAGACTGGGTCACATGTCACACGGCACGGGCCACAATAGAAACATTAAAAATAATGTTTCCCGGTCGATTAATTTCGAGAAACGGTGACATTGATTGGCCCCCAAAATCGCCTGATTTAACAGCTCCTGACTTTTTTCTGTGGAGCTATCTAAAGGGACGTGTCTTTAATAACAGACCAATGAACCTTCAGCAATTAAAACAAAATATTAGAGACACAGCTACTGAGATAACGCAGGAAATGTGTAAAAATGTGATGGAAAACCCGATAAAAGAGCTCACATCTGCGATGCTGCTAGAGGTGGACATTTCTGACATTATTTTCCATGTTTAACTGCCGGCCCTAAATACTATATTTACCAAGGATTACTTGATATATTTTATATTTCATAGAATAAAATTACAAAACTGAAGTGTATACCAGTTATTTGGCCACCCTGTAGTTCAACAATAGGTTAAAACTTTTAGTGTTTTAGTTTAGGTACTTAATTTAATTTCTATAATCTATGTTAGTATCATTCTTCTAGTTACGACCCCATCTGGGTAAAGGCCTCGTCTTACTTTTTTCAGTTCTCTCTATTTTTCGGTTTCTCCATCTGGATGGATAAACTGGTTTTTTTTTCAGCTATATTCTCTAAAATAAAAATATCAAGATTAAAAATATTCATGTAAAATATGATATTTTCATGTACCAATATACATATTTCGCCTAGGCCTGCCCTGCGCACCGCGCCAGACACCTCAATATCTTTTTCGAGTTTTGCGCATTAACTGCCAGTATTGGACCTGGTGTACTTTGTGTTGAACTCGCACATCTGCTTCATTCTCAGGTGGATAAACTATCAACGATGAAACGTAAGGCATCGGAAGCTATAAACGAGGAGTTGCAAGCTGCTTACACCTGCAAGAAGCGTCTTGATCACCTGAAAGAGCAAGCAGTTTCACTGTCCGAACCTAACAACCCTCAGACCAGGGTAGGTAGCTTATTTTCACTGACATGGTAAAGTGATAAAAAGGGACCGACAATCTTAACTATGGATTGTAAATTAAGAAAGTTATCGATTTTTATTACAATTTAATAAACTGGATGACGCTGACTGACTCATAGTCTGAAAACTTCTAAGTACTATTTTGTTAAAAAAACGTAAAGAATTTCAACATAGTTTCAATTTAAAAAGACTTTTTTCTTACAGATTAATGATATCTTAATTCCTATAAAATCTAAAGCAATTTTTTTTCATTTGTCTTAGATTTGAAAGTTGACTTCAAGGTTATCAATTTACGCATAAAATAAAGTATTTACAGATAATATTTTTTGATAAATTAAATTAAAATTAAATTTCGGTGAGCTTTATGTCTTCCCAATCATGCTTTAAAATATGTCGAGCTACATTATTTCGAGTATAGACACTATATTCTCTGTATCTTACGACATTGGGGCTTTTATGAAACGGGTCAACCAAGTCCTTAAAGGCCGGCAGCGCACAAGTAGCACTTACCATCAGGTGTGCTGTCTGCTCGTCTGCCAGTTTTCACATAAGAAAAATGGTGTTTGATAATGTTCTAAAAATTGATTCCACAGAGTGCACTAAGCCAGTGGCGCAAAGTACGTTTAGAGCGTATGTTGGTGGACTACTGTCTTCGTAACGGATACTACGACTCCGCTAACAAACTCGCCGAAGCACGGGGGTTGCAGGACTTGACTAATGTTGGTGAGTGCGTCATTACCATGTCCATGTCGCAGGCAAATTGTATAACTCGTCGTTTCACAGTTCGCCTTGGCATTCTACGAAACGCCGAAAAACTTTTAATTCGGCATTTTACATTGTTCGGAATTTAGTTCCAACGATTTTCACTAGATGGCGTTGTAATCGATTTCGTCTAAAGTTGAAACGCGGTATCGAGATGTCTTCTTCGTAGAATAAGATCTCCGACGCACATTGATTTTTCTTATGCCTCTAATACACCCTTAATGGTAATAAACCGTCGTTAAACTTAAAAGTGGTTTTATTTGGAAGCCTTTAGGCTAGTGCAGTGCCATTAAGGGTCAGAGCATTAACATTGGTCCATACGAGACCGGATTTTTGTGGATTCTACTGGTCCCTGAAGAGGACCCCTCCCGCGCCCTCGCAGTGGATCGCTGCAGCAAGAGGACGTGACGTCAACGGTGGCATTTGACAGCTGAGTGACAGCTGTCAGTGCCTCTTGACATTGGAGCTGACGTCACGCACGGAAGCTGGTCGCCCATTAGAGCAGGCGACAGCAACCAGTGACGACATCAAGTTCAAGCTATCGAAGACAAGGACGGAAGATCTCTAGAAGTGGGCGTCCACCAGTGCAGGCGCTCCCGGAGTGACGTCATCCATCTACCAGGACAGAGGCGCCCTCTACAGGCGCAACTTGGAAGTGCAACCAAAGTGTGAGTGAGAAGTGCAAACTGTGAGTACTTTGATCTATTCTAACTTTGAATGATTATTGATCGTATAATTTGAACCTTATTTACATCGAAAAATTAACTTAGAACATTTCTGCGGAATTCGGGACTTGTAAAATTTCAACGTCTTATTTGGGACTTGTAAAATTTTAACTTTACGTGTATAAATTTAGGACTTAGAATAATTTCATATGTGCATGCTTAGAATAGGACTTAGAATAGTTTGCTTAAAAACGAGGGAACGGGGAATCCATGCCGGATTTTCCCCAGAGTACAAGTAGTGCAAAACACTTGTAAAATTTTCGTTAATTTTTGTGGACTTAGAATATTTTTTGCAAAATTGTATAGTTCAGATTTTAAAAAAAAGTTGTGAGTTCAATTTGATCAGTTTTAGTTTCTTTTCAAGATCTTGTTATATTAGAAATATGGAAAGCTTAATTAAGCTGCAAAAAGAACTAATTAAATCTATGGAAAAAGGTTTAAGTAATTTTAAAAAGTCACCTAAAGAGCGATTATCTGTCGAATATATAGAAACTAGATTAGAAAACCTAGACAGAGACTGGTCTTTATTTAGGCAAAATCATTTGAAAATTCATGGAAGTTATAAAGAGGAAGATATACTACAATCTGAATATGAAATTGAGGATTTGTATGATACAGGTGAAAACGCTTATATAGATTATAAAACACATATGAAAATAGTTTTAAATAAGATATTATTAACAATTAAGGAAAATAAAGAGACCTCGTCCGGTGGGCCCTCCAATACTTTGATTAAATTACCCAAGATTTCACTGCCCATTTTTTCGGGAAAGTATGCGGAGTGGACGACTTTCCGCGATCTTTTCATATCTCTCGTCCATAAGAACCTCACTTTGGACAGCGTGCAAAAGTTGCACTATTTAAAAACGCATTTAACTGGCGAGGCAGAACAACTTATTCGACAGACTCCGATAACTGACGCCAACTACAGTAAATGTTGGCAGCAGTTAGAGGAGCGCTATAATAATAAACGGTACTTAGCTAACTGTATTCTTAAAAGACTGTTCGGTCAAAAACGCTTGAATGTTGAGTCTTCCTCGACACTCAAAGAATTATTGGACACCACTATGGACTGCGTAAATGCCTTATCTAACTTGGGTATAGACGTGACTACATGGGATGTTATTATCATTCACATAGTCGCTTTTAAGCTCGACAGTGAAACTCGTAAACAGTGGGAATTATACGTTACCCAGGATAAAGATAGCGAATTGCCAACTTTGACCCAGTTTAGGGCTTTTGTAGAAAGCCGCTTCCGAGCGTTGGAGTGTTTAGAACCGAAAAGGGTTTCCAGTCAGAACAGTGGCAATAACGCGGCTCACAACCCAAAGGTACTACTGGGTACCACACCCAGCGCTAAATGCGAATATTGTACAGAACCCCACAAGCTTTGCTTTTGTAAAAAATCCTCCAGTCAAGCTATTGACAAAAGGCGAGAATTCGTCTCTAAAAACAACATTTGTTGTAACTGTTTAGGAAGCAATCACGTAGTGCATGATTGCAAAAAACTTACGTCATGTCACTTATGCAAACGCACGCACCATTCCTTACTGCATCAACCTCCAGAACCTGAAACAAAGTCACAAGAAAAGCCGAAAGCTATCGAGTTCACTAGTATACCTGCTAATGAAACTCCGGTAGTTTCGTGTTTATCTACGGGTAAAGTAACGAAATCCAGCCAGGTCTTATTAGCAACCGCGCTAGTAAACGCCGAGTCACAAAATGGACAGTTGCAAATAATTCGTGCACTGCTCGACCAGGGTTCGCAGGCTTGCTTCATTACTGAAGCTACAGTTCAATTGTTGAATCTGAAAAAATTACCTATCAGAGGAGTTATTTCAGGTTTAGGTCAAAATAAATCTTTAAGGACAAATTCCATGGTCAATCTGTCGATTCAGTCGAGAGTAGATCCCCAGTTCAAGGTGCAGCTCAACGCCTATGTTTTGAGCAGTATTACATCATATCTTCCTGAAGAACATGTAGACTCAATCGAGTGGGTTGATCTACAAGGTTTGCCTTTAGCAGACCCAGAGTTCAACGTTCCCAATAAAATAAATATTTTATTGGGAGCTGATGTTTACAGTACAATCATGAAAGAAGGAAT
Organism: Athrips mouffetella; assembly: GCA_947532105.1. Classification (NCBI taxonomy): domain Eukaryota; kingdom Metazoa; phylum Arthropoda; class Insecta; order Lepidoptera; family Gelechiidae; genus Athrips; species Athrips mouffetella. Next base: position 18,828,077 of record OX383980.1, read on the forward strand.
GAAAAAGAGTCCTTCTGGTACATTAATTGCGCAGAGCACCACACTTGGGTGGATAGTATCTGGTATAGTACAACCTAATAATAGAGGTGACAGTTCAACTCAGATTCGAGTTTTTCACGCAAAGGTCAACCAAGATGAAATTCCTAAGAAGTTTTGGGAAATTGAAGAGGAAACTGGAGATGTTAAGAAAATACTTACCGAAGTAGAACAGAAATGTGAATATCAGTTCACTAAAACAACTTCTAGAACAAAGGATGGACGCTATGTCATCAAATCACCTTTTCGAGATGAAGACCCTAACTGTAAATATGGTGATACACGAAATATTGCTATAGCTAGACTAAAGTCACTGGAAAAAAGATTCGCAAAGGATAAGGATTTGAAAGAGAAGTATTCGGAAGTTTTAAACGAATATTTATCAGATCACAGGAGACAGGTAACAGACAAGGACACTAAAAATGAAGAATCAGTCTACCTACCACATCACACCAATAGCAACAACAAAGAACTCTTAGAGAAAATGAACACGTTTACTGCTGAAAGAGAAAGAACAAAGGAAATTATCAAAGGGAATAATCAGAACATTGAGGAAAAGGACAAACAGAACAAAGAGGAAAAGGACAAACAGAACAAAGAAGAAAAGGACAAACAGAACAAAGAGGAAAAGGACAAACAGAACAAAGAGGAAAAGGACAAAGAAAGAAAAGAAATAGAGATCAAACTTAATAATACTACAAAAATACTCGGACTTACCTGGGACCGCAAGTTTGACACATTTCAATATTCGCTGACTCTTCCCTCGATGACGCCTGTATCTGTAACTAAAAGGATTATTATTTCAGACAGTGCACGACTCTTTGGCCCGCTAGAGTGGATAGTACCTTCCATCCTTTTAGCAAAGATCTTAATTCAAAAGTTGTGGCACACAGAATTTGATTGGGATGAGGAAATAAGCAACGAACTAGTACAGGAGTGGCATACTTACCGCAAGGAACTATCTGAACCTAACAAGATAGAAATCCCTGGATGTATGAGTTCAGGGTCTGATGATGTTATCACTGAGCTCCATGATTTCAGCGATGCATCTAAGGCCGCATATTCAGCCGTAGTGTACCTTAAAGTTGTCAATGCAAATGGCAAAGTTCACACATCAATTGAAGTCGCAATAACAAGAGTAGCGCCAATCAAACAAATCAGCATTCTTCAAGTGTCAAGACTGGTAACCCAAACTGCCGAAGTTTTGTGTATACCGAAGGACAACATAAGAGCGTGGACTGACTCAACAGTCGTTTTGGCATGGCTAAATAGCCATCCAAGCAGATGGAAAACCTTTGTGGGAAACAGAGTGTCGGAAGTGTTGACATCGTTGAATTCGTCGCAGTGGTATCATGTGTCAACCGAGTTGATCCCGGCAGACCTAGCCTCACGTCGAGTATTGCCGACCTCTCCCATCAGCGAGTCACTTAGGTTTTCAGGGACTCCATTTTTGAGAGAGCTCAACATTGCGTACAAAAAACCGAAAGACCTAAACGTGACGCTTGAAGAATCAGTGAAAAGTCACTTTTCAACCGCTCCAGAGGAGTCTTTCCTTACCAGATCATCTTCTCTGCAAAGGCTACAAAGAATCTTGGCTTATTGCAGACGATTTCTAAATAAAGACAAAAACAGTACAAAATATTTACAGAAGAAGGAGTTAGACGTTGGCTTACAACAGTGGTTAAAAATTACGCAAATGGAATATTTTGAAACAGAATACAAACAATTAGAAACAATAGGGACAATACAAGGACAAAACAGCAAGTTAAATTCGCTCTTTCCATACCTGGACGATAAAGGGTTGATTCGAGTCAGTGGAAGATTACAAAAGGCTCAATTAAGTGAAGAAACAAAACACCCTATAATACTTCCAAGAGACTCTCACTTGACTAAACTAATCGTAGCGGAAGCTCACATCAGGACACTACACGGTGGTCCATCATTAATGATGAACTACTTAAGATCAGCCTATTGGATTATAGGTGCAGGAAATGTGGTTAAACTGCACATTGACAAATATGTTGTTTGTGTTAAACAGAGAGCCCTTAGCAACCATCAGCTGATGGGATCATTACCATCACCTAGATGCGTTCCTTCTAAACCAATCGAAGATTGTGTAAATTCCCGACCACTTAGCGTAATTGACACTACAGAACCTGGAGATCTTTTGCCGTTAAAACTCGGTAAATTTTTCATTGGTGGACCTCTCCTTGCAGTACCTGAGGAAACCTATGATAGCTCTAATGCTAACTGTCTGTCAAGATGGCAATTCGTTCAGAGAATGTTATCCTCGTTTTGGAAAAGTTGGTCCTCTGAATATCTCAGTACCTTGATGCAAAGATACAAGTGGTCATCGCAAACCACTGAGCCCAACGAGGGCGACGTGGTTCTTATAAAGGAGGACAATTTACCTCCAAGTCGCTGGTTATTAGGTCGAATTATGGAAAAACACCCCGGTCATGATAATATCACTCGTGTAGTCACGTTACGCACCAAGACGTCTACGCTTAAGAGACCTATTTCAAAAATTTGTGTTCTACCTGTAAACCAATGATTTGTTAAATTAGAAAATAAGGTTTAGTTTATGTATTTGCTGAATTTTTTAAAGTCATGTAAAATGTTATGTTTGCTTTTACATCATTTTTCTCATGTTACTGTTACATCAGTTTTTGATTTTTGTCTTAACAACCCATATGTTTGGGCTTAGTTTCACTAAAATTATTTTAGTCTCGTTGGATATAAATTCTTACTACTATCGCTGAAATTGTAGTTGATTTTATCACTGTTTTCTTTTTTTAGAAAGACATTTTTCACTAAATGTCTTTGGAGGGCGGTATGTTCGGAATTTAGTTCCAACGATTTTCACTAGATGGCGTTGTAATCGATTTCGTCTAAAGTTGAAACGCGGTATCGAGATGTCTTCTTCGTAGAATAAGATCTCCGACGCACATTGATTTTTCTTATGCCTCTAATACACCCTTAATGGTAATAAACCGTCGTTAAACTTAAAAGTGGTTTTATTTGGAAGCCTTTAGGCTAGTGCAGTGCCATTAAGGGTCAGAGCATTAACAACATAATGCCGCGGCATTTCACAAAACGTAGCGTTATTCGTTTCTGGCACTCGTCGGTCGCTGCCGCGGCTAACGAACCTAAAATGCACCAGTGATCTAAACCCGTTTACAATCTACCAGGCGCCGTTTACAATTTGCTGACCGCTTAAAGTTTGTCCGCCGTTTGTAAACGGCGAATTATAGGATTTGCCTGCGACATCCATATGTTGACAAGCCCGTTGGTGTGGTTGGTAGTGAGCTTGTGAAAAATAAAATACAAAGTGCTTTGCAACATCTTTTATACCTTACGATTTTTTTCCCGTTATGGCACAACTTTGTTTGTGAAGCGATGTAGTTTAATTGGTGTCATAAAGTACTATTAAACGAGCAATATTTGTATTTTTTTTATTTGTATATTTGTAATCGGTTTCTCGAAAACGGCTTTAACGATTTCGACGAAATTTACCTTACGGGGGTTCCGTGGGTGAAAAATCGATCTAGCTAGGTCTCATGTCTGGGAAAATTCGTTTTCCCCATGTTTTGAAGCACTTTTTTAAAACACGTTTAAGACAAAATCCTACAGCGCCATCTGTTGGAGGGTAGCATGGCTTGCTCACCCGATGATATTTTAATGTTGAGGCGGCTATTATAGAGCGAAGCTCGGTCGCCTAGGTAGTGATAAAATCATATCGCACAGCTAAAGAATTGAATTATCTGCGGCGTCCGTTGTTTGGCACCCATTCTGTGGTGCGTATGGCCAAGGAGGTTGAAGTAGCAGCACTTTTTAATAATAATAATAATAATGTCTTTATTTCAGGTAATAAAAACCCATATAGTTAAAAACTAAACTTAAAAATAATACAATATAAATTACATTGGCTTAACTCAATAAAGTTAAGCCTTGTCCGGTTTATTTTTTGTTCTGGTTCTGATGCACACTTATCCAGTACCTAAAAATAGGACTATCCATTTCGGCACAGATTGCGTTAATAATTCTGTTATGCGAGCTATATAACCGCTCCCAAAAAGCAGCGATTCGCGCTCGCATAACAGCAAAGAAATCAGGCACCCGAGCCTCAGCAAACATGCTTGTGGCACTGCAGTAACGCGATAAACCCATGAGGATTCGGAAAGAATCATTGTACTGGACCCTCATGGTCCCGTATGCCTTTCTATGGAAGTCCACCCAGAGTTGGCAAGTGTAGAAACATTGGCAGAACGCTTTAAATAAAGTGAGCTTAACTGCATCGCTACACTTGCCAAACCTACGCGCAAGCATGTTGCTTCGGATCGACAGTGCCCTTCTTTCTCTCTCAATGTCTTTATCGTCATTTAAGGTTTCGGTGAGAATGTGTCCAAGGTATTTGAACTGGCTTACAACCTGAACCACTGAACCATTCAGCCTAACTTCTGGAACATTTTCCGGACCTTTTCCTGCTCTGAAAACCATAATTTCGGATTTAGCTGAATTATATTTCAGCCCATGAGCATCAGCATAATGCTCACAGACTGAAACAAGCTTTCTCAGACCTTTGATCGAGGGACTGAGAAGAACCATATCACCAGCATAACTGAGACTATTGACACAGACACCACCCAGGTGGCAGCCAACCCTGGTTCTTCTCAATTCCCCTATCAATCCATCAATATACGCATTGAAAAGGTCCGGAGATGTAAGCCCTCCTTGGCGTACCCCGCATTCCAATCTGTAGTCATTGGAGGTCGCGTCGCCCCATTTCACTGCATTCATTTGATTTCCGTACCAGTATCTCAACAGGCCCACCACCTCCCCAGAAACACCTGCGCCACGCAATTTGCCCCAGAGAATTTCATAATTCACCCGGTCAAACGCGCGACTCAGGTCAAGGAAGCAGGCATAGACAGTTGTATTGCGGTTCGTATAGTAATTGATAGCATGCTTTAGACACACTATGGCTGAGTCTGTTGAGAGACCAGGACGGAAACCAAACTGCGCATCATCAATCCTGATGTGGTTCAGTAGTTCAGGCTGCAGCAATCTTTCAAATACTTTCCCGATCACCGTTCCTAGAGAGATAGGACGATAGTTCGTAGATGCTCCCAAATCCCCAGTCCTATTCTTAGGTACTGGAATAACTAATGTTTTCATCAACTTTGGAGGGAGGTACGAGTATTTGATACATAAGTTAAACAGACTACACAATTTTTGATGTAATACTTCACCCGCATACAGAACGTGCTCGAGACTGAGGTCGTTGTGTCCAGGCGATTTCCCACGACATATTTTTTACAACCTTTGTTACGTCTGACGCTTTAAACCTCAATCTCGAGACAGACTGATTAGCTGTATCGTTATTTTGTTCAGCCTCGACCAAACGCTTCGACACAGGTAACGGCTCTACTCTGAAATTGTTTGCAAACCTCTCGGCTATGTGCTCGTGACTAAGTAAGCCATCAACAGAAACGGGTAAACTGGGTTTGTGCCCAAATTTTTTGGTTTCTTTCCAAAATTTTACAAAATTTTTATCTTTTCTCGATTCAGCCAAAATATCTAATTTGATTTTTTCTTGATTCGACTGTAACCATTTCAGCTTTCCCTTAAAAATTCTTCGGCTTTTACACATTTCATCGTATATCCGTTCTGTTGATGGCTTACCAGCCACCATCCAGCAGTTAAAATGTAGTCTATACTGCTGATGCAAAGATTTCACGTGTTGGTTCCATCCTTTTATCACGTTGAACTTCTTTTGAGCATCAGAACCAGAACGAAATGTTTTGTCAGCACCATTACGTAGTACAAGGACAATATCATCGTATAACTTACAAATAAATTTTTGATGTTGATCAATAATTTTACAATTACGAATATCGTCATCTTTATCACAGCTATTACAATTGAAATTATCAATAATATGTTCAGACTGTTCATTACAAAACATATAATAATCGTCAATTTGACGGAGATCACGAGTTCCCCACCTAACCCTACTTTGCCGCTTCACATCATTATCTACAGCAGGACCAACAGCAGCTCTTCTAAAACAGCAAGTAAGCTTTAACGGAAAGTGGTCTGACCACGAGACGTCATAGTCAACAGACATTGTTTGAATTACACTCCACGCTGCTTCCGTAACAATACAGTGATCAAGCCATCGCTGAGAACCAGATGACTGACACACAAACGTAAAGGTATCGAGAGGTAACTTTTCGTAATCAGCGCAACGCCATTCTTGTTCATTACAGAAGCTAAGGAGTTCAATGCCAAAACGCGCCACAGGGTGCGCGTTGAAATCTCCCAGAATGAATACCTCAGGCACATCGTTCTCATCAATGATAGCGCTGACTTGAGCGAGGCAATTCGCAAACTCGGGGATGTTGTCCGCTATATCATTGGGCATATATACATTGATGACCAAAAATACACTCGTTCCAGTAGTAACGCGTTCTGCAATTATTCGGTTACACGAAGTCTTCACAACTGTAACATTAGGAAATACGGATTTGCGCCATAATATTGCCAGCCCGCCATAAGGCCGCCCACGGAGAATACCACAAGAAGTATCCACTGAAGACGTCGCGATACATTCAAACCGTTCATCAATTCCATGAACAAAATCTAGGTCGTGAGGCAGCAACCATGTCTCCTGGAGTGTGATAATGTCAGCATCCCGGCACAGTTCTCGAACGTGAGCAAGTGACCTCTTTATAGACTTGCAGTTGAAGGAAACGAAATTACACTTGATGGTTGTATTATCCATGTTAGATTTATTTGGCCGCATTTTGTGTCGGTTTCTGCATCGTTTGCTGACGACGTTCCCTGAACATCCTGTATTTAATACCTACAGGCCAAAATTCATTTGACATAAAAGTATTTAATTTACTTTTCGAAACGGAAACTTTAAAAGAAGTAAAAGATGTTTCTTGTTTTTGCCCTAATAATTCCACATGCACACATTGCTGACCCATGTCATTAATATACTCCTTTATTTGGTCAATCGTCGTATTTTTTGCCAGTCTAGAAACATAAATAGATATGGGGATATCAGCTGCCTGTAGTTTACTCGAACTTGCCGATCCAGACATATTACTTAGTCTTTTAACTTTGTTTAGCTTTTTTTTGTTCATTACTGTAGTGAAACCATCTTCTTGCATATTAAAATTAGGACGTCGGTCTTGCGTAATAAGGTTCCTACTCGCTTGCGGGGTCTCAACTCCCTTACAAATAATATCGCGATAAGACGATGAGGAGTTTAGACGTGACTCATCCGAGACCGCTACCGGGTCACTTGTTATCGGTGGGGCAGGCGGCGCCGTAGGCGCAAGTGAGATAGCAACATCTGGCTGCACTGAGTCTGTCGTTGCGATTGCGGTAGGTACACTGGGTACACGGCATTGCTTAGGCGTTGTCTTTTTACTTTTTACCTTCAATTCATTAAATAATCGTGTCATTTCCGCGCGCTCCTTTTCCGCCTTCGTGAAACTAAAGTCCGTTTTAAATTCCTTTAATAGGTTCTTTATCACCTCTATGTCAGATTTTAATGCTTCAATTTCCATGCTTGAACTATTTACTAGTTGCTCTTGACAACCGCCAGATTTAATCATAGCTAGGTCTTGCTTAATAATAGCCATTTCCTTTAGGAAACTTGTCACGTCTATATGATCAAACGTAATAGGGGGCAACTTTTTCAATTCCTTCGCCACAAACACCGGTAAACAGCTCGGCTCACATTCCTTGATTAATTTAGCAATTTCTTGGATACTTTTTTGCTCAGTACCTTCTTTCTTCCTAAGTACCCTCTTATCAGGGGCTAAATAGTTTCGGCAAATAATTCTCGCATCTTCAATCTCCTTAGAAGAAAATGCACTAACACAAATCTGTATTAAAGCAGGCTCAGGTAACGAATCAACTTTGTCACATATAAATGCCAGTAATTCGTTTATTACAACATTACACTTCTCGCATTTAATATTATGATTGTTTTTGTCAACACTATTTTCTGCGGTAGTCGCATGTCGAGACGGAGGGGAACGTACCATAGCCATCGTGCGCGCGCGCAGCGTACGGGGTACGAGACACGACTAACTTTTTTGCTAAGGAGGTAGCCATAAGTGTATATATATCATGCAAGGTCCCGATACTAAAATGTACGAATTTTTATTAAACCCAAAAAACTTAATATTTTATTTTTCTCTATGAGAAATATACAATTTAGAGCGAATAAATGCTATTACTACAGTTTTTCTGTTAAAAATTCAAACAATTTAGGGAAAAAATTGTGTTAAAAATCACGTATTAAATTACTATTTCTGATCACTTACGCTTCTTTTCTGATTATTAATGATTAACACACAGGTAAAAAAAGATATATTTTCGTAAATAAAGTTTAGCTGAAAAATTTGACTTTTTACTATCGTAAAACGTAACCGGGTTTTTTTGACCTAGTCGGTCAGCAACTGGATACGTTTTTACTTTTAATTTTATTCAATGTAGATTCTTTACAGAATACTTATTGAATGTCATGCAGAATACAATGCAAATAGAGCGACTCTACGCCGTTTCGGATCGTGCTATGGCAGCGTAAAATAAACGGCAAGAAAGCAGTGAAGCACGGCCTACTTTAAGAGTCTGCTTTTTACAATGTGTTTCTTGTGTTTCGCTGGAATATCAGAACACCATACCTCCTTGTCATTGTTATAGTCATCATACAGACTATGTATATGACGGACTTAATATTTAACCTGTGCGTTTGGCCCACCTGTCCGGGTGCATTCGACACACGTGTCCATCAAAACGCCGCGCCGCTGTATTCCAGAGATCTACCAGGCGGCGGCGGAGGTGGAGCGCGGGCTGGCGTGGCGCCGCACTGCGCGCGCGCTGCAGTGGTGCGCCGACAATAAGTCCAAGCTGCGCAAGCTCAACTCCAACATGGAGTTCAACATACGCGTGCAGGTGAGTGCGACACGAGTACAGGTGAGTGCAACACAAGTACAGGTGAGTGCGACACAAGTACAGGTGAGTGCGACACAAGTACAGGTGAGTGCATCACGCTCACAGGTGAGTGCAACACAAGTACAGGTGAGTGCAACACAAGTATAGGTGAGTGCAACACAAGTACAGGTGAGTGCAACACAAGTACAGGTGAGTGCAACTTAAGTACAGGTGAGTGCATCACGCTCACAGGTGAGTGCAACACAAGTATAGGTGAGTGCAACAAAAGTACAGGTGAGTGCAACACAAGTACAGGTAAGTGCAACACAAGTACAGGTGAGTGCAACACAAGTACAGGTGAGTGAAACACAAGTACAGGTAAGTGCAACACAAGTACAGGTGAGTGCAACACAAGTACAGGTGAGTGAAACACAAGTACAGGTGAGTGCATTACAAGTACATGTGAGTGCAACACAAGTACAGGTGGGACAAAGAATAGATTGACAACTTACGCTCATCATATCGTTTAGGTTGTTAGATAGATGACCGATCTCACAAACCTTGGTGTCAGAGTTTTTGAGCCGCTCCAGACTGGTGGGGATTCACTTAACCACCACTGCAGAGTACATAATCACAAATTATAATGACTAAAAGATTTGTTTAGTATTTAAATAATATATATTTGTGTTAGTGATAAAATGGACAAAGCAGGAGATGATCGAAGACATGACAGATTGACATCGTATGAAAAGTATAAACAGCTAAAAAACTTTACACATACCACGGAGGTCGAAATTACCTACGATACTTCAACACAGACCTCTGATATGGCTCACTAACGACTACTATTAACGCTGAAAAGTACATCAGCCTTCAAAGTTATAAAAGTCAGGTGTCCAAAAAAAGATGTCATAAGGCAGAAATGATACCTATGAATATGTCTTTTTATACAAAATCGGCTTTGTAGTTTTAACCTGTGTTACGTAGGAAAAGTCGTTCACTATCACAGCCTCCGTGGTCTAGTGGTTAGAGGGCTCGGCTCTCGATCCGGAGGTTCCGGGTTCGATTCCCGGTGGGGGCACTGTCAAACAAAAATCCCTTTGCGCGACCTTCCCAGTTTGGTTAGGACATTGCAGGACGAATTACCTGATTGTCCGAAAAGTTAGATGATTCCGTGTTTCGGAAGGCACGTAAAGCCGTTGGTCCCATCAACTATCTACGGATGTAGTCGTTAATGAGCCATGTCAGAGACCTTGGGAAGCTCAACAACTGACACTAGGGTTTGTAAGGTCGGTCATCGACCTTGCATCCTACACGATATGATGATGATGGCAGATTCACGTTATTTGAGTTTGTTGTATCCTACTTTTACACGTTGTAAATTAACACTATATTTTTCATCAAAATTTCAGGAGTTCATCGAGCTAGTTCGCGACGACAAACGTTTAGAAGCAGTGAAGTACGCTAAGAAACACTTTTCTCAGTACGAAGAGGGGCAGCTGGTAGACATTCAACATTGTATGGGCATGCTGGCCTTCCCTAAGGACACAGGTAAACTTTACAATAATATGCAAATACCCGAGTGAATTATTTTTTTCAAGATTTTATTTCACTTTTTGTCAGCTTGGACAAAATGTATATCCATATTAAATTACAGCTTTCTAGTACTAAGAGTCTCTGAGCTAAGCTGCGGAAAGACACAGACAGACGGATATGACGAAACTATACACAGAAAAAAATGATCTCTTAAAAGAAGAACGCAATATGTCTCAACTGATATTGCTTGATTATAAAGTTAAATCTCTTAGAGTAAAATGATCACTCTAACGTATTAAAAATGCCGAAATCTTAAAATTTAAGAGAGAATTTCTTCGAATAAGAGTTCTATTACTAGGTTTGAAATTGATGTTTTGAATTAAAACCATTTATTTTTTACATCAACAATAAAAAAAAATAAAAGCAAGTAAAATATTAATCGATTGAAAACATAAATCGTTTCGCCTAAGAATTATGAAAAATATTAGATGAAGATTTAGGACAATATTGATGCAAATAATATGTTGCTTGGTATAAGATAGTTGCTGTTTCGCTCAAGAAATTGTTAGGTAAGCAATGAAGAGTTAAGACTATATTAAGGCAAATAACATTTAGCTTAGTATAAGATGGTTGTTGTTTTGCTCAAGACCTAGTTAGATATGCAATGAATAGTTAAGGCGATATTAAGTCAAATAATTGTTGCTGGGTGCAAGATACTGTGTCAAAGACGGAACAGTATCAAAATTTCGATTACTTTGCTAATCAAGCCTGTGGTCTAATGGTCAGAGCGAAGGACTACGATACCGATGGACGCGGGTTCGAATCCAGCCACCCCCAGGACTTTTGGTAAATTATAATAGTTGATATGATATAATGATATAATAGTTGATGATAACATTAATAAATAATAGAAATGGAAACAAAAGTAGAAAGAAGAATAGTTGAAAAATAAAAAAGTCTAATATCAAAAATGCTGGCAGAGAGCAGAAGAAGAAGAGGAATAAAAAGAAAAAAACGAGAGATAAAAGAGTGCTTTTTTTTAAAAGAGCCTTTTATTTTAGTTTTTTTAGGGTTCCGATACCAAAATGGTAAAAAAAAGGAACCCTTATGGTGCCGCTCTGTCTGTCTGTCTGTCTGTCTGTCTGTCCGTCTGTCTGTCACACCTCTATATCTCAGCAACCACTTACGCTATCGAGCTGAAATTTGGAATAGTTTTAGAATATAGTTGCCCAACTTAATTGCACATGAAAATTTTTTGAAAAAAGTATGATTATTAATGTAAAGGGGGCCAAAATAGGGGGGGCCAAATTTCAAATTGTCGCTACTAGGTCGAGTGGGGTATCATATGAAAGGGCTTTACTTGTACATTTTAAAATATATTTTTGTATTTTTTTAAGTTTCTTAGTTTTCAAGTTATGATGAAAAATGTCAAAAAAAATACCATTCCCCCCCCCTTATCTCCGAAGTTTGAGTAAGGGAAAATCTGAATTAATTACAGTTGACAGAGGTTTATGTAAATTTTACAGCAAAAATAAAACGATCTTTCTAAGTTGCACAGTTTTTCAGAAATCTGCAAAAAACCTTTACAAACAAATTTAGTTTTGCGGTCCTGAAAATGGACTTTATTGCTTCCAAAAATACTATAGGTATATCGGAACCCTCGGCGCGCGAGTCCGACTCGCACTTGACCGGTTTTTTTTTGAAGAGCTTTAAATTTTTCAACAAAATTAGTTTCGCTCTTAGGGTGACACATTTAGCTTTTTGAAAAAAGAGCTTTAAAATTTTTATTTAAATTAGTTTCATTCTTGGTGTGATAGATGGTTTTTGTTGTGATATCTTTTAGTTTTTACAATAAGATGACAGTTGAAAATTGATATAAGAAATTTTGTTCTTGGTCGGAGAACTATACGACAAAACCTTTTATTTCTCAATCTAAGACGTTTTCGAGATTCCTTATATCGAAAACCCAAAAGATTTTAACTTAAATAATATTATTTGGTTCAAGATATCTTTTTTTTCTGTGTAAGGGTTCCTTGTTGTCTATGGAATTTTAAAAGCTTATTATAAATTTATTTTATACTTTTAGCGCGATTGTAACTAGGCAAAATAAATGCGGCTGATTGTGAGTTGCATCAGCCGTGGTCCCGGCCAACATTGCTTAACTTTTGTGATAGGAAAGTAAGAGCAACCACCACTTGGCAAGAAGCATCTTAATATGAAATAAATATAGAAATCCGTATGCAGTGTTATACCTGTTAGGTCATTTATGTAAATAAAAGAATACAGTGTACCGAGCATGATTCCTTGAACGACCAATTATTTTGCTTGAAGATTGATAATAAACTTTACCCATTTAAATAATTTCATTTACGTAAATTAAATAATAAAGTGGACTAAGCTTGCTCCCTTGAACGACAACAAATTTTGTGTGATAGTTGTTTATAAACTTAATCTACTATAATATTTTTTTTATATTTCTGTGCATTATTCTAGCAACAAATGAGAATATATTCAATCGTAAGCTATTCTAGTTAAATACCGACCGTAAGTTTATAACAAAATTGTGCATGTTTTACGGAATCAAAGGTCTTGTTCAGTTCAATAAAAAAAGTTAGATGATATAGAGAGAAATGGAAGCGATCAACATGTTTATCCGATTCCAAATAAATTGGGATAAGGGCAGTGAAAGACGAGTGTCCATACCGAGAATCAAGCCCAGAACTACTAAGACCCTCGGAGACTATTTTATTACTAAACGACTCGAGAGTGTTACACATAATTATGTATTTAAACGGATGAATTCACGTTTAATATTGTCGGCATAGGACCAACAGGTGTCGATCTTGTACGACGATCTTCTTCAGGGAGGTCGGCAGTTTCAAGGACTGAAATTAAACCTGTCGGTCTTATGCCGTCAATATAAAATGTGAGTTAATCCGTTCAAGGTGATCTGTGACGGCCAGCTTAGCCCCGAACGCAACTAGATGGAGCCACTGCTGCAAATATAAGGTTTTATTTTTTAATGCAATAAGTACCAATTATATATGTGCAACAAGTTGATTCGCGTAAATTTCATCCATAGTGCAACTTCAACGCCTAACAACAATTTCGATAAGAAAAATATCTCCATATGTCCACTAAAGTCAATTACTCTCGTGAGTCCGTGTTTACATGAGTACGATCACTCACACATGCACACAAAGCGCAACCGTACAGTTTTGACCGCACGCCCACAATCGTAATATTGAACCAAAAATTGCTAACAAAAATAGTACTTTCAGTACATTAACTGTATTTTTGTATTAATTAGCGAAAAATTTAACTAAAAATAGCAGTATTCGTTCGTTTTCAACAGAATTTTATGTCCCGCGTAAGAATGCAAGTCATTTGAATTTTTGTATGGAAAACGGATCACCTTAAATACATAATAACCTCGGAGAGTGTTCGAGTGTGTGACAGTACTGTTTGCCGATGGTCGGTGCAGACGTGGAGCCGTACAAGTCGCTGCTGTCGGCGTCGCGCTGGGCGGTGCTGGTGGCGCAGTTCCGGCGGGCGCACGCGCGCCTGCTGCACCCCGCGCGCCACCCGCCGCTGCCCGTGGCGGCCCAGCTGGGGCTGCACGCCAACAACACGCCATATCCTTTTCAATACATTCGCTCGACAATCGTACTTACGAGTACAAGGACGTAAACATTGCTCGTAAGTACTTACTTACCGAACTAGTGCGGTAAGTAAAAAAAGTATAATACCAAGGAGTTTTTACACTCTGATCATAAAATTATTTTGTAAAAATACTACAGTGGTGACTTTTTACTTGGGTGACGACTGCCTGCCTATTTAAAATAAAATGGAGAGTACCAGGAGAACATAAATCGACAAGAGGCTGACAGTACCCATGGTTGGTTCCTTTACTAGTGTATTACTTATACCTGTTTTCTCACAAATGTATTGAAAAACGTCGTAAGATACACGTTCGTAAGGGTTATGGCAAACTCGTGCCGATGGTAAACCCTCGACTTCGTCTCGGGATTACAAAACGTCAACTCGTTTGTAATAACCCTACTTACGGAACTTGTATCTTAAACTACTATTACATATACATTTACTCAAAAAACGTACTTACAAGGACGTAAACATAACTCAAACCAAAATAGTGCAGTAAGTTAAATTAATGGTACAGCAGCACTGCACTTACTTTCTCGCAATACTCAAGGAAAAACTATCAACCGCAAACTTAAATTTGTAATGCCATACACATAGTATGGAAATACAAACTTTTATTTACGTTTTTCAAAAAAAAATGTTCGTATGAAATATACAGATCAATTCAAAATTCAAATTGTCAAACATCAAAACAAACAAACCTCAAACGATTTCGAGTAACTCACATGTTTAACTTTTGGTAGTACTGGAACACCCTTTATATGAATTTTCACAGATCAATAGATACTACCGTAGGATACTTGCATGGAAATTTTTTAAATTTCCCAACACATGTTCTTTATGGATAATTGTTCAGTTTAGTCTACTGAGCAAGCCCTTTCAGTTTTTGGTACATCCTGTGTACTAAATTTTATAAAAAAAAAATCATGAAGAAAATCCAGTCAGGTAGACAACCAATCCAGGATTAGTATTATAGATTTTTTTTTATAAACTTGGTGGTACAGGAACAACCCCTTATATGAAATTACACAGATCAATTGATACTGGCGCAAGATATCTTACATGGAGATGCTTGGTCATGCAAAGTTTCATCAAGATTCTATGAGCCGTTTTTGAGAAAATTTCAATTTTTCGTTTTCGTTGTATCACAGCTACCTTCAAAATGAGAGCCAGCAAGAAACCACTTAGAGCTCTTCGATGGATTTGCATAAAACTCCTAAATTCAAAATATAGTGTCAATCGGACCATTCGTTTAGCCGCTATGCCAAAGCGTGACGGACAGACCGACCGACGGACAGACCGACCGACGGACAGACCGACCGACGGACCGATTGACCGACCGACCGACGGACGGACATTTTTGGGAGACTTGTTTTTTATGATGTATAAGTGATATAGAACACATTTTTGAGAAAATTAGAAAAACTTTTTTTTCACGAATACAATACCTTTCTCGCTCCGCTCGAAAGTAAAAAGAGTACTACCAAGGAGATTTACACTCTGGCCTGGCCATGTGTGATAAATGGCGGCTAAGTGCCGTTTTGCGACAAAAGGCGACTTAGAGACTTACCGACAGTAATAAATGACGACTAAGTGTCTGTCCTTAAGCGATAAAAGGCGATTAAGTATCTTAATCTGCCTGCTTTTCTGCCTCCCTCTTCTATATATATATAAAAAAAAGTCCTTGAGCGATAAAAGGCGACTAAGTGTCTTAATCTGTCCTTGAGCGATAAAAGGCGATTGTCTAAATCTGCCCTTGTGCTATAAAAGGCGACAAAGTGACTTAATATACCCTTGTGTCATAAAAAGCGACTAAGTATCCTAATCTTCCACTAAGTGTCTTCATCTGCCCTAGTGTCTTAAAAAGCGACTAGGGCAGCACGCCAACAACACACCATATCCTTTACATACACCTTACATACCAATAAAACACCATCTGTCTCTTCTTATATCAAAGAAAACTGGCATGATAACTAATCATAATGACAAAAATCACTCCGTTGTTCACTCATTCCCCTTATTTCTTCGTTCGCTCCACTTTCATCATTCATTCAATCCACTCATTCATACGTTTAATTCACTCTCAGTTATATAATCAATCATTAATCATCATTTATCATTAGTAGTCAATCTACTCATTTATATATTCATCATTCATTAATACATTAAATCCACTCATTCATGTAAGTATTATATTATCGAATCAGGAAGAAAGCACGAGAATAAAATATGACCGAAAGGGTAGCCTAGCATCGTTTTATCACTGAACTTTAATCACACAACTTACAACTACCTTATCTGCCCATCACTGCTCGCGCTCATCTAAACTAATAAAGAAACGTCTTCTTTTTTTTAAGGCAATGTGCTTTAATTACAAATTATTTTAACAAAACTACTCATTCATTAATTTCGGTCATTCACTCAATCATTCGATAAATCCACTCATTCATTCGTTCTACTCATTTTATAAGAGTAGATATATATAGTCGCTTTACTCTCGCATTCTCACCAATCGTTCATCTTTTTTTGCATCTTTAAATATAAACATACTTCTTATAAATACCGGTGTGTATCAGAAGTATTCATTTTCAGAAATATGCCTACTATTTCGTAGGTAAAGTACTATCCGCGTCACCTTAAAAGTGTAATGCAATATAAATCTAGACCAAAAGTACAGTTTGAAATCTCGGTATCAAATATTCCATTTAATTCTTCTTTACTAATGTACTATTCCCGCCTTTTTTTATTTATTCATTTATCGTTTATGTACAAGGCAGACATAAGGGACAGCTTTCCGAAAGGCATGATCATTTAACGAAACTAAGAAACTTTGGCGAATTAATTTGCATTTCTTTAAAAAAATATTTCCTGTAAGTTGTGTTGCAAAAATTAAATTCGTCAAATCCTCTAGGTTAGGTAGCCGACTTCGTAAAAACGTTTGGAGGAAAGTGGGATAAAGGCGGCCACATACAGTCGGAATTCCGATTCGGAATATCGACTCAGAATTCCGTATAAACAACACACACATACGTTCAATTCCGTTCGGAATAACAAGGCTCAGTTGAGAGACGCCAGCCATTGAGTTCAGACGTCAGCGACTATAGACGGCGATTTTCTGATTTTGATTGTTCTGGTCTCTGTTGTGGCTTGTGTCTCACAAGCATGGATAACCTTCCACGGCCATAAATATAATCATAATCATTCATTTATTTGCGTGAATATACATTGTTAAAGATCTTAAATTTAGTACAGTAGATATATTCAACCTGTATTCAGGTGTGCAAAGCGAGGGCATGCAAAATTATAATATTTACAATAAAAAAAATGTCACTCAAAAATATTCTGAATGTCAAATTATTATAAAGATTACTAAAATTTTGGATAAAATTGATATAAACAGTAAATTCAATAATAAAAGATAATATTGTAAAATAAAGATTACCAGTTCGATATCGGACATCGCGCGCGTAAATAGACGTGCGCGTGAATTAATAACAAAAAAAAAACACCTACTCGCTTCGTGTGTTCGACGCACACTGACTGTCCTGACTGGCGTTCCGTTTGGAATTATCGAAATTTTCGAATGTGTGTTGCGACTCGTTCATATTCTATGGAAGAGTTGCGTTCGGAACGGTATTATTCCGCACGGGATTCCGGACGCACAGGCTACCATTCGGAATTTCGAAACGGAGAAAATTCCGAACGGAAAACTACTGTATGTATGTGGTTGGTCCATAGATTTGTATGGGCTTACTGAGTTCGAAAACCCAAATCGATTAATCGAATCGAAATTCCGTTTCGGAATTCCGATTGTATGTGGCCGCCCTAAGATTAGGGCAATGAACTGTAAGTTGTGTTGACGTCGTTCGATTACTTTCAGTTTTTGAAAAACTGTTAAGGGGTACACATCTCAACTACCCTCTCCTTGGGAGTTGTTGTATTGTATACGGGTACGCGACCCCGGCTCCCCGAGCTATTACTAACTCATCCTGATCCTTCCGAGAAAGTAATATCCTTTTACCTTATTCCTTTCCTACACCAAGTATTCCTATCCCAACTAACCTATCCCTCCCGTTCCTTTTATCCCTGCCCATTCCGCCAATCTAAGGTTGACCGCGCCGAAGGATGCGTGGCTAGAGGCGAGTCTAGTCGAAAGCGGTCACAGGCCCTGGGCCCAGGCGAACCCAGAACTAGGCTAGCCTTGTCCTGGCATGCGGGCTCTGTCAGGATGGACCGTAATCCCTTGCTACTCGTGGGAACGCAATGTTTTTGAATAAAAATAAAAACTTAAAAGGCGGCGGTGTGGTTCGCAACCCATCACGTCACGTTCCTCCCGGGGGCGAAAAGCGGGCTACGGAGAGCCGCTTTGCTACGATGAATGTCAGAGGTGGAATGAATGGCAAAATAGATGAAGTATGTCAGATGATGGATGAAAGGCGTATAGACGTTCTCTGTGTGAATGAGACTAAACGGAAAGGTTGTGACACCACAGAACACGGCCCTTACACAGCGTACTGGTCTGGTGTTCCCAGTACCAGCAGAGGCTGTCAGGGAGTCGGTGTCATACTTTCCGGAAGAATGGTAGAGTGCGTGAAAGAAGTCGAGTGTGTGAGCCCAAGACTCATCTGGGTCAGACTGAAAGTCGGACTGACCCGAATTTTTGTTCTAGGTGCATATGCACCAACGAATATTGGTTCGCGAAAGTCCCTGAAAGCCCAGAAAGAAACAGATGAGTTTTGGGAAAATATGAGAGATACGTTAGAGAAATGTGATCAGAATGAAAGAGTTATCATGCTAGGTGATTTTAATGGATGGGTAGGAAGAAAGCGTGACGGTTATGAAAGAGTTGTTGGTAAGTTTGGTGATGAACGTGTGAATGATAATGGAATAAGTTTGCTTGAGATATGTTTGGAATGGAGTCTTTTTGTGGCAAACACTATGTTTGACCACAAAAGGATCCATATGTATACAAGAGAGGAGGGTGATGCGAGAAGTATGATCGATTTTGTAGTTGTGGATGAAAGATTGAGAAAAAGAGTTCTGGACGCTCGCGCATATCGTGGAGCCGCCATCGACACAGACCACCACCTGGTTGTGACCCGAATTGGTGGTCTATTTAACCGGTGGCGGCATAGACCACAAGAGCAGACGAGCGTTCTAGAACGTATCAAAGTAGAGAGATTGCAAGAGGAGGATGTCAGAAAAGAATACTTGAAAGACTTGGTGAAAGATTTGAGAACCTGGATGAAGTAAATGATATTGAATGTTTGTGGAATGATAGTGAAAAGAATGCAGAGGGCAACAAGTGATGACGTAAGTGTAGCAAGAAAGGTATATAAAAGAGCGAAAGGTATTGTTAAGGAAGTTGTTGAGAGAAAGAAAGAGGAGTGTAAGGATGAGTTTGACAGAAGGCTTACTGAAGATTTCCAGTCCAACCAAAAGTTTTTCTGGAAATCCATACGGACAGCCCGAGGAAAGTTTGGAACATCGGAGCTGAGTAAAATCAGAAGCCAGGATGGAAGTATTATAAAAGGTGAAGAATGTGTTCTGAGGAGGTGGAAGGAATATTTTGAAAGTCTGTTTGAGAGAGAAAAAGCAGAGGCCAGCGAACCTAGGTCTTCTGTGGAAATGAATGAGAATGAAGAGGAGAATTGTGTAAGTGAGATAAGTATGGATGAGATTATGAAAGCGATCAAAAGTATGAAATCAGGTAAAGCAGCTGGGTATGATAGAGTGTCGGTCGAGATGTTGAAGGCTGGGCGAGGCATTGTGGCTAGTCAGTTGTACCGCCTTTTCAACTTGTGTTGGACGAACGGCCAAGTACCAGGTGACTGGTGCAAGGCTGTGATTGTGCCGCTGTACAAGGGAAAAGGGTCACAACAGGACTGCAAAAATTATCGCGGGATAAGCCTTCTCAGTGTCGTCGGCAAACTGTATGCAAAGGTTTTGATTGAAAGAGTGATGAAAGATACTGACGATAAAATATGGGATGTACAAGCGGGATTTAGAAAGGGAATGGGATGTACAGATCAGGTCTTTTCCTTGCGGTGCATAGCTGAAAAGTTTTTGGCTAAAAACCAAAAAGTCTACTGCGCGTTCGTGGATTTGGAAAAGGCCTATGACCGAGTGGTGAGGAATGAATTGTGGTCAGCATTGTCTATGTATGGGGTAAACGGTCATCTGATTCAAGCACTGAAATCTCTCTATGAGGATTCCAGTGCTTGTGTCAGAATAAACGGGGCGTACACTGAATGGTTTAGCATCGAAAAAGGTGTTAGGCAGGGATGTGTAGCGTCACCTTGGCTGTTTAACCTGTTCATGGATAATTGTTTGATTGATCTGAAAGAGAGTATGTGTGGACTGAGAATGAATGAGTTACTCATCAAATGTCTTCTCTACGCTGATGACCAAGTTGTACTTGCGTCATCTGCTGACGAGTTGCAGGAGATGGTAACAATAATGAATGTGGCTTTGGACAAGAAAGGAATGAAAGTAAATGTAAGCAAGACTAAAGTAATGGTACTTGAAAGAGAAGAATGTATGACAGAGTGTACTATATTAATAGATGGTGAACAAGTCGAACAAGTGAAGGAGTTTGTGTATCTGGGCTCAAAGTTTACGAGAGATGGAAAGTGTGAAAGTGATATTGAAAGAAGAGTGAATGCTGGAAACATGGTGAATGGTGCCCTGCACGCCTTTATGAAGAGTCAGAAGGTTTCTCACAAGGCTCGTTTGGCTGTTCATGGGGGAGTTTTGGTACCAACACTGATGTATGGCAGTGAAAGCTGGGTATGGCAGAAGAAGCATGAAAGTAGAATTAATGCAGTGGAAATGAGAGCGCTAAGGAGTATGATTGGTGTTAAATTGAGTGACAGGATAAGAAATAGTGTGATAAGAGAACGGTGTGGCGTAAAAGAAGACGTAGTGACCAAAATCGAGAAAGGGATGCTGAGATGGTTTGGTCATGTAGAGAGGATGAATGAACGAAGATTGACGAAAGAGATCTACCAGGCGAGAGTGAATGGAAACGTTGGAAGGGGAAGGCCTAGGCGAACGTACCAGGACCAAATTCAGGACGTTCTGAATAAAGGCCAGGTTAAAAGTACCCTAAACCGACGAGCATGTATGAAAGGATTGATGAAAGTACAGGAAGCAAGGGAAGTATGTCAAGATCGTAGCAGGTGGAGGACTGTGGTCTCTGCCTACCCCAACGGGAAAGAGGCGTGATGTTATGTATGTATGTATGTATGTTACTTACATCCCGTCAATCTATCAAATGTTCACGTTTTTAAACACCGCTCTGGCAGCACTTCCCAAGCCCTTAACTCCAGCACACTCAGTGCTCCGTAGAGGCGACGCGCGCGGCCGGCTGCCCCGCCTGCTCCCCCCCGCTGGCCGCGCTCGCCCGCCAGCTGCCGCACGCGCACGTGTCGCACAGCCGCCTCGTGTGCCGCCTGTCGGGCCGCGCGCTGGACGAGCACAACCAGCCCATGGTGCTGCCCAACGGACAGGTGTACGGAGAGAAGGTGAGTCGCACTGACACCACTTCACACAAGTCTCCCATAGCCCCTCCGAGACGGGGGAGAAGATGGGTTAAACTGCAACATATTATCTGCCGCACGCGCACGTGTCGCACAGCCGCCTCGTGTGCCGCCTGTCGGGCCGCGCGCTGGACGAGCACAACCAGCCCATGGTGCTGCCCAACGGACAGGTGTACGGAGAGAAGGTGAGTCGCACTGACACCACTTCACACAAGTCTCCCATAGCCCCTCCGAGACGGGGGAGAAGATGGGTTAAACTGCAACATATTATCTGCCGCACGCGCACGTGTCGCACAGCCGCCTCGTGTGCCGCCTGTCGGGCCGCGCGCTGGACGAGCACAACCAGCCCATGGTGCTGCCCAACGGACAGGTGTACGGAGAGAAGGTGAGTCGCACTGACACCACTTCACACAAGTCTCCCATAGCCCCTCCGAGACGGGGGAGAAGATGGGTTAAACTGCAACATATTATCTGCCGCACGCGCACGTGTCGCACAGCCGCCTCGTGTGCCGCCTGTCGGGCCGCGCGCTGGACGAGCACAACCAGCCCATGGTGCTGCCCAACGGACAGGTGTACGGAGAGAAGGTGAGTCGCACTGACACCACTTCACACAAGTCTCCCATAGCCCCTCCGAGACGGGGGAGAAGATGGGTTAAACTGCAACATATTATCTGCCGCACGCGCACGTGTCGCACAGCCGCCTCGTGTGCCGCCTGTCGGGCCGCGCGCTGGACGAGCACAACCAGCCCATGGTGCTGCCCAACGGACAGGTGTACGGAGAGAAGGTGAGTCGCACTGACACCACTTCACACAAGTCTCCCATAGCCCCTCCGAGACGGGGGAGAAGATGGGTTAAACTGCAACATATTATCTGCCGCACGCGCACGTGTCGCACAGCCGCCTCGTGTGCCGCCTGTCGGGCCGCGCGCTGGACGAGCACAACCAGCCCATGGTGCTGCCCAACGGACAGGTGTACGGAGAGAAGGTGAGTCGCACTGACACCACTTCACACAAGTCTCCCATAGCCCCTCCGAGACGGGGGAGAAGATGGGTTAAACTGCAACATATTATCTGCCGCACGCGCACGTGTCGCACAGCCGCCTCGTGTGCCGCCTGTCGGGCCGCGCGCTGGACGAGCACAACCAGCCCATGGTGCTGCCCAACGGACAGGTGTACGGAGAGAAGGTGAGTCGCACTGACACCACTTCACACAAGTCTCCCATAGCCCCTCCGAGACGGGGGAGAAGATGGGTTAAACTGCAACATATTATCTGCCGCACGCGCACGTGTCGCACAGCCGCCTCGTGTGCCGCCTGTCGGGCCGCGCGCTGGACGAGCACAACCAGCCCATGGTGCTGCCCAACGGACAGGTGTACGGAGAGAAGGTGAGTCGCACTGACACCACTTCACACAAGTCTCCCATAGCCCCTCCGAGACGGGGGAGAAGATGGGTTAAACTGCAACATATTATCTGCCGCACGCGCACGTGTCGCACAGCCGCCTCGTGTGCCGCCTGTCGGGCCGCGCGCTGGACGAGCACAACCAGCCCATGGTGCTGCCCAACGGACAGGTGTACGGAGAGAAGGTGAGTCGCACTGACACCACTTCACACAAGTCTCCCATAGCCCCTCCGAGACGGGGGAGAAGATGGGTTAAACTGCAACATATTATCTGCCGCACGCGCACGTGTCGCACAGCCGCCTCGTGTGCCGCCTGTCGGGCCGCGCGCTGGACGAGCACAACCAGCCCATGGTGCTGCCCAACGGACAGGTGTACGGAGAGAAGGTGAGTCGCACTGACACCACTTCACACAAGTCTCCCATAGCCCCTCCGAGACGGGGGAGAAGATGGGTTAAACTGCAACATATTATCTGCCGCACGCGCACGTGTCGCACAGCCGCCTCGTGTGCCGCCTGTCGGGCCGCGCGCTGGACGAGCACAACCAGCCCATGGTGCTGCCCAACGGACAGGTGTACGGAGAGAAGGTGAGTCGCACTGACACCACTTCACACAAGTCTCCCATAGCCCCTCCGAGACGGGGGAGAAGATGGGTTAAACTGCAACATATTATCTGCCGCACGCGCACGTGTCGCACAGCCGCCTCGTGTGCCGCCTGTCGGGCCGCGCGCTGGACGAGCACAACCAGCCCATGGTGCTGCCCAACGGACAGGTGTACGGAGAGAAGGTGAGTCGCACTGACACCACTTCACACAAGTCTCCCATAGCCCCTCCGAGACGGGGGAGAAGATGGGTTAAACTGCAACATATTATCTGCCGCACGCGCACGTGTCGCACAGCCGCCTCGTGTGCCGCCTGTCGGGCCGCGCGCTGGACGAGCACAACCAGCCCATGGTGCTGCCCAACGGACAGGTGTACGGAGAGAAGGTGAGTCGCACTGACACCACTTCACACAAGTCTCCCATAGCCCCTCCGAGACGGGGGAGAAGATGGGTTAAACTGCAACATATTATCTGCCGCACGCGCACGTGTCGCACAGCCGCCTCGTGTGCCGCCTGTCGGGCCGCGCGCTGGACGAGCACAACCAGCCCATGGTGCTGCCCAACCGACAGGTGTACGGAGAGAAGGTGAGTCGCACTGACACCACTTCACACAAGTCTCCGAGACGGGGGAGAAGATGGGTTAAACTGCAACATATTATCTGCCGCACGCGCACGTGTCGCACAGCCGCCTCGTGTGCTGCCTGTCGGGCCGCGCGCTGGACGAGCACAACCAGCCCATGGTGCTGCCCAACGGACAGGTGTACGGAGAGAAGGTGAGTCGCACTGACACCACTTCACACAAGTCTCCCATAGCCCCTCCGAGACGGGGGAGAAGATGGGTTAAACTGCAACATATTATCTGCCGCACGCGCACGTGTCGCACAGCCGCCTCGTGTGCCGCCTGTCGGGCCGCGCGCTGGACGAGCACAACCAGCCCATGGTGCTGCCCAACGGACAGGTGTACGGAGAGAAGGTGAGTCGCACTGACACCACTTCACACAAGTCTCCCATAGCCCCTCCGAGACGGGGGAGAAGATGGGTTAAACTGCAACATATTATCTGCCGCACGCGCACGTGTCGCACAGCCGCCTCGTGTGCCGCCTGTCGGGCCGCGCGCTGGACGAGCACAACCAGCCCATGGTGCTGCCCAACGGACAGGTGTACGGAGAGAAGGTGAGTCGCACTGACACCACTTCACACAAGTCTCCCATAGCCCCTCCGAGACGGGGGAGAAGATGGGTTAAACTGCAACATATTATCTGCCGCACGCGCACGTGTCGCACAGCCGCCTCGTGTGCCGCCTGTCGGGCCGCGCGCTGGACGAGCACAACCAGCCCATGGTGCTGCCCAACGGACAGGTGTACGGAGAGAAGGTGAGTCGCACTGACACCACTTCACACAAGTCTCCCATAGCCCCTCCGAGACGGGGGAGAAGATGGGTTAAACTGCAACATATTATCTGCCGCACGCGCACGTGTCGCACAGCCGCCTCGTGTGCCGCCTGTCGGGCCGCGCGCTGGACGAGCACAACCAGCCCATGGTGCTGCCCAACGGACAGGTGTACGGAGAGAAGGTGAGTCGCACTGACACCACTTCACACAAGTCTCCCATAGCCCCTCCGAGACGGGGGAGAAGATGGGTTAAACTGCAACATATTATCTGCCGCACGCGCACGTGTCGCACAGCCGCCTCGTGTGCCGCCTGTCGGGCCGCGCGCTGGACGAGCACAACCAGCCCATGGTGCTGCCCAACGGACAGGTGTACGGAGAGAAGGTGAGTCGCACTGACACCACTTCACACAAGTCTCCCATAGCCCCTCCGAGACGGGGGAGAAGATGGGTTAAACTGCAACATATTATCTGCCGCACGCGCACGTGTCGCACAGCCGCCTCGTGTGCCGCCTGTCGGGCCGCGCGCTGGACGAGCACAACCAGCCCATGGTGCTGCCCAACGGACAGGTGTACGGAGAGAAGGTGAGTCGCACTGACACCACTTCACACAAGTCTCCCATAGCCCCTCCGAGACGGGGGAGAAGATGGGTTAAACTGCAGCATATTATCTGCCGCACGCGCACGTGTCGCACAGCCGCCTCGTGTGCCGCCTGTCGGGCCGCGCGCTGGACGAGCACAACCAGCCCATGGTGCTGCCCAACGGACAGGTGTACGGAGAGAAGGTGAGTCGCACTGACACCACTTCACACAAGTCTCCCATAGCCCCTCCGAGACGGGGGAGAAGATGGGTTAAACTGCAACATATTATCTGCCGCACGCGCACGTGTCGCACAGCCGCCTCGTGTGCCGCCTGTCGGGCCGCGCGCTGGACGAGCACAACCAGCCCATGGTGCTGCCCAACCGACAGGTGTACGGAGAGAAGGTGAGTCGCACTGACACCACTTCACACAAGTCTCCCATAGCCCCTCCGAGACGGGGGAGAAGATGGGTTAAACTGCAACATATTATCTGCCGCACGCGCACGTGTCGCACAGCCGCCTCGTGTGCCGCCTGTCGGGCCGCGCGCTGGACGAGCACAACCAGCCCATGGTGCTGCCCAACGGACAGGTGTACGGAGAGAAGGTGAGTCGCACTGACACCACTTCACACAAGTCTCCCATAGCCCCTCCGAGACGGGGGAGAAGATGGGTTAAACTGCAACATATTATCTGCCGCACGCGCACGTGTCGCACAGCCGCCTCGTGTGCCGCCTGTCGGGCCGCGCGCTGGACGAGCACAACCAGCCCATGGTGCTGCCCAACGGACAGGTGTACGGAGAGAAGGTGAGTCGCACTGACACCACTTCACACAAGTCTCCCATAGCCCCTCCGAGACGGGGGAGAAGATGGGTTAAACTGCAACATATTATCTGCCGCACGCGCACGTGTCGCACAGCCGCCTCGTGTGCCGCCTGTCGGGCCGCGCGCTGGACGAGCACAACCAGCCCATGGTGCTGCCCAACGGACAGGTGTACGGAGAGAAGGTGAGTCGCACTGACACCACTTCACACAAGTCTCCCATAGCCCCTCCGAGACGGGGGAGAAGATGGGTTAAACTGCAACATATTATCTGCCGCACGCGCACGTGTCGCACAGCCGCCTCGTGTGCTGCCTGTCGGGCCGCGCGCTGGACGAGCACAACCAGCCCATGGTGCTGCCCAACGGACAGGTGTACGGAGAGAAGGTGAGTCGCACTGACACCACTTCACACAAGTCTCCCATAGCCCCTCCGAGACGGGGGAGAAGATGGGTTAAACTGCAACATATTATCTGCCGCACGCGCACGTGTCGCACAGCCGCCTCGTGTGCCGCCTGTCGGGCCGCGCGCTGGACGAGCACAACCAGCCCATGGTGCTGCCCAACGGACAGGTGTACGGAGAGAAGGTGAGTCGCACTGACACCACTTCATACAAGTCTCCCATAGCCCCTCCGAGACGGGGGAGAAGATGGGTTAAACTGCAACATATTATCTGCCGCACGCGCACGTGTCGCACAGCCGCCTCGTGTGCCGCCTGTCGGGCCGCGCGCTGGACGAGCACAACCAGCCCATGGTGCTGCCCAACGGACAGGTGTACGGAGAGAAGGTGAGTCGCACTGACACCACTTCACACAAGTCTCCCATAGCCCCTCCGAGACGGGGGAGAAGATGGGTTAAACTGCAACATATTATCTGCCGCACGCGCACGTGTCGCACAGCCGCCTCGTGTGCCGCCTGTCGGGCCGCGCGCTGGACGAGCACAACCAGCCCATGGTGCTGCCCAACGGACAGGTGTACGGAGAGAAGGTGAGTCGCACTGACACCACTTCACACAAGTCTCCCATAGCCCCTCCGAGACGGGGGAGAAGATGGGTTAAACTGCAACATATTATCTGCCGCACGCGCACGTGTCGCACAGCCGCCTCGTGTGCCGCCTGTCGGGCCGCGCGCTGGACGAGCACAACCAGCCCATGGTGCTGCCCAACGGACAGGTGTACGGAGAGAAGGTGAGTCGCACTGACACCACTTTACACAAGTCTCCCACAACCCCTCCGAAACGGGGGAGAAGGTGGGTTAAACTGCAACATGTTATCTGCCGCACGCGCACGTGTCGCACAGCCGCCTCGTGTGCCGCCTGTCGGGCCGCGCGCTGGACGAGCACAACCAGCCCATGGTGCTGCCCAACGGACAGGTGTACGGAGAGAAGGTGAGTCGCACTGACACCACTTTACACAAGTCTCCCATAGCCCCTCCGAGACGGGGGAGAAGGTGGGTTAAACTGCAACATATTATCTAACGCACGCGCACGTGTCGCACAGCCGCCTCGTGTGCCGCCTGTAAGGCCGCGCGCTGGACGAGCACAACCAGCCCATGGTGCTGCCCAACGGACAGGTGTACGGAGAGAAGGTGAGTCGCACTGACACCACTTTACACAAGTCTCCCACAACCCCTCCGAAACGGGCGAGAAGGTGGGTTAAACTGCAACATGTTATCTGCCGCACGCGCACGTGTCGCACAGCCGCCTCGTGTGCCGCCTGTCGGGCCGCGCGCTGGACGAGCACAACCAGCCCATGGTGCTGCCCAACGGACAGGTGTACGGAGAGAAGGTGAGTCGCACTGACACCACTTTACACAAGTCTCCCACAACCCCTCCGAAACGGGCGAGAAGGTGGGTTAAACTGCAACATGTTATCTGCCGCACGCGCACGTGTCGCACAGCCGCCTCGTGTGCCGCCTGTCGGGCCGCGCGCTGGACGAGCACAACCAGCCCATGGTGCTGCCCAACGGACAGGTGTACGGAGAGAAGGTGAGTCGCACTGACACCACTTTACACAAGTCTCCCACAACCCCTCCGAAACGGGCGAGAAGGTGGGTTAAACTGCAACATGTTATCTGCCGCACGCGCACGTGTCGCACAGCCGCCTCGTGTGCCGCCTGTCGGGCCGCGCGCTGGACGAGCACAACCAGCCCATGGTGCTGCCCAACGGACAGGTGTACGGAGAGAAGGTGAGTCGCACTGACACCACTTTACACAAGTCTCCCACAACCCCTCCGAAACGGGCGAGAAGGTGGGTTAAACTGCAACATGTTATCTGCCGCACGCGCACGTGTCGCACAGCCGCCTCGTGTGCCGCCTGTCGGGCCGCGCGCTGGACGAGCACAACCAGCCCATGGTGCTGCCCAACGGACAGGTGTACGGAGAGAAGGTGAGTCGCACTGACACCACTTTACACAAGTCTCCCACAACCCCTCCGAAACGGGCGAGAAGGTGGGTTAAACTGCAACGTGTTATCTGCCGCAAGCGCACGTGTCGCACAGCCGCCTCGTGTGCCGCCTGTCGGGCCGCGCGCTGGACGAGCACAACCAGCCCATGGTGCTGCCCAACGGACAGGTGTACGGAGAGAAGGTGAGTCGCACTAACACCACTTCACTCAAGTCTCCCATAGCCCCTCCGAGACGGGGGAGAAGGTGGGTAAAACTGCAACATGTTATCTGCCGCACGCGCACGTGTCGCACAGCCGCCTCGTGTGCCGCCTGTCGGGCCGCGCGCTGGACGAGCACAACCAGCCCATGGTGCTGCCCAACGGACAGGTGTACGGAGAGAAGGTGAGTCGCACTGACACCACTTTACACAAGTCTCCCACAACCCCTCGGAAACGGGGGAGAAGGTGGGTTAAACTGCAACATGTTATCTGCCGCACGCGCACGTGTCGCACAGCCGCCTCGTGTGCCGCCTGTCGGGCCGCGCGCTGGACGAGCACAACCAGCCCATGGTGCTGCCCAACGGACAGGTGTACGGAGAGAAGGTGAGTCGCACTGACACCACTTTACACAAGTCTCCCACAACCCCTCCGAAACGGGGGAGAAGGTGGGTTAAACTGCAACATGTTATCTGCCGCACGCGCACGTGTCGCACAGCCGCCTCGTGTGCCGCCTGTCGGGCCGCGCGCTGGACGAGCACAACCAGCCCATGGTGCTGCCCATCGGACAGGTGTACGGAGAGGTGAGTCGCGTCGCACTGACACCACTTTACACAAGTCTCCCACAACCCCTCCGAAACGGGGGAGAAGGTGGGTTAAACTGCAACATGTTATCTGCCGCACGCGCACGTGTCGCACAGCCGCCTCGTGTGCCGCCTGTCGGGCCGCGCGCTGGACGAGCACAACCAGCCCATGGTGCTGCCCAACGGACAGGTGTACGGAGAGAAGGTGAGTCGCACTGACACCACTTCACACAAGTCTCCCATAGCCCCTCCGAAACGGGGGAGAAGATAGGTTAAACTGCGACATATGAACTACCGCACGCGCACCTGTCGCACAGCCAATGAATGAATGGAGTAGATTGAAATAAGTAAATTGGCAACAGTACTTCTTTAATCTACGGGCCTAGAAAAACGAGAAATGGCATCGCTCTTGACCGTTCGAGATTGTGTTGCCAGAATACGAGATTTATGGCCATCTGTACGAGCACAAGCCGTTAGCGTCTGGCAACCGTAGACCCATAGCACAGGATTACAAAAGGTCTCTTTGTCACGCTTCTAACAAAATATTTTCCATTGCAGGCCTTGAAGGAAATGATGAAAGAACACGGCTCCATTATCTGCCCGAAGACGAAAGAAGTTTTCTGCATGAAACGCGTTGAGAAAGTGTACGTCATGTAAATACTTACGTCACTAGTTGTATATAACGCCATTTAATTAGCACGTAAGATTATTTTAAAACCAGTGTTGCCAGATGTTTGTAATCGATCGTATTATTTAGAAAAGAAACTGATTATAAAAATAAAGGTTCTATTTTGAGATAATAAACAAAATGATGTAGGATATATCCTGTTGAAATTTGAAATTGAACAACTTGACTACTACATAAACAAGACGAGAATTTCTCACCTTTTGGGCAAGGTTTGTAGCCCCGCAAGATTTTTCCTCATTTTTTGCCAAAACCTGTTTTATGTTCTGGGTAATCTACTACCTAGTTTATACTTTAAACTTACATCTCTATGAATATTTTGTGTTTGGCAACACTGTACTCAAAAATCATTATTTTATACCCCTTTTGGGTTTGGGGTAATGCCCAGAAAAAGTGCATTTTAGAAAATGTTGGGTTGTGTAGGTATTGTAAGGTTGAATTACTCGTACATATTTGCAGCGATTTACTTAACGTAATGTTACGTAACTTTCGACATGAATTTGAATAATCTGCTAAGAATAAAGGGTACGTTTCTGAAAACTGAAAGAGCATAATCAGTCAACGTAACTGAACAATTTTCTGGGAATAAAACTTTCTGGAAATGAAAAACGAAATCGGCCTCCATACAAAATTGTAAACTTCATTGGACAGTTTGTATGGAGAGGCCGACTTTTGTTGTCATTTCCTGAAAAGTTTTATTCACTGAAAGTTGTTCAGTTACGTTAATTGTTGACTGATCATGCCCTTTAATTTTTCAGAACCTGTCCCTTACACCCTGAATTTATTTAAAATTCTTGACTGTGACTGGCAAAACTATTATAAAAAAAGTCTTTAAAAGCAATATTTTAAAATAGTGGTTAGTGTTGCATTAATTTTTAACCGACTTTTTTTATTTCAATTAAATACAGGCAAATTATTGTAGTCTTCAAACTTTGACAAAGGAAAATTTAGTGTGAACAACTATTTAGCAATTCAATTAGGTACCTACATAATGCCATATGCACAATTTTCTTTTATTGTATTGTATCCATACTATTATGATTTGAAGGAATCCGAATGGATTGTATTATATTGTAAGGTATATTGTGGTCTCATTGTATCATAGTCATTACATTGTTACTATGAGAATAAATACAAATCACAATTATTGATGTTCTTTTTATTATTAGTCTAAGTAAATCGAAGATTTGGGACCTCCTTACTTCGCTCGGACTGGATACCGTGCTTATTTATTTTACTATGGGATGACATCTGCCAGCATATAACGTTTATACGTTAGTATTATATAGTCTAAGATATAACGTCTACTTTTCTATGCAATATCACAGAATAAAGCAATAGTACTTTCATACAGAACCTATGTCACAGATTAAATAATAGTAAACTAGCGTTTGCAGATCCGACACTTCCAGGCGGGGTGCCGACAAATTTCAACCTTACGGTCTAAGCATAAAGTCGATACTTGCAGTGCACCGCTTAGGACACGTTTTTAAATCGCGGACAGGTGGGCTAAAGCGATGATTTTGTCACTTTATGAGATACTGAGCGAGATGCAAGTAGGTATGTAATATTGTTCAATCAAACATGCAAATACTTACCAATTTTGCCGCCATAAGCTTTAGATGACATAAAGAAAAGTTAAATCGACTACCTCACCCAGTCGACTTCCAGCGCCGCTTTGCATACCTAGAGTGCGGAGTGTCACAGGCCTGCCTATGTACAGAACGGACACGCTCTGCCCCACTTACAATCCACCCCACACCCCGTGCACACTCGCCCGCGATATTCTCGTGGTGCTTCTGGATGGTCTTTTGTACTGAATGTACAGCCTACACGACCTTCCAATTTCAAATTCGCTCTCGATGGCAATGCCACATCATCTTTTTATTATTATTATTTTTTTTATTCGATAACAATGAATACATCGTGTTCGAAATTTATGTTAAAACTAGAAACCAATATGTCTAAGTCCAAAAAAAATAAAATTATTATTAAAATAAATATTAGTTTCAACAAATGTCTAAAATATACAATTCAATGTCCAAACTTAAAAAATGTATTTACAAAAAAATATATTTGTTTCAAAGAAAATGTCAAAAGTATAAAATTAAATGTCAAAATAAAAAATAAATAATCTTCAAAATTTTTTGTGTATACAACTAATTCTAATTCATCAACGTTGTAACAGCACTTTTCCAAAAAGTAGGTTTTTAATGATTGTTTAAAAATATTTACATTTGTCATACTTTTAAATTCAATTGGCATTCTATTGAACAACTTTACTGCTTGGTTTCTTGCGCAATGTTTAACGACCGTAAGCGTTGGCTGTATAACATTTTTTAAATCCATTCTCCTTGTAGATATCCTCAGTTGCATTTCTTCTTCAGTCTCATACAAGTGCCTATATTTTACTACATGTGTTAATACTAGCAGTATATACAAACTGCATCCTACATGATTCCCATGGCGGGATACGAACTATGGTTCGTATTGCCCTTTTCTGAGCAACAAATGCTTTTTGTGTGTTATAGCAATAACTATTGCCCCATAATTTAATGCTATACCCTAATATAGACTCGATTAGAGCATAATAGACGACACACAATTGCTGTCTTGTTAACTCATCTCTTAAACTACGTAATGCGTAGCATGCTGAGTTGATTCGATGATTATGAAGTATTTCTAAATAACCCTACTTTTTGACCTTTTTGGTCAATCCTGTAAACTTATTCCCAAATAACAGTTTTTACTACTTTGGGAATATGGTTGTCATATAATCTAGCCTAACATCGTGTACCTAACTTGTACTACTGAAAACAAAGAACCAAAGACTAGGTTCTAAGGCCTGAAACTGTCCCTATCACGATACAGATTTACTTCTAGTGTGGTAGGAGCGGAGGACAGTCATGGAACCAATGGTCATTGGGACTTTGTAATAACAACTTAGTTCCAAAAAATGTGTCAACTTTTTAGTTTAAAAACCTGTTTCAAATGTTCCAAAAAATGTGTCAACTTTTTAGTTTAAAAACCTGTTTCAAATGTTTAGGCTAAGTTACTGTTAAATAAATAAAATAAAATAAAAAAATTTGATACTTTTAGTTGATTTCGAGACTACAAGTTACTACCTGAAAACGAACTAAAAGCATCAAATTGTTATTTTGCAGTATTTTCAGGGTTTTTAAAAAAGTAAAAAACCCTACTAAATTAATAGAACGACGTCTCCATTGCATTAACGAAGATATTAGGATTATTGAATTTGTTTAGACTTTACATCACACATCCCTAACCTGTGACGAATTATTTCTTTAATCCTTCTTCTATCTCCTTTTTTTTTCTGATAAATATAGTTCGATAATGAGAGTAGGATGGAGCGCTGTGTAAACTATTGGAGTGACAAAGACCTCCGTCCTGCTCTCACGGAACTCAATTGAAAATCACCGGGTTATGAAATATCACTTTTGAGACTTTACCGTTGAAAGGTAAATTATAATAAAAATTAAACATTTCTTTACATTTAACGAATATCAAAAATCTGTGATTTTGAATATTTATAGTGATTATTACCTAGTGTCATTCAAGAATTGGCTCTCTGCTGTCATTCTATTCAAGCTACATTATTCATATCACAGATGAAGTATACTCACTGACATTATAGCAATATCTCTGATTTCTACCTTTTTTAAGGATTTATCTTGTCCAAAAAGGAAGGGGTAACAGATAGGGGTTATTATCAATCCTGAAGAATATGAATCTACCCAAGAAACTAAACAACTTTTACCCAAGGAGCATAGGTCGCAATACGAAAAACCAAATTTGACCTCCCATACAAAATGCGCTATCAGCTGATGCAGTTTCTATGGGAGGTCAAAAATTTATTTTGTTCTATGACCTATGTTTCTTGGGAAAAGTTGTGTGTCATGGGAATGAATAGCTTATTGGACCATCTGCTGCTAGATCGGAATATGCACATTCTTTAAGTTTCTTTGGACTAAAATAATAAAAAGATATTAATTACTTTAAACGTTTTTATTAATTGGAAAACAATAATATAGAATACTCACAAATGGGCATCTATAGGCGTATCACATTAAACTTAAAACTAAATCATTTTTTATACAATTTTTATAGTAAATATGTATCCACACTGGTGATTTTTGATTTTATAGCGCCCCCATCATTCTAAAAAATATTACTCGCTAAATACAAAACTTATCGAAAATCCGGAAAGACAGATTGTAAAGGTACCATTGTTTATGTAGAACCTATTTCCTCTGTAAAATAAAGTTTGCTTTAGTTACATATACAAAAACTGCTAAAATTGGCACTTTTTGTATCTGTAACTACAGTCAACTACATTTTTCAGAATTGATAGGTTCTAAATAAACTGGGTACCTTTACTTCAATGTCTTTCGGGATTTTCGATAAATTTTGTGTTTAGCGAGGAAATTTTTTTTTATTGATGGGGGCGCTAGTTGAATGCAGGAATCCCTTTAAATATTTCGAGATTTTTAACCCATACACCCAAGAGCGGGTCAAGCTTGTTAGCTTGCAAGGAGCGTGACTTAGGCCTGTATTTCACTGGGACGCCATGGTGGCTCGACTGGTTGCGCTACTGGTGTCCGTAACAAGACACCAGAGTCGCTACACCCTGCGGCCACAGTATTAAGGGCTATATTTCACTGGGAGTGGTAGCGCGACCAGCAGCCGGACTGGTTGCGCCGCCAAATTAGGGTGTGTCTTTACTGGTGTCTAGTTACGGACAACAGTGGCACAACCAGTCGCGCTACCAGTCACTCTACCAGTGTCCCAGTGAAATACCGGCCTTAGGGCCGCTAGCATGTAAACTCAATGGGAATCGTTTTGAAGCCGATTAAAAGCAAAAGAAACATTTTTGGGAAATGAAAAAATAATTCTAACCTCCATTCAAATTGTTCCCTCTGATCGGACAGTTTGTACGGATGGATAGGTATCTTTCTTTTTAATTTCCTAAAAATGTTTCTTGCTTCTAACCATAAAAACTGAATGCATTTTTACAAAATTTTACCTAAAAATGATATATCCTAAATTATGGCATATTTACAAGCAACAAAAACAAATATGAAATGCATAAACAAATGTATACATAGATTTCACATGATTTATTTAGTTTGAACTGTATTTTGAATTCGACGACAATAAGGCCGGAATTTCACTGGGACACTGGTAGCGCGACTGGTTGCGGTACTGGTGTCCGTAACTAGACACCAGAGTCGCTACACCCTGCGGCCACAGTATTAAGGGCTATATTTCTCTGGGAGTGGTAGCGCGACCAGCAGCCGAGCTGGTGTCTAGTTACGGACACCAGTGGCGCAACCAGTCGCGCTACCACACCCAGTGAAATATAGCCCTTAATACTGTGGCCGCAGGGTGTAGCGATTCTGGTGTCTTTACTGGTGTCTAGTTACGGACACCACGGTGGCGCAACTGGTTGCGCCGCCATGGTGTCCCAGTGAAATATCGGCCTAAGAAGAGATCATAGGTTATGGAAAACCAAAAAAAGTTACGGACACCAGTGGCGCAACCAGTCGCGCTACCAGTGTCCCAGTGAAATACCGGCCTAATGAGGAGTCTTTGGGTTAATAAGGAGTTTTCATTGACGTTTGTCAACTACGTTTTTTTTAAGTGTCGTTGGGTACGCTGATCGAAGAACAGAATGGGTGTATCAGCCCTGAAGGATGTGGTTCTGCTCATGATACTGAACAACTTTTCCTAAGACACATAGGTCGAAATACGAAAAAAGAATCCTCCCATACAAAACGCGCTATCAACTGATTCAGTTTCTATGGGAGGTCAAAAACGGTAAAGTTGTTACGATACATTTTCTTCAGGGTTGGTATACCCTTTTTGTTACACCCAGTATATGCATTTCTTTAAAAAAATATATATTACAGGCATTTGCCAGCAGCATTCAAGACTGACTTAATCGTTTTCATACTAATTACATGGTGGCACCTTATTGGTGATTTCCAGCGTTATCCCGTTGAACTTTCAAAAAGTGTTTGAAAACACCCTATTGGCGATATTTTATCGTCGTTTTTGAGTAGAAGCTCGGTCGGTACGGTAAACAAGCCAGTTTCACAAAGTTTCTTTAGAGTAAAGGTCCTTTAAATCCAATGTTATCACTTTCTTTGTCAAGGAAACAGAAAGAGCCAGCAATAGACTTAAAGGAGCATTAACTTTGAAGACGCTTTGTGCAAATGACGAGTCTAACAAAAAAGGGGTTGTTTATCTCAAAGGATATGAATGCCCATGAAACTGAACAACTTTTCCTGAGGAACATAGTCGGAATACTAAAAATTATTTTTGACCTCCCATAAACTTGTTTACTATTATAAATGTGTGCTCCCATAGAAATTGCGCTATCAGCTGATGCAGTTTCTATGGGAAGTTAATTCATTTAGCATTTCGACCTATGGGAAATGTTCACTTCCATGCAAATTCAGGGTTTTAATAACCTTTTTGTTGCACGTGTATACAAAATGAAAAATAATTAAATGCCTATAACAAAGAGTTAAATAATAACAAGTAATTTATTGGTTTTAAACGTTTGTAAAAAAAAAACAATATTTTATTGAATTTGAACTAGGTTATTTAAAAATACAAGTCTTCATATTGACAGACAATTTTTAGTTTCCTACTGAATATTTTTCGCGATGGAAAAATGCGGAGATCATAATTATTGCTTTAGCTATGTGATGATTAAAAATATGGCAATTATTTGTACACTAGGTTTGACTTAACAGCTATATTACATGTCGTATTACAGTTTATTACGCACCTAGGGAGGAATAGTAAATAATACTCCAGATCACAGGCAAAGCCGAGGGGAGCATTCTTTGTTTCTTCCGTTGCGGGGAGGAGGGGGTACTTTCGTCCCACGTAGCGGGAAAAAAGTACCCACTTTCTCCCCGCAGGCACGAAAAGTAATTTTTTTTCATCAAAATTTCATGTAGATTATGATTTAAAAAATCATAACCTACATGAAATTTTGAGGGATGGAGATGATAAAGGGTGTAAAAAAGGGTACGAAATGTTGTCAAGAAAAGATACAAATAAAGGAAAAAAAATGCAAAATACTTTGCTATCTATTTTTCTCTTCTTGGGCTTTACAGGATGGAGCGGTGGTGATTTCTGACACAAAATCAGGGTTACTTGTAAACCGAACTATTCCTGTAAATGACATATACAAACTTATGTGCAAAAATTTTTTCCTACGACCTTTGGAAATTCACATTAAATCCTTACAAAATGATTAACTGATCGAAAGTAAAAATGTATTTTCGAATTTCCAAAAGTCATGAACAATAGCTCTTTTATTTACCTTCCACCTAACAGCCTCCTTTTTTAGTTTTTAGGTCTCGTAAAACACTTAAAAGTTGGACTTCTGTACTTTTTTTACACGTTAAATAATCGAATTTTTTTTTCGTGGTTCTGATCTACAGATTGTATATTGTAACTCTAGCGCTGACGGTTAATTCGCAGAAATAAAAATATATCGCGGGGGTGAGCGCGGCATGTTGGGCGAGCGAATCGTTTATTGGCTCTTCGCCCGTCACACATTCGCAGAAAAAAACCGCAACGATAGAGTTACCTGAATTGCGTTGTACACAGATGCATCTACATGGTTTTAGGATCAGTGCTACGCCAACGGACCGTCAAATGTATAAAGCCTATACAATCCGTTCAGTGTGTTGCGAAGCGGAGAGATAGCTCCGCATTCGACTAAACGTTTTACGGCTTCAAACATTTTACGGTCCGTCGCGGACGTCCGCGTCAGGCGTCTGCGTCGCACTGATCCAGGACTTAGATTGGACTAAATTTTAATTCGTACGTACGTATCTACAACAGTTTACACGATACATCAAATTAAATGTATTCTTTGTTTACATTTAGTTTTATGCAGGATGTAAAAAAACCTTCCAAAAAATTAAACCGTGGATTTAAACCATAAAATTGAACAACTCCTAGGAACATAGGTACTAAATACGAAAACAGGATTAACACTACGTGATGCAGTTACATTAGGAAGTAAAAAAAATTGTCTGAACTCAGGACGAAAAAAATTGCTGAATAGTTGTTTTTGCTCATTTTCAAAATCCAGTTTCAGTTTTCTTCGGGAGATGTTTTTTACATCCTCTATTATTATTCAAAATTGAAATCATGTGGTTAGTAAAATAGAGTATTATTTTCGCACCTAAAATTCACAGCTCTACTACATTTTACTGGAAAATTCTCCTATTTCTAAAATCATTACCTAGAAATCATTTTTTTTTCGTTTATTACACCGCTTACCAATACATTTTGCAGTTATGTCAAAATCAATCGGCTGTCAGAAGAAATAAGTTTGTAAAACAATGTTATTCTTTCCGTCAAATATACTCTGGTCTTAGTGTCATGGCTGCAAAATAGATTGGTAAGCGTTGCAATTAACGAAAAAAGTTGATCATACTTACATTATTTTTATTAATCGAAATTAGTGTTACAATATTTTTGGAAAGGATCAATTAAAATTATTTTTAACACCAACTTCAAAACTAAGGTCTAAAATTATGTTTATTAATACTAGGTACAATTTTGGGATGATGCTGAGGTCAATATTTTTGTAAGTTGTAACGAAAAAAAGTTACTACAATACAAAACTATGCGTTTCAAATAAAATTTGGGACTGAGCCTAATTGATTTGCGGCAGCAATGTCAAGCTAATTTCACTCTGTTTCGATTTAGTTTTGCACAACCACTGCGAACCGCTGTGAAGTTAGCTACAAACCACTGTGATTGTCATTGAAACGCATAGCACACACAAGGGATTTTACAGAGGATTCTAAAACATTTTGTCCTTAAAACATGATATTACTTTTATAAATTAGTATATTGGTTTCATACGTGCAATAATTCTTCACAGCTCTTATTGTTTTCACTCCCGAAGCTCATAGATTTTAATCAAAAAAATTGAGCAGATTTTTTAAATCGGGAATATTGCTTATTGTCATTATTAGTAGAATCACTGGGCTTCTGGAGTAAAATCAATGTGAATTCTCGTTGTATTGTATGTCATAATAATTATGACAGTTTTTGTATGATGTAAATTAAACTATGCACTACTCATTTAAGTCTTAATCTGGTACCTACCTACACACTTGAACCGAAATCAGATTCGATATGATACGAATCCTACCGACTGCGCCATAACAACAGAATCACCAAAGGGCTAAAACAGAATCACCTAAGTAAAGTGCTAAGCATTATCTGCATTTAGTGTTCTTAAAAATAGCAAGTTTACTGGTGTAAGGACTTCTTACGATCAGGCTCTCTGACCAAATCAAGTAAAACAGTCCTAGTGCGAACTGCGATTTGAAGGTAGTCTCCAACTATAGCCTCTATGCTTTGCGTGAGAGCAGGATGGAACGAGACGTGTCTCTGTCGCTCCAATATCTTATGCATCGCTTCGTCCTGCTCTCACACTGCTGTTATTCAAATCAAGCTAAATTCTTTGAACTGTACAACACTTCTATTGACAACGCAAGGTTTTAATGGACAAGCCGAAAAACTTCCTTCTTTTTCGATGGAAAAGTTGTTTAGTCTGAGTAACATACTAAAAATATTTTTTTTCCAGTGATAAATATAATCTTAACAATAAGTGACTAAATGTTATCAGAATCGAAACGCTTGCGGATCCTACCGACTGCGCCATATCGACAGAACTACTAAAGTTCTAAGTATTTTCTGTAATTATAGTGTTTTAATAGAGCAAGTTAATTACTTAGTGGTGTAGGGAAGTCAACCCCGCCATACATATAATCCCAGCGACTAAAGCTCCTAGATGTTGTAGGGACTTCTTACGGTCAGGCTCTTTGACTAAGTCTGGTAAAACAGTCACCAGTGCAATGTGAAGGAATCCGCCCGCTGTAAATGGAACTATCCAGGATGTCCGCGCCTCTGCAAATAATTAGAAAATCCTATTCTATTAAACGAGAAATATTTATATAATTGTAAATATAGAGCGTAATTTTTTATTCACCAGAAAAAAAATGGGCGGATTCTGCCCATGAAACTGAACAACCTTTCCCAAGGAACAGAGTACGAAATACGAATAACCAAATTTGACCTCCCATACAAAATGTGCTGTCAGCTGATGCAGTTTCTATCCAAGATCAAAACTTAATTTTCGTATTTCGACCTATGTTCCTTGGGGAAAGTTGTTTAGTATCATGAGTACATTCATCCCTTTTTCTATAAAAAACTAATTAAAAGTCACCCTATATTTGTAAATATATTTGCACTTGTAATCGGTTTCTCGAAAATGGCTCTAACGATTTCAATAAAATTTACTATACAAGGGTTTTCGTGGCTGAAAAATGTCTAGTCTAGGAAAATTCGTTTTCACCGTTGTTTTAGTAATTAATCGGCGTTTTATAAACTTATAGCGCCATCTGTTATTGAGTAGCATAGCTTGCTCACTCGATGATGATTAATCAAACAGAGCATCGCTCGGTCGCCCAAGCACTAATATTTAAATGAACAGGGTATCCAAAAAGTTGGAGTAAAGCGAGCAATTTAAGTGTCATCATAAAGTGTTTAGTCCAGTAAAAATACGGTTTTGCAAAACATTAAATGCTAATAGCTACTTTTTTGTGTATATCGTATTTAAATATGATGTTAAGACGCAATATTTACGAATCCACCTAAAATTTAAAGCGGAATATTTTTTTCGAATAACAGCTAAGGCAAAAATAGTAATAGACAATTATATACTTTATATCACAGATAAACGTATACTTTACATATAGGCATCAAAATCCACCATAAATATATTTAAAAATATCAATTTATTTCAAAATATAAAATCTCCACTTATTTTTACATATAAGGGCCAATAAAGTCGAGGTAAAATAATAGCAATAAACTGAGCTAAACTCAGCCTTTTTAAATGTAAGTGATTCTTATATATATTCACAAAAATGCCATACTAAATTAAAAAAAAGTTTTTTGTAATCGCTGGTTTACAATGATTTTGTAAACATTTATGTTGGATTTGCCAAAAATGTGATTATATAGCACTATTTAAATTATTAGAAAGCAAAATGGATCTATTACTATTTTTGGTTGCGAAGATAAGCTGTATTTAAATTTCGTGCTATAAAAGTTAAACAATACAAAAAAGCTAATATTTTTAGGTGGATTCATGTATAATATGAAATTCTGAATATATAGCAAGCCGTAAATAAAAAAAATAATCTATTAAATTTTTTTCCGAAATTCCATATTTTTTTAATGTTTGGATGGCAAAATAAATAAATAAATGAAGTAAATTTAGGTGGATTCCATTAAAAAGCTTTACACAGAAATATAATCTATCGATCTGAAAAAGAATCACGGCTATTATCAATTATTTCCGTTTCGCCATACAGTCTCTCGTAATTTTACTGGAGTAGTTGTAGAAAATGCCCTATTAATTTTTTTAGTACTATGATCCATTCAAAGATTGAATCTGTTCTGTACCATCAATAAATTGTTTAAAAAAATACTTCCCTTTTAAAAAAGAGTTTTGTTTTAAGTAAAACTTGTGGAGGGTTCAATGACCTCTATGATCATCCAGTGAATATACAAAGTCACAGAAAATACAAATTTTATGATCGCTCATGCATAATAACAAAAAAATGTTTTGAAAGTAATTTTTCATATATTTTTTTATAATCTGTTGGTGATGTCGAATCACCCCTTGTACACGCCTTTAGTCAAAACTACTATCTACACTTGGATTTGCAAGAGGAGGGGTGGGCCATATAATCGTAGTTTATTTCTACAAATATTCATGTTCACCATAAAACGTTTTGGCCGAAAGACAAACGTCAACACAAAACAGCACCGTTTCATGAGTCAATGCCAACGCCTACCAACACATTTTGCAGCCATGACTCTAAAACCAGTGTATATTTGACGGAAAAAAATAACATTGTTTTACAAACTTGTTTTTTCTAACAGCTTTAGCTGATACTATTGATATAGCTGCAAAATGTGCTGGAAAGCGTTGGCATTGACTCGTGAAACGGATTATACACTTACCGATAGCATTTCTGGCCCCACTAAATACAACAGCTGTCATGGCGCCAATCAGACCAGCTGATGCCGTCGCCTGCAAACAAAGATAGCGTATAAGAACTGGTTCCCACTATGTCGGATCCCGAATTTAAACGGGTGTCGGC
This sequence comes from Athrips mouffetella, assembly GCA_947532105.1. NCBI lineage: Eukaryota > Metazoa > Arthropoda > Insecta > Lepidoptera > Gelechiidae > Athrips > Athrips mouffetella. The sequence goes on from OX383980.1 coordinate 18,870,708, forward strand.
GCCTCTGTTCCCACTTTTCGGATATCGGATTCCGATTTTAATCGGGTGTTTGCGCATCTGCATCGGCCCGCACGACATCCGACAAATGTGAACCGCGAGCGTTGATCCGACACGACTTTTTTCCGGACGGTCGGCTGACAAAACACACGACATATCTTGTCGGATCCGACACAAAATCGTTGTCGAACGAATGTGAATAGCTTCATATAAAATGCTCTGCCACTGGAACCTCCGATTATTAAACGGATCCGACAGGCGGCAAGTGGGAACCGGCCCTAAGGAACAGCCTTCCGAATACTGTAAGGGCATGATCAGTCAACGTAACTGAACTACTTTCCTTTCAGCAAATAAAACTTTCAGGATATGAAAAAAAACCGGTCAAGTGCGAGGGTTCCAATGTACCTATAGTATTTTTAGAAACAATGGAGTCAACTTTATTTGTAAAGGTTTTTTGCAGAGTTCTAAAAAACTGTGCTACTTAGAGAGATCGTTATATTTTTTCTGTAATATTTAAATAAAAGATTTTTTTCTTTAGCAATCTTCGGAGATACAGGGGGAATGGTGTTTTTTTTAGTAATTTTTCATCATAACTTGAAAATTAAATGAAGAGTCGTAAAAAAAGGCAAAAAATTAATTTAGAATGTGCAAGTAAAGCCTATTCTATTCGACCTAGTAGCGACAATTTAAAATTTTAACCCTATTTGGACCCCCTTTAACAATAATAATATTATAATAAATCTAATGTTTGAAATAAAGTTGGGCAATCATATTCTAAAACTATTCCAAATTTCGAGTCGATAGCATGAGTGTACTTACAATTTGAGCTTTAGCAGCCTCCCAGCGCGAGAAACCACTTTTCAACAGGATAGCGAAGTCTCCTACTTCATGAGGTATTTCATGCACTGAAACAAAACAACAATGAAAAGCTTCATACTCGCGTTTCAGGATTTGTCGTATATGATAGCAAGCCTCCGAATATCCAAAAATTCAGGTCAACTCTTCTCAGATCGATATAAGTGTATACAACGAGTTAATAGAATAAGCGAAACCCTCATACTCCCCAACTGATTTTTATTAAAATAAATCCGTTCCCGTAAAAAAATCTTAAAAAAGTTTTTTTTATTTAGATAATGTTATTTTGAAGTTTCATCACTGTTCTAGTTTCATCGCTGTTCTAGTCCGCGCACATCGCGCACGCCACGCCCACTTTCCCCGCCGTCAGCGCGCGTATCTACAGAAATCTATAGAATAAAAGCGGCAAAAATATGAATAATAAAAATTTAAAAAATTACCCCTATCAAAAATCCGTGAAATTGATTCTACTCTCGATTCTGAACAAACTATTTTCTCAGTTTCGCTTATTCCGTAAACACGTTTATTTTTGGACCTGATATGAGAATGCTGTATGCCTACCTTGTTAGTGAGGTCAAGAGCAACAACTTTTGTTCTATGACTTTGCTAAAAACTCACAAAAAATTTTCGACTCCATACTAAAGTGGTCACGTGACCGTTTTGTATGGAAAGTTGAAAATTTTTCGTGCGTTGTTGGTTGTAGAACAAATGTTGTTGCTTTTGACCTCACTAACACGGTAGACATACTCATTACAGGTCCAAAAAAAATAACCTAGTATGTATCACATGACAGTAACAGGTAGACAGTTGAATTTTTTACAGATCTTGTTGCCGCTATAACAACAAATAACAATAATTAAAAATAAATAAAAAAATTAAGTGAGGCTTCCCTCCTAAAAACGTGTTCTTTAGGCGAATTTTACGCAAAGTTTGTTTTAGTTCTATCGTAAAATGGGAACACTTACTAGCGTGAAAATTGGTTTACTATAGTGCGTAAGCTATAGAATAACAACAAATGATAAAAACAGGTCAAGTGCGTGTCGGACTCGCTTGCATTCTGCGTGACTGCGCGTCCATAACTAAGACGGTATTTTTACCTTACTGGTACAGGACCCTCTGTGCGCGAGTCCGACTCGGTTTTTTAAGTATTGGCCTCTATGTATTTTCAGAGCATATGAAAATACATAGTAAGTGAGGCTATGCTTGTGTATAGCTTCACTAACGTTAAATAATTTATTTATCAATATCATAACATCCCATGAAACGTCCACTACAGGTCAGGGAGCTACCAGAATTCTAGCTTTTGCTGGAAAATGTAGAGGGGAAGTACCATAGTCACCTCGCTTGTTAGCGTTACGGCTGGCACCATGGACCGCGGTTGTAGGTGACCGCAGTAAGTAAGAAAGATACAAAGGAGGATACTGCTGGCCATCCTCCAGTTTATAACCCTTAGTCGCCTCTTACGACACCCACGGGTATGTATGGATTGGTGCTATTCTTTGCCGGCACCACACGGGGCTATCTGAACTATACATACATAACATCACGCCTATTTCCCGTCGGGGTAGGCAGAGACCACAGTCCTCCACCTGCTACGATCTTGACATACTTCCCTCGCTTCCTGTACTTTCATCAATCCTTTCATGCATGCTCGTCGGTTTAGGGTAGTTTTAATCTGGCATTTATTCAGAAGGTCCTGAACTATCGTTCAACCAAAATGTAGTTATCAACTTACCGAGTATAGCAAAAGTAGTGAGAAGCCCCACTCTAAAACCGACTAGGAAGGACCCCCCCACAGCCAAACCGTGCGTGAAGTTGTCGATAGAATTAGCCATTAGATTCAAGTACCCTGCTACCTGAAAAAAGAAAAAAACTTGGTCAGTTGTTTTTTTTTATGTTACAAGTGAGCAAACGAGCAGGTGGGCCACCTGATGGTAAGTGGTCACCACCGCCCATAGCACCCACTGTCTTATTAATTGCATATTTTGACACTAATAAGAGAGCTAAGCGCGTTGCTCACTTTGAGAACTAAGATGATATGTCTCATGTGCCGATAATTTCGCTAGCTACCTTGCCCTTCAAACCGAAACACAGCAATGCAAACACTGCTGCTTCACGGCAGAAAAAAGGGTTAGGGTTCCATACCCATGGGGTGATTTTTAGGGTTCCGTACCTCAAAAGAAAAAAACGGAACCCTTATAGGATCACTTTGTTGTCCGTCTGTCTGTCTGTCAAGACCCTTTATCTCACGAATGGGTAAAGGTATCAGGTTGAAATTAATACCATATATTAGGATCCATTAACAACACAAGATCTGAAAATTTAATTTTTTTACAATGACGCAATCAAAAGATATGGCATTTTATGTCCTCATCTCCATACATACATACATACATAACATCACGCCTCTTTCCCGTTGGGGTAGGCAGAGACCACAGTTCTCCAACTGCTACGATCTTGACATACTTCCCTTGCTTCCTGTACTTTCATCAATCCTTTCATACATGCTCGTCGGTTTAGGGTACTTTTAACCTGGCCTTTATTCAGAACGTCCTGAATTTGGTCCTGGTACGTTCGCCTAGGCCTTCCCCTTCCAACGTTTCCATTCACTCTCGCCTGGTAGATCTCTTTCGTCAATCTTCGTTCATTCATCCTCTCTACATGACCAAACCATCTCAGCATCCCTTTCTCGATTTTGGTCACTACGTCTTCTTTCACGCCACACCGTTCTCTTATCACACTATTTCTTATCCTGTCACTCAATTTAACACCAATCATACTCCTTAGCGCTCTCATTTCCACTGCATTAATTCTACTTTCATGCTTCTTCTGCCATACCCAGCTTTCACTGCCATACATCAGTGTTGGTACCAAAACTCCCCCATGAACAGCTCATCTCCATACATTTATTCAAAAATGCAAAACCTACAGGGTACTTCCCGTTGACATAAAATTATGAAATTTGGCAAGAAGGTAGGTCTCACAGTACAAATAATGGGAAAAGTCTGAAATCATTAAATATTAAAATAAAATCATTAAATATCAAAATTTAAAGACTTCGTCAGAAAACTATAATTTGAGTATGTTGAATTATGATTTCCAACTATTTCTTGCTCAGTTTGTTTTTTTTTTTGTTTTTTTTTTTTTACATAAAATTCTTTAAGTGTGTTACTTTAATCTTTTAGCGTTTACTCAATGGCATAGAACTTTTTTCTCTTAGTGGAAACTTTGTTGGCTTATGTATTTTCTATGTAGTTTAAGCTATTATGTACTAAATTTAAGCTGTTTGTTTCCCAAAATAAATAAATAAAAAAAAAAAATTACAACTTTTCTCACAACTAATGGTAACCAATTGTGGTGAGCTCCCGTTTCAAGAACATTCATATAAGAGAGGGGTCAAGTTGGATGGTCCTTGAGGCGATTATTATTTAGTTCTATTTTAAAAACGGGAACACTTACAAACTTGAAAATTGGTATGTTTATAGTGCATAAGCTGTAAAATAACAACAAATAATAAAATTTGGTCAAGCGCGTGTCGGACTCAAAAAATCTAGCACATTAACTTACTGAAATTTCAACTAATACAATTATGATTATGTGGTGGTACGGAACCCTCGGTGCGTGAGTCCGACTTGCACTTGGCCGGTTCTTTTTTTCACCCTACCCGCGACAAAATTAAAACTCAAGTAGGTTTAGAGACACCCGTTACTTACAACTTCGTTTTCCGTCTTCTCCTTGCTGGCCTTAAGCAACTTTTCTCACGCCTCCCTCAGTGTACATCATCCCTTCCATCTACCATCATAACCGCTTCTACTATTGGCATCACTAACAATTTTCATCTCGTTCTACCTTTATAAAGGGTGTGTGGTGTACAGCAGTCAATGCTGGTGGCCAGCTTGGACAATGGCTGTCAACGCATCGACCACTACCGAGACCATGGGCGAGGCAGTCTCTGTCAGGCCGCGCTACGGTGCACACGTCTACTTGATAAAATAGTGTTATTGATTGTAGCATTGATATGTCAATCTCTTTACTATTATTATACCATACTGCGTGAATGTAATGGTGTGTTATTACTAAAATATGTCCCCAATCACAAGAGGCCCGACGGAGACACCACAGGGTGTAAGAGACGGTGTACCGAAAACTGAAAGGGCGTGCTCAGTCAACGAAACTGAACAACTTTCCCAAAGAAACATAATTATGTTGGGAAATGAAAAAAAAATTTGACCTCTCCATACAAATTACCCACTCTAGTCGAACAGTTTGTATGGAGGTAATTTTTTTTTTCTTTTCCCAACATGTTTCTTTGGGAAAGTTGTTCAGTTTCGTTGACTGAGCACGCCCTTTCAGTTTTCGGTACACCGTCCCTTACACCTTATACTTACATCGTTTTATTTATAACGATCGACCGCTTTTTTAGCGACGCATATGTTTCGTTGATTTATCAAGAAATAACGTGAAAAAACTGGGCAAGTGCGAGTCGGATTCGCGCACCGAGGGTTCCGTACCACCACATAATCATAATTGTATTAGTTGAAATTTCAGTAAGTTAATGTGCTAGTTTTTTTTATGTATGTATGTATTTTTTGAGTCCGACACGCGCTTGACCAAATTTATTATTTGTTGTTATTTTATAGCTTATGCACTATAAACATACCAATTTTCAAGTTTGCTAGTTTTTCCCTCTTTAAAATAGAACCATAGAGGAAAGAATAGAACTAAAACAAAAATCGCCTCAGCGACCATCCAACTTGACCCCTCTCTTATATGAATGTTCTTGAAACGGGAGCTCACCACAATTGGTTACCATTAGTTGTGAGAAAAGTTGTAATATTTAATGATTAAAGACTTTTCCCATTATTTGTACTGTGAGACCTAGCTTCTTGCCAAATTTCATAATTTTAGTTCAACGGGAAGTACCCTGTAGGTTTTGCATTTTTGAATAAATGTATGGAGATACATACATACATAACATCACGCCTCTTTCCCGTTGGGGTAGGCAGAGACCACAGTCCTCCACCTGCTACGATCTTGACATACTTCCCTTGCTTCCTGTACTTTCATCAATCCTTTCATACATGCTCGTCGGTTTAGGGTACTTTTAACCTGGCCTTTATTCAGATGTATGGAGATGAGGACATAAAATGCCATATCTTTTGATTGCGTCGTTGAAAAAAATTTAAATTTTCAAATCTTGTGTGGTTCATGGATCCTAATATGTGGTATTAATTTCAACCTGATACCTTTACCCGTTCGTGAGATAAAGGGTCTTGACAGACAGACAGACAGACAGACAGACGGACAACAAAGTGATCCTATAAGGGTTCCGTTTTTTTCTTTTGAGGTACGAAACCCTAAAAATGACTTCTTTAGTACGATGTCCGGATAGTACGACGTAATATCACCGGTCCCTTGCTTGAGCGTCGTTATAACCGGATTCTACTCCTATTTTTGACATTACTAACATTTTCCCTCTCGTTCTACTTCTATACAGGGTTGTTTTTGGACTCCTGGCCAAATTTTAGTATGTTGCTCAGAAAATGTATCTGAACAACTTTCCCAAAGGAACATGGATCGAAAAACGAGAAAAAATTTTGCTCATCTCATACAAATCCCACTATGGCCGGCACAAGATTTGTAAGGGAGGACTAAAATTTTTTCTCGTTTTTCGACCCTTGTTACTTTGGGAAAGTTGTTCAGATACATGTCCTGAGCAACATACTAAAATTTGGCCAGGGGTCCAAAGATAACCCTGTATACTCACATCTTTCTTTTCAGTCTTCTCCTTGGTGGCCGTAAGCGCCTTTTCTCTCGCCTCCCTCAGTAGACACCGTCCCATCCATCTACTAGTGGTCTTGCAACTTCTGCTATTTGCATCACCGTTGCACGCAGTACTGTTTTCTGTCCAGACTCCGTTTGCGACTGCACAGCAACCGCCTTCGCCTAGAATAAAAAAAAAAAAAAACACCGACGTACAGTCACAGAATATAATTATCATACAGAACGGTCACTCTCCGCCCCCTTTCAATAGGGAACATGCACGAATTTTTTTTATTTAAAAACATTATTTTCATTCATGTAATAAACAATCTTGTAATAGTAGTTTAAGATACAAGTTCCGTAAGTAGGGTTATTACAAACGAGTTGACGTTTTGTAAGCCCGAGACGAAGTCGAGGGTTTACCATCGGCACGAGTTTGTCATAACCCTTACGGACGTGTATCTTACGACGTTTTTCAATACATTTGTGAGAAAACAGGTATAAGACCTAACCACCACCACTTGGTAAAGGAACCAACCATGGGTACTGTCAGCCTCTTGTCGATTTATGTTCTCCTGGTACTCTCCATTTTATTTTAAATATAGGTAGGTAGGCAGTCGTCACCCAAGTAAAAAGTCACCACTGTAGGTATTTTTACAAAACAATTTTATGATCAGTGTAAAAACTCCTTGGTTAAATACTTTTTTAACTTGCCGCACTAGTTCGGTAAGTAACTACTTACGAGCAATGTTTACGTCCTTGTAAGTACGTTTTTCGAGCAAATGTATTGAAAAACTATTTTTCGAATAACTATAATATTAAAAAATATATACCAGGCCACTCAGAAAGTATTGCGAAAAATAGTTTTTATATATGGGAGACTGGCCGGTCAGAATCTTTTTCGAAAATATGATTACTTGTAAGTAAAAATATGTGTGTTCCGTTTTCAAAATTTCCCTCCACATTTTTTGCGAGCCAATTCAAAGTATCGTGTCTTACTGAAAAATGGATCTGCGCCGGGAACATTTTAGAGCTATGATTTTTTACGATTTCAAGTGTCGCCTGAAACCGGATGAATCGTTCGATAGACTTCAAATGGCATTTATGGATGAAGGCCCCTCCAAGGCAACCGTGTATCGTTGGTATAACGAATTTAGGCGCGGTCGACCAACCTTGGGGGATGAAGAAAGAAGCGGTCGCCCTTTGACGGCTATTACGGAAGAAAACGTGCTAGCAGTGAAAAATTTAATCCAAGATAATAGGCGAATTACATATCAGGAGATTCAGCACATATTAAAGATTGGATCGGGAAGCGTTCACGAGATTCTACACGGGCATCTTCGCGTGAGGAGGATAGTATCGCGCTGGGTGCCGCACTACCTCACCGACGCTCAGAAGCAGGCCCGGGTGGAATGGTGCCGTGATATGCTGAACAAATTTGAAGCAGGCTCGTCTCGGCGTGTTTACGACATCGTAACAGGTGATGAGTCCTGGATTTATCAATACGATCCAGAAACCAAGCGCCAGTCGACAGTTTGGGTGTTTCAAAATGAACCAACGCCTACCAAAGTGAAGCGATCTCGAAGCGGGGGGAAGATTTTGATCGCCAGCTTTTTTAATTTGACTGGCCACTTGGCCTCAATTCCCTTACGAGATCAAAGAAGCATCAACGCCGAATGGTATACTACCAAATGTTTACCAGAAGTTTTTTCTGTTGTGAGCAACAAGCGACCAAACACAGGGCTCCGCGGACTACTGCTCCACCACGACAATGCGCCTGCACACACCGCGCTCAAAACGAGGGACTTCCTGGACAGCACACCAGTCAAACTCCTGGGTCACCCTCCTTACAGCCCTGATCTAGCACCGTGTGACTTCTTTTTATTTCCAAAAATAAAAAATCAGCTCAAGGGGATACAATTTTCGTCGCCGGAAGATGCGCTGGCTGCGTTCGAGCAGGCTGTAAACGAGGTGTCTACGGCGGACTGGAAAAAGTGTTTTGAAAACTGGTTCAGACGCATGAATCTTTGTATAGAGGCTGGTGGAGAGTACTTTGAAAAGATTTAATAAAAATATATGTACCTGTAGAACAATTTTTTTTAGTGTCGCAAATATTTCTGAGTGTCCCACGTAAGCCATCGAAGATTTGTTTCTGTGTCTTTCTAGCAAAACGAAATTTAATATGGAGTTTATATGGCCGTAGTGCATTGTGACGTCACTATTCATGTCGGATCTCTGTGTCTAATCGGCGCGTAATAAGTAGGTTTAAATGCTTATATCGGCCGTATTTCTTAGCCGATTTAAATTTAAATTTCACTTTTTGTTAGCTCTACTACGGTATTTTCATATTTTATTAATAAATGCGACTAAAACAATTTATGCTTGTTCCCTATTGCCCTCACCCCCGCGCGCACCCCCCCGCGAGAATCTCGTGGTCCTTCTGAGGGTCTTTAGTACTGAATATGCAGCCTACGCGACCTTCCAATTTCAAATTTGCGCTCGATGTATGTAGTGTCCGGGGTATGGTACAGTCAAGAGCACATCAAGCTTGACACATTGTACTTTGAACCGTTTTTATTCCAATAGACGTACGGGCTAGAGTCGCACTGCGAGTGTCAAGCTTGACCTGTCGTTGACTGTACAATCGAAATAATGTAGTTTGATTAAAAGGCAGCAGTGTGAAAGCAGGACGGAGCGATGCGGAAGATATTGGAGCGACAGAGACATGTATCACTCAGTCCTGCCGGGCTAAGATGCGCACCGCGACTTGGTCGAGTCGCGCGCAACTGTCACTTTTTATGTATGGACGCGAGAAGACATAACCGGTTTAGACTATGATGACTCGCGAAGTCGCGGTGCGCATGCTAGACCTACTGGTCTCATGCAAAGCTTTGTCCTCTTGCCATTCTAATGAATTTACATTATATCGACCCACGTTTCTTCTTATCAGCTGTTATATTCCTAGTTTTAAGAATTTATCAAATTGAATCATCTTGGAGGGAACTGTGAGATCGCTCTCAGGAACCTGCTTTTCTTCCTTCGGTATAGACGCCGGAAGAACGCCATCTATGGTAGTGTGAGCATAACGCCATCTAGTTGACACGAACGAAAGACTGATAGCGATTTTGTCAGTCCTCATTGATGTCTTGTTAGTTCCTAATACCACCAATACTAATTATGGCGCTCTAATAGTTAGTATTAGGCGGGTTCCAAGTTTAGTATGGCGATGAGCTCTCTGTTACGCCCAGTATTATATTACTCTATGGGTATAGGTTAGGTACCTCTTGAAACCAATCGCACACTTGAGTGAACTTTCAACACGATCCTAAGACTATGTGGATAAAGAGAGCTGCCGAGATTCTTAGTAGGGCATCGGAAACTGAGCTCGCTCAAAAGCCCGTACCAGCCTAATGAGATGAGGTGTCGGTCGACCTTCAAGAACACTTAATTATCCTCCTCTTTGCACTTCCTTTCTACTTCCAGAGGTCCCTTTATCATTTAGTATTACTATTGAAGACACATGAATCATACAACTTAACCAGCCCTCCCTTCTTCTTCCCTCTACTCTTCCTTTCTACTTCTAGAATTAGTTTTAACTTATAAAAGGAGTTGTTTCAGATTACTATGGGACCCCGGCCATGTTTTTGTACACCTGTCATTTGACTCTAAATACATTAGAAGAACGCCTTTATATTATGGTTTTTGTTTAATTCGGCATAGTTAACTTGTAATACCTTAACATATTGTTAATGTGGTGGAAATTGTCATTTGATGTGACCTTTTTATGTAAAAAGGCCGATAATTCATTTTCAAGATGTTTTTAGTTTTATTTTGCTTAGTTGGACAACTGAGACATGAACATCGCCATGCCATATCGCACGAAGGGGCGGTTTTTTCGAGAATTTTTCTCGTAAAAACTACAAGATAAAAAACTAAAAGAGTTTATTGATAAGATGGTAAGACTATAAATAACTTATTGTCTTATTTTCTAGCAGATGTACGGTCAACCGCACGTCAGTAGAACCTTTTTCAACTCTATTACCACGCCATAAGGTCTAAAAGTGTTTCTACGGACGTGCTGTTAAGTGTACATAGAGATGGCCGGATATGAAACACCTCCTTTACCTACCTTTGCATCTGTGTTTATGTTGTCATGAAATAAATTTTTATCTTATCTTATCTTACCTTTAGTATTATTATTGAAGACGCACGAATCATACAACTGTTTAGCTGTAACAGATCCATTACACAGCCCTCCTTTTTCCTTCCCTCTGCTCTTCCTCTCAACTTCTAGAAGCTTCTCTATCTCTTCTATCTCTATGTGCTTCATGCTGCCATTGGCTTTGGGCTTTTCTTCTTCTTCTTCTCCCGTGGCGAAGAGTTTCTCCACGACTATGAAGACTAGCATTCCGAAGAGGCACCATAGGCCGCATTTTAGGGATACGTGTTCTCCTTCTGAAATGAAGAGAAGAAACTATTGAAAAAAATCCCGCTAAGTGCGAGTCGGACTCACGTACTAAGAGTTCCGAACCTCTCCAGCAAAGAATGATCCAAGTTTTTAGTTTATTCCCACGCTTGCCAATATATTTTTAGTTTATTCCCACGCTTGCCAATATATTTTTCAGCTATATCAAAAGCAATCGGAAAACAAGTTTATAAAACAATGTTATTCTTTACGTCATATATACTCTGGTTTAAGTATCATGGCTGCAAAATAGATTGGTAAGCGTTGGAATAAACGAAAAAAAAAATTTTTTTTTTATTTTTTGTCACGCTGCAGCACATATGTGTTTTGATTTGTTCTTCAGTTAGTCCTAATCATTGTTTAAATGTATGCCTTTATCAATGTACATATGTGTTGGTGTCACAAATAAACGCTTTATCTATCTATCATCTATCTAAATAAATAAAAATAAAAAATAAATATACAAGCTTTTGCCCTTTGATTAAAAACTCCGCTTTCACTTAAACCTGACCTCTATCTTGAATATGGATGTGCTTGAAGTTATCTTTGATATCAATTACAATCAAGGACCTTAACATATTATTACACCTGTGCAAACGCAAAATTAACAAATACTTGTTCGGCATTCAAACAATAAACGTTTACATAGCTTCTGTAATAATCTTACCGTCTAGACCGTTTTCATAATCCTATTATTTTAATATTGTACGAGTACACTCTTTACAAGCCTAGTATGAACTCGGCGTGGGCTCTTGTCTGCTGCTGCTGGTATGTTATGCAGTGAATTTTCTACGGAGTGCGCAGCTGATGAAGATTTCAAGCGATCTCGTGTTCGGACCCCGTTTGTGTTGTCTTAAAAAGTCACGGACATTGCCCTTCGTAAATTCCACTATCCCTTTACGCAGGGAGCAATTAACAATTCCCCCACTAAACACAGGCGGTTCGCCATATTTATTTACTACTAAAAACTGAAGAAATTTTAAAAACTAAAGAATGTTTTAGAACACGACACTGGCAGAAATGTCCCTAAATATAGGTTGACCATTACCAAATAAAAGGTAGCTTCATGTCATCGTCGTGTTTCGTCCAGGTTTCGTCATGCTTTATCGGTCTAATGGGTAACCACAGAACAACGATAGGTCCACTCCTTCCCATAGGTCGAAATACGAAACACCAAATTTGACCTTCCATATACAAAATGCGATATCAGCTGATGCAGTTTCTATGGGAGGTTAAAAATTGATTTTCGTATTTCAACCTATGTTCCTTGGGATAAGTTGTTTAGTTACTGATACTGATCCCGCCCCTGAGCTATGGCACGCAATAAACGAAGAAACTGATAGCGCATTTGTTATGTATGGGAGGTCAAATTTGGTTTTTCGTATTTCGACCTATGAAGAAAAGTTGTTCAGTTTCATGGGCAGATTCACACCCTTCAGTATTATCACAACTTTCCGTTATACGTTGTATTAATAAGCACTATTTATTTATATTCTTACTATGAATCAAGTGAGGCTATTTGTCGTCATTACATGTTGATAATAATGTTGTGTTTAAAAGTGATTCATAAACTCGCTCTAATATAATCATCGCGTCCATCAACGTTGAAGTTTTGTGTTCCAAGTGTATAAATATTGCATGGATGTACACTCACGGGAATAAATCGTTGAGCAGGACAACAATTGATAGTATTTACAGTCGAAATATTATAGCTTGATTCAAAGTATACTTTATTCGTATTAGGATTTTGTGATCACTTTATGACGTCAGTTAAACTAAAAGCTACGTCACTTCACAAACAAAGTGGTGCCATGTGGTAAAAAAGTGACAAGAAAAAACCGACGCGCTTTTTTGAATATTTGTGATTGTATACAATGTAAAGATTAAAATGCCAGTATTGTGACAGTATTTTAAACATCCAAAAATCTGAATTGTTAAATATCGAGTCAAAGTCAATAGTCATTTAGCAGACATTTAACAGCCTCCGAAGTCCAGTGGTTAGAGCGCTCGGCTCTCGATCCGGAGGTACTGGGTTCGATTTCCGGTGGGGACACTGTCAATCAAAAATCTCTTTGTGCGACCTCCCCAGTTCGGTTAGGACATTGCAGGGTGAATCACCTGATTGTCCGAAAAGTTAGATGATTCCGTGCTTCGGAACGCACGTTAAGCCGTTGGTCCCGACTACTGCCTATGGATGCAGTCGTTAATGAGCCATGTAAGAAGCTTTTGGCGGCTCAACAACTCTGACATCAGGGATTGTGAAGTCGGTCATCGACCTTGCAACCCGCACGATATGATGATGTCATTTATCATCGTCACCAAACAGCATCTGCTATCATCGATCCCATTTTCAAGAATAGTACAGCCGAGAGCACGTCAAACTAGACAGTTGCAGTGCGACTCTAATTCAAACGACCTCAGAACAAAGACCTCCTTGCTTTTGCATACGACCATAGAAATAAGAATCGCCCAAAATGATCTTGACTGTACCTAGTATAAAATTTAAAGGTCTTCAACCTGCAAGGCAATTATTTACCGTGGCTGTACGTGTTACGTAAGTAAATATGAAAACCAATAATCACTAAAGTGGTCAAAATGAAAATAACAAACAAAGGAAAAAGCTTTATCAATTTCGCTTTCTTGCTAACCATTGAAGTGGTGACAAATATCACACAAATATGTACTCTATACCATTGACATTAGAACTAGGTGATGTGATTCACGTTTGAAACACAAAACCTCGACAGTTTTATTTATACACAAACAATACCACAAACTTACATTAGCAACCGAAAAAGAAGTAATTGTGTGAGTTGAGAGTTTACTAACTGCCAATTTAAGTTTGTGGTCGCTTGCTAAGTTTGACTTGCACATTTTGAGCAGTGTTTTTAAATATAGAGCGTCAAGATGTCATCGGAACTATAGTCAATAGTCTAGGCAACGAAGCGGATCGTTGTATGAAGACCCCCGCATTAAATCCTCAGTCGATGAAACTTTGCTGGGGTATTACACTACATGAGACAAACCTTCTTTAAAAAAATCCAAAAAAAAATCGGTACTTTTAATTTTTCCATACAAAAATTACAAAAAATGTACGATTTTTTTTGATATTTTGAATTTACATTTAATTCATGATTATTTATTATCCTGTCAAATAAAATCTGCCTGAGAAATTTATGTTGGGGTCAACTGCTTCGTTGCCTACAACGCAACGTAAGAAGTCGGTTTTGACGTTTTCTTATCACCACATTCATTCATTTCATTCATTTTGCTTGCAGATCGTAATTTTTCATACCATTGACAGCTGTCAAAATGGACCTATTACGATTGCTTTACTGTAATGCCACTGCCCTGGTAATTTGACACTTAAAGAGAAAATACAGGGTGTAAGGGACGACGGTGTACCGAAAACTGAACAACTTTCCCAAAGATACCTACATCTTTGGGAAATGAAAAAAAGATTGACCCCTCCATACAAACTGTTCGATCAGAGTGAGCAATTTGTATAGAGAGGTCATTTTGTTTTTCATTTCCCAAAACGTTTCTTTGGGAAAGTTGTTCAGTTTCGTTGACTGAGCACGCTCTTTCAGTTTCGGTGCACCGTCCCTAACACCCTTTATTAGCCGATAAACTAGAAATAATATAATTGCAATAGCAATCAGGCGCTAGGACCTCGTTAAGCACTAAGAGGTAAAAAGTGTATGTTATGAACGTTATGAAATAATTATTAATCAAAACATGCTTCGCTATAAAATTCCTAAAAAAAAACTACGGAACCCGGTACTGCGCGTGGCTCGACACGCACTTGGCCGGTTTTTTAAATATGTGGGTAGTCGTACACAAAGCAAAACACACAAGAAACTGCCCATGAAAATTAAGTCGAAATACGAAAAAAAAGTTCCCATAGAAACTGTACGACCAGCTGATAGCGCATTTTGTATGTTAAGCCAATTTTTTTTTGTTTTTTTTTTTTATTGATAATGGGCTTACTCTTGACCTCGATCTAGTCTTCAAGACAGAGATGAGGTCGACGATGGAACGAGCTTACCCAGAAGAAGCCTATTCACTCGCGACTTGAATAGATTCGGGTTATATGAACTCGGGAACACAGACGCAGGCAGAGAATTCCACTCTTTAGCCGTGCGCATTATAAAAGATGTTTCAAAGCGCTTTGTGCGAATGTGCGGAATATCAACCAAGTATGGGTGATATCCTGCGGTGCGTCTGGACTCCCGATGGTAGAAGGGAGATGGTGGAATAAGCTTGTGGAGCTCTAGAAAAAGTTGTTCAGTTTCATGGGCAGATTCACATCCTTCAGGGTTGGTATCCCCTTACTATTACGCCTCCTATAGGAAATTCGAAAGTGTGGTACCGGCAAAGAATAGTACCGACCCATCTCTACCTGTGGGTGTCGTAAGAGGCGACTAACGGTTTATAAACCGGAAGATGGGCAGCAGCGTCCTTCCGTGTATCGTACCATCTTACATACTGCGGTCATCAACAACCACCGCGGTCCATGGTGTCAGCCGTAACGCTAGCAAGCGTGGTAACTAAGGTACTTCCCCTCCACATTCTTCTAGCAAGAGCTGGAATTCTGGAGGGAGCTCCCTGTCCTGTAGTTGACGTATTGTGGGATGTTACGATGAGGAAGTTAGAGCACTCGGATAGTAGGAAAAAAATTGGATTAAATAAAAACTAGGTGATACAGATTGATGGCAAATGGCAATGAACTTAAACTTGTGAGATCCATTGTTATGTTCAGTGTAGATAAACTAATTATTTGAATTGTATTGAATACAATTGTATTCCTTATCGCCTTTTTTTTACAAACAAGAGCATTCGTTGACGGAAAAAACTAACATTTCCTCTTCAAAACAGCATAACTAAACCTTAGAGTTTACAAACTGCTAAAAGGTACTGCGGCAGCAGCCGACGAGTGCCAGAAGCGAAATCAGTACAGTTTATTGTTTTTTGAAAGCGCCAAAAGGTACTGCAGCAGCAGCCGGCGAGTGCTAGAAGCGAAATCAGTACACTTTATTATTTTTCGAAAGCGCCAAAAGGTACTGCGGCAGCAGCCGGCGAGTGCCAGAAGCGAAATCAGTACAGTTTATTATTTTTCGAAAGCGCCAAAAGGTACTGCGGCAGCAGCCGGCGAGTGACAGAAGCGAAATCAGTACAGTTTATTATTTTTAGAAAGCGCCAAAAGGTACTGCGGCAGCAGCCGGCGAGTGCCAGAAGCAAAATCAGTACAGTTTATTATTTTTTGAAAGCGCCAAAAGGTACTGCGACAGCAGCCGGCGAGTGCCAGAAGCGAAATCAGTACAGTTTATTATATTTCGAAAGCGCCAAAAGGTACTGCGGCAGCAGCCGGCGAGTGACAGAAGCGAAATCAGTACAGTTTATTATTTTTAGAAAGCGCCAAAAGGTACTGCGGCAGCAGCCGGCGAGTGACAGAAGCGAAATCAGTACAGTTTATTATTTTTAGAAAGCGCCAAAAGGTACTGCGGCTGCAGCCGGCGAGTGCCAGAAGCGAAATCAGTACAGTTTATTATTTTTTGAAAGCGCCAAAAGGTACTGCGACAGCAGCCGGCGAGTGCCAGAAGCGAAATCAGTACAGTTTATTATTTTTCGAAAGCGCCAAAAGGTACTGCGGCAGCAGCCGGCGAGTGCCAGAAGCGAATTCGGGACAGTTTATTATTTTTCGAAAGTTGATCAATTTACTAGGAAATTAATGAACTTACGAATCCGTATCTTTTTCCGGTGACATAGACACGATGATATGCGAAGTCGTGGCTTTTCTTATCCATGGAGTTTATAATTATAGTCGGAGAAACTTATTTCATTCGTTTGCGCGCTCTATTTGTATTATGTCGTGGGCCAATCGTTGAACTGGGCTGATCGAGATCTGCCTGTGCAGATCACGATGTGCCGGCGGCATTTCGTGATCTGGCAATTATTTCATGATGTGCCCAATATAAAATTGGGCAGATCGATGAGCGAAACCTATTTGTCGATTTGTCCTACTAGTCACTTGGCCACATCGAGATATGGCTGGGCGCATCGTAACCTATTCTATTCATTACGATGCGCTCAGCCATATGTATTATATGTTAGGTAAGGTTAGTTAGGTTAGGTTTTATTATCTAGTAAAATAATTATTATCTAAACTTCATTTTATTTGCTTGTACTTTGGTCACCCTACAAAATCGATTTGCCCAAGCAAGGCGGGGTAAATCGTCAAACGATATGCTTTCAACGATATTGCGGATATTAGATCAAGAAGGCAAATCAAGAAATGCCGGCGTATCCTGATGTGCCCAGGCAGATCTCTATCGGCCCAATTCAACGATTGGTTGGCCTCGACATATACATGAAATCAAAAATGTATAACAAAGTCATATAAAACGTGGGCCCGAGTAACCCGAAAGATTTTAACCGTCGATTCAGATATCTAATTCGAGTAAAAAATTGGTATAACGTATAGTCCGAAAACGCTTACTTTATTTTTATACTTTATTTTTATTTGCATTATTTTTATAAATTTGCAAGTTGAAAAATCTACAGTGAATGTGACGTAGCGTAGTCGTATCATGTCGAAGTGGTTCGTCAAGTGTAATTAATTAGGTAATTAAATTACACTCCCTCGACTAGGGATTTGTTTACAAGAAGGTACAGTCAACGACAGGTCAAACTTGACACTCGCGATGCAACTCTAGCCCTTACATCGAAATAAGATCGGTATAAAGTCCTATGTGTCAAGCTTGATTTGCTCTTAACTGTACAAAACTTAATTCATTTATTATGTCCCAAAGAATAGCTAAGTTAAAATTACACAATTTGACCTATGTTCATATAACATAATTTACTTCAAACATCATCAAGGTTTTCGGGTTATTCGGGCCCATGGTGTACATTCTTTGACAAAACTGCTCTAGTTTTTGTTTCCCACCAACCGGTCACCCTAAGAAAATACAAGAATAACCCGTATTGACTAAATAATAAAGAAATCGTCGTAACGCGGTTAAGCTAATACAATTAATCGACATCTAATATAGAAACTTTGTTTAAAGGCATCCCTTTGTGATTTAATGGTGGCCTCTTTGTTAATTAAAATTCGATAGGTTTGTCTTACAGGAAGAGGAAGCAAACTACGAATGTACCCAAAGGCCAATAGAGAATCCACTCAAGGCAGTGACACCACAGTGACATTCAATTCATTTATTAACACTATAAATTACAAAAACATAGCTGTCACAGGTTCGAACCCAATCAGCTATGCCTAAACATAGGCCAAATGCAAAACTCACAAAAAAAATATAAATACATGTCAAGAAACAGATCCTTATACTAACATATAAAAACAAATAAAACAATTAATGTCAATAATGAACTACATGACATAATGAACTAAGAGACCATCCAGGAGCCAATTCTTGTATTTTCAATGTAATTGGCTCCTATCAAAAATTGAGAGCTATGTACCTAACCAGTACCTGGAAAAAATTTGGTGCATTTATAAGGCGTGTCGGCGTGTCCACGTAGAAATAATAAGCGGCCGCAATATTCCGTTACACGTTGTATTTGTATAAGGTCCTTATGAAATTGTGCACGTAATTTTAGCATTTTGCTTACATTTTCAAGTCGCAAATGGCATTTGGACTTGGCGTTACGATTACTATAGGAGAAAATAGCCTATATAACGAACAGCTTTACATGCCTTCTGAAGCACGGAATCGTTTAAACTTCTTCTAGATTCTAAGCAACCACAACTCTGCGAAGAGCGCATCTTTTTGGCCCAGCTCTTTTATTAATTTGTTCAATTTCATTTCTTGTCTAGGGCAGTCTTTTAATAAACATATTTCGAATCTGAATACGCATTTGACAAATATTGCATTCTTTTTAAGCTTACCTTTAGTGCTTGCTAAGTCATTCTGCCATGCTTCTGGCAGTAAATGTAGAAAGACGTCTCCTAATAGACCTCCAACTGCAAAGCTTAGCAGGATCTGTAGTGTAGCTGCACCCGCTGGAACAAAAAATGCATACATTTAATAATTTACGTAGTATGGGGTAGAACAAGGCAAAATGTTGGATCCATTGTTATTTCTAATATACACAAATAATCCTTCAGATAAAATTTTGTTAGTAAAATCATTATTTTTATACGCAGAATTTTTGGCTATGAGTTGATGATAATCTATTTTTAATATAGGTACTGAAAAAGTGTCTGAAGATAACATTGTTTTTGAGCAATTTGAATTAACTTTGTAATGAGTAAATATTATTGTTGACAAATTTGTAACTATGTTAACATTTTGTACGGAAAATCAAATTCTTTTCTTGTGACTGCTTTGAAGAGGACACACATCTGTCTATAATTATAAATTATTCTATAAGCTGGGCCAGAAAAATTATGTCACTTGTAGTTGTAACTAGAAGGAACCACCTAATTTTCTGAAAAGTAAAGTAGGCGACCATGTCAGAGGCTGGTTTGTGGCTAAAGAATTCTAACACCAGCGTTTGTGAACTTAGTCATAGATCTTATACGAGTAACCCACTCGATAAGTATGCTGATGATGAGCAGGGACAGGATTACTGTTGTAGTTTGTCATATTTTTCAAACCAGCAAATTATATCTGACAAACAGACAAAGCTTGATAGCGACTATCTGAGAAAGTAGACGGGATTTGAGATAGCAGCTAGCCAGCAACAGACTTATGATAACAATCTTTATTGATAAAACATGATAAAACTCAGTCTCGTGGATACATTTATCGATTGTGAATATCGTTTGCATTAACCTAACGTAAACAAAAGACAAATTTAGATAACGAATCACTATCTATCTATGGGCCCATACTTGAGGATTTCAAGTACAATGGTGCTGCAAGCCGTTATTCATTGTTTAAGATATCGCCAAACAAAATTTCGTTTCTATTTTTTTATGTAGTTGTTCAGTTACAATTATCATCACCATATTGATCGTGTGGATTGCAAGGTCGATGTCCGACCTCACAAACCCTGGTGTCAGAGTTGTTGAGCCGCCGAATGACTCTGATATGCCTCATTAACGACTAAATCCGTAGATAGTAGTCGGGACCAACGGCTTAACGTGCCTTCCGAAGTACTGAATCATCTTACTTTCGGACAATCAGGTGATTCATCCTGCAATGTTCTAGCCAAACTGGGGAGGTCGCACAAAGGGATTTTTGTTTGATAGTGTCCCCATCGGGAGGCGAGCCTAGAACCTCCGGATCTAGCCGCTAGGCCACGGAGGCTATTAAAATACCTAATACAATGACAAAAACTTTTTCATCATAATCATCATATCAGCCAAAAGACATCAACGGCTGGACATAGGCCTCCTCTAAAGATCTTAGTGACGACCGGTCCTGCGCTGCTCGCATCGTCGGTCTAACAGGGGCCTGCCAACGCTTCGTCTTCCGGTACGTGGTCGCCACTCTAGAACCCTTACGACCAATCGGCCATCGGTTCAGTGCCACTTTAGTAGTGATAAAACTTTTGTAGTGATAAAAAAACCGGCCAAGTGCGAGTCGGACTCGCGCACTGAGGGTTCCGTACCACCACATAATCATAATTGTATTCGTTGAAATTTCAGTAAGTTAATGTGCTAGATTTTTTGAGTCCGACACGCACTGGACCAAATTTTATTACTTGTTGTTATTTTATAGCTTATGCACTATAAACATACCAATTTTCAAGTTTGTAAGTGTTCCCGTTTTTAAATAGAACTAAAACAAAAATCGCCTCAGCGACCATCCAACTTGACCCACCCCTCTCTTATATGAATGTTCTTGAAACGGGAGCTCACCACAATTGGTTACCATTAGTTGTGAGAAAAGTTGTAATATTTAATGATTTCAGACTTTTCCCATTCTTTGTACTGTGAGACCTAGCTTCTTGCCAATTTTCATAATTTTAGGTCAACGGGAAGTACCCTGTAAGTTTTGCATTTTTGAATAAATGTATGGAGATGAGGACATAAAATGCCATATCTTTTGATTGCGTCGTTGTAAAAAATTTAAATTTTCAAATCTTGTGTGGTTCATGGATCCTAATATGTGGTATTAATTTCAACCTGATACCTTTTCTCGTTCGTGAGATAAAGGGTCTTGACAGACAGACAGACGGACAACAAAGTGATCCTATAAGGGTTCCGTTTTTTTCTTTTGAGGTACGGAACCCTAAAAATGACCATGTATAGGTTCTACGTTAATGATAATAACTCGACCTAACCTGACCTGACGTAACGACAAGTCTAACTCGGAATTGATAAAGTTTGTCCTACTGACAGTTGCCCGTTTATTCTGTTGACCTCACGTATTAAGATAACTGTATTTTACTTTCATTCTCTTAATTCATAACATGTGTTATCATATTAAGTGTGACTTCCTTTGTTTTAATATCGTAAACAGTTTTTTATACAGCGTGTAACGGAAAGGAGTGATAATAATAAAGGGTGTGAATCTGCCCATGAAACTGAACAACTTGTGACAAGGACATAGGTCATAGAACCAAATCAATTTTGGACCTCCCATAGAAAGTGCATCAGCTGATAGCGCATTTTGTATAGGTAATGGAAGGTCGAATTCGGTTTTTCGTATTTCGACCTATGTTTCTTGGGACAAGTTGTTCAGTTTCATGGGCAGATTCACACCCTTCAGTATTATCCTCACATAAAGTATACTAACTGACGTTAGTATATACCCATATCTTGTTAAACGCTTGTTAAACGCTGTATGAGATAGAATGTTTATGACGTGAACCATTATTGGCACAATTTTTTTTTGTTACAAGTGAGCAAACGAGCAGGTTGGCCACCTGATGGTAAGTGGTCACCACCGCCCATAGCACCCACTGTCTTATTAATGGCATGTTTTGACAGTAATACCATCCTAGTTCTCAGGGTAGGTAACGCGCTTTGCTGTCTTATTAGTGTCAAATTATTTCACTAATATGACAGTGGGTGTCATGGGCGGTGGTGGTACAGTCAGGTGGCCCACCTGCTCGTTTAGCCACTTTTGACATAAAAAAAATAAGACCTAAGAACTAAGATGGTATGTCTCATGTCCCGGTAGTTTCAGTGGCTCCCTTGCCCTTCGAACCGAAACACAGCAGTGCAAACATTGCTGCTTCATTGTCATATTTATTTAAGAAGCTTGATAAGTCGCATGCTGCCGTACAGCCAAGAGATCGTCAAGCTTAATGCATTAGACTTTATACATTGATGTGTTATCCTTCAACAACTGTATTTATTAACTATAGAATATATATTAACCGCTTATTCCAATAAATGATATATTAAATAAACATTGTAATTGTGTTACTAAGTTAAACATCGTTTAGTTTAGGTCTTGTGTTCCAAGCGCCACGTCCAGATAAGCTTAGTTTGAAGCGAAGAGGTTGAGATTTTGTTGTTAATATATTTTTTTTTGGGATTATACGTATAGTTGGAACATGCCGCTGGAACTCTGGGCCAAGACCACAACTATCTGGCAACCGCCAAGTAACAGACGGCGTCGAGGCCGACCACGGCGCAGATGGCATTAACCAATTTTGTGACAATGTTAAATAATATACAAAATAAAACAAAATGTAAGTTTATTCTGTGCAACTTTCCATATTGCTCAAATGTCACTCAGCAACACAACAAATGTATACACAGAATGAATTTATATTTACAGAATTTGACATCTCGTCATAGTGACATTTTATATCTTGACATAAATAATTTTATTCATTATTTTACTTTAACGCAGGAGACTATGTATCTGCCCCTTAAGTTTAAGAAAGACCTCGCTACATTGATAGCATATAATATACATAATTCTGTTATAGGAAGTAATGTACAAAATATTTCTGTAGTTAGTAACATTACTAACTCAAATTCTTTAAACTAGTTGATACGACAAAAGAAGGTTTTTCTGATCGAATTTTTACTGAGGTAAATAAAAAAAAATCTTCTGGCAAAAAACTTCCTATAGCAAAGACAAAGGAAAAATCTAATATTTTGAAAATTTTACATCAAAATATTCAGGGTTTTTCCAGCAAAATTTTAGAAGTTGAAATGTTCTTAGAAAAAACTAAATTTGACATTTTATGTCTCACTGAACACTGGCAAAAAGATCACCAAATGTTAATTAATTATGATAATTATTGTATAGCCAGTTCTTTCAATCGAAAATCTGCTTTACACGGTGGGTCACTGATTTTAGTTCGTAACAGTTTTAAAATTAAGAACCGTACAGATATTGTTGGACTTTCGGTTGAAAGATGTATTGAAATATCTTGTGTTGAGCTGGACAAGCATGTTGTAGTATGTGTATACCGACCTCCCGCTTATCAAAATTTTTCTTTGTTTGAGTTAGTAATGGAAGATGTTTTAAAAATAGTGACCAAAGTAAATAAGTTTGCGGTAGTGTGTGGCGACTTTAATGTAAATATTTTAGAAAATACTTCCTATAGTACCAAACTTTTAAGTCTTTTTAAAAGTTATAATTTAGAGCATGTATTTTTTGAACCTACTAGGGTGACGTCATCCTCGGCTACCTGTATTGATAACGTATTTTGTAACTGCGATTATTTTGATAAAAGTATCATAAACTCGCTTCAGTCGGACCACTCGGGTCAAAGTGTTACTTTTAATTATTCTCGAGTAACCCAGAAGATAGATATAGAAACCAGGAGTCTAACGAACGACAGGTTAGAAAAGTACAAAAACACGTTACTAGAAAAACTGCCCTGTCTCAATTATAATCCTAACAACCCTAATAACTCATATGAAGATTTATTCACATTGATTAATACTGAATTCAGTAAAATTTTCACTATTAGGAAAAAGCAAATCATTGTAAAATTCAAGTTCAGTGACTGGGCTACCGCTGGTATTCGCAAAAGTAGAGACAGACTTTTTGAATTATATGAGATAAGAAATTATTCAAATGACGACAGTTTCATTGAATATGTAAAAAATTATTCAAAATTGTTTAAATTAGTTTGTTTAAAAGCAAAATCATTTTTCCTACGGAAAAAAATACAGTCTGCTGATAACAAAATTAAGGCTGTATGGAATGTTATAAACAGTGAAACTGGTAAAGTGAAACCGCGTGACAATCAAATCACACTTCATACAAATCGCGGAACCATTAGTTCAAACGTAGAAGTGGCTCAAGAATTCGAAACCTTTTTTACTAATATTCCTTTGAAAACAACAGAGTCACTCAATTCATCATCTTCACTTGCTAGCGGTTTACTTCAAAAGAATGTGGACGCCTGCGAAACTGAATTTGGGTTCAATCATGTCACCCCTAACGAAATTGTTAAAGCCTTTAAAAGTATTAAAATGAAAACTACTGAGGACCTATGGGGAATGTCAGTAAAAGTCTGCAGTGCGATCATTGATACTATATCTCCATATTTAGCTGTTATATTCAATGATTGTGTCGATCATGGTACTTTTCCTGACTTAATGAAAAAAAGTAAAGTAGTTCCATTATTCAAAGCTGGTGACAAAAAGGATCCCAGTAATTTTAGACCAATATCAGTCTTACCTGTACTTAGTAAAATTTTTGAGAAGGTCATACTCAATCAAATGCTTTCGCACTTTAATAGAAATAACTTACTACATGACCATCAATTTGGTTTTACGAAAGGGCGCAGTACAACGGATGCCGGAACTGCACTTTTAAAATACATTTTTGGCGCGTGGGAAAAATCTGAAGATGCTATTGGTATCTTCTGTGATCTATCCAAAGCATTTGATTGCGTAGATCATAGCACATTGTTGTTAAAACTTGAACATTACGGTGTTAAGAATAATTCACTTAAACTACTTAAGTCATATTTGGAAAACAGGATTCAAAAGGTACAAGTAAACAAAACGAAATCACTGGGATCTGTTGTCAAAATTGGCGTACCTCAAGGGTCCATATTGGGGCCATTTTTATTCCTTATTTATATTAATGACCTCCCTACTGTAGTGAAGAATCTGTCAAAGATTGTGTTATTTGCTGATGATACTTCATTAATATTCAATGTAAGTAGAAAATCACAAAATTATAACGAAGTCAATGATGCACTTGGACAGATTCATGCATGGTTTACTGTTAACAATTTAGTCCTAAACGCCAAAAAAACTAAATGTATTAAATTTGCACTACCAAATGTAAGGTCTACTTCACATAACATAGTATTGAATAATGAACCATTAGATTTTGTAAATAGTACAGTTTTCTTAGGGTTAATACTAGACTCTAAACTTCAATGGGGCCCTCATATAACGGCTCTTTCTGGTCGATTGAGCTCGGCTGCATATGCTGTCAGAAAAATCAGACAACTTACTGATGTAGCTACCGCAAGGCTGGTTTACTTTAGCTACTTCCATAGCATTATGTCTTATGGCTTACTGCTTTGGGGCCGAGCAGCTGATATACATTCAATATTCGTTTTACAAAAGAGAGCTATAAGAGCAATTTATTGCCTGAAGACTCGTGATTCCCTGAGAGAACTGTTCAAGGAAATCAACATAATGACAGTGCCATGCCAGTATATCTATGAAAATATTATGTATGCTAGAAAGAACATTCATCAATTACCTAAAATTTGTGACAGGCATAATTTTAATACTAGAAATAAGCACAAAATTGATCAACCATATACTAGATTAACTAAAGTCAATACATCTTTCGTTGGTCTGTGTGTACGATACTACAACAAAATACCTGACAATATAGTGCAATTACCTGAGAGAAAGTTTAAAGAATGTGTAAAGCAAACGTTATATAAAAAAGCTTACTATAGATTAGATGACTATATGAATGACAAAGAGGTATGGTGCTCTGATATTCCAGCGAAACACAAGAAACACATTGTAAAAAGCCGACTCTTAAAGTAGGCCGTGCTGCAGTGGTTTCTTGCCGTTTCTTTTACGCTGCCACAGCACGATCCGAAACGGCG
The DNA here is from genome assembly GCA_947532105.1 of Athrips mouffetella. NCBI lineage: Eukaryota > Metazoa > Arthropoda > Insecta > Lepidoptera > Gelechiidae > Athrips > Athrips mouffetella. Next base: position 18,896,761 of record OX383980.1, read on the forward strand.
TAGACTCGCTCTATTTGAATTGTATTCTGCATGACATTCAATAAGTATTCTGTAAAGAATCTACATTGAATAAAATAATCTGAATCTGAATCTGATGAACTCGACGCTTTCTGTAAAGACTGGCAACAAGAGGCTCAGAGTAGAGACCAGTGGAAGGAACGGAGGGAGGCCTTTGCCCAGCAGTGGGACAGAAATGGCTAATAAGATAAGAAGACGTATAGTTGGTAGCAGCATTAAAATATTCATAACACAAGACGTAAATAAATAGCTTTAACTTTTAGGCTACAAATACAATAGGCATTATTATTCAAAATCTCTTTATCAAGATTTTATTAAAACAGTACCTGGGCGACCGAGCTTCGCTCTATAATAGCTACCTCAACATTAAAATATAATCGGCTGAGCAAGCTGTGCTACTTGCCAACAGATGGCGCTGTAGGTTGCGGTATTTTAAAAAATGCTTTATACCTCGGGGAAAACAAATTTTCCCAGACATAAGACCTAGCTAGATCGATTTTTCGCCCCCAAAAACCCCTGTATACTAAATTTCATTGAAATCGTTAGAGCCGTTTTCGAAAACCAATTACAAATATATATATATATATATATATATACAAATATTGCTCGTTTAATAGTATAGGATTATTATAAACAGTAGATTTAGTAGACTTACAAGAAGCTTACACTTGTTATACTATCGGTGTGATAAAGTAGAAGATAATTACATATTTATCGAACATAATCACGACTACTCGTGTCTTCAGCAATTGTAGATTACAACCGATTTCTTAAATCACTTTATATTTTTATTTACATTCGCTGATAAGGTAATTGATTTATAAAAGTAAAATTTGTTTAAATAAGCATGAATCACAAGAGTAAAAGTTTCTTTGTGTTGTATTATTTTTATTATTTTTAGGTTTCCGTACCTCAAAATAAAAAAACGGAACCCTTATAGGATCACTTTGTTGTCCGTCTGTCTGTCAAGACCCTTTTTCTCTAACGAGAAGAGGTATCAGGTTGAAATTGATAACGAATATTAAGGTCCATAAACCACACAAGATCAGAAAATTTAAATTTTTTACAACGACGCAATCTCGACGCAATCAAAAGATATGGCTTTTTATGTCCTCATCTCCATACATTTATGCAAAAAAGCAAAGCTAGGTCTCACAGTACAAATAAAGGGCAAAGTCTAAAATCATTAAATATTTCAATTTTTCTCACAACTAATAGTAACCAATTAAGGTGACCTCCCGTTTCAAGAACTTTTCTATAAAAGAGGGGTCAAGTTGGATGGTCGCGGAGTTTTTAAAATCAAAGAGCAAACGCTTTTAGTATATCATATGGTAGATAGATACGGAACCCTTAGGGCGCGAGTCCGACTCGCACTTGGCCGGTTTTTTTTTTTAGCAGCAACAGAAATACATAATCTGACATGTCTACCTATTACCGTCATGAAATGCAGCCCGCTGACAGACAGACATCGGAGGCATGTTAATAGGGTCCCGTTTTTTCACCCTTTGGGTACGGAACCCAAAAAATGACATTTGACCTTAGATGTAATTTTTATCTACGGCATCGTGCCGAGACTGCTGATTTGAAGTTCTTATTTATTACAAAAATCATCAAATCGAAATGAGAACTCCCAAAATTACACAAACTTATGAAAGTTACGTGGCGTGAAATAGCAGTGTTTGCACTGCTGTGTTTCGGTTTGAAGGGTGAGGGAGCCAGTGAAATTACAGGCAAAGAAATTTGACCTCATAGCGAAGCAAGGAGGTTTTTGTTCTGAGATTACAGGCACACGAGACTCACCATCTTAGTTCTCGGGGTGGGTAACGTGATTTGCCGTCTTATTAGTGTCAAGTTATGCCACTAATAAGACAGCGGGCTCCATGGGCGGTGGTGACCACTTTCCATCAGGTGGCCCACCTGCTCGTTTGCTCACGTGTCACATTAAAAAAATTAAAAAAGCCGGCCAAGTGCGAGTCGGACTCGCGCCCTAAGGGTTCCGTACCTATCTAACATATGATATCCAACTTGACCCCTCTTTTATAGAAAAGTTCTTGAAACGGGAGCTCACCTTAATTGGTTACTATTAGTGAAATTTAAATATTTAATTATTTTAGACTTTTCCCTTTATTTGTATTGTGAGACCTAGCTTCTTGCCAAATTTCATAATTTTAGGTAACGGGAAGTACCCTGTACGTTTTGCTTTTTTGCATAAATGTATGGAGATGAGGACATAAAAGCCATATCTTTTGATTGCGTCGTTGTAAAAAAATTAAATTTTAGGATCTTGTGTGGTTTATGGACCTTAATATTTGTTATCAATTTCAACCTGATACCTCTTCTTGTTCGTGGGAAAAAGGGTCTTGACAGACAGACAGACAGACAGACGGACAACAAAGTGATCCTATAAGGGTTCCGTTTTTACTTTCGAGCGGAGCGAGAAAGGTATTGTATTCGTGAAAAAAAAATTTCTAATTTTCTCAAAAATGTGTTCTATATCACTTATACATCATAAAAAACAAGTCTCCCAAAAATGTCCGTCCGTCGGTCGGTCGCGTCGGTCTGTCCGTCACGCTTTGGCCTAGCGGCTAAACGAATGGTCCGATTGACACCATATTTTGAATTTAGGAGTTTTATGCAAATCCATAGAAGGGTTCTGAGTGGTTTCCTTATGGCTCTCATTTTGAGGGTAGCTGTCATACAACGAAAATGAAAAATTGAAATTTTCTCAAAAACGACTCATAGAATCTTGATGAAACTTTGTATGACCAAGCATCTCCATGTAAGATATCATGCACCAGTACCAATTGATCTGTGTAATTTCATATAAGGGGTGTTCCTGTACCACCAAAACGTAAATATGTGATTTACCCAAAATTGGTTCCATTGAGTTTACTAAAATTCTCTATAATATTAATCCTGGATTGGTTGTCTACCTGACTGGATATTATTTATGATTTTTTTCAATAAAATTTAGTACACAGGGTGTACCAAAAACTGAAAGGGCTTGCTCAGTAACCAAACTGAACAATTATCCATAAGGAACATGTGTAGAGAAATTAAAAAAATGTGCATGCAAGTATCCTACGGTAGTATCCATTGATCTGTGGAAATTCATATAAAGGGTGTTCCAGTACTACCAAAAGTTAAACATGTGATTTACTCGAAATCGTTTGAAGTTTGTTTGTTTTAATATTTGACAATTTGAATTCTGAATTGATCTGTATATTTCGTTTGAACATTTTTTTGGAAAAACGTAAATAAAAGTTTGTATTTCCATACTATGTGTATGGCATTACAAATTTAAGTTTGCGGTTGATAGTTTTTCCTTGAGTATTGCGAGAAAGTAAGTGCAGTGCTGCTGTACCATTTATTTCATTTTGAGGTACGGAACCCTAATAAGTTAACAGAAAGCAAGTCAATATCGGAATCAATTATGTAATACAGAAGACAATACGCTTTAACTAAACGACATTGAAATTACTGTCCAATTGTACATTTATTTACCGAATATACGTCGTCGGTATACCATTAACACAAGTGTTCATGTTTCCCAAGTAAAAATACTGCCTTGATGATGATTTTGTAAATAAAAAATCATAGGCGGCTAAGATCAAGCTCAGAATTTTGTATTGGTCCTAGCGCAAATTTATCATGGCATTGGCTTGGGAGCATTTACTTTAATTTAAGAAAATGTTTGTTTCCTTGAAACCTTTATTTTTGTGTGTAGTAAACGAAACAATTAGTAAAATATTATTATTGTTGTAAAGGGGGCGAAAAAGGGAGGGCAATTTTTTGTCGTTACTAGGTCGAGTGGGGTATTTCTTTTTATGTCACAAGACTCACAAGTGGGCAAACGATCAGGTGGGCCACCTCGTGGTATGTGCTCACCACCGCCCATGAAACGCACTGTCTTATTAGTGAAATAATTTGACACTAATAAGACAGCAAAGCGAGTTACCCACCCTTTTCTTCAATTCGTCTTTCCGCATTTTCGATAAGTTTTGTATACCTGTGAAGACTCAATATCATTCGGGATACAGGAAAATTTTGACATATGACCCCTATGTCAATTTCCCATGGAGTTCCCGGAAAATGGAAAATTCATAAATAATGTATTTATGCGAAATTATGCCTTATCGCGTAAATAACTACGTTTTCTTTTCGATTCCTGCGAATTTTGACATGGGGCAGGGAGTAATATTTTTAGGGTTCCGAATTTCCGATACCAAAGTGGTAGATTCAGATAATTTTATTCAATGTAGATTCTTTACAGAATACTTATTGAATGTCATGCAGAATACAATGCAAATAGAGCGAGTCTACGCCGTTTCGCCGGTAAAAAAAAGGAACCCTTATGGTGCGACTTTGTCTGTCTGTCTGTCACACCTCATTATCTCAAAAAATACTTAAGCTATCAACTTCAAATTTGGAATTATTTGAGAACCTTTACCCAAATCCATTGCAAAAAAAAAATGGAAAAAATGTTTTTATTATCATTGCAAAGGGGGCCTGAAATCTGGAAGGCAAAATTTCAATGTGTGTTTACTAGGTCAACTGGGGTATCAAAATGAAAGAGATTTACTAGTACATATCATAATAAAAAAAAAATATCACTTTGTTTTTGCCTTATGGTGAAAAATTTTGAAAAAAATAATTAGAGCAGTAAGAAACTTATGTAAATATTACAGGAAAAATAAAACGATGTCTCTTACTACTCGTAGCACCGTTTTTTAGAAATCTGCAAGGAACCTCTAACAAATACACACCTCTACAATTTTTTTTCTGCGGTCTGTTCTAAAAATACTAAAAGTATAGTATATCGGAACCCTCGGCGCGCGAGTCCAACTCGCACTTGACCGGTTTTTTTTACTGATGGGGGCGCTAGTGGACGACAGGTAGCCTCTTAAGATAAGAATAAGTTGCTCGCGGGCAACAGCTAATCCATTTTAATAAACCCATAACCTTGGTTGCCTCACCTCACTCTTCGTATGTCTTTGTTCACACTCTCAACAAGGCCAATGACACGAGCGCCGTATCTCGTATGACTTCTCAAAGTTATCCCTATAAGTATCATTGCGATTAGATAAAAAGTTGTCTGATTGATGTGATGATCGATTGATTCGATACTTATCTTTTTTAGGGTTCCGTAACCTCAAAATAAAAAAACGGAACCCTTACAGGATCACTTTGTTGTCCGTCTGTCAAGACCCTTTTTCTCACGAACGAGAAGAGGTATCAGGTTGAAATTGATAGCGAATATTAAGGTCCATAAACCACACAAGATCTAAAAATTTCAATTTTTGACAACGACGCAATCAAAAGATAATTGCTTTTTATGTCCTCATTTCCATACATTTATGCAATAAAGCAAAACCTACAGGGTACTTCCCGTTGACCTAAAATTATGAAATTTGGCAAGAAGCTAGGTCTCACAGTACAAATAAAGGGAAACGTCTCAAATCATTAAATATTTCAATTTTTCTCCCAACTAATAGTAACCAATTAAGGTGAGCTCCCGTTTCAAGAACTTTTGTATAAAAGAGAGGTCAAGTTGGATGGTCGCGGATACTTATTTAATGTCATGTATACTTATTGAATGTCATGCAGAATACAATGCAAATAGAGCGAGTCTACGCCGTTTCGCCGGTAAAAAAAAGGAACCCTTATGGTGCGACTTTGTCTGTCTGTCTGTCACACCTCATTATCTCAAAAAATACTTAAGCTATCAACTTCAAATTTGGAATTATTTGAGAACCTTTACCTAAATCCATTGCAAAAAAAAAATGGAAAAAATGTTTTTATTATCATTGCAAAGGGGGCCTGAAATCTGGAAGGCAAAATTTCAATGTGTGTTTACTAGGTCAACTGGGGTATCAAAATGAAAGAGATTTACTAGTACATATCATAATAAAAAAAAAATATCACTTTGTTTTTGCCTTATGGTGAAAAATTTTGAAAAAAATAATTAGAGCAGTAAGAAACTTATGTAAATATTACAGGAAAAATAAAACGATGTCTCTTACTACTCGTAGCACCGTTTTTTAGAAATCTGCAAGGAACCTCTAACAAATACACACCTCTACAATTTTTTTTCTGCGGTCTGTTCTAAAAATACTAAAAGTATAGTATATCGGAACCCTCGGCGCGCGAGTCCAACTCGCACTTGACCGGTTTTTTTTACTGATGGGGGCGCTAGTGGACGACAGGTAGCCTCTTAAGATAAGAATAAGTTGCTCGCGGGCAACAGCTAATCCATTTTAATAAACCCATAACCTTGGTTGCCTCACCTCACTCTTCGTATGTCTTTGTTCACACTCTCAACAAGGCCAATGACACGAGCGCCGTATCTCGTATGACTTCTCAAAGTTATCCCTATAAGTATCATTGCGATTAGATAAAAAGTTGTCTGATTGATGTGATGATCGATTGATTCGATACTTATCTTTTTTAGGGTTCCGTAACCTCAAAATAAAAAAACGGAACCCTTACAGGATCACTTTGTTGTCCGTCTGTCAAGACCCTTTTTCTCACGAACGAGAAGAGGTATCAGGTTGAAATTGATAGCGAATATTAAGGTCCATAAACCACACAAGATCTAAAAATTTCAATTTTTGACAACGACGCAATCAAAAGATAATTGCTTTTTATGTCCTCATTTCCATACATTTATGCAATAAAGCAAAACCTACAGGGTACTTCCCGTTGACCTAAAATTATGAAATTTGGCAAGAAGCTAGGTCTCACAGTACAAATAAAGGGAAACGTCTCAAATCATTAAATATTTCAATTTTTCTCCCAACTAATAGTAACCAATTAAGGTGAGCTCCCGTTTCAAGAACTTTTGTATAAAAGAGAGGTCAAGTTGGATGGTCGCGGAGTTTTCAAAATCAAAGAGCAAAAGCTTTCAGTATATCATATGGTAGATAGGTACGGAACCCTTAGGGCGCGAGTCCAACTCGCACTTGGCCGGTTTTTTTTTTCAAATATCAAGCTAGACCGCATGTATGTATACGGGGCGCAAAGTAGCTCAAACCCTGACCGTTAAGGGGCTGATAAGAGCTAAATACCCTTCACTTGAGCAGTTTTTTAAGATGACGAACTTATATGGACGTGAAAAAAAATTATATGATAATTAAAGATGGCTGACTTTGAAACATGAATAAATATATTTTATACGCCATAAAAAACATCCATTGCTGCCCCTGCCTTTTGTTTTTTAACCTTTTTTCTTCTTTCACACATTATTCAATATATTATGCATTATCATATAGCTGTTTTATAATTAATACTAGCTGTTACCCGCGACTTCGTCCGCGTATATTTTATAAAAAAACAGAACTCCAACTGGTAGGTAGTGCGGAACTTTCATTGTCAATCGTTCAAGGCGACCTTAAAAAAGAAGGCAATAAAGGGAGTGAAGTGAATGGGTAGCGAGGAGGTATTTATAAAAGTCAAAAAAGTCCCCATTCTTCCCTATCTATCCTTTTCTATCCCCCCCCTCCACATCCCCCCTCCCCTTCCCTCTTCGCCTCCCCTCCCTCTCCCCCCCTCTCTCCACCGTCCCTCTCCCCCCTCCCTCTCCACTCTCTTTCCCCCCTTCCCTTCCCCCTAATTTCCCGTTCCCTCTCTCTCTCCCTCTACCCCTCCCTCCACCTTTCTCACCCCCTCCCCCTAACTCTTCCCCTACCCCTCTCTCACCCCCTCCCCCTCCTTCTACCCCTCTCCATTTTCCTATCCCTGCCCCTAACCCTGCCCCTATTCCTATCCCTTCCTCTATCCCTACCCCTAGCGCCATCTTAACCGCTATCCCTATCCTTATATAAAAAAACAACCGACACTCATCTTAATTTTTAGACATTTCAAACCTATCGCATCCCAACCCCATCCCCAGGGGATGATGGTATTTCACGTCCACCACGTTGGATTTCAAAATTATTGTAGTTTTCGTAATCAGCGACCCGATAAACCATACAAACGACACCCATATTGATTTTTAGACATTTCAACCCTATCACACCCTAACCCCATCCCCAAGGGATGATGGTATTTCACGTCCACCACGTTGGATTTCAAAATTGTTGTAGTTTTTGTAATCAGCGATCCGATAAACCATACAAACGACACCCATATTGATTTTTAGACATTTCAACCCTATCGCAACTCAACCCCATCCCCAGGGCATGATGGTATTTTACGTCCACCACGGTGGATTTCAAAATTGTTGGTTTTCGTAATCAGCGACCCGATAAACCATACAAACGATACCCATATTGGTTTTTAGACTTTTTCACCCCATTTCCCTCTTTTAGGGGTTGAATTTGGGGTGGAATTTCAATAACAGTGATGTACGTTCCACAGAATTACAACCCTATTGCCTAAACAATAAATTTTTGAAGGATTTTTAACTTCATCCCCCTTTGCACCTCTTAGGGTGTAGAATTTTCAAAAACCCTGAGACACGTAAAACTTTATTTTTAGTTGTCAGCATAAATACAAATTTTGAAGATCCTAACTTCAAAACTGACTGACTTTCATACAAACTTTCATCCCCTATTTTACCCCCATAAGGCTGGAATTTTGTAAAACCCTTTCTTAGTGCACCCCTAAGCCTCATAAGGAACCTACATGCCAAATTTGGAATCTCTAGACGCAGCGGTTTGGGCTGTGCGTTGATATGTCAGTCAGTCAGTCAGTCACCTTCTTCTTTTATATATATAGATTATGGGTACAGATTTTGAGAATAATGCAAAAATGAGTGAAAAACGTAAAACAGCGCGAATCCGCTCTGTTCCAACACGCGCATTCCGTCCTTTGTTAGAAAGGGAGGTAATTTTGTTCTGCAGAACTCTATAAACCGGCCAAGTGCGTGACAGGCTACGCGCAGTATAGGGCTTCGTAGTTTTTTTAGGGTTGCGTACCCCAAAAGGAAAAAAACGGAACCCTTATAGGATCACTTTGTTGTCCGTCTGTCTGTCAAGAGTCAAGACCCTTTTTCTCAGGAACGCGTGGAGGTATCAAGCTGAAATTCTGTCCCTTGGAGCTGTGAAAAAATCAAACTTCTAAGCCAGCAACGTAATCAATAGATACAGCCGTATATGCCGCAAATTATCTACACTCGCAAGGGAATCAAACCTACAGGGTACTTCCCGTTAACTCAGAATCTTGAAATTTGTACGGAATCCTCGGCGCACGAGTCCAACTCGCACTTGGCCGGTTTTTTATCGCAAAGCAGGTTTTGATGAAGTATTTTATAAAGTAAAGTTCATACCATAAAGTTTTTACCTCCTTACCGCTCAGCGAGGTCCTAAAACGCTTGATCACCCGTGGTCAAATTGGACTAGGTACCAACTTGTCCAAGTCTTATTTCGTCCAACCGCGAAATTCCCTACAAACTCTCCGCAGATTCTAAAAACAATAATATTGTGAATTTTTCTTTTTGATCAAACGAATAATTGACCTTTTACTTAAAATAATCAGGACATGGTGACTAAAGTAAATCCCCTCCAAAGTACGTGGACGCTTCATGGGATGTTATGATAATCAGAACTAGTGTAGATCAGTTGAAGATTTCGATTACTTTAAACTATTTTTTTTAATGAATAATTTTTTGACTGAGCATTAACGGTCACTACCAGAGTTATTTTATAGTTACGACGTATAACGCATTTTCCATAAGTACTAAAACTTTCCCTAGCTATAAAATCGATTCGTTATATCAATGTCGCGATAACTGATAAAAAATATATGCTTCACTGAAAAACATATTATGACATGTCATGTGCATTGCGAATGATCGAACTTTCTTTTACTATTAAAAGTTGGCAAATATACAACTTGAATTTCTAAATATTATCTGACCCGGTCAATTTGTGCTCTTATAGTAGCGGTCACCCATCCGGGTTAACATTCGTAGTAATAGGAAAGAAGGAGCAACTCCCACTTGGCCATTACTGCTTCAACAATGCTATAAATGAAACAAACGTTATGTAAAAAAGCTTATTATGGATTAGATGCCTACATCAATTACAAAAACGTATGGTGCTCGTGGTGACCACGCACCGGAAGACGAAGCGTTGGAAGGACCCCACAAGGTGGACCCACGATCTGGTTAAGGTCGCGGGAAGCCGCTGGATGCGAGCAGCGCAGGCCCGGTCGTCATGGAGGTCTTTAGGGGAGGCTTATGTCCAGCAGTGGACGTCTTTCGGCTGATATGATGCTGGTGGTGCTCTGATATTCAAGCGAAACTCAAGAAACACATTGTACGAAGCCGACTCTTGTCGTAGGCCGTGCTGCAGTAGTTTCTTGCCGTTTCTTTCACGCTGCCATAGCACGATCTGAAACGGTAGTAGATTCGCTCTATTTGCATTGTATTCTGCATGACATTCAATAAGTAGTGGGGGTAAAGGCGCCAGTTTATTTGTGAAGTGATGTAGTTTAACTGACGTCATTAAGAGATTTTTATATCTCATCATCATCATCATCATCATATCAGCCGAAAGACGTCCACTGCTGGACATAGGCCTCCCCTAAAGATCCCCATGACGACCGGTCCTGCGCTGCTCGCATCCAGCGGCTTCCCGCGACCTTGACAAGATCGTCGGTCCACCTTGTGGGGGGCCTGCCAACGCTTCGTCTTCCGGTACGTGGTCGCCACTCTAGAACCCTTACGCCCCATCGGCCATCGGTTCTTCTTGCGATGTGCCCTGCCCACTGCCACTTTAGTTTAGCGACTCTCAGAGCTATGTCAGTTACTTTTGTTCTTCTGCGGATCTCCTCATTTCTGATTCGATCTCGCAGAGAGACTCCGAGCATAGCCCTTTCCATAGCTCTTTGGGTGACCTTGAGCTTCCTGATAAGGCCCATCGTGAGCGGCCACGTCTCGGTTCCATATGTCATCACTGGCAACACACACTGGTCAAAGACTTTCGTCTTGAGACACTGCGGTATTTTGGACGTGAAGATGTTGCGGAGCTTCCCGAACGCTGCCCATCCGAGTCGGATTCGACGAGTAACCTCTTTCTCTAAGTTGGATTTACCCAGCTGGACTGTTTGTCCCAGGTATACGTATTCATCGACAACTTCGAGCGTAAAGTCTCCAACTTTGAGTGGAGTGGGTACAACAAGGGCGTTAGACATAATTTTCGTCTTATCCATGTTCATTTTAAGACCCACTTGTTGTGAAACTCTACTGAGGTTATTGAGCATCGTGCCGAGATCTTCCAGGGTCTCAGCCATTACGACAATATCGTCGGCAAATCGAAGGTGGGTCATGTACTCGCCATTGATGTTGATGCCAAGTCCTTTCCAGTCCAGGAGTTTGAAGACGTCTTCCAATGCAGCGGTGAACAGTTTAGGAGATATGACGTCTCCCTGTCTCACTCCTCGATGCAATTGGATAGGTTTCGAGTCCTGGTCCTGAAGACGGACTGACATAGTGGCGTTTTTGTACAGATCCTTTAACACTTCAATGTACCGATAGTCGACTTGGCACCTCTGGAGAGATCGTAGCACAGCCCACGTCTCGATCGAATCGAAGGCCTTCTCATAGTCCACAAACGCTAGGCAAAGTGGCTGGTTATACTCTTCGGTCTTCTGTATAACTTGCCGTAGCGTATGTATGTGGTCTATGGTACTGAAGCCTTTACGGAAACCGGCTTGTTCGGGAGGCTGGAAGTCGTCGAGCCTGCGTGCGAGACGGTTCGTAATGACTCTCGAGAACAGCTTATAGACATGACTCAGAAGTGAGATAGGTCTGTAATTCTTCAGCAGGGTCTTATCACCCTTTTTAAAGAAGAGCACCACCACACTTCTGTGCCATGCCTGTGGCGTTTTCCCTTCGACTATGACAGAATTAAACAGCTTCTGAAGAGCTTTTAGCACTGGCCTTCCGCCTGCTTTCAGAAGCTCAGCCGTAATTCCATCGTGCCCGGGTGCCTTGTTGTTTCTAAGCTGTCTGAGAGCCATTCTAATCTCGTACAAGCTGACGTCCGGGATATCTTCGGTATGGTGTCGGGTAAGTCTAGCTCTTGGATCGTTGGCCAGACTGCTAACGGGTGGGCCGGTTGACGTGTATAACTGTCCATAGAACTTCTCGACCTCCCTCAGTAGCTCAGGCTTGGACGATACGGTTCTGCCATCCTCGGTCTTCAGCTTCGTCAACTGGCTCTGTCCAATAGACAGATCTCTTGCGAACACTTTGGAGCCCTTGTTCCGCTCAATCGCTTCTTTAATATGATTAGTATTAAATAGCCGAATGTCGCGAGTCAGAGACTTAGAGATCTGTTTATTGAGCCGCCGATATTGAGAAGCATCTCCCGAAGACTGCAGAACCATTTCGCGTCTTTCTTCCATTAGCTTGAGGGTATGATCTGAGATCTTTTTGGTTCTTTTAGTACGGTGGGGTCTGAAATACTTTGACCCAATTGTATGGACAGTTTCCACGAACCCGTTATTGTAGTCGTCCACATCTATGCATTCACCAAGGCATTCGAAGCGATTTTGCAGTTCGAGCTGAAAGCCGTCGGGATTTTGGATATTGGTGGGTGCGGGTCGGAGCGTAGACTTCATCAGTCGAGTTCTTTCCAGCTTTACGTTGATATTCAATGTGCCTCTTACCAACCGGTGATCGCTTCCGGTTTTAACCGCATTGATCACAGAGACATCATTGAATATTTGCTTCTTCGTCGACATGATAAAGTCAATCTCATTTTTTGTAGCACCATCGGGACTAATCCAGGTCCATTTTCGGTTTTCCGACTTTTTGAAGAAGGAATTCATCATAAAGAGTCCTTCTTTCTCCAAAAAGTCGGCTAACATGTGGCCCCTGGAATTCCGATATCCAACACCAAATTGCCCCACCCTCAGCTCACCATCGCCTCGCTTGCCCAGTTTCGCGTTGAAGTCCCCCATGACAACGGTATAGTGGGTCTTAGGCGTATGTATGGCTTTAGAGATATCCTCATACATAGCCTCGACTTCATCATCAGAGTGTGTCGATGTGGGGGCGTATACCTGTATGACCTTCAGCGAATACCGTTTGGTGATTCTGAGTATAAGGTACGCTACCCGCGACGACACACTCTCGATCATGACGACGTTGTTCACGAGAGACTTGTGGACCATAAACCCGACACCTCCCTGGGACAGTTGGTCGCCCTCCCGGAAATAGAGCAAGTTACCTGATTTTAGGGTTATCAAGTCCTCCCCCTCTCTTCGGACTTCAGATAGACCCAAGATGTCCCAGTGTAACCTGCTCAATTCTTCCTCGAGTTCAGCAACCTTCTCGTCGGTCCGCAATGTGCGCGTGTTGTACGTTGCCAGGGCCAGAGGTCGTCGTTTTTGGTAGCCTGGCATCTGCCGGGGATTCTTCGCACCCCCTGCCCCACCGTTACCATGACCGCTACCAGAGCCAGGAATAGCGGGGCCGCCGGGGACTAGGGGCCGGTGCTTATTGACGTGATTCATAGGATTTTTAGGGGGTTATACCATAGTCGCCACGCTTGGCAGACGGGTTGGCGTCCGCAGTGTGATGGGATAATACACAGAAGGACGCTGCTGCCCATCCTCTGGATTTCAATCCCTTAGTCGCCTCTTACGACACCCATTGGAAGAGATGGGTCGGTACTATTCTATTCTGGGCCGGCACCGCACGGCTCAATATCTAACAAGGAATAAATGATTTTAGTAATGAGTTTAGATATTCTGTAAGGAATCTAGATTGAATAAATACTTTGAAATCTGAATCTGCACAAAAATGTGACATCCAGGAAACCGATCTTTAGCTGCGTAGAAATAAAGGCATCTGCACGCGTGGAATTTGAAAACATTGGTGGATGTTCTCAGGAATCATCAGATGAGTAGTTTGTTTGAAAAACTGAGATCAATTTAGCTGACGTTATTAAGAGATTTTAATATCCAACAAGGAATACTCAAATGATTTTGAGTTTAGGTATTCTGCAAAGAATCCACATTGAATAAATTATCTGAAATCTGAATCTGCACAAAAATGTGACATCCAGGAAACCGATTCAGCTGCGTAGGAAGGCATCAGCACGCGTGGAATTTGAAAACATTGGTAGATGTTCTCAGGAAACATCAGATGACAAGTTTGTTTGAAAAACTGAGATCAATACTTTCATCGTAGCGCGTATTAACTGGTTTTTAGGGTTACGTACCACGGGTTACGTACGTTACCAAAGAGAGTCTACAAACTTTGTTTGTTACAGTATTTTATTGATGTAAGATCAATACTGTGATAAATAGGGTTTGTAGGGGTCTCCAAACTACGGCCCGCGGGCCAAAGGCGGGGGGGACGCGGGCTAAAAATTCACTCACACATTTGCAATTCATTGCATTATCCTATACTATTAAACGAGCAATATTTGTATATATATAAATATATATATTTGTAATCGGTTTCTCGAAAACGGCTCTAACGATTTCGATGAAATTTATCATAAGGGGGTTTTAGGGGGCGAAAAATCGATCTAGCTAGGTCTCGTGTCTTGTCAAATTCGTTTTCAACGTTTTTTTAATTTCTTTTCGCGTTTAAGAAACTAACAGCGCCATCTGTTGGCGAGTAGCATAGCTTGCTCACCCGATAATATTTTTAGGTTGAGGCGGCTATTATAGAGCGAAGCTATAAGAAGATATAAGTCGCTGTGCCGCAGATTTCTTCGGCGTGCACCATACCGTAGTTTCGTGCCGCACCGGAGCACGGCACGGCGCCGTACCGAAGCTGGGTATGTGTGTTAAGCCAAATGCGGCCCACGAGGACAACCACGGAGGACAACCAATCCGGTCCGCGATAGCGGGTGGGTATGCCTTGTATCCGGTCCCCCATTTTTTATTTATGTAAATAATTAATACGATAAATATCCGAAGTTTTTATTTCATACCTAAATCATGAAACATACGACGAGGTTTGTGTGGCTATAACTTTACAAATACGATTTTATGGAGTTGAGGATCAATGTTACTAATCAAAATGATAAGAAACGAATTCAAATGATCAATTTAAATCTGTAAAAACCTTTGTATTTTCATTTTGGAGAATATTTTCTGACTCAAAGAAGTCGTGCCAAAAGCGGAAAAAAGGCACGAGTATTCAAATGGAAAGAGTGGAAGACTATTAGAAAATTCCAGCAATTGCAGCTTAAACTACACAAAAAAAAAACCGGCCAAGTGCGAGTCGGACTCGCGCACTGAGGGTTCCGTACCACCACATAAACATAATTGTATTAGTTGAAATTTCAGTAAGTTAATGTGCTAGACTTTTTGAGACCGACACGCGCTTGACCAAATCTTATTGTTTTTTGTTATTTTATAGCTTATGCACTATAAACGTACCAATTTTCAAGTTTGTAAGTGTTCCCGTTTTTAAATAGAACTAAAACAAAAATCGCCTCGACGACCATCCAACTTGACCCCTCTCTTATATGAATGTTCTTGAAACGGGAGCTCACCACAATTGGTTACCATTAGTTGTGAGAAAATTTGTAATATTTAATGATTTCAGACTTTTCCCATTATTTGTACTGTGAGACCTAGCTTCTTGCCAAATTTCATAATTTTAGGTCAACGGGAAGTACCCTGTAGGTTTTGCATTTTTGAATAAATGTATGGAGATGAGGACATAATATGCCATATCTTTTGATGGCGTCGTTGTAAAAAAATTAAATTTTCAGATCTTGTGTGGTTCATGGATCCTAATACCAGGCCACTCAGAAAGTATTGCGAAAAATAGTTTTTATATATGGGAGACTGGCCGGTCAGAATCTTTTTCGAAAATATGATTACTTGTAAGTAAAAATATGTGTGTTCCATTTTCAAAATTTCCCTCCACATTTTTTGCGAGCCAATTCAAAGTATCGTGTCTTACTGAAAAATGGATCTGCGCCGGGAACATTTTAGAGCTATGATTTTTTACGATTTCAAGTGTCGCCTGAAACCGGATGAATCGTTCGATAGACTTCAAATGGCATTTATGGATGAAGGCCCCTCCAAGGCAACCGTGTATCGTTGGTATAACGAATTTAGGCGCGGTCGACCAACCTTGGGGGATGAAGAAAGAAGCGGTCGCCCTTTGACGGCTATTACGGAAGAAAACGTGCTAGCAGTGAAAAATTTAATCCAAGATAATAGGCGAATTACATATCAGGAGATTCAGCACATATTAAAGATTGGATCGGGAAGCGTTCACGAGATTCTACACGGGCATCTTCGCGTGAGGAGGATAGTATCGCGCTGGGTGCCGCACTACCTCACCGACGCTCAGAAGCAGGCCCGGGTGGAATGGTGCCGTGATATGCTGAACAAATTTGAAGCAGGCTCGTCTCGGCGTGTTTACGACATCGTAACAGGTGATGAGTCCTGGATTTATCAATACGATCCAGAAACCAAGCGCCAGTCGACAGTTTGGGTGTTTCAAAATGAACCAACGCCTACCAAAGTGAAGCGATCTCGAAGCGGGGGGAAGATTTTGATCGCCAGCTTTTTTAATTTGACTGGCCACTTGGCCTCAATTCCCTTACGAGATCAAAGAAGCATCAACGCCGAATGGTATACTACCAAATGTTTACCAGAAGTTTTTTCTGTTGTGAGCAACAAGCGACCAAACACAGGGCTCCGCGGACTACTGCTCCACCACGACAATGCGCCTGCACACACCGCGCTCAAAACGAGGGACTTCCTGGACAGCACACCAGTCAAACTCCTGGGTCACCCTTCTTACAGCCCTGATCTAGCACCGTGTGACTTCTTTTTATTTCCAAAAATAAAAAATCAGCTCAAGGGGATACAATTTTCGTCGCCGGAAGATGCGCTGGCTGCGTTCGAGCAGGCTGTAAACGAGGTGTCTACGGCGGACTGGAAAAAGTGTTTTGAAAACTGGTTCAGACGCATGAATCTTTGTATAGAGGCTGGTGGAGAGTACTTTGAAAAGATTTAATAAAAATATATGTACCTGTAGAACAATTTTTTTTAGTGTCGCTAATATTTCTGAGTGTCCCACGTATATGGTATTAATTTCAACCTGATACCTTTACCCGTTCGTGAGATAAAGGGTCTTGACAGACAGACAGACAGACAGACAGACAGACAGACGGACAACAAAGTGATCCTATAAGGGTTCCGTTTTTTTCTTTTGAGGTACGGAACCCTAAAAACTACCGGAAATGGAATATTAGTAAATATCTGGTAAAAAAATGCGTGAAGTATTTTTTGTTCAACTGAGAGAACAAAGCTTTATGTCGAAAAGATTTCCTAATTTTAGCCCGAGTTACACTGAGGCGGAAGCGAAAGCGTTTCGGGGGCGGTATTTTTCGTAAAGTACGAGTTCTTACGCACCCTGTCACATTGTAAACCGGTCGCGGCGCGCTATTTTCTTCCCGCAGATCCGCCCCCGGACCGCTTTCGCAATCATACCGCCTCTGTGTGACTTGAGCTGAAACGAAAATAGCAAGAAATTCCGACTGCCCACACTGCTGCCCACTATATTGCCCACGGCCTTTGGGCTAGGTCACACCCACGACACTACACACAACGAACGCGAATTTGAAATTGGAAGGTCGCGTAGGCTCGCATATTCAGCTCAAAATAGACCGTCAGCCGACCGTACGTACCTTACAAAAAGCAGCACAAACGCACTTTGAAGAGAAAAAGGGCTAGATTCAAAATCGACGGGTCTGCCGAGGCGCAGCCTGGCAAGTTTTCCGCAGTAAGCGCTCAAAGTGACCCGTCCGTCCGGTTAAAATATCTCATCGAAAAGCAGAATAAAACTAGTCTGTGGGGCTTCTGACCACTTAGCAAAGCTTAAAAAACTTTGTCTGCCTTCTTCAAACCTGGCAGGTTCTCGTGTCCGACCACTTTTATGGTGCAGTAAAAATGGTCAATTTTACCTCATCAAAAAGCAGAATGGTGAATACGCCAAATCATAGCTAAAATAAAGTTAAAAGCATTCGCCTTGGTCTGCCTGACGTCACCTTAGCAGTGTTTCTAGTCCGACCACTGTTCTCTGCTCCCTGGGGCTAAAACGAAACTTGCGTTTGTACAAAATAAAAAACGCACTTTGTAGAGAGACAGGACCTTGAGTAGTTTCAAAAACATCCGGTCTGCCGCGGCACAACTTGGCAGGTTTTCCGCAGTAAGCGCTCAAAGTGACCCGTCCGACCGGTTAAAATATCTCATCGAAAAGCAGAATAAAACTAGTCTGTGGGGCTTCTGACCACTTAGCAAAGCTTAAAAAACTTTGTTTGCCTTCTTCAAACATGGCAGGTTCTCGTGTCCGACCACTTTTATGGTACAGTAAAAACGGTACATTTTACTTCATCGAAAAGCAGAATGGGGAATACGCCAAATTATACCTGAAATAAAGTTAAAAGCATTCGTCTTGGTCGGCCTGACCTCACCTTGGCAGTTTTTCTAGTCCGACCACTTTTGTCAAAAGGTAGTTAGTGTATCGCCCGATCGAGCGAACGCCACCTGAAGTGATCACCACCGACCATAGCGCACTGTCTTAAGCTCAAGTCACACACAGGCGGTATGATTGCGAAAGCGGTCCGGGGCGGTTTGGCGGGAACAAAATACCGCGCCGCGACCGCTTTTCAATGTGACAGGGTGCATAAGAACTCATACTTTACAAAAAATACCGGCCCCGGAACGCTTCCGCTACCGCCTCTGTGTGACGCGGGCTTTATTAGTAGCATGATTGCGGTCTCTGCCGACTTAGCTGCTGCAGTTGTCAGTTTATCTAGGCCCATAGATTAAAGACTTTAAGCATGGTCACGTTTTTTTGACATCCGAGCAGTGCGACACATTTTGAAAAACAAGGACGGCTACATGTATTATGTATAAAGCTATATCTCTGTCTAAAATATCAAAAACGTAATTTGTGGATTTGCTAAACATTTTCCTCCACTGACATTTCTTCGCGCTTGGAGGTGATAGATTAGATTACATAATTCCTCAATTAAAGTGACATTTCCCCGAGATATATTTTCTCTCGGGCAGCGTGCTAAGCAGGCTGGTTCCGAGCATTTGTAGCGTAGCGCTGGTCAAATTTATATTGGTTTTGTTTCTGCGTGCTCACGGCCGTGCATACAACTCAACGGGGCGTATGCCAGCTGCATCGCTAAAAAGCGTGGTGTCTATGGTACAAAATATACCAAATATTTTTGCTATGAATTTCTGGGGAGCTCCATGTCTAGCAATGGACTTATTTTCAGATAATACACCATTATCCTGATAAAAATATCAACTCGGATATTTTAAAAGATGTCTCTGCCCATGAAACTGAACAACTTTTCCCAAGTAACATAGCTATAAAATTCGAAAAATATTTTTCGACCTCCCATACAAAATGTGCTGTCAGCTGATGTATCTCGACCTATGTTCCTTGAGAGGAGTTGTTTAGATTCAAGTGCAGAACCACCTCTTAAAATATCCGATTACAGTATTTTTGCCAACTATGACGCTCTATCTATTACATAATATTATTATGACGTCACAGATATTACATCGCTTTACAAAAAGGCACCACGCGTATACAAAAATAAGCGACGAGAAAAAACCCACCCGCTCTTTTAGATATTAGGTATATGACTTAAGAGTTTAAAGACATGTAGCTATTTGAAACAGCAGATTCCTTATCATGGAGCACAGCTGCCTTCAATAAAATTGAGCGTCCAACCGTGAAATTGCCATCTTTTAACTCTTCATGACGTCATCGAAACGGTGGTATGAGAACGCATAACATTTTCCGAAAGAAAAATAATATATCACATTTATAAACAAAAAACCGGCCAAGAGCGATTTGGAATCGCGCCCTAAGGGGTTCCGTACTTATTCATCATATCATATTCTGCAATCTTTTGCCCTTTGGTGTCAAAGCTCCGCGTCCATTCTAATAGGAGATTGACTCGGGGCAAAATTTAGGTGCTAAAAGAATCGAATAGCTTTCTCTTTCTTTCGTATAGCTGCCTCCCTCAGAGGCGCCTTATTTTAGCCTTTGTATAAATCAGGCTTAACCTGAACTCTCTTTAATATGAATGTACTTGAAACGAGAGCTCACCTTAATTGGTTATGATATGTGAGAAAAGTTGTAATACATACACATACACAATATCACGCCTTATTCCCGTCGGGGTAGGCAGAGACCACAGTTCTCCACCTGCTACGATCTTGACATACTTCTCTTGCTTCCTGTACTTCCATCAATCCTTTCATACATGCTGGTCGGTTTAGGGTACTGTTAACCTGGCTTTTATTCAGAACGTCCCGAACGTCCTGGTACGTTCGCCGAGGCCTTCCCCTTCTAACGTTTCCAAAAGTTGTAATAGTTAATAATTTTAGAGTTTTTCATTTGTTTGTGCTATGAGACCCAGCTTCTTGCCTTTAATTATTCTTCCTATGTCTTACTACAAAAAGTTAGACATCTGTTGAACACATGATCAAAAAAATTCGTATAAAATAACTCTGGCTATGTCATTGATGCGCAGAAGTCAAAAATGACTTAATTTATTATGACCAGACTTGACTTCTGCGCATCAACTGACATAGCCACTTATTTGGTGCGCATTTTTTTTATCAAGTGTTCAACAGATGTCTAACTTTTTTGTAGTAAGACGGTATAGGTTTTGGTTTGTTTCATAAATGTATGGAGATTGAGACATAAATAGCCGTATCTTTTGATAGTGTAGTCGTAGAAGCTTGGAATTTTTACAGCTTCAAGGGTCTATGGACCTTAATATTTGGTATTAATTTTCAACTTGATACTTTTACCCGTTCGGGAGGTAAACGGTCTTGACAGACAGACAACAAAGCGATCCTATAAGGGTTCAGGCTTTTTCCTCTTAAGGTACGGAACCCTAAAAAATATCGAACGAAGCGAAACGAACCATATGCCCTTCTTTCTGATCGCGAAAGTTGAGCAACATTGCAAGAAATAAGTCACTAACCTTCTAAATGTAAACCTTACATAGTAGCAAATTGTAACATAGATTTAAGTTACTTTTGGTTATTACAAATTACTATTGGTTTTGGTCAGAACCCGGATGGGTGACTGCCAGTGGAACAACAATTCGAGCGTTTCTCCTGTCAGTGACAAAAACTAAATCAATCAGGCCCTGTCAAACCCTTATCTACGATTAAGGTCTTGTTTGATCTTGATAGATAACAAAGGTTAAATGACAGTCGATCTGTGAAAAACCTAGCGTTTTTGTCAAATCTTGCAGGTTCAGTAGCCGACTTCATAATTTATTTACTATTATACGGGGCTAGTATTGGTGTTAAACCGGCTTTTTCTGAGGCCTAAAATAGCCTAAAGATGTAATTTCGAAATTAGCATTAAAAAACCGGTCAAGTGCGAGTTCCGATATACCTATAGTATTTTTGGAAGCAATACAGTCCATTTTTGGGACCGCAAAACTAAATTTGTTTGTAAACGTTTTTTGCAGATTTCTAAAAATTTGTGCAACTTAGAAAGATCGTTTTATTATTGCTGTAATATTTAAATTTTCTATCGACTGTAATTAATTCAGATCTTTCCATTCACTAACTTCGGAGATAAGGGGGGCAATGGTATTATTTTTTGACATTTTTCATCATAACTTGAAAACTAAGAGTCGTAAAAAAAGACAAAAATATATTTTTGAATGTAAAAGTTTAGCCCTTGCATATGATACCCCATTCGACCTAGTAACGAAAATTCGAAATTGCACCCCCCCTATTTGGGCCCCCTTTACATTAATAATCTAACATTTTTTTTATTCTTTCATGTTCAATTAAGTTGGGCAACCAGATTCTAAAACTATTCCAAATTTCAAGTCGATAGCATAAGTAACCACTGAGATATACAGGTGTGACAGACAGACAGACCAAGTCGCACCATAAGGGTTCCTTTTTTTACCATTTTGGTATCAGAACCCTAAAAATCGACTTTTTATACAAAATTGACCCGATCAGCTGAACATTTTGAATGGAGAATTGGAGTCGTAATATTTTTTTATTTCCAAAAGTTGCAGAACAAAACTTATTGCATTTAGGCCCCAGAATGAGCCTTCTTTTTAAACCCCGAATCTATTCAAGTCGCGAGTGAATAGGCTTCTTCTGGGCAAGCTCATCAGTTCTCTGTCCTCAAGACTAGATCGGGGTCAAGAGTAAGCCCATTGACAATGAAACAAAAAAGAAAACTTATTAAATATGTAGTTAAAGTTGTTGACAAATAAGCCTTACAATCGATTGCTCCATTTTTGCCGGAATCAAGCCAAACTAACTTTTTGTCAGTCACTGTGTTACCCAACGATCTTTCTTAACATCTTGACGCAACTACTTCGCTTACTTGCCTTATCATAGAGTTAACAGATTTATTTTATCGAGGAATGCTGAGAGATGGTTTGGTCAAGTAGAGAGCTGAGAGGATAAATAAACGAAGATTGATTAAAGAGATCTACAGGCGAGAGTGAATGGAAACGTTGGAAGGAGATGGCCTCGGCGATCTGCTTCGGCTTCTTTTTTTCCCACTATGGCGCCACATTGTTTGTGAAGCGATGTAGTTTAGCTGACGTCATTAAGAGATTTTAATATCCAACAATGAATAAACGATTTTGACTTTGATCGTTCCAATACCATATTCAGGGAGTTCTAAATAAAGACCAGGTAAGTCCCTAAAGTGACGAGTATCTATAGACAAGACCTATTTTGCTCTCATTTTTAATTAGAAAAAAAAAAGAACAACAATGTCTGCTAGTTTATTTTTGTTTATTTAGTTTATTTTTAATGTAGTTTAATGTAGTTTATTTTTATTTTGCGTCGATATATCAATCACTGAAAGTCAGATAAGCTAAATCTGACGCCACTCAGACAGTATGAAAAATTGAGGATATAACAAAATAAATAAAATGTTTTTATTCTTTTATATTTTTAGAAGGATATACTTGTGCAACGAATTTATTCTACTTGTATTAAATCTCTTTCTAGCAGCCGCTAGCGCACCGCCCCGACTTTGCTCGGGTAGCAATAAGTTACTAATAGTTCAATATTTTTAGAAATGGTACCCAGGACAAATTACGGCCGACAATTTTTTTTTATGGAACTGTTCCTTAGGTCTATCCAAACATATCTAGAAAGTTCCCTGCCGATCCCATTTTCGCTCCCCCCCTCCTCCCCCTCAAAAAGGTCCCTAAGTTTAGATTTTTCTATTTATCTCTAAAACTGTTGAAGTTAGGGGAAAGTCGTCAATCTAAGACTTGATGGTTATAAAATTACCAATCTATAAACGACTATTTTATTTCGATGTGACCTACAGTACCTGAAATATAGCTACAAACAGTTCACCAAAAATTAAAAATTATCTTCAAATCATTTTTTGTACTTGATAAACTTATTCCAGTATTGTAAAATTGTTGATGTATTCAGTAAAGCTAATATTGCAATGGTATCAGATTACAGTGAATGTATTGAACTCTTGGAGGAAAATACTAGACAAAAAAACCTAAGACATCTATCTTGCTTACCAACTTACAAAATACCTAAATGTAACAATATCTATGGCAGGAGGGTCTGGACTTGCAGACTTCCGGAGGTACTTAACAGCCTGCCAGATCAAGTAATACAACAAATAAAAGTTACTAAGAAAAATAAATCTATTAAGTTCATCTTAAAGAAACATTTCTTACAACTATTTAACATCCATCTGACTGCAAACTCAGATCCTAGTGCCTGTAATAATACTACGTCTATACCTATATAATGTTATTAGTACCACTTAATTTCCTACTTTGCCTATTTAATAATATAATTAAATCACAATAATTAAAATGTAAGCTAGCGAGTAACTAAGCAGGACTAAAAATAATCTTTAATTGTTAAGATTTCATAGTCTTGTAAAGATAAATTAAGTTTTTTTGCATGAAATAAACAGTTTAAATTTTAATTTTTTTTTTTTTACTAACTTTTAACAAAAACTACTGGAGTTGTGGCAAAATTATCTAGGAGCATGTGAATCTTGATACATTTAGGAATAAAACGAGACATAATTCATCATTATTGCAGCACTGGTTCTCGATTTACAGCGAGTTACATCAAACACCCTGAGATAATTTTATAGGACAAAAGAAGTAGGAACAGTGAAACTGACGTTGTCTTTCAGGATTAAATAATGGCACTTAAAATTTAAATACATCAAATAAAAATAAACAATTTCCCATGAAAATCTAAAAGATTTAAGATTTAAGTAACTAGATGGCGTCACTTGTATAATAAAATAAGAAATAAAATATAATAACAAATGGGTTGCTTCTATTTTGAAACATGAGATGTCAGACGATAGCTCTTGTCATGTTCTATTAAAATATATATATAAAACATTTTTTCGAATGTTATTTGTTCGTTAAAATATTAAAAATCGAAGCAGTTCATTTCACATGCTCCTAGATAATTTTGCCACAACTCCAGTAGTTTTTGTTAAAAGTTAGTACAAAAAATGATTTGAAGATAATTTTTAATTTTTGGTGAACTGTTTGTAGCTATATTTCAGGTACTGTAGGTCACATCGAAATAAAATAGTCGTTTATAGATTGGTAATTTTATAACCATCAAGTCTTAGATTGACGACTTTCCCCTAAATTCAACAGTTTTAGAGATAAATAGAAAAATCTAAAATGAGGGACCTTTTCGAGGGGGGGGAGGGGGGAGCGAAAATGGGATCGGCAGGGAACATTCTAGATATTTTTGGATGGACCTAAGGAACACTTCCATAAAAAAAAATTGTCGGCCGTAATTTGTCCTGGGTTGTCAAAGAACATTTGGATAAAAATATTGAGCTATAAGGCTAGATAACCTAGCTAGCGTAGCAACTAGCGTAGCGTATTAAAACAATACCTAGAAATCCTATACAAAACTTTCATCCCTTTTTACATCTTGGGGGATGATTGGGGGGTTCGTATACCCCGAATCTATTCAAGTCGCGAGTGAAAAGGCTTCTTCTGGGCAAGCTTGTTCCATCGTATCGTCTCGCATCTCTGCCCTCAGGGCTAGATCGAGTTCAGGAGTAAGCCCATTAACCATAAAAAAAAAGATTTTTCGAAAATGTTGATACACCTGTTTTTAGGGTTCCGTACCTCAAAATAAAAAAACGGAACCCTTATAGGATCACTTTGTTGTCCGTCTGTCTGTCTGTCTGTCAAGACCCTTTATCTCACGAACGGGTAAAGGTATCAGGTTGAAAGTAATACTATATATTAGGTTCCATGAACCACACAAGATCTCAAAATTTAAATTTTTTACAATGACGCAATCAAAAGATATGGCATTTTATGTCCTCATCTCCATACATTTATTCAAAAATGCAAAACCTACAGGGTACTTCCCGTTGACCTAAAATTATGAAATTTGGCAAGAAGCTAGGTCTACAAATAATGGGAAAAGTCCGAAATCATTAAATATTACAACTTTTCTCACAACTAATGGTAACCAATTGTGGTGAGCTCCCGTTTTAAGAACATTCATATAAGAGAGGGGTCAAGTTGGATGGTCGCTGAGGCGATTTTTGTTTTAGTTCTATTTAAAAACGGGAACACATACAAACTTGAAAATTGGTATGTTTATAGTGCATAAGCTATAAAATAACAACAAATAATAAAATTTGTTCAAGTGCGTGTCGGACTCGAAAAATCTAGCACATTAACTTACTGAAATTTCAACTAATACAATTACGTTTATGTGGTGGTACGACGGAACCCTCAGTGCGCGAGTCCGACTCGCACTTGGCCGTTTTTTTTATTACATGTTATTAGCCTATATTCAAACTTTCATGCAAACAGTAGTACCTATTCAAGTTTGCACCCCTATTTCACCATACGAGAGATGATTTAAGAGTGCACTCCGCGCACACTAGCGCCCTCATCAGAATTTAATTAATTTCTTTGAATTGGAGACCAAAATGAAAAATTGAAGAACGGCTAAGTGTTCTTTGTCAGGATAGCGTTATTTTAAACTATTACAATTAGCTTTATGATATCTTGTTTATTCAAAATCCTTAAAACGGAAATTGGTGGCCACCGCGTTCCGTTCAAAGGATTTTGAATAAACAGGATAACATAAAGCTTATTGTAATAGTTTAAAATAACGCTATCCTGACAAAGAACACTTAGCCGTTCTTCAATTTTTCATTTTGGTCTCCAATTCAAAGAAATTAATTAAATTCTGATGAGGGCGCTAGTGTGCGCAGAGTGCAGTCTTAAAAGCTGACACACACACATATCTTTGTTTCTTAAAAAATAAAAAAGAATAACGCATATCTATCGATGTGTCCATCTAAAATTGCCATTGAAAATGTCACATTCAGAATATCCTCATTTCAGAAAAATTCTGGATACTTCCAGCTTTTCTTCTACATACATACATACATAACATCACGCCTCTTTCCCGTCGGGGTAGGCAGAGACCACAGTCCTCCACCTGCTACGATCTTGACATACTTCCCTTGCTTCCTGTACTTTCATCAATCCTTTCACACATGCTCGTCGGTTTAGGGTACTTTTAACCTGGCCTTTATTCAGAACGTCCTGAATTTGGCTTGACTTTTCTACTAATCAAGACCAAGACCTTATTCGGACTATAGTCTGACCGCAACCGCTGTACCGCGCCTTAGGTTTGCGCGGGGAGGTGGGGGAGTGGGAAGAAAAAAGCAAGAACTAGTTGCCGCCGAGAGCGATGACGAGCGATAGCCCCCCCCCCATCTCGCCTCTCGCATACCTAAGGCGCTGTACAGCGGTTGCGGTATCACAAATATTTTTATATAGCGGTATAATGCATCAGCCGAATCGAACCAGCCGTTCTCAGTGATATGCTTACCAACGAAAACCCATCGAACAACGAACAGTCATGGTATTGCTTTCATACAAAACAAACAATTTTGGGCAGAGATAAAATATTTGAACAAGAACGATTAAGAATTTACGTCATGAAGCTAGAAGGCTACAGAGAAAACGTTTCGCGGTGCCCATACAACAGTATCGATTATGAGAAACACGTGGCAAACACCATGTTCTATTAATAAAATTGGGACATACATACATGGCGTTCGACAGCAGTTGAGTGAACCTCATCGTATTTAATGTATGTTCGGAGCAAACACCGCTTGGTTAGATGAATTGTCAAATCGGCAGTGATTAGTATCCAACCAATATCCTACTCTATAGTCAAGACACAAAGTTTTGAATCAGCATGTTTCGAATCGATATATATCGAAAATTAAAAGTAGGCACCCTGGAGACGCATTTTTGAAGCGTTCGAAGTGAATCTTTAGTTCGCATACGAAAACGAATCGTGTGCGAATTCAATTTCTAATGCTCTCGATTTTACGCATTTTTGAATCATTCGAAAGCAGTGTTGCCATTAAATTCAAATCTTTGAACAATTTTCTTTTCACGCAGAAAAAATTAAAACCGGAAAGCAATTACTCATTGACTTTAAAAACCGGTAATGAATTGCGGTGGAATGGAACGCAAATTAAAAAGTTGATATGTCAGTATAATGTCATATGTGAAGGAAACGTCAATGTCGTTCTCATCACAGATTATATATACTTTCGAGCGGTAGAAGTGCAAAACGAGTGGGTCGGACCACTCGTTGCAGAATTCACAGGTATGAATATTCAAAAATTGCGATTTTACGGATTCGTATACGAATCTTGCCAATTCGAATGCGAATCGAAGTTCGAACGCTTCAAAAATGCGTCTCCTGGACGCGGACAGCGCAGGCCCCGTCGTATTTACTATCTTGGGAGAATGCATGCCTATGTATAGAGGTATACGTCCAACAGCGCATGTCTTTCGGCTGACATGATGATTTGATGATGATGGTAAAACCAACTACTACCTTTTATATTATAATTTCTTTTCGGAAACACAAAAAGCCGTGAGAAAGTTATCAAATCACATTTATAAATGGTCCTGAATAGTGATTCATCAGTTGAATCAATGAAACGCATGTTATACTTAGTTACATAGGTAGCCATTTTCGCTCCTGTATTTACTAATTAACCACAAGTTCCCACGCCTGGCGGAAAGAAGAGGAAATAACATACTGGCGTGCTTGCTTTTCATGTAGGTTAGCTTCGGAGAATGAGAGACTTCCTACTAAATATTACAGCAAAAATAAAAAGATCTCTTTTAGAAATCTGCGAAAAACCTTTACAAACAAATTTTGTTTTGCGGTCCTAAAAATAGACTTTACATCTCTCATATTCGGTAAGTAGGTCCTTATTACCACCAAATGGGGCTTGTAGGTGACCAATTAGCGCTCTAGGGTAATAATGTAGCTAGAAAAGCCCTAGGGCGGTAAGTAATTAAATTTGAAAGAGTGAAGTGTTTTTTTTTAAATTACTTACCGCCCCAGGGCTTTTCTAGCTACATTATTACCCTAGAGCGCTAATTGGTCACCTACAAGCCCCATTTGGTGGTAATAAGGACCTACTTACCTCACAATCGAGATGTAAAGCAGAGTAGTTAGCTCGGGTGTAAGCATCAATTGCACCCTCGAACTATAGGCGCCCTCGCTGCGCTCGTGCGCCTAAATTTCTCGGGCTGCAATTGATGCCTTACAGCCCTTGGCTACTAATCTACTATTATTGCTTCCAAAAATACTATAGGTATATCGGAACCCTCGGCGCGGGAGTCCGACTCGCACTTGACCGTTTGTTTTTTTATATTTGTGATGTGCGTTTAGTAAAAGCTAATAGGCTACGCGTTCATATTCGCTATTGCTGTGTTTTAATTTAACTACTGTGTGATTTCAATAGTGGATTGTATTGAGGGTTATTTCTATCACAAACTACATAAGGAGAGCACCCTCTGAGCGAGCCGCCCGCAACAGCACACTATGTTATGATGAACTAAGAAGAAAGAACTTTGATATAGCGGGTTTTCAGAATAGTTTATAAATACGAGTACAGGAACTCCAATTAGTTGACAATATGGTTTATTTTATGGTTACAATTTCAATATAATAGGTCTTTACCTATGAAATTGCCGAAATTTTCTTACAGATTAATGAGATCATAATTCCTATAATTCTAATGCAATTTTTTTCAGTTGTCTTATATTTGTAAGTTGACTTCAAGGTTATCAATTTACGCATAACATTAAGTTTTTAATTTTAGTTTGATATATAAAATTAAAGGTTCGAAAATTGTTTGTCTTAAATGTTGTCCGATTTCATCATAAGATTTGTTATATTTTTTTACAGATAATATTTTTCAAAAATTAAATTTAAGCTTCTGTTAGCCTAATGACTCCCTAATAATGCTTAAAAAAAAAATTTGGATTTATAATTCCTAAGAAAAATGCAAAAATGTTAGTACTGAAAATTGAGTTTACCTAAAATTCGCCATACAAAACGGCAATTTCATAGGTATAGACCTAATATTATCTAAATAATTACTTCAAAAAAATTTAAAGTTTTTGTTTCCGAATGTACCTGGGACGTATTGTGATTCGCTCTTTCGAACCTTTAATTTTAGATATCAAACTATTAATGAAACCAATATTTTATGCGTAGAATGATAACTTTGAAATTAACTATCAAATATAAAACAAATAATAAAAATAGCTAAAGAAGTGATTTTGTTGTTTATTAATCTGCAAGAAAATTTCGCCAATTTCATTAGTACAATTACAAGCACAAGAGTTCATCATTTTAATTACTTATTAGCTCAATATTTTAACTAAATAAAATATTTGATCAATTCTAGCATTGGTCATTGATTTCGCGGCAACTGTAAGACTAATGCAAATTGCATATTTTCACTATTTTCACACTTGATTGTGTTAAATGGTTGTGACAAATTCAATTTAAACGGACATCATGTAATTAAAACAAATTAAAAAGACATAAAACCCACTATACGAGTATGTGATGGACATAAATGGAGGGGAAGTTATGCTGAATATTATTTTATTATGAGGTCGAAGCTTAGAGCTTTGCGCGCGAAAATCGTGTTACTCTATGGGTCGAAGTAACACATATTGAGTACTGGGTAGAGCGTGCCTTATATATTTATGTTTTTCGAGTGTATGTATGTTTGTATGTCTGTCGAGTTCTTAGTCATGCTCTGCAGCCTAGACGGCCAGATAGATTTTAACATGTGAGGGGTCGTTATATTTGTATTAATTGTGGGAGTGCCATAGAATATAAAAAAAATATAAAAAATCTTTCATTATTAAAAGTAAAAAATAACAAAAAATATTTTAGGAAAAACCGGTCAAGTGCGAGTCGGACTCGCGCGCCGAGGGTTTCTATAGTATTTTTTAAGGCAATAAAGTCCATTTTTAGGACCGTAAACAAAAATTTTTTGTGAAGGTTTTTTGCCGATTTCTAAGAAACTGTACAATTTAGAAAGATCGTTTTAATTTTTGCTGTAATATTTACATAAATTTCTATCGACTGTAATTAATTCAGATTTTTCCTTTCACGAACTTCGGAGATAAGGGGGGGGAATGATATTTTTTGTGACATTTTTAATCACATCTTGAAAACTAAGAGTCGTAAAAAATACAAAAATATTTTTTTTTTTTTTTATTTAATATTAATTGTCCAACATGCGATCGGTCTTCAGACCATAAGCAGTTAATTTAGATGTTGTGATGGCGTTTTAGGCGGGCCCTTCCAGTGTCAGGCTGCCTTCATATCGCTCATCTAGTTCTACATAGACGGAACTGTCATTTTACAAATTTTACAGGAGGGCGTTTTAAAGTTTTTTTACTGTTCAGTTTTGCATTATTATTTCACTTTATATTATTTATAACTGCAACCAGGATAATTTTGGATGTTTAAGTATATAGGTAGATTACAATACCAAAAATATTTTAAAAAGTCAAGTGTATGTATAAAAAAAACCACCTTAAATGATTTGACACATACAATTGTGTCATTGTTGCATTGAAAATGTTTTATTTTGGAAGTTGTGACACTGAAATAGATATAAGTAAGTTTTATTTAAAACACTTAATTTGAGATTATCATTTATTACAGCTTAATTGAATATTGAGTAATTAACATTTCTTAATGGCACGTAAATCACAGGTGAATTTGTATTTTTTATCCTTACCACTTAATGAATAATTAACAGTCTTTTGAATAATTACGTATTGGTACATAAATCACAGATTCATTGGTTATCGATATATCAAAATACTTATTGAAATAACCCAAGGCTATCGCTAATCACAGCTTTTTCATTGAAATAAGTACTTTATGTTGGTTTCAAACCAAGGTAGCTTACAAATAGTAGGAACTAAAATCGTAAAATCAAAATAAATGAAAAATAAAACGTAACAAAAATAACGCTTTTCTAAGAACAATAAAACCACGTATCAAAATAAACCTTATTCTTTCTCCAAAGGAAAAATAAAACTTAAGAAAAAATTTTGCCTAGCCAGAAAAGACAACTTACAAGATAGAATCATAGAAATACTTATATTGTTTTGGAACAACGTGTTTATCTATCAAGTACAACAAATCTTTTTTCTTCTGCTCTGCAATTGGGATTTTAGAAACATATGCGGGTTTTAGTGTCACGTTTTGAATAGTGTTTTCTCTTCTTGATCTGCCGGATCTGCGCCCAGACCCAGTTTTAGGCTTGATCAGAACCTTTGTCCAACCTTCTTTTTCGTCGAACGTAGTTTTGAACTCATAAGTGTCACTGTTCTTCAAGAACCGTATCATTTTGACTTCAGTTAGTTTCATGGTATTTCCGTCTGTAGTTTTTGTAGAATTCATCCCTAATTCTTCAGTCAGTGCTTTCAGGTCAATGAAGTCGTCGTAGTTGAGCTCTTCTACTTTGAAATTCTCTCCAGTTTTTTTTGCATTACGTATTAGTTGTACGTATTGACTTGGGACATAGATCGGACCCGATTTTTTAGCCCTTTTAATTGATTTCTCAATGAGAGAGTGAGCATTGTCCCCTTCATTCTGTGTATGTCCACGAATAAGGAATTTATGAGTCACTGAATTTAAATTCAGTGTTGATACAGAATAGAAATACATCGCCAGAATGAACCTGTAAGAAAAAAACAATTATATAATGAAAAATTTTTAAAACACGGACACTATCCAAAACAAATTACAATAAATTAACATACTTGTTTTTTTGCTGTCCACAACAGTTATCAGAATAAAAAATTACGTCACTGTTTGGATGAGATTCTGCAATTTTTGCTAAATATTTGTAAACGCACGTTCCTATTTCGGTTGATCCACGGTTGCCCAAACCTTCATACCAGAAGTAGCATGTTGTGTTTTTATGTTTGACATCAGTGACCTGAAAGAATACTAAGTGCACTATAAATAATCAACGACAAATTAATTTTGCAATATTTACTACCCAAAAAACCAACTTACTGTAAAATTGTAGCAATTTAACTTGGATTTATAAAAAAAACCTGAAGCTTCTCCTAGTGGCACAGGCATAACTGCTTGTAAGTCGTAAATGGCGACAATTTTAGTACTGTTGGGCTTGTTGCAATCTTTTATATCGGCTGCTTTTTCTTTTCTGCTTAACATTTTCTGGTTTTGATGATCCTCGTTGCCTTTTTTCAGTGACAGTTTTTCTTTGCCAACAGCATTTTTATACGCCTCACATTCGTCGCATTGATCCTTCTTAGGCACAAAGAAAGAAATATTAAACTCTGTATTGAAAACTTTGGCATAATATTCATATTTAGCTGCAACTTTATTGTCTAACCGTCTCTTCTCTTCGTATTTTCTATACATTTCGGCAATGGTTAGACCACCATCTACAAACTCACGACTAGTGTTCGCTCTGAGATAATGACTCTCGACTCGAGGAATGGAGTTTATATGATCACGCACAGATTGTGCGACTTCTGGATCTTGAACACGCTTTGAATGCTTTCCACGGCCGTCGGACGGAATAACACCAGAACCAGTACTTTTAGCTTCTGTGACTGTTCGCACTACCCTTTCTGTTATCCCCAAAGTGTTCATCAAAAAAGTTTTACACACTCTTATTGTTTTGCCAGCAAGTGTAAAAGAAATGTTTTGAGTAATTAGGATAAGCTTTCACAGCTTTCAAACATAACGACATGAGACTTTCAACTTTTGCCATGTTTTCAGCTTTATTTTCAACTGATGGAGTAAGTATTGGAAGGGAACGATCGCTATGGTCAGAACCTGAAATAAAATTACAATAAAGTCACAGTAGCACTGTTCATTTTTCAATCAATGCTAAACAAATATCTTTTAAAGTTTTTAACCATTTAAAATATATGAACCAATTTCCTCAGATTCAAAACCATTTAAAGTAATCGATGAAAATTGATTATTTTGTGTTTTTGTTTGTGTTTTAGTAGTGTCATTTTGCCTTTGTTCAAATAATTCTTTAACTTTCTTGGTAAAATCTATTTCTTTCTTCTGAATCTCTTGCTTCTCTTTAAGTTTTTTTATAGTCGTCAAATTAAGTGGCAATGATATTTTCAAATTTTCTGTAAGAAGTATTCAAATTTTAACATCAAAATTGGTTCATCGATTCGAATATCAGTATCAGGCAGGATCACGCAGGAAGGTAAGAAAGTTAAGAAGCCATTACTAAGCCACTGCTAGACATAGGCTAAAAAGTCGATTTTATAGTTAAATAAAGTAAGATTATTGATATATATAACAAAAAATATTTATCAATTTATTTGTTAAATTTATACTTACCAGCTTTATTCACAGATTTTTGAGTGGCCAAAGTGATATCAACCAGGCTGTTTTGTGTTAGCAGTTCTGCAGAGTCTTGGGTTTGAAGTGCACTACATTCTTTAGGTGGAATAACTTTCGCTAGCTCTTCGTCAGCATCGCTTTGAAAATTTTGTGTACCTTTACCCAACCGACTTGTTTTATCTTGAGTAATAATATCTTGTTGCTCATTCTCTTTGGAATCTTCAAGATGTTGAATTATATTGTCATTAGTTGGAAAAGACATTTTCAAACGTCTTGCTGCAACATAATAAGTACATAAATTAGAGTTAACTGTTACTATCTACCGTGTTATTTTATTATAAATATTAGTATCGAAAAAAACTTAATATTTAAGCTGAAGCTGCTCGCTTGGTGTGTATGCACCCAATAACTTGCTCGTTAAGTTTTAATATTACTTACGGATTTTTGTCTTGAACCTTCGAGGGGTCGTTGAGATAGCAGCATCAATGACAACAACTGGCGTATCCACTGTGGTAGACACTTCTGTATACGCAGTTTCTTCATCAATGTTTAATAGCAGCAAAGGGGTAGACGGAACTTTTATTTCTTCACTTATAACCGATTCAATATCTGAGCATTGGTTCTCCTCTACATTTTTAGAGAAAGGAGCAGGAATTCGGCCTTCTATGGCTATTGTTAACATTTTTCTATTGCGATTACTCGCCATTTTATTACCATTTAAAATACCTAGCTTAATTCACCTTACTTTTCTGAAAAAACAAAGCCATTACTAGCAAACAAGTAGATAGTCAGATTAATGATTTATTGCACACACAACACATACAAATAGGTACCTATTTAAAACAAAAAA
Source organism: Athrips mouffetella (assembly GCA_947532105.1). NCBI lineage: Eukaryota > Metazoa > Arthropoda > Insecta > Lepidoptera > Gelechiidae > Athrips > Athrips mouffetella. The sequence continues at coordinate 18,931,349 of OX383980.1, forward strand.
AAAATGATCTTAACTTGAATGCTATTTGTACATTTACTTTTATTTAGATACTTCTAACTTTTTAAGTTACTACTTTTAGGAATAATGAAGAAAAACATACATGCAATATTTAATATTTTCAAATTACACCTGTTTTTATTTCTTTTATACTAAAATTCTGTAGTGCAATGCTGACAGAAAGTACAGTCAAGTCATTGAGCTGAAGTGCTACAATGACTATAAATACTATCACGTCATATTTTCATTCAATTTTAAGAGCTATAATAGTTAAACACTGACACAAAATACATATACGGTATTGTAGCTCACAAAATATAAATTTTGTCTATTGCTACAAAGACAATAATATACATTTGCGGTATTGAAGGTCTCAAAACTTATTTTTTCTGGTGCTACAAAGACAAAAAATACATTTACGGTACTGTAGCTCTCTACAAAGGATTTTGTTTTGGTGCTACAAAGACAGAAAACACATTAATGGCACTATAGCTCTCAAAAAAGAATTTTGTTTTGGTGATACAAAGACAGAAAATACATTTACGTCGTTTGGCACTTAAAAATAGAAAAAATTGATGTCATAATTACCTGAACGACGATGTAGCACTCTGAAACGACTGACCGTCACGAAGCGTGCCGCGCAACTGACCAATGTGACGTCGTCACACTCAGGGCGAGTCAATTTTTGTACCGATGCAACAAAGACAGTGGCGCCATCATACGCTCATTTGTTGAACAATAAAAACGACTTTGTAACACCATACGTATTGAACATTTTGGAACATTCTGGCATCGTTAACTCATTTTTGCATTTTGTGACAATTCCGTCTTTGTAGTACTAGATGAGCGATATGTAATTAGATATACAATTTTATTTATATGTTGTCCCACGTATGTGTACGTTTCAGACGTCTCGTTTGCAATGGCTTACTTAGACAATGAGCAAGTCTGTTTTGGTGGTGAGTTATTTTGCTCTTATAGGCCTTCGTTATTGTGTTTATTTCCTCTTTTACAGTTGGGATTTTCAAGTAGTTATGGATTTCATCCATTCTCGTGAACCATGGAGCATCCACTATAGCCTTAAGTACTCCATTTTGAAATCTTTGCAGTATCTCAGTATTGGATGTTTTAGCCGTTCCCCAGAGCTGAATGCCATAGGTCCATATAGGTTTTAGGATACTCTTATAAATCAGGACTTTGTTTTCTATGGAGAGTCTACATTTCCGTCCAATGAGCCAATCTAGTGTTCTGAACCTATGGTTAAGTTCATCACGTTTTTTTTGGATATGAGTTTTCCAGGTCTGCTTGCGATCTAGGTGGAAGCCAAGGTACTTTACTACTTCATTGTGCGGTAGTACATCTTGCCCTAATTTCACAGTCGGGCAATCCTTTTTTCTTAGCGTGAACGTGATGTGGTTCGATTTGGGAGCACTAGCTTTAATACGCCAAGATGTCATCCATTTGTGGACTTTGTCCAGATGTGTTTGGAGTACACTCGAAGCCATATCAGGATCTTCGTTGGATGTAAGCACTGCTGTGTCATCAGCGAATGTGGCTGTCATAACATCGTTTGATTCTGGTACATCAGCTGTGTACAAGAGGTAAAGAGCTGGACCCAATACAGATCCCTGTGGAACTCCTGCCTTTATGTCATAGAAATTTGAAGTGGATTCATTGATCTTGACATAGAAGATGCGATTTTCAATGTAAGATTTTAGTAGTAAATACATGTTGTGTGATAGGAGCTTTTTAAGTTTATACAGCAGGCCATTGTGCCAGACTTTGTCAAAAGCCTGCTGCACATCCAGAAATACTCCTGAGCAGTACTTTTTGGTTTCTAGAGCATCTCTTATATGTTCACACACTCTATGGACTTGCTCGATAGTTCCATGGTTTGTTCGGAAACCAAACTGATGGTCTGGAATGGATCCACATTTTTCTAAATGATCATTCAACCGTGTCTTTATGATTTTCTCGAGAACCTTTGAGAGTACTGGAAGTAGACTTATTGGCCTGTATGATGATGCCAGGTGTTGAGGCTTGCCAGGTTTCGGAACCATGGTTATTTGGGAAACTTTCCATGCGCTTGGGTAATGCGAAGTTCTTAGGATTGCATTGTAGAGTGACGTAATGAAAATGATAGCTTTCTTAGTGAGATTTCTCAGTACTTCTGCCGTTATTAGTTCGAAGCCTGGTGCTTTTTTTAAGTCTAAGTTCATAATAGTTCGTCTAACTTCAGCAAGTGTGCAACATCTTATTGGAGGGCTGAGCTGGAGATCACTTTCGAGGAACGTCTGTACTTCCAGGTCTATGTCTTCATCACCAAGGTCATCATTAGGGGTGAACACATCTCGGAGGAAACATCCATATGCTTCTGCTTTTTCTTCGTCGGTTTTTGCCCAAGTTCCATTTTCCAACTTAAGAGGGTGTTTAGCTAGCAGAGGTTTGTCACGATAAATAAATTTAAGAATTTACAAGTAAAGCCCTTTCATAGAATACCCCATTCGACCTATTAGCGACAACTTGAAATTTGCCCCCCCTATTTGGGCCCCCTTTACTTTAATAATCATATTTTTTTTTAAATTTCGTCCATGTGCAATTAAGTTATAACTATTCCAAATGTCAAGTCGATAGCATGAGTGGTTGCCGAGATATACCTACAGGTGTGACAGACAGACAGACAGACAGACAAGCACCATATGGGTTCCTTTTTTTACCATTTTGGTATCAGAACCCTAAAAACAACATACCTGACTGTGTAGAAAAATATGAACTGAAAAGAGAAAAAAGCAAGTTCTAAAACGAAAAAAGTTCTAAGACGTTGAAAAACCAACTCCAAACACATAATTTTAGTCTGCCCCAGTTTGTCCCCTGCCTGCAATACCCAATGAATTTTATTTTTTTCTCTTTTTAGTTCATATTTTTCTACACAGTCAGGTATTTTGTTTTTTTTAAGTATACTTTTTTATTGTGTACTACTTTTTGATTGATATAACATCAACCTGGTGCAGTAAGATGCTCAGTGTGCTGCTCGGGGTGAATAATTTTACCAATAAACTGCCTATGTGGTATGGCCATACCCTGGACACTAAATACAACAAGCCCAAATTTGAAATTGGAAGAGCTCAGGCCTGCATATTCAGTACAACTTGTTTTTTTTTTTGGGAAGTTTATGGCCTGGTTACAAAGACCTTTCAGTACAACTGAACTACTACCTACCTACCTACTACTACGTACCTTAATAATAAAAAAAATACAGGTGCACAGGGCGGGGGCAGGGGGTGCGGGATGGATTGCAAGGAGGGCAGACTGTCCATTCTGTATAATAGTATTATTATTTTATTCTGTGGGTTGGCTATGAATCAATGTAGATACCAATTGTGTTACTTGTTGTTTTCAAAAAATAATATATCTTATCTGTTAAAAGACAAGATGGGAGGACAAAATTGTGGAATCAGCGGGACAAACATGGACAAGATTAGCACAAGATAGAAAGAGATGGAGAATATTGGAGGGGGCCTTCTCTAGGAAGCAAGCAGAAATAAACATAAATATTTAAGTTTTAGTAGTAAGGTGTCAACAAATTTCTGATGTGAGCATTTAAATAAAATAAATTAAATTCTGGTATCAGTCCGGCTGATACAAAGTTAAAAAATAGTTTATATTAAAATTTCTCTTCATAAAAGTTTTAGTTGGCAAAAACAAGAATGCAAACAATTCTTCAAACAAATACAACACTTATGCTGTACATATGCAGATGTATGTATGTATGTATCTGGCATCTAACTATGCAAAGATGACATGAAACTTCTAAATATAGAACTAATTTTATTTGTACATAAAAGTATGGAGTATTACTATAGGTATCCTAATTGAAAATTTATTATGACTACATTATTTTCTTCAGGCATTGAACTTTTTAAGGCCAAGGGCTACCAACAGTTTGTTTATCAACAAAATTGAAAGTGAATCTTCTTGGTGTAACTTTCTGAAACTGGCAGGTAAAATTATTTAGACACTGGCCAGAAAGAAATGAAGAATGTAAACAAAATCCCTTACCTCCATCCTTGAAAGTCGCACTTTCGTCGATAGGAATGATGAGAAGAGGCAGGATTCCACTCAGCCCCACAAGAATAGAAGCCAGGCACGAAAACAGCCACGGGTGTTCATCAAGTTCGTCCACAAAATTTATAAAATAATCGGGAACGTATGCCGCGAAAACAGAAGCATTCTCCATTTTAAAAACTTTAAAAACCCAATAAAAAAAAAGAATTCCGCACGGTACACTTCTCAACAGCCAGTATCAAATACTTTGTTTGGAATGGTTCTTTCACTGGGCGTTCTGCGAAATTAAACTCCGGCCCATTTCTACGAACCTCCGGCCGCTGAATAACAAAGGCGAACTAATTCCGTAACAAGCACTCAGAAGATTCCTGCTCATTTCCGCGATAACAACTGATGCTGTGAGCGTCCGATTTTATCTTTCTCCACCCACTAAACTGATAAGACAAGTAGACAGCGTGACTACTCTATTTGAAAGTTCTTAAACAATATAATTTTTTACGCAACAATAAAAATAAGAAATAATTAAACAAAGCGCGGTGCGATCACCTTCCGAACAACCAACCAAAACAATGAATGATGAACGAATGAAAACGATCGTTCGGTAAGTGAACGGTTAGGATCAATTCTGACATTGACGTAATGTTGCCATAAATAGTAAAATAAATCCTACTATAAAATACAGGTAGTTGCAGTTTCTTTTTAGGGTTCCGAAACCGATCAAAAATGGTAACAACGGGATCCTTATGGTGCGACTTTGTCAACCTGTCTGTCTGTCACACTTGTTTAATGAAAGGAACAGTTTAAGAATATGATAGCCCAACTTTATTGCATTCATTTCATTCATTATTTAAGAGCCATGCTCTTGTCGGTGTAGCTTTCTCCATCTGTCTCTGTCTTGTATTAGGTTTTTCAGTTCTCCGTAAGTATTTACCCCCGCCCTCTCTTTCATCCTTTGGCAGTACTCTATTCTAGGCCGGCCGCGGCCTCTTCTTCCTTCCACCTTTCCTTCCACAATAGTTTTTATAAATGTGTCGTGCCTGATGATGTGACCAAACATTTTTCCTCTTCGGTTTTCTATTACATTTATAATTTCTCTATTTTGATTTATTCCATCCAATACTTCCTTATTCGTCCTTTTCTCTGTCCAGCTTATTTTCTCCATTCGCCTCCAACACCACATTTCGAATGCCTCTAATCTTTCTTTGTCTCTCTTAGTTAATGTCCACGTTTCACAAGCATACAATGCTGTGCTCCAAACATATGCCTTAATAAATCGTTTCCTAAGGTTTAGGGATGTTTTTGAAGTAAACAGTTGTTTCTTATTTTGGAATTTCTGTTTGGCAATAGCAATTCTAGTTTTGATGTCATCTGTACATTTAGAATCTTCTGTTATTAAGCTGCCTAGGTATCTGAATTTTTGAACTTGTTCTATAGGAGTATTTTTAATTTTGATGGTGTTGATTTTGATCGGATGTTTTGCTGTTACTAGGATTTTGGTTTTGTTTTTGTTAATACTCATTTGAAATTTAGTGAAGGTGGTGTCCATAGTCTCAAGTAGGGATTCAAGTTGGTTTCTATTTTCGGTTACCATAGCTATGTCGTCTGCAAACCTAATGAACACTATCCTTTCTCCATTAAAAGATACACCCTCATTAGACTTTTCTAAAATTTCTTCTATGGCGCATTCAATGAAAATGTTAAATATGAGTGGTGAAAGAGTACAGCCCTGTCGAACCCCTTTTTTTATCTTCACTTTCCTTTGCTCTTCCCCTACTTGTACTATCGTTTCCTGATGTCTGTATAGTTGATATATAATTCTTCGGTCTCTATAATCTATTCCTGCTTTTCTTAAAATCTCCATCATTTTTTTCCAGTTTACTTTGTCGAACGCTTTTTCTAAATCTATGAAGGCTATATATGTATCAAGACTCAGGTCTAGTCTTCTGTCCACTACTTGTCTCAACGCTAGTATTGCTTCTCTTGTTCCTCGTTCTTGTCTGAAACCGTATTGATCGTCTCCTATGAAATTCTCTACCTTGTTTCTGATCCTGTTTTGAATGATCTTTAAAATAAGCTTGGACGCCTGTGATATAATACTTATCGTTCTATGTTCTTCACATTTCTTGGTATTATGTTTTTTGGGTATGGCTATAGTTCGACTGTGTTGAAAATCAGATTATTGCAAACGAAAAAAAATAAAACATATTATGATTATTGTTGTAAAAGAGGCCCAAAATCCCAAATAGGAGGTTAAAAATTTTAAATTATCGTTACCAGGTCGAGTGGGGTATCATGTACATTCCGAAATAGATTTTCATACTTTTTTCCAACTCTTAGTTTTCAATTTATGATGAACAATGTCTAAAAAATACCATTGGCCCCCCCTTATCTCCGAAGTTTACAATGCAAATAAATCTGAATTAATGAAAGTCGATGGAGGTTCATGTAAATACTACAGGAAAAATAAAACCATCTATCTAAGTAGTAGGGGAGCGGGGGGCACAGTGAACCAATAGATTTTCATACTTTTTTCCAACTCTTAGTTTTCAATTTATGATGAACAATGTCTAAAAAATACCATTGGCCCCCCCTTATCTCCGAAGTTTACAATGCAAATAAATCTGAATTAATGAAAGTCGATGGAGGTTCATGTAAATACTACAGGAAAAATAAAACCATCTATCTAAGTAGTACCTAGGTTATTTTTTAAAAACCTTTACAAACAAATTTAGTTTTGCGGTCCTAAAATTGACTCTATTTTTCTAAAACTAAAGGCATATCGGAACCCTCGACGCGAAAGTCCGAATCGCCCGGTTTTTTATAGCTGGTTTTATCAGTATACAATTATTCTGGACGTATTATCAGGACGCTCTGAATAAAGGCCAGGTTAAAAGTACCTAACCTAAACCGACGAGCATGTATGAAAGGATTGATGAAAGTTCAGGAAGCAAGGGAAGTATGTCAAGATCGTAGCAGGTGGAGAACTGTGGTCTCTTGTCTACCCCGACGGGAACAAGGCGTGATGTTATGTATGTATGTATGTATTTTATCAACAGTACCTGGGCGACCGAGCTTCACTCTATAATAGCTGCCCCAACATTAAAATTAAAATATCATCGAGTAAGCAAGCTATGCTACTCGCCAACAGATGGCGCTATAGGTTTTGTCTAAAACGCAAATGCTTAAAAACACGGAGAAAACGAATTTTCCCAGACATGAGACCTAGCTAGATCGATTTTCCGCCCCCGAGAACCCCCGTATGGTAAATTACATCGAAATCGTTAGAGCCGTTTTCGAGAAACCGATTACCAATATATATATTTATATATATACAAATATTGCTCGTTTAATAGTATAGGATATCAAACAGCATTAAATGGACGAATGTGACACTTAGATTATTGATCGAGTCAACCCTTTCATTATATTGCCCTTGTAGTTTGTAGCTAAAATCGATACCATTAATTTTCCGGGAGTATGACATAAAATAAAGAAACATTTGTTCTAATTTCTTAATGACGCAATTGTTCTCAACAGAATTTAGATCAGCCTGCAAACTTCTTGCAAAATCTTACAATTTTCATTTCAACGGCAAACAATATTATTTTTGAATTTTTAAAACAATCCTCTTAAAATAGAAGAAATATTACGAATTACGAGTAAGCTTCGAAAGAAAAGAAAGAAAAGTACTTACTGCTCCTTAAAAACACATGTTCTAGGTACCCATGAAACTTAATAAATTTCTCCATGGAATACGAAATACGAAAAAATATTTTCAACTTCCCATACAAATATGTTGGTTACTTACATCACATTAGTTTAATTCAATTCAATGTTTATTTCACGAACAAAAGGGTTTACAATATGGTCTTAATATTATAAAATAATATGCACCGTTCTTCATTCAGCCGATTGGCGTGTAAAACAAAATTATCTACATTCTAATAAATCTTAAAACTTAGTCAATTCTATTAAAATGTCAAATATTGGAATACTGTCAGAATGTCAAATGATGATAATAAATTCGAAATTACAACAATTAAAAGTGATAAAAAAAAAACATTACAATTATTTCAAAAATCGTAAGTGTATAATGCAAAATATTTTTAAAAAGTAAAAAAAAAATATTTTTGTGTTTTGACCTGTATTGCTTGGGGAAATTTATTCAGTTTCATGGGCTTTTCATCTGGTTTACAGGAACGCAGTTCGTATTTTCCCTACAATACACCCTGCACAAAACTGTCAAATGCTTGATAATATTTGATGTTTATCGAAGACCGAACAATAAACTTTAGAATTAGAATAAAAATACCCTCTGAAACTTCTTTCTCCCAACGAACAATATCTTTCCTGATTCTAAAATTCCTCCTTGAAGAGGCCTGGTGGATGTGTGGTCAACAAAATAACGATTATTACTAATATAATGCAGCTTTTTGGAGGAAATTAATAAGTAAATCTATTGTGAGTGTACTACAATCGTCGAAGCGTTTCTTACTACTCAGCAACACGAGACTTCTTGGCAGATGTGTCGGTCGCCGACCCAGTGCCCAGCTAAAGCAAAATGTCGCACTTATTTTGGCTTGCCAATTTTACCATTTGACATTGTATAGATGCTCTTATAGCATAGAGTACACCTCGATTTCTTAGTTTTGTTACAAATTAATCGCAAGGAGAAATCATGGCGGAAGTTTGCTAGCTCTTATTAGCAACGACAGTTTACAGCAACAGTACGCTTAAAAGCTTAGTGATACGAAGCTGTTATTAGTGGTCGCGCGTCGATCGCTACACGGTCTAGTTTTAATTAGTGTGTGCAGCAATTTTATTAAATTAGTGACTATTTTTGAGTGACCATGGATTGGAGCGTCCTCAACGTGGATTCAGCCGCAATGGCTTTAACCAGAGATGAGACAGGATCGAGCTTTCGAAGAAAGCAAGTGATGGTAATCTTTTTTATTCTTTATATTTATATTTTTGATCATAAATAAGTATAATTTAATTTGTCAAATACAAACTCAGTAGCCGCTTGACTCATTACCAGCAGCTAACAAGCTTTCTTCAAGCAACACACCCAGATATCAAAATAAGACTTCTGCGAAACAATTAAATAATTAATTTGGGAATCAACGTTGACCACTTATAAAACGACCAATGTATAATACAAGCTATAACAAGAAGGGTTTTACAAATCTGGAGGATGTGAAATAGCCTATAAAATTGAGCAAATTCTGCTAAGGAACATAAATCAAACAAAGAAAAAAATTTATCACATGTTTAAATGTTACTGTCGGCAAATGCAGTTTCTATGGGAAGCTGAATTTATTTTTACAAATTTATATTTCTACCTTGGTTCTTTTGGGAAAATTGTTCAGTTTAACATAGTTCGGGGTTGTTCTACCTTTTTTTAGTTAAACATTTATACAAAGGTATCATAAACATCAAAGATGACCAAAGCCTTACTTTGAAACTTTTTAACTAAAAGTAGGTACCTAGTAGTACCTTCTATTAAAAATGAACAATTTTCTCAATCTCTGAGCGAGCAAATCAACTGGTAAAATATTAGGAAACATAAAATCCAAAATAGAACTACAGCTAGTGCACATTAATTATATTAATAAAATGACAAATTTTTAATTAATAAGTGGAAATGGGAAACTTCCTGCCAACATGAATTGGTGTATAATGCAAAATATTTTAAGATATTACTCAGTAGTTAAAGTCTTTGATGTAAGAACGTTGCCACTATATTATATCATTTTCATTACATTTATTTCATGTACAATATACATTGTGTTGAAAATGTGGTTAAATCATCCATAGATTACGCATGAACAAATAGGTGGGATAGTTAAACAAAACACTAAATGAATGGTAAACCTATTATCTTAGATAAATGATTCGCTAAGCCATTATAATCCATTGAAGAAAATGAAAAAACACCCTTAAATAGTCCGAATGATTATTCGTTGAAACGCCGAATAGAAGAGGGATCTAATGTGGAAAGCTTTCAAACGCACCTGTGTTATTATGACGAAGTTGTTTATAGAAAAAACTTTCCAACCACATACCTATGAACGTAAATCAACACATTATTGCATGGCAGATTTATTAGCTGTAGCGCCATGTGTGGTAAAGTAAAATAATTTGTTAGAAATGTTGGATTATAAGAAATTGAATATTCTGTAGCAGTGACTTGAGTTGATGGCTAGACAGTGTATAAATACCCCAACAACAATATTAATGAAATGAAATGTGACAGCTGTAGATTAGCCAAGTATTGCAGACTTATGTAGAATCAGATAGGTACTACGTTTTGAATGAAAAATTTATACATAATTTTCTTTCATCTTTCTATTAGGTGAATCATCTGCGGAATAAATCAGCTAGGAAAATGTTGTTTCGTACAATTCTTTGTATATTTTTGTTTCGTATTATGAAGTTTCTGTTATGTTTTCTGCAGGTAGACTGCCTGACAAGCTTGGAAAATAAACAAGTTGAGGCACAGAAATTCAAACATAAAACCCATGACGGCCTTGATTAATAAAACGTGATATACTCTAAAGAATTTGAGTTTCAGTCTCAGTCGCTTTGATGACTCACTATCTAGGAAATACTCGTACCTCGTGGCTTGCCAAAAGAGCGTAAGATGCGACACGGTTTATAACAACGGACAATTAGGTTTGTTTTTAATCTAAAATAAGCTTTTTAAAAGCGAACGCACTGCACTAATTAGATGCCAAAACAATATTGACGTCTAATATTTTTAAATTTTTTTCTTTAATCATCATTACTTTCCGTATAAAGTCCAGTGCTGGAGAAGAAGCCACTTTCCACCGGAACTCAAACAATCTTTAAACGTCAGCCGGCTGCAAATTACTGGGATTTTGTATGTGTCAAATATATTTTGACATTAACGTTTTCACTGCTCCACCTTTTTGACTAAAGTACTGATAGCAGAGATGATGATGTCACCAATGACTTACCTAAGGTATTGAATAATCGAGTGCTCTAGCTAGAGTATACGAGTGGGGTTAATGTTGTGGCTGGCACCGCTGTTGTAACTTACAACTTGTAAGATACCTACTGTTGCCTTATCTCTGGTTTGCAATCCTTTAGTCACCTTTTACGATATAAACGGGAAGAGATGGGGTACAATAGCTTCTCCAAGCCTGCACCACACCATCCCCAAAGCAAGATAACTGTAACAAGTCGATATAAAAAAATAATGAATTAAAATTAATATTAATATTAATTAATTAATTTAATTTTTTTCTTGTGTGCAATAAACAATAAATAATAATAAAGCTTTGGCAAGCTGTTGGTGTGTGGCGACACCACGGACCCGAGTACTCCTGGGTGGCCCTTTATGGGAGCCCGCCTCTGGCTTGCCTTCGCCGGCTGGCCAGAGTGGAGGCGCAAGAGTTTTAACTCGAAGGGTGGAAGTGCTCAATCTGCGTAATAACGGGGAAACCCGCTTCGGGGGGCGTTTAGTCACCCGCGATGGTGAAACCGGTGCACACCTCTCAATACACCCTTAGCTACCCGCAGGGCAGCTTGTGGCGAGTTGTTGGTGAGTGGCGACACCACGGACTTGAGTACTCCTGGGTCCTACAAGGCACCCGACTCTAGCTTGCCTTCACCGGCCGGCTAGAGTGGAGTCGCAAGAGCAATATGCTCGGGAGTGGAAGTGTTTAATGGCGCAATAACGAGGAAGCCCGCTCCGGGCGCCGACCCGCACCAGGTGAACCGCCCGTGATGGTGAAATCGGGGCCGCACCTCTCGACACTCCACAGCTGGTAACACCAATGTTGCGCCCAAGTCATGCGCCACTATTTTGGGGGCCCATTTAGTTACCGGCAAGTCACCGTCTGCTTAGCTTTCAATTTGTGAGATATTGATACAGCAGGCGTCCGTTATCCCCCCATAGCCCAGTACTCCAATCCATAGCCCTTCCGTTAGTTTCCTTTTTATTGCAATAGTTTACTGCACCCATCGGGTATTACCTCTGATGCATTTTATGGGTGGGTGTACTTAGAGGTAAGACCCGAAAGGTCAGTTCCATCTCACAATTTAGATTAGTGTCTCAAACGGCCTCTACGTGTTGGACCCATGTCCCCCACGCAAGCCTAAGGCCCGGGTTTCGGCCCGTGAACTCCAGCCAGAGACTACAATAATAATAATAGCGATTAAATATTGGGGATATGGGGAAGAACAGGGGTGAAGGGATACAGATTGTAAAAAAAAAACCGGTCAAGTGCGAGTAGGACTCGAGCGCCGAGGGTTCCGATATACTTTTTGTATTTTTGAAAGCAATAAAGTCCATTTTTAGGACCGCAAAACTAAATTTGTTTGTAGAGGTTATTCGCAGATTTCTAAAAAACTGTGCAACTTAGAAAGATCGTTTTATTTTTGCTGTAATGTTTACATAAACTTATGTCAACTGTAATTTATTCAGATTTTTCCTTTCACAAACTTCGGAGATAAGGGGGGGGGGGGGGGGGAAATGGATTTTTTTTACTTCTTTCATCATAACTTGAAAATAAGCGACGTAAAAAAATACAAAAATATATTTCAGAACTTACAAGTAAAGCCCTTTCATATGATACCCCACTCGACCAAGTAGCGACAATTTGGAATTTGGTCCCCCCTATTTTGGCCCCCTTTACATTAAAAATCATCATATTTTCAACATTATTTTATATGCAATTAAGTTATGCAACTATATTCTAAAACTACTCCAAATTTCAGGTCGATAGCATGAGTGGTTGCTGAGATATAGAGGTGTGACAGACAGACGGACAGACAGACAGACAAACTTGCACCATAAGGGTTCCTTTTTTACCATTTTGGTATCGGAACCCTAAAAACTGGCCAAGTCTTTCAGTTCAAGAAAATGTGTGTGAAGCGTCTGAAAAGTTACATGACCTGTTATGTATGATGACCTCTATCATACCTCTATGATCAGCTGGTGATGCAGACAAAGAGGTTTTTTTGTTGTACGAGTAATATCCAGTTACTATCTATTTCAATAAATTACTAAAATGTTGGATTATAAAATGTCATGATTACCCGAAATAAAAATCATTAAAAATATGTGATGTAGAATCGCCCTTAGAAGGATCATCGTACTTTTATCACACCATGTATACACCTAAGTTTAATCATTTATGAACGCTTAAACTTTACTTTTTAGCCTTTATAAAGTTTCCGCTTAGATATTAATTCTGTCGATAAAATAATAACATTATGCCTTTTTTAATTCAATAGAACCTTGAATTTTTTTAAGCTCCTACTTTTTGGTAAATACCTACTTTTATTATTCTTTAATAAATAAATGTAATTAATATGATAATTTCATCCCAAATTATGATTACGTACTTTTTCACCGCGTTAAATTCACCCTATATTTGTATAAAAGAACAGCTTCCTTCAGCCTACACATTATCAAATCGGTAATGGCACTCAATCCAATTTCAAAGTTTTCAAATTTCGCGCCAGATTCCTGATTTTCAGCTTTTGGTGATGTTACTTTAAAATTTTGTTTAAATAATTTTAGATAATTTTATTTAGTTTCCATATATTGTGAAAACATAATATGTATTTAAAAAGGATTGATTTGATTAGTTACCAAAAAATACTTTCTTGCTTGTTACACATGTGGTGTGTTTTCGCTCCCAGATGATTCCAAAATTAACTCAAGTCGTCCAATACGCGCGAGCGCTATACTTTCATAGCGAATGAAGTAAAGTATTACGATCACGTTGCAGTAATAACACTTATTAAAGGCTAAATCTGGTGTTTATGTGGTGAAATATTGATCTAATATAATGGATGTATCAACCGATATATGGGGGCAGCTTGCTTTAGAAGCAACTCAAGTTTATTTGGGTGAAGATGGCAAAGTCAGAAGTCCATTCGCTAATACGGTACGTCACGAAAATATATAAGTAACAATTTTTCAGTGCACTGGTAATTATTACTGGTGATTTATATATAATCGCGTAGCTGACTAATTAATCAAAAGATAAAGTAGGCTGATAATTAACAACGACAATAAGATGACAGTCTTAGAAATGGGTCATTAAAATATTTGATACAGTGATTATAAATAACAAGCAACCCGACCTGCAGTGTCAATGCACTGACCGACTTCGTAACACAGAACACATATATACTCACCAACGGCTTTGTAACCAAGCGCAATTTTGTTTCAGACAATTGAAAAGCTACCAGATAAAGTGCTTTTGAACATTTTCTCCTATCTACCCCACCGAGAAATATGTCAGATGGCTACAGTTTGCAAAAGATGGCGTATGGTGGCTTACGATACTCGGCTATGGACTCATGTCAGCTTGCGACCTGAAATTTCAGGTTTACATGTTGGTAAGTTTTGTATGACTACGTTATTTGTCCAAGAAGGATATTTTGTTAGAATACTAAATAAATTATTGATGATATCACAAATACACAGTAAAATTAAACATCTCTGATAATAACATACATTTTTTTTATGTATGAATAACCTTAAATAAATTCTAATGTAAGGGAGAAAGAATTTAATTTTCCATTCATTCAATATTTTGTACCAATTTAGTAATTGCAATAAAAACTAACATCCCTTTAATTTGCAAATGACAAGCGATTACGCGAAGAAAGTAGCGTCATCTGTTAAAGTTTTACTTTATTATTTGATTACAGTTGCTACGTCTCGATCAAAGATGTCGCTAAAGTGCGTAATACAAAAAATATTTTCAAAAAGATAAAATTTATTTATCATTATAATTCTAATTTGTCTTTCAGGATCACTCGAATCGCTACTAGCGTTAATTTCAATAAGGTTTGGGCCGTCGCTTCGATACATTGAGCTGCCCATTGAACTGATTACTCACACAGTATTGCACGAACTATCGGGCAAGTGTCCCAATTTGACACATATGTTGCTCGATTTTAGTACAGGTAAGATTTTTTAACAACTATTGATTAGATACCTATCATTTAAATACAGCAGCCTGCCACTACAAAACTTCTTACGTAGGTGACGTAGAAATAAATTGCTATACTGTTTACGTCAGGCGTTTTAAAAGCTATCCCGACCGAAAGCCATTTGGCCACTTAAAAACGACAGCCAGATTAGCGAATACCTTGGAGGAACTACCCTCCAAGGCGAATACCATTATCTAGGATTCAATCTCTCACAAAAGTTAGGTGTCCGACTAGAAACAGTAAAGTCTTACTATGTATAGTGACACACCTGAAGTGACGGCAACATAGGCCCACGCACAATGGCCCACATAGGATAGATAGAAACATTGATAAATCCCTCTCAAGTGTGAGACTGCATTCAAGATGTAGAGTACATACCACACACTTAAGGGCTTACCTAGTCAACTAGCGCCCCCATCAGTTAAAAAAATATTACTCGCTAAATACAAAACTTATCGAAAATCTGTCTTACAAATTGGAAGTAAAGATACCCTAGTTTATTTAGTTTCTATCAATCCTGAAAAATATAGTTCGCTGTAGTTACAGATACAAAAACTGCTAAAGGTGGCCATTTATCGCACTTTTTGTATCTGTATCTACAGTGAACTATATTTTTCAGGATTGATAGATTCTGAATAAACTAGGGTGCCTATACTTCAATTTTATTAGACAAAATTTCGATAAATTTTGTATTTTGCGTAGCGTAAAAATGGTCAAAACTATCTGCATACCAAATGTCATCAAGATCGGTTCAGCGAATTAGCCGTAACATAGACAGAGCTAGTTTCGCATTAAAATATTAGTTGGAACTGGTTAACTAACCACCTACATATTTCCGTTATTTTTTCAGCCATGCAACTGCACGACTTCTCAGAAATGCAGGCTTTCCCTACGAAGCTCCGTTACCTGTGCATCTGTCTCTCTGAAGTCATCTTCATGGAGGGCTTCATGCGGAAGATCTACAACTTCATCAATGGGCTCGAGATTTTGCATCTTATTGGTGAGTGGAAACATTCGCAACTCTCGTAACATAACATCCCATGAAATGTCCACTGCAGGACAGGGAGCTCCCTCCAAAATTCTAGCTTTTGCTGGAAAAATGTGGAGGGGAAGTACCATAGTCACTTGGCTTGTCAGCGTTACAGCTGGCACCATGAACCGCGGTTGTAGGTGACCGCAGTAAGTGAGATGGTATGATACACAGGAGGATGCTGCTGCCCATCCTCCAGTTAACTCTTAGTCGCCTCTTACGATACCCACGGGTATGTTTGGGATGGTACTTTTCTTTGCCGGCACCACACGGGACCGCATCCTATTACCATACTACTTTTTTTTTAATAGTCCAAAGTGTTACTATTGACGTGCTGTTGAGTGTACAGAATCACGAAACTAAATATTATAGCAAGGTGTAATACTACGTTTACATTCAGCCCCTGCCACTGCTCCTCGCGCTACCGGCAATAATTCCCTGAATAATGCCGCAGCAGCATCGAGAGAAGTGCGTGTTTACATACTGCCCTACCACTCACATCGCTTTGGACGTTCCATGATGGCAGACGTCGAAATAATTTCAGCCGCCGCTCTGTGTCTTTTTTGCAATACATAATTATGTTCGATGTTTAAAAAAAATAAAGAAAATTCGTCGTCGTAGAAGATGGTGTATGATATCTATTCATCGTAATAGAACTCTTTAAGTACCTACCAACCTTCTTAACAGATTTTTAATGCATATCCGAATTCGTAGGGGTTTTAAAGTTAAGGCTCCATTAAATCTATTAAAACAAAAAATGTTACGTACAGCCTTTAAAGAGATTATGTGATAGATAAACAAAACACACGTGTTTCTCCTCCAGGCGCTCGGCGAGAAGTGAGCGACAGGGCTGAATGTGAACACGCACTGCCACTCGCGCTGCCCGTCCTTTGACTTCCGCACAAAAAACCGCCTTTTTGGGGAGCGCCGGGCAGCGCGAGTGGCAGCGGCAATGGCATGAGAAGTATCGTGTTTACATACTCGTCCTGCCCACTTCCCTGCTCACTTCGGCTGAATGTAAACGTAGTATTCCGAGGGGGTAGGTACTTATAACAAGTTTGAATGATTGAATGAATAACACTTTATTGCATAGTAATAAAGTAACATTTACAAATATCGAGTTATAAAATGTGGGCAAAAGGCGGTCTTATCACTAAGAGTGATCTCTTCCAGACAACCTTTTGACGAAACCAACATTACACAGGATTCTGCAGTGAATCGGCCCATACAACTGATCAATTTTTCCTAAGGAAGATATCATCATAAGATCCCATGAAACGTCCGCTACAGGACGGTGAACTCCCCCTAAATTCCAGCTTTTGCTGGAACAATGTGGAGAAGTACCATAGTATAGCTACCACGCTTCTAAGCGTTGCGGCTGGCTCCATAGACCACGGTCATGCCGCTGCCACCACATAGACCGCTGCTGACCGCAGTGGGTATACGGCGTGCAAGATAACTGCGTCTGTGACCGTTAATGCGCAGAAGTCAAAAAAATAGTCGCGGGGGTGGGCGCGGCATGTGGGGGGAGGCGAGCGAATCGTCCATTGGTTCTCCACCTGTCTCCCATGCGCAGAAAATAACCGTCATAGACAGACTTGTCCTGAACGCGCTGTAAGATGGTACGATACACAGTAGGACGCTGCTGCCCATCCATGATGAGATTTTATGATGCTGATCTCTTTTCCAGGTACATATGAGAAGGTGGAAGAAGAAGAAGAGGAGATTTACGAGGTCATTAACGTGCACAAACTGAAGTCCGCAACCCCCAACCTGCGCGTCATCAATCTCTATGGAATCAACTTCGTGGACGACTCGCATATTGACGCCTTCAGCAGTAACTGTATCCAGGTATCATCATGACATCCCATGAAGCGTCCGCTATAGGACAGGAAACTCCTTCCAAACTTCCAGCTTTTGCTAAAACAATGTGGAGGGGCTGGGGAAGTATTGTAAGAACCCTCAGCGAGAGCCCTTACGTCCTAGCTGAAATAAAATAGGTATATTAAATCTGGAATAGAATAATTTATTGAGAACTGAACACTTAAATTAATATTCGCGTTTACAAAGGGCTCGGTGCCACGATTCAAACAGACATTGCCGAGAAGCGGCGTAAAAGCTGGTGGAAGACCATGAGATGCTACAGCCACACCGGTGGGCGTTCAACTAACTCAAAACAATAAAAAATCATTCCGTTTGACAAGATTTAAAAATAAAATATTTTTTCCGATTATAGGGCCATTCGTGGTTAAAACACCATGAAGGCTCTACAGTACCATAGTCACCACGCTTGTTAGGGTACGGTTGGCAACATGGACCGCGGTTGTTGGTGACCGCAGAATGTAAGATGATACGATACACAGAAGGATGCTGCTGCCCATCCTCTGGTTCATTAACACCGTCGCCTCTTACGACACCCACGGGTAGAGATGGATTGGTACTATTCTTTGCCGGCACCACAAGGGGCAATATCCAGGTATCACTCATCATCATTACATTAATCCCGTTCAGTGCCAAAATATTGAATTCGCAAAACGTTGAACTTTTTTGCTGTTCATAGTTGGAATGTCTGGCGGTAAATTACTGCAACAAGGTGACTGGCTCAACCATGAAGACCCTCTTCCAACGCTCCCGAAGGCTCACCTGCTTGCTAATGAACGGATGCAGTAAGTGAAACACGAAACTTATATTTATATCATTTATTTCCAATAGAAATTCCTCATCTAAATTCTAAGCCACACTCTCGCCAAGATATGTACTTATATACTTATCTATCTTTTTTTTTATGTTAGAAGTGAGCAAACGAGCAGGTGGGCCACCTGATGGTAAGTGGTCACCACCGCCCAAAGCACCCAGTCTTATTAATGGCATATCTTGACACTAATAAGACAGCAAAGCGCGTTGCTCACTTTGAGAACTAAGATGGTATCTCTCATGTGCTGGTAATTTCAAACCGAAACACAGCAGTGCGAACACTGCTGCTTGACGACAGAAAAAAGCAATCATTCAGCAGCTTCTCATTTGGTGATCAGTATAGTTCTGCGACTCTGACACCATTTCTTATTTCCCATAGCTGGGAAAAAAGCCTCTTTTATCTGCAAAACCGTGCCACAGCTCTAGGGTGTGCTCAGACCACGAAACTGAACAATTTTTCCAAAGATACACGAGTCGAAATCGGAGATCTTTTTTTGGCTTCTCCATACAAAGTGCACTGCCTGCTGTGCTACCTACTGTTAAAGGTTTGTTTTGTATGGAGAAATGGAATTCCTCCGATTTTGAATTTCAACCAACGTTTCTTTGGAAAACTTGTTCAGTTTCGTAGACTGAGCACACCCTAGAGCTGTGGCACGGTTTTGCATCTACCCCCTGTATTGTGCTTACCGCCAGTTTGTTAGTGAGTTACTTGTTTGTTTATCCTCAGGCCTTCAGTCAGAGCACGTGATGCAGGTGGAATGGGAGAAGTCCTCGATCCAGGAGCTGGATGTGACAGCCACGGACCTGTCCACGGAGTGTCTCATTGACATGTTGACCAGAATTCCTAATCTGAGGTTCCTGAGTGCTGGACAGATTAACGGCATGAATGATTCTGTGCTCAAGGCTTGGATGGAAGCTGGTACCGCAAGGTAAGGCATTTTGTAGTAAGTAGTGCGGAAAGCATCTAAATCACGAGTAATATGCCATCGGATGTTAAAAAGTGATTGAGATATCGTATAGGGTGGAAGCTGAATCACCCGTGCTGGAAACTTCGATGCTTAGAATTTTTTATACCTATGTCTGATTGTGGTTATCCGTGAGGGAAATGCAAATGATCCTAAGTCATCTAGTACCTACACATAATAAACAACTTTGTAGCGAGAGTAGCCTATTAACTAGATTCAACAAAACTTTGTCTGATAATGCGCAACCAGGCAGGTTCGGTATAGTCCAAGAGAAAAAATTCACCAAAAAAAGTTCACCAGATAGATAACCTAGCGACTAGCCAGGCGCACAGCCTACATAACGGTTCTAAGAACCCATTTGTATGTTGAACTAATATCCAGGTGCAGTATGTCTAGAGTTTAGAATTTCCTACTCTTTTGTCATTCAAGGAAGTATCCATCGTTTCCATATTGTCGTAAATTCTGAGCTGACTACCACGATTTCCTATTTATCTTTTTATATTCCCCAGAAATCTGGTAGCCCTGGACGTAGATTCCTCGGACAACTTATCAGACGAGGCGCTGCATCGCTTCCTGTCTAAGTACGGCGGGCAACTGTGGGGGCTGGTACTGTCAGGGATGCCGCACATCACGGACCAGCTGTGGCAGAGTGTACTGCAGTTGCTCGTCAATGCCAAGTGAGGAGATGTCCTTATATTAACCTGCTTATTCCAGATGACCTGCTAAGTGAGTGCCTAGATATTCTTGATAAATATGCTCTTCCTGACGGACTACTCATTCTTGACAGCTGCTCATCTTGTCAACTTGCTCTTACAAACATAACATAAAACATTTTATTTATTTATTATATATATATATATATATACAGGGTGTTAATTTGATTGCGTGCCATAGCTTAAGGGGTGGTTCAGTAACGATAAAGAAACTCAAAAAAAATATTTAAAAAAATCCTACTCCAAAAAAATTAAAGCTCCATTGAAACTAAACTAACGCGGAGGGCAATCACCGCGCGAAAGGGTGCGCTATCAAAAGCGCGCGAAAGAGTTTCAGTTATGTAGTCGTCATGGAGATCTTTAGGGGAGGCCTATGTCCAGCAGTGGACGTCTTTCGGCTGATATGATGATGATGTGCCTACCTTATTCACTGATACTCGCGCGCTAGCGACGGTGCTCCGCGTTAGTTAAGTTTCAATGCAGTTTTAATTTTTTTTTATGTAGGATTTTTTAAATATTTTTTTTGTGTTCCTTTATCGTAACTGAAACACCCCTTATGCTATGGCACGCAATTAAATTAACACCCTGTATATATATATAATTATTGAGTTGTAAATAGCTTTTCTTTTTTATGTCTCACTGCACTTTTGGTGTCCCGCTTATAAACACTCTCTTTCACTTCCATGGGTTGGCTGGAAGAAATCTCTTGTAGAGATAAGCCCGCCTTTGTAAATGTCCTGATTGTGTAAATTTCTATTTGTTAATTGTGCAATAAAGAATATATATATAGTTTTTCCTATGAGACTGCTCATTCTTGACAGCTTGCTTTTTCTGAAAGCCTGATCATTCTTTTCAGCTTGCTTTACCTGACAGCCTGCTCTAGTTGACAGCCTGCTCATTCTTAACAACTTGCTCTTACTAACAGCCTGTTTATTCTTGACAGCTTGCTCTTCCTGACAGCCTACCCGTTCTTGACACCTTACACTGCCTGACAGACTGCCTTTCCTGACAGCCGACTCATTTTAACAGCTTGCTCTTCCTGACAGCCTACTCATTGTTGACAGCTTACTCTTCCTGACAGCCTGCTCATTCTTGACAGCTTGCTCTTCCTGACAGCCGACTCATTTTAACAGCTTGCTCTTCCTGACAGCCTGCTCATTCTTAAAAGATTGCTCTTCCTGACAGCCTGCTCATTCTTGACAGCTTGCTCTTACTGACAGCCTGCACATTCTTGACAGTTTGCTCTTCCTGACAGCCTGCTCATTCTTGACAGCTTGCTCTTCCTGACAGCCTGCTCATACTTGACAGCTTACTCTTCCTGACAGCCTCCTCATTCTTAACAGCTTACTCTTTCTAACTGCCTATTCTTTCTTGACAGCTTGCTCTTCCTGACAGCCTGCTCATTCTTGACACCTAGCTCTTCCTGACAGCCTGCTCTTACTGACAGCCTGCACATTCTTGACAGTTTGCTCTTCCTGACGGCCAACACATTTTTTACAGTTTGCTCTTCCTGACAGCCGACTCATTTTTTACAGCTTGCTCTTCCTGACAGTCGACTCATTTTTTACAGCTTACTCTTCCTGACAACCTACTCATTCTTGACCCCTTACTCTTTCTGACAGCCTTCTCATTCTTGACACATTACACTTCCTGAAAGACGACTTCTTTTTTTCTCGGATTTTTTTAAACCTTTCTTTTTATGACACCCTTCTTGTCTCTCTTCCCGGCTGCTATCTCTTTCTGACAGCCTGCTTATTCTTGCTTGACAGCTTACTCTTCCTGACAGTCTGCTAAGAGTAGAAATTCTTGACAACCAACCAGCCTTATCCTGATAGATACGTGTACTGTTTAGGCTGATAGTCTAGTTGCTAAAGCCTGTAATAAATTAAAAAAAAATTAAGATACGGATACGTGTCTAAAAAAACGCTGCACCTCTTCCGTTATTTGATATTTAATCGCGTACCTATTGCCTTCGTTTTATTATGTAACTTTCATTTTATCACAGAATTCTCATCATGGGCACCCAAGAACGCCTGGGAATCAACATCCACGTTGATCAGGTAAGGTGATGTAAAATTAAGACTTAGCTGTCCTGCTGGCATCATATTAAGCTACATTATTTCGACTGAAGCGAACTGTACATATTTACAGCTGATGGACGGAATAGCAAACAACTGCGGAAACCTGGAACGCCTGGAGTTGCGTTGGGACCCGGAGAACTTGCGTTTCAGTGACAAGAGTCAGAAAGCCATCGACATTCTGCGTGTGAAGTGTTTGAAATTACGCTGTCTTGTGCTTAGGTAAGAAAAAAAACACCAATTTGTACTTAGCTTCCCGTTAAATGATAACGGGTTACATAACTATCAGATCCAAGCTCAAGGCTCTACCTGCCTTCCACTAGCGCCCCCATCAGCTAAAAAATATTACTCACTAAATACAGAACGTATCGAAAATCCGGAAAGACAGATTGAAGTAAAGGTACAAAGAGATTTGAACCTCGCTGCGCTCGTAAAGGTAGGTACCTACCATTGTTTATTTAGTAGGACCTTTTTACTCTGTAAAACAAAGTTTATTGTAATACAGATACAAAAATTGCTAAAAGTGGCCGTTTTTGGCACTTTTTGTAGGTATCTCAGGTATCTGTAACCACAGTGAACAATATTTTTCAGAATTGATAGCTTCTAAATAAACTAGGGTATCTTTACTTTGTCTGTATTTCCTGATGACTGTAACTTTATTTTACAGAGTAAACAGGTTTTAAATAAACAATGGTACCTGTACTCAATCTGTCTTTCCGGATTTTCGATAAGTTTTGTATTTAGCGAGCAATATTTTTTTAACTGATGGGGGCGCTAGTGGACGGCAGGTAGCCCGAAAGAGATTTGAACCTCGCTAAGCGTAGCGAGGTTCAAATCTCTTTGGGTAGCCCCTACACGTTTTTACACTTACAATGCTTGTCGGCCATTTTGAATTTATACCTATCGGTACAATGCGCGCAACTAAAGAAGAGCCCTGTCAATTGAAAGTACAATAGAGGGGATTTCGCGCAGGTACAGCCTAGCGTCCCTTCCCACTTGCCGCCAAAATGGCCTGCGAACTGTCTACTGATCCGTCAAGGCTCTTCTTTCGTTGCGCGCATTATAGGACATAACTCCATAAATAAGGAAAACTGGAACTTAGATTCAGACCATTGACTTGAACATATTTTTCGAAGGAACATATAGGTTAAAATACGATAATATCATCGTTATTTCACACGAAATGCTATGTAAGTACCTCTACCTATATTTTTAGTGTCTATGGGAAATCACCTTTTTCTTCTTATTTTAACCAATATTCCTTGGGGAAAGTTGTCCAGTTTCATGGTCTGAATTCAAATCAAAGTTTCAGTTTCGAAAGTTGTTCCATAACGTATTTTTTAAATGTGGCGATTCAAATCAAAAGCACTTTCAACCTTATCAATCGAGTTATAAACGCTGCCATAATAGTGTAGGCAACGAAGCAGTTGATCCCAACATAAATTCTTCAGGCAGATTTTATTTGACAGGATGATAAAGTATCATGAATAAACTGTAAATTCAAAATATCCAAAAAAAATTCACAAAAAAATTTTTCATACATTTTTTGTAATTTTTGTATGGAAAAATTAAAAATACCGATTTTTTTATAGAAGGTTTGTCTGAAATAGTGTAATATTCCAGCAAAGTTTCATCGACTGAGGATTTAATGCGGGGGTCTTCATACAACGATCCGCTTCGTTGCCAAGACTAATAAAGTCCCTTTTCATTTGGACGACCACAAACGAATCAATTCTAATACAATAACAGTTCTCCTTGTCACAGTGACGGGCGTTACTACGAGATCGTGAAAGCAAACTTTGAGAGAGCAGACAGAACCACCGTCGTGCGAACATCCACCAACTGCCGCGTCTCTAACTATTACCTTCTCTCCAACTATAAAGAGCTCATTTTCAATTAATTTTAATCTTTTTTTAAAGATTTTTTCACTTAAAGTCAAGAGCAGGTCAAGCTTGACACTTTCAACGCGATTGTAGGCCTTACGTGGTTGAAATAAGTACGGTTTAAAATCCAATGTATCAAGCTTGACAAACTCTTGACTGTACAAGAAAATGTTTGTACGTTGGCAGCAACACAAACTTCGGTTTTCTTCGCGCCAAAAAAAATCTGTCACAAAAAATGGTACAAGTGCAGGCGAATGTGAGGATGAGATTTATTTATTGTTTCCCTGCGATGTTGGCTCATTTCAAAATTAATATTTCAATGAAAATTCTAGTCACCATTTTTAGGAAAAAGAACAGGCCGCTGCCGGCGCCCATATTGGATTTACAAGCCGCCATATTGGATTTTCAATCGGGATACAAAATTAATTTTATAGTTTGTTCACGATAAAGATTTGTTACTTCACAGACAAGACAACCCAAGTAGTTAACTACTTAGATCGATATGATATAGGATAGAATATGATGTTTTTATGACCTGTTGTCCATTTTATCAATCTATTGTATGACAATGGTTCCAAGCTGTTCAGAGTTGAACATACTAGTCAACATATCTTATTCAGTGCCTTATTTTATTCGTGAATCTTTTTTATACTAAATATTGCCCTCTCCAAAATATATATACTATTTTGTAACAAATATTTTCCCAAAGCCTGAATATTTTATAATGTTTATACTTGTTAAAACTAAACTGCCATTGTTGTGTGTATGTAAATAAATTGTTGTTATTTTAAAATATATTTTTATATAGACTTTCCTTCAATCACAGCTTAGAAGCCCTTACGTACAAAATACATTAAAAATCAAAGCAAAGAACAAACATGCGTTACTACTAAAATAATAGTTTATTTACAGTGTTATTATGAGAAAAAAATTACAATTTTTATTTTTTTTTCATTAAGTTTCTTTCAAATATTAAAAGCTATTTTTAAACACCTTAACTATTTACAAATAGCTTTGATTATATTAATCTTAGTAGATTTCAAATATTTTTTAAAGTATTTTCTTGCAATTTTGTGTTCGGACGTGGAACATTTACACCGAGGAGGAAGAAAAAAGAAAGTGTTATAAAACTAACTTATACTAACAACGTCACACTGTATTGCTTTGCATCACAAGACGAATTTATCACTTAATCACAGGTTAACCGATTTATGTCCAAAAAAAAAACAATAACTTACTATACAAAATTTTTAAAAAAATACCACTCGTCGATTTGTTATTTAATTTTTTTAATCTAAGTGGTCACGTTGATCATCCAGCAGTCATCTCACGCCCTCGCCGAGCATTTCTTGGTCTTCTTCTAGAAGAAGGTTTTGGTTGTTACTGTTCTCTTCATTTCCTGCTTCTGAATTACCATCTTTATTATCTGTATCTATTTTGTATAGTATGTCATGACATAATGGACATCTGTCCTGAACGTAGAGCCATTTTCTCAAACAGACTCCGTGGAAATAGTGGTTACACCTCGTGATTTTAGCCGAATGCATTTCTTGGTAGCAAATCGCACAAACATCGTCTAATCTATCCAGTTGATCTGTTGAAGCTTCTCGTAAAGAGTTGATCTTATTAACAGCAGTTCTTCGCTTCATGAACACAGACCAACCAGCCCTCGCTTCGCACCAGATGTTGAAATAAGCGTGTATGCACATCATGACGGCGCGAATCGCTCCACCCGATTCGAAAAGCAAAATCCACGCGCCGTTGAAAAATAAGAAAATCCCGAAACAAAATTCTATGGTATTCCCAAAAGCTCTGATGTAATAGACATAATCGTCCAACTGTTCCCAGAAGGTGCTTCTGTATGCGTCTATAAGGAATAATGAGTATATCATGAGGCTGACGATGACTTTGACTATGACTTCTATACTGAAGGCACTGACTGCTAGAAGCCATGTTGAAATTGTGTGCTGAGACCAAAGATACACAAGTAACGAGATCGGGAATATGATTAGAAATGCACACACTCCTAATGCCCGCACGTGCCGATGTGTGCTCGGATTGTGCGACGCGCTTAATGACATAAGCATTGGATTCACTATATTGTGCAAAAAGTGCAGCAACGCTGTGAACAGCAAGCAGAAATTCCTGCACAACCGTATGAACCTTTTCTCCGGATTCAATGATGTCAATCCAGTCTGCAAAGCGAGGATATAAAACAGTATCGCTGATACAGTTCCAATACTCTTGTCTTCTTCTTCGTCTGTGAGTAGAATCCATTGAAAGAAGTTGCCGATGTAGTGACAGAAGAACGATATCACAGAAGTCATGCCAAGAACGGCAGTGATGGTCTCACATCCTGTTACTAGCAAAGACTTGGCTAAAGATGCAAGCGATTGAACGGCTAGTAAGGTGGACACCTTCAAACCTTCTTCTGTATCTTCATCGTAGTTATCCATGAGGAGTAAAATAGCGTGTTCGGCTACTCTCATCACCCAGAATACCCTCAAAACGCAGGGTACATTCAGCCTCATCCATTCCGTTTCGACTAGAGCTGACAGTCCATAATTACTGACAAATAGTCTTCCATGTTGATACCCCGCGTAGATCACTTGAATCACATTGTAGGCGGAAGACCACAAGACGTATTTTACTAGGAATAGGGGTAGTAAGGATGAAAAGACGGGAGAATGGTGGAGGAGATTCGAAGGGACTGGCAGCATTGCCATGAACGATGGCGCCATAAAACTTAATGGCAAGAATTTTTGGATGGTCGAATTTCGAGGTCCTAAGTGAACGTTTCTGAAAAGGATAGCCAGAAGAAATTGTATAGCGAAATTTTGAATGACCAAAATTCCAGGTCCATCTAGGTCAAGGAGGTTTTTCATGTTGAGGTTGAGGATTTCTTCGAGAATGCTGGTAGGGCTTGCTGATGCGAGGGTCTGGATCTGCTTGATGGCAGATACATTGGTCCAGTAGGAGACGAAGACGATGCCCACGGACATGAGGTACAAGTAGACGATGATGAGGTGTTTCGTGTACAACACGAATATGCATAGCGCTGACATGCATCCTGGAAAGAAGAGAGACATAATATTAGTAAGGTATAAGGTTATTAATAAGCCGTGTGGGAATTATTGCCCGTGGTACTACCGCGTTGTACTACCAGTAGTACCACGGGCAATTTTTATACCCGTGCTGCTACCAAAAAAATGGTGCTCTAATCGGTAAATGTCGCTAGTGCTACGAAACGAAGCTTTCATTTTTATTTCTTGGTTTTGTCGATAAAAATGAAGAAGAGTGCGAAACCGAGCGAAACGCAGAAAAACAGAGCGAAACGCTAAGATACGGAGCAAATAGATCCAAAATAGATTTCAAGGGGAGGAGGAAATACCATACCCATTAAAATCTATTTTGGAATGTAACTTATCTCCGAAGTTTGCAAATCGAAAAATCTGAATTACGTTTCACTGTGTTTCAGTATGTTTCACTGCATTTTGCTGCGCTTCGTTCCGTATTTCTTCGTTTCGGTCCGTTTCACCGCGTTTCGCTTCGTTTTACTGCTTTTTGATTATGTAAAGAAAACTTCAATATTATGTTTTGTATATTTGTCGACATTTGATTTTCTAAAACTTTTTATCTGCAGCTCTATTTCTTTTGGTAGGACCACGGGTAAAACAAAATGCCCGTGGTTCTACTGGTAGTACAACGCGGTAGTACCACGGGCAATAACCCCGTGTGGTGCCGGCTAAGAACAGTACGAACCTATCTCTAACCGTGGGTGTCATAAAAGGCGACTAAGGGATTTGAATAGGAACATGGGCAGTACCGTCCTTTGGCGTATCGTACCACCTTACATATTGCGGTCACCAGTCATCGAGGACTGTGGTGCCAGTCGCAACGCTATGTACAGCGTGGTAACTATGGCACACACAGCCGCTCGTCGGTGGGAACACATTCGGTTTCGTCGGTCGTAACACTTTGACAGGCCTCTGGTTTTGGGCGTTGATAGAGTAGCGCTGGTTCAGCTTAAACTGGTTTTGTTTCTACTTGCTTGCTACCGTGGGTACAAATATCATTGCAACATTGTTGATCATAAAGCCATATACACACTGCGATTTTTTGCATCGATACATGTTGCGATGCAAACGCGTTACGCGATACGGCATGGATAACCAACGCTATGAAGGAACGCATACTATTTCACCAGCTTCTATTGGTAGTTTTGTATCAATGCTGTACAATTCGCATCAAGAATGAATCGTGTCTGGATCGATATCAAAAGTCGCAGTGTGAACAGGGCCCAAGTATTCACGGGCAAGGTTTACTAATAAAAATAAAAAGATGTAACAAGACATGAAAACTACATCGAAAAGCAAACTTATCATTTTATAACCACAACTTGTAACGGATATATATGATAATAAAGTGTGTTTGAATCTGTCCATGAAGCTGAACAAGTTTTCTCAAGGAACATAGGTCGAAAAACGAAAATCAATTTTTGACGTCCCATAAAAACTGCATCAGCTGATAGCGCATTTTGTATGCGAGGTCAAATTTGGTTTTTCGTACTTCGACCTTCGTTCCTTTGGGAAAGTTGTTTAGCTTCATGGACAGGTACATATCCTTCAGTATTATCACAACTTTCTGTTACACGTTGTTTAGTAGATTTAAAAATACCCTTTCGAAAAATCGATGTCTAAAGTGAGTAATTTTAGTATGAGACTTGCTTGCCAGACAGCGTAAAAAAACCTTAAGATAAAGCGTTGACCTTTAATGGTTACTTTGAAACATTTTTGTAAAATTCATTTTTTTTGTTCATTTCAACGCTTACCAATCTATTTTGCAGCCATGACACTAAAACCAGAGTATATTTGACGGAAAGAATAACATTGTTTTAGAATCTTGTTTTTGAAGTGAAAACTTCTTTAGCGGCGCTTGGCACTTTTTTAGATGGGTAAAAAATGGTAGACTCGCGTTAGATCTCGCGTCAGATCCGTAGCCTGATCGAAAAAGCGTCAACTGTCAACCGTATCTGTCAGCCGCATCAACTGTCCTAATGTGTGTCTCAAAGGTTGACTGGAAGAGATTCCTATTTGGGATAAGTCCGCCTTTGTGCCAAAATTGTTCTTTTTTTTTATATTTTTAAGTTTCTTGGTACAATAAAGAATTTACAAACAAACAAAGAAGTACGCGAGCAATGGCGCGATTGACCTTACAAAAAGCATAATATTCAAAAGTGCAAGTTTTCACTTCTGCCGGCACTCCCGGAGTCTTTTTCTGACAGCTTATTGCTTTTGACAAAGCTTCAAAATGTGTTGGTAAGCGTTGGAGTAAAAGACCGGCCAAGTGCGAGTCGGACTCGCGCACTGAGGGTTCCGTACCACCGCATAATCATAATTGTATTTGTTGTAATTTCAGTAGGTTAATGTGCTAGATTTTTTGAGTCCTACACGCGCTTGACCAAATTTTATTTAACAGCAATTTTAATGATAATGGTATTTCTTTTACTTTTTCATCATAAGTAGAAAACTAAGAGTCTTAAAAAATACAAAAATCTATTTTGGAATGTACAAGTAAAGCCATTTCATATGATACCCCACTCGACCTAGTAACGACAATTTAAAGTTTTGCTCCCCTTTACAACAATCATAATACATTTTTTTAAATCTTTTTACATGAATTCTTTTTACATTGCATTCTTGCACCTTAATATTTTTACACAGTTAAATTATTCATCAGTCATTTTTAAGGTTCCGTATTTAAATCAATTAATTTTCTCTCTCAATGACTTTTAATATATACTTTCAGAATGCTCGTAGCATCCGAGGAAAAACATTGACTTTTAAACAAAGCTTACTTAATACTGACTTTGACGTTGTCGCTATCGTCGAAACTTGGCTGCACGACGGTATATTTGACGCTGAGGTCTCCGATGCCCGTTACGATATTCATAGGTGTGATAGGGACTTAACAGCTACCCAGTGCACGCGTGGAGGGGGAGTGATGCTATTAACGCGGCGCGGCTTAGCTGCACGCCGTGATGATTCATATCTTCCTACTAATGCGCTATTTGAGGTTATTCACGTAATCATCCCCGCCAAGACTATCAAATCTAGTATTGACTTACACATAATCTGCGCATACTTACCAGGTACTCGTTCTCCAACGGACCCCATATTAAGCCAATTCAATCAATATCTAACACGAATGACTGAATTATACCCAGACAGCAACCTAGTGTGTTTGGGTGATTTTAATATGAGTTCCGTTAAGTGGTTAAGGGACTCCGGCGATGACGACTTGGTTGCAATGGGCAATATCACAGGTCATATACATGAATTTATTGAAACTTTATCGTTATCAGGTATGAACCAGTTTAATGAATTGGCAAATGATAACCATAATTTCTTAGACTTAGTATTTAGCACAACTTACACGTCTGTTACTAGGTCTCAAAACCCATTTACCCGAGAAGACATGCCGCACCATCCAGCACTTGAGCTTAGTCTGCCAAATATCTCATTAAAGCCCATAAAGGAACCCCGAAGAAAAATTTACCTTTTCAGAAAAGCCGACTTTGACTCTATTCGGTCCTGCCTAAGTAACATCGATTGGAACGCAAAACTTAACACACTCAGTCTACACGATGCTGTTAGCTGCTTCTATGCTGAGTTACAAATTTCAATTGAAAGGTTTGTCCCTACAGTTGTCCTTGTTTCCAATGAAATTTATCCAGCTTGGTACAGTAGGAGTCTTATCCATATAATAAAAGAAAAAATACATTTTCACAGCTTGTGGAAAAAATTCGGAAACCCTCGCGACCAAGACTCATTTACACTGCTACGTAGGCGCCAAAAAGAGGCACAGGACGAATGTTGGGATAAATATATAATGAAGTGTGAACTGGGTCTCACAAAAAATCCTAAATTATTTTGGAAGTATTCCAAAGATCTAAAAAAAACCGGTTCTATTCCAAAACAAATGCAAAATGGTTCCGTTGTTGTCACGGATACTATGGAAATATGTACACAATTCCTTGATTATTTTCAATCCGTCTACCGTCCAAGTTCTACAGCTACAGCTCCATGTGTCCGTGAGATCAACCCGTCATCTTCGCAAAGCAAAATTATCCTAACTGAAAACGAAGTTCACAAATATCTGAAAGGCGTCAACGTTAACAAAGGTCCCGGAAGCGATAACATCCCGCCTCTCTTAGTCAAGATGTGCGCCAAAGAATTGTCACGTCCGCTTTCTATGATCTTCAATAGATCACTAACTGAAGGCATTTTTCCTAAAAAATGGAAGGAGGCTATTATAGTCCCAATACACAAAGGAGGTCCCAAGTCTCAATTTGATAAGTACAGGCCTGTATCTATCTTGTCAGTATTCAGCAAGCTTCTGGAACTCATAGTGCACGACCATATTTATCCTTTTTTAGCTCAGTCAGTACCGATGGAACAGCATGGTTTCATGAGAAAAAGATCCGTGGTGTCCAATTTAGCGGTATTCACCGATGATGTATTTAAAAGTATGGACGATGGTGGTCAAGTGGACGTCATCTATACTGATTATTCAAAATGTTTCGACCGACTGGATCACATCCTATTATTAAACAAGCTCAGGGCAGTTGGCTTACACGGCGACCTTCTGAGATGGTTTACGTCATATTTGGAAAACAGGTCTCAGGCTGTCAGAATCGGAGCATGTACATCCAATTTTGCGGCAATCCCTTCAGGCGTTCCGCAGGGATCGCATTTAGGCCCATTACTTTTTAATATCTACGTGTTTGATATATACACATGCTTCCGAAATTCAAAATTCTCAATGTACGCGGATGACATGAAAATCTACGCCTCCATAAATAATCAAAGGGACTGTATTAACCTTCAGGAAGATTTATCTCGGCTCAGCGACTATTGCAGGCAGAATTTCCTAGACCTAAATGTAGATAAATGTCAGTGCATCACTTACACCAGAAAAAAACATCCCATACTTTTTGATTACACCATCAATAACGTAGTCCTCGTGAGACTGTCAAAAGTGAGAGACTTGGGGGTGATCCTTGATGATAAGTTATCGTTCATACTGCATTATGAACATATAGTGCAGAAAGCCTATAGAATGTTAGGGTTTATTATGCGTATCACAAAGCCATTTAAAAATGCGCAGTCATTAATCACCCTGTACTTTGCCTATGTCCGAAGCATTCTGGAATTTGCGTCACAGGTGTGGTCGCCTGGCTACTCAGTTCACACAAATAGAATTGAAGGTATT
This sequence comes from Athrips mouffetella, assembly GCA_947532105.1. Taxonomy (NCBI): domain Eukaryota; kingdom Metazoa; phylum Arthropoda; class Insecta; order Lepidoptera; family Gelechiidae; genus Athrips; species Athrips mouffetella. The sequence continues at coordinate 18,964,028 of OX383980.1, forward strand.
CAACGCAAATTTATTCGCTTTTTATCCAGGCGATTCCACCCTACACTTTCAGATTACGATGTGCGTCTTGAGCATTATAGGATCATGTCACTCGATAAGAGGAGACAGTTATCGGACGTTATATTTTTATATAACATATTAAATAATATTGTCGACTGTCCGGAATTAGTTTCAAGATTTGGGTTGTGCACTCCAACTGTACGTACCCGACATACAAAACTCTTAAACGTCAAAAGATCTTGCACGAATTATGCCCAAAACTCAATTTTAAGTCGCTGTGCACGCTTCTATAATAACACTTTTATAAATGTTGATATTTTTAATCTTAATAAGACAAGTTTCAAAAGGCAAGCGTGCGATGTACTGTCAGGTAAAAGTGGTCATGCAATGGTTACTTGAGTCGCATAAGACATTACAATATGGTGTCACTGCCATTATCATTCACACACACACACACACACTTTCACACTCACTACACTTATGCATTCTTTTCTATGTAGATAAACTAGTTCTTTTTATTTATTTTTTGTACTTATATCGTGTTTTCCTTTGTCATCCTTTTGTTTTTGTTTTTTTTTATTATTTGTAATAGCTGTTATTAACTTCTAAATGTTTAACTGTGAGATCTTTTTAATTGGCAAGCTCGATGTATTATGTTTATGTTTATAAACACATTTAATGCTGTATGATTTCCTAAATAAATAAATTAAAATTAAAAATTAAAATTAAAAAAAAATTAAATTAAATTATTATTTAGTTAAAAGAAAAAGTCACTTGGTAATTTTTACTGGTCAATCTCTCTTCCGTATTTTTCCTTTGACTTGAGATTGGCAGAAATGGCTGTTGCCTCTTATAACAGCCGCTTTTTAAAAAGTGAAGTGAATGTTTTAAAGCGAATGAAGTATAGGGTCATCATCAAAACATCCCATAAAACGTCCACTACAGGACAAGAAACTCTCTCCAGAATTTGGAAGAGGAAGAGAGGAAAAACCATAGTCACCACGCTTCTTAGCGTTGCGCTTGCACCATGGACCGCGGTTGTTGGTGACCGCAGAATGTAAGCCTTAAAAATCTTAGCCCAAAACGTGGCTACTTCAACAGTCTTTTGTTTGCCTTCAAAAAGGTCTCTCCGAATGTAGGAAACTGGAGAAGTAGGGCACAACAGCAAGTGTCACAAGGATTTCAAAACGCCGGACACACTTTTTTTTATTGTCAATGGGCTTACTCTTCTTATGGGCTTACCTTGATCTAGTCTTGAAGACAGAGACGAGGTCGACGATGGAACGAGCTTGCCCAGTAGAAACCTATTCACTCGCGACTTGAATAGATTTGGGTTATATGAACTCGGGAATAAAGACGCAGGCAGAGAATTCCACTCTTTAGGCTTTAGCCACTTGTCGTTATCAGAGAAGCGCCAAGATGGTACGAAACACAGAAGGTCGCTGCTGCCTATTCTCCGGTTCAGTTCGGTTTAAGACGAGCGAAGTGTAGGATAAATTCACAAATTATTTTCCTACTAAACCGCTAAAGAAATAACTACCTACTGCAAGATATAAATAAACACACGTATTTCGTATGATAATACATGGCCGTAATACAATTAACAGTTATGCTAATATAGCCCGTCGGTAGTTTAAGTTGTTTCGGATGCCCCTTGTTACGTTTGACCTCAGTTTATTCAGCCTCTATATTATTAACATGACATGGTATACTGCTTGCAAAATAACTCTGTCTGTGACCGTTAATGCCTTGATGTCAAAAAATGAGTCGCGGGGGTGAGCGCGGCATCCCCCCACAAGGCGAGCGAATCGTTCATTGGCTCTTCGCCTGTGCGCAGAAAATAACCGTCAAAGACGGACTTGTCCTGAACGCGCTGTACAATACGCGCAACGAAAGAAGAGCCCTGACGGATCACGTGGTTAACCTGCGCAGTAGACAGTTTGCGACAAAATGGCTTCGAACTGTCTACTGCGCAGGTTAACCACGTGATCCGTCAGGGCTATTCTTTCGCTGCGCGTATTGTAACAGCTTTTGTGGTCTAATGGTTAGAGCGCTAGGCTCTCGATCCGGAGGATCTGAATCCGATTCCCGGTGGGAACACTGTCAAACAAAAATCCCTTTGTACGACCTCCCCAGTTTGGTTAGGACATTGCAGGATGAATAACCTGATGGTCCGAAAAGTTTGATGATTCCGCGCTTCGGAAGGCACGCTAAGCCGTTGGTCCCGACTACTATCGTTAATAAGCCATGTCAGAGGCCTTTGGCGGCTCAACAACTCTGACACCAGGGTTTGTGAGGTCGGTCATGCGTGTTTTTAATTATTTCGGTGTTTTGTAGCAGAGTCATCGATAAACCGCCGTAATAACTTTTTCCAGATTATTTTTAGCGCCATCTAGTTTTATAATTTTTCTGGTCACGATTTTTATAACGGGATGGCCCTTACGACAAATATTAATTATAGATCCATGGAAGAACGATCTCACCCCAAGAAGCTTATTCACTCGCTATTTCAGAGATATTAAGTTATTCAATGTAAATTATTTACAGAATACTTATTGAATGTCATGCAGAATACAATGCAAATAGAGCGGCTCTACCTCCGTTTCGGATCGTGCTATGGCAGCCTAAAAGAAACTGCAAGAAGCCACTGCAGCACGGCCTACTTTAAGAGTCGGCTTTTTACAATGTGTTTCTTGTGTTTCGCTGGAATATCAAAGCACCATTTTGGTTACAAAAGCAGGTAGGAAAATATTCCACGCCTTGACTGTGTGTGGGTGTAGTGAAAGAAGTTCCTGCGCGATATGTGCGAATAGACACTGATAAAGGTAGAGTCAAGAGCATTTAAGAAGCCGTATACATAAATGGACAAATAACACCCAGACTCAAAACAAACCCATGTTCTTCGCACTAATGTTCGCCCTGGGCGGAAGACGAACCCGCAACCTACAGCGCAGAAGACAGGGAACAACCAACCACACCAATAGGCCTGTCATAATGTGAAGCAACACGTATTAATCTCGAAACAAACGCTTGTCAGTCAAATCAAATAGACTACTACATCTAATTTTGTTCATTGATTAATTCGTAGAAGTTTCTTTAATTCATGAATAATTTACGACCTTCAACGTACTAGTGTAGTATATTACTCGTATTATGACGTGCAGTGCCGGCAAAGGCGAAATGCCAAGGCTTATGCAAGGTCGAAAGTTCTTGATGATAGAAGATTATGGAACTTTTAGGTAGGGTCAATTTCTTTGTCACGTGAACAGCATGTGACAAAAGGCCCCGCCACACTATGCCCCTCGCGCTGCCATGCCGCGATGTTGCCCATTCTGCCCACACACATATTCCATAAGTTAGAAGATAAGATAAAGAGAAAGTTTTCACTTCTCATGCTCTGAAAGTGCTTCTTTGTGCAGGATATAGGCTGCACAAAATCGAATTTTGTGCACTAGGGCAAAAAAGTAATCGCGGTGGTGTACGCCCTGCGCGCGGGCCTGCTGCACCCCCCCATGCGTCAACATATTCTTCACTAAAGCAGAACAACCTCATTCTTCAGTTACATTTAGAGAGTACTTTTACGTTTTATTTCCTCGCAATCAAAGTGAAAAGCAGAGTTTATAACTCGTCCACAAAACCATTATATTCTCGACATTACTATCAGCCCTCGCCTTCGGCTCGGGCTGCTAAAAGTCTCAGAAAGATGGTTCGTTTTGTGCACTTGTTGTAAAATCTACTATTTTTGCAATGTAAAAAGTACAATGAAAATTTAATAAATATGCCTTTTATGTCGGAGGCCAAGATCCACTTCGGGTCGCTGAGCCAGCGAAGTAAGTAAGTAAGTAAGTAAGTATGCCTTTAAAAAGGAGGTGGCTCAGCTTGTGCTATGACGGGGCCGACGTCCCATGCAGTACAGCGCTGGTTTTCAGCTACTCCCTCTTGCCTAAGGCGGGAGAAATATGTGACAAAAAAACAGGCCAAGTGCGAGTCGGACTCGCGCCCTAAGGGTTCCGTACCTACTCGTATCTACCATATGATATACTAAAAGCTTTTGCTCTTTGATTTTAAAAATTCCGCGACCATCCAACTTGAACCCTCTTTAATAGAAAAGTTCTTAAAACGGGAGCTCACCTTAATTGGATACTATTAGTTGTGAGAAAAATTGAAATATTGAATGATTTTAGACCTTTTAGAGTTCACCTTAACTGGTTTTAAGAATATTAACGTTATGTCGGAGATTACTGTGGTTTTAAATTTTTGAATGTTTTTACTGGTAATTCAACAAATTATCCCCTGATGTGCATTTAATGCAACCTCATATCGTAGATTGGCTGGACTAAAATTTATTATCTTTAATATATATATTGATAAACATAATGACTGTTTTGATATTTTTAAACCAATTGATGTGCTGAGTCATTTCGCATAGTTAGTGCTATGGTATGCAGAATGTTCTAGGTTTGATTCTTTGACCCAGTTTTTTTAAATAACTTTTTTGTCTGAATTTAGGCAATTCTTCTTTTGTATTTAAAATGGCAGTGATTTTTCCTATGAGATTGGTAGGAATGACTTGACTGGCCTTTTGGTGTGGTTGGTAGTGAGCCTGCCTATTACGCCGTGGGCCGCGGGTTCGATCTACGCCCAAGGCAATTTTTTTTGCAATGAACGTAAATGTTTGTTCTATGTCCGGGGATATAGTCCCGTGTGGTGCCGGCAAAGAATAGTACCAACCCATACATACCCGTGGGGGTCGTAAGAGGCGACTAAGGGTTATAAACTGGAGGATGGGCAGCAACATCCTCCTGTGTATCATACCATCTTACTTACTGCGGTCACCTACAACTGCGGTCCATGGTGCCAGCCGTAACGCTAACAAGCAAGGTGACTGTGATACTTCCCCTCTACATTTTTCCAGCAAAAGCTAGAATTCTGGAGGGAGCTCCCTGTCCTGTAGTGGACGTTTTATGGGATGTTGTGATGATGATGATGTCTGGGTGCTATTTATGCCCTTATGTATGTAAAGTCTCTGATATCCATAGTACAGGTTTTGCCTAGTTTAGGTGTAGAGTGTAGATGACTTTTGTGATTTATGTCTCATTTATTAATTTTTTTAAGCCCGAGTCACACTGAGGCGGTAGCGGAAGCGTTCCGGGACCGGTATTTTTTGTAAAGTATGAGTTCTTATGCAGGGTGAAATTGACACACATTGAAAAGCGGTCGCGGCGCGGTATTTTGTTCCCGCCAAACCGCCCCCGGACCGCTTTTACAATCATGCCGCCTCTGTGTGACTTGAGCTTTAATCTTTGTTTCCCCATTGCAAAAAAAAAGTGAAGTGTTTTGTTCTTAATTTCACTCATAAAGCGCACTCATTCATTAAATAGCACTTAAAATAAACGATTCTCTATGTATTGACTAACATTTTTAGGGTTCTGTAGTTAACAAAGAACCCCTTATAGTTTCGTCATGTCTGCCTGTCTGTCCGCGGCTTAGCTCAGAGACCCTTAGTACTAGATAGCTGTGATTTAGTACGGATACACATTTCATTCACGCCGACAAAGTGTAAAAATAAGATAGTAAAAAAAAACGTAAGTAAAGTCGGGTGATTTTTTTTTCTCATCTACCCCATCATCTGGGGTGTCGTTGGAAAGGTCCTTTAAAAAAAATGTGAGTGTAAAGATAATTTTTAGATTTAGGGATCCGTTTGCGAAATATTTAGCTTAAAAGCGCAATTATTTGTTGGAGTTGTGTGTGGTTATTGGAAAGATGAAAAAATTTTCAGTTGTAGTGCATAAATGATGAAATTATAAAAGGAAAACTATCACAGCTAAGAAGGCTTCACAGGTTATTGAGCTATACTAACTATAAAAAATAAAAATAGCAATACCTATTAGGCTTTAGGACCTCGCTGAGCATTAGGAGGTAAAAAGTTTGTTATGAATATTATGAAAAACAAAACCTGATTTGTGATAAAAAAAAAGCTACACCCTATGCTGCGCGTCGCCCGACACGCACTTGCCCTGTTTTTCTTTATCTTACTTCTTTTATTTCCATTGTATTTTGATATACAAGGTGTAAGGGACGGTGTACCGAAAACTGAAAGGGTGTGCTCAGTCAACGAAACTGAACCACTTTCCCAAAGAAACATTTCTGGGAAATGAAAAAATTTGTTGACTTCTCCATACAAATTGCTCAGTCTGATCGAACAGTATGTATGGAGAGGTAAATTTTTTTTTTCATTTCCCAAAAATGTTTCTTTGGGAAAGTTGTTCAGTATCGTTGACTGAGCATGCCCTTTCAGTTTTCGGTACACCCTTACAACCCCGTATTCTTAGTTTGTAGGTGATTAAGTAAACTTTTTTAAGATTTTCATTTACAAAATCAGTCTTTAGTGAAACAGACCTTTACCATACACTTTTCAACTAGCATAACTTTTAAGGGGCAAAACTAAACAAGTTTCAAAGAAACATTGAAATATTAAAAAGAAATTACACCATGATTTAGTCGCCTAAATTGCAATTTTGTATGGAGGTATAAATTTGTTTTTCATTACTCAGCATGTTGGGAAAGTTGTTCAGTTTCATTGATGGAGTACTCTCCTTGAGTAATGGGAATTAAAAAAAACCGTGTACAGTTGTTATCAAAAGTAGCTAAGCCTTTCACATGTCCATATCGTGCCACACATTCAAATTGACCGTAATAATCTAGGTATACAACAAAAGTTTTCAAATGTGTTTTACAGTAATCCGTGTCGTACTGGCAAAGAATAGTACTGATCCATCTCTACCCGTGGGTGTCGTAAGAGCCGACTAAGGGCTTATGAATTGGACCATGGGTAGCAGCATCTTTTTGTTTATCGTACTATCTTACATACTGGGGACATAACATAAACATAAACATGGTAAATCCCCTCCAAAGAACCACGCATTTCCTGGATTTTTTCCTGCGCTCCGAGGGTTCCGTACCACCACATAATCATAATTGTATTAGTTGAAATTTCAGTAAGTTACTGTGCTAGATTTTTTGAGTCCGACATGTGCTTGACCAGATTTTATTTTTTGTTGTTACTTTATAGGTCAAGCACTATAAACATACCAATTTTCACGTTTGTAAGTGCTCTCGTTTTTGAGATAGAGCTAAAACAAAAATCGCCTAAAAAAATAGGTCTTTAGTATGGGAGCCCACCTTAATTTATTACTTTTTTTTATTTTTAGTATTTGTTGTTATAGCGGCGACAGAAATACATAATCTGTGAAAATTTCAACTGTCTAGCTATCACTGCTTATGAGATACAGCACAAACAAAATTTTGTAAAAACAGCTGACTTTGGTGGCATCTTATTCCTTTGTTTTTAAATATTTTTTAAAACACAAAAAAACAGTACTTATCTACTCAACGAGCTCTAAACAACTACACCCCGCTCAATGGGGCAGGTCAAACTTTTTTTTACTGTTTAGCTGTTTGGGAAAAATTAAGGGGGGCCCCTTAATTTTTAACTTTTTTTATTTTTAGTATTTGTTGTTGTAGCGGCAACAGATATACATAATTTGTGAGAATTTTAAATTTCTACCGATTATGTAACAGGACCAAATTCAGGGCATTCTGAATAAAGGCCAGGTTAAAAGTACCCTAAACCGACGAGCATGTATGAAAGGATTGATGAAAGTTTCGGAAGCAAGGGATGTATGTCAAGATCGTAGCAGGTGGAGAACTGTGGTCTCTGCCTACCCCAACAGAAACAAGGTGTGATGTTTATGTATGTATGTATGACAGCCAGACAGATAAAAAATATTACATCAATTTGACAGCAGAAATCAAACTGACTTAATAATTTTCATACTAATTTTGATAGAATTTCCTTATGCTGACCAGCAGCGCCATGCAGTTGAACTTACAAAATAAAAGTTGTTTGAAAACCCCCTATTATGGTCACTTTAAACATACCGAACTATATGGACTCCTGTAATGCTTATCTACTGAGCTATGATAATGATAATGCTAAGCTGCTTTGGGTGCTTTATGTAGTTTTATTAGCAATTGAAAGATAAATCAAGATTATCAAGTCAATCAGTATTTTGTTGTAAAAAATAACAGCGACATTATTTAAGTTAATTATAAAATTCTGCATAATTAAATCTAGATTTTAAATGATAGCAAAGAAGTTGATATTCCTTTTTAAATTGCTTATGAATTCGATTTAATTTTAATATGAACTTATTTTTATTTTTGCTTTGGAACAACTTTTTCTTAAGGCGGTTGCTGGGTGGCAGCACCTTACTTTTAGAAATAAATTTATTGCATCGCAAATACAAAACTTTTCAGTAGTATTGTTCGATTGGCGGCTATATGGGGTAGTTATATATGTTATAACCCATGACATCATAGCTTAGCTTATCATTTATAGCTTTGTATTGGTAAAGTGCTAAAAGTGGCCATTAAAAATATTTAAATATAATTTCATACTTTCCTCTTTGAACCAACCATAAATACAGTTTAGCAGTTTTTTAATAATGTTAGAACAAAGTTTTTTATAACTTAAGCAGTTAGTTCTATGTAATAGTTTCGTTCCTTGTTGCTTATTAAGTTTTTTGTTAATCATGCTGAAAAACCTCAGTTTTGATAGTTTTTCATAGAGCTTGAAGGTCAGAAATAATTAGCTACTGAATCAATTACAATATAAATTAGGTATATAATGTTATGACGTTACATTGAACATTACAATTTAGTTAACCTCTTGTCTTTATGATCTTGTGTACAAATTCTAGTTGTTTATAAGAAAGAAAATTTGCTCAACTGTATGCAAACCCGTCTTGAAAACATTGTGACACAGTGCTTGCCCTTAGCAAGCACTAAACGAGATTTCGAAAGTTAGGAAACAAAATGGAAGGACTAAAATAAGACATAACTTATAGACTAAATTCCAAACCTTAATGGTAATATTTACATGCAAAAAATGATAGCGACTTACCTAGACAGCATACTAAGAACTTCAGCAGCGTAAAAAAGAAGGCATTATAGAAGTTAGCATCATAATAGTTTCCCTCGGCGTAAGTTACGTCTACGTGGTCTACAGTGATATTGCTCAGTACTGATACTTCCTCGCCCGTGGACACTGGCAGCCCCAAACTTATCTTCAGAAACTCATCCACCACAAACAGCGGAGGCACCCGAAGCAACACCTCTACAAGTGCCAAAGCCTTCGATCTCAGAGACATCATTCATTTATGCTAACACCCGCGCACGGTGACACAGCCAATTTTGTCAACCCGGCCGAATCCGGTCGGCGGACCCGTCGGCGTTCCCTTCTGTATTTTTATTTGATTTGTAACCAAGTAATGATAAATACGAAAATATGACTGAAATTTTTGCGATATAAAAATTTGACAATTTGACATGACACTACGAATTTCGGGGTTAACAAGTGAGAAATTTCATGTGTGTGTTACCATTTTGCACTAAGACTATTCTACCATCAGATCTAAGAACCTATTTGAAGGAAATAAAGGAAGGAGAATGTTCCTTTTTTCAGGAAAGACGTTACCACAGAAAAATAAGGGTAATTAGAAGGAGGATTAAAAAAATAACTCGTCACAAGGTAGTGAAGGTGTCGTTCTATGAATTTGACGGGTTATTTTGAATATTTCCTAGTGATCATTGATGATTTGACATAAAAAATTGGGACATGTTGGCAGATGTCATCTCAAATTAGCAAGGTATCTAGGATTAAAAAAATAACTCGTCACAAGGTAGTGAAGGCGTCGTTCTATGAATTTGACGGGTTATTTTGAATATTTCCTAGTGATCATTGATGATTTGACATAAAAAATTGGGACATGTTGGCAGATGTCATCTCATAGTAAAATAAATTAGCAAGGTATCTATTCCGAGCGAAGCAAGGAGGTCCGAAATCTTTGGACGTTACACACAGCCGCGTCTTATAACTTAACTTAACGCCAGTATTATATTACTCTATGCTTGAACGTACACACGGTAGCAAGCAACTGGAAACAAAATTATTGTGTCATATTAATGAGTCCTTCATTCTTTTGCTTCGTGGAGTCTTTGTATCCTCGGAGTTTGGATCAGTGGTCAACCTTACAAACCAACACGAGAGAATTTTTTCCCGACTATGGCCAAAAGGATTTTGACCGGCAGGTATGTATTATACTTAGACTATATAATACTAATTATATGTATGAATGTAGCGACCTCTACAGGGTGAAATTGAAAACATTCGATAAATTTTGAGATTGAGTTCAGATCGCGGATCTGAATAATTTTCGCTTAGGAACATAGGTCATAGGACGAAAAAAAATTTTACCCTTTCATAGTAAAGTCCGTCAGTTGACCATACATTTTGTATGGGTGATCGAATTTTTTTTTATGTTTAACGACCAATATTCCATGAGGAAAGTGGTTCAGTTTCGTGGTCTGAACTCAATCTCAAAATTTGTCAAATGTTTTCAAATTCACCCTGTAGAAGAGATTAAATCATGAACGAAAAACATTTTTTAATAATATGGTGTTAAAATGTAACATACAGCGGGAATTTGATTTGCTTTTGCACCTTTTAAGTCATTCTACTCGTGAAAACAAGCAACTTTTCCGGAGAAATTTTTTTTCTACATGAAAAAAATTTTTCTCCTCCCCATACAAAATGAGTCGATCACGTGACTACTTCACTACTTTTCTTCGGGAAAGTGGCTTGTTATCATGAGTAAAATCACTAGGGTTCGAAATAAAGAAAATAATTTTAGTACCTACGTTATAAACCATGAAATTTAATATCTTTCCCCAAGGAACAAAGGTCAAAATACGACAAACCAAATTGAACCTCCCATACAAAATGCGCAGTTTCTATGGGAGATCAAAAATTTATTTCCGTACGTCGACCTATATCTCTTGGAGAAAGTTGTTCAGTTCTATGGTCTGAGTAAGATACTAAAATTATGTTCACTAATATGGTTACCAATATTACGTATTTATAACCCCAAAATAATTCAAATAAAAAATTCATTCAAAAATCTTGTTCTAAAAAGTAAGAAACAAGAAAATATTGTCATCTGAAATTGTTATGTACAAACTATGGTAATAAATATTCATAGTGATGATCAGATGATAGCCGTGGTGATAATCTGGCACCTACCCTAATAAGCGATTAAGCTATAGGGCAAAGTGCGATAACAATATGACTAACATCACTATGAATAAGTATTTATTAATTACCATAGTTTGTAACTACATAACAATTTCAGATGAAAATACTTTCTTGCCTTCCGTGTAGTGCCGGCAAATAATAGAACCAACCATTTTCTTCCTGTGGGTGTCGTAAGAGGTGACTAAGGGCTTATGAACCGGAGGATATGCAGCACCATCTTTCTGTGTATCGTACGATTTTACATACTGCGGTCACCAACAACAGCGGTCGCCAGCCGCAACGCTTACAAGCGTGGTGACTATGGTAAATCCCCTTCTAAGTAGGAGTAGTTTTGGAGGGAGCTCCCTGTCCTGTGAACTCCTGTGGTGGACGTTTCATGGGATGTTGTGATCATACTTTCTTGTTTTATACTTTTTAGAGCAAGATTTGCCAGTACTAGGGTTTTTTTTTGACGATAAACAGGATGACTTTACAAATACAAAAATTTTGCCGTAATTAAATTTTAATATAAGTATATAAAAAATTATTCATTTTAAGTTCTCTTCAATTTCAAAGGTCATATTGAGGCGGTCACTGGAGGTATATATAGACTGTGTATTTTCTTAGAAAAAATAACATCGCTTATTTTTTTTTAAATGTTGGAGCTTAACTTTCCCCGGGAGCTTTTAACAAAAGCTTCGAGGACTGTATAGACGGTTCTAATTTAGCCCGGCAACGGAAGCCTTACTAGAAGCCGCACAAAGTCGAATCGATTCTGAAACGGGTGGTGCTTTTTCCAACAACTTTATTTTGTTCTTAACTGAAGTTGTTTACAAGGAAAAATTCTGTTGACAACGAACATAGGTATTTCAAGTTAAGGTAAAGCTACGTTTTTAACGATTAATCCTTTGCTACTAGCATTATGTATTTCTTTTTTATTATTAATTAGTATTGGGTTCATTTTAGCTTTACTTTGACTTAAAAGTTACCTGCTCATGAGATTTACGTGTAATAATAACAAGAATTGAACCTGTATCACCCTGTGTGATGCATGATGTTACACCATGTACGAAATTACATAGGATGTTTGACTCACATAGTCCCTAATTGTTCCATTACCATCGCTATATTTTATACTTGTTTATAGTATGTTATTATTTTCTCACTTACTTACGGACAAATCCAAAAATTATACATGTTGCCTGATAATTTAAGCTAATACTTAGTAGTTTGCCTAAAAAAAAGCGCTAAATTCTGTCCCGGCACGCGCGTGACGCGTGTCTACATTCCATCTCGCGATTAAAATGTGCATCCATTCAGTAGCATCGAGATAACTCTGCAATCCGTAATAAAATATTGAGTTACATACAAAACTATCTTTTATTTACGTTTCCGATTGAGGCGTATCACTTTACAAAGTGGTTTCCTGATAGGCGGGATAGTTAATTGTTTTCTCTGGGAATGGATTGTAAATTGATTAGGGGGTGGCTGGTTTAGACATTTACTTATAATATAACACTAAGTTATTCTGAAGTTTTCAAAGATAAAAAGTCTAATAGGAACATTGTTTCTTTACTCATATAGGTGCTTCCCAATTTTTATAAAAGACAATGCTCAAAAAACCCCAGTGCCCGTTTGGTTATAAATTTTAGTGCATGAATGGAATGCATTTTATTAGGTAAGTACCTACTTTGAAAAATCATAGAAAATGGTCTCCGTGAGTTTAGATGAAATGATGATGAAATGTTTTAAAACAAGAGCCCGATCGATGGCTTAGTTTATATCCTATATTGGTCTATTTAGCCAGTGTGAATTTTAAGTTAAACCAAATAAATTTTTACCTGCTAAAAGTTGAAAAAAAAAAATAATGATAAAGAATAATAGATTGCACAGCCACTTGCCCAAGCCTAAGGGCAAACACAGGTGCGAAGGGTGTAATTGTTTCCAATCATTTGATGGTTCAGCGGAGTGTATTTGCTGGGAGTTAATCTCGTGTGGTAGGTAAATAATGTTTGAACAGAGGGCTGTTTGTAATAAAAACGTAAAGATCTTAGATAGATTGTTAAAACTCCGAGAATGTTATCAAGATTTTTCTCTTTGCTAAGCGTGAGAATGTGAGAATTTTATTGTTGAGGGTAGGTAAGTTCCAAATGATAATTATTCCTTCATTGCATAAGAGTGGAAGCGTTTTAGTCGTATGAACATATAATGAATTGGGAAATAGCAGACAAACGACAAAAATACAAAATTATATGAATTTAGATAAACGCCTGTCTGTGTTTATCTAGTAGGAGACATAGCATGAAAAGTAAGGGCAGTGGAGCCAGTGGAATTATATAATTTGATTTAAATATACGCCTCCCTCTAAAACCTATTTCGAATTCAGAACCACCGTTCCATCCGGCTCCGGTCGCAACGTCACCCGACACTTCCGTTTCCGCGCGATCAACTTTCATCGACTGCCGTTATTCGACAGGACAGGCTCAAAGTCGACAGGTGAACTGTTCAACGATATGGATTAAGTAAGGTAAAGTAATATTTCGGCGAGGAAGGGTTGATTAGGAGTTATGTGCCATTGCCACTATACATACATACATACATAACATCACGACTCTTTCCCGTCGGGGTAGGCAGAGACCACAGTCCTCCACCTGCTACGATCTTGACATACTTCCCTTGCTTCCTGTACTTTCATCAATCCTTTCATACATGCTCGTCGGTTTAGGGTACTTTTAACCTGGCCTTTATTCAGAACGTCCTGAATTTGGTCCTGGTACGTTCGCCTAGGCCTTCCCCTTCCAACGTTTCCATTCACTCTCGCCTGGTAGATTTCTTTCGTCAATCTTCGTTCATTCATCCTCTCTACATGACCAAACCATCTCAGCATCCCTTTCTCGATTTTGGTCACTACGTCTTCTTTTACGCCACACCGTTCTCTTATCACACTATTTCTAATCCTGTCACTCAATTTAACACCACACCACAACAATTTAATTGCCACTACATCGTCTTAATCTAAGAAATTATTTATCTTGGACACAGAATATAGCATAAGTAGTTAACATTTCTTGGAGAAGAAGCGTACCTAGTTATGTTGTAACTAGTATAATAATAAAATAATAAATTCTGTCAACCTCTAACAGCTATTTAAAACGGAATAATTGCACCCATAAATGTAGATATCTAGGTTAACTACTGATTATTAAAACTCAATTTGAATTGAAATTGAAACATGATTCCTATACAGGAAACAGGGTGCTAGGAAAAGTAATGTGATCCTTTAAACCATATAGTCTACCTATAAACATGACTCTATCCAAAAAATATATAAGATTTCCATACAAATTCCCATACTTTGTACTACGGTGTTTGTCACTTACTTTACATTAATAATGAAAGAAAAATCTTATGTCGACTTGTTCCAGTTCTTCAGCTTTATGGTGTAACATGTGGTTACTTTTATGATAATAGCAGCATAACAGGTTTTTACCACGGTATAAAATTTTAATGAACTTCCATTTAACACTCATATACTTAGATAGATTAATTCATTAAGGTTATTTTATTTACCTTAGTGTTATTCAATTATTTTATTTCTCCTTTTGATTTGTATCAGCTGTTATTAACTTCAAAATGTTCAATTTCGAGATCTTTTTATTGGTGACTTCAATGTGTAATGTAATGGTTATGTTTAAACACGGTTGATGATGTAACATTTACATACATACATTATATCACACCTTGTTCCATTAACATTTCATTAATTTTTTAACACCCTGTAGGTATGTGTGTAGTAAATGAACTTTATTAAGGTGGTATTATTTTGGTAAGGTTCTTTAGATTTGTTTGCACGATCTTTATTTCTCAATAAATACAAATATAAAAATCTATTTAAGTATTTGTACATTAATTGATTTGTCGATTCTTCTGCCTCATTTGATTTTTATCAAGATTTAATTTTTATTTAATTTACACTTTTTGCAAAATACTTTGCATACTTTCCAGTTTCCTTCGTGTGCGGTAGGACCACCAGCGCGCAGGCATCGCTGTTCACTGAGCATGTGCAGCTCCTGTCACTTGATTGGCTCACCTGTGAACACTATTGGTTCACACGGTTAGCAGTAAAACGCGCGAAATGCTTTCGAAAAAAGAATGCAAGTTTTTGAGTGTTAATAAGAGGTGAGTAAATTGTAAGGCTTCAATTAATTTGGTTTTTAGTAGTAAAGTCTAGTTCATACAACTCTTTTTCATTAAGTTTTTTAGTAGATAGATGGGCCACTTGGTGGGAAGAGCTCACCTATGGTGCCCAACTGCCTACTATCTTACCTACTTATGACTTGCATAGACAATAAAAAAATTGGGGACATTTCACACAAGGTCATCTCATCCCAAACAAGGCAAAGCCTGTACTATATGTATCAGACACTGTTATACAGACATACATAAATAGATAAATAACACCCAGACACAGAACAAACATTTATCACACAAATGTTTGCCCTGCTCTGGGCGGGCATCCAACCCGCAGCCTACGGCGTGAAAATCAGGCGCACTACCAAACACACCAATAGACTTTTTAAAAGACAATAAGTGCTTTTCAGAAAACAAAGCCCTGGCTACCTATTAGATAGATACCTATCACAATCCATGAAATACACGCTACTAAAGCTTTTAATTTTTAAAAGAAAAAGTTACTATAACAATAATATAATCCACTTCAGACTTTAATCTATCCACAATACTGTCATAAGAACATTATCAAATAAGTCACATATAAGAAGTCATCTACCCCAAACCTACCACCTGGGTGGCCCTCCGGTCATCCACGCTAATCAATAGTGAAAAACTGATACTGCACATCCTATCCTATCGTGTTCGATATGTTCAGTCAGAACGGTGAGAGCATAAAAAAGAAGGAAAATACTGATAAAAATGTGTCGTTTTTACGTGATCTTAATTTTTTTTGTTCAAATCATTTTGAATAAATTTTTTATTCGGACGCAGGAATTAAGTTCTTAAGTTTCTCATTCAGACGCCGAATTTTAAAAATAAAATATGCTTAAAAAGTAACTCAAGTGGAGGTACAGTATAAGAGTTGAAAAAAAGATTTCGGACCTCCTATAGATACCTTGCTAATTTATTTAAGTATGGGATGACATCTTCCAACATGTCACAAATTTAAATGTCAAATCATCAATGATCCCTAGGAAATATTCAAAATAACCCGTCAAATCAATAGAACGACGCCTTCGCTACCTTGTGACGAATTATTTCTTTAATCTTCCTTCTATTACCCTTATTTTTCTGTGAGTTGAACTTTAGATGGTAGATACAAGATGATATTACTTCGTCTAAAACAAATTAAATACTTATCTGAATAGTATCAGATCAGCGATCATGCTAAACGCTTCTCCCCACAAAAACGAAAGCACCCGTTCACCGCACCAGCCACCATGCTAACCCGATACGTGTTGACAGCACTTTCCCGCGCACAATATGTCATGTTTTTTTTTTCAGTCGAGGGGTTGGATACAAACAGCCAATTACGGGGGCGGGTGGACTGGACTGCACTTAGCACACTTGATAGATAGTTTAGTCACCATCAGAAGGCTGGGAAGACTCGCCGCTCCCGAAATTTAAAATAAATTATGTTTTTAAAATACCGCGACGGTGCTGCCACCAAACATGCTTTGACCGCTACGTTTAATTTAATTAGTGAGGAAAGGTGTTTAGTTCAACTGTGATTTTGTGGTATTTTAGTATTTTTATGGATCTTTCTTAATAAAAACTTGATCGAATTTGGATTTCCATATTACCAAGGTCAGTATTTAATAGAAAATTATCTTATGTTTTCTAATGGTAGACTTTTGAGCGTATAGTTAGGCTAAGACAGTGTTTTTATTTGACCGTAAATAATTAGATTAAAATGTTCGATTGATACATGATCATAGAGGGCTAAATTTAGTGAAATGGTTAAAAGTGAAGAGCCGTTTCCAACAATTATTTATAGTGGCTATTTGTTATAGATTCTAGTGTAAAGTTTGGTTGTACACATCCCTTGGTGTGGCCTATAAGTTGTAATCAATCAATAAAAAAACAAAAGGCTAATACAACTGAAATTGAAATTAAAATTGAAATCCATTTATTGTCAGATTGTGGTATGTTACAAGTTCTTGATTATATACATAAGGGTCTCACAATCAACCCGGAATGGGCATACAATAGTAAGTTAAATTTAAACATTGAATAATTAATGAATCTAATAATAAAATAATAAATACCTCTAAAATTATGTCAAAGAATACAAATGTCAAAAATATATATTACAATTATATATAAATGATTACAATGTCATCTTAAGTTTCATTCTATATTTTTATCTTCTAGAAATTCCTTTATCGAGTAATACATTTTCTCGAGCAGCCATTCTGATAACTTCTTTTTAAATTGTAAGAGAGTACAGTTTTTCAAATGAGATGGCAAATAATTAAATATTCTGATCGCCATACAAAACGCATTATCTCTATATATATTTACCCTAAAGCTTGGCATACACAGGCGATGTTTATGCCTAGACGGTCTTTCAGGGAAGGCATCACTATGTTTCACAAAATACTCAGGGTGCTCCTTTACAAATATTGATATCTGTTTAATGTACATGCACGGTAAAGGGAGTACTTTTGTATCTTTAAATAAAGGCCGGCATGGTTCTAGAAAATGTGCATTGTAAACAGCTCGTATGCATTTTTTTTGGGCTAAAAATGTTCTTTTAAAAGACCTAAAAAACTTGAGCGAGGGTTTTTGCAAGAAATGACTGATTGCTCACTTACTTACTTACACCGTTTATGTTGAGTCGACATAGCGATTAATGGTCGATTAATGATAGCGGTTAAATCTTAATAGTAGTAAGATTTTAATGGGAGTTTTAAATAAAATAAATTAATAAAAAGTAATTTACCCTATTCAGTATCATAGATGTACATAGATAGTCTATGTAGAACAGCATGTCCGGTAGCTAAAGGTCCGACGCTACGGGGCTGAAACAGCTTCCCATATTACTTAAAACTTTTTTCTAATTTGCTGAAAAACGCGCTCAAAATTAAGGTTTAGTAGCTTCATTTTCTTTATAACAGGCGAGAACGAAATAGAAAAAGAATAATTACTTGTGGTTTGGTGTTTTCGTGTGTGAGAGAGAGAGAAAAAAACCAGTCAAGTGCGAGTTGGACTCGCGCACCGAGGAGGGTCCCGTACCACCACATAATATTAATTGTATTCGTTGAAATTTCAGTAAATTACTGTGCTAGATTTTTTGAGTCTCACTTGCACTTGATCAGTTTTTTTTTTTTATATAGCTTACGCCCTATAAATATAAAATTTTTCATGCTATAAATATACAAATCTTCCTGTTTTTAAGATAGATCTAAAACAAAAATTGAGCAAAATTCGCTTCAAAACACGTTTGTAAAAGGGAAACCTTAATTGTTTTTTTTTTTGTATTAATTGTCATAGCAGCAACAAAAATACATAATCTGTAATAATTTCAACTTCTACCTATTCTTATAACTGTTCATGAGATACAGCTCATACAGGCTGCTTCGGAGCCTCCTTCATTTTTACTTTCGAGCGGAGCGAGAAAGGTATTGTATTCGTGAAAAAAAAAGTTTTTCTAATTTTCTCAAAAATGTGTTCTATATCACTTATACATCATAAAAAACAAGTCTCCCAAAAATGTCCGTCCGTCGGTCGGTCCGTCAGTCGGTCTGTCCGTCACGCTTTGGCCTAGCGGCTAAACGAATGGTCCGATTGACATCATATTTTGATTTTAGGAGTTTTATGCAAATCCATCGAAGGGTTCTAAGTGGTTGCTGTAGCTGTCATACAACGAAAATGAAAAATTGAAATTTTCTCAAAAACGGTTCATAGAATCTTGATGAAACTTTGTAACATATCTTGCGCAAGTATCAATTGATCTGTGTAATTTCAGTATAAGGGGTGTTTCTCTACCACCAAATCGTAAATATGTGATTTACCCAATATTGCTTCCATTGAGTTTATTAAAATTTTCTTTAATATGAATTAATAAGAGACTGGTTGGAGATGGAGAGCACAGAAAATATCATTCGTATGACAGGAAACAGAGACATATACAGACAAATGGTCGCCGACCTCCGGGATGGAGATAGCACATGAAGAAGAAGAGAATATTAATTCTGGATTGGTTGTCTACCTGACTGGATATTCTTTATGATTTTCTTGGATAAAATTTAGTACACAGGCTGTACCAAAAACCGCTTGCTCAGTAGACTAAACTGAACAATTATTCGTAAGGAACATGTGTTGGGAAATTTAAAAATCTCCATGCAAGTATCCTACGGTAGTATCCATTGATCTGTGAAAATTCATATAAAGGGTGTTCCAGTACTACCAAAAGTTACACATGTGATTTACTCGAAATCGTTTGAGTTTTGTTTGTTTTAATGTTTGACAATTTGAATTCTGAATTGATCTGTATATTTCATTCGAACATTTTAATGGAAAAACGTAAATAAAAGTTTGTATTTCCATACTATGTGTATGGCATTACAAATTTAAGTTTGCGGTTGATAGTTTTTGCTTGAGTACTGCGAGAAAGTAAGTGCAGTGCTGCTGTACCATTTATTTATTATTATTGGAGTTTGTAGCGGCAACAGATTTACACAATTTGTGAAAATTTCAAATTACTACCTCTCTAGCTAAGGATCGTTATTATAGTTATAAAAGAAAATTAGAACAAAGCCTTATTAAAAATCCAAAGCTCTTCTGGTCTCATGTGAAATCAAAACGTGGCGGCTCCAGTAACTATCCCCAAACGATGACCGATGGTTCAACTACGTCCTCGGACATCAGTACAAATATATGTGAAATGTTCGCATCTTATTTCTCTTCTGTATACAATGACGATGTTCCAATATATAAATAGCACAAATCTCCATTGTTGAAGTCACTGGAGGCTAATAGTCAATGTTTAACTATACCAATAATAAGTAGAGAGTCTTTATTTCACAAACTTAAACATATTGATTGCACAAAGGGAGCTGGTCCTGATGATATACCACCCATTTTAGTTTCTTCGTGTGCTTCAGTTTTGGTTCAGCCTCTACTAGCTATTTACAATAAATCACTATGTACTGGCGTATTTCCTCGCCTTTGGAAAACAGCTAAAGTTGTGCCTATTTATAAAGCAAATGACAATGACTTAATATCTAATTACCGCCCAATATCAATTCTTTGTCATTTTGGAAAAATATTTGAATCACTAGTCTGCCCTTATATTCAACAACATTTAAAGTTGTACCTAAGTGACTCTCAGCATGGTTTTGTTGCTTCCAGATCAACTTGTACAAATTTAGTAACATTTACTGAAACCCTGATAAACGCTGTAGATTCTAACAAGCAAATAGATGTGATCTACACCGACTTCAGTAAAGCCTTCGACAAAGTTTCTCACAATATACTAATCAAAAAATTATCTGCGTACGGATTAACGGGGTCTTTGCTGGAGTGGGTGAGATCATATTTAGTAAAAAGAACATTTTATGTAGTTTTGAACGGGTTTAAGTCAACGTGTCGTCTAGTATCGTCTGGAGTCCCACAAGGATCTCACATGGGCCCTATCCTTTTTAATTATTTTATAAACGATATTCCAGAGTGTTTTCAGTTTTCTAAAGTTTTTATTTATGCTGATGACCTGAAATTTTCAAGAATAATTGAAACCGTAGAAGACTCCTTCCTTCTCCAAAGCGATCTAAATAGACTAACTCAATGGTGTACCATAAATAACATGAACCTGAACCATAATAAATGCTACTTTCTTAAATTCTCGAGGAAACATAAAATGATCAATTTTGAATACAACATTAACAATAATAAAATAAAAGAAGTTCAGACAATCAGGGATTTAGGGGTGATTTATGATACACAGTTGACGTTTAAGCCACATATGGAGTCTGTAATAAAGAAGGCATCAAAAATATTAGGGTTCGTCATAAGAAACACTAAAGAGTTTCATAATGTAAAAATGAAGATTTTGCTGTATAACACATTAGTAAGAAGCATTATGGAGTACTGCAGCGTTGTATGGAGACCGCATTATGCTGTACACACCTTGCGATTAGAACGCATACAAAAGCGTTTCTTATGGCATCTATCATTCTCGATTGGAAGAACTAAAAAGGAAAAATCTTACCATTCAAGGCTGCAGTACTTCAGGATGGATTCATTAGATAAGCGAAGAGAATTATTAGATGCTTTATTTTTGTACAAAATTGTGACAAGCCAAGTTGATTGTCCTCCACTTTTAGGTTGCATTCATTTTCGTGCCCCCGCTCGTATGCCTCGAAGTGCTATAACACCACTTTGTCCCCTCCCCAGATCTACTGTATTAGGTTGTAATTCACCCGTCTTAAGGATGGTCAAGATTATACATAGTTGTAGTGATAAAATTGATATAAACTGTGATTCTAAATGTAAATTCTATAAGTCTGTACACAATATCATCTGCATTTAAAAACACAAATAGGTATTAAAATATAGCTACGGTTGACTGCCCGCCGGTGGTTGCGGTTTGGCCTTGAATATGCCTTATTTTCTTGCAGTAAGGTTGGTGTTCATGGTTGACTGTTTCCCCCGGCGTGCGGTTGACCGTACCTTACCTATCTTAAGAATACTTGGCCTTTTGGATTAAGAGTGTCGAATGATTTCGGTGCTGTGTATTCCGTCTTCTAATGTAATTTTAAGCATGTGGTGTTTACCTGTAAGTGATTGTTACACGTATAAAGATATTTAAATACTTGTGTTAGTATGTAAGAAACAGTGTAAACAATTGTTGGTAAACCTAATGAAAAAATAAAAAAATATTATATAGCCCACTGACAGACAGACAGATAGACATCGGAGGCATATCCCGGAGGCCCGTTTTCATCCTTTGGGTACGGTACCCTAAAAAAGGGTATGTAAGAATAAGTGTGTATGTGTGTGTACAATACCTTTAATATAAATAACTATGCTGCGGTTTTTTATATTGGAGCGCTCAATCAAAAACAAGATTATTCAACACAAGAGTTAGAAATTGTATGAATGGAAGAGAAAAATACCAGGAAGTTTCGGAGATTTTTTTGTTTTATTTTTACTTTCTATGGGCTTACTCTTGACCTCGATCTAACCTGTAACATTTCTTATTGTTACCTATAGTCAACCACTGATGTATAAAATGTGTAAGGGTGTACTGAAAACTGAAAGGGCGTGCTCATTCAACGAAATTTAACAACTTTCCCTAATACACACTTGAAGAAAAGTATTTTTTTTTTATTAAAATTTTGTATGGAGAGGTAAAATTCTTTTTCGGTAAACCGTCCTATTGCCAAGTGGTTTAAATCTACAGATGTGTTTGAATACCAGTGGTAGTACTTTGAAACGCAGGGGTAGATTTGATTACGCCTGTAGGTATCTTCAAGCATCGTCAATAAATGAAATTAGCCAATACATAGTTCATTAGTCAGCATGTCCCTCTCAAGATTACTTACCATGTAAACCTGTAGATAGAGGCTCCATAGGCCTATCAAAGTCACTGACAAATATCAAAGTAACCCCGATCCACGGTACCTTATTCATTAGATTTTTAGGGAAGATTGTGAGTTTATCTAACACAAACAAGTTGACCAGCCAGTCTATTTTATGATCTTACATGATTTCACTTGCACTAAAATGATCTATCATAGTCGTACTACAGCGATCTTTTTATTATAACTTTAATAAATGTGGCGCCCAGAATGGGACTAACATAAGTCAATATTTTAGTTAATACTAGCTTTTGCCTGAGACTTTATCCACATCGTAATAAGTTTTAGAAATATTTCAGTGTGTCAAACTATTAGTTATCTAACAAAAAAGTGTAATTTAAATCATTTTTGTAGTTTTTGCGTGATACTCCAATCAATAAATAAACAAACAGACAAAAAGACCAAAAATCAGTGATTTGGATTCAGGGATATCAAAACAGCATAACGTAATATTTTTTTATGAAATGTCTTCAATGTACCTACAGACAAAATCAATTTACTATAATGTGCTTTAAGTATGATAATATATATATAATGTACTCAATACTTATTTCTTAATTTTATTTGATGTGTACTTATTCTTGTCCCCGTCTTATATACTTTTTCTTACTAAACTCTGGTTGGCTGGAAGAGATCTCTTCATAGAGATAAGCTCGCCATTGTGAACCTCTTTTATCATTATTGCTATGTTATACTGTGCACAATAAAGGATATATATATATATACAACGTGTTAATGTAATAAGCGAAACCCTCATACACCCCAACTGTTTTCATTAAAATAAATCCATTTCCGTAAAAAAAATCTTGAAAAGCTTTTTTTTTTAAATATTGTTTTTTTAAAGTTTCAACATCGTTCTAATTTCTTCGTTGTTCTAGTCCTTCACTTCCCTCCCCTCCTCACCGCTCATGACCCGCATGGCGCCGCGCCGCCAGCGCGCGTTTCCACAGAGATATTTAGAATAGAAGCGGTAAAAATTTAAATAGTAAAAATAAATAAAAATTACCCCTATCAAAACCCGTGAAATTGATTCTGCTCTCGATTCTGAACAAACTATTTTCTCAGTTTCACTTATTCCGTTAACACGTTGTAAGTATAAGAGTAGGTACCTATGTAAATTGTTCCGCCAAAAAAATTCCATTGAAAATTCAAGAATTGGCTCCTATCAAAAATTGAGAGCTATGTACTACTTATTATAGTACCTGGAAAAAATTTGGTGCAAATTGGTGAATTTGGCGATATAAGACGTTAAACGACCGGACTACAAGTTAGTGGCGAGATGTTTATGTAGGAATATACTTATAATAGTAGATTAGTAGCCAAGGATATATTTAAATATTTTTTTTTGTGTTCCTTTATCGTAACTGAAGCATCCCTTAAGCATGGCACGCTAATTAATTTACACCTGTATAAAGATTGCTGGCAGATTTCTAAAAAACTGTGCTACTAAGAAAGATCGTTTTATCTTTTTTTTACGTAAACCTCTATCGGCTATAATTCATTTGCATTTTTTGTTTAGAAAACTTCGGATATAAGGGGGGGGATGGTATTTTTTGTCATTTTTCATTATAGGTAACTAGAAAAGTGAGAAATAAAAAAAATATGTAAGGACCTTTATATAACGACAATTTAAAATTTTGTTTCTCTATTTAGGCCCCATTTACAACAATAATGAAATAAATTATTCTTTTGTTTTTAGCATTATAAATTGTTCAAATTTTTTAAGTACCTACTCTCACGCTTCGCAATAGACGAAGTCGCACCTTAGGGGTTCAGTTTCTTCCATTTTTGTTCGGAACCCTAAAAATTAATAAACCTATAATGCACACACGATAACTATTTACTTTAAGTTAAATAATTTTGTTGTTTAACTTACATCCTTAACACCTTTACCAATAAATTTTGAATTAGTAATGAATGACCCATAACGACAAAAAAACTTGAGAACTTTGGCACTTTTTTCAGTTCTAACATAACACTTTGATTTTTCCTATCCATAGTTCCTCCAACACTATACTTACTACTTAAAGGTACTAATATACTTACTTATAGTTCGATATTAAATTTCAGCCATGCTCTACAGAAAGCAGACGACGAAAATAGCAGCATAGCAACGAGAGCAATCCAACGGAGACGCCCCTGCGCGTTGATCATGCGCGGCGCTAAGGGGCGGAGCTATGGACTGCTACGTACCAAACAACCCTCAGTTTGGGATCTGTTGCCAACTGTGCTGCGATCCGCTGCAGTGCAGCTGCCTGGAAACACAGCTCAGAGAGTTTCCAGAGCACGAGTGTTGTCAGGTTCGTGTCAGGAGATAGTAGTATCCACTCAAAAAACTAATTTAAACGGCAACTAATTATATTATTCCCAAAATATTTTTTATACCCCAATACACTTCAGACAAAATGGATGAATTTACACCAAATTGGCTGAACGTACACCAAATTTGGGTTACCGGTTCGGTTAGGGCTTGTTAGATTATCTTGCGACCACAACGCACGAGCCGAGCGAGCGGAGTGAGCGTGCCGCGGGAGCGGCCGGCAAAGTGCCAGAAGCAAATTTGGTGTACATTCATCCATTTTGGTAGACAAAATTAGGTAAATATTATTTGGTAAAAATTTACTCAAATTTGGTGGCACGTTAATACACAGCCAATTTAAACATAGCGTTGTGCTTGCTGCTAGTTGCACAAAGCGTCTTTATGTTAAATTTCCCTTGAATGTATTGCTGTCACTTTCTTTGTTATGGTAAGAGAAAGTGACAGCAATACATTTAACAGAGCTTGAACTATGAAGCTTAAACGAAATACCTCACTGCTGGGTAAAGGCCACTTTCTTTTGCTCTGTTAGTCCTCTACTTTTCTCCACTCTACCTACTGAGTCATTTGTTACCATGCCTTGGTCGGTCTCTATGAATTTTGTCTTTCAGTCGTATCTTGGTAATAAGGCTGAGTAAGCCTGGCTGTCGTAGGAAGCTTCACTTAAAAAAGAAACAATTTTAAACCCATGAGTAACAATTCATTATCATTCGCCCAACTAGATAAATCACCTAATAATTAGGAATGGCGCCCAGAGTGGGACAAATAGAATTTTATGATCTTCAATCAATTATTTATTTAATTTTATCTTGTAAGCCCTTGCTGTCCCATCAACCGTTTAAATAACATAAATTTATCTCTTTGCAGCAAGAAAACGAAAATTGTTGCCCAGAAAATGGCGAAGATTTAAACGCTTTAAGCGAATCCATTGCACCTTGTGAGGTGAATTTCGAGGGCGATGTAAGTGCAAGTGATGCAGAGTGGCCCGCGGAAGACATGGGCTCATTCTCACTTCCACCATTAGAGCTGGATCCTCTTCCTTCACTGTTTCCTTTTTCACCGTGCTCGGGATATAAGTGAGTCAAATGTAGAACTTTAAAAATGTCGGAAGATGGATGAGTTTACAGAATTTTTTTAAAGTAGGTACTACCTATATCGATTCTTTTAATCTTTATCTTATCATGCAGGTATAAATAAACCTCTTTTTTATATATCTTGATGTAGATACTTAAAACCTTGATTAAGTAGGTATATTTGTTTATATTTACTAATATTTACACAATTCAGCTTCAAATTTATCACAGTTTCAATATGCATTTTACTTGAATAGTTCTGATAAAGTTACATTTGTTTTTTTAGGGTTCCGTACCTCAAAAGAAAAAAACGGAACCCTTATGGGATCACTTTGTTGTCCGTCTGTCTGTCTGTCTGTCAAGACCCTTTATCTCACGAACGGGTAAAGGTATCAGGTTGAAATTAATACCATATATTAGGATCCATGAACCACACAAGATCTGAAAATTTAGATTTTTTACAATGACGCAATCAAACGATATGGCATTTTATATCCTCATCTCCATACATTTATTCAAAAATGCAAAACCTACAGGGTACTTCCCGTTGACCTAAAATTATGAAATTTGGCAAGAAGCTAGGTCTCATAGTACAAATAATGGGAAAAGTCTGAAATCATTAAATTATACAATTTTTCTCACAACTAATGATAACCAATTGTGGTGAGCTCCCGTTTCAAGAACATTCATATAAGAGAGGGGTGGGTCAAGTTGGATGGTCGCTGAGGCGATTTTTGTTTTAGTTCTATTTTAAAAACGGGAACACTTACAAGCTTGGTATATTTATAGTGCATAAGCTATTAAATAACAACCAATAATAAAATTTGGTCAAGCGCGTGTCGGACTCAAAAAATCTGGCACATTAACTTACTGAAATTTCAACTAATACAATTATGTTTATGTGGTGGTACGGAACCCTCAGTGCGCGAGTCCGACTCGCACTTGGCCGGTTTTTTTTCTTCTAGATTTTTAAGTTTATTATAATAACTTAACAAACAACATAGTTTGGCGCCCGACGTGGGGCTAGTTGTAACGGCATTTTTATGCTTATGCCTTTTGAAATAAAATGTCACGTCTCGGTGCGTGATGACCTAATTTCTAAACGCATGATGTCCTAAATTACCCTATTTGTAAGTAAGAATTTTATCAGTGACCTTTTTAAAATATCAATTTCCCCAAAAAAAAATTAACTTCCTTTATGACCAATGTTCTCATT
This sequence comes from Athrips mouffetella, assembly GCA_947532105.1. Taxonomy (NCBI): domain Eukaryota; kingdom Metazoa; phylum Arthropoda; class Insecta; order Lepidoptera; family Gelechiidae; genus Athrips; species Athrips mouffetella. The sequence goes on from OX383980.1 coordinate 18,991,365, forward strand.
CCTCATACTACTCAATTGTCGCACTCACGGGAAATTGGAATGTTCCCCTTCGGATTGTATGACCGCGGAATTTAAGCCAAGTAATGGCCGCCCTCGGAATCCGCGTACACCCTGGCTGACAATTCCCTGGCGGTGCAATCCGTACATTATTTGTCCAAGCTCGTGGTGCCCACAGGGGTGCCCAACCAAGAATGTACAACCGTGGAATGTAAGACCTTAGAATCCGAACCAATCATATGCGAATTCGAAGCCAATCCGCAGGTGATCAGTTAGGTTGAGTTAAGCTCCCTTGCGACCACAACGCACAAGCCGAACGAGAGTAGCGAGCATCCCGCCGCACTGTGGTGGCTGGCGAGTACCAGAAGCGAACTTGTGTGACAGAATACTCTGCTATAAAAGTATTTGTTTGTACACGTTTGCCGTGGCCGGTCATTATTGTACCCCGATACACGAAAGGCCAGCCCAGTTTTGAACGGCCAGGATTGACCACCCTTGAAATTCGTGTAAAATGAATCCTAATACCCTGGCCGTGAACCAAGAACGTACAAATGTGGATAGTACAACCTCGGAATCCGAAGCCAAAGTCGGCTTCGTGTTCCGCGGTCATACGATCCGTGGACGTTCAATCCTGGCACTTGCACTCACAAGAGAATTAGTTTTTTAGGGTTACGTACCTCAAAATAAACCCTTATAGGATCACTTTCAATGTAAATTTTTAGGACCACAAAATTAATTTTGGCTTGCAAAGGATTTTTGTAAATTTGTAAGAAGCTGTGCAAATGTGACTACATTGAATTCGGATTTTCGTTTAAAAAACTACGGCCGCCATAAGGGGGGGAATGGTATTTTTTTTGTAATTTTTCATTATAACTTGAAAACTAAGAGTTGTTAGAAAATACAAAAACCTATTTTGGATTTTATAAGTAAAGTCCTTTCATATGGTATTCCACTTGACCCAATTAAAAAATTTCCGCCCTATTTGGGTCTTATTTATAATAATTAAAAAAATATTTGCAATATTTTGGGCAAGCATATTTTAATAACATTCAAAACAAATCGATAGCGTGAGTAGGTAATTGTTGAGATAAGTTGGTGTGACAGACAGTAAGATAGATAAATAATGATTTTCGGCAGTCCATATATGAGTAGACAATTAGAACCAGTCGCAATCCCTCCAGTTCTTTACAACGGCACCTCCATCACCTTTTCAAAAACTGCAAGAAACCTCGGTCTGGTCATGGATTGCAACTTTTCTTGGGACGCTCACGTGAACGAGGTCAGTCGGAAATTGATTTTTCATTGCATTCTCTCAAACGCCTTCAAAGTTTTTTACCCCTGAAGACTAAAATTTCCCTTGCCCAATCTTTCCTTTTACCAATCCTTGACTACGCCGACTCATGCTATTTGGACGTCACTGAGGAGCGATAAAATAAGCTTGAGCGGCTCCAAAACTTGTGCATTCGATTTATTTTCGGATTGCGCAAGTACGACCACGTGTCTCACTTTCGTTCACAGCTCAAGTGGCTCCCAATTCGTTTTCGCAGGAATACACGTATCCTTTCTCTCCTCTATACCATTTTGTACAATCCCTCTTGCCCGTCTTATTTACGTGAGCGATTTTGTTTCTCTCGGTCACAAGTTAAGCCTTGCCGCCCCAGCGTCAGGACTAACTTGTGTATCGCCTCCCACCACTCCGATTTCTATTCCTACTCCTTCACTGTTCATGCGGCTAGGCTGTGGAACTCCCTCCCACACACTGTTCGCGATAGTCCCTCTATCGCTATCTTTAAAAAAACCGGCCAAGTGCGAGTCGGACTCGCGCACTGAGGGTTCCGTACCACCACATAATCATAATGGTATTAGTTGAAATTTCAGTAAGTTAATGTGCTAGATTTTTTGAGTCTGACACGCGCTTGACCAAATTTTATCATTTGTTGTTATTTTATAGCTTATGAACTATAAACATACCAACTTTCAAGTTTGTAAGTGTTCTCGTTTTTAAAATAGAACTAAAACAAAAATCGCCTCCACGACCATCCAACTTGATCCCTCTCTTATATGAATGTTCTTGAAACGGGAGCTCACCACAATTGGTTATCATTAGTTGTGAGTAAAGTTGTAATATTTATTGATTTCAGACTTTTCCCTTTATTTGTACTGTGAGACCTAGCTTCTTGCCAAATTTCATAATTTTAGGTCAACGGGAAGTACCCTGTAGGTTTTCCTTTTTTTCATAAATGTATGGAGATGAGGACATAAAAAGCCATATCTTTTGATTGCGTCGTTGTAAAAAATTGAAATTTTCAGATCTTGTGTGGTTCATGGACCCTAACATATGGTATTAATTTCAAACTGATACCTTTACCCGTTCGTGAGATAAAGGGTCTTGACAGACAGACAGACAGACGGACAACAAAGTGATCCTATAAGGGTTCCGTTTTTTTCTTTTGAGGTACGGAACCCTTAAAACGAGTCAAAGAGCACTATCTTTCCCTGTCTTAGTTATCCATATATTTATTTATTAGTTAGGTATTATTTATGTATAATATCATAACATAATATGTATTTTATATATACAAATATATATCATATATTTATTATTAATGTTATTTTTTTTATTTGTGTATAAGGTTTATATATTTTAATTAGATACCTATGTGTAATTTAATATTGTTACTTTTATGTATAATTTTTGAGTTTTCGCACGATCTATCTGCCTTCTACTATTCACGCTCGCCTAGGTCTGCTGGAAAACATTTCTTTAGTGAAATAAGTAGTACCTGTTGTGTCGTCTTTTTATATGTATTGTCCATTGTGTTTTCTTGTGTGCAATAAACTATAAATAATAATAATAAATACAAATTTTACGAAGTATAATTCATCAAAATAGGTTCAGCTGTTTAGTAGTTACATACGAAGGAACACAGAAACAGACATACGAGTACATATACATATTTACCTACATTACATGCATAGGTACACACCTTACTCTTCATTTCAACTTCTCCGCAGTCAGGTAAAAAATAGTTCTTCGTATTCTCTATAATATCCAACTCAAAAATCAATTTATCAGCAGAGCCAACGGAGGGGAGTGCCGAGAGCGCGGCGGCGGGGAAGCTGCGGACGTCCTTCTCTCATTAAAACACGCCGTCGTCCATAGCGACTGCAGTTCTGAAGCTCACCCACAGGTGCGTTCATCCCTTTCTTGTCAACAGAAATGCTAAGTGCGCGACAAGGACGGCTAGAGCTTTACATTGAACATTTTTAGTAGGGTTCTTAATATTTGCCTTCAATGCTGTGTACTCGTTTTAACGTTTACAGATTGTAATAAAGCCATCCTACTTGCACAAAAGGGGTGTTTACGGGAAAATTTAATATAATTTTGAGGAAATCCGTGGGGCGATGTGATTTTGTTGTAATTAATATTTTCGATTGTATAGAGACTTCTTTGGTTTCCTATTGTGAAGATAACACAGTATTTACAACTATTTTGGTTTAGTTGTACCTTTATTTGCGAAAATTGTTTTGTTATGAATCTAGTAAAAGAAAGCTTATAAAAAATATTTTATAGTACATATTTGTTTTTAGATGTACCTACCATTCTTCTTTTATTTACATTTGTAATTTTGATTCAGAGGGTTTTATACAACTAGTGTTTTTTTTGTAAATTTCATTAACGTAAAGACAAAATTAGGTGTATTAAAACTAGCTGTTGCCCGCGACGTCACCCTTCTTGAATTTGCACAGATTTATCAGAGGGATAAAGGGGTTTGAATATTTTTGTACGATGTCTGGCATAGTGCCAGTCGTTATCTTGGTTTTTTCTCAAAATCGCGGCGCACAAATTTAACCTTCAAAACTGGAGAGAACAAGGCTAAACAAGTAAAAAATGTTAGGTAATATAATGTCATATATATAGAGTTACGTTACTGAGTAATGGGGTGACAAGCCTGTTTATGATTTTTTTGTTTGACAATATTTAAGTACATCTTTTGATAGTACAGTCAAGAGCAGATCAAGCTTGACACTCGCAGTGCGAGTTTAGCTCCTACGACGCTTGAAATAAGAACGGTACAAAGTCCAAAGTGTCAAGCTTGATGTGCTCTTGACTATACCATGTAGATACGGTTTCCGAGGAAGGTATCTAAGATTGATATCTACGATTAAAAAGTTTTACTACCTACAAATTCAATCATCTTAATTCTCCGTCCCGTTTTGATTGCTTCATAAAGCGCATGGTGTGCCAACTCGAAATTTTCTCCTGTTGTCTTATAATTAAAAATGTAATAAAAATTACTGGGCTAAAGACTTAGTCTTATAATCAAGTTGGTTGTAGTCATTCGATTGTGGTTTCCGATTCTTTCCATGTGGTCAGTCGGGGTTCATAGGTGAATAACTACTGATCCGTTGGCCAAGCAAGCTGGTCTATATTGGCGCCTTAATGACAAAAGTGTCCTTAGGCCTAAGAAGAGGCCAGTCACGTGCAGGAATTCAGCTTGCTCACGCCACTGGTTGAACCCACCACGGGATTCTCCTCTCGGGGAAGCCTGGATGGGTGCTCGTCAAAGCAACGGTGGCTACCTTTAAAGTCACGTTCAGGGGTCTGCCTCATCCTCTCTTGAGTGGTGGTCTCAAGACAAGGAAGTCACGCCACCGGACCTTTAGCCTAAGCTAGTGGCCTGAAAGGTCCACTTTGAGAGTGGAGGGCTTTGACGACGTGAGGTGAAGCAGTAGTAAATGATAGCGCATGGGATGATAGCGCAGTTGAATAGCCTGGGTGGCGTTATTAGGGACGGCCTTAGTGCGTGTCTTCATCTTTGCGACGAAAACTGAGGGAGCCATCACTCTAACTGGAATTTCAGCTTTATCGTAGTGTGTACCACGGGCACACGATGGTCATATAAACTCCCGGTGTGAATCGAGGGCAGGTGGATAACGGTAAATTTTCTCCATTTCATTTTTTCGTTTCATTTATTGATAAAAATATTGCATTTTACACGTCACAAAATTATAAATAGAAATGGAACCAACATCTTCCAAATGACAGTAGTTACTAACACTTGACAGGAACAATATAGCTGCTTGCATACCTACCTATGTACTTTTCTGTCTGTGCCTTCCTGGCTGGACGATGAATGATAAAATCACATCGTTTTGCTTAATTTCTGTATGATTACTCAAAAAGTGTATAATGATTGCTAAAAGAAACATGAGGTGCATGCTTCAATTAAGTAAAAAAAAATACATGCACACTTTTGGCGCCCCATAACTCGGTTACGTGATACTTTAGGACACTATATGATAGGATATTTTCTATTTGTGTAGGTAGCCTGCTTCTATTAACTTCTTAAGGTTAGACAGTGCGTTGACGTTGGGAAAAAAATTCAAGACGGCGGCGACCGTTTACTTTGCTAATTCGAATCCCTTTAGCGAAATTCGTTCTTAACGCTCGCTTTAGATAATATAAGGAACCCCTGTGCAAAACTTCAAAGTTCCTAGACCAAAGGGTTCGGACTTTAATTTTCTTTTATATAAATACAGATAGAAAGTGATACTTCAAAATTATAAATCTAAGATGGATAGAAACACTGACCTCTGTCCATTTTTACTTTGGTGCTTAGATGAAGATAATTATGTGACCGCGGTCTCCAATTTAACTTAGCGAGGCTTGTTCTATTTACTTGTAAAACCAGTTAAGCTACCATAATAAAGTTTTATTTTTCTTATGTAGATGATGGTAAACAGCAGTAGCAGCTACCCCTATTACGAGCACTACGGGGGAGCACCACTTTTCCCCACCATGAGTGTCAATGTCTCCATGAATATGACCATGCATGGTTGCCCGCCGGATCAACTTTGCTCACAGGTTAGTTATTTAAACTACGTTTTCGATATACAGTGATTCGACACTTGCAAACTATTTTTTTCTATGAATATGAATAAGGATCAAAAAGCACAGTTTGTTTTTACTTTTTGTTTAGCTTAAACTCCCACAGTCACTAATGAGATTTTATACCTAAACATATTTTTTATTGTTTTTCGACCCATATACCTACTTTGAGATTAGTTACTTTTAAAAGTGGCATTGAACTTTTTTACACCTTGCGATTACTTGAGCTTTTAATTTAAAACGTTCTGGCTAGTTCAAACATCAAAACAATGGAATAAACCTAATCTTCAGTTGCCTAAGCACACGTGAATGAATGAATTTAAAAAGCGCTACTGATTTACATATTTTTCCCCTGCCAGGTGCAATGGAACCAAAACGCATCATCACCATCGGTTAACGTCGTCTACCCTCAAACACAAAACGTTATCAGCCCAACATCATATCCTTCAGCAACTTATTCCTTCACAGCTGATTTTAGAGGCCCTAACCAATCAGACCCTCTTATAACCGCCACATCTTCATTTAAACCTATACTTCATAACACACAAAAACAAAACCAAAATTACCTATTCCAACAGAAGGCCAACTTCAAAGATCAACTTAAAAGATCTCCTTCAAGACTTTATTTGCAAGATGGACAGAAGGATCAAAGTATTGGGAACGGGTATATCTTAAACCACCAGAATACAGTGCATCAAGATTACGGATATGCTACATGTGTTTCAACCGAAAAAATACCGGTAAGATAACTGTGCATCATTCATCTTAAGTATTTATATGTTTTGTTAAAAATTGCAGCTTCACAACCTTAGAACCCAAAGTGTGGCAATTAAACTTTTCAAATATGTATAGGTAACTAATTAACTTAGGTACTATGTAACTATGGGGCATATAAAAATAATTCTAAAGATATAATCAGACAGATAGGATTTTCTATCATGTTGAAAAAAAGGTGGATGGCCCTGCTCAAAATAAATTTACTATTTGTGACCATTTAAAATTTTTGTTTTAGTTAAAATTTTAGAATACTTAATTTTAAAGTAATTTGAAATTTTAATTTAACTTTAGTAACTTTAATTATGTACCTATGTGTGAATGAACCATTTTTTAATAAAAAAAAATTATTTATTCTTTTTTTTTATAGAAAATTGGCTTACTCTTGACCTCGATCTAGTCTTGAAGACAGAGATGAGGTCTACGATGGAGCGAGCTTGCCCAAAAAGAAGCCTGTTCACTCGCCACTTGAATAGATTCGGATTTTATGAACTCGGGAACACAGACGCAGGCAGAGAATTCCACTCTTTAGCCGTGCGCATTATAAAAGATGTTTCAAAGCGCTTTGTGCGAATGTGCGGAATATCAACCAAGTATGGGTGATATCCTGCGGTGCGTCTGGACTCCCGATGGTATTAATAAAAAAACTAGTACTTAATATGTATTATACTTTGATCTTTGTTCTCTTCATAGTAAGAATAATTATTTATGGGTTTTATATCTGATAATAGAATTAATTGATATAATAAATCTTTAACTAGGTGGGCGCTCTAAGTGGATGCTCTGAAGACGATGATCAGAAGCCAAATCTATGTCGGATTTGTGGCAAAACTTATGCCCGGCCAAGTACTTTGAAGACCCATCTCCGCACGCATTCAGGGGAGAGACCGTACAGATGCGGGGATTGCAATAAAAGTTTCTCGCAAGCGGCCAATTTGACGGCACATGTTAGAACGCACACAGGACAGAAACCTTTCAGGTAAAAGCTCTTTTTTCACACTTCATGAATTTTTCATTAGTATGGCAATAAACTTAATGTTTATTTTTTTTTATTTTAGGTGTCCAATTTGCGACAGGCGATTTAGCCAAAGCTCTAGTGTTACCACTCATATGAGAACGCATTCGGGAGAGAGGCCATACCAGTAAGTTTTTAACTTTAACCATGCTTTCGCTCAAACCCTATAAATTATAGAGCTACATCCGTCATTAAAGATTTCTATCTAACTTCTTTTTTTTTGCATGGATTAAAACTTATGGAAGTCATATTTACTTAGCCAAAGTGTTTTGGCGCCCAACATGGGTCCAATCAGAATAAAAATTTGTTCCACAGATGCAGATCGTGCAAAAAGGCGTTTTCGGACAGCTCAACATTGACGAAGCATCTTCGGATACATTCGGGTGAAAAACCGTACCAGTGTAAATTGTGTTTGCTCAGGTAATTGTGTTGACAGAAATCATCGAAATTATCGAAACTGAACAAATGAGTAATTTAGTTTCAATTGTATATTTGATTTCACACCTTTTTGATATGTCTTATTGGTTTAAATATATATTTTCTTTTTTCGTCTCTTATAAATGTTTCGGCAGCTACGCACATGACTTTTTCACACAAAATAATATAGCTTGATTAGAATGACAGCAGGAAAATTATGCGTAAGAGCAGGTTGGATCAATACTTGTCTCTGTCGCTCTAATGTGTAGTGCATAGCTCCGTCCTGCTCTCACACTTATGTCATTCTAATCAAGCTACATTATATCGACTGTAGCTACTCTCTACGTAGCGTCATAATAAAGCCGCAATCACACCTTCCTAAATTCAAAGACGAATTCGGCATACATAGCTGGGAGGCTTGGTACTGTTAATTCCAATATCCTTACTTCAACCAGCAATAAGCCACATTAGTTTTTGAATTAAGGAAGGTGTGATAGCGGCTTAATCCACAGAGCATAATGTGCTATTATAACTATGTCACCTGCGAAGTTACGCACGTCCCAAAGAATATAAGATTTTCTCTATTTTGAATTTTACTTGATTTAGTAGGTATAAATTTAATGTTTTAATTTAATTGTGCAAATCCTCTATAGAGTAATAGAGTGGAAGTTCTGGACATGAAACTGAACAGTTTTTGTTTTAAAACTTATGAAAATTCGCAAAAAATAATGACTTTTCTCATACAAATCAATCAGCTGATTTAGCTAATTTGTATGAAAAAGCAATTTTTTGCTTTTTTATAAAAGTCGTAAAACAGAAGATGTTCAGTTTTATGTTCAGAGCTACTACTCGAGAGGTTTAGCAAAATTTTCTTAACACCCTGTATATCTACATGATATTTTTATTTTTCAGATTCTCGCAATCTGGGAACCTAAATCGGCACATGAGGGTTCACGGAAATATGTCTGGTGGAATGCTAGGCTGACACTTGCAGCGGTGTGGGCTACCCGTCATGTATGCAGGGTGGCCCAAGCCATACGGATAATTACCAAACCTGCTAAAATTGCACTTAATTTTTTTTTTACCCAGTCAATCTCCTAACACTTCTTCTTTAATTTAAGAGCTTGGCTCTTGTCGATGGTGTAACTTCCAGTCCTCACGTTGTATCGCGAGCTGCTCCTGACACAATATTACATTACTTATTTTTAGTATTTTATCTTAAATAATATAAAATTAATATTATACGTTGTCAACTGTACCCTAATATTTTTTTTATCAATTTGGTTTACCCTATATTTAAATTATACTTTGATTAATCTTTTATCAAAAATTAGATCAGTCTGTAACATCATCACAACCTCTCAGACTGATCCAACAGTAGGTATTGATAATTCTACGTTTGCAGTTCAAAACATTTTAAAGAATTGTGTAGGAGGAGTATTTTATTAAATTATGTCTTACAATATTACAAAAAGTAAAAACGTATTGTACTTACTTGTAAATAAAATTACTGATAACGTTAGATTTGTAAATAAATACCTTTTTTAGTTTTAGAGGTAAGCAGTAGATATTAACAAAAAAGTCATTGTAGAGATAAATTACATGGTTCTAGTCATTTTAAACTAGCAGATTTGTATTATTATTAGATTTGGACATCGGCATCGGTTATAAATCTTTGTAATTGCATTTCAGTATTACAATTACAACATTAAAATGTACCTTATATTATTAATTTTATTTGAATTGTAATTAGCGGAATAAATAAATTACTCAAGAAAACATTTTTATTGCCCGCTTTTATCACAACTTACTAGGGGCCTAAAGAAGGCAGTCTCCTTTAAACGGACTTCAGGGACTTTAGACTTTTTAAATATTGCCGCTTCATCAGAGTTGCCATTTTATCCAAAATCTACCAAACCTACCAGAAAAAGTCGGCATAAGCAAATTGCGTAACAGAGACAACGCTCTAATGATTACTCACCCTTTACTTCTGTCTGTAGTCGCATTTATAGCCAAAAATATGCTCTAAAAAAGCGCTTTAAAAAAAAAGTGTGCTAGGTTTTTTAAATGTCAAGCTACCTTAAAAGTGTGTTGCATAATATTTTTGAAACAAATTAGCAACAAAACGTTAAATGGGTATTTAGTGTTAGCTGTAAAAGTCATTGTTTTAGTTTTGTACTTATTTTTTACGCTGTAACCATATTAAATTGAGCTAAAGTGATCTCAAAATTATTTATTGGCAAAGTGTTCTGTTAAACAACCTAACAGTTTGACACAATAATTTCTCCGTAATATTTCTGTCTCGGTAATCAAGAAATTCGTAAATTAGCGTGTAAAACGGCTTAACCGGTGCTCAAGATTATAGGAATAATTAATACAGTTATTTATACTGCCGTTAGCTGCTAAAAAGTTACTGCAGTTGTCTCATAGCCGGCTGAAAGGCTGTGGAAAGTCGTTGCACTTATTGCAAACACTTTGTGTGATTAACTTTGCAAATTTCTTGTGAAAATGACTGAAAGTTCGCCGGATGAATCGAATTCTAAGAGGAAAGACTTTATATGTGGTGTTGTAGAAGGTAATTTCTTTTTATTTGTTGAAATAAGCGCGTGCGAAAACAAGTGTTGCCCATCATATAGGTATTATGTGTTATGTGCTTATATGTGAGTTTTAGATGATGTGAATGACCTAAGGTCGCCTATTGCAGGTTTCTACGGTCGCCCGTGGACAACAGAGCAGAGAAAAGATTTGTTTCAAAAGTAAGTACCTACTTGATTTAACCACAATAAATCTTGTTGCTTTTTACCACAACTTTTTTCTTCTTCATGGCCTTCCTTCTCCATATTGTTCCAGCCAATTCTCTACTTTCGTCCTTTCACCTTTTTCCGTGTCTCCCTTTCTTGAATTCTAGGTAACCTGTACTAAAATATAAAAATTGATAAGATAGAAGATAAGATTTATGTTTCAAAACAAATAACTGTAAAAAGCCAGTAATAAAGGCTTTATTTATTTATAAATCTTGAGGTTAGTCTGTGAAATTGTGCCAAGTTGTTATCACAATGTTTATTTTTCTAGTGTACCGTTTGAGTTCTTACCTTTAATTTGTTTGGATTCTTTAGTATAATAAGTCTGGGTTACAAAACGAATGCATAATAAATACCCTTTAACAGCAGTGTGTCTTGACTACGCTTATGGGCATCAAGCTATCTGGCTGTCTAGGTAATTTCTCACCAATTTGAAATGCGCCATAGATGGCTTTTAAACTTACATTAAAACAAGTTAAATCAAAAGTTACTATAAGCAAAGTCAATTAATTAACTTAGTAGCATAATAGTTCCACAGTCTTTGCTATTAGGAAATATTGTACTAAGATATTGATAAGTACGAGTAAAATATCTAACAGGTCTTCCTTTTGTAGATAAAGTCAACCTCATGTTGTTTTCCACATAGATTTTCAGACTTTCACTTTTTTTTTTTTTACTATGTATGGGCTTACTCTTGACCTCGATCTAGCCTTGAGGACAGAGATGAGGTCGACGATGGAACGAGCTTGCCCAGAAGAAGCCTATTCACTCGCGACTTAAATAGATTACATACATTACAAGCTGCATGACTTACATTAGAAGCTGATTCTAAGTGCAAGTATTTTACTGCTGTTGTTTTGTTCGACCTTCACTAATGGTTTTGGAATAGCCCTAAGTTAGCTTTAACCTCTAAAGCACTATGGCATAGTTTTTAATATTTTAGGCAAGATTAAGCATTATTTGTCTTTTTTCTGGGCAACCGGGGGAATTTTTTGTAAGGTTCAAGAGGCTCAAAATAAAGGTAACATCTGATCCGGTTTATTGTGATTGCACTGATTAAATTTGCAGTATGTTTGCTTGAAGTACTATTAATTAACTTTTTAACAGGCTTAAAAAATGGGGCATGGATATGTACGTCTACGCACCAAAAGACGACTACAAACACCGGGCATACTGGCGAGAGCTGTACACGGTAGAAGAAGCAGAACACTTGACGTCTCTGATATCTGCCGCAAGAGAACAAGGCATCGAGTTCTGTTATGCGTTGTCGCCTGGTCTTGATATCACATACAGCAGTCAAAAGGAGATTACTACTTTGAAACGGAAACTTGAACAGGTACAAATATCTGCTTAGTTCCTTTTGTAAAATACAGCTTATGTAGTATAATAGATACAAAGAACAAAAATTTTAAAAACTTTAAAGCTGAGAACACATATCACTAAACAGACAATTGTCTTATAAGAAACCACACAGAATGCAACTAGTTTGGATCGCGCATCGGACTAGTGTAACTACCTTCCGTCGCAGTATGGAGACTCACATCTCTACAGGAAAATATGCAATTTTCGCACTGCAGTCATTCATGGGTTGTGATTGCTTTTTTTATATCCCACTTCACCTAGGTGCACTAAATAAATTTAACTTGGTTGTTCAGTTTGAAAGGTTGTTGAGTTTGGAAGGTTTTTCATTTTGGAAGATTGTTCAGTTTGGAAAAAAATTCAGTTTGGATGGTTGTTCAGTTTGAAAGTTGTTCAGTTTGAAACTTGTTCGGTTAGGAAGGTTGTTCAGTTTGGAAGGTTATATAGATTAGAAGGTTGTTCAGCTTGGAAGGTAGTTTAGTTTAGAATGTGGTTCAGTTTAGAAGGTTGTATGGTATATATTTTTTTAGTTTCAACTTTTTCAGTTTGAAAAGTGGTTCCGTTTTAAAAGTTGTTCATTTTTAATTTACTTAATTCAGTTTGAGAAGATGTTCAGTTTGAAGTTGTTTTAAAATTGAACAACTTTTCAAACCGTGCAACTCATACTGAACAACCTACAAAACTGAACAACCTTCCAAGCTGACCAAACTTCCAAACTGAATAACTTTTAATACTGAACAACACATCAAACCGAACTACATTTCCAATTGAAAAACCTTTCAAACTGAACAACCTTCCATACTGAACCTTCCAAACTAAACAACCATGGGTAAAGCAAATACCCGAGAAGTTTGCAGAGATATACCTACTCAACATCCTGTTATAGATCATATTTTCAAATAGCAACCCTGATGCTTCAATATAGAAGTTTGGTCCTATTGACAAATAAGCCCAGCTTTCATACTGCTTTATCTTATAACAGCGTGTAACGGAAAGTGTGATAATACTAAAGGTGTGAATCTGACCATGAAACTGAACAAATTTTCCCAAAACACATAGGTCGAAAAACGACCTACCAAACAAAATGCGCTATCAGCTGATGCAGTTTCTATGGGAGGTCAAAAATTACGTTTCGTATTTCGACGTATGTTCCTTGGGTCTTCCAGCAGAATTATCTTTTATTAAAATAATCTATCTTTTATTAAAATAAAAAATACTTATCAAACATTTGAAAACTTATCTAAATTGTAAATTTTCCAGGTTTCCCAGTTTGGTTGCACGTGTTTCGCTCTTCTGTTTGATGACATCGAGCCGGAGATGAGTGAGTCTGACAAACAGATCTTCCAGAGCTTTGCTCATGCCCAGGTAAGATTGGATCATTCCCATGTTGCCCCTTTAAAATCCACCTTGAAGGGGAAAATGGGGATTCTCCAAAATCCCCTCTTAGCCATCCTAATGTTCAATGGGATTTCAAATTTTTATTTGTCCCAAAATCCCCCTGTATCCAGCCTAAAATTCCCCCTTAAATGGGCATTCAAAACTTTTTTCTCCCAAAATTCCCCTTGAGTTTCTTTGGCCACTTAGGGCTAGCACTTATTAAGACGATATGTAAATTTTTTTGATAATTTCGAAGACAAATATCTTTTTATTTACTCAGTATCTTGCAGTGATTTTCAGGTATGTGTTTGTTGACCATTCAAGTGATAATATCGCTAAGACCAAAACACGTATAAAAAAAATCGGCTTGACAAAATAAAATCCAAAGTTGCCTCTTCAATGTTCATTAATTCCTCTTTTTGTGAAATCTGAGGTGTTTTAAGTAGTGAAATTAAGAATACAGAAAGGTATTCGTAGTTGCTATCCTATGCCTGACCTAAAATTTTATTACTTAGTTTTTACAAGAAGTCGATATTTTATATCAGGCGCTTACGTTAGTTTTGGTAACACGCGTAGTACGAGTATATCTGTCGCGCTGTTCTTTCAAGCGAAAAGACTGCGCCCACTAATAAACTGTCTTTTCACATATCCTCTTAAGAATAAATATACTACAACTACAATTGCCTATGTCTGGGGGCCAATTCTTGAAAGTCACCGGGTGATTTACGAGATTTTTAAAATTAAAATAAGCCATAATAAACTCATAAAACTCAAATAGTTAAGATGGTTATTTTAAAACTGAACATTATTTTATAATTAACAAATATTGATCCCTACTTTTGAGGAGTTTAACAGGGCTTATTTTAATTTTAAAAATCTCGAAAATCACCCGGTGACTTTCAAGAATTGGCCCACTGTTGCCTTTGTTGCTGTATGTCTTCTGGCTGATATGATGATGATGATGAATTACAATTTTAGATAGATAAGTAGATTAGATAGATTTTAGTTTTAGATAGATATTACAATTTTTGAGATAAATATTGATATGTTTATAATTGTAGAATCAGGGCTGAAAGTTTCACTCTCAATAACCATCAAAAAGGTCTTGCTTTTCCTCTCGTAGATTTGTTCCAATACAGTAAGTTTACTGTGGCTACTAACAATTTTTCAAAATGATAGCTGGGCATTTTTATAAATAAATGTATTCATTATTTGCAGGTGTCAATAACAAATGAGATCCACCAACACCTCGGCTGTCCCCGGTTCCTACTCTGCCCAACTCAGTACTGCAGCACCCGGGCCATTCCCACTGTCAATAGCTCGGAGTATCTCAACACTTTGGGTACCAAACTGTCGCAACAGATTGATATTATGTGGACTGGTAAGTTAAAGCTATATTTTTTTCTCATTTCCATATGGGTAACTTAGATTTCCGATGGCCCATGGGGCGTAAGGGTTTTAGAGTGGCGACCACCGGAAGACGAAGCGTTGGCAGGTGGACCGTGCAGTCCATGGTGCCAGCCGCGCTAACTAAGAAAATCTGGAACGGTCAACTTCTATTGAGAATATTTTTTATTAATTAGTTTCCAAAGTTGTATAACAAAAATTGACGGTCAACATGTATGGAGAATATATATATAACAACATAAGTTCAACATTTTCCGTAAAGCGGACAATATATATATATATATGTCCTTGCGTTCGACATCTTTTAAAGAGCTTCAAACCAATCAAAGACAAAACTAATTGTATTTCGGCGGTAGAACAGCAGTTTCTTAAAAAAAGTGTTGTAAAATTTTAGAAGTATATATAATCACTGCATTTTGCAAAGAATTCCGACTCTTTGCTTCGCTCGGAATAGAAGGAATACTAATTTAGTTCACTATGGGATGACATCTGCCATTGTGTCCCAAGTTGAAATGTCAAATCATCAAATATGATTTGACATCCTCATACAAAATTTACAGAACGACGCCCATGCCGTATTTACAATGACTGAATGAATGTCAGAATACCTTGTGATAAATATCTTTATAATTCTTATATTTCTATGGCATTTTGCTTTAATTTTAAAAATCTATCATTCCAGGCCCAAAAGTGATATCGAAGACATTGACCACAGAATGTATTGAGGAAATCACGGCTGTCTTACGACGTCCGCCAGTCATTTGGGACAACCTACACGCCAACGATTATGATCATAAGAGGATCTTTCTCGGTAAGAATACACTTATTATTTTTCTGTTAAGCGCGCATTACATTATCCAATCTGCAGAGCACTAGTGAGCTAGTGATCTACCTGTCTAACTGCATTTATACTATCCAAACTGAACTTTCTAGCTACGCTCTAGCTCAGCTAGTGCTCTGCAGATAAGATAATGAATTTCAATCAGACAAAATGGAATATCAAAGAATACTAAAACTCAACTTCAACTTTTAATAAAATATGGCAATCGTCCGTCAGAAGATACAGCCATTATTGCAAATGTCTATCATATTTAATGGCGGTCATATTCTTTACGAGTCGTATTTCGCCAATGTCAAAGTAAGTAAATTGTTACAAAATTGTGGCGATATCGCCAACGTTGAGTGAAGAATTTACATAGGAATCCTAATCACTAAAACTAGGGCCTGTGTACTATGGTGACTCCAATAAGTAAGAAAATTATTGAAGCCACGACGACGGCCGCTTATCTCCATCCAAAAATTGTGTTTCTTGCTTCCGGAGGCAACTTTCGTCGCGCCGCGCCACTACGCTCCGCTGCCGCTACAGTCAAATATAGCTTGATGAGAATGAAGCAGGTCGGATCGATACGCGTCTCTGTCGCTCTAATGTGTAGCGCATCGCTCCGTTCTGCTCTCACACTGTTGTCATTCATGAAGCTACATTACGTCAACTGTAGTGCGTGATACTTTGCGTCAGCGGAGCGGCGCGGCGCGGTGCATTCTTCTTTCAGTTCCGCCCGAAGTTTTGTTGATTATGAGACCGAAATCGTGCGCACCGGCCGCTCCGCTGCAGTGTCGCACCGCGCCGCTGTAGTGCGTTTCTACCTTAAGGCGATCCGTTTTCCATACTAAATTCAAATGACTTGCATTCTTATGCGGGACGTAAAATGCTGTTGAAAAACGAGTAAATACTGCTATTTTTTTAGTTAAATTTTTCGCTGATTAATACAAACATACAGCTAATGCACTGATATTACTAGGTTTATATTGTAACTATCCTAATGTGTTGTGGCAAAAATAAATGGTTAAATGGTTTTTGTTAGCAATTTTTGATTCTATATTACCACTGTGGGTGTGCGATCTATATTGTAGTACTTTCGGTGCAATAGCACTATACACAAATTTTTCAACAGCATTTTATGTCCGGCATAAGAATGCAAGTCATTTGAATTTAGTATGGAAAACGGATCGCCTAAAAACTCACTACCAACCGACCGTGCTAACAGTCCAGTCAACTTTATTTGCGCTTTATTTCCAGGACCATATTGCGGCAGATCTCCTGAATTGATTCCCCTACTCCGCGGCGTCTTGTCAAACCCTAATTGCGAGTACAATGCCAACATGGTCGCCATATGGACTCTAGCGCATTGGGCCTCTTGTAGCTTAGATGCCCCACAACATAGTAAGTCATTATAACATCTCATTCAGATTCAGATAATTTTATTCAATGTAGATTCTTTACAGAACACTTATAATTAACTTAATTAACTTATAAGTACCTGGGCGACCGAGCTTCGCTCTATACATTAAAATATCTTTGGGTGAGCGAGCAGGCTATGCTACCCGCCAACAGATGGCGCTGTAGGTTTTTGTCTTAAACGCAAATGCTTAAAAACACGAATTTTCCCAGACATGAGACCTAGCTAGATCGATTTTTCGCCCCCGAAAACCCCCTTATGGTAAATTTCATCGAAATCCTTAGAGCCGTTTTCGAGAAACCGATTAATATATATATAAATATTGCTCGTTTAATAGTATAGGATTAAACGTCCACTGTAGGACAGGTAGCTCCCTCCAAAACTCCAGCAAAAACGCGTGGTACTTTGGAGGGTATTTACCATAGTCACCACGCTTAGCGTTGCGGCTGGCGACCGCTGTTGTTGGTGACCGCAGGATGTAAGATGGTACGATACACAGAAAGATGCAGCTGCCCATCCTGCGGTTCATAGTAGTAGTCGCCTCTTACGACACCCACGGGCATGAGTTGTGGTACCATTGTTTGCCGGCACCACACGGACGAGTAAGTAAAAGAGAGGAGTAAGTAATAAACGTAAAATTATACAGTGTGGATTTTTGAAATGGGACTGCAAGGGTAGGTAACCGTTACAGCTATGTACGACAATAGTCTTATTAGAAGACTTACCTCTTAAACTTTTCGCAAAATTTTGATCCCTATTCACATATTTTCAAAAAAATGTACAGTTATCAAGATTACACAAAAAAGATTTTTGATGTCAATCGATCCTGTTTGTAATTCTGGTCAAAAATTTCTATGGGACTAACTCAGGTTGAAGTCCACCCTGCAGAATTACCATCGGCCAGTGCTTCTCCAAAAACGCAGAAAAAATGACAATCTTTTAAGTTCAGTAGCTACATGAAATTACAATACCATTTCGAGATAAAGTTGCACACTAATCAAACATATACCGTCTTACTACAAAAAAGTTAGACATCTGTTGAACACTTGATTAAAAAAATCGTACGAAATAACTCTTGTCTATGTCATTGATGCGCAGAAGTCAAAAATGACTTATTTTCTTATGACTTGACTTCTGCGCATCAACTGACGTAGCCAGTTATTTTGTGCGCATTTTTTTAATCAAGTGTTCATCAGATGTCTAACTTTTTTGTAGTAAGACCCTTATTGTTTTTAATTTATTGGTCCGTAATTTTAGAGAAATAATAAAAATTTCAAAAAAGAAATCCGATGACGACACTTCTTAATATCCGATCGGATGAAATGACATATTGACATTTGAGTTTCCGGAAAATGGAAAATTCATGAAAAATGTATTAATATTTTCGCGAAAATATGCCTTATTGCGTAAATAACTACGTTTTCTTTTCGATTCCTTCAAATTTTGACACGGTGCTATAGAGGTTAAGAAGAAACTTCTGAAGAAGCGTAAGTTGTGACGTCATTTCCACAAAAAATAAACGTAATTTTTTTCAGTGGAAGCGGTATCATGGGATATAAAGTTAGAACGAGAAAGTGAGACGGGTATATGTGATGACGAATCGCCGCTGTCCCTCGGAAAGCACGTTTATCACCACAGACAAGCGCTCAGGTAAGAAAACAACGGAAAATTTTTCATGTTAAAAGTGAACAAACAGACAGAGACCACAGTTCTCCACCTGCTACGATCTTGACATACTTCCCTTGCTTCCTGTACTTTCATCAATCCTTTCATACATGCTCGTCGGTTTAGTTACTTTTAACCCATAGCGAACACTGTCTTATTAGTGGTATATTTTGACACTAGGCAGCATAGCGCCTTGCCCACCCTGAGAACGAAGATGGTGTCACTTTTTCAAACACGTTGGTCTGAAATGCTGTCTTCAATCTTTTAAACCGATACACAGCAATACAAACACTGCTGCTTTACGGCAGAAATTGGCAAGGGCGTGGTACTTACCCAGACGGACTTTGCACAAAAACCCTACCACTTTCAGAAGTTATAAAATGACACAGTATTATATAAAATTATCACCTACTACTAAAATAATCAGCCTGTGTAGTCTAGTGGTTAGAGTGCTCGGCTCTCGATCCGGAGGTTCTGGGTTCGATTCCCGGTGGGGACACTGTCAAAGAAAAATCTCTTTGTGCGACCTCCCCAGTTTGGTTAGGACATTGCAGGAAGAATCACTTGATTGTCCGAAAAGTTTGATGATTCCGTGCTTCGGAAGGCACATTCAGCCGTTGGTCCCGACTACTATTTACGGATGTAGTCCTTAATGAGCCATGTCAGAGGCCTTTGGCGGCTTAACAACTCTGACACCAGGGTTTGTGAGGTCGGTCATCGACCTTGCAACCCACACGATATGATGTTGATCACTTACTGTCGAAATAATGTTGCTTGATTAGAGTGACGGCAGTGTGTGAGCGATGCGTAAGATATTGGAGAGACAGAGACAAGTATCGCTCCGTCATACTCTTACGCATTGCTCCGTCTTTCTGTCGTTCTAATCCATTACTTTGACTGCAATGCCAAGTATTTAGATACATACATAACATCACGCCTCTTTCCCTGTGGGGTAGGCAGAGACCACAGTCCTCCACCTGCTACGATCTTGACATACTTCCCTCGCTTCCTGTACTTTCATCAATCCTTTCATACATGCTCGTCGGGTTAGGGTGCTCGTCGGTTTAGGGTATACTGCGTGCAAAATAACTCTGTCTGTGACCTTTAATGCGCAGAAGTCGAAAAATGAGTCGCGGGGGTGAGCGCGGCATGTGGGGAGAGGCGAGCGAGTCGTTCCTTGGCTCTCGCCCATGCGCGGAAAATAACCGTCATAGACAGACTTGTCCTGAACGCGCTGTAATTTCAATCACTTTCAATCAAAAATTCTTCGTTTCAGGCAAGCCATTACGGAGTGGTTACCGGAGTTCTCAATTCCGAAGATATCTCAAGGGCCTGTGATAAAACCTTCACCTCCCATCGGTATGTTTCATTTTCGAAAGTCGTCTTGTTTATTCAAAATCCTTAAAACCGCATTCCGTTCAAAGGATTTTGAATCAACTAGATAACATAAAGCTTATTGTAATAGTTCAAAATAACGCTATCCTGACAAAGAACATTTTATCGGTCTTCAATTTTTCATTTTTGTCTCCAATTCAAAGAAATTAATTAAATTCTGATGAAGGCGCTAGTGTGCGCGTAATGCAGTCTTAATAATCCGCTGCTATTGGGGTCTATTCTGGCGGACACGAACTAAAACTATACTAAATTTGATAGGACCAATATGTTTGCTGCCTTTTTCAGCCTATAGGGGGTAACCAACTTAAGACACTTAACCCTGTCAAAATTAATTTAGTTGCGTCTGTGTTTCCGAGTTAATATAATCCGAATCTATTTAAGTCGCGAGTGAATAGGTTTCTTCTAGGCAAGCACGTTCCATCTTTGACCTCATCTTTGTCCTCAGGGCTAGATCGATACCATAAAAATGTGTTTTAGTTTGTGTCCGCCGGCTAGAATTGACACCTTTGTTATCGTAGGCTAATAGTTGAATAGGGCCGATCGAGATCTGCCTGGGCATATCACGATACTTCGGCATTTGCCTATCTAATATCCGTCATATCGTTCAAAGCATAACGTTTGACGATTTGTCCGGCCATAATTGGGCACAAATCATATAATACTAGTAGGCTTGGGCAAATCGTTTCTGTAGGGTGACCAACCTAACTTACTACATATCTCGATGTGGTCTCCATCGGTCCAGTTCTACGATTGGCCCACGACATACCTATGTATATACTCTATGAGTTTAGTGTAAAAAATATTTTTGTGTAAACAGTGCCTCCAGTACCAATAATCCCGATCCTACCGTCAGTGAACACTTGTATGTCCCTGGTTACTACTACCAGTAACACCTCTACCACCTGTACCTCTGAGATGACCAGCGCCATACCTACGCTCAACACGAGTCAGCTGCAAGTAAGTTTTTAGTTAAAGAGTAATCGGCAGATATCGTTGCTAGTATGATGGACGAATAATTAGGTTAGGCTGACAATTCCCTTAATATTTCTATTGAATAAGGCGATCCGTTTACCATACTAAATGCAAATGACTCGCATTCTTATGCGGGACATAAAATGCTGTTGAATAACGAGTGTATAATGCTATTTTTAGGTAAATTTTTCTGTGATTAATACAAAGATACAGCTAATGCACCGAAAGTTAGTTTTTGTAGCAATTTTTGGTTCAATATTACCATTGTGGGTGTGCGATCTAAACTTAGTATTTTCGGTGCATTGGCTGTATCTTTGTATTAATCAGCGAAAAATTTAACTAAAAATAGAACCTACACTCGTTTTTCAACAACATTTTATATCCTGCATAAGAATGCTAGTCATTTGAATTTAGTATGGAAAACGTATCGCCTTAACTGGAAAAGCATAGAACTTACTGAACTAGATGAAGTTGACAAATGATCTGGAAAGATAGACCAAGAGTGCAAAAGGACGCTAGGAGTGCAACAGTTATACAACGTGTTAACAGAATATGCGGAACTGAGAAAAAAGTTTGTTCAGAATCGAGAGTAGAATCAATGTCACGGGTTTTTGATAGGGGTATTTTTTTTTACTTTTTTAGCGGAACTGGGCGGCGAGGAGGGGCGGGAAGGGGGCGTGACATGCGCGGACGCGACACGATGGCTTAAAAACCTACTAGAACAACGATGAAACTTTAAAATAATAATAATAATGTATAGAAAAAAAAATGTGTTGAGACCTTTTTACAGGAATGGATTTATTTTAATAAAATTCAGTTGGGGTGTATGATGGTTTTGGATGGATGAAGTAAGGTTTTAGTTGGTCTGTGTTCTGCTGATGGCAATGATAATACCTAGTCTATCTAAACATCTCGACTATCTCACGGCCTGGCCGAAATGAAAAGGGCAATACCTAACACCGTAATATACTTAACCTTCAATGCGAGCCAGCTGCAAGTATTTAGAAGTTAGTATGTTGTCTATACGATATATAACGCCATTTGTAATTTAGAACGCGTTCTGAATGTTGTTCTTCAGAACGAGAATGGTTCAACGGTTATAGGGGTCAGCTGAAATAAATGTGTACACCAGCGCTATAAGCTCTACATGAACCATCTATAATATAATAATTTATTAATAATGAAGGAATATTTGAATTTAGAACCATAAACTCCATTGATTTTTTGAAATTAACTTCTGCCTACACCAGAACTGCTGGCTCTTATTGAGCGTAGACATAGCGCGTCAACGCTCAATAAGAGCCAGTTGCAACCGGACTTCCCAAGACCAAGAATTATTATAAGCCTCTACTATCTACAAACTTGCTTAATTTTTCATCTTAAATATTCCTTATTAGTCCGATTCCGTTTACACCGAATCAGTTTAAAGTCTAAGGAGATAGAGCTGTTACAGTTTGGTGCCGTGACCAGGATTCGTTACATTATTACGTCCATATGTGACCAGTATAGTATAAGATAGTTGTGTTTGGCCGCTAAGTAACTTGTTTGGTTGCAGGCACTGGCCGATGTATGCTGCCACGTGCCGAGACCAGTTATCTCCACTGGACAAATTGTACGTAAAAGAAGTCTGTTTCTTCAGGGAAACAAAGTTTGAGATATTATCAAATTCGTACCAACCTTACACATCACAGTGTTAAAAAAAAAACAAAAACGCAGTTTTTTACTTGTTCCAGGTATCACCAATAGAAACTTTCACCCCAGTTCCGAATCCAGTAATGAATTCCTTAGTTTCACCCACGAAAGTTATCCTAAACGAATCTATACCCAATCCTATTATCCCTATAGCAAGCTCCAATGTGACCTTGCCTTCCGAAATACCAGTTTCGACTCTGCCTGTACCAATTCTAGGGCTTAAGAATTTAGAAGAAATTGGACGAGATCAAAATATGGATAAAGA
The DNA here is from genome assembly GCA_947532105.1 of Athrips mouffetella. Classification (NCBI taxonomy): domain Eukaryota; kingdom Metazoa; phylum Arthropoda; class Insecta; order Lepidoptera; family Gelechiidae; genus Athrips; species Athrips mouffetella. Next base: position 19,014,631 of record OX383980.1, read on the forward strand.
AGGTTTGTGTTTTTTCTTCTGCCATTTTAGGGTTCCGTGCCCAAAGGGTGAAAACGGGACCCTATTAATATGCCTCCGATGTCTGTCTATCAGTGGGCTGTATCTTATGAACCGTAATAGGTAAACTGATGAAATTTGCACAAATTATGTATTTCGCTGCATATGCTAGAGAATAACAACAACTAATAAAACTGGTCAAGTGCGTGTCGGACTCACGCGCATTAAATACACTTCTGCGTGATTGCGCGTCCATCAGTAAGACGGTATTTTTACCTTAGTTTTACGGAAACTTTTGTGAGCGAATCCGACTCGCAGTGGCCAGTTTTTATATATAGTCAAGAAGCCAAGGGGATATATAATTTCTGCAAATTTAGCGTATTCTACACTCTCATTCTACATTCTTATTAAGGTTGTCGTATAAATACCAAGCTACAGTCTGTCAAAAAAGTCATGAAACAGAACAAAAAATATTTTTAATGGTAACACTAGATTTCTTCATACAAGAGTGAGTGAATGTTGCCATATAAAATCTGTTTTGGCATAGAAAGTGGCGCCCCTATTATTTTCACGACTTTTTTGACAGACTGTAGTTTGTCGATTATTTTTGTATTCAATAATAGGCCAGGGTAAGTGCAACAATAAGTTTGTTTTGCCAACTTGTTTTCAAACATATCGCTCTTATATTGCAGGAAACGAATCGAACGACAGTGTTCTAGAGAGCGAAAGCTTTATTCAAGACATGAAGAAAGATATGAAAGAGGAGGACAACATTATAGTCGATGATGAGAGTGCAGACGCGATACAACAGAATGGAGATATGAGCGTTGGGGGTAAGTTGTCAACATCATCATAACATTCCATGAAACGCCCACTGCAGGACAGGGAGCACCCTCCAGAACTCCTGCAAAAACGCGTGGAACTTAGGAGGGGACTTACCATAGTCACCACGCTTGTAAGCGTTGGTGGCTGGCGACCGCTGTTGTTAGTGACCACAGAATGTCGGATCGTACGATACACAGAAAGATACTGCTGCCCATCCTTGGATGACAAAGAGGTATGGTGCTCTGATATTCCAGCGAAACACAAGAAACACATTGTAAAAAGCCGACTCTTAAAGTAGGCCGTGCTGCAGTGGTTTCTTGCAGTTTCTTTTACGCTGCCATAGCACGATCCGAAACGGCGTAGACTCGCTCTATTTGCATTGTATTCTGCATGACATTCAATAAGTATTCTGTAAAGAATCTACATTGAATAAAATTATCTGAATCTGAATCTAGCCCTTAGTCGCCTCTTACGACACCCACGGGTAGAGAATCTCTATAGAGATGGGTTGGTACTATTCTTCGCCGGCACCACACGGATTTTTTTTAATAATCCTGAATTGTTTCACTATTGGACAAGGGCCTCGTCTCTCTCCTTCCATCCAAGCATCTCTGTCATGTGTCAGGACTTCACAATTTTGTTGGAAAGCGTCTTATTCGTTACGCCAACGCTTTCTTGCAATTTTTTTTTTAATAATTTTTTTTTATATTTTTTTCAATTGTTTCTATTTTTCAAAGCTGCATACTATCACAACTCTTCTAATAGTCTTACGTTCTTAACAACTTTTTATACAGACACCCCACAAACGCTAAGTCCATCGCGACCACCTGCAGACGTGGAACCATTAGACGTGGACACTCCGTCAGCCGGGACCGCTGAGGACGTCGTCATGCAAGATGGGAACAGCGAGGTGAGACCAATACTGATATAGGTCCAGTACCAATACCGATACGATTTGGACCACATTTCAATATCAAAAACATTTTTTTATTTCTTTCACTTGTAATATAGTTGGGCAAGGATGTTCTAAAATTATTCCAAATTTCAAGTCAGAAGCGTGAATAGTTGCTGATATAAACAGGTGTGACAGACAGACAGACCGACAGACAGACAGAGAAAGTCGTACCATAAGAGTTCTGTTTTTTGGTTCGCAGCCCTAATCCGCGAGTTTCCTGGGTCAAAAATAAAATGATATCCTGTTTGCGTCTGAGAAAGAATCATTTAAAATTTATGAAAACCAAGTAATTTTAAATTTTATACGTAGTTTTGAATTTTTAATAAGTAAGTACCTGGGTGACCGAGCTATGCTCTGTATGATTAAAATATCATCGCGTGAGCAAGCTATGCTACCCAACAACAGATGGCACTGTAAGTTTCTTGAACGCACTAAGAAATATTAAAAAAGACGGTGAAAACGAATTTCCCCAGACATGAGACCTAGCTAAATCGATTTTTTGCCCCCAAAAATCCGTGTATACTAAATTTCATCGAAATCGTCAGAGCCGTTTTCGAGAAACCAAATATATATATACTAGCCTTCCGCCTGCGGTTTCACCCGCATTAAATGCGTTTTCCCGCGGTAAAAAGTAGCCTATGTGCTATTCCAGGACCTAACCTATGTGTGTTCCAAGTTCCATTAAAATCCATTCAGTAGTTTTTGCGTGAAAGAGTAACAAACATCCATCCATCCATACTTACAAACTTTCGCCTTTATAATATAAATAAATTAATATAAATAGGATAGGGTAATAGTATATATATATATATACAAATACAAATATTGCTCGTTAATAGTATAGGGTAGGATTTGGTGTTAAAAAGTAACTAAACAATGGCGAAACTTATGACGTCATTGTTCTAAAACTTCATACCAAATGTATGGAAGATTTCTGTTTTGACGTTCAATAAAGAGTAGGTCAATTGACTAGGTTGGAAACATAGATTTATTACTTCGCGCGTGGCGCTTTTAACCAGATTGCGCTCTTCCAAAAATTATGCGAGCAGAGTAGGACGTAAGATGAGAGGAAGCTGCTCTTTCTAATAGATTTTGCATGACATTTTGTTTATGTTGCCATGACAACATCAACAAAATGTTATGCAAATCTGTGTTAAAAATCATTTTACCAAAGAGTTTTTAATCCAGATAAATCAAAAGAAAATGATTTTCTGCATTTATCAATATTTAATGAAAACTGAGAGAGAAGTTTATACTTTGCACGTTGAAAATTATTCAAATAAGTATTTAAAAATACGTATAAATATAAATTTGTGAATATAAAAGTTAACATTTTGCACGGAAATTGTGCAAACTTCATTAGTATGGCAATAATTAGAAAGGGACGAAGTACATCGCCTATGATGTCTTGCTCTGCTCGTTTTGCCTCTGTACAAATTGTTAAGAGAACGCTATCATGGTAAATGTAAAATCATTGGTTGGAAAATTGTGGATTATCTCTTCACCTTGTATTGTGTGTTGCCAGACGGGATCGATGCAAGTGGAAGCGTCACACAGCCCTCTCAGCGGCGACATGATGATCGAGCCCGCCGAGCCTACCGACGTGGTGGAAGTAGCGCAGGACGCTGTCTTAGAGTAAGTTTTAGCTTCTACCCGCAATTTCGTTCGCGATGAATTATTTAAAAAAAAACCGGTCAATTGTGAGTCGGACTCGCGCGCCGAGGGTTCCGATATACCTATAGTATTTTTGGAAGCAATAAAGTCAATTTTTAGGACCGCAAATCAAAATTTGTTTGTAAAGGTTTTTGCAGATTTCTAAACAACTGTGAAGTTTAGAAAAATCGTTTTATTTTTGCTGTAATATTTCCATAAACTTCTATCGACTGTAATTTATTTAGATTTTTCCTTTCACAAACTTCGGAGATAAGGGGGGTGTAGGCGACGCATATATATTTTTTATTTACTTTAATTTGCAGCGTTAATCCTAATAATTGTAATATTATCAGTTCCTATTTAACTGTAAACTTTTTCATATTTTGCTTACCTACATTAAAAATGTGAACGACAGGGTCCAACACGCATCTCCGCCATAAAAACCATTCATTGACCTTTCCTTCAAAATCGATCTCAACCAGTCGTTCGATAACCACCGGCTGGGATGCGCACGCACCCTCTCGCGCACGTACTTATTTCAAAAGTATTGGTTTTATTAATATCTGTGCCCCTAATCATTTATTTCGCACGTGAACCAAACCCCATCGGCTACAGGGGGAATGATATTTTTTTTGACATTTTCCATCATAACTAAGAGTTATAAAAAAATACAAAAATATATTTTAGAATGTACGAGTAAAGCCCTTTCTTATGATACCCTACTCGACCCAATAACAACAATTTGAAAGTTTGCCCCCCCCCCCCCCCCTATTTGGACCCCCTTTACATTAATAATCATAATTTTTTTAAATTATTTTATGTGCAATTAAGTTGAAAAACCACATTCTAAAACTGTACCGAATTTCAAGTCGATAGCATGAGTAGTTGCTGAGATATTCAGTTGTCACAGACAGACAGACAAAGTCGCACCATAAGGGTTGCTTTTTTTACCATTTTGGTATCGAAACCCTAAAAACATACAAAACTCGTTATATAGGCTGATGCAGATTCTATGAGCACATGATTTTTTTTTTTTCGTATTTCGACCTATGTTTCTTGTTGAAAGTTGTTCAGTTCAATGGTTCGAGTAACATACTCAAAGGAACGCAGTTGATTAGAAAACACTTATAAAAGGTGTAAAGAACGGACGGTGTACCTAAAACTAAAAGGACCTGCTCAGTTAACGAAACTGAACAACATTCCCAAACAAACAAAAAAATTACACCTCTCCATACAAATTGCTTACTTTGATTGAACAGTTTGTATGCAAAGGCCAATTATTTTCCGTTTCCCAAAAATGTTTTATTAAGAAAGTTGTTCAGTTTTGTTGACTGAGCACGCGCTTACAGTTCTCGATACACCTTCCCTTACACCCTGTATAATTTCTACTATAATGTATGTTATTTTTCCATCAGGCAACCAGAACCGTCCGCCCCTGACAACGCGCTGAACGAAGAGGACTTATTGCTACTCTGCGATCTCTTCTACCTGCCCTTTGAGCACGGCTCCCGAGGGCTGCGGCTGATGCACGACTTCAACTGGCTGCTGGTGCATGCGGGCAGTATGCTGCCCAGGGCGGGAAATAAGCCCGAGGTAAGAACTTTATAACCATTATAACAGCCCAAAGCATTCTCGTCCTCCTTCTGAACATCCTGTAAATATTTTTTTTTTACTCCCATTTGTTAAAGTTCGAAATACGAATGCAACTGTCTACGGTAATATAATTTTTTCACTTTTTTGTTAGGTTTGGCAACAAAATTACGTTAATACTATGTTGTATTGGATGCCATCGGCTAATATGCTAGTTTCCAAACCATAAAGGACAACTTCAAAAAAGAATTCATGCACTTATGCACTGAACCCCCCCATACGCAGTATTATATGATGGCTGGCCGAGAGGAATTCGCGCCATTCGCGCTTATTTAATCTGTGAAAAAAAATAACTTTTAACTTATAATTTAACGACAAACATCTTGATTTCCATTCAAAATTTGTAAATATGAGTAAAATATTCACGCCGACCGAAATAATTAAGGCAGCGTACGATACTCAAGAGGACTTTATTGCCAAAAAAGTGGAGGTGTTCTAGTGCTCTAGTACTACGACAAAAGTAAATAAAGGGTACGTTATTGCCTTAATGATTTTTATGCTCGTAGAAAAAATAATGTATGCCACTAATTGCAAACTAGTCATTGTAACATTCGTGCTGTCTATTGTGACATTCGGCTGCGCCTCATGTCACAAACAAGCACTCATGTTACAATGACTATCTTTACCTGACAGTGGCATAAACTAGTATAAAAATTCTAACAAACTAACTAAAACTGTTTAAGTTGAAACTGCCCAATGTGAAACTGTCCAAAATAAAACTGTCGAATATGAAACTTTCCAAAATAAAACTGTTCGATATGAAACTTTCCAAAATAAAACTGTCCAATATGAAACTTTCCAAAATAAAACTATCGAATATGAAACTTTCCAAAATAAAACTGTCCAATATGAAACTTTCCAAAATGAAACTGTCCAATATAAAATTTTCCAAAATAACTGTTCAGTATGGAACTTTCCAAATTTAACTGTCCAATATGAAACTTTACAAAATAAAACTGTCCAGTATGAAACTTTCAAAAATAAAACTGTCCAATATGAAACTTTCCAAAATAACTGTTCAGTATGAAACTTTCCAAAATTAACTGTCCAATATGAAATTTTCCAAAACAAAACTGTCCAATATTAAACTATCCAAACTCAAACAGACCAAAGTGATTCTTTCCAATCTAAATATTTCCAATTTGAGTCTGTACGAATGAAACTGTCTAAACTAACACTATTTGCACTTCTAAAAGAATGGTATATTTTGGGGTTATTTAGGATTACCAAAATGCTGCAACCAATCATCCAGTTCAGTATTCCTTAGTCGCGTTTTATGATACCCATGGGCATCAAAAAGCAACCGCGGGCAGTATGTAGTCAAGTACCGTGGAGCGTTTCTGGATTGTAGAATTAAAATAACGACTTAAGTAGGCAACCGCCAGAGCTTTAATTTTTAATTTTACTGTCTAAGTACTAGGGCTTAACTAATGACGTCTAGTAGAGTCGGATGCCAGGCGTTTTCTGTCTTCAACATATTTCTATGGGAGTCGTGCCTCGCGAGCCTTCTCGCTGGAATCGCAGCGTAAGCTGTTTGTAAGAACAAGGTGGTGTACCTGCTCCTAGCTTCTTCTTACTGCTATGTTGCCCAGAGTGTGGAACAAGCATTACTTTAGAACAAGCATTATTATACGGGTGCTAATTAAACAGACTTCTTTTTAATATCATTATTCTTCTTTTTAATTTAATAGCATTATTGCATTCTAAATTACTAACTCAGCTACAAAAAACGTGCAACTAAATAAAACTTTCTTAGCCACTAATTTCTTTCTGGTCGTTGTGGTCGCAAGACAACCTAACCCAACCTAACCGATCCCTTATCGGGATCAGTTAGGTTGTTGGGCTAACGAACCTAAAACTTTTTGATGCATAATTATTATTTTTAATGCACAGTTATTAATTTTGATGCACAATCAAAAATTTTTATGTGCATAATATTATTTCTCAATAAACAAATGTAATATAATCACTATAACAGCGCCAAAGTATCGTCCTACTAGCGGTGATTTTGTATCGCGTGCAGGTGTGCAAAGGTCTAAAAGTTGCGTATGAGTCGCGTGCCTTTCGCGTTTGTCACGCTATAAACGAGTGACGACTGCGCGATAAAAAATCGCGGTGTGCCCAGGCCCTTAATTAGTATTCAGGTAGACGAAAAAGTCCCGCTAGCAAAACGTCCCGTCTCACTTTTTTTCAATAGATCCTTTCTCAAAATGTGCTCCTCAAAAAGTCTCTTACACCCAAGGAAGATATATTTTTTTGGCTTATGTTCAAATGCCTACCAGTAATGCATCTATGTTACTTCTAATTAATTCGAAATACCAAATCGTGTTTCATGAAATATTATGAAGGTAATTTTATGATTGTGTACAGACGAGAGGGGAAGTACCACAGTCACCTCCAGTCACTTTCCAGCAAAAGCTAGAATTCTGGAGGGAGCTCCCTGTCCTGTAGTGGATATATGGGATGTTATGATGATTGAGATATTCGAAGATTCTTTCGCGAAGTGTTTCTCGTTTGTCACGCTACAAACGCGCGTCGACGGTGCGATAAAAAGTCGCGGTGTGCCTTAAGGCGATCCGTTTTTCATATAAAATTCAAATGACTTGCATTCTTATGCGGGATATAAATGCTGTTGAAAAACGAGTGTATACTGCTATTTTTAGTTGAATTTTTCGCTGATTAATACAAAGATACAGATAATGCACCGAAAGAAGTGGGTTTTGTTAGCAATTTTTGGTTCAATATTACCAATGTGGGTGTGCGATCTATACTGTAGTACTTTCAGCGAAAAATTTAACTAAAATAGCAGTATACACTCGTTTTTCAACAGCATTTTATGTCCCGCATAAGATTGCAAGTCATTTGAATTTGGTATGGAAAACGGATCGCCTTAATAGTTATTGTTGTGTGCAGACGAGCGAGTGGCGGCGCCGACGCGGGCGCTTCTCGTGGTGGGTGTCTCGTAGCCGGCGATTGGCTCGCAGACTGGCAGCGGCCGGCAACGGGGAGTTGCGGGCCGAGCTGCGCCCCTACGTGTGGGAGCTGTGTGCTGTGCTCGCGCTGCTGCACGGGTTCATACGCTGGCTGGGTGAGTGAGAGTGAGACACACTTACAACGGGGAGTTGCGGGCCGAGCTGCGCCCCTACGTGTGGGAGCTGTGTGCTGTGCTCGCGCTGCTGCACGGGTTCATACGCTGGCTGGGTGAGTGAGAGTGAGACACACTTACAACGGGGAGTTGCGGGCCGAGCTGCGCCCCTACGTGTGGGAGCTGTGTGCTGTGCTCGCGCTGCTGCACGGGTTCATACGCTGGCTGGGTGAGTGAGAGTGAGACACACTTACAACGGGGAGTTGCGGGCCGAGCTGCGCCCCTACGTGTGGGAGCTGTGTGCTGTGCTCGCGCTGCTGCACGGGTTCATACGCTGGCTGGGTGAGTGAGAGTGAGACACACTTACAACGGGGAGTTGCGGGCCGAGCTGCGCCCCTACGTGTGGGAGCTGTGTGCTGTGCTCGCGCTGCTGCACGGGTTCATACGCTGGCTGGGTGAGTGAGAGTGAGACACACTTACAACGGGGAGTTGCGGGCCGAGCTGCGCCCCTACGTGTGGGAGCTGTGTGCTGTGCTCGCGCTGCTGCACGGGTTCATACGCTGGCTGGGTGAGTGAGAGTGAGACACACTTACAACGGGGAGTTGCGGGCCGAGCTGCGCCCCTACGTGTGGGAGCTGTGTGCTGTGCTCGCGCTGCTGCACGGGTTCATACGCTGGCTGGGTGAGTGAGAGTGAGACACACTTACAACGGGGAGTTGCGGGCCGAGCTGCGCCCCTACGTGTGGGAGCTGTGTGCTGTGCTCGCGCTGCTGCACGGGTTCATACGCTGGCTGGGTGAGTGAGAGTGAGACACACTTACAACGGGGAGTTGCGGGCCGAGCTGCGCCCCTACGTGTGGGAGCTGTGTGCTGTGCTCGCGCTGCTGCACGGGTTCATACGCTGGCTGGGTGAGTGAGAGTGAGAGTGAGCCACACTTACAACGGGGAGTTGCGGGCCGAGCTGCGCCCCTACGTGTGGGAGCTGTGTGCTGTGCTCGCGCTGCTGCACGGGTTCATACGCTGGCTGGGTGAGTGAGAGTGAGACACACTTACAACGGGGAGTTGCGGGCCGAGCTGCGCCCCTACGTGTGGGAGCTGTGTGCTGTGCTCGCGCTGCTGCACGGGTTCATACGCTGGCTGGGTGAGTGAGAGTGAGAGTGAGACACACTTACAACGGGGAGTTGCGGGCCGAGCTGCGACCCTACGTGTGGGAGCTGTGTGCTGTGCTCGCGCTGCTGCACGGGTTCATACGCTGGCTGGGTGAGTGAGAGTGAGACACACTTACAACGGGGAGTTGCGGGCCGAGCTGCGCCCCTACGTGTGGGAGCTGTGTGCTGTGCTCGCGCTGCTGCATGGGTTCATACGCTGGCTGGGTGAGTGAGAGTGAGACACACTTACAACGGGGAGTTGCGGGCCGAGCTGCGCCCCTACGTGTGGGAGCTGTGTGCTGTGCTCGCGCTGCTGCACGGGTTCATACGCTGGCTGGGTGAGTGAGAGTGAGACACACTTACAACGGGGAGTTGCGGGCCGAGCTGCGCCCCTACGTGTGGGAGCTGTGTGCTGTGCTCGCGCTGCTGCACGGGTTCATACGCTGGCTGGGTGAGTGAGAGTGAGAGTGAGACACACTTACAACGGGGAGTTGCGGGCCGAGCTGCGCCCCTACGTGTGGGAGCTGTGCGCTGTGCTCGCGCTGCTGCACGGGTTCATACGCTGGCTGGGTGAGTGAGAGTGAGACACACTTACAACGGGGAGTTGCGGGCCGAGCTGTGCCCCTACGTGTGGGAGCTGTGCGCTGTGCTCGCGCTGCTGCACGGGTTCATACGCTGGCTGGGTGAGTGAGAGTGAGAGTGAGACACACTTACAACGGGGAGTTGCGGGCCGAGCTGCGCCCCTACGTGTGGGAGCTGTGCGCTGTGCTCGCGCTGCTGCACGGGTTCATACGCTGGCTGGGTGAGTGAGAGTGAGACACACTTACAACGGGGAGTTGCGGGCCGAGCTGCGCCCCTACGTGTGGGAGCTGTGTGCTGTGCTCGCGCTGCTGCACGGGTTCATACGCTGGCTGGCTGAGTGAGAGTGAGACACACTTACAACGGGGAGTTGCGGGCCGAGCTGCGCCCCTACGTGTGGGAGCTGTGTGCTGTGCTCGCGCTGCTGCACGGGTTCATACGCTGGCTGGGTGAGTGAGAGTGAGACACACTTACAACGGGGAGTTGCGGGCCGAGCTGCGCCCCTACGTGTGGGAGCTGTGTGCTGTGCTCGCGCTGCTGCACGGGTTCATACGCTGGCTGGGTGAGTGAGAGTGAGACACACTTACAACGGGGAGTTGCGGGCCGAGCTGCGCCCCTACGTGTGGGAGCTGTGTGCTGTGCTCGCGCTGCTGCACGGGTTCATACGCTGGCTGGGTGAGTGAGAGTGAGACACACTTACAACGGGGAGTTGCGGGCCGAGCTGCGCCCCTACGTGTGGGAGCTGTGTGCTGTGCTCGCGCTGCTGCACGGGTTCATACGCTGGCTGGGTGAGTGAGAGTGAGACACACTTACAACGGGGAGTTGCGGGCCGAGCTGCGCCCCTACGTGTGGGAGCTGTGTGCTGTGCTCGCGCTGCTGCACGGGTTCATACGCTGGCTGGGTGAGTGAGAGTGAGACACACTTACAACGGGGAGTTGCGGGCCGAGCTGCGCCCCTACGTGTGGGAGCTGTGCGCTGTGCTCGCGCTGCTGCACGGGTTCATACGCTGGCTGGGTGAGTGAGAGTGAGAGTGAGACACACTTACAACGGGGAGTTGCGGGCCGAGCTGCGCCCCTACGTGTGGGAGCTGTGCGCTGTGCTCGCGCTGCTGCACGGGTTCATACGCTGGCTGGGTGAGTGAGAGTGAGACACACTTACAACGGGGAGTTGCGGGCCGAGCTGCGCCCCTACGTGTGGGAGCTGTGCGCTGTGCTCGCGCTGCTGCACGGGTTCATACGCTGGCTGGGTGAGTGAGAGTGAGAGTGAGACACACTTACAACGGGGAGTTGCGGGCCGAGCTGCGCCCCTACGTGTGGGAGCTGTGCGCTGTGCTCGCGCTGCTGCACGGGTTCATACGCTGGCTGGGTGAGTGAGAGTGAGAGTGAGACACACTTACAACGGGGAGTTGCGGGCCGAGCTGCGCCCCTACGTGTGGGAGCTGTGTGCTGTGCTCGCGCTGCTGCACTGGTTCATACGCTGGCTGGGTGAGTGAGAGTGAGAGTGAGACACACTTACAACGGGGAGTTGCGGGCCGAGCTGCGCCCTTACGTGTGGGAGCTGTGTGCTGTGCTCGCGCTGCTGCACGGGTTCATACGCTGGCTGGGTGAGTGAGAGTGAGACACACTTACAACGGGGAGTTGCGGGCCGAGCTGCGCCCCTACGTGTGGGAGCTGTGTGCTGTGCTCGCGCTGCTGCACGGGTTCATACGCTGGCTGGGTGAGTGAGAGTGAGACACACTTACAACGGGGAGTTGCGGGCCGAGCTGCGCCCCTACGTGTGGGAGCTGTGCGCTGTGCTCGCGCTGCTGCACGGGTTCATACGCTGGCTGGGTGAGTGAGAGTGAGACACACTTACAACGGGGAGTTGCGGGCCGAGCTGCGCCCCTACGTGTGGGAGCTGTGCGCTGTGCTCGCGCTGCTGCACGGGTTCATACGCTGGCTGGGTGAGTGAGAGTGAGACACACTTACAACGGGGAGTTGCGGGCAGAGCTGCGCCCCTACGTGTGGGAGCTGTGCGCTGTGCTCGCGCTGCTGCACGGGTTCATACGCTGGCTGGGTGAGTGAGAGTGAGACACACTTACAACGGGGAGTTGCGGGCCGAGCTGCGCCCCTACGTGTGGGAGCTGTGCGCTGTGCTCGCGCTGCTGCACGGGTTCATACGCTGGCTGGGTGAGTGAGAGTGAGACACACTTACAACGGGGAGTTGCGGGCCGAGCTGCGCCCCTACGTGTGGGAGCTGTGTGCTGTGCTCGCGCTGCTGCACGGGTTCATACGCTGGCTTGGTGAGTGAGAGTGAGACACACTTACAACGGGGAGTTGCGGGCCGAGCTGCGCCCCTACGTGTGGGAGCTGTGCGCTGTGCTCGCGCTGCTGCACGGGTTCATACGCTGGCTGGGTGAGTGAGAGTGAGAGTGAGACACACTTACAACGGGGAGTTGCGGGCCGAGCTGCGCCCCTACGTGTGGGAGCTGTGCGCTGTGCTCGCGCTGCTGCACGGGTTCATACGCTGGCTGGGTGAGTGAGAGTGAGAGTGAGATACACTTACAACGGGGAGTTGCGGGCCGAGCTGCGCCCCTACGTGTGGGAGCTGTGCGCTGTGCTCGCGCTGCTGCACGGGTTCATACGCTGGCTGGGTGAGTGAGAGTGAGAGTGAGACACACTTACAACGGGGAGTTGCGGGCCGAGCTGCGCCCCTACGTGTGGGAGCTGTGCGCTGTGCTCGCGCTGCTGCACGGGTTCATACGCTGGCTGGGTGAGTGAGAGTGAGAGTGAGACACACTTACAACGAGGAGTTGCGGGCCGAGCTGCGCCCCTACGTGTGGGAGCTGTGTGCTGTGCTCGCGCTGCTGCACTGGTTCATACGCTGGCTGGGTGAGTGAGAGTGAGAGTGAGACACACTTACAACGGGGAGTTGCGGGCCGAGCTGCGCCCTTACGTGTGGGAGCTGTGTGCTGTGCTCGCGCTGCTGCACGGGTTCATACGCTGGCTGGGTGAGTGAGAGTGAGACACACTTACAACGGGGAGTTGCGGGCCGAGCTGCGCCCCTACGTGTGGGAGCTGTGTGCTGTGCTCGCGCTGCTGCACGGGTTCATACGCTGGCTGGGTGAGTGAGAGTGAGAGTGAGACACACTTACAACGGGGAGTTGCGGGCCGAGCTGCGCCCCTACGTGTGGGAGCTGTGCGCTGTGCTCGCGCTGCTGCACGGGTTCATACGCTGGCTGGGTGAGTGAGAGTGAGACACACTTACAACGGGGAGTTGCGGGCCGAGCTGCGCCCCTACGTGTGGGAGCTGTGCGCTGTGCTCGCGCTGCTGCACGGGTTCATACGCTGGCTGGGTGAGTGAGAGTGAGAGTGAGACACACTTACAACGGGGAGTTGCGGGCCGAGCTGCGCCCCTACGTGTGGGAGCTGTGCGCTGTGCTCGCGCTGCTGCACGGGTTCATACGCTGGCTGGGTGAGTGAGAGTGAGACACACTTACAACGGGGAGTTGCGGGCCGAGCTGTGCCCCTACGTGTGGGAGCTGTGCGCTGTGCTCGCGCTGCTGCACGGGTTCATACGCTGGCTGGGTGAGTGAGAGTGAGAGTGAGACACACTTACAACGGGGAGTTGCGGGCCGAGCTGCGCCCCTACGTGTGGGAGCTGTGCGCTGTGCTCGCGCTGCTGCACGGGTTCATACGCTGGCTGGGTGAGTGAGAGTGAGACACACTTACAACGGGGAGTTGCGGGCCGAGCTGCGCCCCTACGTGTGGGAGCTGTGTGCTGTGCTCGCGCTGCTGCACGGGTTCATACGCTGGCTGGGTGAGTGAGAGTGAGAGTGAGACACACTTACAACGGGGAGTTGCGGGCCGAGCTGCGCCCCTACGTGTGGGAGCTGTGCGCTGTGCTCGCGCTGCTGCACGGGTTCATACGCTGGCTGGGTGAGTGAGAGTGAGACACACTTACAACGGGGAGTTGCGGGCCGAGCTGCGCCCCTACGTGTGGGAGCTGTGCGCTGTGCTCGCGCTGCTGCACGGGTTCATACGCTGGCTGGGTGAGTGAGAGTGAGACACACTTACAACGGGGAGTTGCGGGCTGAGCTGCGCCCCTACGCTGTGCGCTGTGCTCGCGCTGCTGCACGGGTTCATACGCTGGCTGGGTGAGTGAGAGTGAGACACACTTACAACGGGGAGTTGCGGGCCGAGCTGCGCCCCTACGCTGTGCGCTGTGCTCGCGCTGCTGCACGGGTTCATACGCTGGCTGGGTGAGTGAGAGTGAGACACACTTACAACGGGGAGTTGCGGGCCGAGCTGCGCCCCTACGTGTGGGAGCTGTGCGCTGTGCTCGCGCTGCTGCACGGGTTCATACGCTGGCTGGGTGAGTGAGAGCGAGACACACTTACAACGGGGAGTTGCGGGCCGAGCTGCGCCCCTACGTGTGGGAGCTGTGCGCTGTGCTCGCGCTGCTGCACGGGTTCATACGCTGGCTGGGTGAGTGAGAGTGAGAGTGAGACACACTTACAACGGGGAGTTGCGGGCCGAGCTGCGCCCCTACTTGTGGGAGCTGTGTGCTGTGCTCGCGCTGCTGCACGGGTTCATACGCTGGCTGGGTGAGTGAGAGTGAGAGTGAGACACACTTACAACGGGGAGTTGCGGGCCGAGCTGCGCCCCTACGTGTGGGAGCTGTGCGCTGTGCTCGCGCTGCTGCACGGGTTCATACGCTGGCTGGGTGAGTGAGAGTGAGAGTGAGACACACTTACAACGGGGAGTTGCGGGCCGAGCTGCGCCCCTACGTGTGGGAGCTGTGTGCTGTGCTCGCGCTGCTGCACGGGTTCATACGCTGGCTGGGTGAGTGAGAGTGAGACACACTTACAACGGGGAGTTGCGGGCCGAGCTGCGCCCCTACGTGTGGGAGCTGTGCGCTGTGCTCGCGCTGCTGCACGGGTTCATACGCTGGCTGGGTGAGTGAGAGTGAGAGTGAGACACACTTACAACGGGGAGTTGCGGGCCGAGCTGCGCCCCTACGTGTGGGAGCTGTGCGCTGTGCTCGCGCTGCTGCACGGGTTCATACGCTGGCTGGGTGAGTGAGAGTGAGAGTGAGACACACTTACAACGGGGAGTTGCGGGCCGAGCTGCGCCCCTACGTGTGGGAGCTGTGCGCTGTGCTCGCGCTGCTGCACGGGTTCATACGCTGGCTGGGTGAGTGAGAGTGAGACACACTTACAACGGGGAGTTGCGGGCCGAGCTGCGCCCCTACGTGTGGGAGCTGTGCGCTGTGCTCGCGCTGCTGCACGGGTTCATACGCTGGCTGGGTGAGTGAGAGTGAGACACACTTACAACGGGGAGTTGCGGGCCGAGCTGCGCCCCTACGTGTGGGAGCTGTGCGCTGTGCTCGCGCTGCTGCACGGGTTCATACGCTGTCTGGGTGAGTGAGAGTGAGACACACTTACAACGGGGAGTTGCGGGCCGAGCTGCGCCCCTACGTGTGGGAGCTGTGCGCTGTGCTCGCGCTGCTGCACGGGTTCATACGCTGGCTGGGTGAGTGAGAGTGAGACACACTTACAACGGGGAGTTGCGGGCCGAGCTGCGCCCCTACGTGTGGGAGCTGTGCGCTGTGCTCGCGCTGCTGCACGGGTTCATACGCTGGCTGGGTGAGTGAGAGTGAGACACACTTACAACGGGGAGTTGCGGGCCGAGCTGCGCCCCTACGTGTGGGAGCTGTGCGCTGTGCTCGCGCTGCTGCACGGGTTCATACGCTGGCTGGGTGAGTGAGAGTGAGACACACTTACAACGGGGAGTTGCGGGCCGAGCTGCGCCCCTACGTGTGGGAGCTGTGCGCTGTGCTCGCGCTGCTGCACGGGTTCATACGCTGGCTGGGTGAGTGAGAGTGAGACACACTTACAACGGGGAGTTGCGGGCCGAGCTGCGCCCCTACGTGTGGGAGCTGTGCGCTGTGCTCGCGCTGCTGCACGGGTTCATACGCTGGCTGGGTGAGTGAGAGTGAGACACACTTACAACGGGGAGTTGCGGGCCGAGCTGCGCCCCTACGTGTGGGAGCTGTGTGCTGTGCTCGCGCTGCTGCACGGGTTCATACGCTGGCTGGGTGAGTGAGAGTGAGACACACTTACAACGGGGAGTTGCGGGCCGAGCTGCGCCCCTACGTGTGGGAGCTGTGTGCTGTGCTCGCGCTGCTGCACGGGTTCATACGCTGGCTGGGTGAGTGAGAGTGAGACACACTTACAACGGAGAGTTGCGGGCCGAGCTGCGCCCCTACGTGTGGGAGCTGTGTGCTGTGCTCGCGCTGCTGCACGGGTTCATACGCTGGCTGGGTGAGTGAGAGTGAGACACACTTACAACGGAGAGTTGCGGGCCGAGCTGCGCCCCTACGTGTGGGAGCTGTGTGCTGTGCTCGCGCTGCTGCACGGGTTCATACGCTGGCTGGGTGAGTGAGAGTGAGACACACTTACAACGGAGAGTTGCGGGCCGAGCTGCGCCCCTACGTGTGGGAGCTGTGTGCTGTGCTCGCGCTGCTGCACGGGTTCATACGCTGGCTGGGTGAGAGTGACATACTTCATCATAACGAAATATTGGCTGACACGAGGCAAGGGGAGCAGGGAGGAATAAGTCGAGTCCTGTTGTAGTGATCTTCTTTTCTCTCACCTACAACCCTCTTACAACTAACCTTAACTACCACTTAAATACTAACTTATATCCCAATAAGATTGAGCCGTACAAAGAGAATTAGCGGAACTAGTTAATTTGATACCAAAAGTTTTAGCTTTGTGTAGTCATTGACCCTGTTCACAACCTCAAATAAATTCCTTTCGATTATTGTGAGGGCTACTCGTAGAAGAGATAGGGAAAGGTCCTTTTTTTAGGTCTTTCCCAAGCAACTTGAAAACAGTGAGTCTTAGAGACAAGGCTTTCAAAGATAGATTAAAGCCTAGTAAATTCACCACAACTTTTTCCTTATAATGACTAGCTTTGTCCTACGACTTCGCTTGTGTGAAATGTTGATTCCGGCTTCGTCGCTTTAAACTTCAGAATCGCATTTTTTCTGTTACGGTTATCCGATTGCAATGAAACAAAATTGATATGAAGCACCAACGTAAGATTCATACATTATTGTATAATTCATTTGAATCCCTTCAGTAGTTCGTGAGTAAATGACGGACAGCCGCTTGAAATTTAAAATTCGAATATTTGGTGTTTTAGTGAACCGATTTCATTGAAATAAAAATCATGCATTGTAGCAACATACGGTTGATACATTATTGAAAACCCCATTTAAATCTGATCAGTAGTTTGTGAGTGAATCGAATTTGTGTTTTTCTCTCTGTCCGCAGCTTAGCTAAGAAGGCTAATTTTTTATATCAAACTAAAAATAAAAAGTTCGTGCGTAAATTGATAACCTTGATAGTACAGGAGATATAGTTTTAGGGGTCATAATAATTCCCACAAAAACCCCGTTTTTGTGGGAATTATTATGACCCTCCCATACAGGGTATTTATACAAAAGAAGAATGTGACAATTTCTTAGGTAAGCTTCTAATATTAAATTAATTTTATTCCAGAATTGGGGAAGTTTCCAACTAATATGTCTGCATTCATGCAAGGAGGTTATACATGTAAGTAAGAATATTATCACTTATCTTCTTGTGTATATTATCACTTAAAGATTACACCTTCTATACAGGGTGTAAGGGTCGGTGTACCGAAAACTGAAAGGGCGTGCTCAGTCAACGAAACTGAACAACTTCCCCAAAGAAACATATGTTGAAAAAAAAAATTTTTTGACCTCCATGAAAAACTGTTCGACCAGAGTACGCAATTTGTATGGAGTCAAATTTTTTTTTAATTTCCCAACATATGTTTCGTTGGGAAAGTTGTTCAGTTTCGTTGACTGAGCACGTGCTTTCAGTTTTCGGTACACTTACTTTATGTCACTGGAAATTTATAAGAATCGTAAGTTGATCAATTTCCTAGTAAGTTGATCAACATTCAATTGAAATGTATTGTTTAACGCAATTAATTTCAGCTAATTGATCAACTTATGCTTACATTGTATCATTGTACAATTTTAACTTACCCGACTGACACCCGTAAAACAATACACTGTTCTCTGATTGGTCGATGGCATGGGTGGGAAGCTTATGGCAAGTGGGTGCAACCAATCGTACGTCAGCGTACACTTTTAGTTCGTCGGATCATTTTACCGCGAGATTCCGTACATTGATCAATTACCTGAAATCTATACATTTCATTTCAACTGCCGTTTTTTTTTCGAAAGTTGATCAACTTACTAAGAGATTTATGAACTTGTAATTCTTATTATTTTTCGGTGACATATACATATTTATTTATTAAAATTAAGCTTTACTTCTGAAACTGGTAACATACCTTTATAGAAGCAAATTACTCTCTTAAAAGTTCTAATAATAATGAATCCACAAATTAAATAGTTATAGTTCTCATGGATGATCATAAAAATGGTGCGTCTTTTTATGTGTGCATTTTATTATGTACAGGGTCTACAGACTTAAGTACTGTGTTTGTGTTCTTCTGAAGATGCTAAATCAATCATAATCAATCAATCATAACATCCCATGAAAAGGTCCACTACAGGACAGGGAGCTCCCTCCAGAATTCTAGCTTTTGCTGGAAAAATGTAGAGGGGAAGTACCATAGTCAACTCGCTTGTCAGCGTTACAGCTGGCACCATGGACCGCGGTTGTAGGTGACCGCAGTAAGTAAGATGTAAGATATAAAGGCGGATGCTGCTGCCCATCCTCCATTTAACCCTTAGTCGCCTCTTACGACACCCACGGGTATGTATGAATTGGTACTATTCTTTGCCGGCACCACACGGGGCAGATGCAGATGGCAGATGCTAAATAGTTAGCGAAAAAGGTCCGATGAATATAAAAACCGGTCAAGTGCGAGTCGGACTCGCGTTACGAGGGTTCCGATATACCTATAGTATTATTGACAAGCAATAAAAATCCATTTTTAGGAACGCAAAACAAAATTTGTTTGTAAAGGATTTTTGCTGATTTCTAAAAAACTGCGTAATATAGAAAGATCGTTTTATTTTTCCTGTAATATTTACGTAAACCTCTATATCGACTAAAATTTATTTAGATTTTTCCTTTCGCAAACTTCGAAAACAAGGGGGGAAGGGTATTCTTTTGATATTTTCATTATAACTTGAAATTTAAGATTCTTAAAATTCATACGCCCACTCGACCCAGTAACGACAATTTAAAATTTTGCGTCCCTATTTGGGCCACCGTTAGAATTTAAATTCTTTTGTTTACAATAAGTTGGACAATCATATTCTAAAACTATTCCAAACAAGTCGATAGCAAGAGTTGTTGTCGAGATATACAGATGTGACAGACAGACAGACGAAGTCGCACCATAAGGGTTCCTTTTTTTACCATTTTGGTATAGGAACTCTAAAAATGGCCAAGTGCGAGTTGGACTTGCGCGCCGAGGGTTCCAAAATGCATATTATATTTTTGATAAGCAATAAAGTCCATTTTAGGACCTCAAAACTAAATTTGTTTGTAAAGGTTTTATGCTGATTTCTAAAAAACTGCGTAACTTTTTATCGCAGCACTTTCTGCTAAGGAGAAAGCCACAAGCGCGTTTTAGCGAATCTATTTTTAGCGAATTTATTTCCATACATAAATGTATTGATTTTTATCAAATCCCTTGTTATCTTTCTCTCTGAGAAATACAGGGTGTAAATGCAAAAGCGTGCGTCGGCTCAAGGGTGTGCTCAGACTACGAAACTGAACAATTTTTCCGAAGAAACATGGGTCGAAGTCGGAAATTTTTTTGACATCTCTATACAAAATGTACTGTCACTGTTGAAGGTTTGTATAGAGAAGCCAAAAAAAATTCTCCGATTTCGACCCTTTTTTCTCTGGAGAAGTTGTTTAGTTTCGTAGTCTGAGAACACCCTTGAGCTGACGCACGCTTTTATATTTACACCCTGTATGTGACTTATTACTTAACTGATGATGAACTGTTTAACGGCAGGGTTCTCAAAGGGGTGGCGGGAAGCGTTCGAGAGCGGCGCGCAGGAGCCCTGGGTGTTCCGCGGGGGGCTCGCCGCCGACCTGCGCAGGCTGCTCCCTGTGGAGTGCGGGGGCGACTTGCGTGTCGCGCCGCAGGTAACCAGGTGTCATCATCATTATCGGACGAGCCCGGACGAATAACAATAACACTGATATTCCCCATATTAGAAAACGTAACCCGGAATAGATATTTATGCAACTGTTGCGTAATGAGAGTAATTTTAACACGATATACGAGGCGCAGTCGAATATCAAAATAGTATAAGTAGGTCGACTAATTACGTAAAATTGCATACAAAACTTTATCTACGACCGACAAAATAAAATAACATTTTAAACAGTAGCAATCAATTTATTAAACTAAAAGGACTGTTAGTACAGTTATTAAAAGTTATTCCTGAAGTTTCTCATCATCATTATATCAGCCGAAAGGCATCCACTGCTGGACATAGGCCTCCCGTAAAGATCTCCATGACGACCGGTCCTGCGCAGCAGGATGGAGTTGCTTTAACATTAATTTCATTGCTGGGTATGGCAGAAGAAGCATGAAAGTAGAATTAATGCAGTGGAAATGAGAGCGCTAAGGAGTATGATTGGTGTTAAATTGAGTGACAGGATTAGAAATAGTGTGATAAGAGAACGGTGTGGCGTAAAAGAAGGCGTAGTGACCAAAATCGAGAAAGGGATGCTAAGATGGTTTGGTCATGTAGAGAGGATGAATGAACGAAGACTGACGAAAGAGATCTACCAGGCGAGACTGAATGGAATCGTTGGAAGGGGAAGGCCTAGGCGAACGTACCAGGACCAAATTCAGGACGTTCTGAATAAAGGCCAGGTTAAAAGTACCCTAAACCGACGAGCATGTATGAAAGGATTGATGAAAATACAGGAAGCAAGGGCAGTATGTCAAGATCGTAGCAGGTGGAGGACTGTGGTCTCTGCCTACCCTGACGGGAAAGAGGCTTGATGTTATGTATGTATGTCATTTCATTGCATACTGTTACACCCTGTATATGGTTACTGACAGCCTCTTGTAGATTCATGTTCTCCTGGAACATACTTTCCATTTTGTTTTATATAGGTAGGCAGTCGTCACCCAAGTAAAAAGTTACCACTGTAGTATTTTTACAATTGGAATATTCCGGTACCGTCGTTGCCACGGTCACTTTTTATAGAAGAGAGCCAACCGTGGATACTGTCAGCCTCTTGCCGATTTATGTACTCCTGGTACCTACTCTCCATTTTCTTTAATATAGGTAGGCAGTCGTCACTCAAGTAAAAAGTTACCACTTTACTCGTAGTATTTTTACAATTGGAATATTCCGGTACGGGAGTAGATAATAGTAGTTTATGCAACGGTACAGTATGAGGGGTATAAAACTCGAGTGTCGGTTTATGGGACGCAGGCGAGCGTAGCGAGCCAAGTTCCATAATAGATGACACGAGTGTTTTATACCTAATTATGTAGAGTTGCATACACAACTTTATCTCCTTTTATATAGTAAATCCGAAAAAAATGTGATCAAAAACAAACCTTAATGTTTTTCTCTTTTTCCGGTGATAACTGCTAGGCGAAGTTCCTATAGCTGCTTTAAAAACACTCGAAGGCAAATCGTAAAAGTTTTTATCACTTATTTAATTACAAAACTAATAAAAATATGTAAATACAACTTTTGTTTGCTGAATTTTCCGTTATTGCAATGAAACCTCCTTGCAGCCACAGACTACATACATAAGCATCAAGCTGTCAATGGCGCGCCTATAAAAATTAAAAAATTGTTTAATAGGTCTCCCGCCATGACTGTTAGTAAATTCAATACTTATATACACTCCCACAGATAAAAAATTGCTGCTAAGAGTGTTTCTATGCACAGATTGACATTACTACAATTTGTGAACGCATTATTGAGGATTAACGATATGAGAGTAGATAAAGGCATATAACATTGAGCGGATTCAACGCTAATTTTTACGATTTGTTTGTCGTAGGTTCGGTTACATTCGACGTCTATCAAATTATGAGACAAGACTTAGGCATTTTAAGATTAAAAAGTTACATGATAGAAGAATGCAAGCTGAACTTATTTATTTACATAAAATAATTAATTCTTTAATTTTTGTACTTCAATTTGTTTGTGTACCTAATAAATAAATAAATAAATAAAAAAATAAAAAAATAAAAAAAAACAGTGCGACTCGGACTCGCGCCCTAAGGAACCCTTACCTACCTATCTACCATATGATTTACTTAAAGCTTTTGCTCTTTGATTTTAAAAACTCCGCGACCATCCAACTTGACCCCTCTTTTACAGAAAAGTTCTTAAAACGGGAGCTCACCTTAATTGGTTACTATTAGTTGTGAGAAAAATTGAAATATTTAATGATTTTAGACTTTTCCCTTTATTTGTACTGTGAGACCTAGCTTCTTGCCAAATTTCATAATTTTAGGTCAACGGGAAGTACCCTGTAGGTTTTGCTTTTTTGCATAAATGTATGGCGATGAGGACATAAAAAGCCATATCTTTTGATTGCGTCGTTGTAAAAAATTGAAATTTTCAGGTCTTGTGTGGTTCATGGACTTTAATATTAGTTATCAATTTCAACCTGATACCTCTTCTCGTTCGTGAGAAAAAGGGTCTTGACAGACAGACAGACAGACGGACAACAAAGTATTCCTATAAGGGTTCCGTTTTTAGGGTTCCGATACCAAAATGGTAAAAAAAAGGAACCCTTGTGGTGCCGCTCTGTCTGTCTGTCACACCTCTATATCTCAGCAACCACTCAAGCTATCGACTTGAAATATGGAATAGTTTTAGAATATGGTTGCCCAACTTAATTGCACATGAAAGAATTTAAAAAATATTATGATTATTAATGTAAAGGGGCCCGAAATAGGGGGGCCTAAATTTCAAATTGTCGCTACTAGGTCGAGTGGTGTATCATATGAAAGGGCTTGTACATTCTAAAATATATTTTTGTATTTTTTACGTCTCTTAGTTTTCAAGTTATGATGAAAAATTATAAAAAATATACCATTCCCCCCACCTGATCTCCGAAGTTTGTGAAAGGAAAAATCTGAATTAATTACAGTCGACAGAAATTTATGTAAACATTACAGTAAAAATAAAACGATCTTTCTAAGCTGCACAGTTTTTTAGAAATCTGTAAATAACCTTTACAAACAAACTTAGTTTTGCGGTCCTAAAAATGGACTTTAGTGCTTCCAAAAATACAAAAAGTATATCGGAACCCTCGGCGCGCGAGGTACGGAAACGGTACGGAACCCTAAAAACATGGAAATTAGATGGCGCTTTCAAATAATCTGGAAATTAAGTATTCGCTAAATAATCATTCAAAATTTCAACAGTTTCAATGTAAAGAAACGCTAACATTGAAATTCGTTTTATTTTTTAGTAAAATACTCGATAAATCATAATAACTTCCCGGACTATTTATTAGCACCATCTAGTTTTATACTTTTCCGGGTTATTTCTGAAAGGAGATGGTGAGTCCTTCTTATTGTTCGTCCATGTTGGTAGTGAGCATACCTTTCACGCCTTGGGCTGCTGGTTCGATCCCCGCCATGAGCAAACATGTTTGCGATGAACACAAGTGTTTGTTCTGTGTCTGAGTATTATTTATCTATTTATATAAGGTGAATTTTAATTAGTTCTTGATAGAAAAAGGTATGCATGTACTCATGATACTGAAAAATTTTCCCCAAGGAACATAGGTCGAAATACGAAAATCAAGTTTTGACCTCCCATATATGTATAGAAACTGCATCAGCTGATAGCGCATTTTGTATGGGAGGTCAAATTTGTTTTTTCGTATTTCGACCTATGTTCCTTGGGAAAAGTTGTTTAGAATCATGAGTACATGCCAATGCTATAAAGAACTAATTCAAAGTCACCCTACACAAGGTGTAACAGAAAGGGTATACGAGTACCAACCCTGAAAGATGTGATTCTAGCCATGAAACTGAACAACTTTCCCCAAGTAACATAGGTCGAAATACGAAAAAAAAATGTTTTACCTTTTATACAAAATGCACTATCAGCTGATTCAGTTTCTATGAGGTCAAAAAACTTTTTACGTATTTCGACCTATGTTCCTTAGGGAAAGTTGTTCAGTTTCATGGGCAGATTCACATCCTTCAGGGTTGGTATACCCTTTTTGTTACATATTGTATATGTATTTTTTTTTTTTATTGAAAATGGGCTTACTCTTGACCTCGATCTAGTCTTGAAGACAGAGATGAGGTCGAAGATGGAACGAGCTTACCCAGAAGAAGCCTATTCACTCGCGACTTGAATAGATTCGGGTTATATAAACTCGGGAACACAGACGCAGGCAGAGAATTCCACTCTTTAGCCGTGCGCATTATAAAAGATGTTTCAAAGCGCTTTGTGCGAATGTGCGGAACATCAACCAAGTATGGGTGATATCCTGCGGTGCGTCTGGACTCCCGATGGTAGAAGGGAGATGGTGGAATAAGCTCAGTCTCTGATACCCATAGTACGGGCTTTGTCTAGTTTGGGATCAGATGACCGTGTGTGAAATGTCCCCCAATATGTTTATTTATTTATCATCATAACATCCCATAAACGCCCACTTCAGGACAGGTAACTCCCTCTTTAATAAAGCAAAAACGCGTAATACCATTTAGAGGGGAAGAACCATAGTCACACCACGAACTACGGACACTACGTACAGTCAACGACAGGTCACGCTTGACACTCGCAGTGCGACTCTAGCCCGTACGTCTAGTGAAATAAGTACGGTACAAAGTCCATTGTGTCAAGCTTGATGAATCGCGAATTCAAATTTGAAATTGTAAGGTCGCGTAGGCTGCATATTCAGTACAAAAGACCCTCAGAAGGACCACGAGAATCTCTTGGCGGGTGCGCGCGGGGTTGCGGGGTGGATTGCAAGAGGGGCGGAGAGTGTCCTTTGTATGATAGTCTATTAATTTATTCTGTGCCATAGTCACGACGCTTATTACCGTGGCGGCTGGCACCATGGATCTTGGTTGTTGGTGACCGTAGGCACAGTAAATATATAAGCTAAAGCAGTATGGAAACTCCTAACAAACGGCCAAAACTGGCGCACTCACACATGCGCACACCGCTACAGGAAAATAAGCAGTTTTCGCGCTGAAGTTAGTCGTGGGTGCCTAAACCATAATACAAAAATAATAATAATAATAATAGGTACATAATATAGGGTCCCTATAAGTATGTATCTGTCCTTGTGCGATAAAAGGCGACTAAATATCTTAATCTGCCCTTGTGTCATAAAAGGCGACTAAGTGTCTTTAAAATTGTCCCCCCATACAAAACGCACTATCGGCTGACGTAGTTTCTAATGCTTAATGGACATAAAAACATTTTTTTTTTCGTATTTTGACTTCTTACGGAAAGTTGTTTAGTTTTACGGTCCAAAAACATGCTGAAAGGAACACAGTTGATAGAAGCACCCAATATTTGAGTTCATCATACTATTCTTATTTCAAAACTTCTGGTTTACAACCCTAACGCTCCGACGCAGAATAGTTCTTTTTTCAAAAAAAGGCCCGAGTTTCCATACTGCTTTAGCTTTTATATTTACTGTGCCGTAGGCTGCTGCCTTTCAGGTAATGATACAAGTGTAGCGTTGCAGATGTTAGTTGTTAAGCTCTATATTTGGCTCGCCAACGCTAAAACCACGCGCGCACGTCTTTCTCCCTGTACGGTCGATCGCAGACTGCCTGGCGTGCACTATCAACGCCCTACATCAAGTTACAAACACAAACACCACGCCTCTTTCCCATGGGAAATGTATTCTATAGAATACCGACAAGCAGGCGAGCTTGCGATGGTGTTCAAGGCTCTGTAGCTTTGCCTCGACTAAAGTCTTGTCACCAATGAGCTTTCCTGGCACGCTTGTATATTGCATTCAGCGATTAATACTCGTACTAAAGAACGATAACTACGCTTCAAACTTGACCCCACGAAATAGTTACCTAAGTAGGCGGAGCTAAAATATTTACCTCTCAACTACCACTAGCTGACATTGCAGCACGCGCGCGAACCAATCGCTGCTCTCGTTCTCAATTTGAACCAATTGATTCGTATTTTGAATATACGTCCTTTTGATTTCACGTAGGGCCACTTTTTGTGTGGAATTTGTTCTGAGTTAGAGTTCCATAGTATTGTAGTTCGCTGATTGCGGTAAGATTGTTGGCCCATACTAGCCACTGCTAATTAAAGAGGCGAGTACTAAAAACTTGCTCGCTTGCCCTTAGAAAAGCGTTGTTGTAACATAAATTTACGTATATTCATATTTATTCAGTTTTAAATATACATCGTCATAAATTAAATAATACATGAAGTAAATTCAATAAAATAAAGTATACATTAAAAAAAAAAAAGTATACAATAATTATATTTGCTACAATTTATGATTTAAAAACTCCTCTACAGAGTAAAAGGCTTTCTGGGCTAGCCAAATTTTAAGCCTTCGAATGAAGCTATTAAGACCAGAACAATCCTGGATTTCAACAAGGATTTTGTTATAAATTTGTGAACCCATAACGTGTAAGGACCTATTGGACTTATGTAAGCGTTGAAATGTAGTCGAAAATATCAAGTTTTTGCTATCCAACTATAATAAAAAAAATTCCTTTGTACACAGATAGCTACTACTCCACTTCCTTCGACCGGCCCTCCTCAACTGCCATTGACTATACGGCCTTATACGCCTGCTGATGAAAAAGCGGTAAGTTGACCTTGACCTTGAAATCGATCTTGAGTTAAAATGTAATAAACTCAAGTAGTGAATGAAAAATTTAGTCTGATATTTTCAAAAGTTACATATTTTTAAGAGTTAACGTCGATTTCTCAATCATCAAAATGAAAACTATTAAGAAAGTCTTTATACCGACGAGCGGCGGTGGTTACCTGACATCCGTTTACCCAGTGAGGTCAGAAGCAACAACTTTTGTTTTAAAACTTTGCTAATAACGCACACAAAATATTCAGATTCCCATAGAAAATGTGTTGGTCACTTACGATACTTTGAATGGAAAGTTGATAATTTTTTTGAAAAGTTGTTGCTTTTGACTCCACCAATAAGTGGGCAAACGGAAGATAAGGTACAAAAAAATTACCTAGAATTAGTCGTCTAGCCATAAAAGTCTTAA
Organism: Athrips mouffetella; assembly: GCA_947532105.1. NCBI lineage: Eukaryota > Metazoa > Arthropoda > Insecta > Lepidoptera > Gelechiidae > Athrips > Athrips mouffetella. The sequence goes on from OX383980.1 coordinate 19,041,764, forward strand.
TAGTAAGGGTGATGAAGGACAAATTTCTATATGATTTGCTCATGTCTGCCTCTTTGACTGATGATAAGGAGCGTCCTTTATATACAAAAAATATTGGCGGACATCCACACCCCTGCGTTTTTGAGGAATTAAGTTTTAACAATTTGAAATTTGACAATTAAACATACAACTGGCAGACTATTATGACTATCTGATTAAATACAATGTATAAAACCCCAGAAAAATGGTCTGCCACCATAATAGCCCTGCGTCGTAAAGTTACAGAGCTTCAAAATTCAAAAATTCACTACTTCTTTCCGTCTTTCTTCCTTCTTTCTTCTTCTTGGCGTGCACTCCATAAAGACAAAAAGACACTGCCTACCCTACCTACTCTAACAAAATAATCGGATTTTATTTGGATACCTTGTCACATTGTATCTATTGATTAGTGGTATTTACTACCTACCATCATTGAAAGCATAGGTTGAAAGAAACATTCTAAAAACTTAAATTAGCTCCACCTGTCGAGTATCAGTGGTATCATCGCCTCGGTAAGTACCTGTGGTATGCACATTCCACATCGCATTATTATTGCGCTGCACTAGCGCCGCTACGCGCCTAACGGCAAAGACACATACTATTCCTGTTTAAATGTTTGCATGTGTGCCGACGTGGTTATGCACGCAATCGCACAGGGTGGGCAATGTCTCACTTTGGCCGAAAGTTACCGAAGTCTTACGTAACAATTTAAAAAAGTGACATTATAAAGACCATTATTATTACCTTTTATTATTATTATTTTCTTTGTGCTTATTTACGAGTACCTATGTATTTGAATGATAAATTTTATTTATTTTTTTATACTGAGTCGTCATTGTTTGCTTTGTTTTGATTTGTTTTGGCGATAGTAGGCAAATAAATATAAGATTTGAGAAAACAGAAAACGGAAAATTTCGAACCCCATTTTTAAATTAAACACAGAAACCAATACGTATTAGTGATTTGGTAAGTAATAGCATCGAAATTTTTTTGCCTACCCTGTCTAAAATCTCTGTGCACGCCACTGGTGATAATGCAGAGCCGCAGAGAGCAGAGAAGTATTTTAAACAGGAGCCACAAAGGCCGACAAAAAAAAAACAATATTTAGTATCTTATTTTCATTTTTTTTGCTTTAACTCAAAAACGCAGCGACGCACAGAAAATCATGTAAGGACCAAATCGATTCGTATTGAGCTGATCTATCATCCCTATTAATATGAATCATGAGCAAATCATATACCCAAATTGCAGCCAGCACCCTAACTATAAAGACATTTTAAAATTGATTTATTTTAGCATCAATGAATGGAACAATCTAGCAAAGAACCATTTTTCAGGTGTGTGAAATCTGCCTCAAGACTTGTGATGGTTCGGACGGCAGCGATCTGTTCCCTTGCGAGTTGCACAACTTACCGGCTGACAGGTAAGACTTACAGTCAACATAACACCCCATGAAATGTCCACTACAGGACAGGGAGCTCCCTCCACAATTCTAGCTTTTGTTGGAAAAATGTGGAGGGGAAGTACCATAGTCACCTCGCTTGTCAGCGTTACGGCTGGCACCATGGACCGCGGTTGTAGGTGACCGCAGTAAGTAAGATGGTATATTACACAGGAAGATGCTGCTGCCCATCCTACAGTTCATTACCCTTAGTCGCCTCTTACGACACCCACGGGTATTTATCTCAAGTAGATTTACAGTCATTTCATCATCATCACTTCGTGTGGGTTGCAAGGTCTATGACCGACCTCACAAACCCTGGTGTCAGAGTTCTTGAGCCGCCAAAGGCATCCGAAATGGCTCATTAACGACAACGTACGTGGATAGTAGTCAGGACCAACGGCTTAGCGTGCCTTCCGAGGCACGGAATCATTTAACTTTTCGGACAATCAGCCGGCTTAGCACGCTGCCCGAGAGAAAATATATCTCGGAGAAATGTCACTTTATTTGAAGAATTACGTCATCTAATCTATCACCTCCAAGCGCGACGAAATGTCAGTGGAGGAAAATGTTTTGCAAATCCACAAATTACGTTTTTGATATTTTGGATAGAGATAGCTTAATACACTAATACATGTAGCCGTCCTTGTCTTAAGGCTAAAACAATGTTTGTTTTGTTACCTTGAAATTTTGTATACTTTTCTGGAGGTGGAGGCCTGGAGACCTAAAACACAGGGTATCCTAGTTTAGGCTCCAGCCTCTACAACTTTCTGTTTGTAGAAGTTTGTAGAGGTAATAAAGATTTTTATTTATTTATTTATCTTTCAAAATGTGTCGCACTGCTCGGATGTCAAAAAAACATGACTATGCTTAAAGTCTTTAGTCTATGGGCCTAGATAAACTGACAACTGTAGCGTGCTAAGCCGGCAGGGTGATTCATCCTGTAATGTCCTAACCAAACTGAGGAGGTCGTCGCACAAAAAGATTTTTGTTGGACAGTGTCCCCATCGGGAATCGGATATAATAGGTCTTTACCTATGAAATTGCCGAATTTTTCTTACAGATTAATGAGATCATAATTCCTATAATTCTAATGCTATTTTTTTCATTTGTCTTATATTTGAAAGGTGACTTCTAGGTTATCAATTTACTTTTTAGTTTGATATATAAAATTAAAGGTTCGAAAATTGTTCGTCTTAAATGTCGTCCGATTCATCATTAGATTTGTTATATTTTTTTTACAGATAATATTTTTCTTTTTTTTTGTCCCGTGTGGTGCCGGCAAAGAATAGTACCAACCCTTACATACCCGTGGGTGTCGTAAAAGGCGACTAAGGGTTATAAATTGGAGGATGGGCAGCAGCATCTTCCTATGTATCTAACATCTTACTTACTGCGGTCACCTACAACCGCGGTCCATGGTGCCAGCCGTAACGCTGACAAGCGAGGTGACTATGGTACTCCCCCTCTACATTTTTCCAGCAAAAGCTAGAATTCTGGAGGGAGCTCCCTGTCCTGTAGTGGACGTTTCATTGGCTGTTATGATGATTTTTCGAAAATTAAATTTAAGCTTCTGTTAGCTTAATGTCTTCCCAAAAATGATAAAAAAAAAAAAGAAATTGGTTTTATAATTCCTAAGAAAAATGCAAAAATTTTAGTACTGAAAATTGAGTTTACCTAAAATTCGCCATACAAAACGGCAATTTCATAGGTAAAGACCTATTATCACTAGAGGATGGAGGTTGTTGAACGTAGCCATGGGGTCCCATTCCGTATTACGGTCTTATCGACGGAGTAAATAGCCCGAATTCATTTGGCCCTTTTGTTTCTAATAATTAAACTAAATGTTACTACTAGGGTGGTAGGTAAAGGTGTAAACTATGACATTAATTCAATTTTAACATCCAGATATCAATTTATTCTAAGAAAATAGCTTATGGAAAAAATAGCCCGAACAATTTTCGGCACAAATTCGTTCTATGACGTGAGGCATCTGTAATAGTATAGTATTATATTATCTGTGACGTAGCTTGACTTATGAGAATGAGAGCAGAACAGAGCGATACGTGACTGCATCCAGCAACGCTCCGCTTGTCCTACTTTTACATTTCTGTCATTATAATCTCAGCCTCCGTAGTCAAAAAAGTCTAAAATCATTAATAGTCCAGTCAATCTACGAAAGTTTACATGGAGAGGGTTGCATTAAATGCACATTAGGGGATAATTTATTAAATTACCAGTAAAAACATTCAAGAATTTAGAACCTCAGTAATCCCCGACATAAAATTGATATTAAAAAAAACCGGTCAAGTGCGAGTCGGACTCGCGCGCCGAGGGTTCCGATATACCTATAGTATTTTTGGAAGCAATAAAGACCATTTTCAGCACCGCAAAACTCAATTTGTTTTTAAAGGTTTTTTACAGATTTCTGAAAAACTGTACAACTTAGAAAGATCGTTTTATTTTTGCTGTAAAGTTTAAATAAACTTCTGTCAACTGTAATTAATTCAGATTTTTCCTTACTCATACTTCGGAGATAAGGGGGGGGGGGAATGGTATTTTTTTTGACATTTTTCATCATAACTTAAAAACTAAGAAACTTACAAAAATACAAAAATATATTTAAAAATGTACAAGTAAAGCCCTTTCATATGATACCCCACTCGACCTAGTAGCGACAATTTGAAATTTGGCCCCCCCTATTTTGGCCCCCTTTACATTAATAATCATACTTTTTTCAAAAATTTTTCATGTGTAATTAAGTGGACAACTATATTCTAAAACTATTCCAAATTTCAGGTCGATAGCATAAGTGGTTGCTGAGATATAGAGGTGTGACAGACAGACGGACAGACAGACAGACAGAGCGGCACCATAAGGGTTCCTTTTTTTACCATTTTGGTATCGGAACCCTAAAAAGGGCGTCAGAGGGCGCTCGAGAAGTAAACATACAATTGCTTATACGCTCCTAGTTTTCAGTGTTGTTTCTTCGCACAATCGTTATAATACTCGTCAAATAGTGTCTTATTATCTCATAAATAAGTCAAATTCTGTGTGTACGTGTTGTTTTCTGGATTCCTGCAGAAGTGGAAACGTTTTTTGCCGGATTCTGTGTCTGGAACCGACGGAACTGTCGTGAGTTTTGGTGACATTGATATGTGTTTCGACCTTTCGTAATAGTGATCAGTGCCGTAATACCATCATCGGACACAATTTTCTGCTTAAGCAATTATCTTTTAGTTGGCCAGTGTAAATCGCTTCCATTCCAATTTACAATAACCTCTAAATCGTAATAAGCTCATTATCTCCATTTCTCCTTCCGCATATTTTCGTGTCGGACAAACAGACCAGTGTACTGGTTGTAACGCCATCTATATCATCATCGGAACTACCCACGCGGACCGCGGGTTCGTGAACCTGCTCAGGCGCATCTCCACTCCGTTTCGCACCTCACTAAGTTTACTTGGTGTTTGTCTCAGAAGTTAATAGAGGGCGGTACCGGTCTCTTATCTGTTATTCAGTATGCAATGCAACAAATGTGACACCGCTCTTAACGAGTCTGAAGCAATAAAGTGCGCTACATGTCATATGCATTTTCACTGTCTGTGTGTATCTTTATCAGAGGATGATATGAAGCGAATGCTACCAATGAACAAGGCCAAATGGAAGTGCCCTACATGTAAAAAACCGTCTACTAAAACACCTATTAAGGACATCGATAGCCTTGTTGCCTATATGGAATTCAAATTTGGCGAGCAGCGCACCGCTCTACAACAAGATATCCGTTCAGAATTAAATCTAGTTAAGACTAGTATTACAAATTTAGAAAATAAACTCCAAGGTCAAATGTCTGATGTTAATGAATCCGTTCAGCAGTGTGTGGATAGAGTTTCCACGCTGGAAACTGAAAATAGAGGCTTGAAAAACGAATTACAACAACTTAAATCTAAATCAGCCAAATTTGAGCAGCAGGCCCGTAACTGCAATATCGAAATCCAAAATTTGCCAGAATTTAAAAACGAGAATTTGGAAAACATCGTCACACAGCTAGGCACCGTTGTCGGCGTACCAATCAGCCTAGACTTCGTACGGGCTGTCCACCGTGTCGCTCACAACACCAGAGCGGACACCACCGTCGGTGCCAGTTCAGCGGGACGGCCAAAAACTATTGTCGTCCAGTTCACCACACGTCGCCTGCGCGACAACGTTCTCGCGGCGGCACGTGCGCGCCGCAACCTGCAATCAGACTGTTTGCTTGAGCTCAAGGGGAAGCCGCCGCAGCCATTCTACGTCAGTGAACATCTCACCTTGCAAAATAAAATCCTGTTCTCCAAGGCACGTGCTCTTAAAAAGCATGGCTATAACTGGGTGTGGGCCAAAGATGGCAACATCATGGCACGCAAAGGCGATGCTACCCCAGTTATACATATCCGCTCTGAAAGTGACATCTCTAAAATAATTGATGACTCATGACTCTTCTTTTTTTATATCTGTGTTTTAAGTTTTTTAACGACATTTATTTTGTCTTTGTTTATATTTGCTCACATCATATTTGATATGCACGCGTTTAAACCACTCACAACCATGATATTTTATCATCTCCTTATAATTATTCTAGATGTATCTTAACGACCAACCTATTATATACTATCAGAACTGTGGTGGCTTAAAAACAAAATTAACTGACATACGTCTGAACATACTATCTCAACACTATGATATTATAATCCTAACTGAAACCTGGTTACAACCCAATATTTATAGCTCTGAGCTTTTTGATAATAGGTATTTAGTTCTGCGGCGCGACAGAGACCTTCTTTTAACCGGAAAAAGAGACGGCGGTGGTGTTTTAGTAGCCATCAATAAATCCCTAAAATGTACTCGACGATCGGATTGGGAAAACAAAGACCTAGAAGAAATTTACGTCTCACTCCCTTTCAAAAATAAAAACTTAATTATTAACGCAGTTTACATTCCTCCAGCAGCATCCTTGAATGTCTATGAAAAATACTTCTCTCACCTTCAAACTATCTATCTGTCTCATCCAGACTCGACATTTTGTGTAGTAGGTGATTATAATATTCCGGATATCTTATGGACCTTTGATTTTAATAATAATCCAACAGGTTTTTCTGACACCTCATCGTCCTGTGTGGGTGTAGTTTCTGTACTACGTGATAGCATGGCGCTTATGAATATACAACAATATAATTATTTAACCAACACCAACGACCGATGCTTGGATCTCGTGTTTTCAAGCATCGACTGCTCCCTCAGCTCTCCTCGTCATGTTTTGTTACCCTCGGATAGACACCATCCCCCGCTTGAATTTTCCCTTACTTTAAAAAAGGAACATAAACTGCCTACCACAGCTACAAAAAAATATAATTTCCCCAAAGGAGACTTTGTTGCAATCTGCAACGCACTCGCGCAAATTGACTGGCAGGCCGAATTATGTGCTTTAGACCCGGTCCAAGCTCTTGACAGGTTTTATGATCTACTTTACGATATAGTTGATAAATATGTACCTTTAAAGAAAATGCGATCCCACAGGTATCCCATTTGGTTCTCGAAACCGCTTATGTCTACTTTAAAACGCAAGTATAAAGTATGGGTTAAATGGAAAACATACAACTCCCTTGCCGCGTACAATGAGTTCTCCTTTCTTCGTGCCCGATGCAAAAGGCTTTTAGCTAACAATTTCCATGATTACCTGAATAACGTCCAAGCTTCGATTAAGGATAACCCTAAGGTATTCTTCCAGTACATATCTAATCTAAAAAGTAGCAATAACGGCTATCCGGACATTATGACATATGGTGACGACGCCTCCAAGGATCCGTCTGAAATCTGCAACATGTTCTCCTCCTTTCTTAGCTCGGTGTTCGAACCTATTAGTACAATTCTTGATACTAACCTTCAGAGCATAGAACCGCTATCTACATCCCCTTTAATAACTAATGTAGTACTTTCCGAGTCTGATGTACGTCGATGTCTCAAAACTTTGGATATAAACAAAGGTCCTGGCCCTGACAAGATTAGTCCTTTTTTCGTAAAACGTACGCACAAAGTAATATCTAAACCACTCACATTACTGTACAATAAATGTCTCAATAGCGGAGTTGTCCCAAACCGGTGGAAACTGGCCTACATCACACCCATACATAAGTCTGGGTCTAGACATAAAATCGAAAACTATAGACCAATTTCCATCCTCTCCTGTTTTTCCAAAATTCTCGAAAGACTTATCCATAATCACATATATCCACTTCTAGAAAACTGTCTTCTTCTCGAGCAACATGGTTTTGTAAAGCACCGCTCTACACTGACCAATCTCTTAGTTTATTCGAATTACCTTTACGAAGGTCTGGATAGACGAAATCAAATTGATGCAGTCTATACGGACTTTCGTAAAGCGTTCGATAAAGTCGATCATAAAATCCTCCTCACAAAGTTAGCACGTATCGGAGTAAAGGGTGCCCTACTAAGTTTCTTCAAATCTTACCTGTCCGACAGAACACAAGTAGTCATACTTAATGGTTTTAACTCTAACCCTGTTCAGATCACCTCTGGTGTACCTCAGGGTTCTATTTTAGGCCCTCTCCTGTATGTGATCTTTATTAATGATATTAGTGTATGCTTTCAAAACTGTAAATACCTTTTGTATGCTGACGATTTAAAAATATATAATACCATCACTGATGTTTCAGACTGCCGCAAGATGCAGGATGACCTAGACAGACTCGAAACATACTGTATCGAAAATAAGTTGTACCTCGCCCATGACAAATGTCAACAAATAACCTTTTCCAACAAACGCAACAATGTGCCTTCAGTCTATAGCCTTGGTGAGAAAGTGCTATCAAAAGTTGATAAAGTTAAGGACCTTGGTGTTCTTTTTGATGCCAAATTAAAACTTGATTTACACGTAGACAAAATCTGTAATAAGGCCATGCAAATGTTAGGATTCGTACTTCGTAGTACAAAAAAATTTAAAAGTCGTAATGCATACTTAATATTATACAAATCCTTCATTCGCCCGCAGTTAGAATTTTCTACTTGCATATGGAACCCCCTTTACGCAGTTTACTCAAAGAAAATAGAGATGGTTCAAAAGAAATTCCTTAGAGCAATGCACCGTCGTTTAACCTCCAAGTATATGTCATATAGGGACCTCCTCCAGGAGTACAAACTTTTACCCCTTGATAAAAGGCGTCTATTATTTGATGCCAGAATTCTACGTAACATTTGTAAAAGCTCTTATAACTGTAATGACTTAGTCAGTAATATTCGTATTTACACACGTCGTAGGCTCAGAGCACCAAACGCCAACCTCTTCCATACTATCAGTGTATCTACAAACTTCGGAGCGCGAGCTCCTCTGCACCGCATCTGCAAATCATATAACTTACTTTTTAGGGATATTGATATTTTCCATGAAACCGTGGCAGGTTACAACCGTAAAGTTCGTAATATCTTATTATCTATTAATGATACATAGTTTTGTGTCTGGGCGCGTGCTTTTACTTGATCCTGACTGAAGACTCCGTTGTAGGGCTAGCCAGTTTATCCAGGTTATCCAGGTTATCATGGTTTCTACACACTTTCTTTCTTAATTTTGTTTTTGCTACACCAGTTTCTGATTGTTTCTTAACACTTTTATTAGGAACCTTAAATATCTAATTGTGTTTATCGCGTGCCTTTTTTCATTTATCTTTGCAATGTGTGCGGAGTTGAAGTCACCCGCATAACACTTTACATTACGTAACACTCAATACTAAGTTTTTACTCACTTTTTCTTTGTTTTAAGCTAAGTATGTTTCTTACTTTAGCCTTCGATAAGCCTATTTGTTATTTCTCTGCGAGAAATGTTTATAGACGTGGTGTTAAGTCTTTTTTTACATTACCACTAGCATAATATCTCATGTACATTACTGTTCTGTTTTTTCTCCAAATAAATAAAATAAAATAAAACCAGTATAAGGTGAACTCAACCTGTGTAATATTAACCATGTAGCGCAGGTCAGCTTATACTGGTACTTTTTACAAAAAAATGTGTTTTACAAAGTTACAGGATTTAATTATATTACTATTAAAAATTAATTGCTATAAACGTGCATTTAATGCAACCTCATATCGTAGATTGACTGGACTATAAATATTACAACTTTTCTCACAACCAACTATATCCAATTAAGATGAGCTCCCTCTTCAAGTACATTTATATAAAGAGGGGACGTGGAGTTTTTAAATTCAAAGGGCAAAATCTTGTACGCGACGGGTCCGGAATGCGGGCGATATGACTCGATAATACATTTCGCCGGCACTCTGAGATGTCGCGTACTTTAGCATATCAACTTCTATATTTAGTCGGTCTTTTTGCAGGTTTGTAGCACCATTCCTGACGCTGTGTTCCGAGTATTGTATGGTGATAGAAGATGACGAGGCAAACGAAGCCAGCGACGGAGACGCAGCTAAATTTAACGGTTTGTCAGATTCAGATATTTTTATCAAATGTAGATACTTATAAGCTTATAAGCTCGCCTTTGTGAACAATTTTCATTTGACAACTTTATGTTATTTGTGCGCAATAAAGAATATATAATACTTTACAGTATACTTATTGAATGTCATGCATAATACAATACAAATAGAGCGAGTTTACACCGTTTCGGATCGTGCTATGGCAGCGTAAAAGAAACGGCAAGAAACCACTGCAGCACGGCCTACTTTAAGAGTCGGCTTTTTACAATGTGTTTCTTGTGTTTCGCTGGAATATCAGAGCACCATACCTCATTGTCATTGAAATAGTTATCTAATATATAGTAATCGTTTACTTTACTTACTACGCTGGCTCAGCGACCCCAAGAGGATCTTGGCCTCCGACACGAGAGTTCTCCATTCTTTCCTGTTCTGTGCCGCTTCTTGCCAATCGTCTCTCTGGAGGGCATCCAGGTCTTTCCGCACTTCGTCACCCCATCTGTACCTAGGACGACCGACTGTACACAGTCTTTAAATTTTCTTTTCATTTTTTTTATTTTCTTCTAGCTTTAGGTTCGTTTATACGTCGCTAAAACAGCTCGCTAACTAGCTTTGGGGCTGCCAAGTCTGCATGAAAACAGTACAATAGGAAATTTTCTATGACTTTTGTCATTTACGTTTTTTAAGTGTCGAGAGGTGATGATGCGCTGATCAGTATTGGTAATTTCTTTTAAGCGGCTTTGTACTCGTAAAACAAAACAGACGGAAAAATTTTGCTTTCCTATTGTGCCGATCAGTTTTTTACTTCCTATAATACAGAGTTATATATTATAATATTACACTTGAATAGCAGGTTCCGTGTGGTGCCGGCAAAGAATAGTACCAACTCGGTGTCGTAAGAGGCGAATAAGGGCTTATAAACCGGTGGATGGGCAGCAACATCTTTCCGTGTATCGTACCAACTTACTCACTGCGGTCACCAACAATAGCGGTCGCCAGCCGCAACGCTTACAAGCTGACTATGGTACATCCCCTCCAAAGTTCCACGCAATTTTGCTGGAGTTCTGGAGGGAGCTCCCTGTCCTGTAGTGGACGTTTCATGGGATGTTTTTTTTTTATCTTATAAGTGAGCAAACGAGCTGGTGGGCCACCTGATGGTAAGTGGTCACCACCGCCCATAGCACCCACTGTCTTATTAATGGCATATTTTGACAATAATAAGACCGCAAAGCGCGTTGCTCACTTTGAGAACTATTTTATATTTCACTGGCTCCCTTGCCCTTCAAACCGAAACACAGCAGTACAAAAACTGGATGTTATGTAGTAGCTTCATAGTAAACCATAAACCTAATTAAACCTTTCAAATTTTTTAGGAACAAAACCGGAAGTAGTGGGCTACGCGTGTGCTACGTTAGACAGCAAGGATTTCTACAAGAAACAGGAGGTTGCCTGGATACCGGAGATGTGCGCCAAATACCCGCAACAACTGTGCGAAAGAGAGGACATTAGCGACGCTGCTAAGGTAAGAGAGAGGCAGATATATGTCAAAACTAAATCCAAGTCAAATAAATGGTACAGCAGTACTGCACTTACTTTCTCGCAATACTCAAGGAAAAACTATCAACCGCAAACTTAAATTTGTAATGCCATACACATAGTACGGAAATACAAACATTTATTTACGTTTTTCCAAAAAAATGTTCGAATGAAATATACAGATCAATTCAGAATTCAAATTACAAAACATTAAAACAAACAAACCTCAAACGATTTCGAGTAAATCACATGTGTAACTTTTGGTAGAACTGGAACACCCTTTATATGAATTTTCACAGATCAATGGATACTACCGTAGGATACTTGCATGGAGATTTTTTAAATTTCCCAACACATGTTCCTTATGGATAATTGTTCAGTTTAGTCTACTGAGCAAGCCCTTTCAGTTTTTGGTACACCATGTGTACTAAATGTTATTCATAAAATCGTAAAATAGGCAACCAATCCAGGAGTAATATTATAGAAAATTTTAATAAACTCAATGGAACCAATTTTGGGTAAATCACTTATTTACGATTTGGTGGTTCAGGAACACCCCTTATATGAAATTACACAGATCATTTGATACTAGTGCAAGATATCTTACATGGAGATGCTTGGTCATGCAAAGTTTCATCAAGATTCTATGAGCCGTTTTTGAGAAAATTTCAATTTTTCATTTTCGTCGTATGACAGCTACCCTCAAAATGAGAGCCAGCAAGAAACCACTTAGAACCCTTCAATGGATTTGCATAAAACTCCTAAATTCAAAATCTGGTGTCAATCGGACCAATAGCCGCTAGGCCAAAGCGTGACGGACAGACCGACCGACCGACGGACCGACCGACCGACCGACCGACCGACGGACGGAAATTTTTGGGAGACTTGTTTTTTATGATGTATAAGTGATATAGAACACATTTTTGACAAAATTAGAAAAACTTTTGTTTTCACGAATACAATACCTTTCTCGCTCCGCTCGAAAGTAAAAATTACAGATTCTACTATTTAGACTATTAGACTGAACCCTCCCATGGATAAACGCGCAGTGGAAGATTAACGTGGATACAAACCCAGTAAGAGTCCAGATCAGATAGCCCGCAAGCAAGCGGTTCGCTAAGCAATGTCATGGGCAATGTGAAGTAATACTACAACTTACCCATTACCTTCTTATCTTATCTAGCCTATAATGTCCCACTGCTGGGCAAAGGCCTCTCTCTCTTCCCTCCATTAGTCCCTATCTAAAGCCCGCTCTTGCCAGAGCTTGCAAAAGGTGTCAAGTTCATCGCGCCATCGGCGCCTTGGTCGGCCTCGACGCCTTTTGTCGGTTTGCGGCTGCCAGGTGGTGGTGGTCTTCGCCCATAGGTCCGGCGACGTATGGGACACGTGGCCTGCCCAGTCACATTTGAGCTTGGCGGCGGTATAGGCTACGTCGGCTATTTGTGTTGTAGAGCGCAGTATGGTGTTTCTGACCCGATCAGTAAGCTTCAGACCCAGCATACTGCGCTCCATTGCTCGTTGGCAAACCGTGAGCCTGGATCTTTGATATTCTGTCAAAGACCAAGCCTGTGCACCGTACGTAAGAATCGGGAGAATGCAGCTGTCCATTAGTTTGCGCTTCAATGTGATCGGAAGATCGCTTTTTATGTAGCTTTTCATGGGCCAATAGCTTCTCCAGGCATTTTCAGTGCGTCTAGCAACTTCTTTGTCTTGTCGTGCCTGGAAGGAAACTATTTGGCCCAGATATAAGTACTCCTGGACATACTGCATTCTCTCGCCATCTACAGTTACGCTATATTTGGTGCTGTTTGTCATAAGTTTGGTCTTTGACATGTTCATCATCAATCCAGACTCAAAGCTTGCCGTGCATAACTCTTGGAGCATTTGTTGTAGTTCTGTAGCTGTCGAGGAAAACAGGACGATGTCGTCAGCGAACCTGAGGTTTGTAATCTTTCGACCGCCGACGTCAATCCCTCGCTCTTTCCATGCATCCGCCAGTTTCCTAAAAATTTCTTCAAGAGCACTTGTGAATAATTTCGGGGACAAAGGGTCTCCCTGTTTAACTCCTTTTTCAATTCTGAATATTGGTCCAGTTGACTCTAATTTGATAGAAGCGGTACTGTTTTTGTAAATGAGTTTAAGAAGATCAATGTAAGTCTGGTTTATATTCTGGTTGCGCAAAGCATTAAATAGGGCTGTGTGATGGAGGCCATTACCTATTTATATTTATTTAATAAGTTTGAAGTGGTTTACAGATCATGTCTAAAACACCAACAAGTTACAGAAAAAAACATTTCTATCTTAAATAGTTAAACATCATAATAAAATTATAAAATATGTCTTAGTTAGAAATGTTCATACTATGGTCAAAACAGGGCCCATATTATCGGCAAATATATCAAATACTCTGTATTGAGCAGCTATCCTGTTGATAAGGGAGATGGATGCAGCTATTCTGTTGATAGTAAGGGTGATGAAGGACAAATTTCTATATGATTTGCTCATGTCTGCATGTTTTTTTTTTTTTTACTTTTATTGGAAAACCAACAGCGTTACATCTAAATTAAGCACAGAGATTAAAAACATCAAGCCAATTATAGGTTTTCACAAATAAAAAACAACTTATAACTATAAAAGACAACTGAACGCTGCACGTACAGAGAACCAGCAGACTGCAACCACGACACGCAGGTAAACAAGGTGAATATTTAACAATTAACTGCTCATAAAATCTTTTGTCAACAGATGTTTGACGGAAGCAATGCTCGTGTTGAATAGGTCTAATTCAAATTCTATGGATAATTCATTAAAGCTGCATGATAAGAAGCATCCTCTAAAAGATACAAATAATATTGGCGGACATCCACACCCCTGCGTTCTTAAGGAATTAAGTTTTAACTATTTTGAAATTTGACAATGAAACGTACACCTGGCAGACTATGACTATCTGATTAAATCATCATAACATCCCATGAAACATCCACTATAGGACAGGAAGCTCCCTCCATAATCCTAGCTTTTGCTGGAAAAATGTGGAGGGGAAGTACCATAGTCACCTCGCTTGTTAGCGTTACGGCTGGCACCATGGACCGCGGTGTGATGTAAGATACAAAGGAGTATGCTGCTGCCCATCCTCCAGTTTATAACCCTTAGTCGCCTCTTACGACACCCACGGACATGTATGGGTTGGTACTATTCTTTGCCGGCACCACACGGGACATCTGATTAAATACAATGTATAAAGCCCCAGAAAAATGGTCTGCCACCATAAAGCCCTGCGTCGTAAAGTTACAGCTCTTCAAAATGCAAAAATTCACTACTTCGTCCCGTGATAATGCAGAGCCCTGCATGTCTGCCTCTTTGATTTTCTACATCTTCAAAAAACGTTATTTAGTATGTTATTTTCATTTTTTTTTTTTGCTTTATCTCAAAAACCCAGCGACGCACAGAAAAACTTGTAAGGACCAAATCGATTCGTATTGAGCTGATCTATTATCCCTATTAATATGACTCATGAGCAAATCATATACCCAAATTGCAGCCAGCACCCTAAATATGATATGTTCTTGATCCAACGGGACGATTATCGACCTTGCAACCCACACGATATGATGATGAAGACTACATCCATCTTTCCTATAGCTGCATCCCTTCGTCTCAGTCATTAGGATGTGTATGTGTTCCAGGAGTGCATCCGTCACTTCCACCAGTTCAGCTCGACGGAACGTCTCCCGGACACCGTGGTGAATGGGAGAGGCTCGCTCGTGGTGTGCGGGATGCGCGCCGGGGCTGCCGCCCGGGACCCGCACGCCGCCTCTAGACTGCTTACGTGTCTCCTGGCTGCGCTCACTGCTAACGGTAAGATCCTGATGCGTTCCTGTCGATCTTTTACAGGTTGTATTTTGATGAAAGATCCTGAAAACCCATTGACATTGTTCCGCCATCTCCTTCTACCATAGAGAGTTTAGACGCACTGCAAGATATGACCCATACCTCGTTCTTCTTCTTTTCGAGTCAACGGCAAAAAGTACCTCGTTGATATGACAACGCTTCGCAGCATCTTTCATAAATTGCATAGTCAAGGAATGGAGTCTTCGGGCCGAAGCGTCTACAAGGAACCCCTCATGTTCTATTTTTTTTTTTTTACTGGCAATGGGCTTACTCTTGACCTCGATCTAGTCTTGAGAACAGAAATGAAGTCGACGATGGAACGAGCTTACCCAGAAGAAGTCTATTCACTCGCGACTTGAATATATTCGGGTTATATGAACTCGGGAATACAGACGCAGACAGAGAGTTCCACTCTGTGGTTCCACTCCTTAGCCGCACGCATTATAAAAGAATGTACAGAATATTAACCAAGATTTTACTTCGGTGAGTGTTCCTAAGAACCCCTTGACCTTATTCCGTCAAGTCATTCTACCTTAGTGTCCACACGTACTGCAAGATATGACCCGTACCTCGTTGATATTACATATATTACGTATAAATAAAGCGCTTCGCAGCATCTTTCATAAATTGCATAGTTAAAGATTGGAGTTTTCGGGACGGCGCGTTTATAAGAGACCCGCATGCGGCATCTAAACTGCTTACGTATTTACTAGCTGTTTCGACCTGGCATCAAGAGTCCAGATTCACTGAATGATATCACCCATACATAATAGGGAATATGCATGATGTTTTTTATTTTAAAAATTTATCCTCATTCATGTAATAAACAGTTTAGTAAAACAATTTTTCGAATAACTATGAAATTAAAAAAGGATATAAGCCATCAAAGATTTGTTTCTGTCTCTTTCTAGCAAGACGAAATTTAATACGAAGTTAATATGGCCGTAGCGGCATGTGACGTCACATGCCATGTCGGATCTCTCTGTCTAATCGGCGCGTAATTAAAAGTTTTAAATGCTTATATCAGCCGTATTTCTTAGCCGATTTAAATTTTAATTTCACACTTTTTGTCATCTCTACTACGGTTTTTCATATTTTGTTAATAAATGCGACAATAGTTATTTATGCAACTGTTGCGTAATGAGAGTAATTTTAACACGAGATCTGGTTTTTGATACGAGGCGCAGCCGAGTATCATATAGATCGAGTGTTAAAATGACTAATTACGTACAGTTGCATACAAAACTTTATCTACGACCGACAAAATAAAATAAAATTTTAAAGAGTAGTAAGTAATTTATTTAACTAAGAGGACAGTTAGTACAGATCCAGAACTTGTGGATGAAGTTGCTTTAACATTAATTTCATTGCATACTGTTACACCCGGTATATGGTTACTGACAGCCTCTTGTAGATTCATGTTCTCCTGGTACTTCAATTTTGTTTTAACCACTTCTTCTTTTGTTGCCACGGTCACTTGCGTGCCAACCATGGGTACTGTCAGCCTCTTGTCGATTTATGTTTTCCTGGTACCTACTCTCCATTTTCTTTTAAATGTCACCCAAGTAAAAAGAATTTTTACAAAATTATTTTAGAGTAGGCTGTATGCAGTACTGTGGTAGTATTTCCTTAGCCTATCAGAATGAAAATTATGTATTATAACAGTTGCGGAATGAAAATCCATACTCCATTTCCGTACTGCTCGTAGTATGGAACAGTGTGGAAATGAAAATGATAACGGACAATGACCTCAATTTCGAAACTGTCATTGGTTTTGAATTTGGAATATTCCGGTACGGGAGTAGATAAAAAAAATTATGCATATTCCCTATTGTTTAATATTCTTTATAATCGCACCTCGCAACATCTACTGTAATACACACAGCCAAGGAGTAAAACTCATTCATAACATCCCATGAAACGTCCACTGCAGGACAGGAAGATTCCTCCAAAACTCCAGCTAAAACGCGTGGTACTTAGCAGGGGTCTACCATAGTCACCACGCTTGTAAGCGTTGCGGCTGGCGACCGCTGTTGTTGGTGACCGCAGTATGTAAGATGGTACGATACACAGAAAAATGCTGCTGCCTATCCTCCGGTTCATAAGCCCTTAGTCGCCTCTTACGACACTCACGGGTAGAGATGGGTTGTTGCTATTCTTTGCCGGCATCATACGGACGCGTAAATTACTTATTTGCTATTTTTATTCCTATCTTTATTATGAGTCGCGATTGAACAGGCTTCTTTTATGTGAGCTTCTTCCCTTGTAGACTCTGGACAAGCACGTTCCCATTATTGACTTCATCTCGGCCTCAAGACTAGATCGAGGTCAAGAGTAAGCCCATTGACAATAAAAAAACCGGCCAAGAGCGAGTCGGACTCGCGACCTAAGGGTTCCGTACCTATCTACCATATGATATACTTACTAGAAGCTTTTGCTCTTGGATTTTAAAAACTCCGCGACCATCCAACTTGACCCCTCTTTTCTAGAAAAGTTTTTGATACGGGAGCTCACCTTAATTGGTTACTATTAGTTGTGAGAAAAATTGAAATATTTAATGACTTTAGACTTTTCCCTTTATTTATACTGTGAAACCTAGCTTCTTGCCAAATTTCATAATTTTAGGTCAACGGGAAGTACCCTGTAGGTTTTGCTTTTTTACGTAAATGTATGGAGATGAGGACATACAAAGCCATATCTTTTGATTACGTCGTTGTAAAAAATTTAAATTTTCAGATCTTGTGTGGTTTATGGACCTTAATATTTGTTATCCATTTCAACCTGATACCTCTTCTCGTTTGTGAGAAAAAGGGTCTTGACAGACAGACAGAGAGACGGACAACAAAGTGATCCTATAAGGGTTCCGGTTTTTTTATATTGAGGTACGGAACCCTAAAAATGGACTGCAAAGGAGTTCCGGCACTTAATACTCAGAATGTATAAAAAATCAAATGTGCTTGCAACACTCGTCTGTTAAAAATAAAAATGTCACCTGTCACTGTCGTCCAGCGGCGGGGGAGGAAAAACTATCAAATACGTTCCAGTTTACGAATATTTCTCTTTGTGTGATTGTCACTGATGTAACATATTTTTTGTGACACATATTTTTTACCGTAACAGAGCAACCATATGAAAAACAAAATGATTCACTACTCGTGGCAAACAAAATAATCGACACGAAAAATAAAAATTATATTACGAACACAATCGTAAAATATGCATGGAACAGAACGTTTTTCATGTTCTTTTTTTGTATGAACACTTGTTGTGTATCCAATTTTTGGGGTTGCTACTTTTGTTCACTCACAAACAGTTTTTTTTTATTACACTTTCAGTATTCGTTATATGGAAAATGCCGGTTGTCCTTTAGACTCATGACAGCTAAGAAATATGGAAAATTAAATAGATTTCCTATGAAAAAAATTGACAACTGTTTTTATTATTATTATGTTGTAGGTTCAACCGGCGTTCACACTTGTATCAACGCGACCGACGTATATTTGCAACAGTTATACAACAAACTGGGCTTCGTGGAGGTTTGGCGCGGGAATGACGGCCGCGTTTACTTGGCGCGGGCCTTCTAGCGACCAATACTAGCGGTAAATATTATTAATAGACAGGATACATAACGTATACGTGACATATACAGCAGGTATCCAACAGACTGGGCTTCTAGTGACCAATACTAGCGGTAAATATACATAAATATACAGGATACATCACGTATACGTGACATATACAGCAGATATACAACAGACTGGGCTTCTAGTGACCAATACTAGCGGTAAATATACATAAATATACAGGATACATCACGTATACTTGACATATACAGCAGGTATACAACAAACTAGGCTTCGTGGAGGTTTGGCGCGGGGATGACGGCCGCGTTTACTTAGCGCGGGCCTTTTAGCAACCAATACTAGCGGTAAATATACATCAATATACGTTTTATATACAGCAGGTATCCAACAGACTGGGCTTCTAGCGACCAATACTAGTGGTAAATACATACATACATAATCCCATCGGGGTCGGCAGAGACCACAGTCCTCCACCTGCTACGATCTTGACATACTTCCCTCGCTTCCTGTACTTTCATCTATCCTTTCATACATGCTCGTCGGTTTAGGGTACTTTTAATATACATAAATATACAGGATATATCACATAACATGATAAATCCAGCATGTATATGTTGAAGGCAAATCGTATAATGCGCCGTTTACAAACGGCGGGCAAACTGTAAACGGTTGGCAAATTGTAAAACGGCGCCGGCAGATTGTAAACGGGTTTAGATCACTGGTGCATTTTAGGTTCGTGAGCCACGGCAGGTTATGTTTCGACCACAACGTTCGAGCCGAGCGAGCGAAGAGAGCGTGCCACGGCAGCGGCGGGCGAGTGCCAGAACGCCGTTTTGTGAAATGCCGCGGCATTATGTAAAAAATGCCGATTTAAACATTTTTCGGCATTTTGTAGAATACCAAGGCAAACTGTGAAACGAAGAATTTTACATTTTGCCTGCGACAAATACAAAACAAACTTGGCTTCTAGATTCCGATTATTTTATTAAATGTAGATTTTTTACAGACGTACAGAATAATGCAAATAGATAAAAACATTAACTTGTAATTTTACATTTAGTGTGTAGGTAGTTTTAAATTTATATGAAAAAGGTTAGATAGTAAAAGGGAAGGCCTTTGCCCAACAGTGGGACACATAATGGCTACGAGACAATTTCTAGGTATTATTATTATTTATCATTGCGCTAGACTTATTTCGTTTTTAAAAATGGGCCCAATGGCCCTTCGGAGCCGGCTAACTAACCTAGGAGATTTTGAAGAGGGCAGTGGTTTTTACACAGAGGGACTGCCATCTGACCTCCGCAACCCAGAGGGAAAACCACAACCATAGTATTCAAGTTGCATGTCAGAGTTTTCAAGCCGCCAAATGGCCTCTGACTTGGCTTCTCGACTACTCATTGACAGTATCCGGGATTAATGACTTAACGTGCTTTCCGAAGCACGAACGCTCTAGTTGTGCCTCTAGCGGTCACCCATCCGAGGTCTGACCACGGCCAACGTTGCTTAACTTTGGAAAGAAATAGCAACTACCACTCGGCCACGAGCGCTTCATATTATGATCATCATAACATCCCATGAAACGTCCACTACAGGACAGGGAGCTCCCTTCAGAATTCTGGCTTTTGCTGGAAAAATGTGGAGGGGAAGTACCATAGTCACCTCGCTTGTTAGCGTTACGGCTGGCACCACGGACCGCGGTTGTAGGTGACCGCAGTAAGTAAAATGTAAGATACAAAGGAGGATGCTGCTGCCCATCCTCCAGTTTATAACCCTTAGGCCGGTATTTCACTGGGAGACCATGGTGGCGCGACTGGTAGCGCGACTGGTTGCGCTACTGGTGTCCGTAACTAGACACCAGAGTCGCTACACCCTGCGTCCACAGTATCAAGGGCTATATTTCACTGGGAGTGGTAGCGCGACCAACAGCCGAGCTGGTTGCGCCGCCAACGGTTGGCGGCGCAACCAGCTCGGCTGTTGGTCGCGCTACCACTCCCAGTGAAATATAGCCCCTAATACTGTGGCCGCAGAGTGTGTCTTTACTGGTGTCTAGTTACGGACACCAGTGGCGCAACCAGTCGCGCTACCAGTGTCCCAGTGAAATACCGGCCTTAGTCGCCTCTTACGACACCCACGGGTATGTATGGGTTGGCACTATTCTTTGCCGGCACCACACGGGGCAATATTATGATCGCCGAGGTGAAATATATTTTATGTGTACAGGTACGTTTGCCGCAACGCGTCGTCCATATACAGAAGCCGCGGGGGAGAGGGAGGGGGAAGGGACGGCGGGGGGGACGCACGCACATACACACACACAAGTAAACACTATCTACACACACACACAGTAATACACCGTAATTTTTTTATCACTCCGAATATTTTATGAGGT
Source organism: Athrips mouffetella (assembly GCA_947532105.1). Classification (NCBI taxonomy): domain Eukaryota; kingdom Metazoa; phylum Arthropoda; class Insecta; order Lepidoptera; family Gelechiidae; genus Athrips; species Athrips mouffetella. The sequence continues at coordinate 19,063,104 of OX383980.1, forward strand.
GGTTCTGCCAATGAAAATGAACAACTTTTCCCTAAGGAACATAGGTCGAAATACGGAAAAAAAATTCGACTTCGTATACAAACAGCATCAGCTGACAGTATGGGAGGTCGAAATTATTTTTTCGTATTCCGACCTATGTTCCTTGGAAAAAGTTGTTCAGTTTCATGGGCAGAATCACTGCTTAAAATATCCGGGGTCATAAAAAATAAGAGTGTAAGTTTGATTAGAATAAAAGCAGGACGAAGCGATGCGTTATACATTGGAGTGACAGAGACAAGTATCGGTCCAAATTGTACGAATAGCGTGTATAAAGCATAGCAAGCGCGCTTACGTCGTTCCAAACAGATTGAAAGCGTGCTTTTCGTATACTAGGTTATTTTTTTTGGACCTGATTTCCTTTTGCCCACTTATTAGTGAGTTCAAAAGCAACAACTTTTGTTCTACGACTTTGCTAACAACGCACGAGAAATTTTCAACTTCCCATACAAAATGGGTCGGTCACGTGACCACTTTAGTATGGAGAGTCGAAAATTTTTTGTGCGTTGTTAGTAAAGTCGTAGAACAAAAGTTGTTGCTTTTGACCTCACTAATAAGTGGGAAAAAGGAAATCAGGTCCAAAAAAATAACCTTGTATACTATTTTATTTGTCAGATAACAAGATCCAATTCTGTTAGTAATAGGGAATGGATGATTTTTTAATAAAAAAAAAATTGTCCTCATTCATGTAATAAACAGTTTAGTAAAACTATTTTTCGAATAACTATGAAATCAACAAATATATAAGCCATCGAAGATTTGTTTCTGTCTCTTTCTAGCAAAAAGAAATTTAACACAGAGTTTATATGGCCGTAGTGACATGTGACGTCATTGTCCATGTCGGATCTCTCTGTCTAATCGGCGCGTAATTAATAGTTTTGAATGCTTATATCGGCCGTATTTCTTGGCCGATTTTAATTTTAATTTCACTTTTTGTCATCTCTACTACGGTATTTTCAAGCCATCGAAGATTTGTTTCTGTCTCTTTCTAGCAAAACGAAATTTAACACGGAGTTTATAAGGCCGTAGTGACATGTGACGTCATTGTCCATATCGGATCTCTCTGTCTAATCGGCGCGTAATTAATAGTTTTAAATGCTTATATCGGCCGTATTTAAATTTTAATTTCACTTTTGTCATCTCTACTACGGTATTTTCATATTTTGTTAATAAATGCGACTAAGAAAAATTATACATATTCTCTATTGATTATCTTACAAGCTTGATTAGAACAGGATAGAGCTACACGTGAGAGCAGGACGGAGCGATACGTGTCTCTGTCGCTCCAATATCTTCCTTCGTCCTGCTCTCACACTCCTGTTATTCTAATACATTATTTTGACTGTAGTCACTATGATATCTTTGTAACTAAGTTTTTAGCGTTTTTAAAACACTATTCGTACAATTTTGAACATAAAAGGCATAGCTCGTCCCGCCGTCATACAAATCAAGCTACATAATTTCAACTTTAATTAAGTAGTCTATAAAACTGTTACTTATGAAGAGGTATTAAAACTCGAGTGTGGATTTGTCAGACGAAACGAGCGAAGCGAAGGCGAATTTCATAATAGTATCACACAAGTGTTTTAATACCTTATTATAGTGTGCATACACAACTGTGAATCCTATACAAAAACGTGTAAAAAAAATTAATAAGAATCCTGAAGAATCTGCCCATAAAACTGAAGATCTTTTCTTATGAAATATTTACTCGAAATTCGTAGCTTCAAATACGAAAAAATAAATCCGTCATTTCATAGAAACGCATGCTGATAGCGCAATTTGTTTAACCTCTAAAGTGCCACCATACAAAAAATTCGCAATAATCTATGCAATTAAGTAAACAAAGGTCGTATAACATTGGCCTTGAACTCTGACCGCCATTGGCCTACTCAAATCGGTAGGGTAATAACACTTGAACTTGGCTTCTGAACTTGGTCGGGTTATACCTCCGATTCCCACCAACTTTTGTTTATGTTTTATACATCATTTTAAAAGTAATTTCAATAGGTCGTAAGTCACAGTACATGCCAAATCAAAATAAACCGTAGTTTTTATGCAATAAGGCATAATTTCATGCTCCACCCCTTTCGCACTTAGCGATGCCGATCGGAATCACTGGTGATTTAGAGGTCAAATATCAAAGTCAAATATTTTTTTCTTCTTTCGACCCACGTTCCTTATGAAAAGTTGTTTAGTTTAGTTTCATGAGTTTCATCAGGATTTTTATAAACTTCATATTACAGATTACAGCTACTATTACGAAAATTGAACTTATTTAGTTAAAAAAGTGATATTCGAATGTTTAATTTTGTTTTAGTAATGTGACATGTAGAAAAAAAATCGCTCTTTTTTAATAAACTACGTCTAAACTTTTGTAAGCAATAAACATTTCTATTTAGCCATAAACAAAAACACGAATTTTGTAATCAAAATATCTCACAAAAAGTTGTAATTGTAAGTGTAAATTAAAATATATAAAGTAGGCGTATTTAAACTCCAAGAGATTCCATGTGTCAGTCACTCACAGCAAATATTGTAAGCCCTAAGATTAGTTAGGAAGGTTAGGTTAATACCTAAGATAATTGTTAAGGCAGATTTATATGGAGTCAAATTTTGCTGTGAACACCTTTTGGCAGGCACTGTTTACATAACATCCCATGAAACGTCCACTGCAGGACAGGGAGCTCCCTCCAGACCTCCAGTAAAAAAAAACGCGTGTTACTTTGGAGGGGATTTACCATAGTCACTACGCTTGTAAACGTTGCGGCTGGAGACCGCTGTTCTTGATGACCGCAGTATGTAAGATGGTACAAGACACGGAAAGATGCTGCTGCCCATCCACTGGTTAAGCCCTTATTCGCCTCTTGAGACACACACGGGTAGGGACGAGTTGGTACTACTCTTTGCCGGCACTTTCGGTTCATAAGCCCTTAGTCGCCTCTTACGACACCCACGGGTAGGGACGAGTTGGTAATATTCTTTGCCGGCACTTTCGGTTCATAAGCCCTTAGTCGCGTCTTACGACACCCACGGGTAGGGATGGGTTGGTACTATTCTTTGCCGGCACTTTCGGTTCATAAGCCCTTAGTCGCCTCTTACGACACCCACGGGTAGGGACGAGTTGGTACTATTCTTTGCCGGCACTTTCGGTTCATAAGCCCTTAGTCGCCTCTTACGACACCCACGGGTAGGGACGAGTTGGTACTATTCTTTGCCGGCACTTTCGGTTCATAAGCCCTTAGTCGCCTCTTACGACACCCACGGGTAGGGACGAGTTGGTACTATTCTTTGCAGGCACTTTCGGTTCATAAGCCCTTAGTCGCCTCTTACGACACCCACGGGTAGGGACGAGTTGGTACTATTCTTTGCCGGCACTTTCGGTTCATAAGCCCTTAGTCGCGTCTTACGACACCCACGGGTAGGGATGGGTTGGTACTATTCTTTGCCGGCACTTTCGGTTCATAAGCCCTTAGTCGCCTCTTATGACACCCACGGGTAGGGACGAGTTGGTACTATTCTTTGCCGGCACTTTCGGTTCATAAGCCCTTAGTCGCGTCTTACGACACCCACGGGTAGGGATGGGTTGGTACTATTCTTTGCCGGCACTTTCGGTTCATAAGCCCTTAGTCGCCTCTTACGACACCCACGGGTAGGGACGAGTTGGTACTATTCTTTGCCGGCACTTTCGGTTCATAAGCCCTTAGTCGCCTCTTACGACACCCACGGGTAGGGACGAGTTGGTACTATTCTTTGCCGGCACTTTCGGTTCATAAGCCCTTAGTCGCCTCTTACGACACCCACGGGTAGGGACGAGTTGGTACTATTCTTTGCAGGCACTTTCGGTTCATAAGCCCTTAGTCGCCTCTTACGACACCCACGGGTAGGGACGAGTTGGTACTATTCTTTGCCGGCACTTTCGGTTCATAAGCCCTTAGTCGCGTCTTACGACACCCACGGGTAGGGATGGGTTGGTACTATTCTTTGCCGGCACTTTCGGTTCATAAGCCCTTAGTCGCCTCTTATGACACCCACGGGTAGGGACGAGTTGGTACTATTCTTTGCCGGCACTTTCGGTTCATAAGCCCTTAGTCGCGTCTTACGACACCCACGGGTAGGGATGGGTTGGTACTATTCTTTGCCGGCACTTTCGGTTCATAAGCCCTTAGTCGCCTCTTACGACACCCACGGGTAGGGACGAGTTGGTACTATTCTTTGCCGGCACTTTCGGTTCATAAGCCCTTAGTCGCCTCTTACGACACCCACGGGTAGGGACGAGTTGGTACTATTCTTTGCCGGCACTTTCGGTTCATAAGCCCTTAGTCGCCTCTTACGACACCCACGGGTAGGGACGAGTTGGTACTATTCTTTGCCGGCACTTTCGGTTCATAAGCCCTTAGTCGCCTCTTACGACACCCACGGGTAGGGACGAGTTGGTACTATTCTTTGCCGGCACTTTCGGTTCATAAGCCCTTAGTCGCCTCTTACGACACCCACGGGTAGGGACGAGTTGGTACTATTCTTTGCCGGCACTTTCGGTTCATAAGCCCTTAGTCGCCTCTTACGACACCCACGGGTAGGGACGAGTTGGTAATATTCTTTGCCGGCACTTTCGGTTCATAAGCCCTTAGTCGCCTCTTACGACACCCACGGGTAGAGATGGGTTGGTACTATTCTTTGCGGCCACCACACGGACGCTGTTTACACCATTCCTATTGTCGACCGTACTGCCATGTCGGAATTTACATACATACTCGTACATACATAACATCACGCCTTGTTCCCGTCGGGCTAGGCAGAGACCACAGTCCTCCACCTGCTACGATCTTGACATACTTCCCTTGCTTCCTGAACTTTCATCAATCCTTTCATATATTATGCTCGTCGATTTAGGGTACTTTTAACCTGGCTTTTATTCAGAACGTCCTGGAATTTAAGGTGTCAAAATTTTAACCCCTTATAAATCTGCCTTTAAGTTTAACTACTGATTGAGCTTTCACACCGTAGATAGAGAATATACAGGCTGTAAGGGACCGCGTACCCAAAACCAAATGGGCATGTTCGGTCAACGAAACTAAACAACTTTCCCAAAGAAGCATGATTGAAAAATAAAAAAAAAATTGGTTTCTCCATACAAACTGTTCGATCAAAGTTAGCTATTTGTATGGAGCGGTTAATTTTTTTTTTTCATTTCCCAAAAATGATTCTTTGGGAAAGTTGTTCAGTTTCGTTGACTGAACATGCCCATTCAGTTTTCGTTACAACGTCCCTTACACCCATGTAGCGTTGGGTATCTTTCATTTCACTCGCACTGGAATGAAACAAAAATAGGCGATTTGGTTGTGGAAAAAGAGACAGAGTATGAATTTTTACAATCTAAATAACGTTGCTTCATTAGAATGCAAGCAGGAGAGTGCTACACCCTCACATCCCACCCGCATCCCAAACAACCCTCCAGTCCCTGGAGCACAGAATGACACAATACAGACAGACAGACAGACGCCTAGTAATAGTACACAACATACCGACAGACAGACCAACGACTCCACCCCGATACCGCGCCTGAGAGTGCGCATTGTTCGCGCGACGCGGGGTGCCCCTCGTGATGTGAGTCGGGTCTAAGTCATGTCCGGTACCCTGGCTGGGCCTTTTGTAATTGTGCAATCAAAAGATGGCTGACGTAAGGTACCAAAAAAAAAAAAAAAAAAGAACCAATTCCAGTCCCCACACAAGGTTCAGCCAGAAAGTACCAACCTATAGGGCTTAGCCCACCATGACCGCCGGGCCTAATGCCCGGTGAGATTCGGCTCGGGTCACGAGGGCTACCTCACACCTGCACCTGCGGCCGCCTCATGAGGCCGCAGACGTCCCGATGATGATGATGATGATACGCGTGAGAGCAGGACAGAGCGATACGTGTCTCTGTCGCTCCAATATCTTACGTATCGCTCCGTCCTGCTCTCACATTGCAGTCATTCTAATCGAGCAATATTATTTCGACTATTTTCGACTATATAATCCATTTTAATTTTCGTTTTTTTTTTTTTTTTTATTACGAAAGGTACATGCATTTCTTACAAACTAAATGATCGCCAAACTGTGACAGTTTGTTGGCGAAGAAGGCGCAATACTAACAAAATCATGCACCTGGTACTAGCTATATATACTTACTTAAATAGGTACATCAAGCAGGCAAGTACAGCCAGGAGTAGGTCAAGCCACTCACAGTGCAAATTTATGTCCTCAACAAAGTCCTATGTGTCAAGCTTGAAGTGCTCCTAGCCGTAGTCAAAAAAAAAAAGATACCTTATAAAGAATGATACTAAGTACTCACAAGTTTTATAGGTTTAGTAAGGTGTTTTTTAATTTTATTTTCAATACTTTTATACCAAGGCTTACCAAAATATTTTGCAATCTGCTAAAGCTGTCAAAAGAAACAAGTTTTTAAAATAATGTTATTCTTCCGGTCAAATGATTATAGGTCTGTGTGAAGTGAATACATGGAAACTCTATGAAAAGATACTTAGCTTACTCTCTTCATAAACTGCACAATTTAGAAAATAAACTGTAAAAAGAATTTTGAAACATAAACATGTACGAGTATAATAGAAAATTAGAAACTAATTAGTAAAGATTAGAAGAAGCACGTTTTAATTTTCTTTAGATTTTTTTAGATAGGTACACTGGTACAGTCAACTGCACATCAGGCGATTATGTCTACAAAGATAAAAAGATACATTCAAAAGGGAAAATTAAGGGGGAAGCTGTCTGCAACTGATTGTATGTAGATCTAAATTATACCCAAAAAATTGTCGAATTATTTGAATTTTTTTTTTCGTTGTCTGACATTTCAAAAACCTACCATCGGCCACCTTTGAGCTGTTTTTAATATATCCATCACAAATGTGTTTCACATCGCAACTTGTTGCGTAAAAACATATTCCATGGCAACTGGTTATAAAATGTTATATGGTTAATAAAGTGATATACAGGCAGTCACAAAAATAATCTTTATCATATTTGTCTATTTGAAATTGCTGATGCTGTTTTTAACCGACTGCGGCGAGGTCCAAAAAAAGGGTAATGTGTTTGACCTGTATGTACAAGTATGTATGTCCGTTCGGAATATTCCTTCGTAACTACTAAAGGGCTGAACCGATTTTGATGAATTATATGTAGTTAAATTTGACTAAATAGCGCGAGTGACACTTGGTATTAAGAGTGGATACCTTCAGCGGGGCAAAGTAAGTACCGTAACTGCAAATATATATAAAAAAAAAAACGAAAATGGTCTTACGAGACCATCCATATTTTTTGTGAAATTTTGATCTGAAAAAAGAAATGTACAGTTAGGAACAAAATTACTATTTTACACAAAAAAAAAAATGTTACGATCATCGATCTTGTTTCTCATAATGATCAAAAACTTCTATAGAACCAACCTCGCTAAAGGTATCCATCATTAATAAAAACATAGAGTAATATAAATATAATAAAAAGTCATTAAGGTGGGGCCAAATTGAGCAACATGAAAACTCATTTTCTCCTAATCATTATGGGTATTAAAATGAACGGTTTTAAGAGGCGGTTAAAAAATATCCACAGCTTATATGGTTAAGCAAATGCTTAAAAATTAATTGAAATAACAAAACTGAAAACTAAAATGCTTAGAAATTATTATAATACTAAAAACCCGACTGCGTAGCTGAAAAGAGGAAACGATCTAAGATTTTTTTTTAACATATTGCAGGCAATTATGTGAACCACTACAAAACGTATTTCCGTCCCCGCCTGCAATATTATATAAAATTTTAGTTAAAAAAACCTATACCGGGTATAAGGCACAGTGTACTGAAAACTGAAAGGGCGTGCTCAGTCAACGAATCTAAACAACTTTCCCAAAGAAGCATTTTTGGGAAATGAAAACAATTTTCGACCTCCATAAAATTGCTCACTCTGATTAAACAGTTTGTATGGAGAGGTAAAAACATTTTTTCAGTCAACAAAAATGTTTCTTTGGGAAAGTTGTTCAGTTTCATTGATTCAGCACGCCCTTTCAGTTTTCGGTACAGTTTTCGGTACCAAGAATCCTAGCTTGTTTTCCTTTTTTCAGTTACGCAGTCGGGTTTTTGTTTTTTAATATTTTTTATTAATGTAACATAAGAAGACGGACAGCAGGAGACTTAATGTGAAATTAACATTATAGTAACCTTTCCGAAACTTAATTTATTTATCAAGTTTTGTACTATTTTTAGATCTATGGTAACTATAAATAACTGTATTTATTTTAAATTAAGAACTAACTTTATTAATATTTAGAATAACAAAAATTTTAAAAAATGTGTCCTATACACTGCTAAAATCATTATTCTATTTTTTATATAAGCTGATTTTAGCATTGTATAATAATATTTTAGTAAAAAAGGCTTTTTTTTCAAAATTAACAGAATCCTTGTTTTAGTTTTGTTATTTAAGAGATCTTTATTTTTTATTTTGTTTAAGTGCAGTATGAAATTAATTTATAAAAAAATATAAGAAATTATTAGAAAATTACGTTTGAAACCGTACACGTACAGCTATAGGTAAGAAATAAAGTAGTCGAATAGTTTTCTCTTTCTTTCCTATAACTGCATCCCCCTCCAAGGCGCCAAAATTTTGCCTTTGTGTCATCTCATCAGCCATTAGCTGCACTCAAAATTTGTTGATATTTTTTAATTTTTGGGATATAATATTATTTGTGACTAGGATTGAATAATTTAATAAAGCACAAAATTGCATTTAACAGCTTTTGTAGTTTTGAAAAGTCAAAGAAATAGACTTTCAAACATACCGCCCATTGTACAAATATTTTCAAAAATTCTGTCAAATACATAGTGTATAAAAAGGGTATAACAACCCTGAAGGATGTGAATCTGCCCATGAAACTGAACAACTTTTCCTAAGGCACATAGGTCGAAATACCAAAAATTTTGTTTGACCTCCCATAGATTCAGCTGGTTAGCGCAATTTGTATAGGGGGTGAAAGTTTGTTGTACATATTTCGGCATATGTTACTTATTAGGGAAAGTTGTTCAGTTTTATGGGTAGAATCACATCCCTCAGGGTTGATATACTCTTTCTGTTACAATTGTATAAAGTCCAAATGAAATAATGAACATAATTTTACCATATAAGGAACATATGTCGAAATACGAAAACATATTTTTGAACTCCCATAGAATCTGTATCAACTGATAGGACTTTTTATATGGGAAGATTAGAAAGTAATTTTTTTTTCGTATTTCGGCAGAATCTGTATCAGCTGATAGGGCTTTTTATATGGGAAGATTAGAAAGTAATTTTTTTTCGTATTTCGACAGAATCTGTATCAGCTGATAGGGCTTTTTATATGGGAAGATTAGAAAGTAATTTTTTTTTCGTATTTCGACAGAATCTGTATCAGCTGATAGGGCTTTTTATATGGGAAGATTAGAAAGTAATTTTTTTTCGTATTTCGACAGAATCTGTATCAGCTGATAGGGCTTTTTATATGGGAAGATTAGAAAGTAATTTTTTTTTTCGTATTTCGACAGAATCTGTATCAGCTGATAGGGCTTTTTATATGGGAAGATTAAAGTAATTTTTTTTTCGTATATCGACCCATGTTCCTTAGAGAAAAGTTGTTCAGTTTCATGGTCTAAATAAGATGCTAAAATTATGTTAACTATTTCGTTTGGACCCTACATATTGCTGTCTCTTTCTTTGTGAATAGAACAGAAAGTCAGCGATAGATAGATTTAACAAGTGTCTTATAGTCTTGACTGCAACCGCTGTACCGCGCCTTAGGTATGCGCGGGGAGGTGGGGGAGTGTGAAGGAACTCAAATTCAAAATAGTGTATTCATTGTTGGACAACAGTCTTAATGGAAAGAGTCTTAATGGGATAAGCAAGAACTAGTTGCCGCCGTGAGCGATGAGGAGCGATGCCAGTCTCGGCGGGAGCATACCTATATAGCATATAGCGGTTGCGGTCAGACTAGTACCTAAAGAAATGCTTTGTGCAACTGGCAGATAGACTTGTGAAATTTATTGTTCCTTTAAAAAGTCAAAAGTATTTATTATACAGGCTGTAAGTGGCAGGTTGGAAAAATCTGAAAGGACATCATCAGTCGACAAAACTGAACAACTTTTACCAAGAAACACAAGAAACTTTAAAAAAATTCGGCCACTCCATACAAACTGTCCAATAAAATTTGTAATTTTGTATGGATCGATCGTAATTTTTTCATTATGGTGATATTGTTAGGTTTTTTGGAGAAAGTTGTTCAGTTTCATTGACTGATCATCAAGCCCTTTCAATTTTTACCTACCTATCCCTTACACGCTGTATTAACCTTTCTAGTGAATAAAATTTTTTTTGTACTCTGTATTTTTACACAAGCAAACTTTAAGTCATAAGAAAAAAATTTAAAAGGTAAAAAAAACTGAAAATTGTATCTGTATGTAATTGTATTTGTAGATCATTACTAAGAAAATTAAAAAGTCACGATGAGGCAAGGATGACGTGATAACCGAGCTTTGTGATTGGTTGGCAACTAGTGACCAATCGCGTGAATGCACGTGCATTGGTGGTGACGTGATACGCTTTCTGATTGGCTAAATTGTAAACAGCGATATTCTATAAGCCCTCTATTTAATTGTTAGAATATTAAGAAAAATAAATGATTCGAATGTAAATATGTTTTATTAAATAATAATTACGAGTATAATCATAACTAATTAAGTCGTAAAATAAATTATTTTCAATTATATTTCAGAAACAGTTTTTAAGTTAGACGACGAAAGTTCCATTAATTTCTGCTTTATCTCCGATATCTGGAAGAGAAACCATAACTTTACATTAGTTATTTATATGCATGGCAACAAAATTGTTGTTTGGCTCGACTGCCTTATACAGGGTGTTAGGAAAAGTACCGATTTCCTTTAAACCACATATTCTATAAGTAGAATAAAGAACAATAAGCATGTTTAAACGACAAAAAAAAGAATAAAAAAATAACAAAAATAAAAAAAATATTATTAAGATTTTATTGTGTCAACCCTAGCCAGACTCGCGGCGCGCATGTAGGTACCTATTTTACTTGTGTACTTGTGCGCGGCGGGAGCGCGTTGTAATTCTTAGAACAGGGTTGGCAACTTGAACAAAAAATGCTAACGAATAGCCCGGCTCAGCACGCTGCCCGAGAGAAAATGTATCTCGGAGAAATGTCAATTTTAGAGGAATTATGTCATATAATCTATCACCTCCAAGGACGAATAAATGTCACTGGAGGAAAATGTTTAGCAAATCTACAAATTACGTTTTTGATATTTTTGTTTTAGATAGCTTTATACACTAATACATGTAGCTGTCCTTGTCTTCTAAAATGTGTCGCTCTGCTCGGATGTCATAAAAACGTGACCATGCTAATTTATTATTACGTTAGATAAACTGACAAGGCCCCGCCAAGGGCAAACATTTTTATTTTTTTTATGTTAGAACTGGTAGCCGAGCAGACAGCACACCTGATGGTAAGTGTTACTGCCGCCCATGGACTCCTGCAACACCAGGGGTGTTACGAGTACTTGTGCGCTGCACAAGTTGTGTGATGAACACAAGTGTTTGTTCTGTGTCTGGGTATATCAGTCTCTGCCACCAATTAGCACTGCTTTTGCCTAGATTGAGATCAGATAACCTTGAGTAAAATGTCCCCCCAATTTCTAACACTTTTCTCATTGTCTCTATTAAGGGGAAGCAAAAACTTACCTTATGAATCTCATTCAACAAAACCTTCTGTTCAGTACGAGGAGTCATAGCCTCCTTATTCAAATCTATGGCTTCCAAATTCTCGAATAACTGTTTAATTTTCATTGCCAAATGAACATCATTGTTAGGTTTCCTTGGCGCAGAAGTTCGGCATCTTCTGGTCAATTTCTTCTTGTATTTATCTGGTAGGTCTTTCTCTATTTCTTCTCGGCTTAACAAGGTCATGTATTCTGGGTTCGTATCGTATGGGTAATCTTTTGGGTTAAGGCGGTATGAACCGTCCGTGAAAAATTTGCTTTGACGGTAGTTGTTGCGCCAGTTCTTAAGCTGTTCCAGAGTTCTGTGAAAGGTTGTTATAGGCATAGTCAAGCGCACGCCAGGGGAAACAAACACTGTAACCATGTTATAAAGTTTAAAGTGTTACTACTGACGTGCTGTTGGTTGTACATATTTTGTTATCAATGAAGAATATTTTTTGAGAGTTTCACGGTCACTTACACTATCATCACGGATGAACTGGAGTCTGCGGGTAGTTAAATATGTTGGCAGACATATCTGTCTACCCCCTTTCTCGTTTATTTATTTTGGCGACCGCCGAAACTGTTGCAACAGCGCCGAAATATCAAGAGTTCAATAAATTCCAATACATATATACCTACATACCTACATAACATCACGCCTCGAAACTCGCTAACGATCAAGACCATGTATGTACTCCACTCACATTTTTTTAAGGAAAACAGGCATTGATAGTTTACCAAAATTACCCTATTTTCCCGTTTCTGCCGTTTGGTGCCGGCAAAGAATAGTACCAACCCATTATAACCCTTATCTGCCCGTGGTTGTAGTAAGAGGCGACTAAGGGCAAAAGAACTGGAGGAGGAAGGGCAGTAGCATCTTTCTGTGTATCTTACCATCTTACACTGCGGTCACGAACAACAGCGGTCGCCAGCCACGACGCTTACAAGTGGTATTGTAAACCCCCTCCTAAGTACCACGTATTTTTGCTGAAGTTCTGGAGGGAGTTCCCCGTCCTGAAGCGGACGTGTTATGGGATGATATGATGATGACCCTGTTTTAGGAGGTTGACAACTTTCATCGCCTCAAATATTATGTTGCCTCAGCAGTAAGCGCGTATTTAGAATACTTACAGCGCGTTCAGAACAAGTTTGTCCATGACGGTTATTTTCCGCGCATGGGTGACAGGCGGAGAGACAATGAACGATTCGCTCGCCCCCTGGCACGAGCTCACCCACGCAACAAATTTTTTGACTTCTGCGCATTAACGGTCACGGACAAAGTTATTTTGTACGCAGTACTGGTTTTAAGGATGTCAACTTACTTTCTTCCTTGCAAAACCTTTTCTCTAGTAGCCAGTAACTCCTTGCGTTTCTCTATAGCCATATCTTTAAAGTGGTTCCTTTTGATCCTATCCTCTCTTGATGCTTTATCTTCCGTGTACAGCGGCTTTAAATATTTAGCGCTTTGATAGTAAACCGGCAGCGGTCTGTGGCGGCTCTTATCTAATTTAGGACATTTCCCTTTAATCTTGGAATAAAATTCCTCGTCGGAGTCATAAACTTTTTCGTTCAGTTTAATTTTTAAGTCATCTATGGCAACATTACGATTGCCTTCGGCACACTTGTTGTAATAACTGAATTCTTCAGAAGTTTTTGGTTGGCTTTCCTCGACGCTATCGGATTGATCAAGCATGTGCTCGACGTATTTTTCATACAAAAAGGTTAGAATTTTCGATTTTCCCGCGCTGATTATATCCTGCGGTGGATACATGAGCGGATTCCCGCCAATTTGTAAAACCTTTAAGTTTACGGTGCCAAGTTCTTCTGGCAAACTTGTTAAGCAGTTGTTCTGTAGTAGTAAATGTGTAAGGGCTTGATGAGTTTTGATAGTTTTAGGAAGTTCCCTTAGGAGGTTGTCTCGAAGATCAAGATACATCAGGCAGAGTAAAGTAGGAAAAAAATCGTCGGGGAGGAATTCAATTCTGTTGTTCTGGAGGTACAGCACCTGAAAAGTAAGTAAGTAAGGCACGAAACTTCAGCGCTGACCATTATTCTCTCTCTCTGTGTGTTATAATTGTATTGCGTACGCGATTGCACCCATGCCCCCATGCGCAGCTATCCCCCTACATTTCGCTCAAAGCTAAACTTACGTGCCTCTAGCTATACTAGGTTGAAAAACTGAATAAAGTCCTGCGCACCATCTGACTTGAAGTAGGCAGATACCTTTTTGTTCTACACCGGCACAGAATAATAGTAGATATCTACCACATTCCGGCCGTGGTTTACATGCTATGCAGTTCGCGTGGCGTCGAGAAAGTAAGTGTAAATAGGTAGGTACTTATAACATTATCTAGAAAACGCGGTATCGCACAGGACCGGCCTCTATCAAGATGTTTACAACACAGGTTTACAATGACAATGTAGCATGGTCCCCTAGCCATTTATTCTTCGTCCGTGCCCCTAGCCACACTCAGCCCCCACCAGTAGGTAGGCAACCGCTATACAGTGGCAATGACAAGGCATGGATACAAGGATACATGGTAATATTCTTAGTCGCTAGTTACGTTAAAATTAAATAAAACTTACGACTAAGAAGCGGTTCTCGATTATCGGTGCTTTTTCCAGTCCCCGTGATGACAAATCAACTGTATTTTCATCGTCCAACCGCTCCCCGTAAATATTCAAGGATATCACTTCCGATGCCACGGACATTCTTTAACAATTCGCAACAAAACACCAAGAGTTTCTTGCTGTAAATGTTTGATCAATAAAAGTAAAACTGCGAGAAAATATTTCGAAATTACCGCGCCATCATTTACCTCCTCTCTTTTTTTTTTATGGCAATTACTCTGCGCGCTATGATTTGGGCTACCATAGACCTTTTTTTTTTTCCTTTCGGAAAGGCAAAGAGTACAAAGCCCATACAGCCATTTCTGATTCGTATTTCTATCTTTCTTTTTGCTCCCCTCGTAAAGCGATAGTGAACTTTACGAAGGAAAAAGTTCGTGACTTTTTGGGACAACACAAACGGGGCTTAAACACGAGATCACTTGAAATCTTCATCAGCTGCGCACTCCGTAGTAAAACTGCATAACACACTATCTTTATTATCCACTAAATCACTAAATGCACAAAAAAACAAAATTTCAATTAAGCAGGCAAACGCCCATGTCGAGTTCCCGCCAAAAAGTCCCCTACCATAGACCAACGATCTTTTCCGACCCTGTAAGTAAAAATTGGGGCGTGAGTAGGCGACTGTAACCTCAACCATAGAGAATACGAAATAGTGCTTTCTAAAGCTCACATTGAATCAGTTAATTATTTTAATCTAGACTTATTTATTATTTTATTTGTAAAAATAGAACCAACTGATATAGTAGACTTGTTGATTTATGTAAAAGGCATTGAGGTTGAGATATTCTTTGCAAACTACAATTCTAAATTGTACTTTAAAAAATATCTTACAAATGAGCTAGCTCATCTAGTATGTAGATTCAAAAGGCACGTGTCAAGCGCAACTCTAGCCCAGTTACAAGATGGCGAACGTGCGCGATAGTGACACATCTTTGTGGCTCCACAATAAACTCGGAATTTCGAACGATTCGTGGACTACAGGCTCTATTTGCACACAATTAAATGCTGAAGTTCTAAAGAACATCAAGGATTGTTTTCCAGATTTACAAACACAAGTGAAATTGAAATTATTGCTAAGTTTCTTTCATATCCCGCGCAGAAGTGTAGAAGAGGTAACTTTTCTCTTTGATGTTCTATTGTTTTGCGTAACTGTATTCGATCTTCTATCACCTTTCTTCTCGGGCTTTTGCTGAAAGTGAGAAAGAGATGCCTGATGTAGTTTATTTGTTGACAATATTTTATGGAATTTACCTAATGAAATTCAAATAAATAATTGAAATTGTTTGCATTTCACATTCTTTTAGTACTTTAACTACATATCCACATGCCCATAACACGTAATTTTATTTATACACAGCTACGAGTATGAATTCTTACTAGTTTCACCTATTTTGTTTAGGTAGTTTCATATCTTGACTTTTTGCTTGGTTGTCCAATTATTAACCGTGAACTTTACTATTACGTTGATAAATTTATACCGTTTTCTCGACAAGTAATACAGCTAATGTACCTTTAAACTTAAGGACCTGTTTTAAGTGTGATGATAACCTAAAAATGCACTTAATTCAAAATTTTTAGTTTTACTGCCTTTTCTGGTCCTTGTCTTCACTTTCAAGGTGCTTGAAAAACGAAAAGATCATGTTGATAAAGTGTTTAACCCTCGCCCCTTTAATATGGATTGTGTTTTATCTTCCTTGGATTGCCCTCTTATTTACATTATTTAAATATATTGAAAGGTTTAAAATTAAATTATGATTCCCTTTTTTTTCTATGATCATTTATTTATATGTTTTTATTTTTATCCAGATTATGCTAATTGACCGTCCATTTATCTGGTCATTGTAGTGCCGTGTATTCTCCAACTTCGACACTGGCAAAATTGTCCATGTTGACAGAAGCCATATTACAAATTTTTGATTTGATTTAACCCTCGATCTTCATCATCAAGTTTCATACATACATAACATCACACCTCTTTCCCATCGGGGTAGGCAGAGACCACAGTCCTCCACCTGCTACGATCTTGACATACTTCCCTTGCTTCCTGTACTTTCATCAATCCTTTCATACATGCTCGTCGGTTTAGGGTACTTTTAACCTGGCCTTTATTCAGAACATCCTGAATTTGGTCCTGGTACGTTCGCCTAGGCCTTTCCCTTCCAACGTTTCCATTCACTCTCACCTGGTAGATCTCTTTCATCAGTCTTTGTTCATCAAGTTTCAGCTTAAAGATATTGGCATGTATTTAACGCGGCGACAAATTGACACCATTCCGGGTCTTAAAAAAACTGAAAATGGATAGTAAATAAACTACTTTGGCGACTAATTTGAGCTAACATTTTAACTAGAAAGCGGCGGCTTTTTAATGAGTTTTGAGGTTTTATTTAAATTTTATCTGGCAGTGATTTTCTTTTGTGGCAATTGAATTTCTTCTAAGGCGACAAATTATTGGCGCATAAAAAAGTTAAAATAGGCTTTCATAAATTCTAAAATAGGGTTGTCTATAAACTTGACCAAGGTCTGAAATAAATACAAACAAGATCTTAAAAAAAATACTTTTGGCTACATTTTTAGGGATCTAAATAAACCAAATTGTGACATGCTAAAAAACTATTCTTGGTCTATTTAATTTTTTCTTGACTATCTTAAGTGTAACAAAAGGTAGTGAAAAAATTATGTATCGAACGGAAAACTAATCTTAGTCAATCAAAATAACCTAACCTACTATTTGCCGCCTTTTTCAAGAATTTACGAATCTGCAAACATTATTTTAATATCCAAATACATTATTATAATACCCATTTTCAGTTTTAAAGCTACCTAACAATCGCTGCCAAATGTGTATTTTTATAATGAAAGACAATAGTTGCCAGTGAAGAATGTTTGATATCCCCTCGGAAAAATTTGTCGCATTAGGTTTTATAATACCTTAACCAGTTTTACACTGATCCCGCGTGATATATTTGATACCTTACAGTAGCAGACGTTTTTTTAGTTTTTTTGATCCCAGCCTTTTGTTGCTTGTATAGTTTAATAGTTGCCAAGATATTTAATGACTGCAAAGTTAGTTTTTTTGTGACTTAATAGAAAGTCGCTTAAAAAGGATTTCAGTTGCCGTGTTAAATATTTGCCAAAGATATTCACTGCAGGTACAAAACCTTGCCAAGTGACTGATCATTCATTACCTAAACTTCTTTTGTCATAGCTGCTGGTGATTAACATAGTGCTACAATGTAGAAGCAACATGAACCTTGGCATTATCTAAATAAGGCTAAAATTATTTATTTATTGTACACATGAAAATAACACACAAAACATAGATTAAGAAAAACGACACAAAGGGTACTTCCAGCCATCCTACACAAGTGAAATGGCACTGGAAGAGGCAGATAAACATTATACATACTTAAACTATTTAGACAAAATATTAATTATTATGTATTTTTGTCCATCTATCTGATAGATTCATTTCTTGCCCTTTAAACCATTATTTAAAAAGAATATTATGAGAAGGAATTTCTTTTTTCAGTGGAAGAATGAGCTTGAAGAAATTATTGAAGTTGCTGCAGTGGACTCCGACTTATGGGTGGCCATGCTCTCCGAAGTCCTCAAAACGTTCCCGTCGACTGGAACTCTTAATACCGAGATAGCAGAGTTTGATGAGACCCGGCCGGTGTTCAGTGACATGATTTCTGAATTGAGAAGAGCGTTGGCCAAACATTCTGATCTTGGTTTACTGCCATTAGAGTGCCTATATCTAAACAAAAATGCCTTAGTTTCTGTGGTAAGTTAGGAAAGCATCTAGACAAAGTCCTTTTAAATCTGACACTGATGGATTAACAGTAGATTTTAAAAGAAAGGAAGACAAAGTATCTATAAAGAAGTTTTCTAGATCTGGCTGTAAAATATAATAGTAGTTTATGCAACGGTACATTTATTATTTTATTATTATTAATAAATAAAAACTACCTCCTTGCAGCCACAGACTACAAACGCATCAAGCTGTCAATGGCGCGCCTATAAAAATTAAAAAATTGTTTAATAGGTCTCCCGCAATGACTGTTAGTAAATTCAATACTTCATAATACCCTCCCACACATTAAAAAATGTTGCTAAGAGTGTTTCTAAGCACAGATTGATATTATGAAGATGTTAACCTACAATTTTTGAACGCATTATTGAGGATTAACAATATGAGAGTAGATAAATAAATAAATATAGCCTTGGTTTCTGACTTTACAGTTTTTGCACACATAACATCTCATCAGCTCCCTCCAGACTCCAGCAAAATATGCATGGTAATTTAGAGGGGATTTACCATAGTCACCACACTTGTAAGCGTTGCGGCTGGCGACCACTTATTGGTGACTGCAGGCAGTATGCAAGATGATAAGATATGCAGAAAAATGCTACTGCCCATCCTTCGGTTTATAAGCCCTTAGATGCCTTTTACGACACCCACGCATAGAAATGGGTTCATAACATAAATCTTACATTTTTAAAATTGCCATTTTAATAAGAAAGCTTTTTATTCGTCTCTAACATTGTTGTATAAATACTTTATGCAGTAAATTTTATTGAAATATTCAATAAAATAATTAGTATACAATGTGTCCAGTGTCCGACTGTACAAAATTACACGGTAGATTCTAACAATGAAACTGAACAACTTTTCCCAAGGAACATAGGTCGAAATACGAAAAAAAAAAATTTCAACTTTCCATACAAAATGTACAATCATTTGATTGCACATTTTGTATGGCAGGTACAATTTTTTTTTCCGTATTACGACCTACTTACCTTGGGGAAAGTTTTTCAGTTTCATGGTTAGAGTCTATCGTTTAAGTTTGTGGAGTCTGTCACCGGACACATGATATATTCTGTTTGTGAACTTGTGTCTAGTAGGCACAGACTTCCCTTTACCAATATCCTTGAATTGGATAAAAATAACCAGATTGGATGATAATTGAGAAAAGACTACTTTTGGGTGCTTCAAAAACAGTCTGACACCCTTATATGTCATCAAAGTGACGACAAGAAATGGCCGCAGGCAAGAGCATTGATCTTTGCTTTTCAAAAATAAGCTAAGTTTTCCCTTTCTCTCCTTAACTCCTGAGGCCTCTTATTAAAAGAAGGATTGGAAATGAAGAATGTAGTCATTTACGCAATAAGGCATAAACTCGCATAAATAAATTGCAAAACACTTTTCATAAATTTTGAAAATTGCCATAGGGATCAAATGTAAAAAAAAATTCAGTGTCCGACACTTATGGGTTCTATACGTTAAAGTACAATTTGTTTTTTCAGGTGGGCCAACAAGCAAACCCAGTAAAACATTTCACATTAAAACGGAAACCTAAATCGGTAGCCTTGAGAAGCGAGCTGTTGGCTAAAGCGGCAGAAGTGTCCGCTAATCAGAAGAAGGCTCAGGCTACAACTGTGCCCGTACGGTCGAGAGGGATGCCTAGGAAGATGACTGACACTAGTAAGTATAAATACAATACTACCTTCATATGTTAAAAGGCGGCTAAGTCACTTATATCACACAAGGAAGGAAGATGACTGACACTAGGAAGTACTGTAGATTCAGATAATTTTACACAATGTAGATTATTTACAGAATACTTATTGAATGTCATGCAGAATACAATGCAAATAGAGCAAGTCTACACCGTTTCGGATCATGGTATGGCAGGGTAAAAGAAACGGCAAGAAACCACTGCAGCACAGCCTACTTTAAAAGTCTGCTTTTTGTTACAATGTGTTTTGCTGGAATATCAGAGCACCATACCTCTTTGTCGTTTATATGGTCATGTATTCATTAGTAAGTATTCTCTTTACTATGTGACGTAGGCAGAATTGTGAATACACAAAAGAGATAAAACAAGAATTGAAAGAACACTTGCAGTACTACTCTCATATATGTTACACAAAAACGTCCGTGTGGTGCCGGCAATGAATAGTACCGACCCATCTACTCGTGGGTGTCTTAAGAGGCGACTAAGGGCTTATGAACCAGAGGATCTGCAGCAGCATCTTTCTGGGTATCGTACCATCTTACATACTGCGGTCACCAACAACAGCTGTCGCCAGCCGCAACCTTTACAAGCCTGTAAGTTCATTGACCGACCTTACAAACTCAGAGTCTTAGAGCCACCAAAAGCCACTGACATGGCTACATCTGCAGATTGTAACCAGGACTAACAGTTTTATGTGCCTTCGAAGTGTGTTATTATCTTACTTTGCAGAGACATACTGCTCGGCCTATTGTGGAGGACCCACAAAGTGTTTTGAAACAGGTTATAGCCAAAACAATGTATATGTTATGGACCAAGGGATTAATAATGACTAGAAATTATGAATAATGTCCAATATTGTTATTATATTATTGTTATTTTCCTGTACTGTTATTATGAATTATTTAATGTAATTTAATAGTTAGTCTTTTAATTCTTCATTTTAATGTATTAGAAAATCAGTCAGGCCCTCTGTCACTGTTGCAATGTCCTAACGGGGCGTCACAATTAATTAGACTTAAGACTTACCTTCCCATGTATAAATACATCTTGTACTATATTAACTGTGATATTGCAATAATTGACAATGTGATAATAATAAATGTTGAATTAATCACATTGCCCAGTCATTATGAATGATGTCCTTCACGTTTTGGACTGGATGATAAGAATAAGAATAAATTTATTAATTCCACACAGAAATAATTTACAAAGAGTGCACTAGAGGTTCCCAAACTAGGACGCAGCCTGTCTCTTGGGCAACCGATTAATAGTTACTTTATACATATAACTTATATAGGACTAAAGGGACGTTTAACATAGTTACATAGCTCAGTTGTAAGGAAGTTGACCAAGTCACAATTTATCTAAATTAATAAAAGTACATGTTTTGTTAAGATTCCTTCAATTTCTCTTTATAAAGGGAGCATTAGGTAATTCTTTCCCTTGACACTGGCGGTTCGCCATATTTTTAATTTCTAAAAATTGAAGAATTTTCTCGAACATCACACTGGCAGAAATGTCCCCAAATATGGGTTGACGATTGCCAAATGAAAAATAAAAATATCGGTCTCTAGGGAGACGGATGTTGGCCCGATTCTCAGTTTGAAATGGCGCTTTCAGGACAAGTCTGTCTATGACGGTTATTTTCTGCGCATGGGTGACAGGCGGAGAGCCAATGAACTACTCGCTCGCTCCGTCGGGGGAGTCGCACTCACCCCCGCGACTCATTTTTTGACTTCTGCGCATCAACGGTCACAGACGGAGTTATTTTGCACGCATCTGCCTTTATAGTTCCTCACCTAAAATAGACTAATCTAACTTATAGACCGTAAGGGCACTGCATGTTATCCTACGTCATCTAGTACACGAAATTCGGAAGTTTGTAGCGATAGTAGTGGCCTAATAGGTCCACAAAACGTTGGTCTGCCAATCCGAAACCTGGCAGGTTTTGTACAGTTGGAGAGAAAAGTGGTTAAATGACAGATTACACGAATGAAATCTATTCGTAGAAATAGAAGGTACCTATATAAGTAAAAAATAACAGGTCTGCATTGCATCCTCTTGGCAGTTTCGCCAGTCCGACTAAATTTGTGGTCCAATCACATCCGACCACATTTGTGGTCCGACTAGCGAAACTGCCAAGAGGATGCAAGGCAGACCTGTTGTTTTTTACTTGTATAGGTACCTTCTATTTCTACGAATAGATTTCATTCGTGTAATCTGTCATTTAACCACTTTTCTCTCCAACTGTACAAAACCTGCCAGGTTTCGGATTGGCAGACCAACGTTTTGTGGACTTATTAGGCCACTACTATCGCTTCAAAGTTGCGAATTTCGTGTACTAGATGACGTAGGATAACATGCAGTGCCTTTACGGTCTATTAATCTAGAGACAAGACTATCTCATGGATGTTATCTTACGGTCACATACCTACCTAATTGGAACAAACTTCCAGCAGAAGTAATTTCAGCGTCTAATGTTAATCAGTTTAAGAATAGGTTGGACAGACACCTTCAAAACATAATATAGTCTAACTATATCTGGATACAGTCTATATCAGTGAAAACTGGGCTCCCTGGATTGTCCTGAGCTGCTCTCTCAGGTTAATATCAATGTACCAGCTAGGGTACCACGCCCTAATAAATACAGACCTTTTAGTAGGAGATCAGCCAGAACTAATCTGGGGTTCCACTCACCTCTTAATAGAATGGCCTGTGAGTGTAATAAGTTTGCTTTACAGAGTGACATTTTGGCGGATAACTCTTATACTTTTAAAAAATCTGTTAATAATTTTATGTTCAATTGATTATTTTCCCGTTTCATTTTATTTTGATTTATGTTTGATTTTATTTTTGTAGATGTTTAACTTGTTTGGAAAATTTTATTGATTTTTAGCTTATTTGTATAAATCTGTTTGAACCGTCTCCTTTAGAAAGCAGTTGTCACCTGTAATTGGGTTACCATTTAGTGTTAAGCTCATATACTCGTATGTTACTCGGTTATAATTGTATTGGTGTGTAATCTGTAGGTGACCTTATCTTTAAATAAAATAAAATAACTGCCTGCCTGATTAAATAAATAATTAATAATTGATCCCCCCCAGCTCCACTGAAAGGCCTCCCGTCCCGCTGGGGCAGTAACGTGCGCACGGGCGCGGGGGGCGGCGGCACGGTGGGCCCGCCCCCCGCGCGCCCGGTGGGCGTGACCCGGGCTCCGCCCCGCGCCGGCATCAAGCTGCTCGACATTACGGAGCAGCCCGCCACGCACGCGCAGATCAAGAAGAGGAGGAAACTCGGTGAGAAGGAAAAATTGTCTAATGGTGCTTCTAAACGGGCAACATATTTACTGCAATATGTGGCTACAATATAGCTCAATATGGCCACAATATTGCAACTACTTGTGCTATCTTTTATAGGTAAAAATTACACCTGAAGAATCACTAAACTCAGTATAGTACTTTAAGATACAAGTTCTGTAAGTAGGGTTATTACAAACGAGTTGACGTTTTGTAAGCCCGAGACGAAGTCGAGGGTTTACCATCGGCACGAGATTGTCATAACCCTTACGGACGTGTATCTTATGACATTTTTCAATACATTTGTGAGAAAACAGGTATAAGTAATACACTTGGTAAAGGAACCAACCATGGGTACTGTCAGCCTCTTGTCGATTTATGTTCTCCTGGTACTCTCCATTTTATTTTAAATATAGGTAGGCAGTCGTCACCCAAGTAAAAAGTCACCACTGTAGTATTTTTACAAAATAATTTTATGATCGCAGTGTAAAAACTCCATGGTATTATACTTTTTTTACTTACCGTACTAGTTCGGTAAGTAACTACTTACGAGCAATGTTTACGTCCTTGTAAGTACGTTTTTCGAGCAAATGTATTGAAAAATAGATTTTTTTCAACAATTGGTTCCGAGTTAGCGATTAAAATATCTACAAGTGTACATTCTGTCATGGCTAACCAAATTAACACCGCGATAGTAAGAGATTCATTTGTCTTGTTAGATACGAGTGAAGAAGAGGTAGAAAAACTAATCTGTAATCTTAAGTTGTATTGTGGCAAACATTTTAATGCAGATTATGTCTACCATCTACCATAGTTCATAATGTTTATCTTGAGGGGCTTCTAAATGGGCAACAGTTTTACTGCAATATGTGACTACAATATGGCTTAATATGGCCACACTATTGCTACTGTTTCAGCCATCACAAAAACATTTTAATGAGCATTTTGGCAATACCATGACTCAGCAATGGGCAACAATGGCCGAGGAAATTCATCTGCGACACAGCGGTTTATGTTATTTTAGAAAAAGAAAAACGAAAGAAAAAAACTAGAAAATGGATACGACGATAATACGATGCGTGATACTTTAAATATGCTTAGTCATGAAATAAGCTTCGATCGTCAATTATTAAAGAACTTTAAAAGAATCTCTAAGAGGGTCTTTGAATGTCTATTAAACAAAATGTAACAAAGTCAATATTTGTTTCATTAGACCAAGGTATTAGTCATTTAAATTAATTATTCTTCTAAGTTACAAAAACAAAACAAACTCCCGCCAAAAAGCAGAGCACACTTAATAAAGCAACAAATCGCACTTATAGCAACCATCATGTCACAAGAAAGAGACGCACATATGCAACTTAACGTAACAACAATAGAGCAGGCCGGCTAATATTGCAGTATTTTTCATTACCATGAGAACATATCGGCAACACATAAAATTGCATTGGACATTTCAAAAATATACGGCTATATGGCCGGACCATACATAAATTATTGCATAATCTGACTGACGTACCTGGCAATGTTGCCAGAAATTGTATTGCAGCCATATATTGCAGTGTAAAAGTTTCCCGTTTAGAAGCGCCGATTGTGTTGCCGATACTGCAATATTGCCCGGCCTGCTCTATTCTTGTTTCGTTAAGTTTCATATGTGCGTCCCTTTCTTGTGACATGAAGGTTGCTTGCTGTAAGTGCGATTTATTGCTTTATTATCTATGCTCTGTTTTTTGGCGGGAGATTGTTTTGTTTTTGTAACTTAAAAAGATTAATAAAAATTAATAATACTTATTCTAATGAAAAGAATATTGACTTTGTTAAATTTTGTTTAATAGGAATTCGAAGTCACTCTTAGACATTATGAAGTTAGAGGCTTATTTCATGACTAAGTGTATTTAAAGTATTACGCCTACATTAGAACCCCGATTATCCGGACTACTTCGGACCAGGGGTAGTCCGTATAATCGAAAATCCAGATAATCCATTTTTGTTAAATAAAAGTAGTATACAATTTACATTTATTCTAATAACATATTTTATTAATTTTAAACAAATATAAATTATTATAGGTATTTATCGATACAAACCTACTTAATGTGTGTGTAAATAATTATACGTACGTACGCCTAATATTTATTACTTCGGCTTAAAATAACTTGCCTTCTGATGTAGACAGTTAAATCTTTTAATCGCACCTAATTCTTGGATCCGTTTTGATTGTAGAAGTTTGAATATGGTGTGGCTTCTTCTGTCTCTCCTCCAGCCGATAGAAGGCTTTTGATTGGAAGGCTTCAGTATGAGATGGTACATCAGGTGGTGTCGCGTCGTTTCCATCTTCAGATTCCTCTTCTCTATCTGGATGTTGTAGGTCTTGAATGAACTCAGCATCTGTTTGAATTTGAAATCCTAGATCATGGGCGTAACAATTTAGCCAAAATTTTCCATGGCTACGCTGCGAGCTTCTATCCTCACTTTCGAGCATGCGAGAAAGTTTTATAATGGATTCCGAGTTCTTCTTTATGTCTTACCTACCTACCATTTTTCAAACACTGAACAATGTTTACTTTGTCTTTAATGATAAAACCCCTGTGGATAGGAGCACTCTCTTCCATTTTGGCGTTTTCGTTCGAACTTCGATGACAGGATTCCCGGCATGCGAAACAAACTAGAAACCGATAACACGTGCTTTTTTGTTTGTTTTTAGGGTTCCGTACCTCAAAAGAAAAAAACGGAACCCTTATAGGATCACTTTGTTGTCCGTCTGTCTGTCTGTCTGTCTGTCAAGACCCTTTATCTCACGAACTGGTAAAGGTATCAGGTTAAAATTAATACCACATATTAGGATCCATGAACCACACAAGATCTGAAAATTTCAATTTTTTTACAACGACGCAATCAAAAGATATGGCTTTTTATGTCCTCATCTCCATACATTTATGCAAAAAAGGAAAACCTACAGGGTACTTCCCGTTGACCTAAAATTATGAAATTTGGCAAGAAGCTAGGTCTCACAGTACAAATAAAGGGAAAAGTCTGAAATCATTAAATATTACAACTTTACTCACAACTAAAGGTAACCAATTGTGGTGAGCTCCCGTTTCAACAACATTCATATAAGAGAGGGGTCAAGTTGGATGGTCGTGGAGGCGATTTTTGTTTTAGTTCTATTTTAAAAACGAGAACACTTACAAACTTGAAAATTGGTATGTTTATAGTTCATAAGCTATAAAATAACAACAAATAATAAAATTTGGTCAAGCGCGTGTCAGACTCAAAAAATCTAGCACATTAACTTACTGAAATTTCAACTAATACAATTATGATTATGTGGTGGTACGGAACCCTCAGTACGCGAGTCCGACTCGCACTTGGCCGGTTTTTTTGTATTGTTTTATGACTAAAACTAGCTGACCGCCTATGTCCGCCACCCTCCCGCTTCGATTTGAGTGCAATGCAGCAAAAACTTAAAAGGCGACCGAAGGAGCCCGGATAATCGGACGTCCGTATAACCGGTGTTCAGATAATCGGGGTTCTACTGTATTTAATTAAGGTAGTCTCCATAATCTAGCTTTGTTTCTTTCATTTTTCAATTTCCAAAATAACATAAGCCGTTGCGACGCAGATTAATTCGCCGGCCATTATTGCCCGATTTTGTAGCCCGTGTACAAGAAAAACATATGGGCCATGGTATTGCCGACATACTCAGACAAAATCTGCATTAAAATGTTTTAGGTGATGGCCGAAATAGTTGCAATAGTATGGCCATATTGAGCCATATTGTAGCTACATATTGCAGTAAGACTATTGCTCCTTTAGAAGCCCCTATGTCACATGTGATAGTGAAAATTTTGACAGTTGATCTCTCTTTAGCCATTTTCCATAGAGTTCCCGGAAAATGGAAAATTTATGAAAATTATTTTGAAGTTTATTCAAAAATATACCTTGCTACGAAAATAACTTCATTATTTTTTGTTCCTTCAAATTTTGACATGGTGCTTCAGAGGTTAATAACCTTAAGACAACCTTTTTGTCACTAGAAAGAGACGCACATATGCTAGAAAGTGAAACAACGATAGAGCAGACCGGGCAATATTATATTATTTTCGATTACCATGCGAACATATCGGCAACACATAAAAATGTGTTGGCCATACCAAAAATGTGTGGCTATATGGTCGGGCCATACTTAAATACTACTACGAGTAATACTAACATAGTTTATGAGAATTTATTGTAATTTGTACTTACAAGTGGGCCTTTGTTGCCAAATAAATATATCAATTATTATTATTAAATTATTGCCGTATATTGCATAGTCTGGATGACATACCTGGCAATGTTGCCAGCAATTGTATTGCAGCCACATATTGCAGTGGAAATGTTGCCCGTTTGGAAGTACGTTAATTGAAAATACTGGCCCGCTCTATCGTTATTTCGCTTTGTAGCATATGTGCGTCTCTTTCTAGTGACAAAAAGGTTGCAAAAGATTAATATAGTCTGGCTGACAAACCTGGCAATGTTGCCAGTAATTATATTATAAAAATATTACCCGTTTAGAAGCACTTTCACTGCAATATGTGGCTGAAATAGTTCCCTATCAACCGCACTCGACTCGACACGGTGAATTTGAAAACATTCGACAAATTTTGAGATTGAGTTCAGACCACGAAACTAAACAAATTTCCCCAAGGAACATAGGTTGTTAGACGTAAAAAAAATTGGATCTCCCATACAAAATGTATGTTCAGCTGACTGATTTTACTATGAAAGGGTAAAATTTTTTTCGTCCTATGACCTATGTTTCATGGGGAAAATTGTTCAGTTTCGCGGTCGAACTCAATCTCAATATTTGTCGATTGTTTTCAATTTCACTCTGTAGTCTCAAGACTTGTTCTCCCCTGCAGAGATGGAGGAGGGCCAGCAGAAGAAGAGCGCGGCGGGGGCGGGGGCGGGTGGTGGTGCGGGGGCGGGTGCTGCCCCCCCCGCGCCCGCGCCCGGCTCCCCGCCGCCGCCCGACTACGCCAAGGGGCTCAACTACCAGCTGCCCAAGCCGGAGGACCAGCCGCCAGGTAATGCACAAAGCCACGCCTAGTCAAATCAACTACTCTTTATTGAATGGCGAAACAAAAATTTTCTGTATATTTTAAATTAAATTTAAATTAAAATTCTTTATTGCCAATAAATACACACGCAATACATAAGATAGATACATACAATACCTCTGATTTATTTCATAATTAATTAATTAAATTGAAAAGTAAAAAATTCTTATTGCCAATGAAGATACATACAAAACATAAGAGGCTTTACAATCTAATTATTAATCTGTCTATCTTAACACACAAGGAATACTCAAGGAATCTACAATTGGCAATGGGTACTAGTCTCAGCATATTGCTATGCCTAGTGGCTTAGCGCTGGTTTTCAGACCAGCCCCTAATAAGGTTTCAATTGTCAAGTTCATAGTTATGTGAGCGTGGTGTTGCAGAGTATTGGTGTAAAATGAGATATAATAGCTATACGCAAGTTATATAAATAAAAGAAAAAAAATACAAATTTAAAACAAAATAATAAATCAAATAAAATCCTTCGTAGTATATATATACATGCACTTATTATATAAAAGTAATATGTATGTAAGTAAGTGTGTGTGTGTGTGTGTGTGTGTGTGTGTGTACATGTTTGATTTGTATGATAAGATAAAAACTGTTTAATTCGGAGAAAGTTTCAAAATTCGCTCGCCCTTTTTCCCGATTGCTTTTCCATGAGATGTCTCCGTACAAGCTTTTTGAATTTAATAAGTGACATGGAATCACGTAAAGGGGGTGGTAGATCATTCCACACTTTTGAAGCGGCGAATTTGAACCCTCCTCTGAAGAATGTTTTTTTATGGCTAGGTATAGACAACGCATTTACCCTATGGGATCGAAGAGGTCTTCCTCGCCTATCTCTTAACCAATCTAGTTTTTCGAATAAGTATGATGGCTTCTCAAATTCCAGTACATTTCGGACCATGCAGGCTAAGTGCAGCTCTCTCCGGTGAGCCATATTCAAAATTTCTCTCTCATTAAGGTACGGTGTGATATGCGCTCGTTTCGGTATATCGTGACAGAATCGCATACATGCGTTTTGTACGCGTTGTATAAACTTTTTGGTTTGCTCCAGAAGTCGAGGACCGTATACGGCGTCAACGTAATTAAAATGTGACAGAACCAGCGATTCTGTTAGTATTTCCCTCACTCTCACAGATAAATACCTCCGGAAGCTGTATAAAACTTTTAATCGGTAGAATGCATTTCGTATTTTTATATTAACGTGTTCTATGTATCGCATTTCACCATCCATAATCAGACCAAGATTCCGAGCTTTTTCTACTTGAGCAACAACCTCACTTCCTATGTATAATTTTGGGTGTTGTTCCACTATTTTGTTACGCTGCCATTTATTACCCAGTACAATAAATTGCGATTTAGATGGGTTTAAAACTAGGTTATGTTTGGCTGACCAGTCGGAAATAGTGTTTAAGTCTTCGTTTATTTTATTTAATGCCGGATTAAGATCTTGCGGTGCAAAGGAGTAATACAGCTGAGTATCATCGGCGTAGAGGTGAACTTCACAGTGATTTAACTTTGTAACAAGGTCTGCCGTATATAAAATAAAAAGCAGAGGACTGAGTATAGATCCTTGAGGCGTACCACGAGGGATCTTTTGGGTATTTGATTGCACTACTAAGCCCTGGTCAGTCTCAAGTTCTACATATTGCTGTCTGTCAGTCAGAAACGACTCGAACCATTTGCAAGCTGAGGGTGACACACCATAACACGCTAATTTTGCAAGAAGTAGTTTTGGGTTCAGACAATCGAAAGCCCGAGAAAAATCTAATAAAACTAGTATTGTACCCATGCCTTTGTCGGAAGCTGCAGTAATATCGTCCGTGACCTTAGCCAAAGCCGTAGTGGTACTGTGTCCACTTCGGAACCCCGATTGCATAGGAGGAAGCAATTTATTTTGTTCGAGATGTTTTTTTAACTGCTCACAGACGCTTCTTTCTATTATTTTGGAGAGCACTGGTAGTATACTAATAGGGCGCAGATCTTTATACTCCTCGACTCTATTACTTTTGGGAATAGGCCTTACTTTAGCTAGTTTCCACTCTTCGGGATAGGTGTTTGTAAGAAGAGATGCGTTAATTATGTGTGTAATTATTGGTAACGTAACGTCTAGGGTAAGACGGATCATATCTATTGAAATGCTGTCATGACCACATGCTTTTGTTTCTATTGATGAAATTATTTTATAAACTTGACCTTCTGTACATTGTTTTAGCTCAAACACTTCTTTACACAACTTTGTTTTTTCTAGATCCATCATAGTTTTATGATCCGTGGTTGGGTTTCCCGGTATTTTTAGGAAAAAATTATTAACTTCTTCAGGGTTACTTAAATGCTGAGGAATAAAAGATTTGCTAGTGTCACCTAGGATCGAAGAACGCCTTAAATAGGTCCACATTTGTCGTGGGTGTTGTTTATTTTTATTAACGTAGTGTGTGAAATACGCAGTTTTTTCACGTCCTAGAGCCCCTCCCGTGTAGTTACGCAGGCTTGTGTAGTATTTCCAATGTGGTTCAACTTGGGTTTTTTTTGCTCTCACTAGAGCTGAGTCACGTAACTCCATCAATAATCTAATGTTGTCTGTAATCCAAGGGTTCATATTTTGGTTTATGCGTATTTTGAATAGAAGCACTACAACGTGTTAATGGAATAAGCGAAACACTCATACATCTGATTATAAGACTAATTATAAGATAACACATTTCTGTCAAAAAAATCTTAAAAAAACATATTTTCTAGGTATTGTTATTTTAAAGTTTCAGCCGCGCACGCCACGCCCACTTCCCTCCCCTCCTCACGGCTCATGCACCGCGCGCTGCCCGCGCGCGATGCTACAGAAATATTTACAAGCGGCAAAAATTTAAATGAAATAAAAATACTCCTATAAAAAACCCGTGAAATCGATTCTACCCTCGATTGTGAAACAAACTATTTTCTCAATTTCGTTTATTCCATTAAACTTTCACGATATTTTTAATACAAATATTACTAAATAAATTTAAAACTACGCAATTTTACAACAATCTTGCGGGTCACTTATACGGAAACAATATTTTATTTAGTTAACGACCCATGAGTCATCTCCCGTGTGGTGACGGCAAAGAATAGTACCAACCCATAAATACCCCTAAATGTCGTAAAAGGCGACTAAGAGTTAACTGGAGGATGGGCAGCAGCATCCTACTTTGTATCTTACATCTTACTGTGGTCACCTACAACCGCGGTCCATGGTGCCAGCCTTAACGCTAACAAGCGAGGTAACTGTAGTACTTCCCCTCCACATTTTTCTAGCAAAAGCTAAAATTCTGAAAGAAACTTTCCTGTCCTGGACCAGCCGCCAGGTAATGCACAAAGCTACACCTAGTCAAATCAACTACTCTTCTACCTTATATATTTTGAAAACAGGCAAAACGAAAATCTTCTACCTTATATACCTATTTTGAATGGAAGCACACACACGTCATACATACAACGTAACCCTCATAAACCCCAACTGATTTTTAAGAAAATAAATCCATTCCCGTCAAAAAAATCTTAAAATATATGTTTTCTAGATATTGTTATTTTAAAGTTTCATCTTTGTTCTAGTATATTTTTAAGCTATTATGGCGCGTTCGCCCAGTCGCTCCCCTCCTCACCTCACCTCAATTAGAAATGTTTGATTTTACAGCAATCTTGTGGTTCTCTTAGATAGAAACAATATTTTATTTAGTTACCAGCCCATAAGTCACTGTGTACAAGTGCCTCCTGCATGACACGACTACACCAAGTAAAAAAGGAAGTGTAATGTCCTCTAAAATCGTATGTACCATTCTAGCTCCTAAACTATTGAACCGATTTCATAGTTAATTGGTATCATTTTAATCTTAAGGATCTTGCGGTAGTTATAGGATATATTTAAATTGTAAGGGTGCGTTACACTATGAAATAAAGTTGATAATATTATGTATAACTATCGTTGTTTATAAACTAATGAGGCGATTCCCATGATCAAGATATTTCCTAAATCGTGGTGACCACGTTAGTGACACAAGGTATATAAAATTTATAAGGGTGCGTCATAGTGAAAGCTCCGAAAGTATTCAACTATTGTCTGAAAATGAGTTATCGTTTGAATCGTGATGACCAAAATAGTATAGCTATGTAAAAAATATCATCATCGCGGGGCGCATCATAAAGCGGGGAGCAGGTTGCAATAAAAATATCAGATTATTTTTACTAAATGGAGTATAATTTAATTAGATTTGAATTGAATTAGACTGTAAGATAAAAATACGTGATGAGCGAACGAGTATAGCCATGTAAAAAAAATTATAAGGGTGCGTTATATTTCAAATACTCAATACCAGATAAATTTTACAAAATGACGTACAATTTCGAATTACAAGGACCGTAAGAAATGAAAATACTTCATAAAAATTATAAATCGCGTCACATTGGAGCAGATACAAAACAATAAGAAACGAATCACACACCATACAATATTTTAGTAATAACCCACACAAAAACAAGTATGGCACAAAAAAAATGTAAATTTAGTATAAAGTTAAAAACTAAATACGACCGTAAAAGTAGTAAATAAACGGAAGAATGGGTCTACCAATATTTTTGTCGCAGTCAGATATCTGACTCAATTAATATTTTAGAATTGTTCAATATCCCCTTGAACCTCTTTCAAGATCGAGCTATGTCGTTCATTGGCTTCCGATAACTGTGAAATAGTAGTTTTTACCACAAGTGCATAAAACATTACTTTTTATACAAGGCTTATTACGTGTTCGCACGACCCGTAAGGGAGTGTGAATAATTAAGCCGCGTATAAAAAGTGATTTATGGTCGAGTTATAAACTCTGCTTTTCACTTTGATTGCGAGGAAACAAAACGTAAAAGTAGTTTAGAAAAGTAGTAAATGAGAGGTTATTGCTTAAGAGTTTTATGGTATGACTGGCTGGAAAGTTAATTTAGAATAAGAAATTACTTTTTTGACCAAGTGCATAAAATAGGTACAATTTTAGGCTGCCTATACCCAGCATAAACTACAACTTTTCGAGCATGAGAAGGGAAAAAATATTGTTTGGTAGGGTCATTCTTCTGTTCATTTACTACTTTTACGTCTGCAGTCGTGTTTGATTTTTAACTTAATTGTATTAAGATCTTATATAATTTGGTTTCCAGTGAGTGTATCGGAGCCGCCCCCCTTGCCGGCGGCGCCCCCCCTGCCGGCGGCGCCCCCCGCGGAGGAGCCCCCCCCGCACCCGCCGCCCCTCACCAACCCGATACTGGTGCAGCAGGTGCGTAGTGGCGGTAAGCGCCCCACTGGGGGCGGGTGCGCAGCTACTTGATCAAACTTAGCCCTCATTTCATTACTAATTAGTTTGACCAGTTATTTAACGAATACGGACTCTATAGGTTTTTATGTGTATAATTTACTTACGATATCAACTCTACACGTAAACTTAAAAGATTTATAGCGTATTTTTTTTATCACCGCTAATATTTTAAAAAGTGGTTCTGTCTATGAAACTGAACAACTTTTCGCAAGGAACTTAAGTAAAATATTTTGCTTGAGAAAAGTTCTTATGTTTCATGGACAGAACCACTTCCTAAAATATACGAAGTGATAAAAAAAACGTGTATAATGTACGTGTTTTTTTGGTTTTGATCCAGAAAAATATTTAGTTAACTATACCCTTTCCAATCTTTCATTTTCTCGATGACAGCGAATAAGAAAGACACGATAAAAGTGAGTACGAATGAGATAGATTGAACAGAACGTATGAAATTGACAGCTGTCAAAAAGAAAATAAATGCTTGGAAATTGTATAATTAACAATATTACCAAACAGAGTATGTTAAAACTAGGCTTAATATGAAGTAGATTTTAAATAACTAAACACTTTCGAGGTAGATAGATAGAAACTCTTTATTGCACACAAATTTGCAACAATTACGTGCGAACAACATATCTTATTGCGCGTAAAGGTGGCCTTATTGCTTAGAGCAATCTCTTCCAGGCAACCTTATAATTGGGGATCACTGAGACTAGGTAGTAGTATACTGTTGAATCATTTTTTGTGTATTTTTGTTTTTGCAGAGCACGGGAGCGAAGCCGATAGTTGTGAACCAGCAGGGAAAACTGGTGGTTGCGAGTGGGGCCATGGGGGCGGTGAATGTGGGCGGGAAGCCGGTGTTACTCGCGCAGAACCTGCTCAACACTTCCGCCGTCATCCTGCAGGGCGGCGGCAAGGCCGTGCTGCTGCAAAACATCAAGCCGGTCAGTGCAGCCCACTCTCACTCACTTACTCACCCTTACTTACTCATTTACCCTCACTCACTTTTTCATTCACCCTCACCGACTTCCACATTCACCCTCACCCACTTCCTCATTCACCTTTACCCACTTCTTCATTCACCTTTACCCACTTCCTCATTCACCCTCACTCACTTTTTCATTCATACTCACCCACTTCCTCATTAACCCTCACCCACTTCCTCATTCACCCTCACCCACTTCCTCATTCACCCTCACTCATTCCTCATTCACCCTCACCCACTTCCTGATTCACCCTCACTCACTTCCCTATTCACCCTCACCCACATCCTCATACACCCTCACTGACTTCCTCAAAATTCACCCTCGCCGACTTCCTCATTCACCTTCACTCACTTCCTCATTTACCCTCGCTCACTTTTTCATTCACCTTCACCCACTTCCTCATTCACCCTCACTTACTTCTTCATTCACCTCACTCACTTCCTCATTAACCCTCACCCACTTCCTCATTCACCCTCACTCACTTCCTCATTCACCCTCACTCACTTTTTTATTCACCCTCACTCACTTCTTCATTCACCCTCACTTACTTCTTCATTCACCTCACTCACTATTCATTCACTCTAATCCATCCACTCACTTGCTCATTCAAACGCACTCACTTATTCATTCACGCCAATCCACTCATTCGCTTACTCATTCAATTTAACTCTCTCATTCGTTCACTCTAATGACTGAATAAATGAATCTTTATTTGCATTAGACAAGGTAGGTACATTAGGTGTTGTGATAAAGATGAACAAGCGAGTCTAGCTATGTTAAAAAGCATGCAAATATTCACAATCAATAAACTCATTCATTCACTCTAACCTACTCAATAGCTTACTTTTTTTACCTTACTGACCCATTTATTCACTCTAAACCGCTCATTTTAATCTTACTAACCCATTAATTCACTTTAATCCACTCATTAAATTTCACTGTCACCTACTTTAACTCATTCGGTCAGTTATACATACAAACAGAATTCGCTCTTACATGCATTCAGTCAACTCGCTCACTCATTCACTGTCAGTTACTCATTCATTCTCTTAAGTCGTTCAGTCATTCACTACCAGTCACTCATGCAATCACTTAAGTCGCTCTCTCATTCCCTGACAGTTACTCATTCAATCACTTAAGTCACTCACTCATTCACTGCCGGTCGCTCATGCAATCACTTATGTCGCTCACTCATTCACTGCCAGTAACTCATTCAATATTTTTTGTCGCTTACTCATTTGATTACACTCACTCATTGTCAGTGTGAATGCGGCATTTTGCAATCCATGACACACTTGCTTTCGTGCCCTACCTCCTCAGTTTCTTGCACCAAGGAGGACCTTTTTGAAGGCAACCAAAGAGCTATTGCTGTAGCCACATTTTGGGCTAAGTTACTATAAAATCATTTGCCATTGATACGAAAAGAAGAAGACTCACTCATTCACTCACTCTAACCCACTTATTCGCTTACTCATTCAATTTCACTCACTCATTTACTCAGTCCCTGTAGAACGTCAAACCGGTTAGTTACAACTCACTCTCACTCACTCAGTTGTTCAGTTTCATGGGCAGATTCACGTCTTTCAAGGTTGATACCCCTTTTTTGTTATACTTGGTATATTAAACAAAATATTTGTCAACAGGTAAACCAGACAGTGGTCCAGCGCCCGGCCGCTCCAACAGTGGGCACAATGGCGCCCTCCGCCCCGCTCCACACCTTACAGCCCCCGCAAATGGTGCAATTACAGCCCGCAGTCACTCCTGCTCAGCCCGGTCAGTATATTAGCCCCCGCATCTACTTACAGTCCAAATAATGTGATTACAATGAAAGCAGGACGTATCGATACGTGTCTCTGTCGCTCCAATATCTTACGCATCGCTACGTCCTGCTCTCGCACTGCTTATTTTTTTAAAGTATATTCGTGTGTAGTATATGAATATGTATTATTAATATATATTTTTTTATTGTAAGTATATATATGTTAGTCTATATCTTTTAATTTGGTTTCTTTTGTTTTCTTTTATTTTACAACAATTATAAATGCACATTCTTGTGCCCGCTGGGATGACTTGCTTTCACACCAGACAGGTTGGCTGGAATCTCTTATAGAGATAAGCTCACCTTTGTAGACATAGTTCGTATATCAACTTTTGTAAATATGTATGTGCAATAAAGATTAGTCTATTCAAGCTACGCAATTGTGTCGATTCTGGCAGACACAGACTAAAAGTAAACTAAATTTGACAAGCCCGTTGTTGGTGTGGTTGGTAGTGAGCCTGCCTCTCACGCCGTGGGCCGCGGGTTCCATTCCCGCCCAGGGCAAACATTTGTGTGATGAACACAAATGTTTGTTCCGTGTCTGGGTGTTATTTAACTATCTATTTATGTAAGTATATCAGTCTCTGGTAC
Source organism: Athrips mouffetella (assembly GCA_947532105.1). Taxonomy (NCBI): domain Eukaryota; kingdom Metazoa; phylum Arthropoda; class Insecta; order Lepidoptera; family Gelechiidae; genus Athrips; species Athrips mouffetella. The sequence continues at coordinate 19,100,230 of OX383980.1, forward strand.
GCCTAGTTTGGGATCGGTCGACCAGGTAATTATTATTAATTTGCCAGGCCTAGAAGTTTTGCTGCCTTTTTCCGAACCTATCATAACGTCCCGTGAAAACGTCCACTGCAGGACAGGAAGCTCTCTCCAAAATTCTAGCGAAAACGCGTGGTACGATTTGCAGGGGAACTATCATAGTCACCACGCATGATAGCGTTGCGGCTGGCACCATGGTCCGCGGTTTTTGGTGACCGCAGTATGTAAGATGTTGCGATACAAAATTGGCGGTGATTAGCATCCAACCAAAATCCTACTCTATAGTGAAGGGACGAAGTTTGAATTTGCATGTTTCGAATAGTATCGTATCCAATGTATCGAAAATTTAATCGAATCAACACCAACATCGCCTGTAACAGTCAATAGCAGACGAAACATATCCACTGTAGCTTACCTCGGATACGTTGTATGATAATCAGTATTCTAGCCATTTACTTATATATAAGTACTAGCCCATCGGCACGTTACACTGTCCCCAATTCGTTGGTCCGAAATCTGACGTTTAGGACCAACAAATGTCAGTCGTTGTCAGTCATATTGTCAACATTGGATGCAAATAAACTTACCAACAAAATAGATGTTTTTATTTGAAGAAACAATATACTCTTATTATTGTTATCGTTATTTCTTATTATTGTTTTTGACTATAATCCAATTAATGAAACTGAAAAACCAGGCCTAAATCACATATAAACAGTAAAAAGTTTGTTTTGTTTTTTCCCGCCATATTATTTCCGTTCCGTGTTTTTAGTACCGACCGAAGTACTACACAACGTAGTTCACGCGATTTCTCACAGATGGCGCTGTTTTTTCTTGTATGGGAAAATTTTGAACCGCTTGTTCCCAAGACCCTATCTTGACTATATAAATCTATGATTCTAGCGCCAACTATTGTATGCTCATCGATATGATTTTAGAAGTATATTAACATGACAAAAGGTTTTGAAAAAATGTGGGCACAAGTGACACAAACAAAGTGAGTGGTATTTGCTCAGAACAAAAACCTCCTTGCTTCGCTCGGAGAAGAAACCATGCTATTTTTTTTCAGTATGGGATGACAACTGCTAGCATGTCTCATGCCATGTCAAATCGTCAATGATCACATCCTACCAAATAAGATGAACGACGCGTTCATTGCATTTACAAAGTTTATAGGATTATTGTAACTTGTTGGGATTTTAACGGTTGAAAATATTTCCTAAATTATATGTTGTAAACATTGTGTAAATTATAAAAAACATGTAGTGAACAAGATAAAAATATCGTGAATTTATTCGTAAATTGCTCTCCATATTAGTGATTGTTCTTTTTAATAATAACGTGTGTAGTTGATGGCTGTACATCTTCAAAACAACAAAACGAAAACTGCAAAGAAATTTTATGTTTTCATCTTTAAGTTTTATTCAGTATTTTTCATGTTTGTGGATTATTATCACAAATATTGCTTAAAAAATGTCAACTTATCATTCTTACAGTCAGAAATATGGAAATTGTAACGTATTTTATTGTAATTTATCGTTTTTTGTGAGATCATGTTGAAGGTCTGAGTGATGTATTTTCTATCGATAGTGGTGCTTTTACTTTCGAGCGGAGCGAGAAAGGTATTGTAATCGTGAAAAAAGTTGCACAAATTTTCTCAAAAAAGTGCTCTATATCACTTATATATCAAAAAAAGCAAGTCCCCTAAAAATGTCCGTCCGTCGTCGGTCGGTCGGTCGGTCTATCCGTCACGCTTTGGCCTAGCGGCTAAACGAATGGTCCCATTAACACCATATTTTAAATTTAAGACTTTTATGCAAATTAGTCGAAGGGTTCCTAATGGTTTTTTGCTGGCTCTCATTTTGAGGGTAGCTGTCATACAACAAAAATGAAGAATTGAATTTTTATGAAACTTTGCTTGACTAAGGATCTCCATGCAAGGTATCTTGCGCCATCATCAGTTTGTCTGTGTGATTTCATATAAGGGGTGTTCCTGTACTACCAAAACGTAAACTTGTGATTTACTCATAATTGGTTCCATTAAGTTTATATTATTTTCTATGATATTAATTCTGTTTTGGTTATTTACTTGAATGGATATTCAATTTGATTGGTTTTTGCGCAAATTTAGTACACAGGATGTACGACAAACTGAAAGGGCTTTTTCAGTAGACAAAACTGAAAAACTATCCCTAAGAAACGTGTTTTGAAATAAAAAAAATCGGTAATTAATCATATACAGGGTATTCTAGTACTACCAAAAATTGAACATGTGATTTGTTCGAAATCGTTCACGGTTAGTTGGTTTTAATATTTAACAATTCGAATTCTGAATTCATCTGCTTATTTCATTAGAACATTTTCTAGAAAAACCGAAATATAAATTTGTATTTCCATACTATGTGTATGGTATAACAAATATAAGTTTGCGGCTGATAGTTTTACTTGCATATCGCGAGAAAGAAAGTGCAGTGCTGCTGTATCATTTACTATATTTTACAATAAACAACGCAAGTTTTGTTTTTAGGGTTCCGTACCTCAAAAAAAAAAACGGAACCCTTATAGGATCACTTTGTTGTCCGTCTGTCTGTCAAGATCCTTTATCTCACGAACGGGTAAAGGTATCAGGTTAAAATTAATATCATATCATAGCAGAGCAGTACACTAGCGGCTAGTGTACTGCTAGTGACTAGCCCCAACCGTTGTAAACTCGGCAGTATACTAGCCCCAATCGTTGTATGATCTTCAGTATTCTAGCCCCAACCGTTGTGAACTCAACAGTATACTAGCCCCTACCATTGCATGCTCGTCAGTATTCCAACCCCAACCCCCCCAACGTTTATGAACTCAGCAGTATAGCCCCAACCGTTGTATGCTTATCAGTACACTAGCCCCAACCGTTGCAAACTCCGAAGTATACTAGCCCCAGCCGTCGTAAACTCACCAGTACACTAGCCCCAACCGTTGCAAACTCAGAAGTATACTACTAGCCCCAGCCGTTGTATGCTCATCAGTATTCTAGCCCCAACCGTTGTAAACTTAGCAGTATACTAGCCCCAACCGTTGTATGCTTATCAGTAAACTAGCTGGAGTCGGCTATATTAGGGGATTTGACGAGGACACTGGTTTTTACACAGAGTGACTACCACCTGGCTTCCGCAACCCAGAGGGAAAATCAGACACTATGCTAAATTAGGTTGGCCAACTTGGCCGTCAGAGGTTTTTGAAGTCGCCAAATGGCTTCTGACTTAGCTCAACCACTACTATCATTGGCAGTAGCCGGGACCAACGGCTTAACGTGCCTTCTGAAGCATGGAAACGCTCCAGTTGTTAAGCCACGAGCGGTCACCTATTCGGGTTCTGACCACGGCCAACGTTGCTTAACTTACGTGATCAGAAAGAAAGAGCAACTACTCGTACCACTCGGCCACGAGCGCTTCATGGATAGATAGCTAATTATTCCTGCTTGTTATTTCCAGCTGTGCAGGCGCAAGGCGGTGCGAATGCGCAAGGGACTCACGCGCAGCCATTGTTGCCGCGACGTGGATTATCGCTTACGGTGAATGTTTATTTTTATTTTTACGCATATAACCAGAACCCGTACTTAATTCATACAAAAGTCCCATAGAAAAAGCATCTTTAGTTTTTTATGATTTTTAAATTTTTCCGGGAATTTTTCCTTATTTTTTTTCATTCAAACATTGTCCTTGAAGATACAAATACAACAAGAATAATCTCGCTTAAATTGCAATACACTTTTTTATATTTTTTTCATTTACTAATCTATGGAAAACTGCTATATCCCTATAGAGTTCATAGAGTTTTCGGAAAAAGTAAAATTTTAAATTTGACAAGCACCATCGCCAAATCTTGCTTCAGAGGTTAAATATAATGTGTAACTCTAAATACACAAATTCCCTCGGGTGGTAGATCCACCCATGTAATTGAACAACTTTTGTTCTACAACTTTTGGAAATTAGCAAGAAAATCGAGTCTCCGTACTAAATTATAATGTGATCTTATCAATTTGTGTGTAGAATATTTTTTTTTATTTAAATTTCCAAAAGTTGTAGAACAAAAGTCGTTCAGTAACATGGGTAGAATTACCCCTCAAGATGTTTTGCTTATTGAGAATTACACATTGTATAGATTTTGGCGTTTATTAACCTTTTTAGTCCACGGACCCCTAGGAATTCAAACTAAACTTCAGGGACCCCATTAAAAAAAAACAATGAATCGGACCATTTATTTTAAGTTCTACAAATACAACTAAAATGTTGCTTTTATGCAGCCCAGCTAGTGATATATAGGGTGACTTTTAATTAGTTCTTGATAGCAAAAGATATGTATGTACTCATGATACTGAACAACTTTTTCCAAGGAACATAGGTCGAAATACGAAAAACCAAATTGGACCTCCCATAAAAAATGCGCTATCAGCTGATGCAGTTTCTATGGGGGGTCAAAACTTGATTTTCGAATTTCGACCTATGTTCCTTGGGGAAAGTTGTTTTGTATCGTGAGTACGTTCATACATATTTCTATCAAGAACAAATTAAAAGTCAAGTCAGTCAGTGTATAGGTTGATGTTACTACTGTTGTATTTTCAAATTGGATTCCACTAATTCCTACATTTATTTATTATGGATTTATGGATTGTTTAATGAACCTGCGGACCCCCAGGGGTCCGCGGACCACAGGTTAAGGAACACTAGATTATGCGAACCCTTTCGTTGCTACTTCCAGATAACAATCTCCTATCCTAAATCCCATGTAAATGTTTGTTTCAGCGTGAACAAATGTTGGAGGCACAGGACATGTTCCGCAACGCAAACCGGGTCACTCGGCCGGAGAAGGCGCTCATACTCGGGTTCATGGCCGGCTCTAGGGGTGAGCGATATTTGCAATTACCTGTAACTGCGAAAAAGATAAAGATATGGTTATTTATTTGTTAAGCTAGGCATCAAAATAGGGAACATGTATAATTTTTTTTTAGTCTTATTTATTAACAAAATATGAAAATATCGTAGTAGAGATGACAAAAAGTGAAATCAAAATTTAAATCGGCTAAGAAATACGGCCGATATAAGCATTTAAACCTACTTATTACGCGCCGATTAGACACAGAGATCCGACATGAATAGTGACGTCACAATGCACTACGGCCATATAAACTCCATATTAAATTTCGTTTTGCTAGAAAGACACAGAAACAAATCTTCGATGGCTTATATCTTTTTTAGTATTATAGTTATTCGAAAAATTATTTTACTAGACTGTTTATCACGTGAGTGAGAATAAATTTCTAAAAAAAATCATGCATGTTTCCCTATTGTTATTTGGCTCGAGTCACAGAACAACGATAGGGCCACTCGCCAGCGCGCGCACCCCCCGTAGAAGCGAAGAGAGTAAAAAAATCTTGGTTCCCATTTGGCCCAGTTACTGACCGACTTACGTGAGCGCTAGCCAGTCTGTTGTCAGACATCTTCCAAGCAGTGCAAAGAGTTTTTGGCCATATTCAGCATGATAAACGATTAAATATGTCTTGGTGTCATTTAAAAAATTGTAGGAACAACAGTTGCAGTGTTAGCAGCGTAAAATACTATCGGTAAGGGTAAAATTTCGTATAATCTTCATAATTTTAATATAAAACGCACATTCGTTATTTTGAATGCACATCATAAACACATTCGTTGCCATAGAGACGCCGGGCGGGACGCTGTCACTGATTTTTTGCATCTTACTCTCTCACAATAATCGTACAATGTTTATCGCACTCACATGACGCTAGTCGTGTGGGTGCGGAAAGCGTGTTAGAGTAAATGGTGACACCGGTTTTGTATTGAATCATAGGAAGAATTTGTCTCTAGTCGCAGAATAGCGCGCATGGACGCTCTGTGGGCTCGAGTGCTTGTATTGAAACCTGAGCAAGCGAAGGATTCTAGGAATAAGTTACTAGCGAAGCGAGTGGTTCAAAAAAAGAATAAAAAAAAATGAAGGTTTTATGGCACGAGACTTGAAATACCTTTGCTGCCGAGCGAAACATACAAAATTTCACCTCACTCCAGCGAGGAAAATGTTAATGAATAACAAAATTTCACCTCACTCCAGCGAGGAAAATGTTAATGAATAGCACCATAATACATCATCCATCACCATAGTCCATCACGTTCTAAATTTAAAAACCTTTTTCCACATACGATAGGTTTCAGAACAATTTTTTTCCCATAAAACAAAAGATGACGTCATAACTTCTCTCCTTTTTTTTATTTTTTGGTGCTACGGGTGAAACTAATTTTTATGGCAAAAAAAATTTACAAACAAATTTAGTTTATGGGGTCCTAAAAATGAACTTTATTGCTTCCAAAAATACTAGAGTCCGACTCGTACTTAACGGATTTTTGCCTGGAGGAGCTATTGGTCGATGAAAGAACACATGAAAGGTGTCCTACCATTGTCATTAAAACGTAAACTCGTGGACATGTGTATTCTCCCAACACTCACCTACGGAGCACAGACTTGGTCTTTGACGGAAGCTCAAAGGTCCAGACTCGCAGTTTGCCAGCGAGCAATGGAGCGTAGTATGTTGGGCCTGAAACTGACCGATAGGGTCAGGAACAGCACAATACGCTCAAAAACACAAATTGCCGATGTGACCCACGCAACTGCCAAGCTAAAGTGGGACTGGGCTGGTCACGTAAGTCGCATGCCGCTGGAACTCTGGGCCAAGACCACAACTATCTGGCAACCGCCAAGTAACAGACGGCGTCGAGGCCGACCACGGCGCAGATGGCGCGATGAACTCGACGCTTTCTGTAAAGACTGGCAACAAGAGGCTCAGAGTAGAGACCAGTGGAAGGAACGGAGGGAGGCCTTTGCCCAGCAGTGGGACAGAAATGGCTAATAAGATAAGATAAGATATTAATCAAAGATTTTGGACCTCTTTGCATCTCTTGGAATAGATACCGTGCTATACGGCGTGCAAAATAACTCTGTCTTTGACCGTTAATGCGCAGAAGTCAAAATATGAGTCCCGTGAGTGAGCGCGGCAGGTGAGGGAAGCCGAGCGAGTCGTTCATTGGCTCTCCGCCTGTCACCCATGCGCAGAAAATAACCGTCATAGACAGACTTGTGCTGAACGCGCTGTAATTTATTTTACTATGGGATGACATCTGCCAGTATGTCCCAAATAGGGAGATTTCCTTGACATTGTCAACTACGTTTTCTATGGCGCTCAGCAGATGAAGGGGCGGGCAGACACGGACAGTCACGGACACTGTCCGTCAGTGTGGCCGGTATTGCGAAAATTATAGTTTTTATTAGAATAAAATTCAAACATAACATGTTTTATAATTGCTCTACGTTTTAAACTAAATAACAATTAATCTAAACAACCTTTTCGACTGAATAACTCTTTGATCTGAACAACTATTCAAGCTGTTTTCCTTCCAAACTAAAGATTTTGGAAAATACGCGCATAGAAACGGAGCGTTTTTCTCATGTCACTGACTAATAATACGAAAATAATGGCAGTCTTCTTCTTTGCGTGTCGATGGCATCGTCATTTGAATTTTATATTTGTTTAGCCCAAAATTCGGCAACATGCACTGCATTTTGTGTAGCGTCCATTAACTCTTGCTGTGTGCAGGTGGAAGGGGACGCAGAACAGGATGTTAGGTGGGCCATAGTTTGTATCGCACCACACGTGCAGATCAGATTAGGATCCTTTGAGAAACCCCACCTGGACATGTTGTCTTTACTGCAGCCAACCTGAGTCCGAAGTCTATTTAGAGACTTCCAGATCAGCCATGGCAAATTCTGTCCAGGCGAAAGACTCTCTGAAGGTGGAACAAAAAGGGAAGGAAGTGATAATGGCAGTATCGGCCACACTGCTGTCAGATCAAAACGTCTGCCGTCTGCTGTGCCTCTAAGTATTGATAGGTGTACGCTGATAACTTTTGTTAATTTCTTTTTTAAAGGCTCAGTAAAATTAATGAAATCTTTTAAAAAGAAAATATATCACGGACTTGGGCAGCAGCAATCAAACTGATTTAATAATTTGATTACTGGGTGAACGTTCAGTATCAGTGTTATTTCATAGAGCTATAGCAGCGCTATCTGAAACGGCCACTTTTAGCTGTTTTTGTATCTGTAACTACAGTGAACTTTATTTAACAGAGAAAATAGGTTCTAAACAAACAAAGGTACCTTTTCTTCAATCTGTCTTTCCAGATTTTCGATAAGTTTTGTATTTAGCGAGTAATATTTTTTTAACTGATGAGGGCGCTAGTGGACTGCAGGTAGCCCCTTAACCTATGAAGCCTACTTAGCTGTGATAGTTTTTCTTTTAATTTCATGTTACGTACTGTGTATTTTTTCACATTTCCAGTAACAAAGGGGTGGGAAAGGTTGGAAAGGTTTTCGAAATAATAATAAAAATCATTTATTCACTTACACAGTACATTACATATTAATTCAATCAATCATTTATTCAATAACAGTTTGCACTGAGTGCGAATATTCTTAAACTAATACATGCATAATAATACATTAAAACAATAATCCATAATATACTTAACACTAAAATAAATCCAATTATGTCAAAAAATAAATGCAATAATAATAGTATATGGAACAAACATAACATAAGTTCGTTGTGTTGACAAAATAGAGACCCAACATTCTGTTTTTATAGCTCGTCTATTGAGTAACAATTTTTTTCTAATAATAACGCTTTCAATTTGTTTTTAAATCCATTCAAATTATCTTCGGACTTTAAATCAAGTGGCAATTTATTAAATAGAACAAGCTTGGTACCTTTGACAGTGTTTCGCAATTTCAAGAGTTGGCGCAAACGGATTTTTTAAATCTTTCCTTCTGGTCGTCAAGCGTAACTCCATCTCTAATTCGGACTCATAAAGGTGTCTGTGCTTTAATATATCTGTCAGGAGAACCATAATATACAAACAAGGGACTGTAAGAATTTTGTATTCCCTGTATAAATTCCTACAAGATTCCCAAGGCGGGAGACGTGCTATAGTTCGTATAGCCCTTTTTTGTAGAGTAAATGCTTAGCTAGCGCAGGCATAGCAATGCTTAAGGTGGTTGCTGAGCAGAAGTGCTGCCACTTTGAGAAATAAATTTATTGCGTCATAAATACAAGACATATAATAAGGATTGTTTGATTGGCGGCAATTTGGGGTAGTTCTATATTTTATTATCCATCACATCACATCTTAGCTTATCGTGAATAGCTTTGTATTGTAAAACTGCCAAAAACGGCCTCTTTTAGCACTTTACCAATACAAAGCTATAAATGATAAGCTAAGCTATGATGTCATGGGTTATAACATATATAACTACCATATATTGCCGCCAAACGAACAATACTACCGAAAAGTTTTGTATTTGCGACGCAATAAATTTATTTCTAAAAGTAAGGTGCTGCCACCCAGCAACCGCCTTAACTGGAGACTCCAGTCATTTGTTAAAATGTGCAACTTTAAAAAAAATAAAGTTTTTGATTTTTGATTTGACCCCAAAGTTTTACACTATATCTTAATTACACGTTATCAATTCTAAAACTAGGTACTACAAATACCAGGTATAATGACAAAATATTACATTAGTCTCTAGTTTTTTTTGTGGTGTACTGTCGTAGCGAAAAGGTTTCCTGGCTCAGCATTGACCGCAGTGGGACTGCAATGCTGTTATTCTGCCAGGACCTGTGCTCCTGCGCACACTCTCGCTCTCACATTACTACAACATGTTTCTATGAAGAAGAAATTAGAACATGATGATGAATTTATGGTACAGTCAAGAGCACATCAAGCTTGACACCTTGGACTTTGTACCGTTCTTATTTCAATAGACGTACGGGCTAGAGTCGCACTGCGAGTGTCAAGCTCGACCTGTCGTTGAGTGTACATACAGTACTAGCGCTATTCGTTAACATTTTCCTCGCTGTAGTGAGGAGAAAGATTGTAAGTTTCGCTCGGCAGCAAAGTTATTTCGCGTCTCGTGCCTTGGAACCCTCGTTACGCTCACTCGCTTCACTCGTGGCTCAATCTTAGAATAAATAAATATTGGGGGACAATTCACACAAAGTCATCTGAAAAACTAGGCAAAGCCTGTACTATGGGTATCAGAGACTGATATACGAGTACATACATAAATAGATAAATAACACCCAGACAGAGAACAAACACTTGTGTTCATCGCACAAAAATGTTTGCCCTGGGCGGGGATCGAACCCGCGGCCCACGGCATGAAAGGCAGGCTCACTACCAACCACACCAACCGGCTTGTCTTTCTCTGAATCCTTCGCTTTCTGGAGTTTCAATATAAGGGACTTGCGTTTAATAACAATTTTGCTGCCATGCTTTACAAATAACTAATTCTTTTTCGTAAACGATATTTATTTTAACACTTCCTGTGTTCGGATAAATAAATCTACTAAGTAGAAAATCACAAAATTCCACAACCACAGGCTGGATTCGAAACTGCGTCTTCTCCGTCAGTACCGGAGACGCTTTACCAACTAGGCTACTGTGGTCCTGCCTGATGTTGTGAAATTAGCGACCTCTATACGCATTGTGCTGCCACCTAGTAAGCATTTGTTGGTAAAGCGTCTGCGGTTCTGATGCAGAAGACACAGGTTCGAATCCTGCCTGTGGTTGTGAAATTTTGCGATTTTCTACTTTGTAGATTTAATTCTTTTTCTCTAATAATGTATTTTTTTTTGTCTTCCAGATAACCCCTGTCCAAACTTAGGCAACATTGTCACAATAAAACTATCAGAAAACATAGAAAATGTCCTCCAATCGGACGACACATACCTCACAATGCTCTCAGAGATGCACTTCCAAATGAATTATAACAACGGCCAATGGACGAGGTTGAAAAAATATCGACCAATCGACGGCATGGTCCCACAGAAGATACCTCCAGGGTCGACGGTCATTTCAGCCAATAACCAGCAACCTGTGGTCTCGATAGCCAATCAGAGCGTCAGTTAAGATTTGTAGTTAGCTTTCATTGGACGTTCGAATTTTGGAATTGTGTTATGTTAGAATGATTTTAGATCGGGAAATTAAAATGCTGTGAGCTGGAAAATTTCAGCCAATAAGATTGCTGCATTTGACAAGATAGGAAAATGTCGCAATACTATTGGTTGGTATTTTCCCAGCTCACAACTTATAGCTCCCTCGCACAGCACTGGTGAAAATTCACCCTTTTCTGGATACTAAGGGCCCATCTCACCGCTTGCTGTTAAAGTTTCCGATTTTAAGCTGATAGATAAAATACGTCTGATTTTTGCCAGTATTATCATGGGGTCCCATTCCGTACTACGGTTTTTTCGACGGGAGTAAATAGCCCGAATTCATTTGGCCCTTTGGTTTCTAATAATTAAACTAAATGTTACTACTAGGTTGGTAGGTAAAGGTGTAAACTATGACATTAATTCAATTTTAACATCCAGATATCAATTTATTCTAAGAAAATACTTTATGGAAAAAATAGCCCGAACAATTTTCGGCACAAATTCGTTCTATGACGTGAGGCATCTGTACTAGTATAGTATTATATTATATGTTTATTAGCCGGTATGACAGGAATGACAATGCCATAAATGTATGGAAAGTGAGCATTCTTCTTTGCAGAAACCTAACATTTGTCTGTTAATGAACTTTGGCGATTACTCCAACGAAACTTGTGTAGATCTTATGCAGTTAAGAAAAGTACTTTGGTGATTTAGATCTTTAGATAAGGGATAACTTGTTACTTGTCAGATTCAGATTATTTTATTCAATGTAGATTTTTTACAGAATACTTATTAATAGTAGATTAATAGCCAAGGACTGTAAGGCATGCTCGCTGCGCTCGTGAGCCTAAATATCTCGGGCTGCAATTGATGCTTACACCCGAGCTAACTACTCTGCTTTACATCTCGATTGTGAGGGAAGTAGGTCCTTATTACCACCAAATTGTAGGTGACCAATTAGCGCTCTAGGGTAATAATGTAGCTAGAAAAGCCCTAGGGCGGTAAGTAATTAAAAATAAAACACTTCACTCTTTCAAAATTTAATTACTTACAGCCCTAGGGCTTTTCTATCTACATTATTACCCTAGAGCGCTAATTGGTCACCTACAAGCCCCATTTGGTGGTAATAAGGACTTACTTACCGAATATGAGAGATGTAAATGTCATTAATAACTTGCAGAATACAATGCAAATAGAGCGAGTGTACTACCACTACTGCGTCTTGTTGTTCCTAGGGATGAGTTGTTAATTATTGCTCAGTAATTTTTCATCACCCATCTCTACCTGTGGGTGTCGTAAGAGGCGACTAAGGCTTTATGAACCGGAGGATGGGCAACAGCATATTTCTGTGTATCATACCATCTTACATACTGCGTCCACTAACAACAGCGGTCGCCAGCCGCAACGCTTACAAGCGTGGTAACTATGGTAAATCCCCTCCTAAGTACCACGCGTTTTTGGTGGAGTTCTGGAGGGAGCTCCCTGTCCTGCAGTGGACGTTTTATGAGATGTTATGATGAACTGTTCATAGGGATAAGTTATTTTTCAATACATTTGCTCGAAAATCGTACTTACAAGGACGTAAACATTGCTCGTAAGTAGTTACATACCGAACTAGTGCGGTAAGTAAAAAAAGTATAATACCAAGGAGTTTTTACACTCTGATCATAAAATTATTTTGTAAAAATACTACAGTGGTGACTTTTTACTTGGGTGACGACTGCCTACCTATATTTAACATAAAATGGAGAGTACCAAGAGAACATAAATCGACAAGAGGCTGACAGTACCCATGGTTGGTTCCTTTACTAGTGTATTACTTATACTTACCTGTTTTCTCACGAATGTATTGAAAAACGTCGTAAGATACACGTCCGTAAGGGTTATGACAAACTCGTGCCGAAAGTAAACCCTCGATTCGTCTCGGGCTTACAAAACGTCAACTCGTTTGTAATAACCCTACTTACGGAACTTGTATCTTAAACTACTATTTCACACAGTCATCGGATCCCAAAATAGGCAAAGCCTGTACTATTGGTACCAGAGACTGATATACATACATAAATAGATAAATAACACCCAGACACAGAACAAACCCTTGTGTTCATCACACAAATGTTTGCCCTGGGCGGGGATCGAACCCGCGGCCCACGGCATAGAAGGCAGGCTCACTACCAACCACACCAACGGACCAGTCAGTTTTTCCTTTTGTTGTTCCTTCTTATCAGTTGTTCGACGAACAACTTATAACTAGGAATTGGTCTAAAGGTGAGAAAAAATAAAATATTAGGTCCTTACCTTTTTTTTTTAAGTTTTGTATGGAGAATTTTAGGTAAACTCAATTTTCAGTACTAACATTTTTGAGTTTTTTTTTTTTGGAACTAAAAATATTTTTTTTTTACCATTATTGGGAAGACATTAAGCTTACAGAAGCTTTAATTTTCGAAAATTGTTATCTGTAAAAAAAAATGACAAATCTAATGATGAAATTGTACGACATTTAAGATGAATAATTTCCGAACCTTTAATTTTAGATATCAAACAAAAAATTAAAATAATTTTTAACGCGTAGATTGATAAACCTTGAGTCAACATTCAAATATAAAACAAATTATGCAAATTGCTATAGAATTATAGGAACTATGATCTCATTAATCTGCAAGAAAAATTTCGCCAATTTCATACGTAAGGACCTAATATTTAACCTCCCATACTAATGCAACGTAGGAGATCAACACTACCACCACCACGAAACTGAACAACTTTCCCCAAGAAACATAGGTCGTTAGACGTAAAAAAAAAATCGATCTCCCATACATAATGTATGGTCAGCTGACTACTATGAAAGGGTAATTTTTTTTCGTCCGATGACCTATGTTCCTAGGCGAAAATTGTTCAGTTTCGCGGTCTGAACCACAGAGTCTGAACTCAATCTCAAAAGTAGTGATCGGCCGATCATCATCATCATAACATCCCAAGAAACGTCCACTACAGGACAGGGAGCTCCCTCCAGAATTCTAGCTTTTGCTGGAAAAATGTAGAAGGGAAGTACCATAGTCACCTCGCTTGTTAGCGTTACGTCTGGCACCATGGACCGCAGTTGTAAGTGACCGCAGTAAGTAAGATACAAAGGAGGATGCTGCTGCCCATCCTCCAGTTTATAACCCTAAGTCGCCTCTTACGACACCCACGGGTCCTTTCGGTCTATTAGGTCCACTTCCGCGAACGTCCATTTCCGCGAACGTCCATTTCCGTGAACGTCCATTTCCGCGAAAGTCCATTTCTGTGAAAGTCCATTTTTCGAAGTCCGTATTTCAAACTTAAACTTAACCTAACCCCCCACCCCTCTTCTACCAACATGAAGGAGGGTTTTGAAACTTCGTTGTTTTTGAAGATGGTGACTTTAAAATTGGTTTTTAGACATACTAATGCAAATAAATTAAGTTTTAGCACTTTTTGATATTCTCCCCTTTTGGGGACCTTCGAGAGGTTAAGAAACACGGACTTAAAATAAGTGGAAAAACCTTTCACAGAGATGGACTTTCGCGGAAATGGACGTTCACGGAAATGGACGTTCGCGGAAGTGGACCTAATAGACCGAAAGGCCACGGGTATGTATGGGTTATCGGCCGATCAGTCGACTATGATTCGTCCGCGTCAAGAATGCAGTACGAGTAAGTCATTAATAAAACTGCAGGCTAAAGGTGTATTCACAAAGGCTTTAAATTATGGTAAATATCCCGTCTTAAGGTTATTACAGCCCTCAAATTAGAAGCTACGCGATCGTCCATGCAAATATCGACTTTATTGACACGTTAATAGCGTTCATATAAGAGTGCTCTTCAACGTGGCTGTTACGACCAACGTCGAGACTCTCACCCATAAAAAAGAGGTTTTTATTGGTTTTATACCACATTAATAATTATTTTTTTCAAAGTTTTTACTTAAATTTCAGGAACCGTAAAATTTAGAATTTTTCAATAGGATATTTTATGCGTAAAATAAGAAGGGAGAGAAGATTTTTTTCTGGCAAATCTAACAGTTATAATAAAAATAATCTACTTAAAAATTATTGTTTATCATATTGATTAACTCATGTATATTTTTTTGTAACGATTGGACCATCCGTTTGGGAGAAGTTTGCCTTCAAAGTTAGTTCATTTTGCAATTTGAGGGTTATAATCGTCTTAAATCATTCTAACGTAATATTTGAAATGTTTGATATAAGATATAGTGCGCAATAGTGCCTCATGCTTTGTTTTCGACCAATGTTGCAACGTTTATTATATTAGTAGTGATAGTGAATAAGTTTTTAAAAAGGCGACTTCAGTGAGGCATATTTTTCCTCTATCATAAAACATAAACATAAAACATCATTTATTTGTTAAAAAATTGTTAACATAGATTTGCATCCTGGCCCCCAAACTAGGATTCCCTGTGCTATGGGAAGCCAGCTCTTTCATCTAGTTATGAACAAGGTAAAGTAACAGTTATTTATTATAGAAGTTCTATTTTTTCTTTGTATGTATAATTTTTTGTTATGGCTAGTTGAGATAATGTAGCTTGATATAATGTACTCAACAACCCTGAAGGATGTGAATCTGCCCATGAAACTGAACAACTTTCCCTAAGGAACATAGGTCAAAATACGAAGAATACATTTTGACTTCCTTTGCAAAATGAGTGATCGACTCATTTTGTATGGGAAGGCAAAAAAAATTTTCTTTGTTAAAGTTCCTTGTTATCATGAGCTGAATCGCTGGGCTTCGGGAATAAAACCAATTAAAATTCAGTTTTTATCATTGTCAATATTATTGCCGTTTTAATTAGGGCGCTTTTTCATTGGTCGATTATCCGGTCGCTAGCTCGCATGTTTGTACTGACCACAGGCGGACTAACAACTGGTTAAATTAACCGATCGATGCACAAGAAACCTTCTTTCAATTAAATTTATTACAATTAATTTCTTTATCAAAGATAAAAAAGCAAAAGCGATAGATTTAATGTGCAAGCTTTAAATGTGCGTTGTGCAATTGGCATTAAGATAGATAAAATATCCAAACTGTAGTCGTCGGAACTTTTGTACAGCTTATTATAGTAATTATTGCAGTAGTTTAATTAAACTTTAGTTTTAATTTATTGTTTTTTTTACCGTTCGAAGGAAGGATGTTACGTTTTACCGCTGGTTTAGAAGGCCTTAAGTTTAAAAAGGCGGCTAAGTATCATGGAGGATTGATTATAAATACACTCGTTTAAAAAAAGCGTTTCACCTACCGCGCTATAAACTTTTATTACGCTATTTATACAAAGTTATTTTCTTATCTTCCGAGAAACTTTAATAGGTGGAAATGCCCATGAAACTGAACAACTTTCTTTGAGGCACATAAGCCGAAATATGAAAAATGTTTTTCTACCTCCCATACAATACAGGATGTACAATATACTCCCATACAATACAGGATGTACAATATACTCCCATACAATACAGGATGCACAATATACTCCCATACAATACAGGATGTACAATTTTTTTTTTTCAAAGTTGTTCAGTTTAATCGGCTGATCATGCCCTTTCAGTTTTTGCCAACCTGTCCCTTACAATGTATAAATTAGTTGAAAAGCAATTGTTTTGCGAATTTCGAAAAGTGTATATTTCCAAAATTCTTTAGTTTCCGTTTTTCAGGGGTCCAAATGTAACTGTATATTTAAGGCTATTTCTACAAAGAGTAACGGAAAGATGTGAGAATACTGAAGAGTGCGAATCTGCCCATGAAACTGAACAACTTTCCCCAAGGATCATAGGTCGAAACTGGAATACAAAATGCACTATCAGCTGATGTAGTTTCTATGGGAGATCAAAGATTGATTTTGTTCTATGATCTATGTTCCTTGGGAAAAGTTGTTCAGTTTCATGGGCAGATTCACACCATTTATCACACATTTCCGTAACACTCTGTACAGTTCAGAACCATCACCTTTGTCAAAAAAATACTATCAATGTTATGTCATAGCTATAGGTTTGATTTTTTTAAATTAAAAAGATTATTTTTCACTGTATATCTATAAAACGATTATGGTTGTTTCGCACGATTTAGTTATACAGGGTGTAAGGGACGGTGTACCAAAAACTGAACAACTTTCCCAAAGCAACATTTTTGGGAAATAAAAAATTTTTTTTTGACGTGTCTATACAAATTTCTCTCTGATCAAACAGTTTGTATGGAGAGGTCAAAAACTTTTTTCATTTCCCAAAAATGATTCTTTGGGAAAGTTGTTCAGTTTTGTTGACTAAGCACGCCATTTCAGTTTTCGGTACACCATCCCTTACATCTTATATGTATAGTAATTTTCTTTGTGTAATTTGACGTGAATTTTCATTTCAATAAATTCTCCTTATGGATGTCTTCCTTGAAATCAGAAATAAATCCTACAAAAGGTTTTATTGTTTTAATAGTTTCAGCATGGACGAATAATAATAAGACTGACAATCCCCATACTAGAAAACGTAACCCGGAAAGGCATAAAACTCATGGCAACTAGATCGTGCTTTCAAATAATCTGGAAATTAATTATGGTCTACCGAGAATTTTGCCAAAAAAATCATTCAGAATTTCAACATACTTTCAATGTAAAGAAACGCTAACATTGAAATTCGGTTTTTTTTTTAGCAGAATACTCGATAAATCATAATAACTTCGCGGACTATTTATTAGCGCCATCTAGTTTTATACTTTTCCGGGTTACGATTTAGGGGTAGTCCTTCTTATTGTTCGTCCATGGTTTCAGTACCTGGCCGACGGAGCTTCGGTTTTTATAATCTTAATTAAGCTCACTGATAGATGACGCTGTAGGATTCTGGAACTTTTGTGTTTAGCGAGCGATATTTTTTAACTGATGGGAGTACTAGTTGACTGCAGGAATCCCTTTAAGTTTTACACAAATGACCCATTTCCCCAATAAATTCCTTTTTACTTCCCACATAAAATGTGTCTGAAGTGGAAATATTTTTCCTTCAGGAAAGTTGCTTGTTTATTATAAGGAGAAACACTGGGAATTACAGGGTGTAAGGAACGGTGTACCGAAAACTGAAAGGGCGTGTTCAGTCTACGAAACTGAACAATTTTCCCAAAGAAACATTGAAAAGAAACATTTGACCTCTCCATACAAATTGCTCACTCTGGTCGAACAGTTTGTATAGAGGAATTTTTTTTGAGACTCAAGACCGCGATAACTGGCGAAAAAAAGGGGAGGCCTTTGCCCAGCAGTGGGACACATTAGAGGCTACATAATAATAAAAATATTTTCCAAAAATGTTTCTTTGGGAAAGTTGTTCAGTTTCGTTGACTGAGCAAACCCTTTCAGTTTTTGGTACACCGTTCTTTGCATCTTGTATAAATTCACGTTGTAATACTTATTTCATGAATGTTTAGTTTTGAGTCAAAACATAAGGTTAGATCTCAAAAAAAAGTTATTCTTTGCGTGTCGATGGCATCGTCATTTTTATTTTATATTTGTTTAGCCCAAAAAAAAGTTTAATAACAGGGTTGTCAGGGTTGTAGTGGTCTTCTGTTGTAAACTCTATTATAGTTTACAACAGAAGACCACTACAAAAATAAACTCAAGCCACGCCCTGGTAGAAGTGCCAAAAATGTGTACGAGATGCAGAAAAGTGATTTTCGAAATTGTTGTGAAATCAAGATGAATGTTAAGAAAAATTTTGAGAAATCAAGGATAGTTTTTGTGCTTTTCAATGGCGAGGAGTTTTATTCGCTCTCGATGTAATGCTGAGTGAATTTTGTTTGTTAAAATAATAACTAAAATAATGTTATATTAAATTGGATTATTTTGTAATGTGAACAGATCGAAAAGCAATTTTGAAGTTTCTTGCTTTACCAATTCGATTTGCCTTAAACACTCGTTTCATTATTTTTTACCAGCAGCTTAATTTCAAGTTAAGTTCTGGATGTGAGGGAAATGTTGTATAAGCTGAAAGGCAACGGTAACCATGTTATGATATCAACCTTCCTTTCACTAGAAAAATCGCCAAATAAAAGACTGTTTAAAGGGCCCACGAAGTAACGAAATCGCAAACAAATGTTATTTCGTTATAATTTCTCTAATAATAAATTTATTTATATTTTGTTGGTTTACTTTTAAAGTACACTATCTATTAATGCAATTGGTTGCCATTTTATTTGGAAGTGTAATACGTATGATACGGCTGCAAGTAATACAGTGAAAATCGTCTGAAATTTAATTCGCTCTTATTTCGTTAATAAGAACTATTTGTAAGCATGGATATGTTGCATTTGATCATGTGTACATAGTTTGGTGAATTTTTGTCTAAACATTTAAAAATGAAAACATTTATTACGGATTTCGGCATTCCGTGGTTAAACAAAATCAAAATTTTGACTAGCCGGTTTTTTGAAAGAGGTTGCTTTTATTCAGTTGTGATTTTTTTGGGGAACGATGTTTAGTTTCATAGTCTAAAACCAGCTTATCGTAGATGGTTCTTAGAATCCTTAATGTTTATTTTCTCGACTGCGTTTGTACGACTTCCTTTAGAATGTATAGAATATAAACTATATTATCATATTGCCTCAAGAGCCTTTTATATTGTAATAAATTGTATAAGGTGTAAAATATAGACTACAAACTGCTCTGTAGATAAATATAGTACGCGACAAATCGGGAGTGCGGACAAAATGTATGGCGCGCTACACATATCGCCCGCACTCCCGAGCTGTCGCGTACTTTATACATTTTTATACCAACAGTATACAACGTGTAAGGTAAAGGTGTGATAATACTGAAGGGTGTGAATCTGCCCATGAAACTGAACAACTTTTCCTAAGGCACATAGGTCGAAATACGAGAAACCAAATTTGAACTCCCATACAAAATCAGCTAATACAGTTTCTACGGAAGGTCAAAAATTGATTTTGTTCTGTCCTTTTGTATTATCATACGTTTCCGTTACACGTTGTAATGCTTCCTAATCAACTGCGTTCCTTTCAGTAGGTACGTTACTCGGAATTACCCAATAACTTTCCTTTAAAAAATCAAAATGGCGGCCACTTTAACTCCTATAAAACTTGCATCAGCTGAGTATGATATGTTCGTTAGAGAAAGTTGTAACAAGAGTTTAATTTATGAAAAATGATGTAGATTTTCTAAATAGAATTTTTATTCCAATGCATATTGACGAGAGCTTCTTCTTATAAGAATAAAAATTATCCACCTACTCTTAAAACTAATACTTAAGTAATAAATATTTTCTTTTGCCCATTTATTTTCTCTTTGCTTGAATTTTTCTTACAGAATTTCCTCTTTTATATGAACTAGGTAATAATTTCGTAGTTTTAAACTTATAAGACTTTATCATTCTATTACAAAAAACGACACTGAATCACTTTCTCTTAAAGTTTATGTAAAAACATATTTTATTTCAAGATTGTCTTACAATTAAATATGCGGCAAAACAAATTTTAGTGATATATTTTTTCTCAGGAACTTGTAGAAAATACGAATCGAAATACGAATAAGTAAATTCACATCTTACATAAATGAATAGTGCGCTGTCCGCTTATGCAGCTTCAAGGGGCAGTAATTTTTTTTATTCGTTCCTCAAAAGTGTTTCAGTTTCATAGGCAGAATCCACCCTTTTTTTCTGGTTAATAAGAAATAGAACGTTAGGTGATAACCACTGGTGATAGCTCAATATGTTCAAATCCATTTTATAATTTTCTCGGTACTTACTGATTACAAGTTTTTTTTTATACAGCGTGTAACAAAAAGGTGTGATAATACTGAAGGGTGTGAATCTACCCATGGAACTGAACAACGTTTCCCAAGGAACATAGGTCGAAATACGAAAAACAAAATTTTACCTTCCATACAAAATGCGCTATCAGCTGATGCAGTTTCAGGTATATGACCTACGAAAAATTGTTCAGTTTTATGGGCAGATTCACACCCTTTGGTATTATCACACCTTTCCGTGACATGTTGTGTTGTTTTATCAAATATTACATTACAGTTCTAAACTTTAAGGGTGCTACACACATGTTCGATTCGGCATGTTCGGTTCGCCTTTTTTCATACAACAGACAACTCAAGTTCTAAGAAAAAACCGAACCGAACATGCCGAATGGAACATGTGTGTAGCAACCCGTGTCAAAAATACGCTCGTCTCACTGGCGAATATGGTGGAGAGAGCAAAACGCGTATATTCGTTTAAGTTAGGTGATGCAACCCACCCTAAGTGTATTCGTTGCTTCAGTCTTTTGGCGTAATAAAAACATTAGTTTAAAGTTTTTTGTGTGAGTAATCTAAAGGCTTAGAAATAACTCGCGGTCCATAGCGAATTCTGGCCAATCGCGACGGTACGAGTCTAAATTGTCACGCCACCTTTTTCGTGGTCTACCCCTGCGGCGGAGTAGGCCATTCTGTCCTATATTTTCGAAATATTCTGTTAAGTCAGAATGGATATTTTTTTTATTTAGGCGTACGATTTTTTCGTTATTTGTTCACGTTGCTCAGTTCTGAAAATATTTTGTGCCTAAAAAATCTTTTTGGATTTTTGAGAAACGTCAATTTTGCATTATCTAATAATGCTCTTATTAAACTATCGGGTAGGTAAGTTACGTTATTTCTAAGCCTTAAAAATGTAAATATTAAGAAAAGTTTGAGTTAATATATTGTTGTCCATTTTGTTTACTGACAGTTGCGGAAAGCGTCATTAAATTAAAGCTTACATTAACTCTATCACTGATATGTTCTTTTACAACAACATACGAAAGGACGACACAAGACTAATGTGACATCAACATTAATGGGCTTTCTCGCTACTGTACCGTGTTCCCATTAGTTTTAATTACGTTTGTTGTACGATGTTTTTCTATAAATATATATTATTCACCCTGTATATAATAGATAGTACAAAATACTATAAAAATATTAAATGAAAAGCAATTTAAAACAATGTACAGTATTCCTTTTTTATCTCGAATTATAACACTTATAAAGAAAAATCTATATATAATAGCATAGAGTAATATAATACTAATAGTGACAAAATAAACAATAAAGAATCAGACAGATTGTTTATGACGCTCCATATTGACTAAGAGCGGGCAGTCGGCAATCTTACCTCATCGGATACCAAACAGTGACCTAAAAATAAACAGTTTTTTGTTGACTGTACAAAAGGTGCCAGGTTGCGCTCAGGCAGCCCTGTTTTTTAGACTCACCTTTTGATTGTGCAGCAGACTAGATAGGACTGACAACTTTTCCAAGAAACTAAGTAAGTTCGTGGTCTAAGTAACGTGCTAAAATCATGGTCACTATTTCTGTAGTACCCTACTCGCAATTGGTTTCTCGAAAAGAGCTCTAACAATTTCGATGAAATTTACTATGCGGAGGTTTTCGGGGCGAAAAATCGATCTGGCTAGGTCTCGTGTCTAGGAGAATTCGTTTTCTCCCTTTTTAGGGTTCCGTACCTCAAAAGAAAAAACGGAACCCTTATAGGATCACTTTGTTGTCCGTCTGTCTGTCAAGACCCTTTATCTCACGAACGGGTAAAGGTATCAAGTTGAAATTAATACCATATATTAGGGTCCATGAACCACACAAGATCTGAAAATTTCAATTTTTTACAACGAAGCAATCAAAAGATATGGCAGTTTATGGCCTCATCTCCATACATTTATGCAAAAATGCAAAACCTACAGGGTACTTCCCGTTGACCTAAAATTATGAAATTTGGCAAGAAGCTAGGTCTCACAGTACAAATAAAGGGAAAAGTCTGAAATCATTAAATATTACAACTTTCCTCACAACTAATAGTAACCAATTGTGGTGAGCTCCCGTTTCAAGAACATTCATATATAAGAGAGGGGTCAAGTTGGATGGTCGCTAAGGCGATTTTTGTTTTAGTTCTATTTTAAAAACGGGAACACTTACAAACTTGAAAATTGGTATGTTTATAGTTCATAAGCTATAAAATAACAACAAATTATAAAATTTGGTCAAGCGCGTGTCGGACTCAAAAAATCTAGCACATTAACTTACTGAAATTTCAAGTAATACAATTATGATTATGTGGTGGTACGGAACCCTCAGTGCGCGAGTCCGACTCGCACTTGGCCGGTTTTTTGGACATATCTTGAAATTAGCGCGTTTCAGAAATCCTAAAGCGCCATCTGTTATTGGGCTTTGGATAAGATTGTACAGAGCAAAGATGGTCGCCCAGACTCAATTCTTGAAAATCACCGGGTGATAAAATATCACTTATTTAAAAATTCACATTTACCCTGATAAACTTTTGAAAGATAAAACAGAATACATGATAATTAACAACCAAGAACTGCTTTATATTTTACATAGATCAATATTAACTTTTGAAAAGAAAAATCTGAGAATTTAAATTTTTTTTGTGATATTTTATCACCCGGTGATATTCAAGAATTGGTCCTCTGGTCCTGATTACGTTTCACGAGTCTTCCATAAGACTACTCCTGTATTTGTCTACTACTGGCAGGCATCGAAAAAGAACTGAAAAAAGAAATTTTTTTGTCAATATGGCTCGAAGCATTACAAAAATAGTTTTAGCTCAAGAAGAAGTGAATCGGCTGGAGGGTTCAATGACCTCTATGAGCCGAAAGCCGTCCATTGCTAGACATAGGCCTCCCTTAATTCGGTATTGTTTAATATATAGATAGGGTATTCGAAAGAAAATCAAATTTCATGATTACCCAAAAAAAAAAATATATTTCTTAATACAATCTACAAGTGATGTAGAATAACCCCTTAAAATGATCATCGTTGTCGTAATCTATTAATTAACATAAACATACCGAATAGGAAGGCAACTTGCGGCGTAGATCCAAGCATAGCTGTACAGATACCCGCAAATTGCACGCGCATCAGGAAATGTGGCACACTCACTGAAAGACCAGCCAACACGAACGCAAGCGCACACCACACATATATTTTCACTAGTAACGGGTTTTCCTAAGGGGGAAAAAATAGTTGGTTGATGATGATGAGTGATGGTAAGCGAAGAATAAGTTAATAGCTACAGGATGAAATTGAAAATATTCGACAAATTTTAAGATTGAGTTCAGACCGCGAAACTCAACAATTTTCGCCTTGAAACATAGGTCATCGGACGAAAAAAATTTTTACCCTTTCATAGTAAAGTGAACGATCGGGATGTGGAACGATTTTCCCACTGCGGTTTTCCCTGGTAGTTACGACATGGGGTCATTCAAAAAGCGGGTTAACAAACTTCTCAAAGGCCGGCAACGCACTAGTACCACCTCCCAGGTGTTGCAGGTGTCAATGGGCGGCAGTGACACTTACCATCAGGTGAGCTGTCTGCTCGTTTGTCTGCGCTAACATAAAAAAAAAAATATAAAAAAAGTCAGTCAGCTGACCATACATTTTGTATGGGAGATCGAAATTTTTATATAAGTTGTTTAGTTTCGTGTCCTGAACTCAATCTCAAAATTTATCAAATGTTTTCAAATTCACCCTGTAGTAGGTACTATTGTCTATGTCTAGTCACAGAATATATAATAGTAAACAAGTTTGTCTAGTCCCGACAAGTAAAAGAACATCAAACCACAACAGTAGCAACAAGCAGTAGGAAGTTGGCGAACTGGAATACGTTCAGCAGAAGGCGTCGTAACGAGTCGATGAGCGCTCCGGCAGGGTAGCGACTGCAGCACGCTGTGGCTTCAAACGTCGCCATGTCTACGAAGCCGGATATCTGCAAGTGCACAACAGAACAGGTAGGACCTTATTATAAAATATCAGCGTAAAAAATATCTGTGACCCTCTGGAAGTTTCTTAACAGGTTCCGGAGTTCGGACTCAGGTCGGCCGGTGCAAGGAAAACCGACATAGGTTTACGAGTATGTTTCATGCGAGTGCAGTTATTCCCCGCAGAGTATGGCCCACCTTATATCCTGCCCCGCGTGCCCTAACACCTGCACGCGGGATGAACTGATGCAAGCTACACAAACTGCCGTTCTCTTAGCTGAGTACTGGGCAAAATTCATTTAATATTATTGGATTTGCGTCGACACGAAAAGAAGAATAAGACCCTCGCTAATTATAAGTGGTCATCATATCCAATAGCACCCATTGCCTTATTCGTGTTATATTTTGGCAATAACACAGCAAAGTGCGTTGCCCGCCCTATGAAGAACGATGGAACACACACACAAACTGGCTACATTCATTACTCTTCAAACTGAAACACAGAAGTGCACTCTTTTTAGTGCATGCATTACCTCAGATATAGACGAGGGGTACTGTCACTTTCTCAGACGAACTTTGCACAAAACCTCTCATCATCATCATCATATCAGCCGAAAGACGTCCACTGCTGGACATAGGCCTCCCCTAAAGATGACGACCGGTCCTGCGTTGCTCGCATCCAGCGGCTTCCCGCGACCTTGACCAGATCGTCGGTCCACCTTGTGGGGGGGCTGCCAACGCTTCGTCTTCCGGTACGTGGTCCAAAACCTCTACCACCTTCAAAATCCTTCCAGTTTTTGCCTGTGATACGACTACGCAAATATGGCAAACATTTTCTCTACATTCTTTGTTTTGCGATTCCGCACCAAATTAGAAAATAAATAAATAAAAATATAATATCTTTATTTCAGACTTCAGTCAAGTGGTCCATATACATTGCAGTCAAACTTAAAACTAGTTATTTTAATATGTTGCACCATTGGTTAAATATCCCCAAGTTAGAGGTAAAGTTACGGATGGTAAGTATTAAGGTGATCCGTTTTCCATACAAAAATTCAAACGACTTGCATGCTTACGCGGGACATAAAATTCTGTTGAAAAACGAACGAATACTGCTATTTTTAGTTAAATTTTTCGCTAATTAATACAAAAATACAGTTAATGTACTAAATATATAGTTGGTACTTATTGCATTAAAAAATAAAACCTTATATTTGCAGCAGTGGCTCCATCTAGTTGCGTTCGGGGCTAAGCTGGCCGTCACAGATCACCTTAAGCTCAGAGTATTAAGATGGTTCGGCAATTGAGAAAGTTTAAAAAAAAAAACTAAGCCAAACGGAACGATTCACTTGCCTGCCCCCACCTGCCGCGCTCACCCCCGCGATTCATTTTTAGGGTTCCGATACCAAAATAGTAAAAAAAAGGAACCCTTATGGTGCCGCTTTGTCTGTGTGTCTGTCTGTCACACCTGTATATCTCGGCAACCACTCATGCTATCGACTTGAAATTTGGAATAGTTTTAGTATATGGTTGTCCAACTTAATTGCACGTGAAAGAATTAAGAAAAAATTATGATTATTAATGTAAAGGGGGCCCAAATAGGGGGGGCAAAATTTCAAATTATCGGTACTAGGTTGAGTGGGGTATCATATGAAAGGACTTTACTTGTACATTCTAAAATATATTTTTGTATTTTTTTACAACTATTGGTATTCAAGTTATGATGAAAAATGTCAAAAAAAAAAAATACCGTTCCCCCCCCATTATCTCCGAAGTTTGTGAATGGAAAAATCTGAATTATTACGGTCGGTAGACGTTTATGTAAATAATACAGCAAAAATTAAACGATCTTTCTAAGTTGCACAGTTTTTTAGAAATCTGCAAAAAATCTTTACAAACAAATTTAGATTTGCGGTCCAAAAAATGGACTTTATTGCTTCCAAAAATACAAAGGTATATCGGAACCCTAGGCGCGCGAGTCCAACTTGCATTTGACCGGTTTTTTGAGTTCTGCGCATTAACGGTCATAGAGATATTTAGTACGAAGTAACCTAAATAGGTACCTAAATATTGTTAATGGGCTTACTCTTGACATCGATCTAGCCTTGAGGGCAGATATGAGGTCGACGATGGAACTAGCTTGCCCAGAAGAAGCCTATTCACTCGTGACTTGAATAGATTCGGGTTAAATGAACTCGGGAACACAGACGCAGGCAGAGAATTCCACTCTGGCCGTTCGCATTACAAAGATGTTTCAAAGTGCTTTGTGCGATTGTGTGTAATGTCGACCAAGTGTGGGTGATATCCTGCCACTCCCGATGGTAGAAGGGTATATCGGAACCCTCGGCACGTGAGTCAAACTCGCACTTAACCGTGTTTTTAGGGTTCCGTACCTCAAAAGAAAAAAACGGAACCCTTATAGGATCACTTTGTTGTCTGTCTGTCTGTCTGTCTGTCTGTCTGTCTGTCTGTCTGTCTGTCTGTCTGTACGTCTGTCTGTCTGTCTGTCAAGACCCTTTATCTCACGAACGGGTAAAGGTATCAGGTTGAAATTAATACCATATATTAGGATCCATGAACCACACAAGATCTGAAAATTTCAATTTTTTACAACGACGCAATCAAAAGATATGGCATTTTATGTCCTCATCTCCATACATTTATTCAAAAATGAAAAACCTACAGGATACTTCCCGTTGACCTAAAATTATGAAATTTGGCAAGATGCTAGGTCTCACAGTACAAATAATGGGAAAAGTCTGAAATCATTAAATATTACAACTTTTCTCACAACTAATGGTAACCAATTGTGGTGAGCTCCCGTTTCAAGAACATTCATATAAGAGAGGGGTCAAGTTGGATGGTTGCTGAGGCGATTTTTGTTTTAGTTCTATTTAAAAACGGGAACACTTACAAACTTGAAAATTGGTATGTTAATAGGGCATAGGCTATAAAATAACAACAAATAATAAAATTTGGTCAAGCGCGTGTCGGACTCAAAAAATCTAGCACATTAACTTACTGAAATTTCAACTAATACAATTATGTTTATGTGGTGGTACGGAACCCTCAGTGCGCGAGTCCGACTCGCACTTGGCCGGTTTTTTACTGCAAACTTACTAAACAGATTATTGATATCCAAGCCGAGGCACTTCTATGGGAAAGAGTGCTGTCTGGGCCTAAATCCACCAGGTAATATGGCCACCAGACTAGGTCTTCATGGGACACCGAAGTGCTCATTTCGCTGGTAAGCCACTTTTGATATTTCTGAATTAAATACACGGTGCTGGCTTTTTGTTATCCCCTGAATATTTTTACAGGAAGTTTTTTTAATATGTATTGTTATACGTGGTTCCTTGCTCAGTTTTATTGTTATTATATTGTATTGTATGTATTGTATATTTATTTAATGGCATCACATCTCATGGTGAAATGTCGCATTCATTGACGTAGGAAAACGCGCGCCCCTGCGCGTGGGTTTCCAAAATACTTTACTTTGACATTGGCGAATGAGATGTGATGCCATTAAATAATAGTAGATTACCCAAGGAGGTTTAAGTAGCAGCTCTTTCTGCTAAGGAGGGAGCCATAAGCGTACCACTTTCTTGCGAGGGACCTCCATACTAAAATGTATGGATTTTTTTCAAATCCTAAAAACGTAAATTTTTTATCTTTCTCTCTGAGAAATATGTGACATAGTACTAATAAATGTTATAGTATGTGCGTTGTAACCTCTTTTATACAATCTATGTTTTTGTGTTGGCAGTGACTGTTTGTTTTATATTGTCAATGTCTTGTCGTAAAAATTCTTCTGTTATGAAATGTTCGTATTGTTGTAATACATTTTAACTTCGTTTATATATGATCTTTTCCTCACTCCATCACCTGCTAAATACTCTGCAAAAACCCCCTTCTTTAAGTGGTTATGGTCCCTTGATTGCCGAAGCATGGAGTTAAGTAAAACTTCGATTTCAAAATTTGACGGATCGAATTGGATTCCTTGGAGGTACCGTATGTGTGCTTTGCTGCGTGGCATGGACGGCCTCATGGATATTGTAGAGGGAAAAGTCAAGAAGCCCCACAGGCCTGCAGCAGTCGGTGGTGATGCCGATAGTGTGGCTGCATCAGCCTTGGCTGATTACAATAAACGATTAAGTGAGTATCTTAAGTTGGAGAGTACTGCACTTCTACTTATTACCAATAACATTTCGGACGACACACTGGACAAAGTTTTAAGGTTCTCACACCCTAAAGATGTATGGGATGAACTACATAGGCTCTACGACGGTGCGAATGACGACCGTATGTACGATGTTTGTATGGAGTTCTTCAGATTTAAGAAAGACGTCAATGATGACATCGCGACGCATGTTTCTAAATTGAAAAACTTGTGGCATAGTTTGAATATGGAGCTTTTAAAAGAGGACCAGAGAAAGGAACTCCCAGAACTTCTTCTAATTTGCAAGATATTGGATACTTTGCCTGAGGAGTATTTTTCATTTAAAGCAAGTTGGATGTTGATGTCTAAGAAAGAGCGGATTGTGGAGAACATAACTAGCCAACTATGTGCCCATGAGAGAGCGCTGTCAAACGCCCATGGAGGAATGGAAGGCACCAGTAGTGGAGAGGCGCTGCTTGCAAGCGCATCCAAGAAGAATGCAAAGAAGTCGAAACCAAAGAAGACGTCAAGTGGGACAAATAAAGCGATGACCAAGGAATAAAGGTGTAATATCTTTAATGAAGTAGGTCACTTTAAACGAGATTGCCCCAGAACTGTACAGAAAGAAAGAAATGGAAGAGGTAACTGTGATGCAAGCAATCTGATGCTGCTTGAGATCAACCTGGCGGAATGTACGACTGATCGTGAGCATTGGTACTTAGATAATGAAGCTACTCACCATGTCACGATGCGGGACGATCTTTATGAAGATTTCACACATTTTGCTGAACCTCATACAGTCACAACAGCTGATGGCAAGATGGTAAGAGCCATAGGAATGGGCTCTATACGCTTCAATGCTATAGCCGGAGGAGTATTCTTTCTGCGAGACGTCTGGCTGGTTCCAAGCATTAACAAGAACTTATTTTCGGTGCTTGCGACCCAAGATAGAAATCCGAAAAGTTTGTTCAAGTCACGTGTTACATCATGTTCCATGATAGTAGATGGAAAGGTTAAGGTGACTGGTAAAAGACAAAGGTATGGTGAGCTTTACGAGCTAGAGTGTAGTGCTGTACGACCTAGAGGTGCAGCTGTGAACGCACTTGATACACTGCAGCTCTATCATGAACGGTTTGGCCACCAGTATAAACGGCATATTAAAAGTCTGGTTGAGCATGAGCTTAATATCAAGATTAAAGGTAGTGGTGAATTGTGTGAAGGTTGTATCTTTGACACACAGGCGGAAATTGTGAGTGAGAGAAAAAGCTTCAAAGCCTGGGGAGCGCATTGATTCGGATGTTTGTGGTCCATTCCCACCATCTTTTTCGAGATTTAGATATTTTGTACTCTTTAAAGATGAGTTTACACGTTTTCGATATGTTTACTTCTTGTTTTTTTCTTAAGTCTGAAGTTCCAGAGAAGCTACGACAGATGCTGGCTGAAGTGAAAACAGCAGGGCTTTCCATCACAGAGTTTCTCAGTGACAATGGAGGTGAATTCGATAACGAGAACGGTCCGTAAAGAGTTAGCAAAATATGGAATCACACAAAGACTTGTTATGCCATATACACCGGAACAGAACGGGTGTAGTGAAAGGGAGAATCGCACAATTGTGGAATGTGCTAGGTCATTGATGTATGCACATGAAGAGCTACCTGAACGATTGTGGGCTGAGCTGGTGAAGACAGCTGTTTACATTTTGAACAGAACAGGACCAACTAGCGTGGACCATAAGTCTCCGTTCGAGCTATGGTTGGGTAAAAAGCCACAGATCAAACACATGAGGGTAATAGGCTCAACGTGCTATGTGCATGTACCTAAACAAAAGAGAAGAGAACTTCACAAAAAGGCCAAGAAATGCTTACTCGTTGGATATGATAACGATGATGGCTATAGGCTGTGGGATGTTGACTCGAACACCCTAGTCAGATCCAGGGATATCACTTTTGATGAAAAGCCTATTCAAACGCAGATGAACGAAAAGGATTCAAATGAGATGGGTGAAGTTGAGATTCCTCTGTTTGTGAGAAGGGAAAATGTAGTACCTGAAGTTTCTCCTAGTACTGTCAATCAAGCAGTAATTACGATCGATGAGGAAGCAAGAGTTTTACAGAAAAATCAAAGGATTATTGAAACTCCAGGTTGTTCAAGCAACAATAATGATTTGAGAAATGATAATGTTGCTGAAAATGCTGAATCGGAAGTTGAGTTCGATACTGCACACGAAGAATCTATTGAATTAGAGGGAGTAAATGTTGATGAAATAGATGAAGATTTTGAGCAGTTAGCGTGCAGAGTGCTGCGAGATAGAACACTATTAAGACCACCTGGAAAATTCAAAGATTATATCATGATATCTACGGATGGATATATCGAACCAACTTGTTACAAGGAAGCAGTTTCCTGTAACGAAAGAGAGCTTTGGATTCAAGCTATGAACAGCGAAATTAACTCTCTGAAGGAAAATAAGACATGGATCTTAGAGAAATTGCCCAAGAACAGAAAGGCAATTCCATGCAAATGGGTTTATCGCGTAAAGCTGAATGCTGATGGTTCTGTAGACAAGTACAAGGCCAGATTGGTTGTTAAAGGTTTTCTCCAGAAGAAAGGTGTAGACTTTGATCAGACTTTCAGCCCTGTAGCTAAAATGGCAACTGTCAGAGCTGTATTCAGTATAGCAGTTAATGAAGGCATGAAAATGTGTCAGTTTGATGTATCAACCGCTTTTCTTTATGGATCCTTATCCGACGAAGAAATTTACATGAAGCAGCCAGAAGGGTACGATGATGGATCTGGAAGGGTTTGCTTGTTGAAGAAAAGCTTGTATGGGTTAAAACAAGCTCCTAGGTGTTGGAACAAAAGGATTCTTGATTTCTTCAAGGAAATTGGCTTCGAAGTCAGTGAAGCTGATCCCTGCCTTTTTAAAAGAGAGAAGGGAAACCGGAAGCTGATCGTAGCTCTGTATGTTGATGACGGGCTGGTAGCTGCATCGGATCAAGAGCTCATTGATGATTTCCTGAACGAGTTGAGACAACGTTTTAACATTACGACGAAGTCTGCATCCTATTTCCTTGGAATAGAGATTTCAACTAGAGGAGGTGTTGATTGTGGTGTTAAAATACATCAGACAGCTTATGCAAAGAAAATTTTGAAGAGGTTTGGCATGGAAAATTGCAAACCTGTCACGACGCCGATTGTGAAGGACGATGTACTACCTCAGAATGTAGACAAGAGGGATGACTATGTTCTTCAGAATTATAGACAGATAGTTGGGGCATTAGCCTACTTAATGGTTGGAACAAGACCCGATATTGCTTACGCAGTAAGTGTGGTTTCTAGAAGTTTGGAGAATCCAACTGAGATAGATTGTGTTAGAGTGAAACGCATCTTGAGATATCTACAGTATTGCCCGGATTTTGGTATCTTGTACAAGAGGAACTATAAAAAAGGGATTATAGAATGTTATAGTGACGCTGATCACGGTGGAGACTTCAACACTGGAAGGTCAACATCAGGTGTACTGTGTATGTATACTGGAGGACCTGTCTCTTGGTTGAGTCAGAGGCAGCAAAGTGTTGCAATTTCGACAACTAAAGCAGAAGTAGTTGCTGCTAGCGAAGCTGCTAGAGAGTGTGTTCGGCTGACTCGGCTAATTGGAAACCTTACTGAGCTTAAGGGTTTACCTGTTTTGCAAGTGGACAATGAAGCTGCAATAATAATAATATCATTTATTCATCAGACAACTACAAAAGGTCCATCTTGTTAGTAACAATAATCTTAACCTATGTTAGTACTTAATTTCTAAGCAGGATTTGGTCCGTTTAACCAACGCCCACACGAGCGGGTTATCAAACCGGGCAGCTATCATTGCCAGGATGGTGTTATGACTGTCGCGCAGCCTGCGCAGAAGCGATGCGGATTTTTTCCGCCAAACAGCATCGAACCCGTCAGTGCGCGCCTCGGCGAACATCGTTGACGCGCTACAAAATTGCGGCAATCGCAACAACACCCTGAACATATTAGCAATAAGATTAGCTGAGAATCCAGAGTTTCACCGTCGAACAAAACATATAAGGATTCGTCATTTCTTTGTACGAGAATTGGTGACGACTAGAGAGCTACTGGTAAAGAAGATATCCAGTGAGCTACAACTGGCAGACTTGTTCACTAAGCCTTTGCCTAGACCAAGGCTTCTAAAGCTACAAGGCTTACAACGAGAGAAGGTGTTATAGTATGTGCGCTGTAACCTCTTTTATACAATCTATGTTTTTGTGTTGGCAGTGACTGTTTGTTTTATATTGTCCTTTCCTCACTCCATCACCTGCTAAATACTTTGCAAAACCCCCTTCTTTAAGTATAAATGCTGCTACCACAGTTTTTCTGGTGAAATTGAGGAAAAAAACGGTGTTAAAAATCACGCATAAAATGGCTATTACGGATTATTTACGCTTCCGCATTCCGTTCTTAGTATTAATGATCAATTCACAAGTAAAAAACTATATATTTTCACTTTCGCAAACAAAGTTTATCCTAAAACATTAGATTTTTAAAGATATCTTGATTTTTGTAAAACTTAACTGAGTTTTTTTATCTACTAGCATGGGCGACAGTGAGACGCATGACACTTCACTAGCTCATACAGAATATGTATATGGCGGACTCTATAGTTTTTTACTCTGAGAGATTACCCAAGAAGGTGTCAAGGATGTATGAATAAAGGATGTATAGGAGGGAGCCATAAGTTGCAGTACCTATACCGCCATGCGCCATGACTACAACGCAACGTATGGATTTTTATAAAATCCCAAAAACGTAAAAGTTTGATCTTTCTCTCGGAGAAATATATGGACTTGGGACGATAAATGTTATTACTACAGTTTTTCTAGGAAACATACTTAATTAGGTACTATCCTGGAAAAAATTGTTAAAAATCATGAATAAAATGGCTATTACGGATCATTAAAAATCAATTTTATTTTGTGAAACCATATATATACTTTCCTAAAATTTTGGAGTAAGTATGTTCACATACAACATAATTTAGGATACGGATCATTTACGCTTCCTTTCTTATACGTTTCTTATTATTAAGTACTTATAAAGTTTAGCTAAAACATTAGATTTTTTCAAGATTTTTGTAAAACATAATGTTTGACAACTCTAGTCGGTCGGTCGTAGCCAAAACTTAGAGCAATGCGTCAAACCGCGCAAGCCCGCTTGCGCGCGAAAATCGTGTTACTCTATGATTTATAAGAATCAAGGACTTCAAAGAGTTGGTAAATCAAAGAATTTTTTTAGGGTTCCGTACCTCAAAAAGAAAAACAACTGAATCACTTTGTTTTCCGTCTGTCTGCCTGTCAGTCAAGACACTTTTGCCTGCACTCACACTCTCACTGCCTTTTTCTCACGAAAGGGAAAGGGTATGAAAGTGAAAAAAATATTTAATATTAAGGTCCATGGACCCCTGAATATGTTAAATTTCAAGCTTCTAAACATACGGCCATCTATGTTCCCATCTCCGTAGACTTATATATTCTTTATTGCGCACAAATAACATACCTACAGTTGTCAAATGAAAATTGTTCACAAAGGCGAGCTTATCTCTTATGAACCAAACCAAAACCTAACTTCCCGTTGACCTAGAATCATTTAGGTTAGGTCTAATTAGGTCTCATAGCAAAAAGAAAAAAGTCTAAAATCATATTACAACTTTTCTCACAACTAATTAAAACTAATTAAGATGACCCCCCCGTTTCAAGTACATTCATATTAAAGAGGTGTCAGGTTTAAGTGGACGCCGAGTTTTTAAAATCAGAGGGCAAAAGCTTGTATATCTTACTTGCTGGTGCCCGCGACTTCGTCTGCGCAGGATAAATCGTAGCCTATGTGTTATTCTAATGTATAAGCTATATTATTGTAAAGTTTCATTAAAATTCATTCCGTAGTTTTTACGTGAAAGAGTAACATACATCCATACTTACAAACTTTCGCGTTTATAATATTAGTAGGATTGTGGACAGGTACGGAACCCTTAGTGCCCGAGTACGACTTGCACTTGGCCGGTTTTTTTTTCTCTGTCCATAGTTTATCCTCTTTAATAACTGGCAGGATGGGCACGATTCTCATTCTTCTAATTTGGAAAATTCTCTTCTGTCGTCTGTCAGTCAGTTACCGTCAAAAATTGCAAATCTTGTGGCTGTGTGGTGGGTGTGGCAAAATGTTCCGTAATTCAGCAGTTATTTACATATTTCTAGGGTCCCTTTGGTTAACATCTGTAGTATGCAGCAGTGTGCTAAGCGATACTGCAATTCCAGGTATATTTTTCTTGTATAATCGCGTAAAACCCAGCACAGTATTAGGTATTGGAGTAAATGATTGGAGTAGAGCCGGCTAAGAATCGTATGTACCTCCCCTTCTCTACCCGTGGGAGTCGTAAAGGCGATTTTGAACGAAGGGATGATGGAGGGTGCTACCATGATTCCAGCTTCTTCAAGCTACGCTATGTTTGCCGTAGCACGCTGGTTCTATTACCTATTCTGTACCGTAGCGTGCGTATGACACTGTCAGTAGCGGCAATTCAATTTTAGCATTATCGATTCTTACAGCAAAATTCTCATTTCTTTATTATATTATCATGTAGGTACTCCTTTATTTATTTTGAAACTAAGTACCTACAACCTTGCGCCGTCAAGGGTTTTTTTGGGGACGGCCAAAATTTTATCTAGTTTGGGTGTTCGTTTTCTTCTTGGGAAAAGTAGAACATTTTTATAGTCCAAGTAGGTAACGTAACATATTGTAGTCATTATCATACCGTGTGGGTTGATCGATAACCGATCTCCACAAACCTTACAGTGTAAAAGTACCCTTGCATTTAACCTATTTTGATCTTGATTTTCGGTAGACTGTTAAGGCGAAATGCAAATAGAACCTCAAACTGCAAATAGAGCTAACTTTGAAGGCTTTCTATTCCTAAACGGATGGTGTAATCGTTACAAAAAAAATAAACATGAAATGTTCAATATGATAAAAATAATTTTTAAGATTATTATTTTTATTTATTCCAGTTGCTTTTGCCCAAAAAAAAATCTACTCTCACCCATTATTTTACGCAAAAGTTTCCTTAGAGCTTCCAAACGCCTAAAGCGATTTTGCTGATTCTTTCACCAAATTATAGAAAATTTAATGGATTTTAAACTTTAAGTTCAGAATTTGGAAATTAATTATTTACGTGGCATTATTTAACTTAGTAAAATCGTGTTAATTACTGTAAAGGGCTGAGAGAGTTACGTTTGTGTTGTTCAGATCCAATTGACGGAGAAACTACAGAAAAACGCCCCGACATAGATGTAGCTGGAAATCTTTTAGAGGTTGCAATCCGAGAGTTCGAGTCCAAAGGAAGTCTTGCTAAGTATGCCGAGGAAAAAGGTACCTACCAACTAGTACTTTTTAGGGTTCCGCACCCGAAGAGTCCACAACGGAGCTTTATTACTAAGCCTACATCGGCGTCTGTCTGTTTTATCTCTATCGTAAAAACGGGAACACTTACAAGGGTGAAAATTGGCACGTTTATAGTGCATAAGCTACAGCATACCACCAGGTAATAAAATCTGGTCAAGTGCGAGTCGGAATCGCGTGCATTAAATACACGTCTGCGCTACTGCAGCGCATCCCTGACTGAGACGGTATTTTCACTTTAGTGGTATGGTATGGAGCCCGTGCACGAGCCCGACTGGCACTTGTCCGGTTTTTTTGTTAAAATATAACAGCCCCCTATTATTTAAATATAAAAACCCTCGCCAAACGCTAACAACTCCAGCTATTTCTCTACTTCACTAATGTGACTGTAATGTACTTAATATAAAAAAAATCTGCTTTTAGAAAATGCTTGCAGTTTTAGATCGCTAGTCTCTCGGGCTAATATGTAAGAAAGAGAAAGCTTTTCAACTATTTATTTCTTTCGTATGGTTAGGTTACATCCCTCAGAGGCGCCAAAATTTTTCCCCGTGTAAGTCAGCCATTACATAACGTAATTCAACATATTTCAGTGAATAATACTTTCAGGAAATGAAAAAAATGCGCCTCTCCACAGAAACTGTCTAAGATCAAGTTTGCAACTTTGTATGGAGACGCCGATATCTTTTTTCATTTCCTGAAAGTTTTATTCTCTGAAATATGTTTTTACGTTGATTGATCATGCCATTTCAGTTTGCAGTTTTCTCTCCCTAACACCATGTATTCTTTCCTCTTAGGTATCCTACCTGAGTCAGAAATAGAACAACTCTTCGAAGATATGTTGCCAGCTTTGGATACCATTATGAACCTGTTGAAAGATCCCAACAACGTCTTCAAATTCATAGAAGCTAAGGGCTTCGAGCGAGTAGTCTCACCTTTCTTACAAACATACAATATTCAATTAAAGACTCAACTACTATTACTAACCCAGTTGCTCTTCGATGTGGCTCCCACGACTACTTCTGTTACAATACCAGTCACAGTTCTTGATGATATACTCGATATATACGAAGATGATGAGAGCTTACTAATAAAAGGACGCATTATAGATATACTGCATTCCTGGCTTCCTGATAATCCTAAAATCCAATCCCGCGTGATGAGGCTGAAAGGCCTAGAACCATTTTACGAACAAGTTCAAAAGCTGGACTCAAGATCGATTTATACTCTGTTGAAACTATTCAGCAAGATAATAAAAGAACATAAGAAAGCACGCGAAGATTCACAACAGAAAACCAAAAATGATTTATTGAATTACAAGCTTTACGTAAGAATTGGTTTGATTGAACGTTTGTCAACTGAGAGAGTCTGCCATGGCATATTTAACATATTCCAAAACTTATGGTCATATGGTGTTCAAAACGATAAAGAAATGTTTGTACCTGTTTTTGAAATTCTAACTGATATTCAGCCATATTGTACGAATGCCTTATATGGTAGAACTAAAGCAATTGAGTTCATAAAGGATTTACTTACTTATGTTAAAGATAATGAACAGGATACGAAAGGTTATTACGTAAATCTTGGCTTGAATACGACTCATTTTCAAGTAGTTCTTCAGACTTACTTAGATAAATTAGGAAGTCATTTGAAAGAAGAGTTATAAATTATGCAGTTCTTTTATTCCGTTGTCTTCTCTGATATGTAATTCTATTCCATTATAAGGATATCTAAAAATAACTGTAGTAGGTACGTGTTTGCAAAATTATTTACAATCTGGTAATTCAATGAACTCAATAAATAGATTGACAAATTCCTTGCGTTTTTATTCTACAATTGAGTACATTGTACAGTCAACAGCACGACAGTAGAAACATTTTTAACTCTATTATCATGTCATAAGGTCCAAAGTGCTTCTACTGACATGCCGTTGGGTGTACATTACACTAGGATTTTAGTTTTTTACTTTTAGTCCGGTCCCAATCTATGCCGGTCCCTTATAGTCTTATATCGCCAAAATCACCAAATTGCACCAATTTTGTTCCAGGTACTAGTTAGGTACATAGCTCTCAATTTTTGATAGGAGCCAATTCTTGAACTTTCTATGGAATTTTTTTAAAATTCAAGAATTGGCTCCTGTCAAAAATTGAGAGCTATGTACATAACTAGTACCTGGA
This sequence comes from Athrips mouffetella, assembly GCA_947532105.1. Lineage (NCBI taxonomy): Eukaryota > Metazoa > Arthropoda > Insecta > Lepidoptera > Gelechiidae > Athrips > Athrips mouffetella. Next base: position 19,138,846 of record OX383980.1, read on the forward strand.
AAAAAGTTGGTGAAATTGTAAGGCGTGTCTACGAGAAACAGCTAACTGACCGCACTATTTCGAGCGGAGCGAGAAACGTATTGAATTCGTGAAAAAAAAAAAGTTTTTCTAATTATCTCAAAAATGTTTTCTATATCACATATATACCTACATCATAAAAAGCAAGTCTCCTAAAAATGTCCGTCCGTCGGTTGGTCGGTCGGTCGGTCGGTCGGTCGTTCGGTCGTTCGGTTGGTCGGTCGGTCGGTCGGTCGGTCGGTCGGTCGGTCGGTCGGTCGGTCGGTCGGTCGGTTGGTCGGTCAGTGTGTCCGTCACGCTTTGACCTAGTGGCTAAACGAATGGTCCAATTGAAACCATATTTTAAATTTAAGATTTTTACGTAAATTCATCGAAGGACTACGAGTGGTCTTTTGCTGGCTCTCATTTTGAAGGTATCTGTAATATAAGACAACGAAAATGAAAAATTGCAAAAACGGTTCAAACTGTCTTGATGAAATTTGCATGACCAAGAATCTCTATGCAAGGTATCTTGCCGCAGTCTGTGGAAGTTCATATAAGGGGTGTTCCCCCTATGATAAGAAAATTTTATACCTGGGTGTTCCCTTATTACTAAAATGTATATATGTGATTTCCTCAAAATTGGTTTCATTGAGTTTATTTTAATGTTCTATAAATTTTAATTTTGAATTGGTTATACAGGGTGTTAATTTAATTGCGTGCCATAGCTTAAGGGGTGTTTCAGTAACAATAAAGGAACACAAAAAAAAATATTTTAAAAAATCCTACTTAAAAAAATTAAAACTCCATTGAAACTAAACTAAAGCGGAGGGCAATGACCCCGAGCACCGGGCTGTCTAAAGCGCGCGAAAGAGTTTCAGTTACGTTATGTATGTGCCCACCTTATCCACTGATACTCGCGCGCTGGCTCGATGATAGCGCGGTGCTCCATCCGCGGGTCGTTGCCCTCCGCGTTAGTTAAGTTTCAATTGAGTTTTTTTTAAGTAGGATTTTTTTAAATATTTTTTTTGTGTTCCTTTATTGTTACTGAAACACCCCCTAAGCTATAGCTCGCAATTAAATTAACACCCTGTATACTTACCTGACTGGATCATCATAACATCCCATGAAACGTCCACTACAGGACAGGGCTCCCTCCAGAATTCTAGCTAAAGCTGGAAAAATGTGGAGGGGAAGTACCATAGTCACCTCGCTTGTTAGCGTTACGGCTGGCACCATTGACCGCGGTTGTAGGTGACCGCAGTAAGTAAGATGTAAGATATAAAGGAGGATACTGCTGCTGCCCATCCTCCAGTTAACCCTTAGTCGCCTCTTACGATACCCACGGGTATGTATGGGTTGGTACTATTCTTTGCCGGCACCACACGGGACCTGACTGGATATTCTATTTGATTTTTTTTTCAAAAATCTAGTATACAGTGTGTACGGAAAACTGAAAGGCTTGCTCAGTAGACTAAACTGAAGAAGTTTTCCTACCAAAATTATGTGTTGGGAAATTCTATGCAAGTATCTTAAGATAGTACCTATCCATTGATCTGTGATAATTCATATAAAGGATGTTCCAGTTCTGGCAAAATTTAAACATGCGATTTTCTTGAAATCGTTTACGGTCAGTTTATCTCAATGTTTGACAATTTGAATTCTGAATTTATCTGTATATTTCATGAGAATATTTTTTAGAAAATCTCAAAAGTTTCCAGTGGATACTTGTCCCGTGTGGTGCCGGCAAAGAATAGTATCAACCCATACATATCCTTGGGTGTCGTAAGAGGCGACTAAGGGCTATAAACGAGGATGGGTAGCAGCATCCTCCTTTGTATCTTACATCTTACTTACTGCGGTCATAGAACACATGAAACAGAGTTCATGTATTCTATGACTGCGGTCACCTACAACCACGGTCCATGGTGCCAGCCGTAACGCTAACAAGCGAGGTGACTATGTTGATTCCCCTCCAAATTTTTCCAGAAAAAGCTAGAATTCTGGAGGGAGCTCCGTGTTCTGTAGTGGACGTTTCATGGGATGTTATGATGATGATGATGACTTTTTACTCGCTTATCGCGAGAAAGTAAGTGTAGTGCTGCTGTACCATTTATTGATTTGATACGTTGATCTATTTACTTAAATCATTGACAGAGGTCAAAGAGGAATGGCCGATAAGAGAACAACTCTTAAATATAAGAACATTCATGTAGTCAAGATACGGTCTTGGAAACAAGCGGTTCAAAATTTCTGTGAAAATTCGCGTGAACTACGTCTACGTTGTGTAGTACTTCGTTCGGTGCTAAATACACGGAACGGAAATAATATGGCGGGAAAAACAAAACATTTTTTTTTACTGTTTTTATGTGATTTAGGCCTGGTTTTTCTGTGTTGAACAATGAAAACAATACGAGTAAGTAATTTTTTAACTAAGAAAATGAATTTTTGTTTCATATTGTATTGATAAGTGTGTTGTTTTTGAGTTGGAAAACTTACATCTGTTTACTGAAAAATCGCGTCTTACACGAATTGATCGATATATTTTTGACTTATTTACTTCTTACATCTTTTGCTTAATTTACTTATATCGTGGTTAGTGCAACCATGCATGCAACAGGCTGGCATTTTTGTATGTAGTCGCGCGTTTTGTGTGATCCGCTCAGACAATTTTTACAATTTGTAACCGACATCCTTTGGTCCTAAATGTCAGATTTCGGACCAAAAAGTTGGGGATATTTGGAACGTGCCGATGGGCTAGTACAGTATAAGAAGATCTCATCATAACATCCCATAAAATCGTCCACTGCAGGTCATAGACTTTAAGGGCTCTGCATGTTATCCTACGTCATCGCGTACAAGAAATTTGCAACTTTGTTGCGATAGTAGTGGCCTACTAGGTCCACAAAACGTTGATCTGCCAATCCGCAACCTGGCAGGTTTTGTACAGTCGGAGCGAAAAGTGGTTACGTGATAGTGTACACGAATGAAACCTATTCGTAGAATTAGAAGGTACCTATGTAAGTAAAAAACAACAGGACTACCTTGCAACCTCTTGGCAATTTCGCCAGTCCAACCAAATTTGTGATCCGTTCACATCCGACCACATTTGTGGTCATTGTTAAGCGTTGCAATAAACGAAAAAAATGGATCATAGTTTAGTGATGAGAGCGTCGAATAGAACACTCCCTACGCCCTTCTCTAGATTATTTAATTCTTTGCTTGATATAACATGCGGCGAACGAATAACAAAAAGAGCTCCAGCTTTCCATCTAAACAAAACGCAAGGGGTCTGAACTCGCGCTAACTAAAACTGTAACCACTTAGACACTATCATTCAAAACCCCACAAAAATACTAGTCACATTAAATAAATTAAATTAAACGACACCACATACAGCCGTCGTCAACGTTACGACCATAAATCAGGGGTACAATCGCGACAGCATAATTCAAAAGACAGAATTCAAGGGCTACCCCTGAATCGCGTTGCAATTTACACAATAGATATCAGAATTATTGCGGTAGACCACAGCAGTGGTTTCGTGAGGAATTGACAATTAAGTGGTGTGGATAAATAGGTAGAAAAATTTGACTTGATGATTTTGTTAATATAGGATCCTCGTCAAACTGAACATCTTTCCCCAAGGAACATAGGTCGAAAGACGAAAAAAGAAATGATACAAAATGCGCTATCGGCGGATTCAAGTTTTTAACCGACTTCAAAAAAGGAGGAGGTTCTATAAATAAAGGTTAAATAAATAAATAATAAATAAATGTTCCACTGTATGTATTTCTTTTATCAGGTCGCGGTGCTCGACTTACAGATTTTGAACCAAATACTTAACGATATAACCCTCGGATCTAACCATGCTTATTGAAAAGTATAGTACAAATATTTTCATCATTAGTGGTGACAGGCGGTAGTGCCGCAGGGGGCCATTTTGAATTTGTGCTCGCTCATGTTCTACGGAAGTAGTGGGTACAGAAATGATAGATACAATAATTCAATGTAACATGTAACCAGCCAGGGTGCCTACTCTCAGTTTTCAATATAGCGATACAATACTATTCGAAACATGCAAATTGATAATTCATCCAACCAATATTCTACTCTATTGTCAATGAACGAAGTTATGAATTCGACGGTTTCGAAGTAGTATCGTATCGTTATATCGAATATTTTGAGTAAACAGGTTAGTTGGAGTGAATGGCCAAATTTAAGTTTAGAATTTTATTTCGAACTTCTCAAATCACTGCTCTAAGCTCCATCCTCTTAAGTCTACTGTCTTGAGATTTTCTCTCAACTCTAAGCACTATTCCTCAAAGAATTCGGACTCCTTGCTCCGCTTGGAATAGAAGGAATACTAATTTGTTTTACTATGGGATGACATCTGCCATTGTGTCCCAAGTTGAAATGTCAAATCATCAAACGTAATTTGACATCCTAATACAAAATTTACAGAACGACGCCAAGTTCAAATTCAAAAGTATTTCATTTTAGATATTATTTTCAACGTACCTGCGTATTTTCACAGCTATATCATATTTTAAGTTGGGTGTATGGTAAAGTGAATTTCGGCCAGATGAACCGTTGACGTGAATAAGGTGGCGGATAGTGGCTGGATGCGGAAGGCGGAGGACTGGATGTGGTGGCGAGTCTTGGGAATGGCAAATGTTTACTAGTGGATCAGGCTGCTGATGAAGACGATTATGAATTAAAGTGCATCTAAACTTGGCATTGGATCGGATTTCAACCCTTTTTTAGGCAAACAATTAGCCGACAGGAACTTGGCCCCCTTTTTAACAGTTATGTTTTTGGTGGTCTTTCATTTCTTTTTGTTCATTTTGCTATATTATATTTATAGTAACTATCGCAACGTTGTTTGTATTTTCATAGTTTCGTTAAAATATAGGTACCTACTTGTTTTCATGCATGACTACTCATTCATTCATTTCATTCATTTCTTGTTGGGGACGCCGCGATGCACGCAGACGGGTGATCGGATCGCGCTGGTGGAGCCATTTCACCCTTTATCCCAGAAAACGGACAGCCTGCCCATGCTTTGTTGGGAGTTCTAGCCCCGAGAAGGCCTTGTATTTGTGATGAATAGCAGGTCAGCGATCGATTCAGTAGCCAATAGTCCAGTGTCCCCCTTCTGCTGGGTGAATGACTAAGTCTGACCTTCTAGAAATACTACCTTTTTAATATTTGGTACATTAATTTTAGTCTGACTCGCACTTGACCATTTTCCATTTTCCAAATTTTTCCTTTACTTTAATGCTAACGGCTACCCCGATGCCAAATTTCAGATTTGTAGGTCTCACAGAAGTATGACCAACAATTTTATGCATAGTAATGAATATATCCTGACTCGCACTTGACCAATTTCCAATTTTCAAATTTTGCTATACTTTTTTAATGCTAACGACTATCCCCATGCCAAATTTCAGATTTTCAGGACTTAGAGAAGTATTACCAACATTTTATACATAATTTTGACTAAAACCCGACTCGCACTTGACCAATTTCTATTTTTTGAATTTTTCCATTACTTTTATCCTAACGACTACCTAAATGACAAATTTCATAACGCTAGGACAATTGGAAGTGGCCTGGAGGTTTTGATTACCGGTCAGTGAGTTATTAAGTGCCAAAATTAGCTATTTTCACGGGGTCATATTTCAGGATCTACTGTAGCTATATCTATGAAATTTGGCAAATTGCTTCAGTATTAGTATATGATTATGTAGGTACAGTTTTATCGCTGTACTTGCAATAGGCACTGAGCTACAGGGGGTTCAAAAGTGGGTCGAAACGGCTCGTGTAAATAGTGCATGGCATGCGCGTGGCCTGTTGCGGGAACTTGGCCTGCGCACTGCCGCCGTGCGCTTAGATACTCTCTAGTCCCGTTCCGCATTGTACTGAACGGACTGTAAAAGCTTCATACATTCTACGGTCCGTCGCGGAAATCTCCGTTGGACGTCCGCGTCGCACTGATCCAGGCCTTACCGATTGTATGGACTTCATACACGCGGACATTCACGTTGGGTGTCCGTGTCGCACTGATCCAAGCCTCTGTCATCGTGTCCGCTAAGTAATCTTTTTTATCTAGCGAGGGTTTCAAGGCCCGACACGCGAAATAACTTTACTGTCGAGCGAAACACACCATTTTTCACCGTACAGAAGGCGATCCGTTTTCCAAACCGTGGTAGGGCTTTTGTGGAAAGTCCGCCTGGGGAAGTACCACCCCCTTGCTTTTTTCTGCCGTGAAATAGCAGTGTTTGCACTACTGTGTTTCGGTTTGAAGGGCAAGGGAACCAGTGAAATTACTGGCACATGAGAGATACCATCTTAGTTCTCAAAGTGAGCAACGCGCTTTGCTGTCTTATTAGTGTCAAAATATACCATTAATAAGACAGTGGGTGCTATGGGCGGTGGTGACCACTTACCATCAGGTGACCCACCTGTTCGTTTGCTCACTTGTACCATAAAAAAAATTCTGAATTCAAATGACTCACATTCTTATGCTGGACATAAAATGCTGTAAGAAAAACGAGTGTAGGTATACTGAAATTTTTAGCTAAATTTTTCGCTGATTAATACAAAGATACAGCTAATGCACCGCAAGTACTACAGTATAGATCGCACACCCACAATAGCGTAATATTGAACCAAAAATAGCTAACAAAAAGTAGTACTTACGGTATTAATCAGCGAAAAATTTAACTGAAAATAGACACTCGTTTTTCAACAACCTTTTATGTCCCGCATAAGAATGCGAGTCATTTGAATTTAGTATGGAAAACGGATCGCCAGAAGCGAGAAAAATTCCACCGAATAGCGCCAGTACCTACCACGTCATCATTATCACGTTCTAATTTCAAAAACCCTTTACACGCTAGCGGCCAAAAACGACTTTTGCACGCCGATTTCTACCCAGTAGAGGAAACTTTTCCGAGCTAATAAGGTGATAAAATGACTGACTATAAAAGATGCACTGACTGCAATGACTGGCTATAATTACCCTGACAGCAGGATAGCATCATCTGTAATCATGAAACAGTACATAACTGTGTGCGAATTACAATAAAATTAATAAATAGAATAAAAACTAAAATATCTATATATATATATATATATATATATATATATATATCACAAAAATAGAAATAAAAACATAAAAACAATATCACTAGCTTTATATGACGTCCACATGTGTGGTCGAGACAGACTGCTGTCTGAAATTATTACCCGTTACATTACGACCTCTAAATAAATCAGATTCTTCGTGAAAGAAGACCTTTGAGGAATTGCCCACTCTGGGAACTAATTCAGGTGCTCACGCCTCCGAAAATGCTACCTGCGTTACCGTAGTATGGTCCATGGTTAAAAATGGTTAAAGATTCAAAATATAAAATTTGCGATTTTTTTATTTATTACTCACTAATTATATTAAAATATTTTTTTTGTAATCTATTTGTACTCAATTTGCTTTTCTTTGTCTGGTAATAAAATCTTAAAAACTCTTATATTTACGGAAAAATCTACATTGAATCTATTTCTCCTCCACCTTAAAATATTTTGTCCATATAAAAGACATCAACGAAGTCTGTTCAAAAACTGTACGAAAAAATAAATCAACACAGCATTAGACAATATAAAAGACATTTTCCGCTAACCATTTTAACAGAATTATGAGTACCTGCAATAAACTGTCACAGGAAGTGTTTGATGCTCCGTCAACGAACAGTTTTAAAAACATACGAGACAAGTGGGTGTGCAGTGATAATGGATAAAAATTAAATAATTAGCACACACCATATGAGAAATCGGCACATCACCCAACGGCATCGACCGACATCGCCTCATCATGACATCCCATAAAACGTCTACTTCAGGACAGAGAGCTCCCTCTAGCGTACCAGCTAAAACGCGTGGTATAGATAGGAGGGGAAGTACCATCACCACGCTTGTTAACGTTGCAGCTGGCACCATGGACTGCGGTTGTTGGTAACCGCAGTATGTGAGATGGTACGATACACCGGAGGACGTTGCTGCCCATCCTTCAGTTCATAATCCCTTAGTCGCCTCTTACGACACCCACGGGTAAAGATGGGTGGTACTATTCTTTGCCGGCACCACAATATAATAGGCTGCTTGCCTATTATTTTATAATAATAATAATAACTTAACTTTATCACCAACACAACAACTTTATAAAATAATAGTACCGGGCAAGATAAACAAATTATAATATTGACCCTCCACATAAAAGATCGGTCTAATTCGTTGATTTTTTAACGAAACATAGAAAGATGTAAAACAAAATTTAAGGCAATTGACTCCCAATTCTGAAGCTAATACAATCACAACCTTCCTTTGAAAAAATTGTATCACACGAATGCATCAGTGAGCTAAAATCATGGATGACCTACACTTCAATAAAGATAGCTAAAGACGTAGTTACACAAAAGAAATGGCCCTATTTGCAGTGGTCAATACAACAATACATTCATTCAAGATTTTTAAAGTCGCCCCATTCAAATATTCATGACTTTTAACGCAAAAAAAACAACATTCCCACGCTTTACGCAAAATTCGTTCTGCAGGTTAAAAAATTTACACTTGTAATTTTTTGCTCTTTTTGACGTATGTCAGGTGGTTGCGCACATTTTTTGACGCATGATTGATTTGATTCGATGTTTGTGTTTGGTTAGTAGAGCGATTTTTGGTTTTGTGAATTAGACCTTTAGGAATATCCCACAGATATAATAAAAAGTGTGGTTAATCAATTCGTCATTTTACATAATGCCGCGGCGCGTAATTCGTTTCTGGCACTCGCCGGCCGCTGCTGCGGCATGCTCACTACTCTCGCTCGGCTCGAGCTTTGTGGTCGTAAGATAACCTATCCCGACTTACCCGATCCCTGCTTGGGATTGGTTAGGTTGGGTTTACCGTAGCTAATGAACCTAAAATGCACCAGTGATCTAAACCCGTTTACAATCTGCCGGCGCCGTTTTACAATTTGCCGACCGTTTACAGTTTGCCCGCCGTTTGTAAATGGCGAATTATACGATTTGCCTGCGCCAGATACAAAATAGAACTAGAACAGAACATACAACCTTCTTTAGCCACTGAATATTCTGGACAGCTTTCCAAAAACTGAACTAGCATATGAAAATTTCAGATGTAATAAAAATCAACATCTCCCTCCATACAAATTGAAAACTAGATCGGACAGTTTGCTTGGAGAACCTTTTTTTAATTTCCTGAAAATTTCAATCATTGGAAGTTGTTCAGTTTCCTTTACTCAAGTCCTTTCAGTTTTAGGAAAGCTGTCTCTTGTGTATTATACTCGTATATGAATGAACAGAATCCACGTATTTTGCTCAAACAACATGTTTACACTTCAACTCATTAATTTAAACTTTTTGCTTCCAAAGTCATTCAAAGTCCGAATGCTTTTAAAAAAAGAACAGTCTTTTTTTCTAATAAAATATCCGATACGGCCAATAAATCTACCTATTCATAAAATTTGTAATTCGAAGGCGGGTTGAAATATAAATAATCGTAGATTCTCATATTTGTCTAAAGGATAGAGGCATTTTTTAAGACGGGTTTTTATTTAAATCTCAGTCACACCTTACAGAACTGTGTTGACCAATTTTTTTCAACTCGAGGTTATATTCGTGGGAATGGTTTTGTGTACGAAAACGATTTTAGTTCTTACATATACGGGCTGCAGGTGGCTTGTTACTGGCTTCTTTTTGGGATTACACGGTGTCCAAAATGGACGAATGAGTGAGAGTGCAGGTTAAACCCATTTAAGAGCTCATCATCATCATATCGTGTGGGTTGCAAGGTCAAAGACCGACCTCACAATCCCTGGTGTCAGAGTTGTTGAGCCGCCAAAGGCCTCTGACATGGCTCATTAACGACTACATCCGTAGACAGTAGTCGAGACCAACGGCTTAACGTGCCTTCCGAAGCACTTCACTTCACTTTCGCTGGCTCAGAGACCCAAAGAGGATCTTGGCCTCCGACACCAAAAGCCGCCAGTCGGCCCTTTTCTGCACCTCCTCACGCCAATCAGGTCTTTGGAGAGCGCTCAGGTCCTTCTGCACTTCGTCACTCCAGCGGTACCTGGGACGTCCGACCGGCCGCTTTCCCGTCGGTCGTCCCAGGTACGCTCTTTTGACTGCACGATCTTCCTCCATCCTCTCTACGTGGCCCAGCCAGCGAAGTCGGGCTGACTTGGTCTCTCCAATTATATTGGGTTCAGCCACTAGGTCTTCTATCTCCTGGTTTTTTCGTGACCTCCAAATGCCATCATCACGCCTAGTTGGTCCCAAGATCTTCCGGAAAATCTTCCTCTCTGCCACTAAGAGCTTACTTTCCTCTTTTTGAGTCAGTGTCCATGATTCGCATCCGTACATCAAAATTGGTCTAATAACCGTTTTGTAGATCCGAATTTTGGTTTTCCTGCTAATTATCTTGGACACTAGGACTTTGTGGAGAGCTGCTGAGCATCTTAAGGCATTTTGGACACGGGTATCTATTTCTTCTTCACGCCGGTTGGTATCAGTGACGGTGCAACCCAAGTATTTAAATTTATCAGCACCTTTGTAGGTGCATGCTTCAGTCACAAGATCTTTCCTTTTCTCTAGAATGTTTTTGTACCTCTTCATTATAAAATACTCCGTTTTTTCCCGGCTAATCGTGAGACCTACTTTCTGTCCTTCCTGTTCTAGGGTGTTCACCATCTTTTCGATGTCTTCTGCTCGATGTCCCAGCAACGCCAGGTCGTCGGCGTATCCTATCACCCTGTGTTTGCCATTCAGCTCCACTCCACCATCCGATACCATGACTTTCCGTATGATGTGCTCGAGTACTAAGTTGAACAGCAATGGTGATAGCGCGTCTCCCTGCTTAAGATCCGTCACAACATCAAATTCCTCAGAAAGACTGCTTCCTACCCTGACCCTCATTTTGCTGGTTTCCGTGGCTGCTTTAACCATGTCGACAAGTTTTTCAGGTATTTTAAAAGCTTTCAAAACTGAGTAAAGTGTCTCTCTGTCCACGCTGTCATAGGCCTTAGTAAAATCAACAAATAGTATGTGGATGGTTTGTGCGTACTCCCATTTCTTTTCCATTAGTTGTTTTAATAGGAAGATTTGGTCAGATGTGCTTCCGAAGCACAGAACCATCTAACTTTTTGGACAATCAGGTGATTAATCCTGCAATGTCCTAACCAAACTGGGGAGGTCGCTTAAAGAGATTTGTGTTTGACAGTGCCCCACCGGGAATCGAACCCAGAACCTCCGGATCGAGAGCCGAGCGCTCTAACCACTACACCACGGAGGCTGTAATAGATTGAATTTAGCCCCGGGGGTGTCATAAGAGGCAACTAAGGGCTTACGAACTAGAGGATGGGCAGCTGCATTTTTCTGTGTATCGTACCATCTTACATACTGCGGCCACTAACAACAGCGGTCGCCAGCCGCAACCCTTACAAGCGTGGTGACTATGGTAAAACCCCTCCTAAGTACCACGCGTTTTTGCTGGAGTTCTGGAGGGAGCTCCCTGTCCTGCAGTGGACGTTTTGTGGGATGTTGTATTCAAGATGGAGTCACTGGCCTGCTATAAATTTCGTTAATAAATATTGGCATGTGAAGGAAATCTTTGTCCACCCCTGGTACAGTCAACGACAGGTCAAGCTTGACACTCGCAGTGCGAGTCTAGCCCGTACGTCTATTGAAATAAGAACGGTGCGAAGTCCAATGTGTCAAACTTGATGTGCTCTTGACTGTACCCTAGTGTTTCAAGGCAAAAACAGTCAAAAGAGTGGTATTGTTCAAGACATTGTTTTTATTTCTTGTGTTTATGCATTAATTAATTTATTTATTTATTTATCCGTTGTACTAGGTATTCCACAAAAATATTGTCAACTCCTTTAGCCCTCTAAGGTTGGCTGGAAGAAATTACATTTAGGGATAAGTCCGCCTTTGCATACTATTCTTAATGTAAGTGATATGTCTCTTCTTTTATTTGTGATGCAATGAACATAGATCCAACACCTTTTCACCATCACTTTTACCTTTTGTTTGACTGTGGTCAGTGAAAGAAAGTAAACAAATTTTATCATTTAATGCATCATTAATAGTTTGTATTAAACTTTATCATTATACAAGATAATGTGAAATAATTTGTTTTGCCTAATCACAAGTATCGCGCTAAGACCCGGCATAAAATAAACATAGATTTCTAGATGTCAAAGACAAAATTATTTATTTATTTATTTATTTATTTAATTGCACATTACATGTCAAACTTATTAAGTAGGGCATGCAACACCCTGTTCGGGCACAGCAACTATTTTACAATCTTTGTCAGACGAAAAAATAATTAAATTACTAAATCAAATGTCAAAACTAGCCTAGATTTAAATTACATGCAATTCTTTAATATTGTAATAATAATTATACCTAAGATCCAATACGTGCCAACTTATACATATTTGTCAGTCAAAAACTCTTTTACCGAATAATACGCTTTACCTAATAACATATCTTTAAGCTTCTTTTTAAATACTCTGTCACTTTCTTCGGATTTGATGCTTTCAGGGATTTTATTGTAAATATTAATAAATCTATTGTAAGGACTATTACTGTATATGGTCATATTACTAATTAGCAAGGCCAATCAATTTTTGTGTCTCAAGTTTCTGCTGTATACGTCAGACATTTTCTTAAAGAGGTGTTGGTTTTTATGTACAAATATACCTACTTCTAATATATAAATAGAGGAGAGCGTTAAGAGCTTGTTCTCAATGAAATATGGCCGACAGCTTATTCTTGCTCGGATGTTAACTAGAATGCGGATACATTTCTTCTGCATGACAAATACTTCATTCACCTCAGTACTGTCTCCCCAGAGAATTATGCCGTATCTAAGCCACGCGTACGCATAGCCATAATAAACTGATAGGGCTGTTTGAAAGTTCGTATTTCTTTTAATCATACTTAAGGCGTAGACGAATTGCGATAGTTTCGTTTTGACAGTGTACACGTGGGATTTCCAATTTATGTGTCTATCTACTGTTATTCCTAATAATTTGAACTCGTTCACCTCTTCAATTTTTACATTGTTTATCGAAAAGTTTATTTGTAAGGGTTCCCTCTGGGTTGGGTGGAATTGGATTACTTTATGTAGGTGGAATTGATTTACTTATTATTTCGTAACACGTGTACTTATCGTGGTAATAAATTATGACCAATTTCTTTTAGCGCGAATTCGTCAAACATTTACGCGCCATTTGCAAACGGAAGCAGCTACACTTTTAAAAGGACCACACGTAGCGCGCCATGACAATAATATATTCAGCCAATTATTGAGAACGTTTGAAGATTGTGGCCTCACGCTGGGCGCTAACTTCCGAATTACACAATAATATTTGCGCATTTTAAGTGTAATGAATTAAGTTGTAAAGTAAACTAGGCCAGTGGGTATCGTGGGAAAATGGCTAATTTGGTTAGAAGACATTTGTGTATCAATGAAGACCTTTATATTGGTTCTTGTGATGAACAATCATTGGTTTCACAGACTCACACTGATAGTGACATGGATTTTGTATGGTTCTCCATAAGCCTTCCATCTAAAGTTTGGACAACAAATGAGTTTTAATGGGTAGTTTTCAAGAATAACTGTCAAAATCAAAGAAAACGATTATGAAGGGAGAATGCGACTTAGTAATAAATAAATATAAAATAATAATAAAAATGTTTATTTTTCACCACAACCATTACAAAACTCAAGTAACACTGTTGTGTAACAAACTTGGTTGTGGATCGCTGGTGCCTGTGGTAGGTAAAAAAACCTGTGATACAGGTCGCCAGGTCTCCACCACTCTAATCAGGATACAAATTAGTGAATACTGATACTCTAATCAGGATACAAATTAGTGAGTGTGTATGTGTGTGTATGTGAGTATCGGTCACAAACCAGTATAAAACTTATTGTGTCACAATGATTTATGGCTTGATTTAAAGTTTGTTTTAAAGACTTCATAAAATAATTAGGCATTTCATTAGAGCTCGTCGGATTTCACAGTATTTAGCTCTTAATTCCGATTCTTGAATTCTTGGAGGAGCTACCTTGAATTCTATGTTTCTTACACCCGGCCCCCGCGTTCCAAATTCGATTTGAATAATTTTGCGATACCAATCATGGGCAATTTGCTTTCGAACGTTAACTTATTTTTATTAAACTTTACAAATTATATCTTTATTAGCAGTACCTATAGTTACAAAAAAGGTGTGATAAAATTTCTGTTAAATATGAATGCGCCTACAATTTAAGGCACGAAAAGGCCTTACAAAATATCAAAATCATTTCGCAATAATCGTAACGACTTCTCAAAATTCTTTTATTAACACAAGTGTGACTTCTGTGCGTATTTTTAAAATAAACACAATGAAATAAAAGTCAAAACATTTCAACTCAACAAATTGTTTGCTTATTTCTATTGAATTTGACATTGCACCGGAAGTCCGCACTTCTGTATGAATCTTGCAAAGAATTGCATTATACATTAGTATTATAATAATCTAAGGAATTGCATAAGACGTCGATCAAGTTTTTAAGAATGGGCAGTGATTGATCATTCGATCGTCGGGTCAACGTTACAATATGATTTAAACATTCTTTAAAAAAATTATACTATACGGGGCGCAAACTATAAACCTAACCGTTAAGGGTATATCTTCCTGAATGATCTTAAGAATGAATAACTTTGTAACCACTTTTTACATTAATAGCATAATTATCTAACAGAAAAAAACGTATTAATAACAAAGAAGATATGAGAAGTGATGTGGTCAAGATATAATTTTATTTTAGTTTGTATAAATAAAGAGAAAAAATTCTAAAATTACCCTTATTTCCCATTTGTAACCATTTTACTGCTACATTAGTTATCAAAAATATATGAAAATTTACAATGATTTAGACAAAACAATATTTTATGATGTGGTGGTTTTACATTTTAAATATTTTTGAAATAACATAAAAAAAAAATATTTTGCTCTCATTTTTGTGAATTCGAGCCGTTGGTCGTAACAGCCACGTAGCAAGGCACGCTATGTGAACGTTATTGACGTGTAAATGAGGTCGAAATTAACATTGACGAGTGTGTAGCTGCAAATTTTAGGGAAAGTATAGCCTTAATGTGCAGAACTCAAGAAATGAGTCGCAGGAATGAGCGCGGCAGGGGGAGGAAGCGTGCGAATCGTTCATTAGCTCTCCGCCTGTAACCCATGCATGAAAAATAACCATCAGGGCTAGAGTTATTTTGCACAGCGTATACCTACTTGAATAGCCCGTGTCATAAAGAAAAGTGCCAACCAATCACTACCCGTGGGTGACGTAAGAGGCGACTAAGGTATTATGAACTGGAGGATGGGCAGCAGCGTCTTTCTGTGTATCGTACCATATTACATATGCGGTCACCAACAACCGCGGTCCATGGTGCCAGCCGTAACTCTAACAAGCGTGGTGACTATATGGTACTTCCACATTGTTAGTCCACTGCAGGACAGGAAGCTTCCTCCAGAATTCCAACTATTGCTGGTACATTGTGGACCATAGTCACCACGTTTGCTAGCGTTGCAGCTGCCACCATGGACCGCGGTGGTTTGTGACCGCAGTATGTAAGATGGTACGATAGACAGAAAGGCGCTGCTGTCCATCCTCCGCTTCAAAGTGCCTTAGTCGCCTCTTACGACACCCACGGGGTGTTGTAAACTGAATTAAAAATACTCAGGTTTTCCATTATAAATGTTAATTATAAGCTTTGTCACAAACCAATTCATTCTTCTACAAACAAGTAGTATATAAGTGAAAAAGTCATGAAAGCATTGAGTATACCCAACAGCACATCATAAGAAACATTTTAGACTTTATTGCAAATTAATAAACGTGCGGTAGAGTTTACAGCCAGCTGCCGCACGTCAGTGGAAACAGTTTGACCTTGAGCGGATCCCTGGTTTCCGGAGTTGTGGCGAAGCGCTGGTTCAACTTGTACACACGGCCGCACATCAGTAGAAACACTTTTGAACCTTATGGCGTGGTAATAGAGTTGAAAAAGTTTCTACCGACAAGCAGTTGACCGTACTTGGCCGTTTCTTGCCGTTGCTTTTACGCTGCCATAGCTAGCACGATCCAAAACGGCGTAGACTGGCTCTATTTGCATTCTATTCTGCATAACATTCAATAAGTATTTTGTAAAGAATCTACATTGAATAAAATTATCTGAATCTACTGGTTTTGCTAGCAGTTATTTGCTGCCGTGCGTACATGTGGTACATAAATAAAACCATAACATTATTATTTTTGCAATACTATTATGTTTATTCATTGGTCCCTCAATTTGTGTAGGTATATTTCTTATTTCTAAGTAAGTACATTATACTAAGTATTTTTTTGTACTTGTCAAAGTAACAACTTTTGTTCTACGACTTCGCTAACAACACACAAAAATGTTTAACTTCCCATACCAAGTAACGTAAGTGACCAACACATTTTCTAAGTTGAAAGAAAGGGAAACAGAAAGGGGGAAGTTGAAAATTTTTCATGCCTTATTAGCAAAGTCGTCGAATAAAAGTTGTTGCTTTTGATCTCACTAATAAGTGGGCAAACGGATGTCAGGCTCAAAAAAACTACCTTGTACAGAAATTTTATATGTATATACTATTAGCATGTATCACTTTACTTACAAATGAACGCTATAAAAATAACATATGCACTCTATCTTACTATACTAATTATTTATTTTACATTTTAATATTTACAATAGATTTTTACTCGATTTTTACTCGGCTCGATAGTCGGCCCAACTGAGTACTTGTTGTACGTCAACGACATGACTAACATTCTAGGGGAGGACTCTGTATATCAGTTTGCCGATGACACATGTCTGTGTACTCACAATAAAAATGTCTCTGTGGCCCAAAACTCAATGCAATGTAACTTTGATAATTTATGTAAATGGGCTCACGATGTAGGTCTGGTGATAAATGCAAGTAAAACCAAAATTATATATATTCACTCACCGTACATGAAAAATGATAACGTCCCTACGATAATTGCACATGATCACCAGTGCCTGCATCGCGGGACCACTCCCTACGTGTGTGCGTGCCCGAAGTTACATATTGTAGACCAACATACCTACCTTGGCCTCATCATAGACAAACACTTCACTTGGGGACCCCATATCGAAAGTGTGGTCAGCAAGCTTAGGTCTATTAACGCCAGGTTAGCCGTTCTAAAATATAAACTGCCCTACCATACGTTACGCATGCTGTATCTGGCTTTAGCAGACTCAGTTATTGGCTACGGGCTATCTAGTTATGGACGTACCTATAAAACGTACCTAGATAAAATATACAAACTCCAAATAAGCATCCTGAAAAATATAGTACCTAAACATGTAAGACTACGATACAAAGACGACGAATTCGGTCTGTTTAGATACTGTAAGGTTATGTCTGTCTTCGATAAAGTAAAAATGACAATTATTCTAGATAAGTATGAAAATATTGCCTCTCTGACTAAAACCAGTAGATATGAACGATTGCGGAATCTTGATAATAAGATACCAATTTATCAAAGACCAAAAACAACTAACGTCTATGGCATGAGGACGTGGGAATATTCACTGCCAGATGTACTTAATGGCTTACCAAAAGAGTTACATTCTAATCTTTTAAAGGATAAAAAAGCGTGTAAAGCTGCACTAAAAAATTTTTATGTATCGTATAGCACTAAGCATTTAATGAACTAATCTAATTAGCAGTGAGCCTGAGATCTCATTCGCTTCTCGTATAAACCTTAAATAGGTTTTAGATAAGCGTTTATTATTGTAAGATGTTTGAATTTAATGTATCTTGATCAATAAATTAAAAAAAAAAAAAAAAAAAAACATAAACTGCTCGAAATCACAATTACATTTATTATAAATACCTGCATACTGCGTAACCATTGTAGTGTAACAATAAAAAGTGCCTGTTTACCTTGAAATACTTACATAGTTATTTTTGGTGTCCTGAATATTAAATTAAAGAAATTAATTTGCTATTGTATAAATACTTTTGAAAAAAAAAACTACTGGCATAATCTATGTTTACGTTTACTTAGTCTTGGAAATCTATCCACGGTTTTAGCTACTCTTGGGCCTCTACACTGCTTGGCTTTCTTCAACATACATTTCCTTTCCTTTTTAAAAAAATGTCGTCAATACCCATACAAATACGGAAACCCAACATGATGCATTGCAGACAACGGCACGAAAACTGGCATCATTCTCTCGGCTTGCAGAAAATGTGTTCTCGTATGTTTCTTCAAGTGATCTCTCCTTCCGAATTTCTTTCCACAAGTTGCACAAGGGTAAGGTCTGACTCCAGAATGTATCCTTTTATGTCTGGTTAGTTCCTCGTTTCTTGTAAACGATTTCCCGCAGTTCTTTTCATCACATTTGAAAGGTCTTTCTCCTGTATGTATCCGGATATGACCTTTGAGTTGACCGTTGTTTGAAAACCCAACATTGCAGTGTGGGCATTTGTATTTCTTTGGGCGTTGTTTTCGGGAATTCAGTAATTTTGCTTCGTTCTCTTGGTGTAGGACTCTTGCGTATTCAAGCTCCATTGCGTACCCTTGGGCTAAGGATTCTAGAAGCAATGGATCCGTTGGCGGTACACCTAATGCTTGAGCTATGTCGTGTGTAGGAAAGTACTCTGGCATTACCGGTGTAATTGCTTGTGTTGGTATTCCGTATGGTGGTTCGACTTTTGGCGATGCTGTAGCTTTTATTTCTTTTTCTGGTTCTTGTAGCAATCTATCACAGCATAATGTTAGACTAGTCACTGGAGAAGCTTCTGGTACTGGCTTTTTGTCATCGTCTTCAGTGGTTGTAGAAACTGTAGCATCTTGATGAATGTTATTAACTTCAGCCTTCTTGAATGTTCCACGGATTTTACGTAGACGACTTTCTCGTTTTTCCTCGCTTCGCTTCTTAGGTTTTATTTCTTCTACTGTAGTTGTTTTCATTTGTTGATTTTTATCACAGCTTTTGTCTGTTTTATCACTAACGTCCCAAGGCCTAAATAGTCTTGAATAAGGCTCAACGGAAATCATTTTGCAAAAAAAAAAACTAAATTCACAACGAAGGGTGCTGTCACACTCGTACAAAAATGCAGACTGGATCCCTTTTTCATTTCGACAACTTTTATATACATTGGTTTAACAATAAATTTAATAAAAGCGGTCGAAAGTAGAGGGATTCGTCCCTTTGAAACGATGAAAGAGACGCAATATTTTTCAATTGTTGCACACTTGAGATCTATTCTATTTCTACACTTTAGTGACTGCGCTTCTATGTCACAATTTTGTGTGTTATATGTAACTGAATAGAGTCGAATTTAGAATGAATTTTGAAGGCGTTTGTTGTCTTTTTTTCGGAATGTTGAATAGTGTTTGAGATGGGGGTTCGTTTTGTTATTTATGTTGATTTTTGTGCTTGTTAAGGGGCGGTGCGAAGGGCGGTCGTCCCCTTGCAGATGTGCCTTGTCTTAATGCGCGCGGGCTATTGTTGTGGTTTCACAATTTATGTGTCGCGGTATGTGCACATGTGCATTCGGCTTTAGATATAAATTGTTAGCTTTTATGGGAGATTTAGCAATTTCGTTTTTATTATTATTTCTAGTTTCGGGACGCTAATTAAATTGGATAAGTTTTGCATAACGCATTTAGAAGAATAGTAAAATTATGTTTTTTGAGTTAAAAACCTCCACGCAGGCGCGACTTGCTTAAAGAAATTATACAGAGCTTTAAAACTTTAAGATGCAAGGGCGCTATTTTGGAACTGCCGCTAGCCGCACCGCAGGCGAGGGTGTAATGGAGCCGAGAGAGATATGAAGCGCACGAGCTTCTTACGACGTTTTTCAACACATTTACAAATAAAAACATGCTTAGGTACCTTTTTCCCGAAGGAAAATTTGTATCGGAAGTTAGTTACTTTTCATCAGACATTTACGTACACCCGAGACTCCAGACTTCTGTTTTGTGTCTAAGTATTTTCGACGTTGAGAAACTTCAATTACTGTTTTTGATTTGTAGAAGTTTGTAAAAAAGCGTGCGCATAACTTTTTCGCAAACACAGAATATACATGCCCGCGCAGGAGGCACGTTGACTAAACTAGCTACCAAACAGCCTAATCCTTGAATTATTTAAAATGCGTTAATTTCTTACATAAAAGACTTTAGTTGATTAATTTGAATATATTCATGAAATGAACGTTTATTTGTCATAGTAACAAACACAGTTTAGTTATTCATGAAAATAATCTGAACGTAGTAGACGTTATAACTCCTTGCTAGATGTAGAAATAAAAAAAAACAATAATAAAACACTAGTGCAGTGCCGCAGCACGCTTGCATCGCTCGCTCGGCTCGTGCGTTTGGTCGAAACAGAACCTAACCGATCCCATTCGGGATGGCCTTACCTAACGGACCTATGGATCTACGAATTTCCTACAAGTTTATGAATTTTAGAAAGTTGATCATCTTACGATTCTTATTATTTTACGGTGACAATGGCCTTACTTAAGTGTACATTCAAGAGCAGGTAAACCTTGACACTTACAACGTAACTTCAGCTCAAGCAGCTATCATAAAAGAACAGTGCAAAATCATACGTTTGTAATCATAATTTATACCATTGGGAGTCCAGACGCACCACAAGATATTACCCAAATTTGGTTTATATTCCATACATTCGAACAAAGCGCTTTGAAACATCTTTTATAATGTGCACAGCTAAGAAATGGAATTCTCCGCCTGCGTCTGTGTTCCCAAGTTCATAGAACCCGAATCTTTCAAGTCGCTAGTGAATATTCTTCTTCTGGACTAGTTCGTCCCATTGTTGACCTCATCTTCTTCCTCAAGCCCACTGACAATAAAAACAAAGATTTCAACAAATTAGGTTGTCGCTTGAAAAACTGCGATCAATCAAATGGTAGTAGTCACACCTTCCCTAATTCAGAAACTAATTCGGCTTACATTGCTCGTTGAAGTAAAGATATTGCAATTAACATAACCAAGCCTCCCAGCAATGTATGCCGAATTGGTCCTTGAATTCAGTTAGGTGTGATCGTGGCTTAACCCTTTACTGTGTACACCTTGTAAACAGACAGACAAACTGGGAGACTAATGGTGATGGATAGGTTCGATTAAGCAAAAACACACTGGTTCCTTAGGTAGGTACAGGGGCCGTAGACGAACGGCTTCTATTCTTATTATCGTAAACACTAACTAGTTGAATATAAAAAAATAAGGACCGGTTGCACTCCGGGAGTGCCGGCAGAAGTGAAAACTTGCATTTTTGAATATTATGGTTTTTGTAAGGGTCAATCGCGCCATTGCTCGCGTACTTCTTTGATGTCACTGAACAAAAACCCGTATTGTAATAACAATGCGGTTGACAGTTGACGCTTTTTCGATCAGGCAACGGATCTGACGCGATATCTGACGCGACATTTGACGTGAGTTTAACATTTTTTACCCATCTAAAAAACTGCCAAGCACCGTTAAAGAAGTTTTCACTTAAAAAATTATGGAATTGACATTTATTATTCCGGTCAGGTCATGTCGAGTTCCGACCATGTCGAGTTTGTCGAGTCTCTTGATAGTGCTACGTCGATCGTCGTTTAAAATTTTAAGAAATATATAGTCCGTAACATGTACAGTTATAATATTTTGTCTTGTGTAGGTAAATAATATTCTTATTGGTTTTTTTTTTAAAACAATATGGTCTGTGGCAGCTATTGCTGAACTTTGTGGATTAATGAGAGTTTTTTGAACATGTCGTGTCGATGCGATGTTCTATTCTATATAACGACGTGTAATTCCAAATACGCAAGACATCTCGGGGGGTAGTTCTACCCTCGTATCTGTACAACTTTTGAAAAAAAAAAAAAAAAAAATTGGTTTTACGCCGTGTTACGGCCGTACAAATTGACCGGATCAGATTTTCATTTTGTATGAAAATTAGTTTTTTTTTTGTGTAACAGAAGTTGTTTAGTAACATAGGTGGAACTACAATCTGAGCGGTTTTTTTATATTTCTTGCAGCCTTTTGGTCATCACATCACAAAAACTATTGACTTTTTACGTTCAAGAAGACGTTCAGTTTCCTGAATGTAACGTTTTTGCCAACAATCGGTCCGAGCGCGTCATCGATCAAGTTTTTGACAGATTGGACCGATTTCTGAACTCAATCAAAATTATATCTGGGTAAGTGTGCTTCGGTTGTGAGAACTGAGGTTCTGTATAACCCTAGGTATAACTAAGCTATAGTAAAATTTATTTCAAATAAAAATTATACTTACGTAAATATAAGTTGAATATATTATTACTACTATCAGCTAAGTAGGACAAGATAAGTCCCGTGTTGTGCCGGCAAAGAATAGTATCATCCCATACATACCCGTGGGTGTAGTAAAATTCATTTATTCAATTCATTTATTCAAAGGCGACTAAGGGTTATAAACTGGAGGATGGGCAGCGCCATACCATCCTCCTGTGTACCATACCATCTTACTTACTGCGGTCACCTACAAACGCGGTCCATGGTCGTCGAACGTCCCCTATAGGACAGGGAGCTCCTACCAGAATTCTAGGTTTTGCAAAACCTAGAATTCTGGTGGGAAAAAATGTGCAGGGGAAGGACCATAGTCACCTCGCTTGTCAGCGTTACGGCTCGCACCATGGACCGCGGTTGTAGGTGACCGCAGTAAGTAAGATATAAGATACAAAGGAGGATGCTGCTGCCCATCCTCCAGTTAACCCTTAGTCGCCTCTTACGACACCCACGGGTATGTATGGGTTGGTACTATTCTTTGCCGGCACCACACGGGACAACGTGTCACGGGTCCATGGTGCCAGCCGTAAACTCTAACAAGCAAGGTGAGATGACTGTGGTTCTTCGCCTCCACATTTTTCCAGCAAAAGCTAGAATTCTGGAGGGAGTTTCCAGTCCTGTAGTGGACGTTTCATGGGATATTATGATGAAGTAGGATAAATTACTTAAACTTACTGTATAACTGATTTGTTTTGGGAATCGATTTAAAAGGCAATAATATAAGTTAAACTGACTGGCTCGAAGTTCACAGCTAGCGTGTTGATTACTGATAATGTTTATTTTATTCACTTCAAAACGATGTAATTTATAAATGTTTATATTATGTTAACACGTTTTGTTATTAAATAGATCTCTACAAAATAGATCTTCACAAAATCTTCTACTTCGACGACGAACGATTTTTTTTCGAAGATAGCTTTGCATTCGCCATGAACCTAGATAGAACAAATATATTAATTTGTTGTGCAAGGCTGCAAAATTTTTACTTGACGCGAGGGGCTTGTATTTTAACATGAGCAAGCGAAGGATGCTAGGATAAAAAAAAAGAATCCACAGTATAGCGAGGGTTTTAAGGCACGAGACGCTAAATAAAGCTGCCGAGAGAAACACACAATTTTTCACCTTACTAAAGCAAAGAAAATGCTAACGAATAACTGCTGAATACAAAAATTTAAACAAAAAAAAAGTCAACAGAACCCTTTTCACGCTAGTGGCCAAAACTGAGTTTTGTACTCAGATTTCGGCCGATAAAGCAACGTTGTCTGAGATGATGAGGTGGAAAATAAAAAAAAGATTTTGCCCCACACCAAGGGAACCCAAAATAAAAACCCAAAAATTTGTGTAATCCATTGAGTTTGGCCCAAAAACCATCAAAAGCAGTTATAATCAATGCTATTGTGCGGTATAAATACGTTTATTTGTTTAGTTTGTCCGAGTTAGATGGATTTGAGTGATCCATTTTGTAAATGCAATGAAGTGGTGTCACTTAGGATGGGAATCCAGGAAATTTACGTTTTGGTTCAAAAATGTTTTTTTTAGTTTAGATTTTTTTATAATTTTTGCTTCTTATTCTTGATTTAGATTTAAATTCAGATGAAATATAAACACGGAACACTTAGGTTTTGAAAGTAGAATGCAGCATACAATGCAATTAGAGCGAGTCTCCACAGTTTCGGATCGTGCTATGGCAGCGTAAAATAAACTGCAAGAAACCGCTGCAACATGGCTTATGTCTACACAAAAAAAATCTAAATCACAGATTTTTCTTTGCAAAAGTGAAGATTTGTGTTGCTGCGGCGGCATGCTTGCTTCGCTCGCTCCGCTCGTGCGTTAACCCAACCTGATTACCTGACCATTGCCTTGGCTAACGCACCTTAAACGCAAGTCAGTGTTCCAATAAAAATATTTTGAAAATAATGATCCATTTACAACCTGCCCATGCCGTTTCACAATTTGCCGATCGTATACAATTGTAATGAAAAGGTGTGATAATACTAAAGGGTGTGAATGTGAATCTGTCCATGAAATTGAACAACTTTTTCCAAGGAACATAGGTCATATACCAAAATCAATTTTTGACCTCCCATAGATACTACATCAGCTGATAGCGCATTTTGTATTGAAGGTCAAATTTGGTTTTTCGTTTTTGGAAAAAGTTGTTCAGTTTCATGGGCAGTTTCATACCCTTCAGTAATATCAGTCTGTTGCGTTACACTTTGTATACTTACATATATGAAATAAATAAATACATTTTGACTTCTACCGGTTTCTTTAAAAAAAATGATTTTATCAAAAATCTGCGACATATTATATTCACACGAAAAGAAACTTATCTATAGGTACATACAGGGTGTAATGAGTAATCTTCCGGAAACTGAAACTGAAGATTTGCTACTGAACGTGTACTGAATATTTTTTTTTTACAAAGTGCGTTACACGTGCGTTATAACTTGATTTACAATTTGTTTTGTGTTTTGTTTCTAGGCGAAAGCTTTTCTGCTTCATGATTAGACCACAGTTTTGCAGTTTTCGGCTTTGTAAAGTATCTTTTCAGGAATTAACTTTATTAAGTTTGTCATTTTTTTTTTTTTTTGCATAAGCTTCCGATATACGTAGTGAAATGAGATAGTCTTTTTTGAAGGTTCAAATATAATTATGGCCTTTCTCTTTTAAGTTTGTTTTGTAAATTTTAAAAACACTATATTTAAGGCTGCTGTCATCCCGTTATTTCGTTCACGAACTTAGTTTAGAACTACACAAAAAGTATTTATTTTTACGAGTAGATGTCATTACTATTAAAATTCAATTGATGTACGATGCTTGGCATTTGCAATTCTTTTAAACCTTAACAATCGCAATAATATTTGCGTCTACCTCGGCGTCTCGTTGTCTGCTATCCAATCCATGCCTTCATCAATGAATGAATGAATGAAAAATGTCACAATGTCTGTCAGCCATTTTGGATTTATGGCTTCGTTTGTTCTTGTGGCCACTTAATACTTCGCAGACCCAAATATGTAGAGACCACACAGGGATGCGCAATTTTATAAGATACATGGTGTTTCTTTTAGTTACGTTTTATTCTTTATGTTTGTGATTAAATTGGTTACTAGGTTTTTTAAGATAGAGTGTCGCTTTAATAGGACTTTTATTTAAGTTGATTAATTTACACTAAATAATCCATATTTGTCTTTTTATTACTTCTTTCTTTACCGCAAAGTACCAACATTATTATACCAACTATCCGCAATAGACTCGATAGATCGCATGGCCAAGAATGATAGAAACCAAGTTTCTTTGGTTTAAAGTAAATTCTCTGCCTGCATCTGTATTTCTGAGTTAATATAACCCGAAATTGTTCAAGTCGGGAGTGAATCTTAAGCATCAGGCATCCTCTGGGCAAGCTGGTTCCATCGCATCGTCTACCTCATCTTTTAGCATACTATTATTTTATCTGTATCTGTGCTCAAGACCAGAGAGAAGGTAACTCAAGTCTAGATCGCGGTGAAGAGCAAGCCCATAATATACGATAAAAAATACCCATGCCTCTGAAGAAGTTAGGTAGCTAGTTTAAATGTCAAACAACCAGTTGCAAATAGCTTCTTTTAAAGTTAATGGTCTTTTAAATCTATTGCTGTCACTTTCTGTGTCAACAAAACAGAAAGAGTCAGCAATGTACTTCAAGGAGCTTTAACTTTAAAGATGCTTTGTGCAACTGGCAGATAGAGTGGTAATTAATTAATCCTACTAAATAATACTGTCGAGACTTACCTGAAATTTTATTATATTAAAAAAATAAAGTATTTTTCACTTTTAAAAAAAGTGTAGGCTAATAAACGTGCATAAAAGTAGTTAGGCCAATTTGAAGTAATATAAATTCTGAACACCCTGGTACTGATACTTTTCATTTCATTCACAAATATGCTCTATATCCACGACAACCGTAGTAATTGACCACGACAATACAACTTTTCAAAAAACTGACCCAAAACCCCAAAAAAAGTGTATAAAGTTGTCACGCTTCGCACTAAATTTACTAAAAGGTATCTCGAATTACCAGAAAGCATTATTTGAAAAGATTTATATAAATTTTATAAAGAAATTAAGGCATTTTTGGTTAGATGGAGTATATTAGAGGTATTTAAAAGATAGGCAATGAATGAATGAGTAGGAGAATCTATTTGTGGCTTTGTATGAGGATATTTTATGATCTTCGCGAATTAAAGATTTGATAAGTGTGGTCACAAAGATTCTTTAAATACAGGGTGTTTGGTCTGTGTCTACAAACCTCTCGGGTAGCTCTATGCATGCAACTGAACTACTTTCTATAAGGAACATAGGTCAAAATAAGAAAAAAAATACATGTTACTTTACGAGTATTCCGGGTCTTAGCGCGATACTAATCACTATCATAACATCCCATGGAACGTCCACTATAGGACAGGGAGCTCCCTCCAGAATTGTAGCATCATTCTAGAAAAATGTAGAGGGGAGGTACCATAGTCACTTCGCTTGTTAGCGTTACGGCTGGCACCATAGACCGCGGTTGTAGGTGACCGCAGTAAGTAAGATGTAAGATACAAAGGAGGATGCTGCTGCCCATCCTCCAGTTTATAACCCTTAGTCGCCTCTTACGACACCCACGGGTATGTATGGGTTGGTACTATTCTATGCCGGCACCACACGGGACTATACTAATTAGGCAAAATAAATTACCTTACCATTCCCGACATGCAGCCGTGGTCAAACATGGGTGCACTCAATAAAAAAAAATACCTTAAAAAAAAACGCTATCAGCATTCACATGCTATTCGCTCACGCACACTCGCATGCACCATTGCTTTACCTCACCTGTACGCACACATATTTAATAATAATAGGATAACTCCAACAGGAATACTTACCTACCTACCTTATCCATTCACACTCTACAAGTAAAGCGCGGATTATCGTCGACGAGCTATGCAATGTACGGATAATTGTTTTAAAAAGTTATTGTCATTGTTTTAATATATTACTTAAATAAAATAAATAATAATAAATAGCAAAGTTGCTTGGTAGGTATCATGAGTAGAATCACTGTAGCATGCTTTTATAGTTTGTTACGAAGTATTAGTACCAACCCATCTCAACGGATGTCGTAAGAAACGACTAAGGGCTTATGACCTCACTTACATACTGCATTCACCAACAACAGTGGTAGCTTACAAGCGTGGTGACTATGGTAAATCCCCTTCGTAGTACCCCGCATTTTTGCTGGGGCTTATATATTTTTTTGTCAAAATAGACAAACGAGCATACAGCCCACCCGATGGGAAGTGTCACTGCCGCCCATGGACACTTGCAACACCAGAACAGGCGATGCTAGTGCGTTGCCGGCCTTTTAAGAATTTGTTAACCCGCTTTTTGAAAGTCCCCATGTCGTAACTACTAGGGAAAACCACAGGGGGCAGTTCATTCCACATCCTACTCGTACATGTGCGCAAAAATCGCATTATATGTATTTAATTATTACTATAGCATTATTACGTAATTGTATTTTATTTTTAATCACAAACCCCGCTGGGATCCAGCCGACGATTTTACTTGGTACGAGTACGACTGAAAAACAGCGTCCGTCTCTTCGAGATGGACTTTTTGCTGAGTCGTTCACCTTTTCGCTATTGCGCCACCTTGCATACCTTAGTGCAGTTATTTAAGTTTCTTTTGTTTATGTGTTAACATATTGTTTTCTTTTATATGTGTACTTTATTGTACTTTGGTTTGTAGTGTCACAATAGTTGAATAAATAGTTTTTCTTTCTTTCTTTCTTTCAAAAAAAAATTTTTACTCGTTAGTTAAAGTTTTTACTGCACAGTCAGCCGCACATTAGTGACAACACTTTAACCTTGAGACTGAAATTTAATCTCTGGTTTCGAGGGTTTGTAGCGTACCACTGGTTCAGCTTATACTGGTTATGTTACCTCTAACTAGCTGCCGTATGTATACACGGGGAAGCTTAAGCCCCTTCGGTCACATCGCCATATCTTACCCCTATGTGGACCCCATGGCATTTCCACATCAGTGCACATTGACTGCGGTGAACAAATCATTTATTATCTTGCTGTGGGTCAGACTATGTACTTCGGAGCCATCATAGATTCTTAGTAAGGTTATTTCGTATTACAAAAAAGTCACTATAAAGTAAGTTTATAACTAATATATCAAAAGTATCTGACCTATAAGAACAACATATAGTGGGCGGCTAGTATTTAAAATAGGAAGAACCTGAGCTTTAAGTACTAGCTATCAACAGTAGGGGGGCAAAATGAGCCAAGATGGTTTGTGGGAACTTAAGTAGGTAACGTTATAAATAGATCGAACATTAATATGAAGACAATTTAAGAGCTGCTAACTAAATAATTTGACATAAAATACGGATGCAATTAAAACCCACTCATAAAGAAGAAAAATAAGGTATTAAGAGACATGTTGGTAGGATAAATGTTGATAAGAAGGAGGAAAGTAAGAATTACGTAATGGAAAAGGAAAATTTAGTATGGCTGGCGGGCAAAAAAGTTTTCCTTTTTCAAGATAGAGCTATAACAAAAATAAATGCAAGAACTCCCTAAAAACACGTTTGTCGTAAGAAAGCCCCTCTTAATTTTTATTTTTATTATTTGTTGTTATAGTGTCAACAGAAATACAAATCTTTGAAAATTTCAACTGCCTACCTATTATGGTTCATGAGATACTCGTAGGTACAGCCCGCTGACAGACAGACGGCCTGACGACGGACATCGGACACATATTAACAGGGTCAGGGTTTTCACCCTTTGGGTACGGAACCCTAAAAAGCATCATCCAAACACCTAAATTAAAAATTAAAAAATTATACCTTACAAAATTAGCGCTGGAACAAACGAAAAGACTGGATTGTAGGTACCCTGGCCATTAGAGACTCTGGCATCATGACCAGACCAGTCCTGCTTTAAGTCCGTGGTCTTCAAGCAACGTGCACCATACGATAGAATTGCTAACCGTGCAAAACTTTAACAAGCATACACTAACTGTTATAAAACATTTCACTAAACGAGTCGGCATTCACAAACA
Source organism: Athrips mouffetella (assembly GCA_947532105.1). NCBI lineage: Eukaryota > Metazoa > Arthropoda > Insecta > Lepidoptera > Gelechiidae > Athrips > Athrips mouffetella. The sequence continues at coordinate 19,168,411 of OX383980.1, forward strand.
AGGCGTCAAGGCATCACAAACCATTGACATCTCTAAACATTATACTTGTCAACGCCTAAACTACTGAAAAGAGTCGGCAGCCGACAAAGGTGTAAGTTTAGGGTACCGTGGTTAAGTGATGTAAAAATTTGCAGTTTACATAATTCCGCATTACATAATAAATAAAGAATTTCAACCATTTTACATAAGTACTATCAGACACTTGTTTGTACATACTAGCCGACCGCTACAATTAAGTGCATGATAGTTAAGAAACTTGGAAAATTAGCCGTTTTCGGCTTGATTATAACTAAAAGTGTATTAATTTTGAACATCGGCCGAAAGGAAAGATATCATATCATATAGCCGAAAGACGTCCTCCTGTATGACGACCGGTCCTGCGCTGCTCGCACCCACCGCTTCCCTATAAATATTATTTATTCTAGCAGGAATTATTAATTTTTGCTCAATTTTCTTAGCTGTCATCGGGGCGATTCTAGCGTGGCCGCTAAATTTAAGGCTACAATTTGACAGTTCTAAAAATGTTGCCATCTATGTTACTGCCTATAGACTGAAAAAAAGACAGCATCACTTTTAGACCTGTCAAATTTTAATCATAAATTTAGCGGCCACGCTAGAATTGCCTCCATCATGAGCCTAATTTGTGGCACTATCCGTAATTTGATAAATAATACATATAGTTTATAGCATCAAACCTGGAACAAGTAGCGCAGAAAGTACAGCCACCACTACCAATCACACCAACAGACCTGTCAAAAGTGTCAAATTATGGATTAGTGTATCGCTAATTTCCGAATTGAAGTACAATAATAAGTTGCTCATTCGAATAATTTGGAAAGAAGTAGATCCTGCATGTACGGGTCCCATAACCCGTAAACCAATTCTCGCTCTTCAAACGTCTTTTGAGCCTCAAGTGCCGCCGTTTCAAAGTCACCGCGACCACGCCCCTACAATGTTAGTGAGCTATCATCACTTTATGCCATTGTCAAATGTTGTCTTATTGTCAAAAGTCGCCTCGTATTGTGAAATGGCACTTTCAAAATTGGATTACATGTCGGGGACACCGACACCTTGATGTGGCGAATTTTTGTTTGCTTTTGTAGGGCTGTGTTTGAAGATTTGCAATGTGGCTGTCAGATGTGATAGAATAAGTACCTAGATATTTATATTTTGGTCATTTTTGGGCAAAGCCGACGCGGGCTCTTTGCAGCTCTTTGTAAGTGAAATTTAATCCGAAGTACTTAAATAAGATGAAGGATTTTATAGACAGGTAACTTTTTTAAAACATAAAAGTACACGATCAATCGTCTTTTCTATAATAGCAGTATTATATTACTCTATGATAATAGGAAGCTTTCCTTGTCGTCTGTCGACTACGTTTTTTAAGTGTCGATGGATGGTACGCTAATCACAGTTAGGAATTTCTTTTTTAGACAAAGTAAGTAAAATATATGAAATCTTTTGAAATATAAAAGAAATTACAGGCATATGACAGAAGCAAACAAACTGACTTGATCATTTTCATACTGATTACATAGTGACACTACCTCCGAGCGAAGCAAGGAGGTCTTTGTTCTGAGGAAACTACGATGGAGTTTCCTCGTGCTGATTTGCAGCATTGCAGCGCCATCCAGTGGACATATCAAAAGATGGTTGTAAACACACCCTATTCAACAACAAAAACGCTATATTTTTTTCACGGAACTTTGCATGTGTTGTCAATGGGCTTGCACTTGACCTTGATCCAATCAGGACAGATATGAGGTCGATGATGAAACGAACGAACTTTCCCAGAAGAAGCCTATCTGTAAACCCTATTCACTCGCAACTTGAATTGATTTACATGATTTTGACGTGTTAAGCCCGTAATCAGACTGTTATTTGACTGGCGCGTTGGTGTGGTTGGTAGTGAGCTTTCTTTTAAAGCTTGGGCCGCGGGTTAGATCCCCGCCCATGGCACTTAGTGACCTTCAAGAATTGGGTTTCAGGTTAGCCATTCTTGAGCCATACGAAACCGCTTAGTAATTATAGTATGGTGTGTGTATTTTAGTTACTTAGAAGAAAGTCTAAGGTTTTATAAAAGAAAACGTTACGAAAAATGCTGCGCAATGTACAAATGCAAGCCGTGCTGCAGTGGTTTCTTGGCGTTTCTTTTACGCTTCCACAGCACGTTTCGAAACGGTAGTAGACTCGCTCTATTTAAAATATATTCTGTATGTTTTGTCGAACTATTGGTCCTTGTGGTGTCGGCAAATAATAGTATCAACCCATCTTTTTCCGTGGGTGTCGTAAGAGGCGACTAAGGGATTATGAACCAGTGGATGTGCGGCAGCATCTTTTCTGTGTATCTTACATACTGCGGTCACCAACAGCAGGGGTTGCCAGCCGCAACGCGTACAAGCGTAGTGATTATGGTAAATCCCGAAGTTCTGGATCCCTCCCTGTCCTGCAGTGGACGTTTCATGGGATGTTATGATGTCGTACAATTCGCATTTCATAAAGACTCTACATTGAATAAATGGCAACATCCCACCTCGACACGATGCGATCCCATCTCGACACGAAAAAAATTGTAGGTACCTAAAATCTTCAAAACTACTGTCAGAAGCAATTCAATTCAATTTCAATTCAATTTATTCGGTAACAAAAAAAAATTGTGTTCGAAATCATACAAAAACAATTAAATAATATAACCTGAATTTCACAATATACTTATATCTAATTATATGTTAATTACCCGGGTATTCCATTAATTTCATTAACAATTATTTCCAATTAAAGAGGTCGACGATGAAATGAGCTTGAAGAAGCCAATTCACTCGCGAATTGAAATTCGCGTTATATGAACTCGGAAACACAGAAACAGGTGTAGAGAATTCCACTCCTTAGCTATGAGCATTGTAAAAGAGTAGCAATTGCCCGCGACATCGTCACAAAAAAGGTAAATTTATGTATTATCACAATTTCCCACGAAAATCGACAACTTTTTTCCATTAAAAGTCAATTTTATGTTTTTCTAGATTAATAAAAAAAAATAGCAAATTCTGTTCAGCGGTTTGGGCGTGAAAGAATAACAAAAATCCAAACATTTAAACATCTAAAAAAAGAAACTTTGAGCTTTGTAATATTAGTGCAAAATGTTTGCTATGAATGTGTGGAATATCAACCAAAACCACCATTTTCAAATAAAGCCCCAAACATAACCGGGACTCGAACCCCAACCCCATTTTGGGAGGGGCCTGTTACTTACCGCAAGGGTCAGTCGCAATAGGGTCACGAATGAACTATTATTATTTATTTCTCTAATTGAATTTATGGCATTTTGGGGGTTTGTTAGAAAGGGAGGTAATTTTGACTATGGACAGCGCCTTACTTAACCCATTCTCTATCACTGTACTCAAATGAGTACAGTAATTTTTTTGTAAAATCGATTTTTTTTATTTTTTTTTAAAATGTGGGTAAGCACTATAGTAAAGCTGCCGTTATTCATAATCTAAGGAAAGCACATATTTTATTAAACAAATTAAGGGTAAGTTTAAAATTATTTATTAAATGGAATAATTTTATATAAAAAAATACTAATAATAATAATATCCTTCATTTTTTAATCCCTCAAAAAAATATTCCCCATTTAAAAAGCTTTTCACTTTGTGCAACTGGCAAAAAAAATCGTTATTTTAAGTGGATTTGATTTGGCGGCAAAAGGACAAGCAATCTTTAATATTGTGATGATAAATAGTCACCAAGTGGCTTCGACACAATGTCCTGTGGCCACAGATAGATAATAAACAATATGAGAAGCCGCATATGTGCAGCTGCCTTTTACAAAAAAAAAAAACGTATCCTTGACACGGGCCAAAATACCGAAAACGCTTGACTGGGTTGCTATAATGAAATATTTAATGGGAATATGAATGGTTTTATGGAAATTGAAGAAAATAAAGACTGCATTCGTTGTCCGAGGCAGTTTGCAGCGCATCTATAGGGTGACTTTTAATTAGTTCTTGATAGCAAAAGATATGCATGTACTCATGATACTGAACAACTTTTTCCAAGGAACATAGGTCGAAATACGAAAAACCAAATTTGACCTCCCATACAAAATGTGCTATCAGCTGATGCAGTTTCTATGGGAGGTCAAAACTTGATTTTCGTATTTCGACCTATGTTCCTTAGAGAAAGTTGTTCAGTATCATGAGTATATTCATGCCTTTTTCTATCAAGAACTTATTAAAAGTCACCCTATATACAGGGTGTAAGGGACGGTGTACCGAAAACTGAAAGGGCGTGCTCACTTAACGAAACTGAAAAACTTTCCCAAAGAAACATTTTTGTTGGGAAATGAAAACAAATTTTGACCTCTCCATACAAATTGCCTGTTCGAACAGTTTGTATGGAGAGGTTAAAATTTTTCTTTAATTTCCCAAAAATATTTTTGTGGGAAAGTTGTTTAGTTTCGTTGACTGAGCACGCCCTTTCAGTTTTCGATACACCGTCCCTTACGGGTGGAGTCGGACTCGCGCACTGAGGGTTCCGTACCACCGCATAAACATAATTGTATTAGTTGAAGTTTCAGTAAGTTAATATGGTAGATACAGGGTTGTATATCGTATTATAGAACACAATCATTTTAGTTATAACAGGGCTACTAACTATGGTAAAAGTCCGACTCTCAAAGAGAAGCTTGCTGCAGTGGATTTGTTGCCTTTTATTTTACACGCATCTGAAACGGAATTATATTCTTTTTTTGAAATTATTCTCTTCCAAAAACTAAAAGGGCATGATCAGTCAACGTAACTGAACAACTTTCAGCGACTAAAACATTCAGGAAATGATTTATCTGCGCAGCTCATTACGAAATATACATATACACCCTTGCTCTGTACACACATCTATCCTATAGGATGTCCCGTAAATGGCACGACAAACTTTTATAATGTGTTTACAAGAGCAAATCAAACATCTTTTTCCTCTTCGAATTTTGGAAATTCGCAATTCTTTTTTTATTTAATTTTCTATTTAGTGCTTTTATTAAAAAAAAATGTAACTACGCATAAAAAAAAAACGTTTTTCTATACAAACTACAGTTATACCAACTCAATTTGTATGGGAAGTTGAAAATTTTTGTGCGTAAAGTAAAAGTTAAGGTCAAACGAATGTAAGTTAAAAAAAAAACTTTAGCTGCAAATAATATATTTGTAGAAATGAATTTAGTCATCATAAACTTCATACAAAAACGAACACCTGCCCTCTTGTCAATCAAAAAGGATTATCTTCAAAACAATAACAAATAAGACCGCAAATCGGATTACAAACAAACAGACAAAACGCGTAAACATTGTCACTTTTGCTTAGATAACAAAATTACCACTCTACTTGAAGTGTCAGACGCTTATAATACTTTAAGTCAATTTAGGGATCGCGACGAAAAAAATCTATAGAAATTGCACACCACTATTTTACAAAACTTTTAATTCTAGCACTTATTTTTTTCAAAATACGGTTGAATTTGGAATGAAAGGTTAGGTTAGGATAGGTTAAAAATGGTGCCGTTTTTGTACCGTTGACGTTGTCATTGATACAATCTATTGTAGTTTCACACAATACTAAAATGCACTTACGATATTTCAACATTGTTGCTCTACTAAGTACTTTCTTTACAATTATTTTGCAGATAAATATATTAAAATGAAATTTATTCCGTTACAAAAAGGTAGAAAATTGGATTTTTGGGTGGTAAATGTAAGTTGGTGTGGTGGCAAATAATTGAAATTTTGACTTTTTGGATTCGTGTGACGGGGAGTACTTAGGTGTGACTAATCGTTACTAATAAGATGCTCAGCTTGCGGTTTTAAAGAAAGTTGTCAACGACAATATTTTTTGTGATATTTTTTTATTTTGTCGATATTGATATACTTACAAGGATTTAAACGAGCTAGGAGTGCCCGACTGAAACAAGGAAGCGAGGCTAATGTCGGAGGCCAAGAACCACTTTGGATCGCTGAGCCATAGACATAGATATGTCGAAGGCAAATTGCAAATACGTCGTTTCACATTATGCCTTGGCATTCTACAAAATGCCGAAAAATTTATAATTCGTCATTTAACATAATTCGTTTATGGCATTCGCGGGCTGCTGCCGCGGCACGCTCGGCTCGTGCGATGCGCTCGAAAGACAACCTAACCCAACCTAACCCATCCCTGACTGATCCCTGCTCGGGATCGGTTAGGTTGGGTTTACCGTGGCCACAGATTAAATAATAGTAACCGTGGCTAACGAACCTAAAATGCACCAGTGATCTAAACCCGTTTACAATCTGCCGGCGCCGTTTTCAGTTTGCCCGCCGTTTGTAAACGGCGAATTATACGATTTGCCTGCGACAGATAGATAGATACCTACCTAATTATTCTTATTTTCTCGCTGATTTTTTCTATCTTTATGCCTACTAGCTATAAGTTAAATCTCTTAAATAAATATGTAGCAGTTAAAACCATTGCACTACCACCGACCTGGCGGCGTCGCTGTCATCTATCGGCCATCGCATTGTGTCACTTTTGTGTCAGTTAGTTGTAGTAATGGCGTTGTTAGTTCTCCATTTGCTGGGCTTAGAGACAAGCAGCTTACTACTATCGTAAACGCTAGTAGAATAGAATGAAAATGTACGGGTTTGATATTAGAACGCTTTGGTACTGGAATGTCATGTTATAATAGGTCTTTACCTATGAAATTGCCGAAATTTTCTTACAGATTAATGAGATCATAATTCCTATAATTCTAATGCTATTGTTTTTCATTTGTCTTATATTTGAAAGTTGATTTCAAAGTTATCAATTTACGCATAAAATAAAGTTTTTATTTTTAGTTTGATATATAAAATTAAAGGTTCGAAAATTGTTCGTCTTAAATGTCGTCCGATTTCATCATTAGATTTGTTATATTTTTTACAGATAATATTTTAAAATAATTAAATTTAAGCTTCTGTTAGCTTAATGTCTTCCGAATAATGTTTGAAAAAATAAAAAAAATTGGATTTATAATTCCTAAGAAAAATGCAAAAATGTTAGTACTGAAAATTGAGTTTACCTAAAATTCGCCATACAAAAAGACCTAATATTTTTAGGGCTCCGATACCAAAATTGTAGAAAAAGGAACCCTTATGGTGCGACTTTGTCTGTCTGTCTGTCCGTCTGTCACACCTCTATATCCCAGCAACCACTCATGCTATCGACCTGAAATTTGGAATAGTTTTAGAATATAGTTGCCCAACTTATTTGCACATGAAAGAATTTTGAAAAAATTATGATTATTAATGTAAAGGGGGCCAAAATAGGGGGGGCCAAATTTCAAATTATCTCTACTAGGTCGAATGGAAAAATAGCATTCCCCCCCCCTTATCTCCGAAGTTTGTGAAAGGAAAAATCTGAATTAATTACAGTTGACAGAAGTTTATGTACATTACAGCAAAATAAAACGATCTTTCTAAGTTGCACAGTTTTTTAGAAATCTGCAAATAACCTGTACAAACAAAGGAGAATGCCATGAGTAGTATCGCAAAATTATACAAAATTGCTCAAATCGCAGTTGTGTCACAAGTCTATGACATCAGTAATTCTTGTTTATATAAAGATAACTTTAAATATTAATAGGAATTGTCCACTTCTCCAGGTAAAAAATTAAAAATATATTAGATTTTTTCATGATTTTCGTATTTCCAATGCGTCTATTCAGTGTTGCCTGCCACTTCAAACTTACCTGAACCGTTAATAAAAACCGGCCAAGTGCGAGTCGGACTCGCGCACGGAGGGTTCCGTACCACCACATAAACATAATTGTATTAGTTGAAGTTTCAGTAAGTTAATATGGTAGATTTTTTGAGTCCGACATGCGCTTGACCAAATTTTATTATTTGTTGTTATTTTATAGCTTTTGCACTATAAACATACCATTTTTCAAGTTTGTAAGTGTTCCCGTTTTTAAATAGAACTAAAACAAAAATCGCCTCAGCGACCATCCAACTTGACCCCTCTCTTATATGAATGTTCTTGAAACGGAAGCTCACCACAATTGGTAACCATTAGTTGTTAGAAAAGTTGTAATATTTAATGATTTCAGACTTTTCCCATTATTTGTACTGTGAGACCTAGCTTCTTGCCAAATTTCATAATTTTAGGTCAACGGGAAGTACCCTGTAGGTTTTGCATTTTTGAATAAATGTATGGAGATGAGGACATAAAATGCCATATCTTTTGATTGCGTCGTTGTAAAAAATTGAAATTTTCAGATCTTGTGTGGTTCATGGATCCTAATGTGTGGTATTTATTTATTTCTTTTGAGGTACGGAACCCTAAAAAAAGGTACGTTTTTTGTTTATTTAATATTGATTCCTTTACCTAGTAGGGTATTAATAGTTGAAAGGTTATGGACAGCAGTTTCCTGCTGCGGCGGTTACCATTTAAATGAGTACCCATCAGGCAGGCGAGCGAGTCAAACGAATCACTAGCATAGTTTTTTTGTTTATACATACGTAGTTAGCTAGCCTACACTTGCCAAGTTACCAACTCTTTTCTCATTCATAAGGTTATTGTACTCACAAAAAGGGGACATTTTTAAATATTTTGGGTACGATTTGGCTGGCAACACTAAACTTTTCAGCTATTGTTACGTCAGTGATCAAGTCACCTCAGTATGACACCTCGAATTCAAGAATTGGAATTATGACTTAATTTCCTGGGCTAATTACTGTAAAACCTGGAGAACTACAATCAAATGCCTAATCATTTTAATAAGTACTTAGAGCAGGCTTTACGTCAAGCCATAAAGCATTGTGACACAATAAGTTTTATATCAACTTCTGAGCGATACTAAGTTCCATAGTCACTTGGGCATTTTCCTTTAGTTTTGTCCTAAAAATGGACTGTATTGCTTCCAAAAATACTAAAACTATATCGGAACCCTCGGCGCGTGAGTCCGACTCGCACTTGACCGGTTTTTTTATGAATAAATAAATTATTATTATTATTAGCTAACGAAATGTTGCGTGTCAGTATATCAATGCGATACATTTTTATTCCATACTCTGACCTAATTTTAGAACATGCATTCATTAGTAGTTCAGACCCAAACTGATTTTCATATCAACAAATATCGGCCCAGCGTCCTAATAACATGACATAAATTTTGGAGTCGAATTATGTTTTGAATTTTAGCGCCAGTTTGGAAAGGACCATAAATTCTGTTATGCTATTGAACGCATCTTAAAAAAAAACATATTTTGAAGTAATAAAAAAAAGCTGCAATTTTCATGTGGAAGGTGATCAAGATGGCTGTTCCAAGAAAACACGGTAAGTAAATCTATTTATTTCTTTGGAATCTTTTTGGTTGAATAAAACAATACAAAAAAAGTATACCTTGAATATTGATTTTTATAATAAATTTCGTGAAAACATGTTGTAATTGATGATTTTTTTTTCAAAGTTCTATGTCCTAAAATTAGGCCGCTGGGTCTAAACACATGAAAGTTATGTAGGTTATGTAGGCATCTTCATTAATGCAACTTTGCATCTTTTTTAGCCATGTGAGAGCATGAAATAGAAAATGAGCTTGACTTAATTGAATCGGAATTTGAAGATTGTGGCAGCGACAGCGACACCAATGACACAAACTATCAGCCCGATAGATACTCGACGTCGTAGAATTGAAACGTCACGAAAAAAATCTTTGAGGACAATCCAGCTCGGATGCATCAGTTTCACATAGTAGATACTTATTATTTAGGTTTTATCGGAATATTGGTATCACAACAATGAATATGTTTCGATTATGTGACATAATATCTCTTGATAAGCTAATTAATCAAAGTATTTTGTTCTTTCAATAACTTTAAAGACCTCGACTGGTTCAGAAATGAATAAGTAAGATGAAAAATGAAAAGTTGTTTAATTTTTGCTACTTAAATATCTACAACTATTTAAAAAAAGTAAAACTAATGTTCCAATTTCGGTCATAAGTGCAACCCAACGTCCTAAAAAAAGGACATAGTTTTTTCGTGTTTTCTTTATCCTGTCAGTTGCTGTTAGTGATAAGAAGTATCATACAAAAACATGGAACCTGTATCTTATCATTAAATCATTCTTTTTCGTCGTCGGGCCGCTATTACAACGAGCCTAAAATACCTGTGGGCCTTACGAGGTTAATTATTCGTAATGATTTTTTGGTGGGCCCTGTTACTTAACCCTTGTAAATTATCATATCATCGTCGAAACGTCCGCTATAGGACAAGAAGCTGCTTTCAGAATTCCAGCTAAAATGCACTATAGAAGTAATTTACCATAGTCACCACTTTAGAAGTGATTTACCACAGACACCGGTTCGCCCTTAGTCGCCTTTTACGACACCCTAGAGATGGGTTGGTACTACACTTCGCCGGCACCACACTACTGGTTAAAAGTCGTAGAATAAAAGTTGTTGCTTTTGACCTTTTTTTATGTTACAAGTGAGCAAACAAGCAGTTGGGCCACCTGATGGTAAGTGGTCACGACAGCCCATAGCACCCACTGTCTTATTAATGGCAAATCTTGACACTAATAAGACAGCAAAGCGCGTTTGCTCACTTTGAGAACTAAGATGGTCTCTCATGTGCCGGTAATTTCACTGGCTCCCTTGCCCTTCAAATCGAAACACAGCAGTGCGAACACTGCTGCTTCACGGCAGAAAAAAGCAAGGGGGTGGTACTTCCCCAGACGGACTTTCCACAAAAGCCCTACCACCTTCAACGACCACCTTCTGACCTCACTAAGAAGTGGGCAAACGAATGTTAACGGATATAAGGTAAAAAAACAACGTTTCAATTTATTTCAACGTAAGCCAAAAATTAGTCGGTTTGCCCCACAGAGCTCTGAAGCGCATGCGTCTTGCTCTACATGGGGGGGTGCGCGCGCAGGCGAAGTGGCCCTATCCTTGTTCTGTGGTTTGTCCATTCAAGCTTGGTGCTATGCGTTGTTGTTATTTTGCTAAAATCAAAGTACCGGAAGTTGGCATTTAGCGTAATAAGTGATATTTTGCGAGTTTGGTGTTTAGCGTAAAAGTGTTGATTTGCGTATGTGGTTTTATACGCAAACGCATCTAACTATACTTAAGACGATATGTGTATTTTTTTTTGGGTATTTTCAAGACAAATATCTTTTTATTTTCTCAGTATCTTGCTGTGATTTTCAGGTATGTGTTTCTTGACTATTCAAGTGATAATATCGCTAAAAGCAAAACACGATTGGTGAAAATCGGCTCGACAAAATAAAAATCCAAAATTGCCTCTTCAATTTTCATTATATCCTCTTTTTGTGGATTCTGAGGTATTTTAAGTAGTAAAAGGTATTCGTAGTTGCTATCGTATGCCTAACCTAAATATTTATTTTATTAGTTAGTTTTTACAAAAAGTCGATATTTTATATTGGGCGTTTAAGTCATTTTGTTTTGGTAGTACGCACAGTATATCCACCATATAAGAGCCACCGCGCACTAGCGATTTTTTAGTTGGCCAACAGTTTAGTCGCAATCGTTCTCCATAGACAAATCGCCAACTTTAAATCGACAAATGCGCGCACTACCATAGGGGTCCATACTGATTCCGAGACCGATCAAACTATCGGCCAACTAAAAAATCGCTAGTGCGCGGTGGCTCTTATCGATTTCTTTCAAGCGAAAAGACTGCGCTTCGAAAATAACTATCTTTTCACATACCCTCTTAACTTTCCTTATCGTTAAGAAAAGGCATGGCTAAGCATCAATAGGGTGTTTTCAACCATCTTTTGAATTATTCACTGGATGGCGCTGCTAATTAGCACAAGGAAAAACCTTCCGAGGAAAACCTGAAATCAGTATGTAAATGACTAAGTAACTTTGATTACTTCTGTCAAATACCTGTTAATTTTTTCTTGTAACTAATCTCATATTTGGCGTGAATTTGTATGGGTTTTGCTCCCGAAGATAAGATAAGATAAGATAAGTTTATTTGCAAAGATACATGGTAAACAGAGTTGGTAGGTTTTAAACATAGTACCTATCACATGTTCCACTAACAAATTAGCATGCAAATATTATTGTTTGTTCCTACTTTGAAATTAAATTTAATAATAATAAAAATCGAATACATTTAAAACACAAAATAATATTAAGATATTCTGAAATCAAATCAAAAATTCATCATAATAATGTCAAAATAATGTCACAACGGTCATAACAATGTCAAATACAAATCAGTTAATCTTGTCAAAATATTCTTTAAGATTATAAAAACATTGATCACATAACCATTTGTGGAGCTCAAATTTAAATTTATTTATTGGTAATTCTTTTATTTGTCTTGGAATATGATTAAAAATATCTATGCACATCATGTGACAATTTTTCTTATAAAGTGCACTTTTGAAGCCCTTGCTTCTACCCATAAAAACAAAAAAAAATACTTAAAAAATTTTTTTTCGCCTTCCCATAAAAAAAATTTCGATCACGTGACCACTTTACTATGAAGAAGCAAAAAAAAATTTATCGATTAAACATTTTTTTTCTTCGGGAAATTTGCTTGTTTTCATGAGTAGAATCACTAGGCTTCGGGAGCGAAACCAATACAAATTCTCGCTGTATTTTACTATGTCTAAAAAAAATTACCAACAGTATACACACGCATGCATTGCACGTGTGCATTACGCATACACACTCTCTCACTTACACACATACATTCACTCACGCACACACCCACACACACACTTTTGTAAACGTATACACACTCATGTTCCCACTCAATCACCAACTATTTTAAGAAAAAGTGTATATTTAAAAATTAATATTAAGTCACTTACCTTATAATTACCTTAAGTACTATACTTACATGTATATAAACAATAAATTTCTGCGAAAGAGCGATGCCTCCTGACACAGGCGTTTCTCCGCTTAAAAGGAGGTATCACCCCTAACTAATACCATACCATTGTTTAACGAAATAAAGAATTTTTAATTTTTTCATTTTTCAACAATGATTAGGGTGGTACGCTTATCATTGTTGAAACTCAACACTTAAAAAAACGTAGTTGACAGACGCAAGGAAACTTCCTTTAAAGGTGGATTCATAGGATTTTATCGGGCTTATCCATTCTAATAAGAATCTACTGTCTGGTTAAACAGAGTCTTTAAAGTTAAGGGTTAGTTTACTATTATTTAGCTTGTGGTTAAGGCTTGGAACAATGTCATTGTTCTGAGGGTTAAAGTACCTTTTGACATAATGCTGTCTCTTTCTGTTTTGTTGACAATGACAGTGACAGCAACAGATTTATGGGAACTTTAAATTTAATGAAGCTTATTATAATTTTTATTATTGGAGCCTCACCGTGACTAAAAAAAACCGGCCAAGTGCGAGTCGGACTCGCGCACCGAGGGTTCCGTACCACCACATAATCATAATTGTATTAGTTGAAATTTCAGTAAGTTAATGTGCTAGATTTTTTGAGACCGACACGCGCTTGACCAAATTTTATTATTTGTTGTTATTTTACAGCTTATGCACTATAAACATACCAATTTTCAAGTTTGTAAGTGTTCCCGTTTTTAAATAGAACTAAAACAAAAATCGCCTCCGCGACCATCCAACTTGACCCCTCTCTTATATGAATGTTCTTGAAACGGGAGCTCACCACAATTGGTTATTATTAATTGTGAGAAAAGTTGTAATATTTAATGATTTCAGACTTTTCCCATTATTTGTACTGTGAGACCTAGCCTCTTGCCAAATTTCATAATTTTAGGTCAACGGGAAGTACCCTGTAGGTATTGCATTTTTGCATAAATGTATGGAGATGAGGACATAAAATGCCATATCTTTTGATTGCGTCATTGTAAAAAATTAAAATTTTCAGTTCTTGTGTGGTTCATGGATCCTAATATAAGGTATTAATTTCAACCTGATACCTCTACCCGTTCGTGAGATAAAGGGTCTTGACAGACAGACAGACAGACGGACAACAAAGTGATCCTATAAGGGTTCCGTTTTTTTTTTGAGGGTTCCGTAACCCTAAAAACTATTCATCGATCAAGAAATATTTTTTGTCACAAACTAGCAGATGGGCAGCCATAAGTAAGTGTTCAGCATAGGCCAGAGATTTGAACCTCACTTTGTATCTAATAAGAAAACAAAGTGCGTTGCCCTTCCGATGGTCTATTACGGTATCTGGAACGCGTCTTCTATTTGCGAACCATATCCTTTACGACCAATGATGATTTATTTCTAGATTTGACAAGCCCGTTGGTGTGGTTGGTAGTGAGCCTGCCTCACACGCCGTGGGCCGCGGGTTCGATCCCCGCCCAGGGCAAACATTTGTGTGATGAACACAAGTGTTTGTTCTGTGTCTGGGTGTTATTTATCTATTTATGTATATATATCAGGCTCTGGTACCCATAGTACAGGCTTAGCCTAGTTTGGGATCAGATGATCTTGTGTGAAATGTCCCCAATATAAAAAAAACAAAAAAAAAAAAATTGTGTGATGAACACAAGTGTTCGTTCTGTGTCTGGGTGTTATTTATCTATTTATGTATGTATATCAGTCTCTGGTACCCATAGTACAGGCTTTGCCTAGTTTGGGATCAGATGACCTTGTGTGAAATGTCCACCCAATATATTATATATTTCCTTTCAGCGACTGAAAAACGGCTCGCGAAACTAGAACACACTGATAGCATGTGATCTTATTGCAAGTTAGTCAAATAGGAAATCTAGGGTTCAAATTACTTCGAAGGATGTCTAAAAGCTATAAAAAGCTAGCTATTAAAGAGCATTTAAGAGCATTAACTATAATAAGGCTTTGTGCAATTGATATCTAAAGAGGCAAAGGATATAGTATCCCTTTCAGCAACAAAGAACATGCCATTTAGACTCTTATTAGAGTGTAACAGAGTCCATTTTTATTTGAGATCTTATTTGGAGCATTACAATGACTAAAAAACTATTCGTTGACCAAGAAATATTTTTTGTCACAAACTAGCAGATGTACAGCCTAATGTATGTGGTCAGCATAGGCCAAAGAGATTTGAACCTCGCTTCGCTCGTTTATCTGAGGCATAGGCCATAGCACCCACTATTTTATTAGCGGCATATTTTGAATCTAATAAGAAAACAAACCGCGTTGCCCCCCCTGGGGGTCACCCGGTAGCTAAAACGTGTCTGTCATATGCGAACCATAATGGGAAAATCAACAGAGGTATACCTCTGTTTGTTTTAAACTTTTGCACTTTTCATACATGTTAATTTGTGCGAGACAATAACAATTTTAGTCTACCCTCACAATAATATCTACGTAGTTCACCTCAGCAAGCTGTGCAGTGCCGGCCTAAAAAGAATAGTACCGACCCATCTCTTCCCGTGGATGTCGTAAGAGGCGACTAAGGGAATGAAATCCAGAGGATGGGCAGCAGCGTCCTTCTGTGTATTATTCCATCACACTGCGGGCGCCAACCCGTCTGCCAAGCGTGGCGACTATGGTAAACCCCCCTATAAATCACCATGAACTACAAAAATAAGCACCGGCCCCTAGTCCCCGGCGGCCCCGCTATTCCTGGCTCCGGTAGCGGCCATGGTAACGGTGGGGCAGGGGGTGCGAGCAATCCCCGGCAGATGTCGAGCTACCAACAACGACGACCTCTGGCCCTGGCAACTTATAACACGCGCACATTGCGGACCGACGAGAAGGTTGCAGAACTCGAAGAAGAATTGAGCAGGTTACACTGGGACATCTTGGGTCTATCTGAAGTCCGAAGAGAGGGGAAGGACTCGATAATCCTAAAATCAGGTAACTTGCTCTATTTCCGGGAGGGCGACCAACTGTCCAAGGGAGGTGTCGGGTTTATGGTCCACAAGTCTCTCGTGAACAACGTGGTCATGATCGAGAGTGTGTCGTCGCGGGTAGCGTACCTTCTACTCAGAATCACCAAAAGGTATTCACTGAAGGTCATACAGGTATACGCCTACACATCGACACACTCTGATGATGAAGTCGAGGCTATGTATGAGGATATATCTAAAGCCATACATACGCCTAAGACCCACTATACCGTTGTCATGGGGGACATCAACGCGAAATTAGGCAAGCGAGGCGATGGTGAGCTGAGGGTGGGGCAATTTGGTGTCGGATATCGGAATTCCAGAGGCCACATGTTAGCCGACTTTCTGGAGAAAGAAGGACTCTTTATGATGAATTCCTTCTTCAAAAAGTCGGAAAACCGAAAATGGACCTGGATCAGTCCCGATGGTGCTACAAAAAATGAGATTGACTTTATCATGTCGACGAAGAAGCAAATATTCAATGATGTCTCTGTGATCAATGCGGTTAAAACCTTAAGCGATCACCGGTTGGTAAGAGGCACATTGAATATCAACGTAAAGCTGGAAAGAACTCGACTGATGAAGTCTACGCTCCGACCAGTACCCACCAATATCCAAAACCCCGACGGCTTTCAGCTCGAACTGCAAAACAGCTTTGAATGCCTTGGTGAATGCGTAGATGTGGACGACTACAATAACGGGTTCATGGAAACTGTCCATACAATTGGGTCAAAATACTTTAGACCCCACCGTGCTAAAAGAACCAAAAAGATCTCTGACCATACCCTCAGGCTAATGGAAGAAAGACGCGAAATGGTTCTGCAGTCTTCGGAAGATGCTTCTCAATATCGGCGGCTCAATAAACAGATCTCTAAGTCTCTGACTCGCGACCTTCGG
This sequence comes from Athrips mouffetella, assembly GCA_947532105.1. Lineage (NCBI taxonomy): Eukaryota > Metazoa > Arthropoda > Insecta > Lepidoptera > Gelechiidae > Athrips > Athrips mouffetella. The sequence goes on from OX383980.1 coordinate 19,185,173, forward strand.
CTATTTAATACTAACCATATTAAAGAAGCGATTGAGCGGAACAAAGGCTCCAAAGTGTTCGCAAGAGATCTGTCTATTGGATAGAGCCAGTTGACGAGGCTGAAAACCGAGGATGGCAGAACCATATCGTCCAAGACTGAGCTACTGAGGGAAGTCGAGAAGTTCTATGGGCAGTTATACACGTCAACCGGCCCACCCGTTAGCAGTCTGGCCAACGATCCAAGAGCTAGACTTACCCGACACCATACCGAAGATATCCCGGACGTCAGCTTGTACGAGATTAGAATGGCTCTCAGACAGCTTAGAAACAACAAGGCACCCGGGCACGATGGAATTATGGCTGAGCTTCTGAAAGCAGGCGGAAGGCCAGTGCTTAAAGCTCTTCAGAAGCTGTTTAATTCTGTCATACTCGAAGGGAAAACGCTACAAGCATGGCACAGAAGTGTGGTGGTACTCTTCTTCAAAAAGGGTGATAAGACCCTGCTGAAGAATTACAGACCCATCTCACTTCTGAGCCATGTCTATTAGCTGTTCTCGAGAGTCATTACGAACCGTTTCGCGCGCAGGCTCGACGACTTCCAGCCTCCCGAACAAGCCGGTTTTCGTAAAAGGCTTCAGTACCATAGACCACATACATACGCTACGGCAAGTTATACAGAAGACCGAAGAGTATAACCAGCCACTTTGTCTAGCGTTTGTGGACTATGAGAAGGCCTTCGATTCGATCGAAACGTGGGCCGTGCTACGATCTCTCCAGAGGTGCCAAGTCGACTATCGGTACATTGAAGTGTTGAAGGATCTGTACAAAAACGCCACTGTGTCAGTTCGTCTTCAGGACCAGGACTCGAAACCTATCCAATTGCAGCGAGGAGTGAGACAGGGAGACGTCATATCTCCTAAACTGTTCACCGCTGCATTGGAAGACGTCTTCAAACTCCTGGAATAGAAAGGACTTGGCATTAAACATCAATGGCGAGTACATGACCCACCTTCGATTTTCCGACGATATTGTCGTAATGGCTGAGACCCTGGAAGATCTCGGCACGATGCTCAACAACCTCAGTAGAGTTTCACAACAAGTGGGTCTTAAAATGAACATGGATAAGACGAAAATTATGTCTAACGCCCTTGTTGTACCCACTCCACTCAAAGTTGGAGACTCTATGCTTGAAGTTGTTGATGAGTACGTATACCTGGGACAAACAGTCCAGCTGGGTAAATCCAACTTAGAGAAAGAGGTTACTCGTCGAATCCGACTCGGATGCGCAGCGTTCGGGAAGCTCCGCAATATCTTCACGTCCAAAATACCGCAGTGTCTCAAGACGAAAGTCTTTGACCAGTGTGTGTTGCCAGTGATGACATATGGCACCGAGACGTGGCCGCTCACGATGGGCCTTATCAGAAAGCTCAAAGTCACCCAAAGGGCTATGGAAAGGGCTATGCTCGGAGTCTCTCTGCGCGATCGAATCAGAAATGAGGAGATCCGCAGAAGAACTAAAGTAACTGACATAGCCCTGAGAATCGCTAAACTGAAGTGGCAGAGGGCAGGGCACATCGCAAGAAGAACCGATGGCCGATGGGGCGTGAGGGTTTTAGAGTGGCGACCACGTACCGGAAGACAAAGCGTTGGCAGGCCCCCCACAAGGTGGACCGACGATCTGGTCAAGGTCGCGGGAAGCCGCTGGATGCGAGCAGCGCAGGACCGGTCGTCATGGAGTTCTTTAGGGGAGGCCTACCTGGGCGGTCCCAGAAATATTCGACCTTACTTACTTACTGGCAGTTTTTATTTGATTAAATACTCTTTTTAGGAAGCGTGAACATTAAGAAATTTAAATTTAGCATTCGAACGCGCTAGGTCATTTGGCATTTGTTCTGAAGCATACTTAGTGAATGTTGTCATCGAATTTTTCGATAATGGATAAAATTGGTGTTCGTTACGTAATTCAATACTTTTATTTGAAAGGTCTCAGCCCAACTAATATCAAAGTGGAGCTTGATTCTACTTTGGGGGAGTCTGCTCCTTCATTTACAACAATAAAATATTGGGTGGCAGAGTTCAAGCGCGGCCGCTCGAGCTGCCAAGATGAACATCGCAGTGGACGACCAAATGAGGTGACTAATCCAGAAATAGTAAAAAAAATCCACAAAATTGTACTGGATGACCGTCGACTGAAAGTACGCGAGCTAGCAGATATGGTAGGCATTTCAAAAAGTGCAGTCTATCGTATTTTAACAGAAAACTTGGACATGAGAAAGCTATGCGCAAGATGGGTGCCGCGATTACTCACAGTAGAACAAAAACAGCGCCGTGAGGATGTGTCAGTCGAATGTTTAGCAAAATTTCGCAGCAACAAAGCCGAGTTTTTGCGTCGATTTATCACCATGGATGAAACATGGGTTCATCACTTTACACCTGAGACTAAGGAACAGTCAAAACAATGGACTGAAAGAGGGGAATCAGCTCCAAAGAAGGCAAAAACAGTTCCATCGGCAGGAAAAGTCATGGCTTCAGTTTTCTGGGACGCGCGTGGCATAATTTTTATAGATTATCTTCCAAAAGGAAAAACCATTAATGGCGAGTATTATGCCAACTTATTGCAGCGTTTGAGTGAAGAAATAAAGAAAAAAAACCGGCCAAGTGCGAGTCGGACTCGCGCCCTTAGGGTTCCGTACCTATCTACCATATGATATACTAAAAGCTTTTGCTCTTCGATTTTAAAAACTCCGCGACCATCCAACTTGACTCCTCTTTTATAGAAAAGTTCTTGAAACTGGAGCTCACATTAATTGGTTACTATTAGTTGTGAGAAAAATTGAAATACATATTTTTCCCTTTATTTGTACTGTGGGACCTAGCTTCTTGCCAAATTTCATAATTTTAGGTCAACGGGAAGTACCCTGTAGGTTTTGCTTTTTTGCATAAATGTATGGAGATGAGGACATAAAAAGCCATATCTTTTGATTGCGTCGTTGTAAAAAATTTAAATTTTCAGATCTTGTGTGGTTTATGGACCTTAATATTCGTTATCAATTTCAACCTGATACCTCTACTCGTTCGTGAGAAAAAGGGTCTTGACAGACAGACAGACGGACAACAAAGTGATCCTATAAGGGTTCCGTTTTTTATTTTGAGGTACGGAACCCTAAAAAACGGCCTCACTTGTCAAAGAAAAAAGTTTTGTTTCATCAAGACAACGCTCCAGTCCACACATCTGGCATTGCAATGGCTAAAATCGAAGAATTAAAATTTGAATTGCTTCCCCATGCACCTTATTCACCAGATTTGGCCCCGTCAGATTATTTTCTGTTCCCAAACCTAAAAAAATGGCTCGGCGGGAAAAGATTTTCGAGCAACATAGAGGTTGAGTCGTTGGTTAATGGCTATTTTGAAGAGTTTGACAATTCCTACTATAGACGTGGCATTGAAGCTATAGAGCACCGCTGGGAAAAGTGTATCGAGCTACAAGGAAGCTATGTAGAGAAATAAATATAGTTTGTCCCATTTATTTTGATTTTTCTTGGTTAGGTTACTTCCACTGCTGGACATACGAGGGTGGTCCCAGAAGACCACCCTCGTATGTCCAGCAGTGGAAGTCTTTCGGCTGATATGATGATGATGATGAGTTCACCTCTCTTCAGTCTACCCGTGACCACGGCTGATGCAACGCAGCCGAAACGTCGGGAATAGTAAGGTAATTAATTTTGCCTAATGAGTAGGTATCGCGCTAAGACCCGGAATAAAATAAACATATAAGAAGTATACCTCTCCATAAAATACACCGCACATTTTTGCTGTGAGAGATTTTTCATGGGTGTGGTTATAATGGTGATGTATATGTTGGTTTGTGCTTCGGAAAGCACGACATAGAACGATACTTATCTGAAAGTAACAGTTACGTAAACCAACGACGGTTCTGATATACCTGTAATATTTTTAGAAGCAATAAAGCCCATTTTTAGGACCGCAAAGCTAAGTTTGTTTCTAAATGATTTTTTGCAGATTTCTTAAAACTTACAAAAACCTCTATCGACTATAATGAAGACTTTTCGCATCGCAAACTTCGGAGATAAGGGGAAGGGAATTTTATTTTTAGATATTTTTCATCATATCTTGAAGACTTGTTACGTATGTACGCAAAAAAATGTAAAATAAATATCCCATTTACAGTAGCGACAATTTAAATTCCCCCCTCCCCCCCATCTAATAAAAGAAATCCAATATTTCGTATAGGCAATAAAGTTGAGCAAGCATATTCTTATAAACTATTCATAATTTCGAGAGTCGATAACTTGAGTAGTTGCTGAGATAAACAGGTGTGACCATAGAATACATAATAATAATGTTAAATTCGAGTCAGATGTCGCGTCAGATCTCGCGTCAGATACGTAGCCTGATCGAAAAAGCGTCAACTGTCAACCGTATTGTTATTCCAATACGGGTTTTTATTCAGTGACATCAAAGAAGTACGCGAGCAATGGCGCGATTGACCCTTACAAAAAGCATAATATTCAAAAATGCAAATTTTCACTTCTGCCGACACTCCCGGAGTGCAACCTGTCCTTCTTTTTACTGTGTATGGGCTTACTTTTCACCTCGATCTAGCCCTGAGGACAGAAATGAGGTCGACGATGGAACGAGCTTGCCCAGAAGAAGCCTATTCACTCGCGACTTAAATAGATTCGGGTTATAAGAGCTCGGGAACACAGACGTAGACAGAGAATTCCACTCCTAACGGTTCGCACCATAAAGGTTCCGTTTTTGCATTAACGGTTCGCACCATAAAGGTTCCGTTTTTGCATTTGGGTTCGGAACCCTAAAAAACTTGTAATTTTTGGTGGTTGGGTCGTTCGTAAAACACTAAAAAAATTAGGACATGCAAAGCTTCTAAGAAACGCTTGACGAACTTAAGAGCTTAAAGCGTTTCATGTTTTTAAGAGCACGGGGGCAAAGGAAATGTCACACGTTCAGCCGCTAGAAACGAAGCATGTTGAATCTTATCACAACGTGGTAGAGTCTATTTTCCTTGTGATTAAGTTTTGGAGCCATGAAATTTTCATGTTACATTTAATCCATATTTTTTTATCTTGTCTATTTATAATGCCAAAATGTCGTTGGTAAACTGATTATTATAAGTACAAATATGTAATAACTTTATGTTGTTACCGGTTTTCCGAAGCAATGAGATATTTTTCCGTCATTTCGGGGTAATTTTAAACTAAGGAAAAACGGGACTAACCCTGCGCAAATCAATGAGTACAATTCAAGATCCAGCTGAAGTTACTCCTAAATTACTCAGTACAGAAGAACTTGGCAGCAGTATTATGCCTTAGAGTTGTCACTTAACCTAACAAATGTAGGAAGAGAGATGAGAGACACCTTTATGTAATATTTCAAAACAGAGTCAATTCGCAGAAGTAATTTAGAAAAACTAAAAGCCTCTCCCTCTCTTTCCCTCTCCCCCTCCCTCTCCCTCACCCTCTCCACCTCCCTTTCCCCTCCCCTCCCTCCCCTTCCCCTCCTTCCCCCCCTGCCGCCTCCCTCTCTCCCTCCCTCTCCCCCTTCCCCTCCTTCTCCCCCTCCCTCTCCCTCTACCTGTACCTCTACCTATCTACCTGTCTACCTCTCTACCTCTCTCCCTCTCTACATCTCTACCTCTACCCTATCCCTGCCCCTATCCCTACCCCTAACGCCAATTTAACCGCTATCCCTAACAGAGAAATGACACCCATATTGATTTTTAGACATTTCAAACCTATCGCACCCCAACCCCAACCCCAGGGGATGATGGTATTTCACGTCCATCACGTTGGATTTCAAAGTTTTTGTAGTTTTCGTAATCAGTGACCCGATAAACCATACAAATGACACCCATATTGATTTTTAGACATTTCAACCCAATCGCATCTCAACCCCATCCCTAGGGGATGATGGTATTTCACGTCCACCACGTTGGATTTCAAAATTGTTGTAGTTTTCGTAATCAGCGACCCGATAAACCATACAAACGATACCCATATTGGTTTTTAGACTTTTTCACCCAATTTCCCTCTTTTAGGGGTTGAATTTGGGGTGGAATTTCAATAACAGTGATTTGCGTTCCACAGAATTACAACCCTAATGCCTAAATAATAAATTTTGTGGATTTTACTTTGAAAACGAAGGATTTTCAACTTCATCCCTCTTTTCACCCCTTAGGGTGTAGAATTTTCAAAAACCCTGAGACTTATGAAACTTAATTTTTTACTGTCAGCCTAAATACAAATTTTGAAGATCCTAACTTCAAAACTGACGGACTTTTATACAAACTTTCATCCCCTATTTTACCCCCTTAGGGGTGGAATTTTTTGAAACCCTTTCTTAGTGCACCCCTAGGTCTCATAAGGAACCTACATGCCAAATTTGGAATCTCTAGACCCAGCGGTTTGGGCTGTGCGTTGATATGTCAGTCACCTTCTTCTTTTATATATATAGATTACTGTTTATTATTTTTGTATTCATATATTAGTATGTAGTGTAAGTAGGTTTTTTTTTTTCTCTCCATATTTTATGCTAGTTTGCTATTTATTAAAAACATATGTATTTTTTTTTTTTTTTAATTTTCATTTCACACTTCTAAATGCACATTCCTGTGCCCCTTTTCATGTCATTCTTTCACACCAGCTAGGTTGGCTGGAAGAGATCTCTTATAGAGATAAGCTCACCTTTGTAAACAAATTTTATGTTGACCACAATTTTATGTAATTTGTGCACAATAAAGAATATATATATATACATAATTGTACCTAATGTATGTAATTTTTTTTAGTGCGAGTACGTCTGGTCGCAGCAGCCCGATAATATAAACACCATGACCAGCATGTTTGCTTTAGATTGTCCGGTTATCGATATCAATTACTGATCTCGGCCTTTCCGATCTTTACTTTTTCGGCCTAGTGCACAATGTTCTATGTGATGGTTTATTTCAATAACACAAAAGAAATAGCAATAAAAGTCTATCGTAGCAAAGTGCTACACAAAGACTCTGACTCTACGAAAAGGTCTACGAAAGACTAATTACCGGCTACGTCGTAGAAAGAGCTGCTACGCGCTTGATTAAAGTCGTACCCCCGTATAAAGCTTAACCTGTGTGGTGCCGGCAAAGAATAGTACCAACTCCTCCTGGGTGTCGTAAGAGGCGACTAAGGGCTCATGAACTGGAGGATGGCCAGCAGCATCTTACTGTGTATCATACCATTTTACATACTGCGGTCACCAACAACAGCGGTTGCCAGCCTCAACACTTATAAGCGTGACAACTATGATAAATCCCCTCCAAATTACCACGCATTTTTGCCGGAGTTATGGGGGGAGCTCCCTGTCTTGCAGTGGTCGTTTTATGGGATGTTATGCATAAAACTTCTTTGTGTTAAAAAAGATCCGTTCAATGAAAATATTATATTGTTTTCTGTTCAGATGACAAAGAAGGTGGCAGTGACACTCGATCCCAACACTCGCACAAAAGGCTTTAAAACATCTATTTCATGATGTGCACCGCTAAGCTGTGGAATTTTCAGCGTGCGTCTAACGGCGCGTTATTCGTTGTAGTCGTAAGCTAACCTAACCGATCGCTGCTTTGAAAAGCTTGCATTGAAAAGCACCAGTGATCGAAACCCGTTTACAATCTGCCGGCGCCATTTTACAATTTGCCGACCGTTTAAAGTTTGCCCGTCGTTTGTAAACGGCGAATTATACGATTTGCCTGCGACATTGTTATAACCCAAATCTATCCAAACCTTTAGTAAGCATGCTTTTTTGGATGAGTTTGTTCCTTCGTAGACCTTATCTATGTCCTAAATAGTATATCGAGTTTAAAAACCACGTCTCAATGAATGAAAATAGAAAAAGGCTTCACTAAAGAAAATCGCTAATATTTTAGCAGGTTTCAGAGCCTCAGTAGTAAGCGGTTGGTAGCGTGGGTCACAGTGCGCAGCCGCGGCGCCAGTCCACTAGGTGGCGCCATAGCGCTCGCCCGCTGACCCCAGACATTCCAGTCAATTCACCAACCCTACGTCAATTGCAGCCTTCCATTAACTAATAAAATTCAACAAAAACGACAAAAACTTTCTGTACGACCCACATACAACAAGAAAAATTCAAACATCGAATTGGGTTTTTTAACTTCACGTACTCGATATTCCAATAAATACTCAAATGTGAATTAAAAATAAATAATAAAGAAATTTCACTGTGAATTTCGGCCAGTATTTCGTGTTTTGAGAAAGCATTGGAAGAGATTCCAAGTTTAAAAATGTGGTGTTAAGAGCAGAGGTGCTAAACTTTCGGACGGCGTTGTGGTGTGTTCGTTACGTAACTGTTCCGGGCAAAATCGATATCGTTGGGTATAAATAGCGGGCCACGATTGAGAACAGCTGGCTGACGGCCAGCCATGCAGCCTACGGTAAGAATTTTATTGAAATTTTAATATTTAATTAAAATAATCTCTTTAGTTATACTTTTTTATCAAAAATATTTCCATTTTAATGAGATATTGTTATTTTATTGACACATTAAGCTTATCAATACGTTCATTTGTTAAAGCACAATGAATACGTATTGGTGCTTGGCAGCCATATCTATTGGGTATTGTGTTGATTGTTTCATATCGTAATCAATAAAACTAAATTATTGTTTTATCAAACACACTTAAAATTCCTGTAGTATGGATTATAAATTTATTCCAAAATATTCTCGAGTAAAACCCGAAGCATTAATGGCTCATTCATTTCTTTTCTCACAATACATTCTGCGGAAGAGTTCATGACTTTCAGGGGCTTCTTAAGTACCTTAATTTTCTCGTGGGAACTTTTAAATTAAGAATAGGTACAATTTCGGTTGCTCTTGTGAATTCCGGTGGGTAGGTTAGGATCAAAGATTTCGGACCTCCTTGCTTCGCTCGGAATAGATACCTTGTTAATTTATTTTACTATGGGATGACATCTGCCAACATGTCCCAAATTTTTATGTCAAATCATCAATGATCGCTAGGAAATATTCAAAATAACTCGTCAAATCCATAGAACGACGCCTTCACTACCTTGTGACGAATTATTTCTTCAATCCTCCTTCTAATTACCCTTATTTTTCTGTGGTTAGGATAGTAGTGTACAAGTTCAAATTATTACGTTATTATTTTTTATTATTATTAAAAAGCATCGGGAGTCCAGACGCGCCGTAGGACATCACCCATACTTGGTTGATATTCCGCATATTCGCACAAAGCGCTTTAAACATCTTTTATTATGCGCACGGGTAAAGAGTGGAATTCTCCACCTGCGTCTGTGTTCCAGAGTTCATATAGTCTTAATAGAGTTCAAGTCTCGAGTGAATAGGTTTCTTCTAGGCAAGCTCGATGCCATCTTCGACCTCATCTCTGTCCTCAAGAACTAGATCGAGGTCAAGAGTAAGCGCATTGACAATAAAAAAAGCTTAGTCAGTTATCATAAAACTAAGCCATATGGAATGGAACCCACAAAACTGGGTGCGTATTCCGAAGTTCTATCGGAGATCCGATATTATCAGATTGACAACAACAATTACGTTCGGAAATTTACTTTGTATGGGAATTTCTTTGTCAAAGGCCGAACCATAGACTAATTATCGGAGCGATATTATCGTAGCTTCACTTCGGAATACGGCAGCTGTTTGCAGTTTGACTGTGGATTCACTCTCAGTCACAAATGTTTAGTTAGTGAATTAATTATGGCAACAATATTTACAGTCACTTAAAGACAAGCTTTGTCACTATTCTACGATACCCTAATTATTATCTATCCCTGAAAAATATATCAGTTATCAAATTAATCAAAACGGTCCGTAAAGTATGAATCACCAAATTAACAAGTGAGCAAGAGAGCTTGTGGGCCACCTGATGGTAAGTGGTCATCACCGCCCTTAACGCCCACTGTCTTATTAGTAGAATAACTGACACTAACAAGACAGCAAAGCGCGATGCTTACCCTGAGAACTAAGATGGTGTGTCTCATGTGCCAGTAATTTTACTAATGGTTCATCTATTTCAGTGATAACAGTCAATTATAAGGACACGACATACATACATAGCATCACGCCTCTTTCCCTGTGGGTAGGCAGACTACAGCCCTCCTCCTGCTACGATCTTGACATACTTCCCTCGGTTGCTTTACTTTCAGCAACCCCCACATACACGCTCTTCGGTTTAGGGTTCTTTTAAACGTGGCCGCCTGCGTGGATGAGGCCTCAAAATCCAGGGTAGACTTGTGGCGTAACAAGTTCTCCCTGCCCAAAGCTTACTATAGATTGGATGACTATATGAATGACAAAGAGGTATCATCATCATCATCATCATCATATCAGCCGAAAGACGTCCACTGCTGGACAAAGAGGTATGGTGCTCTGATATTCCAGCGAAACACAAGAAACACATTGTAAAAAGCCGACTCTTAAAGTAGGCCGTGCTGCAGTGGTTTCTTGTCGTTTCTTTTACGCTGCCATAGCACGATCCGAAACGGCGTAGACTCGCTCTATTTGCATTGTATTCTGCATGACATTCAATAAGTATTCTGTAAAGAATCTACATTGAATAAAATTATCTGAATCAACTTTGTCCCACCGGTAGATAAACTACCACTTGGACATAAACTTCCCTGGCCAACCTGGAAGGCCCTAAATAGACTGCGCACCCAGGTTGGGAGATGCAGAAACCTGAGCCGGTGGGGCTACATAGAAGCTAGCAAAAACATCTGCGACTGCGGTGTAATGCCACAAACTATGTCCCACCTCACAGCATGCGCATCGTGCCCTACAGTGTGCTCGCTAGAGGATTTTTACAAGGCCAGACCAGGTGCCGAATACTGGTCTGGAAAAGTGTGAATGTTGCCATCGACACGATAGAAGAAGACCTGGCCTTTATTTAGAACATCCTGAATTTGGTCTTGGAACGTTCGCCGAGGCCTTCCCCTTCCAAAGTAATTATTTTAAATCAAATTCATAATTAGTTGAAAATCCTGCTATAAATATAGTGAGTTTCCATTAAATCTTTAAAATATTTTATTTGGACACCGTATCTACTGAAATATTTAATGGAAGCTTCACAGAAAAAATCTTGGAAATATTTGTCAGTCCAGAACGTTTTTTGCGGCCTTTCCAATTACTAAAGTATCCAAAAACTCTCGCTCTTAAAAAAGATACAAAATGTTAAAAAAAAAGAATCTGCATATCCCCACTGTCACGAAAATTTCCTTAAACCTTTTACTATTAACAGTCGCAGTTCCATTGCGTCGCCTTGTTTGTTCGATTACGGAACTAATTGCCCGCCTTACCCCAACCTACTCTATTACCGGATTACCGGGGTGTCGTTTAACCCCGGGGCACTCGGGCCGAGGCCGCCTTTACGATTGTCATTGTCAGTTTAGCAAATTAGCACTAAAATTAACAAATCTTATATTGATTTTTTTCAACTTTGACGACTTTAGGAAAGTTGTCTTGTGGTACCGGCTTTGAATATACAGGGTGTAAGGAACGGTGTACTAAAAACTGAGCGGCCTTGCTCAGTCAACGAAACTGAACAACTTTCCCAAAGAAACATGTTAGGGAAATGAAAACAAAAATTGCCTTCTCCATACAAACTGTTCGATCAGAGTGAGCAATTTGTATGGCGTGATCAAAAATTTTTCATTTCCCAAAAATGTTTCTTTGAGAAAGTTGTTCAGTTTCGTTGACTGAGCATGCGCTTTCAGTTTTCAGTACGTCGTCCCTTAAACCCTGTATAGTACAACCCCATAGGAATACAGTATAGTACTACCCTGTATAGTGATACTCGTAGATGACGAAAGCGGACACCATAAAATGTATGAGGTGACACAATATGACACGGCTTACGTCATTACTAAACTTAGTGCACGTTGTATACACCCCCAGTTCTTACCCTGCGTGGGTGTCCTGAAAGGCGACTAAGAAATATATAAGGTCCTAATGAAATAGTAAATATAATTTTGGTATTTTACTCAGACAATGAAACTGAACAACTTTCCCCAAGGAACATAGGTCGAAATACGAAAAACCAAATTTGACCTTCCATACAAAATGCGCTATCAGCTGTTATAGTTTCTATGGGAGGTCGAAAATTGATTTTTGTATTTCGACCTATGTTCCTTGGGGAAAGTTGTTCAGTTTCATGGTCTGAGTAACATACTAAAATTATGTTCACTATTTCATTAAGTCCTTATATATGGAGGATGCGTATCGTATACCACCATTATCAGAAATCAGAAAAATTTATTATTACTAAGACATCACAATACAATAACATAAGTGGGTAGATTAAAGCGAAAAAAAAAATACATGGAAGCAAAGAAATTGAAAGTTAAGTACATCATACGCTGTGCTGTGACATCCACAGTAATTATTTTCAGTAATTATCGAGGTATATTACGCCAGCCGCTATGCTAACAAGCGTGGTGACTATAATATAATACATCCCACACAAAATATACCATTAATTATCATCAACACATTTTCTCACACTCAGGGGTAAAAATAACCGACCGATCTGTTTTTTACCATACATTTTTATACAGGAAAAAATCAATTAGAAAAAATACACAAATTTCGTCAGATATCCCTTACATTTTCCGAATTAACGACTGAAGCTTTGGGAAAGTCGATGGAATTTGCGAAATTTTGACATTTGATCCCATAGCAGCTTTCCATACAGTTTCCGGAAAATGGAAGATTTATGAAGAACGAATTGCAATGTATGGGAAATTGTGCCTTATTGCGTAAATAACTACATTTTCGTTTCAATTCTTCCCATTTTAACACGGTTCTATAGAGGTTAAATAGTTTTGAGTGTCGCACGGGTTTTCTTCAACATTTTAGATATCTGCAATATTCAACAAAATCGTTAATTTAAGGTTCTTATCTAAAGACCTATTCAAACAGATTTGTATGTTTATTCGATTAAGACGATTACTTACTTTGAACCGATCATTGTATGAAAATGTATGGCAGACTGGACGGTTAATTTTGCCCCTGAGTACAATTATTACGGTTCAAAAGATACAGACGGACAGACTGTCAGACAGACAGACGACGTAGGCTTATCAATAAGGTCCCGTTAGCACCTTTGTGTACGGAACTCTAAAAAGGGGAGAAAAAGGTTAAGAAAGTAAAAATGTATATTATCCGGGAAAAAGCAAAAAATATATTTTTTAGATCAGTCTAACGAGGGTGTCACAAGCAGATCAACCTTAATTGGTACCAAAAATACAAATTGGAAGAAATCTCGTTTTAACGATCTTGAACGTACAGTCTAGAGCACGTCAAGCTTGACACATCGACAGATAACAGCGTATTATGCTTGACAAGGGTTCCGTACCTCAAAATGAAAAAACGGAACCCTTATAGGATCACTTTGTTGTCCGTCTGTCTGTCTGTCTGTTAAGACCCTTTTTCTCACGAACGAGAAGAGGTATCAGGTTGAAATTGATAACTAATATTAAAGTCTATAAACCACACAAGATCGAAAAATTTCAATTTTATACAACGACGCAATCAAAAGATCTCCATACATTTATGCAAAAAAGCAAAACCTACAGGGTACTTCTCGTTGACCTAAAATTATGAAATTTGGCAAGAAGCTAGGTCTTACAGTACAAATAAAGGGAAAAGTCTAAAATCATTTAATTTTTAAATTTTTCTCACAACTAATAGTAACCAATTAAGGTGAACTCCCGTTTCAAGAACTTTTCTATAAAAGAGGATTCAAGTTGGATGGACGCGGAGTTTTTAAAATCAAAGAGCAAAAGCTTTTAGTATATCATATGGTAGATAGGTACGGAACCCTTAGGGCGCGAGTCCGACTCGCACATGGCCGGTTCTTTTTAGGGTTCCGTACCTCAAAAGAAAAAAACGGAACCCTTATAGGATCACTTTCTTGTCCGTCTGTCTGTCTGTCTGTCTGTCTGTCTGTCTGTCTGTCTGTCTGTCTGTCTGTCTGTCTGTCTGTCTGTCTGTCTGTCAAGACCCTTTATCTCACGAACGGGTAAAGGTATCAGGTTGAAATTAATACCATATATTAGGATCCATGAACCACACAAGATCTGAAAATTTAAATTTTTTACAACTACGCAATCAAAAGATATGGCATTTTATGTCTTCATCTCCATACATTTATTCAAAAATGAAAAACCTACAGGGTACTTCCCGTTGACCTAAAATTATGAAATTCGGCAAGAAGCTAGGTCTCACAGTAAAAATAATGGGAAAAGTCTGAAATCATTAAATATTACATTTTTTCTCACAACTAAAGGTAACCAATTATGGTGAGCTCCCGTTTCAAGAACATTCATATAAGAGAGGGGTCAAGTTGGATGGTTGCTGAGGCGATTTTTGTTTTAGTTCGTTTAAAAACGGGAACACTTACAAACTTGAAAATTGGTATGTTTATAGGGCATAGGCTATAAAATAACAACAAATAATAAAATTTGGTCAAGCGCGTGTCGGACTCAAAAAATCTAGCACATTAACTTATTGAAATTTCAACTACAATTATGTTTATGTGGTGGTACGGAACCCTCAGTGCGCGAGTCCGACTCGCACTTGGCCGGTTTTTTTTTTCGTTTATTTAGAAGGTATTTTCTAGGGAATTTAGATAATTTTTACAAGGTAATCCATTCTACGATTAGAATGAATATTTTGAATTATGTAAGATTACAAAATACATTTTTACGTTTATCTGTTTTTATCAGTTAAATAATGGAAATATCATAATTATCTCATTTAATATCTTATTTTGACATTTTACCAACTTCATTATTTTTTTAATTTGTATTGCTTATTTCAATTATTTTTTTGTTTATTTTAAAATTTATATCATATTGTAGTTTTTTTGTAATAATTTGCATACTAATGTAAATATTTGTGATATTTTGCAAATAAATAACATACATACATACATAACATCACGCCTCTTTCCCGTTGGGGTAGGCAGAGACCACAGTCTTCCACCTGCTACGATCCTGACATACTTCCCTTGCTTCCTGTACTTTCATCAATCGTCGGTTTAGGGTACTTTTAACCTGGCCTTTATTCAGAACGTCCTGAATTTGGTCCTGGTACGTTCGCCTAGGCCTTCCCCTTCCAACGTTTCCATTCACTCTCGCCTGGTAGATCTCTTAATAAATAAATTGAATTGAATTCCAACGCTTACCGACACATTTTGCAACACACTAACATTGTTTTACAACCTTGTTTTTTCTGACAGCTTAAGCCTGTGGTCATGGTACCAGCCGCAACCCGAGCAAGCGTGGTGACTATGCTTTTTTACCCCCCCAAGAACCGCCGGTTCACACGTCCACTTCAATGTACCGATAGTCGACTTGGCACCTCTGGAGAGATCGTAGCACAGCCCACGTCTCGATCGAATCGAAGGTTTTCTCATAATCCACAAACGCTAGGCAAAGTGGCTGATACTCATCGGTCTTCTGTATAACTTGCCGTATGTATATGGTCTATTGTACTGAAGCCTTTACGGAAACCGGCTTGTTCGGGAGGCTGGAAGTCATCGACCCTGCGCGCGAGACGGTTCGTAATGACTCTCGAAAACAGCTTATATATAGACATGGCTCAGAAGTGAGATGGGTCTTCAGCAGGGTAATACGCGTTAGCGTAATATATTCTTTGCCGATACGGTGAGCGCGACGTTATATTTACTGTTCTGTGAATAAACACAACAAAATGTCCTGTTATTTCAAGAAAGTGTGGTAACCATATTTTGTTAATTTACCAAGAACTCCTTGATCCTTTGAAATTTATGCACCCTTCAAAAACAGGTGAAGATCATTACCTCCTCAGGTTATTAATTATTATAATCAAAGCCAACGAAAATTAAATGGGTGAATTCTTGAGATTAAAAGCCCTTGGCATCCTCTAAACTGCTGTTTTATAGTATTTTCACTCAATGAAGGATAGTACAGTCGAGAACACATCAAGGTTGACACTTCAATGCGATTCTAGCACATAGAGCATTCTAAATAAAAGCAGTACAAAGATTCAATGTATCAAGCTTGATGTGCTCTTGACTGTACCTGTACGACCGAGCTTCGTTCGTTAAACTTCAAGCATAAAATAATCAGCGCCATCTATTGTGGAGTAGAAAAACTATAATAGAGATGAATCAACAGATGGCGCTGTAGCGTTTCTGAAACGCATTATTTTCTTTTTCCCAAGAAATAATTAAAAGAAACCGGTCAAGTGCGAGTCGGACTTGCGTCCTAAGGGTTCCGTACCAATCCACCATATCATATTCTACAAGATTACGTATGCCCTTTGACTTTAAAAATAGGCCTCAGTAACCTCCGTAATGTGTAACACTATGAAGCGTGTACTAAATAATCGACTCCTGGCGTATCTCTAAATTAATAAATTAGTCATCAATTCTCAAATAAATAGGTAACTAAAAAGAATTGTATTTCCCAGCGGCGAGAGCCTGGGGTTCTGTCATACAGGATCAACCTAGTACAGATACAGACACCAGGCTCTCACACTATGTATAAAAATTGACCAAAATAGCTTCTATCTACTTATACATGTTTACTTATAGTTTTGTAACTATTTTTTTTAAGTGTGAGAGCAAATAAAAATAACTTTCTGAGTGACTAGCAGTACGGATTACGCCGAGGTCGCTCTACGGGGGACCTTCTTGTGTATGCCTTTAGAGCGACGCTATCGACAGACACGGTGAATCTTTTGACATGTCTCTCGATATCTCCAAAGCTTTTGACAGTGTCTGGCACGCAAGCCTTTTAAGTAAGCTTCATACACATGGGCTACTCATTGAAATTTGCAATTGGATGTCTGATTTCACGAGCGGGCGATCAATTCAAGTGGTCTTAAAAGGTCACTCATCAGATCAGAGGGCTAACGATACCGGAGTTACCCAGGGATCAGTTCTGTCTGCAACTCTATTCCTGCTGCATATGACATGTTGTATGTTGATAACAGCACATTTGCGGACAGATATATCTAATGCAAAAGCCAATACGGAAGAAATTCAGTCTTTTTGAGAGTCAAGGGTCTTGACAGACAGACAGACTGACAATAAAGTATCCTCCTCCTATAAGGGTTCCATTTTTAGGTTCCGGACCAAAAAGATAAAAACGGAACCCTCATGGTACGACTTCGTCTGTCTGTCTGTCACACCTGTATACCTCAGCAACATGCTATGCTATCGACTGGAAATTTGGAAAAGTTTAAGAATATGATTGCCCAACTTTATCGTCGTCATTACTACGTCTAATCGGATATCATGTGAAAGGGCTTTACTTGTACATTCCAAACTAGATTTTGGCATTTTCTTACGACTCTTAGTTTCCAAGTTCTGATGAAAAATTACAAAAAAAAAAATCTTTGGTTAGGTTAGGATAGCCGACTGTGTAAAAACCTTTGTAAAAACGTGGAATAAGGCTAGGGCTATGAATTATCCTATTATAACACTAGGAATACGAAAACAGCTTTAACGATTTCGATGAAATTTACCATACGAGGGTTTTTGGGAGCGAAAAATCGATCTGGCTAGGTCTCATGTCTGGGAAAATTCATTTTCCCCGTGTTTTAAGCATTTTTTATTACACCGCGTTTTAGACAGAAACTAACAGCGCCATCTGTTATCGAGTAGCATGGCTTGCTCACCCAATGACATTTTCAGGTCGAGGCGGCTATTATAGAGCGAAGCTCAATTTCAATTTATTGCTTCCATAGTGGTAGGTACAAAGATCTTAAACTAATTTATAGTATCACATTATGGACCCTGTTTATAGGGCACTGCAACTTACAGAGAGGCACACAAGATATAATATAACAATAATAAATTTTAACAACAATATTTTTTTTTGGAATTTAAATACAATATAAAATTAATTTATAATCCAATATAAAATTTAAATACAATATAAAATTAATTTATAATCTTATAGTTTCTGAGACAGAAGCTCATTTACTGTGTAAAAACATTTTTTAATCAGGAAAATCAGGGCTCGCCTCGGTCGCCCAGGTACCTACTTAAAATTAATGCAATTTATGATCAATACCGCTTTGGTTTCTCAGTGTCGCAACGCAGTGTCGCTAAGTCGTTGACGCAACTGTGACGTCACAAATGGCGCCTGTGACGTCAGATCGTAAAAGAAATAACTCGAAAGTCTCGGAACCGGTGCGAACTATCAAGATGTTGGCCCGATAATGTTTTACTACATGACATCCCCGTCCACTCCGGCCAGGGACTCAATTATATACCTATATATTGAGGTAAATATTTATTTATTCGTATTTCGACCTTAATGAAAAAAACAGATTTAAAATTTCTACCTATTACGGTTCATGAGATACAGCCCGCTGACAGATAGACAGACATCGGAGGCATATTAAAGGGTCCCGTTTTTCACACTTTAGGTACAGAACCCTAAAAATGAAACCCCACACAACCAATAAATGTGAAACTATTATTTTCCAAGACTACGGCTGGCAGGGATAACAGGAGACGTGGGAGTTACGCGACCTTCACTGTGTTCCGAATTGAGCAAACACTGCTAAACGCGTACACAGTACTCACGGACGGTCTGATTTTGCACTCTATTAGACAAGGATGTTTAAGTAGCAGCACTTTCTGCTAAGGATGAAGCCCTAGGCGTATCCGTTTCTTGCGAGGGACTTCCATACTAAAATGTATGAATTTTAATCAACTCCTAAACACGTGAAATTTTTATCTTTATCTCTGAGAAATATGAGACATTTTGCCAGAATTTGTAAATGTTATTACCACAGTTTTTCTGGCCAAAACAATAGGTTTTTAAAGATTTCTTGATTTTTGTAAAGCTGACTAGTGTAGTCGACTAGGAGACATTTTACATTTCACTACATCATACAGACTATGTATATGACGGACTCTACTCTGTGCTGTCAGAGCTATCACTGCCTGAGTGGCTCTAGTCAATTTGGAATGAATCTATATGCGCTCATAAGTTCATCTGTCAAAAAGTTTATTTTGGTTACCAAATCCTTCTAAAATGTCCGCCAAATCCATTCTCATTTCCATAAATGACAAACTCATCAAAAACAAAATGTGAGAAACGTCGGCCTGCTGCAAATTAGTGGGATTTTATGTGTGTCAAATCGATTTTTACATTAGCGCTTTCACTGCTCCACCTATTTGTCTAACGCACTGATAGCGGAAACGATGACGTCACCAATGACGTAAGGCCGTAAACAATCGAGTGCTCTAGTGGACGCTTTTAGGCAATTCAGACCGACTTCTTGATAGAGTATGTGAGTGGTTAGCTTCAAACTCGTTAACCCTGAATACATGTAAAACGAAATTCATCACTTTTTCAATCAGAAATCCGCCATACTCTCAGAATCCTAATTTCAAAATTATCCATCACATCTGCAATGATACTATGAGACTTTGCTGTAGCTGTCAATCTATCGAGAAAACGAATTCAATTAAATATTTAGGTGTTACGATTGATAATAACTTGAATTTTGCCGAACATATAAATAACATGACATTAAAGATTCGCAAGCTCACCTATGTATTTAAACAGCTACGTCACTCGGCTGACGCAAATCTCATAAAATCGGTATACTATGCACTATGCCAATCGGTTTTAACATATTGCATATCTTCCTGGGGTTGTGCAGCAAAGTCTCACTTAATAAAATTGGAGAGAGCCCAAAGACTCATACTAAAAATTTCCCTTTTCAAGCCGCGCCTTTACCCAACTTGTAGTCTTTATGCTGAGGCCGAAGTATTATCGGTCAGACAACTATTTATTTTGCAATTATTACTCAGGAAGCATTCTGAAATAGGTTTTGAAGCTGACCACCCTAACGCCGAGAAACGACGCAACTACGTCGTATGTGAGACAACTACTATCACTGCATCCTTAGCTCAAAGGTCTTATAAATATCTAAGTGGTCAATTATACAATAAAGTAAATAAGCTCCTAAAAATTTATCCATTGACAAAACAAGAATGTAAAAAACGTTTAACTGCTTGGCTATTGTCACTAGACTATGAGAACACGGAGGCTCTTCTCCGTTTTTCGAGTTAATCTTCTCGATGTTAAAGCATTTTTACCATTTACTGATGCACATGCACTTATTTACATTCACACATACCCTTTCTCTCTCTCACACACACATACCCTATCTCTTTCACACACACACACATACACATTTACAGATCTACTAAACATGATTTTAAATGTTTGTATATTTTTTATGTTTGCATGAATGTTTTACTAAATTGACTATGTTTTAGTGTGCTTTCAAATTTTAAGTCCAGTTTTTCTGTAATACTCGTATTTTCCGATTAAAATATCATCTACTGTATTTTCTGTTTCCCGAGGGTGGGATCCAGGAGACCTATGACACAGGTCAAACCTAGTTTAGGCTCCTGTCTCCCAAATAGAGGTTTTATTAATGTTATAATAATATTCCGCCTACAAAAGTTGTAAATTAAGTTTTTGGGAGAAAATAAACACAATTTTTTTTTTTTTTTTACTTAAGCGCGCTCACTGTGCTTTATAGCGCGCTGTTAGCGCATTTCGGAACGTGGGGCTTGTAACAGTTGGTCTCTGGGGACTGACAAAACATTTCCTCGATTTGTTCTGTGAAGCTTCCATCAAATATTTTGTAGATTGAGTGAAAACTTTAGAAGGGGAAGGCCTTGGCGAACGTTCTAGACCAAATTCAGGACGTTCTAAATAAAGGCCAGGTTAAAAATACACTATACCGACGATCGTGTATGAAAGGGTCGATAAAAGTAGAGGAAGCCAGGAAAATATATCAAGATCGTAGCAGGTGGTTGTAGGTGGTATGGCTTTTGTGCAAAGTCCGTCTGGGGAAGTACCACCCCCTTGCCCTTTTCTGCCGTGAAGCAGCAGTGTTTGCACTGCTGTGTTTATCGGTTTGAAGGGTAAGGGAGCCAGTGAAATTTCAGGCACATGAGACATACCATCTTAGTTCTCAGGGTGGGTAACGCGCTTTGCTGTCTTATTAGTGTCAAATTGTTTCACTAATAAGACAGTGGGTGTTATGGGCGGTGGTGACCACTTACCACCAGGTGGCCCACCTGCTCGTTTACCCACTTGTGACATAAAAAAAAGGTGGAGGGCTGTGGTCCCTGCCTGCCACGGGAAAGAGGCGTGATTTTATTTATGTATATGTCTAGACAGCTTTTTGAAAGACTGGCAGTTGAAGGCTAAAAACAGGGAAGGCTTTTGCCCAGCAGCGGGGCCTTATAGGCTAGTAAAAAAAAAACACGGCCAAGTGCGAGTCTGACTCGCGCCCTAAGGGTTCTGATGATATACTAATGATATACTAAAAGCTTTTGCTCTTTAATTTTAAAAACTCCGTGACCATCCAACTTGACCCCTCTTTTATAGAAAAGTTCTTGAAACGGGAGCTCACTTTATTTGTTTACTATTAGTTGTAAGAAAAATTTAAATATTTAATGATTTTTGACTTTTCCCTTTATTTGTACTGTAAGACCTAGCTTCTTGCCAAATTCATAATTTTAGGTCAACGGGAAGTACCCTGTAGGTTTTGCTTTTTTGCACAAATGTATGGAGATGAGGACAAAAAAAAGCCATATCTTTTGATTGCGTCGTTGTAAAAAATTTAAATTTTCAGATCTTGTGTGGTTTATGGACCTTAATATTCGTTATCAATTTCAACCTGATACCTCTTCTCGTTCGTGAGAAAAAAGGTCTTGACAGACAGACAGACAGACGGACAACAAAGTGATGCTATAAGGGTTCCGTTTTTTTATTTTGAGGTACGGAACCCTAAAAAAGGACGGGTGAAAAGTGACAGATGTGAAAACTTAAACAGCGCGAGCAGCAGCCGGCAAGTGCCAGAAGCGAATTCGGTACACTACACTATTTTTAAAAAGTTGATCAGCTATCAGGCCTATGTCCAGCAGTGGACGTCTTTTGGCTGATATGATGATCAACTTACAAGGAAATTGATCAACTTCATCATCATCATCATCATAACATCCCATGAAACGTCCACTACAGGACAGGGAGCTCCCTCCAGAATTCTAGCTTTTGCTGGAAAAATGTGGAGGGGAAGTACCATAGTCACCTCGCTTGTTAGCGTTACGGCTGGCACTATGGACCGCGGTTGTAGGTGACCGCAGTTAGTAAGATGTAAGATACAAAGGAGGATGCTGCTGCCCATCCTCCAGTTAACCCTTAGTCGCCTCTTACGACACCCACGGGTATGTATGGGTTGGTCCTATTCTTTGCCGGCACCACACGGGACGATCAACTTATCAACTCAACAACTCAACTCAACTTATGATTCCGTATTTTTTCCCGTGATTTTTCCCGTTTTTTTTCACAGTCACATTCAAGATATTTGAAGTTTTATGGGCCATAAAAGCGACTGAGCACAGAAGGCGTAAACCTTTTTTGGTCCCATTTTTTTGAGCAGTAATCGTTATCCATTTTTTTTTCGTTTATTCCAATACTTACGAACACGATTTTTGACAACGAGTTTGTGTCGGATCCGACAAAAAATATCGTGTGCATTGTCAGCCCTCGTCCAGATAAAAGTCGTGTCGGATCAACGCTCGCATATGATCGCATATGGCGCTGTTCAAATGGGAATCCGATATCCGACATAGTGGGAACAGAGGCGCCGACACCCGATTAAAATCGGAAACCGATATCCGACATAGTGGGAACGAGCTCAAACACGCTTTCATTTGAAAACCTGAGACTGCGATAACGTTTTAGTTCTTTGTTTTGTTTTTTTTTGTTCCTTTTTTATATGCTCAAACTAAAATATTTTGTACATTTTAAAATACTTTTGATGTGCAAGAGTAGTACAGTAAAACATTTTTTACACAAAAATGTGCGAAACGGGTATAATTTCATGAAATCAAAACTTTTTCTTACCACTCCGAACGGGACGCCCTGTATTTTGTGTAAAAAATAACATCAAACAAATCCCGGAGAAAGGTCTGACCTAAATCACTTTCTTCTAACGCGAAGCTAAGCAAAATCACACCTTAATACTTAAGCGAAAGGGCTGAGATTTATGTTTATCATGAGACCCAGTTCCAGAATACAGACGTTTGGTCCCGTGGGACCGATCATGCTTCTCTCGGGCACAAGATGGGTTCAGATAAATAGCTGCTCTATTATTAAAGAGCAACACTGAAAATAATATACCTACTTGACTAGTCTACGAAGATTTTGTGCAAAGTTATTCTGGGTAAGTACCACCCCCTTACCTTTTTCTGCCGTATAGCAGCAGTGTTTTCAATGCTGTGTTTCGTTTTGAAGGGCAAGGGAGCCAGTGAAATTACTGGCACATGAGACATAAAATCTTGGTTCTAAGGGTGGGCAACGCGCTTAGCTGTCTTGTTAGTGTCAATTATGCTACTAGACAGTGGGCGCTATGGGCGGTGGTGACCACTTACCATCAGGTGGCCCGCAAGCTCGCTTGCTCCCTTGTCACATAAAAAAATTACCCTAAAAAGTTATTTGTGAGGTGATGATGATAATGGGTGACCGCTGAAACCTCCGATAGAAAGTTATAATAAAACGTGTTGACTCTGGGTACAGCGCGTTGAGAACAAGTTTGTCCACGACGGTTATTTTCTGCGCATGGATGACAGACGGAGAGCCAATGAACGATCCGCTCGCCCCCTGGGGGGAGCCGCGCTCACCCCCGCGACTCATTTTTTGACAAAGTTATTTTGTACCCAGTATAGGTACATGTCCCGTGTGGTGCCGGCAAAGAATAGTACCAACCCTTACATACCCGTAGGTGTCGTAAGAGGCGACTAAGGGTAAACTGGAGGATTGGCAGCAGCATCCTCCTGTGTCTTACATGTTACTTACTGCGGTCCCCTACAACCGCGGTCCATGGTGCCAGCCGTAACGCTAACAAGCGAGGTGACTATGGTACTTCCCCTCCACATTTTTCCAGCAAAAGCTAGAATTCTGGAGGGAGCTCCCTGTCCTGTAGTGGACGTTTCATGGGATGTCATGATGATAGGTACATAATACAACCTTCGATTTGATATATCCTTGTATCACATAGATAATAAACTTTCATGTTTATGTTCTTATTCCTCTAACGTCAAAGTAAAAATGTCATTATGTATCCTTTATTAAATTTTTCTCGCACTTTCCGTAATAAAAATATTATTTTATATACGTTAATACTGCGTAATAAAATCTGTGAACAAAATATTGAAAGTATTGATGATATTGGCGAAAGGATTAAGCAATACCAAAAATTCTTTATTCAGGTTACACGCTTGTAACTTTTTGTGCATTTCTTCGATACACAGAACCTACTGAACGGATTTTATTGATGCTTATATTTAAGGTCTTAATGAAATAGTAAACATCATTTTAGTATGTTATTTACACCGTGAAACTGAAAAACTTTCCCCTGGGAACATAGGACGAAATACGATAGTAAATTTTTGACCTCCCATAGAAACTGCATCAGCTGATAGCGCACTGTATGGGAGGCATCGACCCATAGAAACTGCATCAGCTGATAGCGCACTGTATGGGAGATCATTTGGTTTTTCGTATTTCGACCTATATTTCTTTGGGAAAGGTGTCCAGTTTCATGGCCAAAGTAGTGTGCTAAAATTATGTTCTATTTCATTAGGACCCTATATCTCCTAACCATGAAGATACTCGTATACGTGGTTCTTTGCTCAGTGGATGGAGAAGTGTGCTATTATGAACTGTTACCACGTAGGCGTGTGTGCACAGTAATTACTAAATACCATGAAGAAAAGAAATAAATGAGTCAAGAACTTTATAAGATTTCCTAAAGTTGGATTCAATTTAAAAGGTAAATAAATATCAACTTCTACGAAGGTCTACGATTCTCGTAGCAAATTGCTACGCAGAGCAGAGACTGATGTTTTCTTTATCCACTCACGTGCCCCTGGGTACCGGTGGTACCCAAGTTTTTTTTTCAGTAGATTGCCCTCGTTTTTCGCAAAAATACGCATTAATTGACTCCCAAACCAACCCCAGTAAGATCCCGGATGCCGGACACCGGATGCCCGAAATCAAGGTTGTTTTGGGCTTTCATTCCGAGAAATAAAACTTGGAGTTTGGTTTCGTGAAGCCGTCGGGGATGTTTCCTTTGGGTACCCAAGGGCAATCTACTGAACTTTTTTTTTGCGCGGGCACGTGAGTGATTGTCTTTCTGCCAGTTACACAAAACGTTTTAAAAGTTAAAGCTCCTTTACGTCTATTGCCAACTCTTTCTGTTTTGTTGATAAAGAAAGTGTCAGCAATAGAGTTAAAGGAGCGTTAACTTTAAACACGCTTTGTACAACTGGCGCTTTATCTTATAATCTTGTGCATGTGTATAAGATCATGTTAAAACTTTCTTTATTATTTACATACTGTAGAACGTAATTGAAAAGTACATATAAACTTGTGAAAGATGGTACAAAATATCGTTGATGGTACAAAATATCGTTATCGTTTTAAACCCAAAAATGCTACGAAATATCGTTGTACCTCTATAGGTACAACGATATTTCGTAGCATTTTCAAAGTTGCCGCCTGACCTGAGCAACTTTAAGTTAAAATACGTGTGCAGTATTCACTCCCGGGAACCTCCGCTGGCTCTACCTTGTTAGCATTTGTCCGCTCAGTGCAAGTTGTAACTGACCAACATATGTGACAAATTGACCCGGAAAGACCCAAAAAGTCACAAAAGCTCATAAACTGAAAATAATGTCGTCTCTCATTGGTAAGGGCAGAGCGGGCTAAGATAGCCACATGCAAGCTACAAGGTTTTGAAACTGGGCAGGCGTCAACTTTGTTGATAGTACTACATGGTAACGCTAAATGATTATTATTGTTGGTAATACTTTGAACTATGATCAAGATTCAGAAACATTTACATACAAAAAATCACGGCTCTTTTCCTGTGGGGTAGGCAGAGACCACAGCCCTCTACCTGCTACGATCTTGACATACTTCCTTCGCTTCCTGTACTTTCATCAACCTTTTCTTACCCGCTAGTCGCTTTAGGGTACTTTTAATGAAAATAATAATTTATATGTACATTTTAGCACCAGGGTGGGTAACTTAGCGTCAAATTATTTCACTAATGAGTCAGTGGTTGCCATGGGCGGTGGTGAGCACTTACCACCAGGTGGGCCACTTGCTCTTTTGCCCACTTTTGACATAAAAAAAGCTAAGATAGTAGACCTAATTAATAACAACAAATAAAGGTTTCGTCAGAATACGTTCAAGACAAAATTACAACAGGACACATAAGCCGGATTTACACGACGGCAAGATTTAGACCACAGATCAGAAATAAGTCTAGATGACTAAGCTCAAAACGCTTAGTTTGCTTGTCATGGGCTTGTCATATCACCGAGAACTGTGACACGCTTCGTTTTCATACAAACGGCGGAGTTTGCGTTATCTAGACTTATTTCTGATCTGTGATTTAGACGCTTCTGAGGGATGCAGCTACACGAAAGAAAGAGAAAGCTATTCGATTGTTTCTTTCTTTCGTATAGCTGCATCCCTCAGAGGCGTCTAAATTTTGCTCCGTGTAAATCCGCCATTATTCTGTGAAGTTATATTATCAACTTTGTTTAAAGGGTGCATCTACATTGCTACGTCGCTCTTGAGCTGTTAGCTAGAGCTATTTTCCATTCGTTCGCTGTATATCGAGCGATATGTGTGTGCCGATTATCGTTTGAGATCTAAAGTTTCACATTATTTTATCACTAGCTGGTGCCCGCGACTTCGTCTGCGCAGGTTTATAAATTGTATCTTATTTGTTATTCTGATGTATAAGCTATATTATTGTAAAGTTTCATTAAAATCCATTCAGTAGTTTTTACGTGAAAGAGTAACAAACATCCATCCATACATACTTACAAACTTTTGCGTTTATAATATTAGTAGGAATATATAGTATGAAGGACTCGAATGCAATGTAGTAGGTCTAATGCGTTGCAATCAATTGATTAATCTTGAATGAAAGTTTTAACTAACATATTACTAAACGTGCGAAGATAAAAGCAAAGAGGCACGTATTTAATGCAGCAACAAAGTAATCGTATTTAAGACCTTATACAGGTGGATTTATGTAACTCTAATGCTGACCGTTGATGCGCAGAACTAAAAAAATAAGTCACTGGGGTGAGAGGGGCAGGTGTGCGAGGTGCGAATCGTTCATAGGCTGTCCGCCTGTCTGCGCAGAAAAAACCTTCAGTTTGAGAGTTATGAAATTCGAGCTGTATTGTAGGTGAAATAGAATTGTAAGCATTATAAGCTTGTTATTATAATAGAGTCTAATGATTAAACCATGAAAATAAACAAATTTTCAAAGAAACATAGGTCGAAATGCGGAATAATCCCCTTTCCATATAAACTGCACCGTTAATTTTTCGACCTCTTTTCTTTAGGGAACTTTTTTTTTCAGTTTTCTGGTCTAAGTAAGAGATTAAAATAATGCCGACAACTCAGATTGAGATATTTTTATTCAATGTAGATTCTTTACAGAATACTTATTGAATGTCATGCAATATACCTACAATGCAAATAGAGCGAGACTACACCGTTTCGGATCGTGCTATGGCAGCGTAAAAGAAACGGCAAGAAACCACTGCAGCACGACCTACTTTAAGAGTCGGCTTTTTGCAATGTGTTTCTTGTGTTTCGCTGGGATATCAGAGCACCATACCTCTTTGTCATTGATATAATCATCTAATCTATAGTAATGTTCGTTACATAACATTTGCTTTAAAAATCTTTATACTTTCTTTTTTTCTACAGTTTTTCTACAAGTTTTTTCTACAGTCTGATAAATATGTTTCATTTAATTGTTGCAGAGAATGCGGCGGCCGCGCCGGCATCGGTGGCTGACGATGTCAGTGCTATTCGTCGCGTACTCCGTGTTCCAGGCGGTATTCTCACCAGCATCCACTGCCACGACCAGCCTAAGTGAAGAAGAGACCAGCGCTCCTATTAAAGCTAGCACGCCTTTGAGCGTTAGTGAGAAAGATGGTAAGATGTTCTTTAGCGTTCCCTCTTCTTCTTCTATCGTGTCGATGGCCACACTCTCTCAAACCAAATTGGTAAAAACGGAACACTTATAGTGCGCCTTCGTCTCTCTGTTTGTCTAACTGTTACACCTGTATATCTCAGCAACCACTCATGCTATAGACTAGAAATTTGGAATAGTATTAGAATATGATTCCATAACTAAATTGCATACGAAAGATTTAAGCAATAGTATCATTATTATTGTAAAGTCGGCCTAAATAGGGGGGCATCATATGTAAGGGCTTTAGTTGTATTTTTTATTTTTGTATATTTATGTTTCTTTATAGAAAAAGAGCCAGAAACCCCACCGACAGCATTCACAGAAACGGAGACGGCGACCGGAGGAGGAAAGAAGGCTATGAAGGGAGAAGTAGACGAAGAAGACGAGGGAGAAAAGAAGAAGCAGAAAGACGCTGGTTATGTTGAGGTCAGTATCTGCCGTACACAGACACTTCACTCATAGTAGATTGCAAATTGAGGTTTATAGGTTAGTCCCCGTTCAAGTCATCTCGGAAGTGGGCATATATGGTATCATTGCATTCAGTGTCATGTCCTGAACTTATATATATGAGATGACAAGCGCGCGTGTGGTGGGGGTGGAAACTGTGACGTCATAAAGACGGTCATACAAAAAAAAACGAAAATCTCTTAAACATACCATGTGGGGTATCTAATGAAAGGGTTTTACGAGTAGATTACAAATATATAACACACTACAACATTTTTGCTTCTTGGTCTAACAATTTATTAGAAAACGTCAAAAAAATTCTCAATTCAGAATTAACTTTGAACCGCTCTATATTAAAAATGACTGAATAGATTTTTACAAAATACATACCAAAAAACTTTGAACATCCTCTTTATAGTGTCCAAAAATGATTACCTAAATATATTACAAAATAAGAGAAGTACATCAAGTTGAATAACAGTATGATTTCCTGTTTGTACAACCATTACCCTGCGACATATAACGAGTTAAATAAGTACAGTAGGTACCCATTTTTATTGGTAACGTTTACATTTTTAATGAAATACTTACATTGCAAGGAAACAAAAGGTTTTTTGCTTGGAATACTTGGAATACTTGGTGTAACTTTGACCTCATAACAATTTTAGTCAATCAAACATTGGGTACAATTACAACAGGGGTTTTTGCAACAATTACAATAAAAAACCGGCCAAGTGCGAGTCGGACTTCCGTACCACCAAATAATCATAATTGTATTAGTTGAAATTTCAGTTAGATATTGTGCCAGATTTTTTGAGTCCGATACGCGCTTGACCAGATTTTATTATTTGTTGTTATTTTATAGCTTATGCACTATAACCAAACCAATTTTCACGTTTGTAAGTTTTCCCGTTTTTAAGATAGAGCTAAAACAAAAATCGCCTAAAAAGACAGGTCTTTAGTATGGGAGCCGCCCTTAATTTATTACTTTTTTTAGTATTTGCTGAGAAACTTTACAAAATATATTAATAATATTTTGCAGCCGGCTCTGCCACTATATTTCTTGGTAGATTTAGTAAGCAGTAACGCGTTTCTGCCTATTTATTTGTCGCAGGATAATTGTTGTTAAAGCATTAAATGATAATGTTATTCAAATTGTTGTACTTCTCTCATTTTTTGATAAATCCCGTTAGTTATTTTTGGATACTATAAAAAAGATATTCAGGGTCACTTGGTATGTATTTTTTAAAAAAACATTCAGTCATTTTCAATGTAGAGCAGTTTAAATTCAACTCTGAATTGCGAAATTTTTGGACGTTTTCTACGAGTAGTAATTTGTTAGACAAAGTAGTGAAAATGTTATAGTATGTTATATATTTGTAATCTACTTGTAAAGTCCTTTCATTTGATACCCCACATGGCAGAGGCGGCTCGTGACATTTTTTTATGGGTGTGCACAAAAAAATTAAATACTTAAATAAATTGACTTACCTACTAGAAATATTTTTTATGGCTATAAAGCCATAAAAATATTACCTACATAATAAATAATATTACCTACATATTATGCGCGCCAGCGCCAGCTCCAAGTATCAGACACGGGAAACAAAACAATTTATTTACCACCGCACATCCAAGGTGTTTTTAAATATTGTTCTGGTTTGAAAACACGATTAAAAGTTATTTTTTTGTACTACATTTTTAAACTAGCGCGATTTCAGGTCGTGGCGGCACCTTTATATTGAGTTCAAGTCGTATTTGTAAAGTCTTTTTCGCATTCTTTTACGTAAACGACACTGTATTCGTCCATTTTTACAGTAATTAAGCACGTACACTATTAAAAACAATTATTTCTAAATTTTCAAGCAAAATTGCGAACAGTACCTGAAAGTAATTGAACATGAAATAATTAAGAAAAAATTATGATTATTAATGTAAAGGGGGCCCAAATAGGGGGGGCAAAATTTCAAATTATCGGTACAAGGTTGAGTGGGATATTAAATGAAAGGGCTTTACTTGCACATTTTAAAATATATTTGTGTATTTCAAGTTATGATGAAAAATGTCAAAAAAAATAACGTACCCCCTTATCTCCGAAGTTTGTGAATGGAAAAATCTGAATTAATTACGGTCGACAGACGTTTATGTAAATATTACAGAAAAAATACTCGTAAAACGATCTTTCTAAGTTGCACAGTTTTTTAAAAATCTGCAAAAAACCTTTACAAACAAATTTAGTTTTGCGGTCCTAAAAATGGATTTTATTGCTTCCAAAAATACTAAAGGTCTATCGGAACCCTCGGCGCGCGAGTCCAACTCGCACTTGACCGGTTTTTTTTATGTAACAAGTGAGCAAACGAGCAGGTGGGCCACCTGATGGTAATTGGTCTCCACCGCCCATACTCGTAGCACCCAACGTCTTATTAGAAACATACTTTGGTGCTAATAAGACAGCAAAGCGCGTTGCCCACCCTGAGAACTAAGATGTTATGTCTCATGTGCCAGTAATTTCACTGGCTTCCTTACCCTTCAAACTAAAACACAGCAGTGCATACACCGCTGCTTAACGGGAGAAATAGGTAAGAGGGTGGTACTTCCCCAGACGGACTTTGCACAAAAGCCCTACCACCTTCAGTTGGCACGGTGGTATGCCGAAAGTCGCAGGTTCAAATCCGGCTCGCGGCAAATTTTTCTTACTCTTTATTTCTACAGTGACACCTGCCGTTTGTAAATGTCACAAGAATATATTTATTTTACAGGTTTTATTCTTAATGTTGTTTTGTTATAGGAAGAAGAAACGGTGGAGATCCGGAAAGAAGAACAAGAATCAGCTATTCCAACCGTGCACCCTCTAAGGAATTGCACGCCGCCAGCCATTGAACAGGTACGAAGATACCTAACCTACGCTAGTTTTATTATTATTTTTATTTATTTTTTATTATTTAGTTTAATGCTTAGTACCTGGTCGACAGAGCTTCGCTCTATAATAACTGCCTCAACATTAAAATATCATAGAGTGATCAAGCTATGCTACTCGCCAACAGATGGCACTGTAGGTTTCTGTCTAAAAACAGGTACTGTTATAAAACAGGCAAAATTATTTTTCTTACCTGTTTTATAGGCTACTTTGCGACGGTGCTCAAGGCTTTGCAGCTTCGCCTTAACTAAAGTAAGACCGTCGTAATAGGTCCGTTGTAACAGCTGTCAAACGTATGAAAAACCATGACTTGCAAAGAAAAATGAAACCTATGTGTTGGTGTTAAGGACACGTCAAAACACACACATTACGTGGGGCCCGACTTTAGAGTACAGTCTCTGATAAGCTTCCGACAAGTGACAGCCTCATGTGACAGAAATAGCTTTGGCATACATATATACATACATACGAGTACATACATACATACATAATATCACGCCTTGTTCCCGTCGGGGTAGGCAGAGACCACAGTTCTCAAAAGTTCCCCACAAAAGGACCACAGTTCTTGAAAGTGTTATTCATTCATTCATTCTCCACCTGCTACGATCTTGACATACTTCCCTTGCTTCCTTCCTGTACTTTCATCAATCCTTTCATACATGCTAGTCGGTTTAGGGTACTTTTAACCTGGCCTTTATTTAGAACGCCCTGAATTTGGTCCTGGTACGTTCGCCGGGGCGTACACTGAATGGTTTAGCATCGAAAAAGGTGTTATTTTTTTTTATAGAAAATGGGCTTACTCTTGACCTCGAGCTAGTCTTGAAGACAGAGATGAGGTTTACGATGGAGCGAGCTTGCCCAGAAGAAGCCTATTCACTTGCGACTTGAATTGATTCGGGTTATAGGAACACAGACGCAGGCAGAGAATTCCACTCTTTACCCGTGCGCATATTATAAAAGATGTTTCAAAGCGCTTTGTGCGAATGTGCGGAATATCAACCAAGTATGGGTGATATCCTGCGGTGCGTCTGGACTCCCGATGGTAGAAGGGAGATGGTGGAATAAGCTCGTGGAGCTCTAGAGCACACTCTCCGAAGTACAATCTGTAGAAAACCGACAGACCTGCAACTTTGCGACGGTGGGTCACACTGTGAAACTTGGTTTTCACCAGCATCTCATCACCAACGAGCTTCTTGGCTCTGCGATCTATAGAGTCAAGTGCGGCTAGTTGGTATTTGGCTGAGCCATCCCAAAGGTGACAGCAATTCTCCATGCACGATCGGAGGCAGTTAGGCAGGGATGTGTAGCGTCACCTTTGCTTTCACAGAGCTTTAAGTAAGCTTTGTGGAACTACTCATAATTCTTTATGTTTCAGTTTCCCCGCCCCCTGATGGGCCAGTACGCTCGTACACACGGCGGCCTCATCATCCATCTGCTGGTCTGCGTGTTCACATTCATCGGGCTGGCCATCGTCTGCGACGACTACTTCGTCTCCAGTTTGGATAGGATTTGTGAGGGTAAGCAAGCTTGCGTCCCGTGTGGTGCCGGCAAAGAATAGTACCGATCCATCTCTACCCGTGGGTGTCGTAAGAAGCGACTAAGGGTTAATGAACCACAGAATGGGCAGCAGCATCCTTCTGTGTATCATCTTACTTTCTGCAGGCACCAACAACCGCGGTCCATGGTGCCAGCCGTAAGGATTTCTACACACATGTTCGATTCGGCTTCTTTTATACAACAGACAACTCAAGTTCTAAGAAAAAGCCGAACCCAACATGCCGAATCGAACATGTGTGCGTGGTGGTACTTCCCCTCCACATTGTTTCAGCAAAAGTTGAAATTTTGGAGGGAATTCCCTGTCCTGTAGTAGACGTTTCGTGAGACGCTATAGATTTCCCTGAGTGGAAAATCGCTTTAGAAAAAGAATTATTATTTTGAGAAAATGATCGTTACTCAGTGGGTAACCCAGGACGGAAAACGTCGCAGAGGATGACCCCGCAAAAGATGGAGTGCCGATCTAAACGCCTTCCGCCGGGACTGGTGGGAGCTTGCACAAGACCGTGATAAGTGAAAGAAGGAGGGGGAGGCCTTTGCCCAGCAGTGGGACACAATAGGCTAGGAATAATAATAATATGAAACTCCCTGTCCAACTACTAGTTTTTACGACGTTAGATCGAAATAGAGATTTAGTTACTGGATCTCGAAGATAGCCCTCAGTCGTCTAACTACTATTACTTCAACCGCACTTCAGCTATATAAAAATTGTGAAATACCTTGTGTATACGAGTACTTGTGTTAAACGTACAAATTTAAATGTGTATTAAACGACGCTTTCAATTTTTTCTGCTCCAAAGAGCACTAGCTTTGTAGGCTCCAAGGTTGTATGAAGCTACTTAATAAAATTCATTAAGGGGCTACCTCCGGTCCACTAGCGCCCTCATCAGTTAAAAAAATATTACTCGCAAAATACGAAACTTATCAAAAATCCGGAAAGACAGATTGAAGTAAAGGTATATTTGTTTATTTAGAAACTAGTTACTCTGTAAAATAAAGTTTACTGTAGTTACAGATACAAAAACTGCTAAAAGTGGCCGTTTTTCGCACTTTTTGTATCTGTAACTACAGTGTATTATATTTTTCAGAATTGATAGGTTCTGAATAAACTAGGATACCTTCACTTCAATCTGTCGTTCCGGATTTTCGATAAGTTTTGTATTTAGTGAGCAATATTTTTTTAACTGATGGGGGCGCTAGTGGACGGGAGGTAGCCTCTTAAACTTATTAGCTTCTTACAACCCTAGTGCGCTTTTTTTAAACAATACTTTTTTTAGCATTGTCTAAACTATAAAACGTCCTCGTTCTGATGTACCTGACGACCGTTAGGCCGATATTTCACTGGGACACCACGGTGGCGCGACTGGTTGCGCCACTGGTGTCCGTAACTAGACACCAGTAAAGACACTAGAGTCGCTACACCCTGCGGCCACAGTATTAAGGGCTATATTTCATTGGGAGTGGCAAATTGGTTGCGCAACCAAACGGACACCAGGTGAGTAACTCTCTATAGAGCTGTATTCATTTTGTTGGTAGCGGCGACTGGATGCGACTTGCGCTGCCATGGTGTCCCAGTGAAATACCGGCCTTAGGCCGTTTTTTCCAACGTGACGATTCCCAGCAGATACTGATAAAACAAAAGAATAGTACCAGTAGAAGCGATACTATATATGAGTAAGCACGACTGTTTTTTGTTCGTAACTTGGTCGGCGCTATTCTCTTGAATCAGATTCAGATGCAGAAAATTTTACTCAATGTAGATTATTTACGGAATACTTATTGAATGTCATGCAGAATACAATGCAAATGGAGCGAGTCTACACCGTTTCGGATCGTGCTGTGGCAGCGTAAAAGAAACGGCAAGAAACCCATTCAGCACGGCCTACTTTAAGAGTCGGCTTTTTACAATGTGTTTCTTGTGTTTCGCTTGAATATCAGAGCACCATACCTTTTTGTCTTTGATATAGCTTCATCTAAGCTTTTTTTCTTGTTATCGGTGTCGGTTCGGAATCGTGGACAAACAGCCTTAAGCCTGATTTACACGATGGCAAAATTTAGGCGCCTCTCAGGGATGCAGCTACACGAAAGAAAGAGAAAGCTATTTGATTATTTATTTTTTTCGTATAGCTCCATCCATCTGAGGCGCCCTTGGACGAAACCGTCCAAGGAGGCGCCTTAATTTTGCCCCGTGTAAATCAGCCATTACACTCTTGTTGTGACAGAGCTGAAGTTGGCCCCGGATGTGGCCGGAGCAACGTTCATGGCGGCCGGCAGCTCAGCTCCAGAGCTCGCCACCGTTGTTATCGGAGTCTTTTGTGCGCAAGACGACATCGGTATGTAATATAATGACTCAAAATATTTAAAAAAATATTTTAAAAGAGTTTTTTTTTAAGAAGGATCATCGTATTTTTTTTACATTCTATATATACGATAGATTTTTCTAACCGTTTTTTTTGCAGGTGTGTCTGGTGTGATCGGCTCGGCAGTGTTCAACATAATGTTCGTGATATCTGTGTGTGCACTGTGTGCCGGCACAGTGTCTCACCTCAACTGGTGGCCTCTCTGTCGCGACTGCTTCTTCTATGCCATCTCCATCCTCGTCATGCTGTGTACCATCTGCAATGGATACGTCTCTTGGTAAGCAAATACTATGGAAATATCAGCTATGTGATGGTGGTAAAGAGTAGGAACATATCTCTTATCGTGGATGTCGTAAAAAGCGACTAAGAGATTGATCGGGCACCACGAATTACCCTCAACTGGTGGCTTCTCTGTCGCGATTGCTTCTTCTATGCCCTCTCCATCCTCGGCATGCTGTGTACCATCACAAATGGATACGTCTTTTGGTAAGCAAATCTACAGCAATATCAGCCGTGTGGATGTCGTAAAAAGCAGCTAACAGATTGATCGGGCACCACAAGTTACTCTCAACTGGGCTTCTGTGTCGCGACTTCTTCTTCTATGGGCCTGGCCACATTAAGCCGGCACGGCACTGTCGCCGGCCGCCGCTGGTGGCTGGTGCCGGCGCCGGTAGACGGCGCGACGCCGTTGCTGGTGGACGGTGTGCTAAGGTGCGTGCAGTTTAGTTGGTCACCGCTTGCTGTTCGGACTAGTAGTGACAAAAATTTCTAATTATGGATTACAAGACACGTGTTCTACTCTTGCTATTGTTTATAAGGCACAAAAGACTCAAAAAAATAATATGTGTAATAATGTCACTAGTACTAGTCGAACAGCAAGCGGTGACCAACTAAACTGCACGCACCTTTGCACACCGTCCACCGGCTGCATGTGGCCAGGCCCTATGCCATCTCCATCCTTGTCATGCTGTGTACCATCGCCATTGAATAGTACTTCTTTTGGTAAATATTATCAAATACTAAGGCAATATGCGCCGGCTCTAAATGGTACTAGCCTATCTCTTCCGTGGGTGTCGTAAAAGGGACCGATCGGGCACCGTGTCGCATCTCAACTGGTGGCCTCTCTGTCGCGACTGCTTCTTCTATGCCATCTCTATCCTCCTCATGCTGTGTACCATCGCCAATAGATACGTCTCTTGGTTAAAATTATCAAATAGTGAGGAAATTTATGCCGTGTGGTGGTGCTGGTAAGGATACAGTACCAGTCTGTCTCTTACCCTGGGACTGACCATCCCATTATAGAAATCGCCCCCGAACATTAGGTGGCGCTAAAAACATTTTTTTATTACGGTCTACCGATACTTAATTCAGAAAAAAAAAATCCTCTACTTTTTGCTTTTTTATTTTTTCCAGGCCCGAAGCCTTGTTCATGCTGATAATGTATGGAGTATACTGCATTGCCCTGCGGTTCAATAGTACTCTTGAACGCTGGGCCATGACTCTGCCTTTGCCCTTCAAACTGCCTACTAGAGAAGAACAAGCAGCTCTTGTTACATACAAGTAAGTCTCCTAATTCTTCTTTTATCTTCTGTATTGCCTTACGATTCAATAGTACTCTTGAACACTGGGCCATGACCCTGCCTTTCAAACCGCCTACTAGAGAAGAACAGGCAGCTCTTGTTACATACAAGTAAGTCTCCTAATTGTTCTTTTATCTTCTATATTGACATACGATTCAACAGTACTCTTGAGCGCTTGGCCATGAGCCTGCCTCTGCCTTTTTACCTTCCTACCAGGGAATAGCAGGCAGCCCTGCTCACGTCGTGACGTGTCGTAAAAGTCGACTAAAGGAATTTGAGACGAAGGATAGGCAGCAGCGTCATTATTTGTATCGTACGATATTACGTACTTAGCGGTTATTTACAACCATAGTTCATCTTAACGGGTTCTTAACGTTCAGCTGTAACGTTGACATGCGTGGTGACTCTTCCAAGATTCACAGATACACCATCTGACCCTTTGGGGGAGCGACTCGCTTTGCTGTCTTATTTATTACTACGCAGTAGGTGCTAGAGGCGGTGGTGATCCTTTATTAATCAGATCAGGTGGCCCAGATCATTGTTTTATGACATAAAGAATGAGAATGAGAATGCCCCGCCGCCCGCCGCCGCCCGCACCTCGCCCGTTCCCCCGCCTGTCGTCTTACCCCCGCGCCCCTGTACCCCGCGGGTGAGGACTCAGTTAGGCGGTTTATCTATAATAGTAAAGCGTGGTGCCGGCGAAGAATAGTACCATCCCATACTTACCCGTGTGTATTGTAAGGGGCGACTAAGGGTTATAAACTGGAGGATGGACACCAGCATCCTCCTGCGAATCAATTCCAAATGCTAGAATTCTGGAGGTAGCTCCCTGTCCTGTATTTCATGGGATGTTATGATGATGCACTTCAGGCAACCTTTGAGAGGTACTACCTAAATGTGTTATTTGTAACCCAGGAGTGCCGGAGGTCAGCCCGCGCCCCCAGGGCCGGCCGGGGACGGGCAGTACGCTGAAGTGGAGGGCCAGACCAAGGAGACCACACTGCAGAACCCACGTGAGTCACCACAACAGACTGGTAGTTCGGGGTCACGCAGCCTGGTCATCTACCTCATAGGATACGTAAACGAAACCATAATGTGGTGAAAGTAGACGCTTACACACACTACACACACTATTACAAACACGCACACACTATGTAGACACAGTTTTTCCGCGGCTTGAATTCCGTTACCTGGAAGAAGTACTTATGAGAAGTCCCTATATGAAACAGATTTTGGGTTCAAAAATATGTCATGTACCTAATAATATACATAAACCAAACTTTAAATACCTACTCGTAGTAAATGATAAACTTAATAAATTAGGGTTGACAGTGTTGCCACCCACGTTCCTGGCACAGTCGTCAATCAGCCTGGTTGAATATTCCCATACATGGCCTTCAGAGAATTCAGAATGAAACCAGTATAGGACGATTGCTCTGGAGGTCCTATTAACGAACATCTGGTAGCTTTGCCTCAACCTTGAAGGTTTTCAGGTGAATTAATAAAATAACGGCTTTATTTCCAGCATACAATCCGGACGGGACTTACGTCAATGCGGCTTACAACGCAGACCCTGCCGCTGCGGCCTGGGACCCCGCGGCCGCCTGGGACCCTGACCGGGCCTGGGATGATGTGAGTTCAGTTTGTCGCTTCTTTCCTATCTTGTGACCCGCCTTGCGAGCTGGCTAAGAGCAATATGAATCTATTAGTGTTGGGCTGATAGGCCGATTGAGGGGTTTGCCAATCAGCCAACTAAATAGTCGGTTTTAAAATTTCCCGATAGTCGGCTGACTAGTCGGCAGTGCCGATCATCCTTATTTTGTGTTTGATCTCAGATATAACTGCAGTTCTTTTTTGAGCCGAAAAATGTATTCACAATTTATACTAAAAGTTTTTAAAGATTCCTTGAGCGACGATGATAGCGATGCACACCTGGGCTAGGCCGGGAAAAATGCCACATGTTACGCAACAGTGACGCAGAAACTTTTGCGACACTGTGACTCAGTAGTAGCGTAAAAACATAAAGGTCATAACCTCAAATTCATGTAAAACTTGTTTAAAAGTGTACATATGTCTGTAAAACGATAAGACTATTCGATTCTGTATTTGTATTGTGGTAACAAACTTGTATCTCGTGTAATTTAAGATAAATCCGTTTTTATTTTAATGAAAAAGAGGTATGGTGTTCTGATATTCCAGCGAAACACAAGAAACACATTGTAAAAAGCCGGCTCTTAAAGTAGGCTAGCCGTACTGTTTCTTGCCGTTTTTTTTTACGCTGCCATAGCACGATCCGAAACGGTGTAGATTCGCTCTATTGGCATTGTATTCTGCATGACATATACCTAAGTGTTCTGTAAAGAATCTACTTTGAATAAAATTATCTGAATCTTTAACTAAAAATGTTTGATTACAATTAAAACACTTGACTATTTATGAACTCCAGTATACCTACTCAGATACAGTTTGTGTATCTGTATTTCAACAGTATCTTGAATGTTCAGTACTGAGTAAAAAACTATAGAGTCCGTCATATACCTACATATTCTGTATGAGCTAGTGAAGTGTAAAGCATATCCCAGTCGCCTATACTATTTGGTTAAAAAAATAATCTTTAAAAATCAAATGTTTTAGTATAGGTAAAATTTGTTTGCGAAAGTTGGCGAAAGTGAAAATATATCTTTTGAATTGATCATTAATACTAAGAACGGAAGCGTAAATAATCCGTAATAACCATTTTATGCGTGATTTTTAACATTTTTTTTTTCTGAATGGTAAGTGTTTTCACCAGAAAAACTGTGGTAATAGCATTTACTAGTCCCTTGTCGAGATAGAAAGATAAAAATATTAAGTTATTAGGATTTGAAAAAAATCCATACTTTTTAGTAGACCCTCGCAAGAAAGTGATACGCTTATGGCTCCATCCTTAGCAGGAAGTGCTGCTACTCAAATATCCTTGGTTCTGTACCTGCAGGGCGCCGCTCACGCCGCACCGATCGCCCCCGTGGTTGCACCAACTTCTGGCTGGGGCGCTGCCCCGGCGGATAGTCCGGGGTACGACACGCAGTCTCCTCCACAACAGACGCAGCAGCCCGCTGCGGCACCTCCGGTATGTATCTAATAACTTCTGTGTTTGGGAAGCACATCCACGATATGATTTCGCCCACTTCTGTCCCCGTAGCCCTTCCAACTTCTGCCCCGTGGTACTTCCAACTTCTGCCCTAAGGTCTTTTTCTGCCCCAGTGGTCACTACAACTTCTGCCCTGTGGTCCTTTCATCTTCTGTCCCATGACCCTTCCAACTTCTGGCTCATAACTCTTCCAACTTCTGCCTCGTGGTCCTTTCAACTTTTGCCTCATGACCCTTCCAACTCCTACCTCATGACCCTTTCAACTCCTGCCTCATGACCCTTCCAACTTCTGCCTCATGACCCTTCCAACTTCTGCCTTTTGGTTCTTCCAACTTCTACCTCATTAGCCTTCCAACTTCTGCCTCATGGTCCTTCCATCTTCTGCCCCATCACTCTTTAAATTTCTTTCCCCGTGATCTCTTCTACTTCTGTATCCGTAGTCCTCCTAATTTTTGCCCCCGTAGTTCCTCAAACTTCTGCCTCCATGGTCTCCCAACCACTGGCACGTCAGATACCTAGCTGTTGCCTACGACCTCATCAACATGTAAATTTAAAAAACTTTTCCAAGCTTGTAATTATCTCCATGCTTAACAGATATTTTCTATAACGTTTCTGCATATACGCAGTACCTACTTATCGCATTTGAGCTACCATGTAGTGTGTATGTATACCGGGTGTAAGGGACACCCTTCCGAATACTGAAAGGGCATGATCAGTCACTGTAACTGAAAAACTTTCAGCGAAAAAATATTTCAGGAAATGAAAAACAATTTCGGCCTCGCCAAACAAACTGTCCAATCAAGTTTGCAATTTTGTATAGAGAGGCCGATTTTTTATTTCATTTCCTTAAAGTTTTATTAGCGGAAAGTTGTTCAGTTACGTTGACTTTACCCTTTATGTATTATAGATATGATGAAGGTCATATCAGGTCATTGTTTTCAGGCTCCCGCTGCACCAGCTTACTACAAAGCTAAGGAGTACAACCCTGAGACCGCTGTCAACCCTCTAATCAAACCGGAAAATGCTAGTAAGTCCATATCTTCCTCTATATCGTGTCATAGATCTTGAACTTCCGAATTGCCGAAATTTTCTTACACATTCATGAGATCATAATTCCTATAATTCCAAACCAATTTTTTTTTATTTGTCATATTTGAAAGTTACAAGGTTATCAATTTACGCATAGAATAAAATATAAAATTAAAATTTAGTTTTAGTTTGATACCTATATAAAATTGTATTTTAATAAGCAGTTAAATAAATAAATAAAGGTTCGAAAATTTATCGTTTTTAATGTCGTCCGATTTTTCGAAATTTTAATTTGAGCTCCTGTTAGCTTACTGTCTTTCCAATCGTGCTTAAAAAAATATTAAAAATTTGGAAAAATAATAGTAAAAAAAATTAGTTTACCTAAAATTCTCCATACACAACTTCATATTTAATTAAAGACCCAATATTATCCGTGTAAAGTCGGTCGAGACGAGAATAGCAAGCACCAAGCACAGTATCGACCGTCTTAAACAAGATAATACCTACCAGTGCAAATAAACTACATGCATTTTGCCTTATTTAGACAGCAGTAGACGAGGGAAGATGTTGGGCCATCTGATACGACACAACGAACTCATAAAAAACCATCATTGAGGGAAAGGTTGAGGGAAGAAGAGGTAGGGGAAGGCCCAGACGTTGCTACATGGATCAGATTAAGGAAAAGCCAAATGTCGTGTCGTATCAGAGAGTCAAGGAAATTGCAGAAGATAGGGAAGCATGGAAGTTACTCCACTGACAAGAGCATAGCTCTTAAATAATAATAAGACGAAGACAGCAGTGTACAGCGTGTAACCTCACTGAAACTGAACAACTTATCCCAAGGATCATACAAAAATATCAATTTTTTTGTCCTCTCATAGAAACTGCATCAGCTGATAGCGCATTTTGTATGGGAAGGCAAATTTGATTTTTCGTATTTTAACCTATGTTCCTTGGAAAAAGTTGTTCAGTTTCATGGGCAGATTCACACCCTTCTGTATTAGGGCTCCCGCACACGACCGAGAATCGGTGGGCGATTATCGGCCAGAACAAGGAGGGAAGATGCAGGTGATAACACGTCAGAGCGGGATGTCGACAAAAAATCGGTCACCGATTCTCGGTCGTGTGCGGGAGCCCTTATCACACCTTTCCGTTACATGTTGTTGATACCTATTTAGGCACTACGCACACGAGGGACGTGACTTTTGTCCGCGACCGAAAAGATTGGCACATAGGGTAAACTGAGGACACTAGATCCTTTTGGAAGTTTAACAAAACATCCCATGAAACGTCCACTGCAGGACAGGGAGCTCCCTCTAGAACTCCAACAAAAATGCGTGGTACTAAGGAGGGGATCTACCATACTCACCACGCTGGTAAGCGTGCGGCTGGCGACCGCTGTTGTTGGTGACCGCAGTATGTAAGATGGTACGATATACAGAAATGAATGCTGCTGCCCATCCTCCGGCTCATAAGCCTTTAGTCGCCTCTTACGACTCCCACGGGTAGAGATGGGTTGGTACTATTATTTGCTGGCACCATATCGATATTGTCCGAGAACTTGTGACTTACACTGAAATATAAAAACTACCGAACGAGACAATATTAATTGTAACGGTAAAGGTACACAATCGTAATTTTTTTATTTGAAGACAGAAAAACGTTTTCTTTGTTCATTTCTATGTCTTTTAAGTTCCCAGTCGCAGTGTTCGTGACCGAAAGTGCACGAGTTCTTATTTGCTGGCTGAGTCCCAAGCTGATATTCGTGGTGATTTTTGTAATCATTACAACTACCTACAATATACACTTTGTAACCCCCCAGACCCCCTACAACTGATATGCTACTACGTGGCGTTCCCGGTCCACTGGTCGTGCCGCCACACGATGCCGGACTGTCGCGGGCGCTGGTACCCCATCACCTTCATCATCTCCATGCTGTGGATCTCTTTCTACTCCTACTTCATGGTCTGGATGATCACAATAATTGGTGAGTAGTGGTTATAGCACAATTGGACTTGAACAAGACTTTTACACTATTGCTATACCCAACTTTACAGAGAAGAAAGGAGTGAGAGGACCCGCGCTCTCTTTTAATAAGACAATGCCATAATAGCACCGACCTAAGATGAAGGGATTTACCAGTGAAGATATGGGTGTATCATTGGGTATCACTCAGGGAAGTGTAATAGATCGTATGTTTTTTCTTATCATTATTTGACTGCTGGAAGATAAGGAGCCTAATATACTAGTAATGCGTTGCCAGCATTTGAAAAGTTTTTCAACTTGAATGACCCCATGTCGTAACTACCAGGGAAAACTGCAGGGGGAAGATCGTTCCATATATATTCTAGATGTGCGCAAAAGAAATGATCGCGCAAACCGCTTTGGGTTACAAAACAATCCGCCGCGTCTCTCCGAAAGCTTAGTGGCTCCATACAGTCTGTGAACTCGGGATCGTCGACAATTCGAACTGCCCCCTTTTGAATGCGATCAAGTGGAAGGAGCTGGTATTGAGGCGCTCCAGCCCCAAGATGGCAGCGTGATGGCAGCAGTACTCCATGTCCCCACACGGTGGGGCCAGACTTGTGTTTAATACAGCAAAAGCCGATGACTCGACATGAAGTACCGCCTCGCTCCATTTAGTTCTCCAA
Organism: Athrips mouffetella; assembly: GCA_947532105.1. Taxonomy (NCBI): domain Eukaryota; kingdom Metazoa; phylum Arthropoda; class Insecta; order Lepidoptera; family Gelechiidae; genus Athrips; species Athrips mouffetella. Next base: position 19,228,988 of record OX383980.1, read on the forward strand.
GTTGTGAAACACTTAGGTTGCCTACTATTCAACTAGCTAGTGAACGTTTATAAAGCTGTTATGGACCACCACCTAATCATGCCTTCATCATTCTAAAAGATCGATTTTTTTTTTAATCAATATACTATCTCTTAATCTTGTGTGTTGAAATGCAGGGTTCACACTGGGCATCCCAGACACGGTGATGGGCCTAACATTCGTCGCCGCCGGTGTGTCCGTGCCTGATGCGCTATCTTCACTCGCTGTCATCAAAGAAGGGTAAGAATGGAATGATACAGAGTTGCATTTGCCCTCTTGAAGAAAAATGTTTTGTTAAAAATATTTGAGCTGAAATTTTGGCATTATATGCCTAAATCAATTTGCATACAAAACAGGTTCATTTAAAGTGAAACTGTTGCACGGCATGTTGATTTTACACTTACTGACAAAAAAATTTTTTTCATCACTAGTTATGGTGACATGGCAGTGTCAAACGCAGTCGGCTCCAACGTGTTCGACATCCTTGTCTGCCTGGGACTGCCCTGGTTCATACAGACTGCCATCATCAAGCCAGGCAGTCATGTCAACGTCATCAGCAAAGGTACCTAATCATTATTATCATGTGGATTTTTTGTTGCATTTACAAGCAAAATTATGTACCTATCTTGATTAGAATGATAACACTGGGCCCTGAGACAAGTGTCTTTCTATTAACGCAAACGCTATATAATACTCGTAGAATAAAAATTAATGGGATTGACATTAGCTGTCACGCAACATTTCATTGTCAATCCCATACATTTTCATTCTATTCTTGATTCTACTGGCATTTGCGATTGTAGAAAGCCACTTGACTCAGAGCCCTGTTGTTACAGGACGAGGCTATGCGTAAGATATTGGAGCGACGGAGACATGTATCGCTCCGTCCTGCTCTCACGCATAGCTCTATCCTGCTGGTATTCTAATCAAGAAATATCGTATCGACTGAAGATAGATTGATCTTTTCTTTGATAATCGCTACGTGTTTTCCAACAAATCCTGTATTGTAGCTATCCTATTGCTCCATATTGGTGTTGGAATTTTTTTCTTGTTTTGTGTTAACGTAGTATATTTTTTTATAATTTTCCAGGCCTGATCTACTCCACACTATCTCTTTTTTCCACCGTGATTTTCCTGGTGGTAGCCACACACGCGAACGGCTGGAAGTTGGACCGAAAGTTCGGAGCAGTCCTGATGGTATGGTACCTTCTTTTCATCACCTTCGCCAGCCTTTACGAGCTGAACATCTTCGGAGATTTCCATCCACCTGATTGCGGCTCACCATATTAAATTAAGAAGGAAAGAAATAGAGAAAACCTACCTACCTTGTACCTATAGAAGAATTTCCTACCGATCGATCATCTAGAGGGCGTTTTTTTAGGCGTTTCGCATACGAGCGAAATAAAAACTTGGTAATTTTTACACAAAGATTGTTATGTATGCTCCTAAACAGTAGAGAAAACATGTTGTCGTATTAACATAATTTATTATTTAACTTCTTGTATATTAGCTAATAATGAGATAATAATTAAATGGTAATTTAACCCCTGAGTTGACCAATATGTTCGACAGTCATGGCAATGACGAGTGGCAATAATACACGAGGGATAGCTGGCACACGCGGACATAAGCTTTTCCGCGCATATCCAGAGGGAATGTTTCCCTCGTGTGCGTTACAGTTAAGAATTGCACTGTGTCATACTGTGTATGTCTCTGTCCTGGTAGAGAGTATATATGTTCCTTGGTCCTGGTCCCTCGAGTGCGGAACGCCTTACCTGTAGTTTTGATCAAGATCATGATTCTAGAAAACAAACGTTAGGTACCTACAAACAGATTGTTGTTATTAATTTTATTAGGCTTTAATAAAAACAATTTACTAAGTAGGCACTTATTTTAATCTATTACTTTCAAGACAAATCCTTGGGGAAAATGTGTTTAGGGATGCAAACTGGATTCGTATACCGGTCAATTTGCGCAAACCGGTTTTTATTTTTCTAACCGGTTTCCTAGAATGTTTAAATTATTATATTTGTTAAAGTAACGTTTATTTGAAGAAAATGGCCTATCAAACTGACATTATTTTGTGATAAATTTTTATATTACGGATTATCGACGAAGATATTATAGTTCCTCTTTGCAAAAAACTAACTATTGTTCCAAATTATTGTAAAACTATTGCGATAAATCAGTCTTCGTCATAAAAGTTTAACGTCATAATCATAACAATTGAATTTAAACTTCGGATCAACGCACAACGTCCGACCATTGATCGTTTTGTCATTACCGTTGAAACGCTGTATCCTGATAAGAATAAAATCAGAATGAAGGCATTTAACATATTGGAGCGACAGAGACATGTATCTCTCTGTCTCGCTGTCATTCTAATCTAGCTACATTATTTCGACTGTATTAATTCCAATAGTTATATAGGGTGACTTTTAATTAGTGCTTGATAGAAAAAGGTATGAATGTACTCATGATACTGAACAACTTTTCCCAAGAAACATAGGTCGACATACAAAAATCAATTTTTGACCTCCCATAGAAACTGAATCAGCTGATAGCGCATTTTGTACGGGAGGTCAAATTTGGTTTTACTTATTTCGACATGCATATCTTTTGCAATCAAGAACTAATTAAAAGTCACCCTATATGATAAGTAGGTAGAGCTAAGATCTTATACAAAGTGTAATAAAAATGGGATACAGACCGTGAAAAATGCGAATCCGTTTATGAAAATGGACAACTTTTCCCAAGAGATTGGAAGGAATACGAAGAGAAATGATGCAGTAGAAAGTTGATTTTTGTTTCGTATTTCAACCTTTGTTTCTTGGGGAAAATTTAATAAGTATTCTGTAAAGAATCTACATTGAATAAAATTATCTGAATCTGAATAGTTGTTGAATTTCATAAACAAATTAACAACCTTTATATTATACTCTGTATGTATATAGCAGTTAACCAACTAAAGACGGGAGAAATCTTATTGTGACATAGGCTTATAGTATTTTGAAAAGCAATCTTATGAATATTTCATAGATTTAGTAAAGACGAATAGGTTTGTTGTTGCCACAGAAGAAATAAATCTCCGTGATAGTTTTACATGCACTTTCTGAAAGAAATCATTATTGAAACTTTTTTTAATATGGTGTACAATTTCTCTATTGTGCGTAGTATGCAACATTGTAACAAGCAGTGTATAAACGTTTTAACTGGAATAAAAACTGCTTTCCTAAATAGTAGGTATAGCGTTATCTCTTATTGGTATGAGTTACTAATTGTTTGAGAATAATATATGTCGACGTAGTTACTTATTATACTTAACTTGCAACTGTTAAAAAGTTTAAGTGCACAAATCTTATGGAAATCACCGTAATTTAATATCAAACGACTAGGAATATGAAAAATCCAGGACAAAAAATGCTTAAAATATCGGGTCAGATTTGCATAAGATTTGAACTTCTACCTACACTTTATCTACCGTTCATTTATCATTGTGATATTGTACATTTAGATGTAGTATGCACCGTCTAAAAGACGCGAAACTAGCCGTTTAAAGTATTTATGTTATACTTTTGTATATAAATAGGTAAGTTACTAATTTTATTATTAACTGCCAGTTAAACCCACTTACCCAGTAATCACAAAACATCGAGATTTGACGAATTAAGTATCATAAAACACTTTAGGATGAAACTTAGATTTGTTAAAGAAATTACTAAAATAAAATATCATAGAAAAATATATTATAACAAAAATTGCATCACGTCAATAAGATATTTAAATGGTATTGAATTGATATGCTTTTAATTTAAATGAACCAATATTATTCTAGTTAAAAGTTCCTCGCCCAGTCATTTATAACGTTGTTACTGTTTAGCGGAGAATGTACCTATTGAGGGATATTCTCAACAAATTTTCCACAATTACGGGCTGTAGTGACAAGAAATCCGGGGCTCAAAGAAACTGTTATGTAAACCATATAGCAGTAAAGCGAACCTCATTGGTACTTTATTGAGTCCGTTAAAATAATCATTGCTAAGTAGAAAGCACGTTATAAATAACTGCAGGAAGAACTATGATTTAAATATAATCCCTAGAAATTAATACGAGCCTTAAGTATGTTTTCCATATTAAAACTACATACCTCGTTTATCTTCTTTCCAAATAAATTATCTTCCTTAAATTACTTTTATCACATCCTTTGTACTATCCCATTTTAACTCTGTGATCTATATAGCTATATAAATATTTAGGTTACCCTGAATTTAAATATAAGCATAGTGCTTACCACATTGCATCTATTTTCAAAAACTTATTTTTAAAACTGTCAATAAGTTAACTAATTGATTATGTAAATATTTGCAATGTGATAAAAATATTTACTAACTACACATATAGTAGGTACTAGTTGTTTGCTAGTGTATAAATATAAAATATATTTAAATTAATAGCTAGTTAAGGCAAACAAATCAGGCTTCGGTTTTGCACTTTGTAATGGAAATTAAGCTTACCTATAAATATATTTTTAAATTGATTGATAAGTAGGTACGAATTACCCAGCGAATAAGAAAATTCACATAATATATAGGATTTTGCTTAGATAAACTAGTTGGTTTGAAATCGTGACAAAATAAAAGATTAAAGACAAAAAAACTACTGATTTCTGTTTTGGGAGTCAGACCATTAGGCCAACTAGGCGAAACCTCGCCACCTAATGTTTAATTTAATAAATATGTTTATTAAGACACACTTAAATGTGATTGGTTGAAAACGTGAAGTGTCAATTAGCAAGCAATTAAAATGATAGAATAAGAAGGAGTTCTTCTTATTCTATTGATGATGATCGTTACCTTTAGAAAAGTATATGACCTGAGTCCATCTTAACATCTGTCAATTAAGAAAAACTAAACAATACTACGTGTTTTTGTAAGTATTAAAGACAATAATATATTTTGATTGTATTGTGTTATAAACAAAATCCATGGCTTTAATGCCAAAATTTAAAAATTATAATTAAATGTTGAATAGTTTAATGAATTCAAGTAAAAGCTATGAATTGTGCGCGTAGCATTTGACATCACATGTCACTTTATTAATATTTTAGTTAGCAAAAATATGTGAATTTTACCTGTTAACCATCAATTGCAAATCACTTCGTAAACCGCTTTTGTTTCTTACGTTTACTGTTAATATGAAATGAAAGCATTAAGGATATATCTAAAAAAAACAAACCGGTGATAGTCGAAAAAGCATTCTTTATAGGCACAGGGAAGTAAAAACCGGTTGTCAAAACTTTATCATTAATTTTATGATATGAAACACATACAATGCCATTGAAAATTGGGCTCATTCAATTTGAAGAACACGCAATAATCATAACATGAGTTTACCCATTTTGGAATCAATTAAATCGTCAATTTCATGTTGAATCAAGTAAAACTAATAGGTACCAAAATATTAAACTATGTAAATAGTAGTGGACCATTTTAAACGATTAATTGGAGTATAAGCTATAAAATTTGTAATTATATTACCTATAAAAATGTTTAGTCATTCCAACATATAGTTCTTTGAGTAGCACTCAGTAGCAGCATCGCTTACTTTTAAAATTTTTCGTTCGTTAGATTTATTTTGCAAGATTTCTATCTATTACTTTATTTTATAATTCTGTAACCTTGACTAGGACTCGGGCCGGCTCAAAAAGACTAAAACTCGGGCTAGCTCAAAAAGAGTGTGTCTTCGATTATCTAAATAAAGACATGGTGTACAGTGAGTAACTTCAACCAAGCCGCATGATCCACCAACGAAAATTATTTAGATATTGTTGTTGGTCCTAGTCAAGGCGTCAATTAAAAAGTAGGATCCAGATCATTAAGAATTTGTTAACACAAGGTGTAACACAAAGGGTTTAGCAAGCCTGAAAGATGTGATTCTGCTCATGAAGGTGAATAACTTTCCCTAAATAATATGTTGAAATACGAAAAAAAAAATTTTTGCCTCGCATACAAAATGGACTCACCCAGCGCAACTTTTTTTTTCGTATTTCAACCGTGTTAGAACTTGTTCAGTTTCATAGGCAAATTCACATCCTTCACGGTTGTTATACCCTTTTTGTTAAACCTTACATAAAAAAAATTGAGAAATAATTGAGTTTATAGTAAAAATAACTGCTTTGTTAAATCTACAAACATGTTTCAAACATTTAAGAATATTTACCATCATTAACAGTTCGCTTATTCTTCTAGTAATATTCTGCACTTCATATCAAAGCTTTGTCCTGTTATCCTATATCAATACCTAATATTCCAAATCGTGTATACTCAAATTTATAATAACTGTTCAATGTTAGTTTCTCTAGAGTAAGTTTATTTAACTATGAAATCGTTGACTGCTTTATTCAAAATACATGTAGAATATTTTATAGTGAACACTTATGCTTTCAAACAATAAAACTTTTCTAGGTAATTTAAAATGCATTTAAACCATAATATTTTCAATATAATATAAATTACAGCTAATAACATAATTCAGTCAACGAACTCTCAAAAAAAGGTATAGAGGTAAATGCTTGGAACACAATTTTTGACTTCGTAACTTTGTTTGGACTAGTTAGGAGGTAAACACATAAAAAGTTACCGCCCTTACCCCTTACGCCGGACGGGAGGGGGGTTTGAAGGTCCCATTTTTCGGTTTCTCCTTTTCCTTCTCTTCTTTTCGGATATCCGCTCTTGAAAGTCTATTTTCGTGTCGTTAAAATGAGCAGCAAGTGTTTTGTTTGTGATGAGGAAGTGATTGCATCAAGTCCTGATGTTTCTAAAGTCGATGAAAAGGGATAATTTCTCTTAAAATAAGCCAGTAAAGAGAGGAGTGACGGCAAAATCAGTCAACTAGCCAATGTGACTTCACTGCGAATATCTCGAAAACTATACAAGATTTCGAAAAACTTGATTGAATAAAACTTGTAGTAAATTTAATCAGCTTTCATTTTGCCAAATGTCTTATGTTGCTAGGACGTATAGTTTCTGATATATATGGGAAAAACCAAAAAATGGGACCTTCAAACAAGGCGTTAGGAGTACGGGCGGTGACTTTTGATATGTTTACCTCCTAACTGTCCAAACAAAGTTACGAAGTCAAAAATTGTGTTCCAAGCATTTCCCTCTATACTTTTTCGTTGATTGGGTTAACAGGATTCATCTGACATTATTGCAAGAAAAACCGGTTTTAATTTATATATATTTTTTAAATTAAAACCGGTTCCGCAGAAAATTATACAGGACAGTTTGGTTACCTACTTTTTAAATAGCACAAGTGTTCGTTCTAAGGGCTCCCGCACACGACCGAGAATCGGTGGGCGATTATCGGCCAGGACAAGGAGGGAAGATTCAGGTGATAACACGTCAGAGCGGGATGCCGACAAAAAATCGGCCACCGATTCTCGGTCGTGTGCGGGAGCCCTAAAAAGGATTCATAAGGTCCACTAGCACATTTTTACTTACATAAAAAACTACATAGATAGAAATTTTACTACCTAACTATTCTACAGGGTGACCTTGAAGACATTCGACAAATTTTGAGGGTAAGTTCTCGATATAGACTAATTTTGTATAGGTCTAAGGATATTTGGAGTTCGATACACGAAAGTACTTGCATAAAAATAATAATAATAAAATAAGTATAATTTATGATAAAAAATCAAAAATGCATCATTTATGCTTATTTTATATTTTTTAGGTAAGTGCGTTTGTGTATCAGTTTTAAGAATATTCAACTCAATGCCCACAAAAAAAATCGACTACTCAAAATACAAAATTTATCTACATATACTAGGTTATTTTTTGGACCTGAAAAGCATAAGCCCACCTTATTACAGTGGTCAAAAGCAACAACTTTTGTTCTACGACTTTGCTAACAAGGCACGAAAAATTATCAACTGCCCATACAAAATGGGTCGGTCACGTGACCACTTTAGTATGGGGAGACGAAAATTTTTTGTGCGTTGTTAGCAAAGTCGTAGAACAAAAGTTGTTGCTTTTTACCTCTGTAATAAGGTGGGCATACGCTTTTCAGGTCCAAAAAAAAAACCTATATAGGGGTGACTTTTAAGTAGTTCTTGATAGCAAAGGATATGCATGTACTCATGATACTGAACAACTTTTCCCAAGGAACATAGGTCGAAATACGAAAAACCAAATTTGACCTCGCATACAAAATGCGCTATCAGCTGATGCAGTTTATATGGGAGGTCAAAACTTGATTTTCGTATTTCGACCTATGTTCCTTGGATAAAGTTGTTCATTATCATGAGTACATGCATACTTTTTTCTATCAAGAACTAATTAAAAGTCACCCTATATAGTAGGTACTTGTACGTGTAACGGAAAGGTGTGATAATAATAAACGATGTGAATCTGCCCATGAAACTGAACAACTTTTCCCAAGGAACATAGGTCGAAATATGAACATAAATTTTTGACCTCCCATAGAAACTGCATCAACTGATTGCGCATTTTGTATGGGAGGTCAAAAATTCATGTTCATATTTCGACCTATGTTCCTTGGGAAAAGTTGTTCAGTTTCATGGGCAGATTCACATCCTTTATTTTTATCACACATTCCCGTTACACGTTGTATAACAGAATTTACCCTTAATATTTGTCGAATGACAATATAATATAAGTCACCCTGTAGAAAAACAAATACAATATAAGTCACCCTGTAGAAAAACAAATACAGTCGTTTTTCCTATTTTAACGACATGGAACTGTAGAAGGTGGAAGGGAAGACAAAGGCTGGAATATACTAAAAGGACTGTTTAACAACTTTACTTTCCGAGAAAAAAACACAGACGATCCATCCGTGTGGTGTCGGCAAAGAATAGTACCAACCCATTTCTTCCCGAGTGTCGTAAGAGGCGACTAAGGAATTATGAACCGGAGGATGGGTAGCAGCATCCTTCTGTTTATACATCTTGCATACTGCGGTCACCAACAACCGCGGTCCATGGTACCAGCCGCAACGCTAACAAGCGTGGTGATTACGGACACATCCTCCAAATTGCTCCAAAGCTGGAATTCTTGGAGGGAGCTTTCTGTTCTGCGGTGGACTTTCTATAATCTAGTCGCTACAATCATTATAATCATAACATCCCATATTTAGGATGATTGTAGCTACTAGAGTTTTGTTAATTGCCTTTCGAGAGTTTATTTTCAAAATGATGCCAGAGGACCTTATTTTCCTGTGAATAAATATTTTATAATTACCTATTCGCTCGTTACTCGGTTCGTAGGTGTAAACTCAGGCAGTATTATACTTGTATCCCGTTTGTTATGATGTTCGGTGTTTTTGGATGTATCGGTTAGCATTAGGTGTTCAAGGGCATTTTCTACTAAACTACCAAAAAAGTTGCGCAAGCAACACTGGTAGAAAATTTTGGTAGTTTTGTAGAAACGTCCGTGTAGCTCTGGCGATCGTAAGCATGTGAAAATATTTTATTGTTAATTACATACTGTAAGTTATAATGACAGTGATGTTGAGTAAAGTGTATTAAAAAGGAAACTTGGTTTTTACTATCCCAATCTTCGATCATACATTTTGGTAGACGTGAGATTGCTGCTCAAAAAATTGCGCCATACAAAGAGCCTCTTTCTTTTTGCTCTCATTTGCTTTATGGCTGAGAAAACTTTTACATTGAAATTTAAAATTTAGAACACACGAAAAAAGGGACACCTTCGAATCTTGAATGCGACTCTGTTATATGAAAATTAACAGTAATCATAATCCCAATAATAATTAATAATAGTCATTGGTTCCAAATCAACTAAAGTAGGGCTACGTGAGAATAACAGTAATCATAATCCCAATAATAATTAATAATAGTCATTGGTTCCAAACCAACTAAAGTAGGGCTACGTGAGAACTCCTTTTGACGTTTTCTTATCACCAACACACAGGGTTCATTTTATTTGCAGGTCGTAATTTTGCATACGTTTGACAGCTGTCAAAATGGACCTATTACGATGGCCTTACTCTTACTTTAGTAGGGGAGTTGTATAAGTAGGTCATAATTACCACAGTCACAGATAGTAAACTAACGTTTACCACAGTGACAGTTTTTAGGGTTCCAATTACAAAAATGGTAAAAAAAGGAACCCTTATGGTGCGACTTTGTCTGTCTGTCTGTCACACTATATCTCAGCAACCACTTGATATTTGGAATAGTTTTAGAATATGGTTTCCCAACTTAATTGCACATGAAAGAATTTTGAAAAAAAATATGGTTATTGATGTAAAGGGGGCCAAAATAGGGGGGGCCAAATTTCAAATTGTCGCTAAGCTAGGTCGAGTGGGGTATCATTATGAAAGGGCATTACGTCTCTTAGTTTTCAAGTTATGATGAAAAATTACAAAAAGAAATACCTTTCCCCCCCCTTATCTCCGAAGTTTGTGATAGGAAAAATCTGAATTAATTACAGTCTATAGAAGTTTATGTATATATTGCAGCAAAAATAAAACGATCTTTCTTAGTTGCACAGTTTTTTAGAAACCTGCAAAAAACCTTTACAAACAAATTTAGTTTTGCGATCCTAAAAATGGACTTTATTGCTTCCAAAAATACAAAAATTATATCGGAACCCTCGGAACGCGAGTCCGAATCGCACTTGACCGGTTTTTTTTAGTTCTTTGATACCACTACCACAGACAAGGAGACGCTCTCCTTTATAATAAATCTGTGCTTCCACGGGTGTTTCTCGGTGGTCATACTGTTTTAATGTCTCTCAGGCAATTTTGCTTTTCATTTTTATGGATATAAAGTTCATTTTGCAATGTTATCAAAAACTGTTCTTGTCTGCTCTGCTTTTTCTCATATGATGTTTACGCCCTATAATCCGTTCGAGTCAATGCAAAAGCTTACAAACACATTTTGCAGCCGTAGAACAAGTAGAACCAGAGTATATTTAACGAAAAAAAAACCGGCCTAGTGCGAGTCGGACTCGCGCACCGAGGGTTCCGTACCACCACATAATCATAATTGTATTAGTTGAAATTTCAGTAAGTTAATGTGCTAGATTTTTTGAGTCCGATACGCGCTTGACCAAATTTTATTATTTGTTGTTATTCTATAGCTTATGCACTATAAACATACCAATTTTCAAGTTTGTAAGTTTTTAAAATAGAACTAAAACAAAAATCGCCTCAGCGACCATCAAACTTGACCCCTCTCTTATATGAATGTTCTTGAAACGGGAGCTCACCTCAATTGATTACCAGTCAACGGGAAGTACATACCCTGTAGGTTTTGCTTTTTTGCATAAATGTATGGAGATGAGGACATAAAATGCCAAAATCTTTTGATCGCGTCGTTGTAAAAAATTGAAATTTTCAGATCTTGTGTGGTTCATGGATCCTAATATATGTTATTAATTTCAACCTGATACCTATACCCGTTCGTGAGATAAAGGGTCTTGACAGACAGACGGACAACAAAGTGATCCTATAAGGGTTCCGTTTTTTTCTTTTGAGGTACGGAACCCTAAAAATAACATTGTCTTACAAATTTGTTTTTCCTCACAGCTTTAGCTAATTACTATTGATCATGGAGCACAATAGCCTTGATATATCTGCAAAATGTGTTGGTAAGCTTTGGCATTGACTCGTGGAACGTGGTCCGGTCCGAACTAGTCGTAGAACTATTTCTATGGTAGTTTACGCACTAGATCCGGCTTCCGTCATCCGATTTTACTATTGATTCTTATTCTCACGGATGTACCCTTGGGTGTTTACGCACTAAGTCCGATCCGAACCCGTGAAAATAAAAATCAATAGTTAAATCGGCTTCCGTCATCCGATTTTACTATTGATTCTTATGTTCACGAACACCCTGTGTGACCCGGTGTTTATGAACACCCTGTGTTTACGCACTACGTCCGATCCGAATCCGTGAAAATAAGAATAGTAAAATCGGATGATGGAAGCCGATTTCACTATTGCGTGTTTACGCACTACGTCAGATCCGAACCCGTGAAAAAAGAATCTGGAAAACTCGGACCGAATACTTCTAACTGAATCGGATATAGTGCATAATGTACCATAGTAATAGTTCTACAGCTACTCTGGACCATATTTTCACGGGTTCGGATCGGATGTAGAGGGTGTTTGTTTACGCACTATACTCCGTTCGCGTTAAGTAAATAGTGAGTCATCGTTGTCCGCCAGCCTGGCCACGCCCCCCAGCCAATTAAATTGCTAGAAATTAGAAAGTCGAGTTCACAGTGACCAGTTGAAGTCAGGCCTTCGAACTAAACGGTTGTGTATTTTGAGTGTTACTCGTTCAACATTAAATTTTGAAAATGAATACCTCTCCTAAAGAATAAAAGTAGATCAATAATCCATAGCGGAGAGAGACGCATAATTTACAATGTTTATAAGTACTTTAAACTGTGTGATTTAAAAGCGACTGTGGAGAGCACAGTAATAAAAACATCAAGAGCATTCGGTGTGTCCGAAAAAACTGTTTATAAAATCATCAAAGAACAAAACAAACACATTAAAAAATTGTTTGAATTTTTACTCCACTGTGAATACACCCTTAACCTATAGTTGCAGTGATGATTCACTATTTTCTTAACGCGGACGGACTATACGTCCGATCCGAATCCGTGAAAATAAGAATCAATATAGTAAAATCGGATGACGGAAGCCGATTGACGGGTGACGGAAGCCGTTGTTATTTTCACGGGTTCGGATCGGACGTAGTGCGTAAACACCCTTACTCGTCTAGTCTCAATAGTTCAGTTGTTTTGTTTGGGTCCGAACTTCTGAGCCTTCTTTAGTTCGGTTCTCCTGTCAACCGGACTACTGATACTTGTTCTGTAGTTCGATTCTCCTGTCAACCGGACTACTGGTACTTGTTCTGTAGTTCAATTCTCCTGTCAACCGGACTACTGATACTTGTTCTGTAGTTCGGTTCTCCTGTCAACCGGACTACTGATACTTGTTCTGTAGTTCGATTCTCCTGTCAACCGGACTACTGATACTCGTTCTGTAGTTCGATTCTCCTGTCAACCGGACTACAGATACTTGTTCTGTAGTTCAATTCTCCTGTCAACCGGACTACAGATACTTGTTCTGTAGTTCGGTTCTCCTGTCAACCGGACTACTGATACTTGTTACGGGACATTACGCGCCGCTTCGCTTGTTCTGTAGTTCGATTCTCCTGTCAACCGGAATACTGATACTTGTTCTGTAGTTCGATTCTCCTGTCAACCGGACTACTGATACTTGTTCTGTAGTTCGGTTCTCCTGTCAACTGGACTACTGATACTTGTTCTGTAGTTCGGTTCTCCTGTCAACTGGACTACTGATAATTGTTCTGTAGTTCGGTTCTCCTGTCAACCGGACTACTGATACTTGTTCTGTAGTTCGATTCTCCTGTCAACCGGACTACTGATACTTGTTCTGTAGTTCGGTTCTCCTGTCAACCAGACTACTGATACTTGTTCTGTAGTTCGGTTAATGATGTAAATCAATTGATAAACCTAGACAATAAAACGAATAGTTATCGTTTATTATTATTTATTAATTTATAATTAAAAGTGCAGTACAGTTTACCTTCAATTGGAGACAAAAATGTATGTAGTTTATTTTACATGTAAATAGTTTTGACGGAGATAAAAAGATTTTTTTTAAACGGTGAGATCCATTTTATCACGAAGTAGTTATGCAGTTTGTCCAAATTTTTTTTTGTCCCCATTTGATAATTGCTCACTCGACCACTTTCATTTACACGTTACTCTTATTTCTAATACTTCCCAAGATACTACGGTATGGGTTTTGTTGAAATTTGACTGAAAAGTTTCATAATAACAGGACACTACCTATAAGGCAACGAAGCGGATCGTTGTATGAAGACCCCCGCATTAAATCCTCAGCCGATGAAACTTTGCTGGGGTATTATTACACTATATGAGACAAACTTTAAAAAAAAATCAGTACTTCAAATTTTTCCATACAAAAATTACAAAAAATGTATGCAAACATTTTTTGTTAATTTTTTTTTTGTTATTTTGAATTTACTTTTAATTCATGATACTTTATCATCCTGTCAAATAAAATCTGCCTGAGAGAATTAATTATGTTGGGATCAACTGCTTCGTTGCTTACTCGTATTCAAGCCATTTTAACCAGAACACAGTATGAATTTAAATTGGTTTTGCTCCAGACCAGTGATTCTATTCAAGATAACAAGCATCTTTCCCGAAGAATAAAAAGTTTTACTCGAAAAAGCCTTTCGCCTTCCCATACAAAATGAGTCAATCACTTGACCACTATGAAGTCAAATATTTTTTATTTTAATATAACGTATTTTTCTTCGGAAAAGTTGCTAGTTTAATAGTGAGTAGAATTACTTCGGAAGCAAAATCAATGAAAATTCACGCTGTTTCAACGCCGCGCAAACTAACTAGCCCTGACCGTTAAAGGGGCTGATAAGAGCTGAATTGCCTCCATTTTTAACAAAGGGCAGAATGCGCGTGCTAGAACGGAGCGGATTCGCGCTGTTTTAAGTTTTTCGCTCATTTTTGCATTTTTCTCAAAATCTGTACCTTATATATTGAATAATGTGTAAAAGTTTTGGAATCATAAACTAATTAGTAATTAAGAAAAACCGGCCAAGTGCGAGTCGGACTCGCGCACTGAGGGTTCCGTACCACCACATAAACATAATTGTATTAGTTGAAATTTCAGTAAGTTAATGTGCTAGATTTTTTGAGTCCGACACGCGCTTGACCAAATTTTATTATTTGTTGTTATTTTATAGCCTATGCCCTATAAACATACCAATTTTCAAGTTTGTAAATGTTCCCGTTTTTAAATAGAACTAAAACAAAAATCGCCTCAGCAACCATCCAACTTGACCCCTCTCCTATATGAATGTTCTTGAAACGGGAGCTCACCACAATTGGTTACCATTAGTTGTGAGAAAAGTTGTAATATTTAATGATTTCAGACTTTTCCCATTATTTGTACTGTGAGACCTAGCTTCTTGCCAAATTTCATAATTTTAGGTCAACGGGAAGTACCCTGTAGGTTTTTCATTTTTGAATAAATGTATGGAGATGAGGACATAAAATGCAATATCTTTTGATTGCGTCGTTGTAAAAAATTGAAATTTTCAGATCTTGTGTGGTTCATGGATCCTAATATATGGTATTAATTTCAACCTGATACCTTTACCCGTTCGTGAGATAAAGGGTCTTGACAGACAGACAGACAGACAGACGGACAACAAAGTGATCCTATAAGGGTTCCGTTTTTTTCTTTTGAGGTACGGAACCCTAAAAACGGTTTAAAAGCAAAAAGCAGAGGTAACTTAGGATTTTTTTATGGCGTACAAAATATATTTAATCGTGTTTCAGAGTCGGCCATATTCTTGTAAAGATGCTTAATTATCACATTTTCTTTTTTCGGCCATATATTCATCCCTTTTCGTTAAAAACCTGCTCAAGTGAAGCGTATTTAGCTCTTATCAGCCCCTTGTTGCGCAAAACTCAAAATAATTGTCGCGGGGTGAGCGAGGCAGGTGGTGCCAATAGATTATTAGCTCTCCGCCTGTCAGTCATGCACAGAAAATAACCGTCGGGACTAGTCTGCGCGGTCAAATCGACTCAAGTCAGTCATATCAGAGCCGATTTTAATTTAAAAAATTTTAACTTTAGGATGTTTTGAACATAAATGGTATTACTATAATAGTTTATTGCTGTCGATTTCTGGCTTTAAAACATTTTAAACAAAATAGAAGTAGAATCAGATCCATTTTAATTCTTTCCAATATTTCTAAGTTTAGATACAATACAACGTAAATCTTCATTGGAAAACAAGTAACTTTCCAAAAGAAAAATCTTGGTACTAGAAAAAAATTTCGCCTTCCCATACAAAAGGAGTCGATCACGATTTTCAGGATCAAAATTTTTTCGATAATTTTTTTTTCTTCGGGTTGCTAGATTTTATAAAAAAAAAAGGACCAGAGTATCTTGAAAAGTAGCAAAGTTACAGAGATAAACGAATTTTTTCGTGTTCTTAAAAAAATAACAGTTAAAATGAACGCTGGCTCTATATTTACAGTTTAATATATACGATACATTATGTACCAATCAATATTTTTGGGATGCACTTTATGTATTTAGGTAAGTAACTATTTACAATTTTGTTTACCATATGTCCAAGAAAGCAGTTAACTGACTGGCTCAGTTTTGCCCATTGCCATTTGACCATATTGTAGAATTCCTAAAATGTTGATTTCTTACATTGAATTCAAAATGTTGAATTCGCAAAACTTTGAATTTTCTTAATGTAGAATAGTGCAAATTGAAAAAAGTTTTAACATACCAAACTAAAAAACAAAAAAAAAACCTCATTTGTTATCCTTACATTAATACAATAATAGTGTTCAAACATGGTGGTGGTGGTTTTTACAGGCGTGGCGACTTTTAAGAATTGAAAATTCAACATTTTAGGAATTGAAATTCAGCATTTTGGAATTTAACATTTTGCTAATTCAACATTTTGAGAAATCAACAATTTAGGAATTCCCTGAAGGCAATTTTGGACTGGCCAACCTGTTTCATTGCTTATGTTTTGTTTTGTAATGTGTTATTTCTTATCTAGTTACTACTAGCAGTAGACTGGGGATATTTTAGCCAAATGTAAGGCTGCCTGTCCGTTGACGCGGAGCGAGGCAACTGAGCGGAGAAACGAAGAAATATTAACCAATAGGAGTGCATAAAATCGCCGCTCCGCTCCCGTGGACAGATGTCATGCTCATTGGTTAATATTTCTTCGTTTCTCGGCTCCGTTGCCTCGCTTCGCATCAATGGACAGCCAGAATTAGAGTACAAATGTTGTATGGAAAGTTAGGGACAATACACCAAAAAAATTATAGAATGGAACAGACTAATTAAAACATTTTTGGTTGTTTAAATTCCCCACGCATAAAAAAATACGTAGCTTTTTTTATGCTGTAGTGAAAGACGTACTTATTTGGGTTATCTTTCACTTTTAACTTGCAACATAAAATGCATCTCAAAAACGCCGACATTAGTTTCACTAAGAATAATTCTTTCCTTTTTTTTCAATTTTTTAGTTACATTTTCTATTTTAATACAGAAACCTATTTTTAATTAGTTTATCAGTAATTTTAATGAACGTTTTTAACCAATAGCATCGAGTCGTCAGGCTTTTTCAGCACACATTTTGTTTATTTACAAGATTACAGCTGAATATTCTGACGATTTACATATAAAGGGTGTAGTGTACCAAAAACTGAAAGGGTGAGGTCAGTCAACGAAACTGAACAACTTTGTCAAACGTTTTGGAAAAAAAATTGACCTCTCCTAAATTGCTTACTTTGATTGAACAGTTTGTATGAATTTTTTATTTTGTTTTATTTGATGAAGGCCAATTTTTTCTTTTCATTTCCCAAAAATGTTTCTTCAGGATGGATGTTCAGTTTTGGCTGAACATCCATCTTGAAGAAACATTTTTGGGAAACGCCTTTTCAGTTTGGGTACACCGTCATCACACCCTGTATTTTAATCAATTATTTGAGTTATACTAGCTATTTTTAGTCTTGTTCAGAATTCATTATTGAAAAGAACTTTCTTATTCAGCCATGTTTGTTAAAGACATCTTATAAAAATTGCATCAAAATTGATCAGATTCAGACCTAACTGGCGAACATTCCCAAAATTAAGGAAAAAAATTGCACTATTACATACATTTTCTATGGGAAGCAATGAGTATTCAAAAATCATTATGCTGATCTGCTTGAACAGTTCTCCTCCTAGAGAACTGTCCAAGGAGATTAACATAATGACAGTGCCATGCCAATATATTTATGAAAATAAATAAGTACAAACTTGATCAACAATACACTACAGGCTGATTTTGAAAACATTTGACAAAAATAAAAATTCGATCTCCCATACAAAATGTATGGTCAGCTGAATGACTTTACTATGAAAGGGCAAAATTTTTTTTCGTCCGATGACCAATGTTTCTAGGCGAAAAATTGTTCAGTTTCGCGGTCTGAACTCAATCTCAAAATTCGTGGAATGTTTTCAATTTTACATAATTGTAATATCATTGAATTTCACCCTGTAGATTAGCACATCTTTTGTTGGTCTGCGTGTAAGATATTACAACTAATACCTGACAATGACAAATTTACCTGAGAGAAAATTTAAAGAATGTGTAAAGCAAACGTTATGTAAAAATGCTTATTATAGATTATATGACTACATCAATCGGTGAAGGTGTGACACTAAGGCTAACAACAGATGACCACTACAAAAAAAAAAAGCTGGAAGGTTGTCTGGAAGAGATCGCTCCCAGCGATAAGACCGCCTTTGTCAGCCTAGATTTAAGAGTCTCCCTTTACTGTTAATGTATTGTGTGTGACAATAAAGTATTTATCTATCTATCTAGAAGAATATGTGAATCAGCTCCACATTCACGTTTCTCTTGTATTTCTCGCGAGAATGTGGAGCGCCCTAATATAAATATGACAATCTGAATTCTGAACAAGCCATCTCAGGACTAACATCAAAACTAAGTAAACATCGATATCTAACTCAATAATGAATAACTTCTTACATTTTTATCGCAAATGCTCCAACTTTGTGGATTTCACACTCTTTCCAAATAAGCCTGCGAAATATTTACGAATAAAAAAGTTATTCGCATGAAGTCCTCAACTTCATAGTTTTTCCTCAGACAGTTTCTAAGGAAAAATTATAAAATTGACGTTTCGCAAGTGGACTAAATGGGAAAATAGGTACCTATAGACTTCGCAATAAATCCGTGGCTTATTTTCGTTTTTTTTATGTCGATGATTTGACATTTGTCAAAAAGTAACTATTTTGCAGACTTATTTAGTAAAAACCACTTTTTTGAAATTATTATAAGGTAAACAAAAATAGAAGCCCGCGTAGCACGGAAAGTTAGTCGCAATTAAACTTTCTATAAACAAAAAAATTCTCTTACATATTTTCATCTCGCTCTTTAGGCCTTTGCCTTCGCTTTTGGCTAGTATGTGCCATAATGCAGAAAAGCCCATTAATTTTAATGACAATTAAATCCCGCCCTGTCTTTTTCCATCTAAGACGGAAAAAATACGCTAGAGACGTAACAACAGTTGCGGAAAGCAAATATAGGATCCTAGAGATATTGGGAACATAGGTCGAAATACGAAAAACCAAATTTGAGCTCCCATACAAAATGCGCTATCAGCTGATGCAGTTTCTATGGGAGGTCAAAAATTATTTTTTGTATTTCGACCTATGTTCCTTGGGGCAAGTTGTTCAGTTTCATTGTCTGAGTAACATACTAAAATTATGTTCACTATTAAGACCTTATATAAAGTGAAAACTAATCTGTTACTGACACTGACTTTTTGTTGTATTTTGACACAAAAAATCTGCAAAAGATTTAGGAAGGTTTTTACTTTAAAGTAGATTCTTGCAACTGGCGTTAAATTGTCATTAAACATTTTTCGGGCCTTTCTCATTACAGTAGATTATTACTTAGCTAAAAACAATTTCATTTCATTTTACATTTCTAAACCACTGTCCGAATTCGAATTTTCGAATGTTTCCATTTCACAAAAAGGATCACTTTAGTTTATTTTTTTACTTTTCTGTGCGCACACTTTCGTCCGTTGCATAGAGTTATATAGACTCTTTACGTAACCTCTCGTAAATTAAGTCCTTTGCATATAATAGACGTAAAAAACCACTCCGTTAACTTAAACCATGGATTATATTTAGATCATGAAACTGACCTAGTAGCAGATGGTCCAAAACGCAGATCGTCCAGACGCACCTATGGGCAATATTTCACTGGGACACCATGGCGGCGCAACCAGTCGCCCGCTACCAACAAAATGTATGTGTTGGTTGTGCAACCAACGGACACCAGGTGAGTAACTTTCTATAGAGCTGTATACATTTTGTTGGTAGCGGGCGACTGGTTGGGCCGCCATGGTGTCCCAGTGAAATATTGCCCTATGATCAAATTTTTTCGTCTATTCCAACACTTACCAATACATTTTGTAGCTATGCTAAAAACTATCGGCTAAAGCTGTCAGAAAAAACAAGTTTGTAAAACAATGTTACTTTTTCCGTCAAATATACTCTAGTATCAAGGCTGCAAAATGTGTTGGTTAGCGTTGGAATAATACGCGTCTTAAGTTACGTTTATATTCATCAATCCTCTAAGGTTGACTCGGGCTACAGGGGTTGTTATATTGCCTTGCTTCGGAAGGCACGTTAAGCCGTTGGTCTCTACAATATAAAAAGCCACCCTGCGGAATTCAGGCGTAATTCGCCGAAAATGTTTATCAACTACAATAATAATTAAGTTTTGCTATTAACTTCTGTATATGGATATGCCAGCATCACTTGTGTAAGCCGATATTTGCGACCTCGTTCCTGGTGACATTGATCTTTTGGACGACCTTGAGCTACTTGATTTTAGCGGTGATTTTGATATTTTTAGAGATCTTGATCTTTTTGGTCATTAGAGATCTTGATCTTGGAGATCTTGATCTGCAATGAGATCTTGATCTTTTTGGTCATTAGAGATCTTGATCTTGGAGATCTTGATCTGCAATGAGATCTTGATCTGCAATGAGATCTTGATCTTTTTGGAGATCTTGATCTGCAATGAGATCTTGATCTTTTTGGAGATCTTGATCTTGGAGACCTTGATCTTTTTGGAGATCTTGATCTTTTTGGAGATTTTGATCTTCTTGAATATCTTGATTTTCTTGGAGACCCTGATCTTCTTGAATGAAGTTTTTGGAGACCCTGATCTTCTTGATAATCTCGATCTAATATCTACGAATTTAGTCGTTAATGAGCCACGTCAGAAGCCTTTGGCGGCTCAGTGAGGTCGGTCATCGACCTTGCAACCCACACGATATGATAATATTGCTGACAGGTTCTATTTCCTTGTAAAAGAAAGTGACAGCAAGAGGTTCTTAATAATGATCGGTTACAATTTTGGTGATAGGTACAGAAATACCTTTAGAAAGGTATCTGCAGGTTCCTTTCACGAAATTATAAGGGAAATACTAAGAATTAGAGCGATGAATAATATATTTTAAGAAATTACAAACAATTGATTGATAACCAAAACGTAAAGACAATTTTGCCAACAAGCCACATTTTAAAAAGTAAAAAACTATAATGTTCATGAAGGTCTGTGCGACCTTCACAAAGATTTCGGACCTCCTTGCTTCGCTCGGAATAGATACCTTGCTAATTTATTTTACTATGGGATGACATCTGCCATGTCCCAAATTTTTATATCAAATCATCAATGATCACTAGGAAATATTCAAAATAACCCGTAAAATCCATTGAACGACGCCTTCACTACCTTTCCTACAAGCAACTAAGGTTGTCTGGAAGAGATCGCTTTAAGCGATAAGACCGCCTTTGTCCACCCTAGTTTGAGGAGTCTCCTGTGTATTGTTTTGTTTTTGTGTGACAATAAAGAATTTATCTATCTATCTATCTACCTTGTGAAGAATTATTTAAAATTACTCTTATTTTTCTGTGGTTGCACATGTCATTCTTTCGAATTTTCTTGAGAAATCACATTCGGATTCATGGCCCAGTACACTGCCCTAGAACCAGTACCCTTGTCAAATCTCCTAGATCAGATCTATCTGAATTCAAGGACTAATACTTGCGCATACATTGCTGGGAGGCTTGGTTATGTTAGTTGCAATATCCGTACTTCAACGAGCAATGTACGCCGAATATGTTTCTGAATTAGAAAAGGTGTGATCGTGACTTTAGGTAGCAGACTCTGGCTGGCTGGTTTTTAATCCACAATTTTTTTTTATGATATTCGATTTCACGGTCCAAATCCACGGTTTAAGTTAACGTAATAGTATTTTTGCACATAGTGTAGAATATATCCCCCCCGAATACTCGCAAGCGCAGCACCGACGTTGGCCGCACCTGCGCACGCGCCGGCTCGCCGACGGCCGCCCGCACACACATAAACACACTTTATCCGACACACACACACACACATATGCTATCGCGCTTTCTTCTTAGCCGGGCCGCCTGCCGTCGAACGCCGCAATCTCTTTCACTGAAAAAGAAAAAAGAAAGTATTAATCTCAAATATTGTAATACATTTAACAACAAGCTTGGCCTAATTCGCAGTTCGTCCAGACCAGACGCAATTCACCTTTGGTCCAATCCAAATATGAAAAGCTAATAATCTAAAATCTTGCCTGGTTTTTTAAAAGTTACTAAACGAAGCCTAAAAATAATGACGTCAACGTTAAATGCAAAATCTATGGAATATTCTGTTTTGACGTCCAATAAAGTAGCTCATTTGACTAAAGTGAGGCTCCATCGTAATCAAAATCGTAATAGGTTTGTTTGTGACAGCTGTCAAACGTATGAAAAATTACGACGTGCAAAGAAAAATGAACCCTGTGTGTTGGTGTTAAGGAAACGACAAAACGTACTTTTTACGTTGACCTTATTTAAGGTTTTTTGTTTTGTTTGCTGACGAGTTTACAATTCGCGGATTGCAAAATTTTACTAAATAAATACATCGTTTTATTCTTCTACTACACTAGAAGATTCAATCAATCAAGTAGAGATCAAAATCAATCAATTTATACAGATTTTTTAGTAAAATTTCATGTAAAAGCGGCTCTCCGTAGCCCGCTTTTCGCCCCTGCGAGGAACGGGACGTGTTGCGAACCACGTCATCGCTGGCGTTTAACCAGATTAATGTACCCTAAACCGACGAGCGTGTCTGAAAGGGAAGTATGACAAGATCGTAGCAGGTGGAGGGCAGTGGTCTCTGCCTACCCCGACGGGAAAGAGGCGTGACTTTATGTATGTATGCCATGTAGTAGCTCCTGAGATTAGTGTGCTCCGATAAAACGAATTACTACAGAAAAATAGCGTCAGAGGTCTTTAATGTATGATATGTATTTTTTTGTGAAGAATGTGAATTTTAGCATACTTTAGACACGTTAGACCGCGTATAGACAAACTGCGAATTTGACCAAACACTACTAAAATGAAATTTTGTTACAGTACTTATAGCTAAATAATGAATAAGAAAATGTACTAAAGAAAGCGCTAATTGAACTAAACTTTAAAAGAAACATTTTACATAATAAATACATGAATTTCAAAATAATGTTTTACAATAATAAATCGAAAGGTCAACCGCACGTCAATGGACACATTTGAAACTCTATTACCGTGCCATAAAGTACAACGTGTTTCTACTGACGTGCTGTCGGGTGTACTTATAACAATGTTAAGAGATCGAAGGCCAACATGAACAAATCAACAATGTAATTTACCACAATACGACAACTCGAAATAATACCATGAGAGCAGGACGGAGCGATACGTATCCATCTCTGTCGCTCCAATATCTTACGCATCACTAAGGCCTGCTTTAACATAGGTAATAGAGCTCTCAAATTAAGCTACATTATTTCACTTGTATTATTTTTAATGGTACTAGTGACACTAATCAGTGTGAGTAGTACCATTAATGGTACAACTCAATGGTACTACTGACACTAAGCCATTATTTCGATTACAATAAAAAGTATAATACTCAGTAGCATATAAATACAAGTATGTGCGCGATTCACCTGAAGGGTGAAAGACGTTGGCGGAGGTGAGGTAATCAGACATGAGCGGGGTCGGGCAGGGTAGCGGGGAGAGGTAGGAAGGACGTTAAACATAGAGAAAACTAAACGGAGAGCAGAGCAGTTTTATGACTATCAGGCAATTTAGCATTTTATTTCTATGAAAATAAAGTACATTTTGCAATGTTATCAACAACTGCTCTTCTCTGCTCTGCCGTCTGGTGTGCGCCGACCGATATATCATCGTACCTCCCGCAAGGTCTATCGCCCCGGAGAGTCACGCACGAACTTGCCAAACTAAAAAGTTGTTTACCTTAGTTTGTACATACGCAAACTCTTGAATAAGTTACAGGAAGTGTCATGAGAGTTACCCTCCATTTCTTAGTTATTTTCTTTAAGCGTTGAAAAAAATATTTTTTTTTATTTATAATACTCACTTTTGACAAGGATTTTGGATCGGTTTTATCCAATTTACCTCGTTGGTTGTTTTTTTTTTGGCTTGGGTTAAAATCAGCCAGCAACCACAATCTAACCGATCCCGTTCCCTATTGACCAAACGTACGAGCCGGCCGAGCGAGCGAAGCAAGCAAATTCGGAACATCGAAAGTTGATCAATTTACTAGGAATTTCATCAATTTACGATTATTTTTTTTCGGTGACAAAGCCTATTTCGGTCTATTAGGTCCACTTCCGCGAACGTACATTTCCGTGAAAGTCCATTTCTGCTGTGAAAAATAAATTAACTTATTTTTTCAAGTTTCTGTTTCTCAAGGTGATCCGTTTTCCATACAAAAATTCAAATGACTTGCATTCTTACGCGGGACATAAAATTCTGTTGAAAAACTAACGAATACTGCTATTTTTAGTTAAAATTTTCGCTAATTAATACAAAAATACAGTTAATGTACTGAAAGTACTATTTTTGTTAGCAATTTTTGCTTCAATATTACGATTGTGGGCGTGCGGTCAAAACTGTACGGTTGTGCTTTGTGCGCATGTAAGTGATCGTACTCATGTAAACACGGTATTACGAGAGTAATTGACTTTAGTGGACATATGGAGATAATTTTCCTATCCTGTTGTTAGGCGTTAAAGTTGCACGATGAAATTTACGCGAATCAACTTTTTGCACACTCAGTTGGTACTTATTGCATTAAAAAATAAAACCTTATATTTGCAGCAGTGGCTCCATCTAGTTGCGTTCGGGGCTAAGCTGGCCGTCAAAGATCACCTTAACCCCTTTAAGGTTTCCCAAGAGGGGAGAATTTCAAAAAATGTTAAAACAATTTTATTTGCATTTAGTACGTATAAAAACCATTTTTAAGTCGCCATCTTCAAAAACAACGAACTTTCAAAACCCTTCTTTATGTTGGTAGAAGAAGGGTGGAGGGTAGGTTAAGTTTAAAATAAGGACTTCGAAAAATGGACTTTCACAGAAATGGACGTTCACGGAAATTGACGTTCGCGGAAATGGACGTTCGCGGAAGTGGACGACCGAAAGGGCCTATTTGTCAGTTCAAAATGTGTCGTTTTTGTTACCCTCTATGAGCCAAATCTTTTAATAATACCAAAATGTAGGTCTAAATTTAGCAGCCATGCAGGAATCGACTCACTATTCTCTATACAGGGTGTTAATTTGATTGCGTGCCATAGCTCAGGGGCGGGAACAGTATCAGTAACTGAATAACTTTTCCCAAGGAACATAGGTCGAAATGCGAAAAACCAAATTTGACCTTCCATACAAAATGCGATATCAGCTGATGCAGTTTCTATGGCAGCAGGTCGAATAATTATTTTCGTATTTCGACCTATGTTCCTTGGGAAAAGTTGTTCAGTTACTGATACTGATCCCGTCCCTGAGCTATGGCACGCAATCAAATTAACACCCTGTATACTCGCACTATTATAAGTTTGATGAGTTCTTTCCACGATATGGGAGCCCAGTGACATCAAACATTTTAACGTTTAAAGACAGTGCTATACTTGAAGGTTTTTAATTCAATTTATACAAAATTCACATAGCCACAACACCCTCTCATTAAATTGCAGCTTATCTCCAACAATACAATATTTTTAAAGAGTTTACATCACTCATTTTATAATTTATACAATTTTTTGAAGACTAATATTTTACAAAGTGGACGTTATGACGATAAATTACATTCTGAGGCCTGGCTTACAAAATACACAACTTTCGTTCCAAAACTATTTCAGATCGGCAAATTAAGATAAAATTTAATAAATATACAACGCGTAACGGAAAGGTGTGATAATATTGAAGCGTGAATCTGCACATGAAACTGAACAACTTTTCCAAAGGTCGAAATACGAAAAACCAAATTTGAATTCCCATACAAATGCGCTATTGAGGTCAAAAATTGATTTTGTTCTATGACCTGTTTCTTGGGAAAAGTTGCTCAGTTTCATGGGCAGATTCAGATTAGTATTATCGCACCTCTCCGTTACATGCTGTAGAAGGCGTTACAAAAAAAAAAGGTAACGTTAAATCAGGTGGACTACTCTCAATTTTCGATACGATACTATTCAAAACATGCAAATTCAAATCTTCGTCCCTTGAAAATAGGGTGGGATATTGGTTGGATGCAAATCACTGCCAATTTGACAATTCATCCAACCAAAATTCTGCTCTATAATTATTGAATTTAGTTATGAACTCTACTGTATCGACAATTGAGAATAGACACCCTGCTCTTTTATTAAACATTTTCTTCCCAAGGAACATACGTCGAAATACGAAAATAAAAATCGACCTCCCCATACAAACCAGACCATTTTGTATTGATTTTCTTATCTTATTTTGATGATATGGAAAAGGTTGTTCAGTTTGAGGCACAAAACAGCCGCCGAGCTTTCAATATTTTGGTACTTTTTATAACATGTGTACTTCGTCCATGCTAATGTTTATTTATTGTTGGATTCAAAATGGCGGCAATAATATAGGGTCCATTTGAAATAGTGCACCTAATTTTAGCCATGGATTCAGACAATGAAACGAAACTTTTCCAAGGAACATTTGGCATAACACGAAACACATTTCAGGTGCCCCATAGAACTACATAGAGCTGACTGGCCTGTTAGTGTAGTACGTATTGTGCCTGCCTTTCACGCCGTGGGTGCGGGTTCGATCCCCGCCTAGGGCAAAACATTTCTGTAATGAAGACGAATGTTTGTTCTGTGTCAGTCTCTGGTGCCCATAATATAGGCTTTGCCTCATTTGGGATCTGATAACTTTGTGTGAAATGTCCCCCAATATTTTATAGAGCGATCGTGGATTTAGTTTGGGAGGTCAAATTTCTTTCGTATTTCGACCTATGTTCATTAGGCGAAGTCGTTCAGATTTGTGGTCTTTTTACACTCTGTATAAAAGCCAAATACGAGGTTGCTTAACTTACGTTGGTCGCTACAAGCGCTTTCTTTCTGCAATAATTTTCAAATCAGCAGCAAATTTTGTATGAAGTCAAAAATAGTACCTACGACTGGGGTTACTTGGATACGCAGTGCAGGGGTGAATTTCATCACGCCTGTATTTTCCTACGTGTGAAATATAGCATCTTCAGTAAATGAAATTAGCCAATAGTACATCTGTGCTTGTCCCTGCCAAGATTACTTACATTATAAACCAGCAGATAGAGGCTCAATAGGCCTATCAAAATCGCCCCACAAATATTTATTTGTCGGGATTAGACATTGGCGATGGTCCTAGAAGGCTGTAAAGGCTTACTCTTCGATTACAATCACTCATCATCTTAGCCAACACGTCGCGTCTCATCTCACTATAGTCAGACTTGCGCATTTCTCCTGATGGCTCATATCAGACACACACTTTGATCTAATGTCCAGCACAAGTCAGGACCCAAGTAATTTGCTCGGCCGTCACACGTAGACTGATCCAAAAATGGAAGCAGGGGAGGGGCGCGCACTCAGACACACCAATCTGAAGTTAGTTGCCATTCAAATAATTACTCGTCAGTACAACAACCGTACTCATGAACCGGAAGTATACCCGACATATTTATTTATTTATTAAAGTAACCCCAGCCCACGATACGCAATTTTCCTTGTAAGTACAAAAGTTGTTTGATATATTGCCAGGCGTTTAAATTATTTTTCGCCATTATTACGACCACATTGCAAATATTTACATAGTATAATATACATGAGTAATATCGAAACATTTTTTTAAATCAATATAAAAGTTATATCAATAAAGTTTTGACCCTCGCATGAAAAAAGGTACTTTACGTGTTGTTAGAATAAATACTTTACAGCCTGAATATGAATCTGCCCATGAAACTGAACAACTTTTGCCAAGTGAAATGCTAGAAAAAAATATTGACCTCTCATACTAACGTAAGTAAAAAATATTTATCTGGATTTGTTTTTCCGAATTTCGACTAACATTCCTTTGGAAAAGTTGTTCAGTTTCATAGACAGATACATAAGCATCAAGCTCCAAATTACTTCCCCTAACACCCTGTATATTATCATTAAATGTCTTTAAACCTTATTTAGTAAAAATTTACAAATCTCACTCGCACATACATTCACGTTTACATTCACAACACATTACAAAACTAAGACAATATTATGCAAAAACTTGTTGCTGTTGTTTGGTAATTGATGTTGTTGTTGATTGATGTTGTTGTTGATTGATGTTGTTATTGATTGATGTTGTTGTTTATTGATTGATGTTGTTGTTTATTAATTGATGTTTTTGTTTATTGATTGATGTTGTTGTTTATTAATTGATGTGTTTGTTTATTGATTGATGCTGTTGTTTATTAATCGTTGTAGATGTTTAAAAATTATTATTATTTGTTGCTATTGTTTATTGACTGTTGCTGTTATACTAGGTTATTTTTTTGGACCTGATTTCCTTTTGCCCACTTATTAGTGAGGTCAAAAGCAACAACTTTTGTTCTACGACTTTGCTAACGCACAAAAAATTTTCGACTCTCCATACTAAAGTGGTCACGTGACCGACCCATTTTGTATGGGAAGTTGAAAATTTTTCGTGCGTTGTTAGCAAAGTCGTAGAACAAAAGTTGTTGCTTTTGACCTCACTAATAAGTGGGCAAAAAGAAATGAGGTCCAAAAAAATAACCTAGTATATTACAGTTGAAATAGTATAGCTTGATGACAGCAGTGTGAGAGCAGGACGGAGCGATGCGCTACACATTGAAGCGACAGAGACACATATCGCTCCGACCTGCTTTCGCGCATTGCTTTTCCAGATATCTTTCTAGTCAAGCAACATGATTTCAACTGAACTAATTAGTATGAGCGTTAAGTAACGCCGCCATTAATATTTTAATTAGTCTAAGACGAATAAAATGCAATAATTTTGCGGACTATCATCATAGGCCGAAAAATTATTGCATTTTATTCCTCGTCTTCAATTTTATACAACTTTTCAACTGTTTATTCTTGTAATCAAAATCTTTATAAGTTTTAAATACTGAAAAAGTATTCGATGAAAAATCTGTTTATTAAATGCCCCATAATGTTAATATTGAATTAAATCTCGTGCTAACTTTTTATATTTTTGTGTCACAAGTAAGCAAAAGGATAGATTTGCCAACTGATGGTCAGTGACCATTGCGTCTATCGTTTAGTCTGTGGAAAGTCCCATGACAGGACTTGTCCGGCGAGTCCTGTCGTGGGACTCCAAGAAAGGAAATCAAATTAGACTAAACCCATGTCCTAAATCTGAGTGCTCAAATCCAGTCTGTGTAAAGTCCTGTGATGGGATCCACAGATAAGGGTGTGCTAGCTTTTTGACATCCACTGAATAAGGGCCACTGAATATAGTATTTATGACGTACTTTGGCACTAATAAGACAGCAAAGCGCGTTTCACCTACCCTGAGAACTAAGGTGCCCGATAGTTTCACTGGCACCATTACCCTTCGTACCGAAATACAGCAGTGCAAACACTGCTGCTTTACGACAAAAATACGAGCTTCCCCAGGCGCATTCCGCATTTGTCAATTTGACAAACACAGTACCAGCAACAGATTAAAAAGTATTAACTTTCGATTTGACAAGTGTGAAAATACTAATGGCGGAGTCACTTAAAAATTGTTAAATTTAAATCTGCAGATGTTCGTGAAGTTTTTTTTTGTGTTAGCGTGTCAAAAACTTAATACAAAAGATTTGAACCAGTATGGAAATGCACTTTTAATTTAAAACTAAAACAAATAAACAGCGGCAAGAAAGGTTCTTGAGTGGTTTTACAATACAATACAATATTCTTTTATTGTACACGAAATCAACTCAAGGGTTTTAGGATCAACTCTAGGGGTCTCACTACAAAAAAGTTAGACATCTGTTGAACACTTGATTAAAAAATCGTCCTGATGTTTATGGCTATTTATTTATTTTAGTAACGATCTGAACACAACAAATTTCTATTTATTTCTTCCATAATCTGATTCCTTTATTACATCTTTATAGTGAAAGCACCATTATTTACTATGTCCAGTGAAACCGTGACGTCCATTTCTTTAGTTCCACTGACATATAAGTATGATATTTGAAAAGAGTTACCCATTATTATAAAATTTAGCTAATTATTAGCTAGCGTTAGAAGAAAAAACTAAATGTACGAATACGACGATATACGATTCTGTCTACTATAAATTTATAACCGACGAAAAAAAAACGGAGGAGGTTCTCAAGTCGTCGATATATCGATTTGATACTATTCGAAACACGCAAATACAGAACATCGTCCCTTGACGAGAGTAGGATATTGTTTGGACGCTAATCACTGCCAATTTGACAATTCATCCAACCAATATTCTACTCTATTGCCAGTGAACGAAGTTATGAATTCGACTGTATCGAAGTAATATCGCAAAAATTGAGTAGTGAGACCTCCAGAACCACCGTGACTCCAAATTCAATAGCGAATAAAACTGTTTTTATGGAGGCCGATTTTTTTAAATTTCCAGTATTTATTAGCGTTATAAGATGTTATATAAAATTGACGATTATTCGTAATCATGTGTACTTGTATTCGTTTCTCCAACACATGTTTTTCTTTTATTGTCAGTGGCTTACTCTTGACCTCGATTTACTCTTGACCTCGATCTAGTCTTGAAGACGAGCTTGCCCAGAAGAAGCCTATTCACTCATGTGTTCCAAATCGATGACAAATAGTTCTTCGAATGGATTTGTTGCGTTCGCAAAATCGAGACATTTAGCCCTTTCCATAACGCATAATATACTGAGACCGATAAAATACATATTGGGTGTAAAAATATTAGTAAGCACTATTTTAGACTGTAGACCATGAAACTGAACAAATTTCCCAAATCAACACAAACCGAAATAAAAAAAAAATATTTTTGACTTCCCATACAAAATACGATTTCAACTGGTGTAGTTTCTATGACCTTTTTTTTCGTATTTCGACCTATTTCCCTTAGCAAAAGTTGTTCTGTTTCACGGTCTGAGTACACGCTAAATTACTGCTTACTCTTTAAAACTCATTAAGTCTCATACTTAAGTGCATTTCCTTGCTGGCTAACAGTGTACGAAATATAGAAAGATATTGTCACACCGAAGAAAACTGACGATCAAACGACGATGAATCGAATATTGCACAAGAAAATACATCAGCCTCTTTAGTGTAAAAACATCTCAGTCCAAAAAACTGACCAATTTCTGCACAAATGCTTTTTGATCGTTATACGAAGCGACTTTGTTACAATGCGAATGTTAGATAAAAGGAAAAATAAATCTAGCATTTTGAACTAAAAGATAATCTAAGAAATTTTAAGTGTACCAGTGCCACCTAGTATTGTGTTCAATGTGTTTAGCCAAAATGTAAACTAAATTTGAAACATCTGCCGAAATTAAGGTAATATAATACTGTAAAACCAAACTGAGAGCAAGAATGTCCAAGTTACTTACTATACTACTTATACAGGGTGCAACAAAAAGGGTACCCAACCCTGAAGGATGTGAATCTGCCCATGAAACTGAACAACTTTCCCTCAGGAACAAAGGTCGAAATATGAAAAAAATAATTCATAGGCAGAATTACATTCTTAAGGGTTATAATACGCTTTATGTTAAACCTAAAGTCGATAAAAAGGCAGTTTTTCAAAATATCCCAAGTTCCGGTAGGTAGGGTTCAAACGAGTTGACATGTAACCGATTGGTTCAAAAACTTTCATAAACGTAAGAAAAACATCAGTAATTTAGGAATTTGCTCATCGAAATTTAAACAAAATATTCCCAGACCCTATTCATGCCGTAAATTATATTTTGCATAGGAAGTGCTATTTATTAAAATAATACTTCAATATCAATAGTTTTGAATTCCAATTAAAAGCTGCTCATCAGAAATATTCCAGTTTTTTTGTGGGATTCTCAAACAGATTTCTTCTTGAAACAGGTTTAAACTGCATATTGATTCAACAGCAATATAAATGATTTTGTGTGGTTACAATATGACGACGAGAATATAAAACGATTCTAATTAAAATTCATCAATTTATCTGACAAAGATCAGGTTTTAGAAGGTCTAAGTCCGCATTTGAAATATTTCGGCTGACATAATGATAATTTTTATTATTATGGTATCTTTTTACCACCCCGTAAACTTTGAGAGCTATTCAGTATTCAGCTAAGAAAAACATACCAATACCAAACATCATATTCGTTTCTTTTTATTGAAACTATGTTGAAATATTGTACATTTTAGCAGAATAATCGGTAGACCATAATAACTTTCCAAATTACTTGTCAGTGGCATCTTGTGTTAGCAAGTTTTATGCTTTTTGGGATTATTATTTCTAGTAAGTAATTGTAAGTTTTAAGTTCAATTGTTAATGTTGTTTACATTATATTATAATATCCTTAAATTTACACGAAATTTTTCCCAATTTCAAGCGTTTCCAATGATCACATTTCGGCTAAACACATGATGCGTGTGTATACAGTGTGTAAGTGTGTTTTAGTGTGTGTCCTAGAGTGCAGTAAGTTTCTTCTTGAGTTGGCTGACTGACTGGTGAGGCTTCACTGAAGGCTTGGTCGTCGTGTCGTTGGTTGCGTGCACTGACTTCACCTGTGGGGGAGGTATAGGGAGTGAAGAGAAGGTACAGGAAGTGAAGAGGCGGTATAGGGAGCGACGAGGAGGTACAGGGAGCGACGAGTAGGTATAGGCAGGGTTGTGGAAACAAGGATAGGGATCAACAGAAGGTTACCTAGAAGGACACAGAGTAGGGCCTCGTTCCCTATCTATCATTATGGCACGTACCTCGTTGTTGGGCGGCGGTTGCGGCGGCGGCTGCTGCGCGCGGCGCTGTACGGAGGGCGAGCGTCTGTCCGCTCGGTCTGCTCGGTCCGCGCGCTCCGCCCTACAAAAGAAAAATATTAGTTAAAATTGTATTAGAAGCACATTCATGTCATGGCTAGTCCTCAAAATGGCGCCTCGTGAGTAGCTCCCAACTTCCCGCCGTCGTGCATGTTAGTGTGCTTACCTGTCGGGGCGGTCGGGCGGCGCGCCCGCCTCCATGTGCTGCTTGCGCTGGCGCAGGATGGTCCAGTCGAACGTGTAGTCGTACTGGTAGTTCATGGTACGGAACAGGATACGGAACAGCTGGGAACAAACACGTATTGTTCAGTATACGTCGCGCAAAATAACTCTGTCTGTGACCATTAATGACAAGCCCGTTGGTCAAAAACATTGTACAAAGCGGACTGTTAAAGTAAAATACTTACACAAAACATATAACATAAACTTACAAGAACACCTTTAACAAAACATATAACATAAACTTACAAGAAGAAACACATGACTACTCAGGTATAAACGAACTGCGCATATACACTGATGGGTCAAAAACAAAGCTAGGCACAGGCGCAGGTACGTATTCTCAAGACCTTAATATTGAAATATCAAGCGCCCTAGGACAATATAACACAGTATACCAAGCTAAATGTGTCAGTTTGCACAATAACAGGACACATTGCTCTCAACAAACATTACTACACTGTAGGCATAACAGACAGCCCTCTATGCAGGGCCTGTATGGAAAGGGACGAAACCATCGAACACGTTATTTTGAAGTGCGAAGTAATCAAATCAGAGAAAACACACTTGGAGCAGACATAAATTTAGATCAATTACCAAACAAACTGGACAAACTGACTGAGTTCTGGCAACAGTTAGGGTGGCTAAATTGATGGCCAGACAGGCCCACGCACAATGGTCCATATAGGATTAAGTGCGGAAACCACAAAATTAACTTAGAACTTACCGTATCTGTTAGACTGACGCATCCAAAGCGGTTGTAGGTTCGCTTTTATATCGAACCAACTGTTTAGTGTAGTGACCCTTTTTCGACAAGCCCGTTGGTGTGGTTGGTAGTGAGTCTGCCTTTCACGCCGTAGACCGCGGGTTCGATCCCCGCCCAGGGCAAACATTTTTGTGATGAACACAAGTGTTTGTTCTGTGTCTGGGTGTTATTTATCTATTTATGTACGTATATCAGTCTCTGGTTCTTTGCCTAGTTTAGGATCAGAGGACCTTAAGTGAAAAAAAAAATGCGCAGTAATCAAAAAATTAGTCGTGGGGTTGAGGTGCGGCATGTGGGGGGGGGGGGGGAGGCGAGCGAGTCGTTCATTGGCTCTCCGCCTGTCATCAATGCGCAGAAAATAACCGTCATAAACAGACTTGTCCTGAAAGCGCTGTACCGAGGCACAGAATAAAGTAATAGTAATATCATACATTCTCCGCCCCCCGCCCGCAATCCACCCCGCACCCCCGCGCGCACCCGCCAAGAGATTCTCGTGGTCCTTCTGAGGGTCTTTTGTACTGAATATGCGGGCCACGCGATCTTCCAATTACAAGTTCGCGCTCGATGTATACAGGGTGTTAATTTGATTCCGTACCATAGCTCAGGGGCGGGATCAGTATCAGTAACTGAACCGGTTTTCCCAAGGAACATAAGTCAAAATACGAAAATCGATTTTTGACTTCCCATAGAAACTGCATCAGCTGATAGCGCATTTTGTATGCAAGGTCAATTTTTTTTTTCGTATTTCGACCTATGTTCCTTGGAAAAAGTTGTTCAGTTACTGATACTGATCCCACCCCTGAGCTATGGCACGCAATCAAATTAACGCCCTGTATAGTGTCCGGGGTGTGACCGAGGCGACCGAGCTTTGCTCTGTATAATCCAGAGATTTCAAGTAACTAAAACTAAACTAGATTTGACAGACGAGATATAAAGTTGAAAAGAAGACATCAACACTTTTAGACCTGTAAAATTTAGTTTTTAGTTTGTGTCTGTCAGAACCGAGACCATTATTTTGATTGTAGCGAATTTGTAATCAAATACGAAATTATTTGCTAAATTTTATATAATTTTAAATATTGATCTTAGCACTTCAAAAAATAAACCTTTGACGTAATTAAGGGAGCCAGTGAAATTAACGGCACATGAGACATACCATATTAGTTCTCAAAGTGAGCAACGCGCTTTGCTTTCTTAATATTTTGAATATGCCACTTATAAGACAGTGGGTGCTATGGGCGGTGGCCCACCTGCTCGTTTGGTCACTTGTTAAAAAAAATGTTTAAAAAAAATTGTTAAAAAAAAGCCTTAAAAATGAGTTACCTGTCGAAGGTACATATAGTCAGGCGCCTCATCGAAGGTGAGACCGCGGCAGTAGTTTAGGTACATCGCAAACTCCGCCGGGAAACCCTGAAAACAACGTACATTTTAAGAGAACTCTACATCATCACAAAATACCAAAATCCTATTAATGTTTATCACAAAGCGAGGCTTACATGCTTCATAATAGAGATGCGCCGAGTATACGAAGTAGTATAGAGACAGAGACGCCGAGTATATATAGAGTTGGCTGTATCTTTGACACGGCTGTAAGTTTTACGTGGATATGTACAAATACAAAATCGATTTATTAGAACACATGGGTAGAATTTGTTTACATACACAAACCAGGTGCAAGAAAGGTGCAAGATTTACAATAGTTACATTTACAGTAGGTAGGTATGTGGTAAACACAAATACAGGTTGCACTAGTGCCTGTTCTAGGTATCACCTGTGTTACAGGGTCCAGCGCCCCCTCCAGGGCACGGTGAGAGTCATTGATTAAAACCCTTAGAAAATTTAATACAATAAATGTGATAATAAAAGAAAATGTATCTAAACTTAGCACATAATAAATAAAATAATAATAATGGCAACCTTTACTACTTACTACATTTGACAGATTTTGCTGTCCAAACAAATGAAATATTATATATATTACGCATTATTACGATTACGCACTACCACAATATACACATTTTTACCAAAATCTAAACTAAAGAAAGGAGGTAAAACGTCTCAGCAGCAAATAATTTATGACGGTAGTTATAAGTTGTTATCATACTTAACTAGATTCTAATGGAATCGGACGCACACACGCTCAGTCACGCTACCGAGGGAAGATGACGTATTATGACGTCGTGTCATTTCACAACAGAAGTACTAGGATAACATTGCATCGAAGGAGTCAGTCAACATGTTAATTGTAAAGAATAAAGAATGACGGTGCGTACAGACTCGGGTGCTCAGGTCGAATGTTACCGCCCAGTGTAGATGGTCTTAAGTTCACGAGGAAACAAGACAGGTACAGTCAACGACAGGTCAAGCTTGACACTCGCAGTGCAACTCTCGCCCGTAAGTCTATTGAAATAAGAACGTTACAAAGTCCAAAATGTCAAGCTTGATGTAGGTTGTGATCGTAGGAGTTGAAAGTTTGAAGTGGTGACTTCATTCATTCATTTCTTGTTGGGGACGCCACGACGCATGGATCGATCGCGATAGTGGAGCTATTTCACCCTTTATCCCAGAAACAGACAGCCTGCCCATGCTTTGTATTGTGAGTTCTAGCCCCGCAAGTCCATGTATTAGGTCCTTATCACAGAGCTCTGAAGCGCATGCGTCTTGCTCTACATCTAGAGACGAATTCTTTATTTCATTCAATACAAATCAGTGTCACCATTTACTAAAACTAACACGTTTTCTGCACCCACACTACAAGCGTCATTTGAGTTAGATAAACATAGTACTATTATTGCGAGAGAGTAAGATGCAAAAAACCAGTGACAGCGTAACTATGGCAACGAATGTGTTTATGATGTGCATTCAAAATAAGCGCCTACAAAAATTGGATAGTATACCTCTTCAATAAGGAACCAAATTTTTTTACTAAAGTCGGGGTGCGCGCGCAGGCGCCCTATCGCTGTTCTGTGGTCCTTATGAAATTGACGTTTTGTATGGAGAATTTTAGGTAAACTCAATTTTCAGTAATAACATTTTTGTATCTTTTTAGGAATAAAAAATCCAAATTAATTTTTTTAAGCATGATTGAGAAGACATCAAGCTTACAGAAACTTAATTAATTTTCGAAAAATATTATCTGTTAAAAAATATAACAAATCTAATTATGAAATCGGACGACATTTAAGATGAACAATTATCGAACCTTTAATTTTGTATATCAAACTCGTAAATTGATATTCTTGAAGTCAACTTTAAAATAGTTTCAAATATAAAACAAATAATGAAAATAGCTATAGAATTATAGGAACTATGATCTCATTAATCTGCAAGAAATTTTTCGCCAATTTCATAGGTGTGGACCTAATATTTGCGATGGTCAGCGATCGATTCAGTAGCCAATAGTCCAGTGTCCCCCTTCTGCTGGGTGAACCTCTAGACTTAAAGGATTTGTAGAGGTTTCAAGCTACAGCTATAGAAACTCTACGATGCCTTTCTAAACTCGAGGACAAAGTCAATTTTTATTTGAATTCCCCTTCATCGAACGATTTTCCATCATTCTATCTTTGTCCGCGCTTCGAGTAACGTATGATACATCGCGTTTATGTACCTATTGCGCTTCCTTTTATGTGCGATAAGTTATAGCTAGTAAGCTACGTGTGTATTCTTTATTCCTGTGATTTAATCTGTTGTATTTTTTTTAATAGTGAATGATATTCGTTAAATTTTATCTGCATATTTTTATTTCGGAGGGTTTCTTCTATCAAAAACTGCATTAGGAAGCTTTAAGAGCACCCTCTGAGCTAATCGCCACCAGCAGCTCACTCAGGGCTGCTATAGTACACTCAACAGCACGTCAGTAGAAACACTTTTGGACCTTATGGCGTGGTAATAGAGTTGAAAAAGTTTCTACCGACGTGCGGTTGACCGTACCTACTCATCCCGCTTTCCATGCCATTCACACAATTTTACTGCTCCTCGGTGGTGTGGATTTGAAGTGGCGACTTACCTTGCAGAGCACCTCGACTGGAGTGGACATCTTCTTTTCGCTGATGCGCTCGTACTTTTGCTTCTTGGTGATCGCCTTCAGCCCTTGCCACGGCAGCGAGCCTCTGTCGAGATGAGAAGTCAATTATTAAGTGCATCCGTGTGGTGCCGGCAAAGAATAGTATCAACCTATCTCTACCCGTGGGTGTCGCGAGGCGACTACCGTATTGATACCGTATTGATAAATCCCTCTCAAAATCTTACCCAAGACCATGTCAGCTGACTTAATTATCAAGATGCAATTAGCATCTCAAGATCTTGCTAATTAATAAACTACTATTCAAATATCAATCTGAAGTGTCCATCTTTGAGTCAAATGTATAAATGTTTAATAAATGTTTTATCTATCTTATCTATCTATCTAAATGTCAAAAGAGCAAAAAGAATTTATGTCTGCGTTTTGTTTTGGCTTCTAATAATGTAGTTAATGTTAATTTTAAAGTTTCTTCTTTCTTAATAAATAAATAATGGAGACTGACAGTCCAAAATAATACTCGTCACTATTTGACAGCATCAACAATTTTGAGTTAAGTTTCGTTTATACGAGTGTGTTTTTAACACTCAAGTGATAATTGCTCTGATGACAGCAACTCAATTTCTGTTTATTAATTAATGCAACATCTCAAGATGTCCCTTAAGGACAATCTCATACCTAAGCGGGATTTATCAACTGGACCCTATGAGCCGAAGGGTACGCAGCACCATCTTTCAAGGGCATCCATTAATTACGTGAAACGATTTTGTGCGTGTCGGGTCACACATAATGTAGAGTTCCGTAGCAAAGTTGCTTTACGAATTATTATTGTTAAGCAGGTTTTTCTTCATAAACCTGTTCCCTCCTAAGTACCTACTCCTAACGACCAGCGACCATTTTTCCATTATTTTCAGTTTTTCGACTATTACTCATTAAGAGGATATGTGGAAAGATGTTTATTTGACAGTGGACGCAGTCTTTTCGCTTAAAAGAATAAAGGATAAAGTTATTACATCCGCAACGCATAAGATTGCGACAGATATACTGTGCGTTGTACCAAAACTAAATAACGTACGTGCTTACGTACGTTATTAAATATAAAAGATCGACTTTTTGTAAAAACTAAGTAATAAAATAAAGTTTTAGGTTGGTCATCATATGATAGCAACTACGAATACCTTTCTGTATACTTAATTTCACTACTAATGAGAATTGAAGAGACAACTTTGGATTTTTATTTTGTCGAGTCGATTTTCACTAATCATGTTTTGGTCTTGGTAATATTATCACTTGAATGGGCAGCAAGAAACACATACCTAAAAATCACAGCAAGATACTGAGTAAATAAAAAGATATTTGTCTTCAAATACCCAAAAAAATAATTACGTATCGTCTTAACGATGAGAGCCCTCAAAGATGAGCTCTTGAGCTTCTTGAGAATTAACAAAAAAAGAAATGGATTATAAATCATTTCCCTTTCGGTCTATTAGGTACAGATTCAGATAATTTTATTCAATGTAGATTCTTTACAGAAAACTTATTGAATGTCATGCAGAATACAATGCAAATAGAGCGAGTCTACGCTACAGTTCCACGAACGTCCATTTCTGTGAAAGATATTTCAACTTATTTTTTTAAGTTCGTGTTTCTTAACCCCTCGAAGGTAAACAAAAGGAGAGATGCTAAAACATAATTTTATTTGCATTAGTACGTCTAAATACCATTTTTTAAGTCGCCATCTTAAAAAAAAAAACAAAGTTTCTAAACCCTTCTTCATGTTGGTAGAAGATGGGTGGGGGGTTAGGTTAAGTTTAAGTTTGTAATACGGACTTCAAAAAATGGACTTTCACAGAAATGGACTTTCGCGGAAATGGACGTTCGCGCGAATAGACGTTCGCGGAAATGGACGTTTGCGGAACTGGACCGAAAGGATCATTTCGCCTGGCTGAGGCTCACTAACCTGTTGAAGTACATGAGTACATATCCGAGGGACTCCATGTCGTCTCGCCGCGACTGCTCGATACCGAGATGCGCGTTGATGGACGCGTAACGCGCCGTGCCTGCGTACAACAAACACTCATTGTAACACACACTTGTCCTTTCCATACAAACTGTTCGCTGGGAGCAATTTGTATGGAAAGGTCAAAAGTATATTTCACTCCCCAGAAATGTTTCTTTGAGAAAGTTGTTCACGTTTCGTTGACGGAGCACGCCCGTTAAATTTTCGGTACACCGTCCCATAGTGTATTGTAATGTACATCCCATGAAACGTCCACTACAGGACAGGGAACTCCCTTCAAAATTCCAGCGTTTGCTGAAACAATGTGGAGGGGAAGTATGGGTATGTATGAGTTTTTAGCTTCATGGGTGGCGGTTTGTGTGAGAGAGTAACGGAATGAGTATGTGTGAGTGTGGGAATGTGGATGTGGGTGAGTGTGGTTTTGTAAACGTATATGGTTTCGCAAGTTAAGGTGTTTCCATGTGTACGTGTGTGAGTGAGAGTGAGTACGTGAGTGAGAATGTGAGTGAGTGTGAGTATATGAGTGAGAGTGAGTGAGTGTGTGGGTGGGTGCCTTTACCGGTAGGAAATGTGCGCTCGAGTGCAAAGGTCCCGGAACTTCTTGGCGAGACCGAAGTCGATCATCGTGGATTAAGGTGTTTCCATGTGTGCGTGTCTGAGTGAGAGTGAGTATGTGTGTGAGAGTGAGTATGTGTGTGAGAGTGAGTATGTGAGTGAGATTGAGTATGTGAGCGAGAGTGAGTATGTGAGCGAGAGTGAGTATGTGATTGAGAATGAGTATGTGGAGTGAGAGTATGTGAGCGAGTGAGTGAAGTTTAGTGAGTGTGAGTGGGTGCCCTTACCGGTCAGGTTCTTGTCCTCGCGGTAGGAAATGTGCGCTCGAGTGCGAAGGTCCCGGAACTTCTTGGCGAGACCGAAGTCGATCATCGTGGATTAAGATGTTTCCATGTGTGCGTGTGTGAGTGAGTGAGTATATGAGTGAGAGTGAGTATGTGTGTGAGAGTGAGTATGTGTGTGAGAGTGACTATGTGAGTGAGATTGAGTATGTGAGCGAGAGTGAGTATGTGATTGAGAATGAGTATGTGGAGTGAGAGTGAGTATGTGAGCGAGAGTGAGTGAGGTTTAGTGAGTGTGAGTGGGTGCCCTCACCGGTCAGGTTCTTGTCCTCGCGGTAGGAAATGTGCGCTCGAGTGCGAAGGTCCCGGAACTTCTTGGCGAGACCGAAGTCGATCATGTAAAGTTTGTTGCAATGCCGGCCGATGCCCATGAGGAAATTGTCAGGCTTTATATCGCGATGGATGAAGCATTTGCAATGGATGAACTCCACGCGGCCCAGCATTTGATCTATGACAAACAAAATAGACATTTTAATGAACAGTAAGTATGTTATTTTTAATAAAGAGGAAGAAAAATTTGACGAGGCCGGATTTCAACCAGCGACTTTCAGTGTACCATGCCGGACATTGTATTTATTTTGGACATTGTATTGTGGGAATCTGGTGCCTAAAGTAATCTGTATTTTAGGTCACCATATTACTGGTCGTCTGGTAGCCCAAATCAAAAGAATCCTTATGTCAGCATGCAATTCGTCCTTATAGAACGAGTTATAGGGTTAAAAGTGCATGCTGTCATCAGGTCTCTTTTGAATATTTTCAACAGATTTTGAAGTTTTCTGTGTAACTTATGAGGGAGTGTTTTGGTGATGGGAACTGACCTGCCAGCATGAGAACGGTCTTGATGGTGAACTGGCGGCTGCAGAAGTTGAATAGGTCCTCCAGTGAGGGACCCAGGAGGTCCATCACCAGGATGTTGTGGTCCTTTTCGTAGCCGTACCATCTGAAAAAGATAGCTCATTATAGCACATAGGGTAAACCTTTGGGGCTCATTAATATTCGTTTTGCATCAG
The DNA here is from genome assembly GCA_947532105.1 of Athrips mouffetella. NCBI lineage: Eukaryota > Metazoa > Arthropoda > Insecta > Lepidoptera > Gelechiidae > Athrips > Athrips mouffetella. The sequence goes on from OX383980.1 coordinate 19,270,990, forward strand.
GGAAATTTTCACATATTTATATCACATAATAGATTAGAACTAAAGTAACTGACATAGCCCTGAAAATCGCTAAATTAAAGTGGCAGTGGGCAGGGCACATCGCAAGACGAACCGATGGCCGATGGGGCGTGAGGGTTCTAGAGTGTCGACCACGTACCGGAAGACGAAGCGTTGGCAGGTGGACCGCCCCCCACAAGGTGGACCGAGGATCTGGTGGCGGTCGCGGGAAGCCGCTGGATGCGAGCAGCGCAGGACCGCGAGTCATGGAGATCTTCAGGGGAGGCCTATGTCTAGCAGTGGACGTATTCCGGCTGATATGATGAATAGATTATGTCAATTTCCCTCAGAGTTCCCGGAAAATGGTAAATACATGAAATGTTTTGCAATTTATGCAAAATTATGCCTTATCGTTATCGCGTAAATAACTACGTTTTCTTTCCGATTACCTCGAATTTTGACACGGGGCTAGGAAGGACAGCTTCTGCTAACTGAAAGTTCTGTTAGTAAAAAACCCGGGATTCTATTTCATAGACTTACCTTATGTGTGGTATGCCGATGCCCCCTTGGAGCATCTTATACACTCTGCTCTCATATAGAAGTTGTGGGTGCCGCGCCTTTATAGATTCAACCTTCACTGCTACCTCCTGTTAACAATAGAAAATGCGAAATATATTTTATCCTTGAGATTCTTTTACAATTAGTCCAATATACAGGGTGTTAATTTAATTGCGTGCCATAGCTTAGGGGATGTTTCAGTAACGATAAAGAAACTCAAAAAAAATATATAAAAAAATCCTACTAAAAAAAAACTAAAACTCCATTGAAACTAAACTAACGCGGAGGGCAATGACGGAGCACCGCGCTATCACCGAGCCAGTGCGTGAGTATTAGTGGATCATTCATAACTGAAGTTCTTTCGCGCGCTTTTGATTGAGCGCGGTGCTCTGGGTCATTGCCCTCCGCGTTAGTTTAGTTTCAATGGAGTTTAAAATTTTTTAAGTAGGATTTTTTTTCATATTTTTTTTGTGTTCCTTTATGGTTAATCAAACACCCCTTAAGCTATGGCACGCAATTAAATTAACACCCTGTATTATCCTCACTTGGTCTATGTTCCACATATTCACACAAAAACCTTGGCAACATGATTTTAATACCTAGTAAAATCATCATAACATCCCATGAAGCGTCCACTGCAGGACAGGGAGCTCCCTCCAGAACTCCAGCAAAAACGCGTGGTACTTATGACAGGATTTAACATAGTCCCACACTTGCAAACATTGCGGCTGGCACCCGCTGTTGTTGGTGACCGCAGTATGTAAGATGGTACAATACACAGAAAGATGCTGCTGCCCATCTTCCGGTTCATAAGCCCTTAGTCGCCTCTTACGACACCCACGGGTAGAGATGGGTTGGTACTATTCTTTGCCGGCACCACACGGACTAGTAAAATATCACAATAAAATTGGTTATTTTGCAACTATTTGCCTAGCAATGGGCAACAACAGAGGCAATAGGTCTATTAGCTAATTCCATTCGAAACTGCCTTAAACTGCTTAACCTACATTTTCAATGGAGGTCAAAAATAAGTAGGACAAAGAAATACTAGGTCACAAAATGGTGGATTTGATCAGCCTTTAACTTTTAGATTTTTCTTTATTGATTGGATCTGCTTTTGACATTAATCTAGCCCTAACAGAAGTCTCAGTTACCCAGAAGCACAGATAATATAATACTATACTAGTACAGATGCCTCACGTCATAGAACGAATTTGTGCCGAAAATTGTTCGGGCTATTTTTTCCATAAGGTATTTTCTTAGAATAAATTGATATTTGGATGTTAAAATTGAATTAATGTCATAGTTTACACCTTTACCTACCAACCTAGTAGTAACATTTAGTTTCTTAGAAACAAAAGGGCCAAATGAATTCGGGCTATTTACTCCATCGAGAAAACCGTAGTACGGAATGAGACCCCATGCCAGAAGTAACCTATTCACTTGCAACATGGATATATACTACTCAAAACAAAATAAGGGCCAGCAGGTATTTTTGATATATCATAAAAATGATAAAAGTAGTGTTATCTTTATGTACGTTTTATTTAGCTTATTCTATTGTTAACAATTTGAACTACTAAATGTTTTAATTAATGCTCAGTGGAAATTTTTATGGAACTAATTGAAAAATTACAATTAAAGATATATCAAAAAAACCTGCTGGCCCTTATTTTGTTTTGAGTAGTATATAAGGTGAAGTCAACCTGTATAATATTTACCATGTAGCACTGGTACTTTTCCAAAAAAAAATTAGTTTTTACAAAATTGCTGGATTTAAATCTCAAGTACAGGAAGCAAGGGAAGTATGTCAAGATAGTAGCAGGTGGAGGACTGTGGTCTCTGCCTACCCTGACGGGAAAAAGGCGTGATATTATGTATGTAAATTAGACCGACGATCTGGTCAAGGTCGCGGGAAGCCGCTGGATGCGAGCAGCGCAGGACCGGTCGTCATGGAGATCTTTAGGAGAGGCCTATGTCCAGCAGTGGACGTCTTTCGGCTGATATGATGATGATGTAAATTAGAGATGGGCCGACTATAAACGGACTAGTTGGTAAAACCGACTATTCGGCATGTTTTATAGTCGGTTACTAGTCGGCGACTAATGGGTAAAAACTGCGCCGATTATTCGGCCGTAAAAGTATGAAATAAAAATACAGGATCTGAAATTTTAATTATGTTCTGTCCTTAGCCATGACATAAGCTGTGCTCAAGGAATCTTTAAAACTTCTAGTAAAAATTGTAACCTCATTGTTAATATATTTTGCGGCTCAAAAAACTGCAGATTATATCTGGGATCAAGTACGAAATAAGGATGATCGGCACTGCCGACGACTATCCGGCAATATCAAAACCGACTAGTCGGCTGATCGGCAAACCCCATAGTCGGCCCATCACTAATGTAAATTGATTTTGTCTGTACACGCGGCCGCACGTCGGTGGAAACACTTTGACCTTGAGCGGGTCTCTGGTTTCGGGTGTTTGTAACATAGCGCTGGTTCAGCTTATACTGGTTTTGTTTTTAAGTGCTTGCTGCCATACACACAATGAATATATATTTAAGAAATATATGTCACATTCTATATGTCACATCACATTATGCAATTTTGATGCTCCTGAATCCAAATCACTGATTTTCAGACTTTTTGTTTGTTTATTTGTTCGAGCATCACACAAAAAATACGTAAACCGATTTTAATTAAACTTTTATTTTGTTTCAAAGCAAAATGTTTTAATTAAATACTAGTATTTATTTTATTTAAAATGCGGAAAAGTCGCGGGCAAAACCTAGTTATTTACATTGACAGAGAAGTTGTGCAATTATGAGTCAGAATGAAGAATACTTACAGTTGAATTTAGTTTAACCTCTATAGCTCCTCCAAATATAACACACTCCACTCAGCACCGCAGAATAACCGTCTAGCTCTGCCATACAAAAATTCGCAACAACCGTGCAAAAACAAAGTGACATTGCGAATTTGCAATTTTTTCCCGCCAATAGACCTACTTACATTGGTCGGGTATTCAGTGCGCGGGAAGTAATCGCTGATATTTCCGAACATAGCCACTGTACCTCTATGGTTTATGTCATTCGAAAGGTAATTTTATAAGGTCTAAAGTCATCATACATGTCAAACCAAAATAAACCGTATTTTTTCTGCAATAAGGCAAAATTCGAAAATCTGTTTCCGGGTTCACATGTGAACCCGCGGTGCTTGACGGAAGGAAGCGATCTGGGTTCACATGTGAACCCACGGTGCTTCTGAGGTTAATGAAAAAGACAGCAGGATGAGCTACGTGAGAGCAGGATGGAACAATACTTGTCTCTGTCACTCCGTTATCTTATTCCCCACTCTGTCCCAACCTCTCACTGCTGTCATTCTAATCAAGAGCGAGTTCCAAAATGGTAATAATTACCCTTTGACAGCAGTCTGTCTCGACCACACCTATGGATGTCATATAACCTGATTCCGAATGCGACCCAAACTACATTATTTAACTGCAGTAAACTTGTTCCATTGTAGACATCATCTCTATCTCTTAGAGTCACAAGGAACTGTTGGCCATAACAGGATATGTTACAAAAAACTGAGTTTATTTTATACAAGGTGTAATAGAAAGGGTATATCAACCCTGAAGGGTGTGATTCTGCCCATGAAACTGAACAACTGTCCTCAGGGAACATAGGTCGAGAAATGAAAAAAAAAATTTACCTCCCATACAAAATGCGTTATCAGCTTACTCAGTTTCTAAGGGTCAAAATCTTGTTTTTCATTTTTTGAACAATGTTCCTTTAGGAAAGTTGTTCAGTTTTGTTGACAGAGCACTCTCATTCAGTTTTCGGTACACCATCCCACGCCCTTTATGGATGAGAAGATCAAAACCAAGGCACTAACAGCAGCACTTAAAACAGAGACATTATCACAGCTCCAAAGGCGATATGGTGAAATCGGGTCTCCATTTTATCACAATCCTGATTTTATCATAGTTCTATGACACAAATACCTTTTGAGCAATTCTAATGTCTTACTGCCATAGCCAGACACATAACTTCAAACAAATCTGTTAAATCTAATGCTGTTTTTTTTATTTCATTACCAAGAAAGAATGAATGAAACTCAAGAGTATAAGTTTATATTTTTCTTGTCTGAATGCGGTCTTCAATGGCCAGGTATACTGCAGGGCAAACAACTTGAACAATAATTGCGTGGTGGGGGAAGCTTTGCGCACATCAATTTGTGTGTAAAATCGACTGCACAGCCAAGGTCATTTTTCAAGGAGTTTGCCCACACCTATAAGAGAGTTGCTGTTGGTGTGTGTAAGTGAGACAATATTTTATATTTTCTTTCTCTGAGTGCAGCAGTGTCTTCAATGGTCAGATAACAGAGTTGCTGTTGGTACCTATGTGGAAGGGAGATAGCATGCTATACGACGCCATAAAGAAAAAATCATTTTCTCATTGAACCAGGTAGTAAAAAGGATAGGTTCTCATAGTTTCAAGATCTTGACTAAGTTAAACTTAGCCGAGACTAGATATTGGCAAGGCCCAGATGGCTAGAAAGGTCGATAGAAAAGCCAGGCACATCTGACAAAGAACAAAGTGACATCTTCCGATCCAATGGGTCTAGATTTGACGCAGGAGCAAAATTACGTAAAACCTCAATACCGAATATGTGTAACGAAAAATACGACTTTCTTATTGCAAAATGTGAACGATAAGTACAAGTAATCGGACGGAGAATACACCCAAACCGCCATTTTCAAGAACAAAATCCCGAAATATCTACATCAAGCAATTTGACACAAGAGGTCCTCCATGTAAATCGATCAGAAAATATCAAATTTCTTCAATATTTACCTCTCCATCATTGATGTTTATAGCTAAAAAGATGTCTCCGAAGCTCCCGCCGCCGATCTTGCGAATAACGTTGTATTTCTCAGCTATAATTACATGTTTTCTGGCTAACAACATGCGTTCGAAGGTAGCCATTTTCTTTTGCCTTCATCACTCGTCGTCACAAAAATTATAGGAAACCCATCGCAGTTTGCGAAAATAACACAACACTAAAGTAATTTACGGTTTACAGTAGTTCTAAAACACAATATAATGTAGAATCACTATGAAAAACCACGGAAAATCATTTTATTGCGAAGTCTAAAAAGATGTCGTCAGCCTATTTTACGTGACGTCACTGGCAGTGTTACCAGCACACACAACGAAAATTCTACCCACGATTCTACCATTAATCGTTGCCAGATTGATTTTTTATTTGTGTAATACCTTTTCTGCATAAGTTTATATCTAAAGGGGATTTCACGAAAGAATCACACAGTCAAGATTAAGCTTAACACGTTGGACTTATTATGAGCTAATGGCGGGCCACAACATGACAAAAATTTAAGAATGCATAACGTTGCATTAGGCTTGATTTCTACAAAAAATGCACTATCAGGTGATGCAGTTTCTATGTGAAGTCAAGAAATCGTTTACGTGCTTTAAACTATACGTAATGTTCCTTTCTTAGGAAAAGATAGTCGGTTTCATGGTCCGAATCAGCATTATTTAAGTTTTAGTGAGATATCTTTTTAGGGTTCCGTAGTCAACAAGGAACACTTATAATTTCGTAATGTACGTCTGTCTGTCTGTCCGCGGCTTAGCTCAGAGACCAGTGGCGTAGCGCGGGCGGGGCCGGGGAGGCCATGGCCACAGATTAAATAATAGTAAACTAACCATGGCCCCGGGCGGCAGATTTCAGGGGGCGGTAAAATTGGCAAAAACTTTTTGAAAAAGTGAACGTTTCCAACAGCTGCACATTTTAGCTCAAAAATATGACTGTTTATGCCCTGATGTACTGTTGAACGCTAAAGAAATCAATTTAAGTCAAGCTCCCGACGATATTGATAAAGAAGACTTCAAGTTGATGCGCTAACGCCTTCAGGCCTTTGTACATATAGAAGACTCAGAATGCAAAAAAAAAACTCGCCAGGTCCGGTGCACTGGGTCTCATGAAATACATTGTGGAGTCGAAGTTCGAAGGTAGCGTACCTAATATATTTATTTGTCTTAGCTGGCTAGCTGTGAGAGAAGTTTTTCTAAATTGAAATTGATTAAAAATTACCTTCGCTCAACAATGTCTCAAATGAGGCTGACAAACCAACCCATATTATCAATAGAAAATCACATTGAAATTGACATCGAAAACTGCATAAAAGGTTTTGCACTGCAAAAAAACAAGAGGAGTTAATTTTTAGGGTTCCGTACCCAAAGAGTGAAAAACAGGGGGCCCTGTTTTTCACTATTGAGATGCCTCCGATGTCTGTCAGTCTGTCTGTCAGCGGGCTGTATTTCATGATCCGTAACAGGTAGAAATTTGGAATTTTCACAAATTGTGTATATCCATTGCCGCTACAACAAATACTAAAAATAAAAAATTAAGAGGTCTCCCAAACCCATAAAGGGGGGCGCGAAAAAAATTTTTTACTTATCCCATCGAGTGGGGTATCGTTGTTTAGAGCATGTTAAGTAGGGTAATACTGTATTTATTTTAGTTTTAAAAAATATTTAAAAACATAGGAATAAGAGGCCACCAAAGTCAGCATTTTTTACAAAATTTTGTTTGGGCTGTATTTCATGAACAGTAACAGGTAGACATTTGAAATTTTCACAGATTATGTACTTCTATAGCCGCTATAACAACAAATACTAAAAGCTAAAAATTAAAATAAAGGGAGGCATCCCTACTACAAACGTGTTTTAGGCGATTTTTTGTTTTAACTCAATCGTAAAAACGGGAACATTTACAAGCGTGAAAATATGTGTATTTATAGTGCATAAGCTATTAAATAACAACAAATAATAAACACTGGTCAAGTGGCAGTCGGACTCAAAATCTAGCACAGTAAGTTACTGAAATTTAAAGTAATAGAATTATTATTATGTAGTGGTACGGAACCCTCAGTGCGCGAGTCTGACTCGCACTTCGCCGGTTTGCAGTTGATAAATAAACTTTTTTTTTTTACTGGGAGGCAGAGACAACAGAGGAAACGATAGTAGGAAAAAAGTAGGAAGGCTAAGTCCGGCAGATCGGGCGCTGGATTATTCATCGATGGACCCGAAAGCATAAAAATATCAGTACCACTTGGGAAATTTGCAAGTGTATTTCAAGCTGAGGTACTTGCTATCATAGAATGTGCCAGACACATAAAGGAATCCTGCGGAAACTTACACAACAGAGTAATGACCTACAGCGATAGCCAAGCAGCAATAAAAGCAATAATGAAATCAGAGACAACATCAGCCTTGGTGTTAGAATGTAAAGAGGTCCTGAATGACCTTGCTCAAGACAAAGAAGTGATATTAGCCTGGACACCCGGTCACGAAGGAAATATGGGCAACGAGACCGCGGATGAACTAAGGAAAGGAGCGGATGAAATACCTGATAGGCCCAGAACCCCGCCTTCCCATTTCTAGTAACATAGTTAAAGGGGTACTGAGGAAAATTATAAATGTAGAGGCTATCACGCGATGGGAGAACGTGGAGGGGCATCGTCAATCCAAACTCTTCATCAAGGGGTATGATAGGGAAAAGACTAAACACCTTTTACAGCTCTCGAAACCAGATATAACGGTAATAGTAGGCATTATGACAGGTCATTGTAACTTAAACAGACACCTGACCATAATGAAGAGAAAGGAGGACCCAGCTTGTCCAGAATGCGGAGAGGAGGAGACCGGCTTCCATTTCTTCGCCGAGTGTCCCATGTACTCGATGCCCCGATGGTTAGCAACGGGTAAGGACAAAATATCAGAGGAGGACATCAGGGAAGTATCAGTAGCTGACATGGTAAGATACTACAAAGCAACAGGTAGGTTCTACGGGGTAACGCTGCAGGAGCACCGTAAACCAGTGCCCCGGGCGGGGTGGCTTGTGGAGCAGTGAGCCTTACACCAGGGGACACAGAATTGTGTGCGAAATGCTTGGGAGGCCCTCTCAGGGTCCTCATTTAGTACATCTCAACCAGTAGATAGGGGGGATGGATAATGAGGACACCCCTGATGAAGCCAAAAGAGCGGCTCGCCCCTATAACTGGCCGTCATCCTGGATGGGGCTTGAAGCGAAGCAGGCCACGCCGCGCCGTCCGTTTCCAGTTGGGATAGTGGGTGAAATAGCTCCATACACGTGATCTGATCACCCACCTGCGCGAGCCGCGGCGTGCCCATTAGAAATAATAATTTTAACAAATGACTGGAGTCTCTTAATAACTTTTTTTTAACTGCTTTCCTTGACTTAAAATAAAAATAGGGGGGCGGTAAAATTCGGGTAGGCCCCGGGCGGCGCAAATACACGCTACGCCACTGTCAGAGTCGCTTAGTACCAAAAAGTTGTAATTTAGTATGGACATACATTTCTTACACGCCGACAAAGTGGCAAAGCCAGTCGACGTAAAGAGCATAATTCAATAAAATCTCGAAAAAAATATTATTGTTTTAGGGTACCTCCCCTACAAGTAAGTGGGGTGATTTTTTTTCTTTAAATGAAATTAATAGGAAAACTGCTAAGTAGGCTTCACAGGTTAATTAGCTATAGCCGAAAAACTGGTAATAATAAAAATAGCAACAGCAATCAGGCGCTAGGGACCTCGCTGAGCATTAAGAAGTAGAGTTTAATAAAAAATATGCTTCTGAATGTAAATGATAACTTTACTATAAATCCCGTAAAACAAAATTAACCATCCTAAATGCCTTTGACTCGGTTGCCTGTATTTATTGAGTTTATCCATCGCCATCTATTTAACTGAACTTTGAAACTAGCTCAGCGTAGCTCAGCTTATTCTTCATACAATGCATCTCGTGTAGCACACAGAAACAAATTGTCTGCGTGAAACAGCTTCCAACCCGTCCGTATTGAGAAGCCGTCAGAGTATCGCTTAATTTTTGAATGCAGAGAGTAGACTCGTTTTAGTCGGATCGACTGACTGATTTTGAATGAATGAATGAATGAATGAATAACCGTTTATTATGGATGCAGTACTTACACTTCTAACACTTTCTTATACGTATATATGTATTACAATAAATATTGAATAAAAAAGAAAATCTTTTATTTGTGTACCACACCCATAGTAGGCCCTAACTCAGCATTATGCTAAGACCCGACTGACGAACCTTAGCGCTGTTTTTCAGTTAGTACCTAAGTGCGCGTGAGCGCCGACGTGGAGAAACCCTCAAAGTACCTATACAAACGGCCATTTATAAAAAAATATATATATGACAAACATTATGGAAAGGAACTCATTTTAATTTGTGATCGCCAATAGTGTATAAAATTAATAATACCATCTAAAATATTGAATAAAATATCTACTTTATGCGTTCCAAAGGAAAATATAAATACGTTATGTAATATGATTGATATATATTATATTATACGACTTCATCTACCTATCCAACAGTTATGCGGGACTCTTGGCACACTAACTTTATGCTACCTACAAATATCACCTTAAATGTTAGGAAAGTAACAGTTTATGACCTTATTATAATTAAAGTATTTAAGCAAATAAATAAAGAAAAACAAAAATACTAGATAATACTATTCAGATTTTTGCTTAGTTAAAAGCAAAATACGTAAATCGCGTTTAAAACGACGTTTAACTGGAATGGAGCGTAGGGGTGGAGGAATATCATTCCAGCACTTGGAAGCCATGAATTTAAAACTGCCTCGAAAAGCTGCCGTTCTGTGATGAGGTATTATTAGTAAGGAAGAAGTGCTTCTAGGTGTGTATCTGTGTTGTGCATATCTCCATGATAATTTTTGATACAGGTAATCTGGTTTACCTGTTTTTATGACATCAAACAGTAAATTAGCTAAATGCAATTTAATGCGACCTTTTAACTTTAAAAGATTGGATGAGTTAAGAAAAGGAGTGACGTGAGACCTGGGAGGAATATCGAAGCAGTATCGAGCGCATGCATTTTGTACACGTTGAATGAGCGTTAAAGTCTTTTTGTATATGCAATTACCGTAAACAGAAATACAATGATTAAATTTCGAAAGTATAAGAGATTCGCAAAGTCTAATTCGGAGATCAGTGTTTATGTATTGACGTATTTTGTATAAGACTTTGAGACGATAAAAACAGTTACGAACGAGTTCAAGACAGTGATTTTCAAATTTAAGATTTTTGTCTATAAGCAAGCCCAAATTTCGAGCTATTTGAACCTGCTCCATCTCTACATCCATGATTTTGATTCTACAGTTTGAGGTTTCTAATTTGCGCACTTTGTCTTTAGAACCTATCAACATAAACTTTGACTTCAAAGGATTAAGCACAAGACAATTGTTTTCCGACCAATGTACTATACGATCTAAGTCGGAATTGATAGTGTTTATACATCCAGCAACGTTTCTGTGATCAACGGGAAGGTAAACCTGAAGGTTTTCGTGATAGACTGTCTAGAAATCGTTTATTATTTGGTCAATTTACTGGGAAATATACCTGAGACCTGTGCTAGCGAAGTGTGTTTAAATAAACTAAAATCCGTGGTATTTTAAATTAATTGAGAAAGGACTCCCTGTAGCCGGGTTGGATTTAACCCAATAAAAAAGTAATGCTGCTCTATCTTTTCATAAAAAGCTTTATAATAATTATAGCTGTTTCCCGCGACTTCGTCCGCGCAGGATTATATCTATCTATCCATCATTTCATCTGTCTGTGCGTCTATCCATCCGTCCACCCGTCCTTCCGTCTGTCCATCCATCTGTCCATCTATACGTTCATCCGTCCGTCCATCTATGCATTCATCCGCCCGTCCATCGGTCCATCTATTTGTCCGCCCGTCCATCTGTGCATCCATTTATCCGTTCCACGTAGTCGGTTATGGAAGAGCGGAGCTTCCTGACACAGGCAAAAATAGCTTAAAAGGAGGCTTCGGCAACTAGATGGTAAGCACACTTTACACACGTATTTATTATTTGTATTTCGAATTACCTAATAAATAAAAAACAATGAAAAGTGAAAAAAAGGGTTAAGTGCGAGTCAGACAAACTCGCGCGCTGAGGGTTCCGAAATACATAGTATTTTTGGGAGCAATACAGTCTCCTACTATACCATTTTTGCAGATGTCTAAAAAACTGTGCAATTTGGATAGATCGTTTTATTTTTGTTGTAATATTGTAATAAATTTCTATCGACTATAATTAATTCAGATTTTTCCTTTTGCAATCTTCGGAGTAAAGGGGTATTTTTAGGGTTCTTCTTCTTCTCCCGAGCCCTTTTTCCCATATCTCTTGGGGTCGGCCCTCCTAGTCCTATTTCGCGATTCTGAGCGTTTTTGTATAATTTCCGGTTTTAAGTCCATCGTCTTCATATCTTTGGAAATGGTCCCCATCCAGGTTGTCGGTGGGCGACCTGGACGCCTTTTGGTTTGTTCAATTTGCATGACCGTTCTTGTCATGTGATCCTCGTTGCGCCTCATGACATGCCCGTACCAGCGTAAGCGATTTTCTCTTAATTTATCCGTAATATTTGCCACTTTAAACGTTCCCCTTATATGTTCGTTTCTCACTTTGTCTTTAAGGGTTACGCCCCCAGACCATCGGAGCATCTTCATTTCTGTAACGTTGAGTTTTTGTTCATCTGTCTTTCGCGTGGCCCAACATTCTGAGCCATACATTAAAGCTGGTCTAATTGCTCTCTTGTATATGTTTCCTTTCACTTCAATGGGCATCTTCGCGTCACAAAAAACTCCAGTCAAGGATCGCCATTTAAGCCATGCAGCTGTTTTCCGGTTTTCGATATCTTTGTCAATGGAGGCTGTAGATGTTAAAACAGATCCTAGATATTTGAGATGGTCAACTTGTTTTAAGGGTTTGTTATCCAGTTGTGGCACTCTGTTGTTAGGTGTTCTCCCTGAGAAGCTACAGTGCATGTATTCCGTTTTGGTTCGACTCACTCTTAACCCTCTGCGTTCTAGTGCTGTGCACCATGCCATTAAGTCGGTTTGGACCTGTTGTAACGTTTCCGCTATGAGAACTATGTCGTCGGCATATAACAGTGACCAAGGGGCTGGTTTCTGAAGGTGTTCGGTGACATAGTTCATGACTATGTTGAATAACAACGGACTAAGGGTGGAACCCTGGTGGACCCCAACCCTGACCTCAAATTCTGGACCAACACCAGCAGGGCTGAGAACTCTGGTTTTGATATTGTGGTACATGTCTTTAAGAATTTCGATGTACTGTTCAGGGACTAGTTGTGCTCGTAATGCCTGCCATATAAGCTCTCATGGAATACGATCAAACGCCTTTTCGAGATCAATAAAGACTAGATGGAGGTCCTTCTTGAGTTCCTTATACTTTTCCATAAGGATTTTTACAGTATGGATCGCATCTATTGTTCCCACTCCGCAAGTGAAGCCGCATTGGTTGGATGTAACCGTAGTGAGCTCTTTAAGTCTTTTAGCAACCACACTTTCCCAAATCTTTAGGACATGTGACGTAAGTTTGATAGCACGATAGTTTTCGCATTCTGCCACGTCGCCTTTGCTTTTGTAGAATGGTAATAAGTTGCTCTGTCTCCATCCATCAGGCATTTTCCCTTCTGTTAGGATAAGGTTGAAAAGGTTAGACAACCACAGTATACTTGACTCTCCAGCCATTTTCAGAAGTTCCGAAGGTATTTCGTCAGGTCCTATTGCTTTGCCATTCTTCATTTTAGTAAGGGCAGCTTTCACTTCTCCTGGTGTTATAGCTTCTAGCGGGCCATGCACTGAAGGGAGGCTGGGCAAGGGCTCCTGTGGGAACTCTTCATTTAGTAGGTGGTTGTAATACTCGCGCCATCTGTCATTGATGTCCTTATCGGAGGTTAGCAGTATACCTGCGGAGTTTTTTACATATTTATTCTTTTATATCTTTGGCTTGCTTGTTTCTAAATTTTGCAATTTTGAATATTTCTTTATCTGAGACAGCATTTTCCAGTCTACTATATACGCTCTCTTGCGCTATAGCTCGCGAACATGCAACTATCCTTTTGGCAAGCTTCTTAGCTTCCACATACTTTTGGCGATCCGCTTCCTCTTGCGATAATTGCCAGGTCTTAAAACACAACTTCTTTTGTGACAAAAATGGTTTTACATCATCGTTCCACCAATCAGGATCTTTACCTGGTTTCAGATTGCCTTTGCCCATGCCTAGTACTTTTTTGGCTGTATTCGTTGTGTGGTTTTGAAAATCGTTCCATGTAGTATTGACGTCTATTCCAGCTGAAGTGCAAGTTCCCATAAAAACAGCAACATCTGCCGCCAAAGCTCTTCCCTGGGGCTTTTGTAGATTAAACAATTTTATCTTGGGTACAGTTTTCTTTCTGTACATGGTTTTCCACGGAGGCATCTTCAGGCATGCTACCAATAGGCGGTGTTGTGTGGTGAGAGGTTCACCTGGGATAATCTTGCAGTCTTTGAAGAATTTTCGCATGAGGCTATTACACAGAATGTAGTCGATTTGGGATGCATTCGCACCACTCTTATAGGTGATAAGGGTATTTTTAGGGTTCCGATACCAAAATGGTAAAAAAGGAACCCTTATGGTGCGACTTTGTCTGTCTGTCCTGTATATCTCGGCAACCAGTCATGAAATTTGGAATAGTTTTAGAATACTAATTATTGCCCAACATAATTGCAAATAAAAGAATTAAAAAATTATGATAATTAATGTAAAGGGGGTCCAAATAGGGGTTGCAAAACTTCAAATTGTCGTTACTAGGTCGAGTGGGGTATCATATGAAAGGGCTTTACTTGTACATTCTAAAATATATTTTTGCTACTCTTAGTTTTCAAGTTATGATGAAAAATGTCAAAACAAATACCATTCCCAATACAAAGGAAAAATTTGAATTAATTACAGTCAATAGAACTAATATTAAAGCAAAAATAAAACGATATTTCTAAGGGCGATTCTCTGTAAGCTCGTAACAGCCCATACAGACTCTGTCCCAACAAACCGTTTTAGAATTTTCGAAAATAAAAAAAAAATATTAATTAAGAAACTAACTAATAATTGTGGTACAGAAGAGGGCCCATTGAGTTTTCATCTACTTTTCGCGTTATTTCAGTTTGTGAGTTTCTGTAGTACAAATATGACAGGGCACTGTCAAGTGCGCAAAGGGAATCAGGGAACTGTGCGATCCAGACGCGTAATCCCGCCACAAATGACGTCCTGACACTAAACAAAATGGCGTCTCGCTGCCGCATTCGGCAAGGTTGTTAACAAAGAAATTTGACCTCATATAGAAGTAATATATAAGAAATAATTCGTCACAAGTAGGGATGTGGGCATGCTTTCATCTATCGATAGTCGATAAGTTACACAAGGACAAATCGATGTCGAAACTTTGACCAAAAAGTTGAAGTACTAAACTTTAATAAAAGGCAAATCTGTTAAAAGCAGTGATTAAATTCATTAAAAAAAATACTTTTTGCATTTTTTACTACAGGTGATTTCTTACGTAGGTGTTTTAATATTAAAGATACCAAATTTCTTACTTACTTACTTACTAAAAGGAATGGACGGTAGCGGTGGAGGCAAGAGGGGTAGGAGGTGTAAAGGTTCTTTTTTTTTATTTTCATGAATATCTCTAGTTTACATACAAATTATGTAGGATTTTAAAACAAACTTTTATCCCTCAATTCAATCCATTTGGGATGGTTTTGCAAAAATGCTGAAATACTTACGGGTTTGTGTTTTTCTTCTAAGTAGCTCAAATAAATTTTCAAGCGAAATTTCGTGTATCTTATCTTGCCTTATAATGTGGAGCTGAGTTCCTTATTGGACCTTAGAGCACAAGGAGCCTGTAGTATTCTGGTTTCGGATAAGCTTGACCCAGAATCTTCATACGCTTGTGAGCCAAAGCGTTGCATGAGCACAAGAATTGCTTGTCAGTATTGTTTGTAGCGAAAAACTTTCAAACCTTTTTTGTAGAGAATTTTATGTAGATTAATTTAGTATTTTTATTAATTTTCTTACAATTTGTTGATTCAGGATGATTCATGCTGATTGAGACATTTCAATTTGGCGAAGACACACAAAGTGATATTTGTTTGACAGTGTCCCCATCGGGAATCGAACCCAGAATGAAAACAAAACGCGTTGAATGTTGTAAAATATAATAAATGGTACAGCAGCACTGCACTTACTTTCTCGCGATATGCAATTAGAACTGTCAACCGCAAACTTAAATTTGTAATACCATACCTACACATAGTATGGAATTACAAACGTTTATTAATGTTTTTCTGAAAAATGTTCTACCACATGAATTCGGAACTCGAATTGTAAAATATTAAAACAAACCAACCGTAAACGATTTCGAACAAATCACATGTTCAAATTTTGGTAGTACTGGAACACCTTTTATATGAATTTTCACAGATTTTTAAATTTCAAAACTCTGTTTCTTATGAATAGTTGTTCAGTTTTGTCGACTGTAAAGCTCTTTAAGTTTTTGGTACATCCTGTGTACTAAATTTTCACAAAATCCAATCAAATTGAATATCCATTCAGGTAGATAACCAAAACAAAATTAAAATTATAGAAAATAATACAAACTTAATGTAGTCAATTAGGGTCAATGTAGGTACCACTAGTTGACCATTTAAGCGGTTTTATGACGAAATTCATAAAAAAACTAAATTATTAGTTCTACTTTCAGTCACTTCTAAAAGTTCGACTATGAATTAGTTAGGCTTGTGATATAATAAGTGTTAAGGACTTTACAAAATATGCTCTTAAAGTTTTTTTTTTTTTAAATGTTACATTGCATGACCACTTCGAATAAACATACTAAAGTACTAGCTAGACAAACCCATAACTTTATTGTAAGACGCCAACATAGTTAAATTCTATATAAAATCGCGGTATTTTTAAATTTTCTTACTTTCAGTTCAAATTTAAGTTTTGGTCAGCTATTGGTGCTTGGTCATCTAGTGGTGCACTGACCCTATGAGTAAATCACAAGTTTACGTTTTGGTAGTACAGGAACACCCCTTATATGGAATCACACAGACAAACTGATGATGGCGCAAGATACCTTGCATAGAGATGCTTAGTCAAGCAAAGTTTCATAAAAATAATTTGAACCGTTTTTAAAAAAAAATCAATTCTTCATTTTTGTTGAATGACAGCTACCCTCAAAGTGAGAGCCAGCAAAAAACCATTCGGAAATAAAAGTCTTAAATTAAAAATATGGTGTTAATAGGACCATTCGTTTAGCCGCTAGGCCAAAGCGTGACGGACAGACCGACCAACCGACAGACGGACATTTTTAGGGGACTTGCTTAAGTGATATAGAACACATTTTTGAGAAAGTTTGTGCAACTTTTTTCACGAATACAATACCTTTCTCGCTCAGCTCGAAAGTAAAAATACTACTATCGATAAAAAATACATCACTCATAAACTCCAACATGATCCCACAAAAAACGATAAATTACAGTAAAATACGTAACAATTTCCATATTATCTGACTGTAGAAATGATAAGTTGACATTTTTTTATGCAATATTTGTGATAATAATCCACAAACATGAAAAATACTGAATAAAACTCACAGATGAAAAGACAAAATTTCTTTGCAATTTTCGTTTTGTTGTTTTGAAGATGTACAGCCATCAACTACACACGTTATTATTAAAAAGAACAATCACTAATATAGAGAGCAACTTAAGAATAAATTCACGATATTTTCCAGTTATTCACTACATGTTTTTTATAATTTACACAATGTTTACACCATATAATTTAGGAAATATTTTCAACCGTTAAAATCCCAACAAGTTACAATAATCCTATAAACTTTGTAAATGCAATGAACGCGTCGTTCATCTAATTTGGTAGGATGTGGTCACTGACGACTTGACATGGCATGAGACATGCTTGCAGTTGTCATCCCATACTGAAAAAAAATAGCATGGTTTCTTCTCCGAGCGAAGCAAGGAGGTTTTTGTTCTGAGGTTGTTAACATCACCAATTGCGTTTCGTTTCACTTAAAAAAACGTTTGTAAACAACAGTTTTTTATAATGGCTTTAATTTTTTGGCAGGGGACTGAATAGAAATTCTGGGGACAAAGTTCACAGGACTTTAATAAATAAAAAAAATGTTTTACGAAAATAAAATAGTTGAATTATTTTCCTTTATGATATTAACTGCCAAATTTATGTACTTTCAATAAGTTCTTCGTAAATCTCGTTTTTAGGTGGGAATACAGTGATGGGGACAGCCAGGGGGCTGTATTTTTAGAGCTTCTATCACGTCTAGAAAAAAAACATAAAATAGGTATGGTTCTAAACACAATGGGCCCGCAAAGTTTCGGGGTTAAAGTTTCATACGGAGTGATTTTAAAAAAAATTATGAAATAACTTTTTGAAAAAATCGGTCGGGACAGCCGATTACGAGCTTACAGAGAAATGCCCCTAAGTTGCACGGTTTTTTAGGGTTCCGTAGCCAACTGGCAAAAAACGGAACCCTTAAAGATTGTCTGTCTGTCTGTCTGTCCGTCCGTATGTCACAGGCACTTTTTTCCGAAACTATAAGAGCTATACTGTCGAAACTTGGTAAGTAGATGTATTCTGTGAACCGCATTAAGATTTTTACACAAAAATAGAAAAAAAAAACAATAAATTTTAGGGTTCCCCATACATAGAACTCAACTCAAAAAATTTTTTTTCATCCAACCCATACGTATGGGGTATCTAAGGATAGGTCTTTAAAAATGATATTGAGGTTTCTAATATTATTTTTTTCTAAACTGAATAGTTTGCGCGAGAGACACTTTCAATGTGGTAAAATGTGTCCCCCCCCGTAACTTCTGAAATAAGAGAATGATAAAACTAAAAAAAATATATGGTGTACTATGCAAACTTTCACCGAAAATTGGTTTGAACGAGATCGAGTAAGTAGTTTTTTTTTAATATGTCATAAATCGTAAACCACAATTTACCTTTCATTCATTCAATCAACTCAAATATAAATTTTAGTTACTTACATCACATAATAAAGTTTTTTAGCAATAAAAATACCATAACTTGTACTTATATAAGTGCACGAGTCCAACTCGCACTTGGCCGGTTTTTTTTGTAAAAAAAACCTTTACAAACAAATTTAGTTTTGCGGTCCTAAAAATGGACTTTATTGCTTCCAAATAGTTCCAAAAATACTAAGGTATATCGGAACCCACGGCCTGCGAGTCCGACTCGAACTTGACCGTTTTTTAAAATTATTTTTCAGCATAACTTGAAAACGAGTCGTAAAACATACAAACATCTATTCTGGAATGTATACATACCCCACTCAACCTATTATTATTATTAGGAGCCTGCTGTCTTAGTAACAATAAAACATTTGCCCCCCCTATTTGGGCCCTCTTTTCAATAACAATAATATTTTGTTTTAATTCTTTTGCTTGCAATAAAGTTGGGCAATCATAATCCAAAACTACCTATTCCAAATTTCAAGTCGATAGAATGAGCGGTTGCTGAAATAAAGAGGTGTGACAGATTGACGAACATACGATGTAGCACCATAAGGGTTGGTTCCGTTTTCACCATTATGGTTCGGAACCCTAAAAAAGGGGACGACCCCATACAAGAAAAATTTTTTTTTTTGTTTGAGCTATATCGTGTAAAAACGAGAATGCTTACAAGTGTGAAAATTTACATCTTTATAGTCCATACTAACAACAAATAATAAAAGCTGGTCAAGGAGGAGTCGGACTCGCGCGCATTAAATACACTTCGCGCATCCCTGACTAACACGGTATTCTTACCTTCGTGGTACGGAACCCTTGAAGCTCGACTCCGACGCGTACTTGGCCGGTATTGAAAGTTAGTCACATGTTTGTAATAACTGGTCACAGATAAACTGCTTCAAATGTGGGATTTTTTGTTAACCATTTTGATTAGTAACATATTAAGGTTGGTATTATATCCCTCTTTGAGAAAGTTTTACTTTGAAAAATAACAAGCTCTCTTTTCACAAGCAAATCAGTATTACTTTCTTTCTGGTGTGAGTGAAACAAAAGAAAAAGAGAAAGTAGAGAAGAAGAAAGAAGATCCATTCAGCACCCATTTTATTAAAGGACAGCCAATAATATCCTCCATCACCATCAAACAAATACAATACTTTTCGTCAAGGCAGCTACAAAATTCTATAACATTAACATCAATTATTATTCATTACCTTATTACTTCTAAAGTTATTTAATAGAGAATAACAAGTTATTAATAAATAGACAACATTATGAAATAAAAAAAAATATTAAAAGGTTTAGTGGTGAGTGCTCATCCCTGAGGTATGAATGATAAGATATCTGAAGAGCAGACCAGTGAGTCATTAAAAATGTCAACAGATTCACCCAACGCACTGTAATTAGGAGATATCCTGGCTATGGGAGCAGTCTGCTTGAGGTTCGTTCTAGCTGGTTGGTCGGCAAGGACAAGAGTTGGGAATGTGGAACTTTTGAAGAGGTTGGGGACCGTCAAAATATTTTTTTACATAGAAATATTAAGTCCATAAACAACCTTCTGGTAGACAATTTATCCTAAGGGCTGCACGATCCGAAGTGTCTCGAAAATGTTTTAAAGGTTCTGTAGTAAAAAAGGAATCCTTATAGTTACTTTGGTGTCTGTCTGTTTGTCGGTGTGTCTGTACACGGCTTAGCTTAGACCTTTATCCTACTAATATTATAAACGCGAAAGTTTGTAAGTATGGATGGATGTTTGTTACTCTTTCACGTAAAAACTACTGAATGGATTTTAATGAAACTTTACAGTAATATAGCTAATACATCAGAATAACACATAGGCTACAATTTATGAACCTGCGCAGACGAAATAGGATGAATTTGCTGGAATTCTGGAGGGAGCTCCCTGTCCTGCAGTGGATGTTTACATAGGATATGATAATGATTTGTGCCATATATATGAATTACCAGTGGGAATTCGCGTGGGTACCGGGCGCATTTCGGTTTGTATGCAAATCTCGTCTACTGCTTAATGTGCCTTAATGTTAGGCACAAGGTTATAGCTTAGTCAAATAATACCAATAAGAAAATTGGTAAACAGATAAGATAAAACGCGTAAAATGGTGACCTAGAGTCCTACACGCATTGTCTAACTATAAAACATGTTACCTACGTCATACTATTTCAATAGACCATGCGATTTAAAGCATGGCACTATGAGCGTAAATTTTTTATAAGAAGTTTCACAGGAAGATCAGCTACCTACTCACCTCGCCGTTGGCAATGTTGATCGCCAAATAGATATCTCCAAAAGAACCTCCACCGATCCTTCTCACGACCTTATATTTTCCCGTAATCAATATTTCCTTCCTTGAACTCATAAACGTAGACATTTTAATATATTTTTGTCACAACTTTTGTAAAATATAAATAATCAAACTTTCCAATGCACAAATTACGCACTGATCCGATAAAAACAATAATAAATTCTTGACTACATTTTACGATGTGACTGAATGGACGTCACGGTGCGTTCTGAACGTGATTGACAGTTACGTCATGTCTGTCAATATTACTCTTTTGTTATTTTGACGTGTTTTGGAGGAGGTCTTAGTCTTTAAAAAAGGGCAATTTCTTGATCGCGAAAATTGGAAAAGAAGTTAGTTTATCTTTTATTTATTTATTTATTTATGCAATAGGTACGCCAACAACACAGTCATACATAATTTGGTTAATATAATAATATACACATAAATCTAAATCTCTATGAATGCGTCACTTATAGGCATACACAACATTCTATGGGAATATGACGCTAACAATTACACAAAAACAAAATGAAACTAAGAACTTAAATTAAATTAAATAAAAATTTTATAAATTTAAATATAAAAATGACGTTTACATGCTGTGATTCTGAACAGTGAACAGAATACTGTTTTTAAAGTTGATGAAAGTGTCGCCAAAAATATCGATGCTATTATTGAGATTCTGAAACTCATTATAGTTTGCTAACATAGTGTTCAAAGGGGAGTAAACTCCAACGTTTGTACGACTTCCGCGTGTGGAGAAAAGCCCACGATTAGTGCAAGTTCTAACGTTAGCAGACCGAGGGACCGAAATATTGACTCTGCTCAGAACATCTGGTGCTAAGAGTGCGTTGTTCATAATTTTGTACAAAGTGAGCAGGCTAATCATCTTTCGCCGATCTTCTAGAGACATCATGTTAAAATGGTTAAGTCTCTGACTATAACTCCATCGGTAACATGCGTTCGCATCCCGAAATGCCAGGTGTCTAGAAAATGCGCGTTGTACACGTTCTACACGGTTGATGTGTATCCTGTAGGATGAACACCAGATAGGTGAACAATATTCAATCACACTTCTAACGAAAGAGTTATAGAGTACCAACAACGGAAAAATGTCGGTAAAATCTTTACAAACCCGCTTCACAAAACCAGCCATTTTAAAAGCTCTAGAAACTATGCTGTCTATATGTGGTATAAAAGATAGTTTTTTGTCTAATACCACTCCCAGATCTCTAATTGTATCTACTTCTTGTAAAAGGGTTCCATCTAGGTTATAGTGAGAGGGTATCTCCTTTCTCTTTTTTGAAAATTTAATATGGCAACATTTACTGGCGTTTAAGGCCATCTTATTTTCGATACACCATTTATGTATTTCTTCAAAGTCTTTTTGGAGTAAGATTGCATCCTCAGGACATGATACAAGACGATATATTTTAAGGTCATCCGCATACAGTGAGCATTTACTATTTCTTATTCGATCTACTATATCGTTTACAAAGACGAGGAAAAGTACAGGTCCTAAATGTGACCCCTGTGGCACACCTGACGACGCTCCATAGGTGGAAGAAACAAAACCGTTAGCAACAACCCTTTGTTCTCTATCGGACAAATAGGATTTAAACCATTGTAGCATTAACCCATGCACACCATACTGTGATAACTTTTGTAACAAGATAAAATGATCTACCTTATCGAATGCGCTACTAAAATCCGTATATATGACATCAACCTGCTTCCCTTCATCAACTGTGTGATTTATATCAGTAACATAGCTAAGCAAATTGCTGATAGTAGATTTTTTTGGGCAAAAGCCGTGCTGGGCAGGTGTTAATATAGTGTTGATCTGAGACGTTAGTATAGGACAGATTATTTTTTCGAATATTTTAGCAAATGTGGACAAAATTGAAATAGGACGGTAGTTTTTTGTTTCAGAGGGATCACCTTTTTTGAATATAGGTACAACATTAGCAAGTTTCCATTTGATGGGAAATTTACCTGACGAGAGTGATTTGTTAAAAATCAGTACAAGTGGATACGATAGACTAGAAGAACAGCGTTTTATGAAAACCGGAGGGATATTATCAGGGCCTGCTCCTTTGCTTGGGTCGATACTTTTAAGAGCTTTACGAACCTGCCTTTCCTCGATTTTTATATAGTTGAACATAACTTGAGGAAAGTTACAAATGTCAGAAGTTTCTGGTTGCGTGACGTTGGGGGGTGAAAAAGTAGCTGAGAATTGCTTTGCGAGAAGCTCACAGATGTCAAATCCAGAGGAGGCCGTTGTTCCATTCATCTTCATTTCACAAGGCAATCCACGGCCAGACTTATGTTTAGAATTCACATAGGTCCAGAATTTTTTAGGACATTTAGGTATCTGACTTTGGATTGACCTTGTGAAACTCGCATAACAATTTTCTAAGAGCATCTGTGCCCTGGTACTCAAAAGACTGTACTCTATTTCGTCCCTCGGATTTTTAAAAGTTTTAAATCTTTTCCTGATTTTTTCTTTTTCGTTCAAAAGTTTAATTAAGGATCTAGAGAACCAAAAAGGAAAGTTGTAGTTACGTTGTCGAGCTTTTGGTATTGTTTCCTCAATGACAAAATAAATTATCTTATAGAATTCTTCAACCATAGCATCGACATCAGGGCACCCATTAAATATAGTATACCAATTTATATTAGAGAGAGCATTATTTACTACATCGTAGTCTGCACGCCTAAAATCATGTGTCGCGAATTGCTTGCTTTTTAATATTGGTTCACTGTAAATGGTAAATTCTATAACTAAAGGTGGATGATGGCAGTCAACCTTAGAAATTGGATTCGAGCACTCATTGACCGACCCACCAACAATGTCAGAAAGCACCAAATCTAGGATCTTATCATTAGTATTTTTAATACAATTAAGTTGTTGCAAGCAATTTGCGGACATAAAGTCTACAAGTGAGTAACCAAGGTCACAAGAGTCGTAACCAGATGGTTCCAATGCGGTTTTGGTGTCGCCATCATGTTTCCAATGTATAAAACCTAGGTTAAAGTCACCAATTAAGATGGTCTCATTCGCGGTGCTGTCTATAACTGAGGTCACATTATCTAAGAAAGAGTCAAGAGTTCGTAGCATCACTGGTGGAGGTAAATATACCGCACAAAGGTTTATATGCTATATCTTAATTAACATACAAAATAAAATGCTCTTGCAATAAAATATAAGACGCAAAACCAATCTATGGAACTCTTTAGCTTATGAACGTAGCCCTTAAGTGGAAGTTGCCAGCAAGCAATGAACTAATAATTTCTACCATTTGGTACGATTATAAATATGTATGTTTCCCACAGTGACTTTCCAATATTTCCTGAGGTGCAAAATTCTCTGCAGAGGATTCCACGAAAGAAAGAATATTAAGACTTAATAAACAAATTTCTCAATTTTGGCCTTAGTTAGAATCAGATAAAGAACAGGCAGTTAAGAACAAAGAAGTCCGTGTTTCGAAAGGCATGTTACGCTGTTGCACTGTTTGGTACTAGCTACTCTGAGTATAAATGTGGTTAATCTGTCTAGGTCAGGGGGTGCACATCTCAACTACCCTCTCCTTGGGAGTTGTTGTATTGTATACGGGTACGCGACCCCGGCTCCCCGAGCTATTACTAACTCATCCTGATCCTTCCGAGAAATTAATATCCTTTTTACCTTATTCCTTTCCTGCACCAAGTATTCCTGTCCCAACTAACCTATCCCTCCCATTCCTTTTATCCCTGTCCATTCCGCCAATCTAAGGTTGACCGCGCCGATGGATGCGTGGCTAGAGGCGAGTCTATAGTCGAAAGCGGTCACAAGCCCTGGGCCCAGGCGAACCCAGAACTAGGCTAGCCTTGTCCTGGCATGCAGGCTCTGCCAGGATGGACCACAATCCCTTGCTACTCGTGGGAACGCAATGTTTTTGAATAAAAATAAAAACTTGAAAGGCGGCGATGTGGTTCGCAACCCATCACGTCCCGTTCCTCGCGGGGGCGAATTGCGGGCTACGGAGAGCCGCTTTGCTACGATGAATGTCAGAGGTGGAATAAATTGCAAAATAGATGAAGTATGTCAGATGATGGATGAAAGGCGTATAGAGGTTCTGTGTGTGAATGAGACTAAACAGAAAGGTTGTGACACCACAGAACACGGCCCTTACACAGCGTACTGGTCTGGTGTTCCCAGTACCAGCAGAGGCTGTCAGGGAGTCAGTGTCATACTTTCCGGAAGAATGGTAGAGTGCGTGAAAGAAGTCGAGTCTGTGAGCCCAAGACTCATCTGGGTCAGGCAGAAAGTCGGACTGACCCGAATTTTTGTTCTAGGTGCATATGCACCAACGAATATGGGTTCGCGAAAGTCCCTGAAAGCCCAGAAAGAAACAGATGAGTTTTGGGAAAATATGAGAGATACGTTAGAGAAATGTGATCAGAATGAACGAGTTATCATGCTAGGTGATTTTAATGGATGGGTAGGAAGAAAGCGTGACGGTTATGAAAGAGTTGTTGGTAAGTTTGGTGATGAACGTGTGAATGATAATGGAATAAGTTTGCTTGAGATATGTTTGGAATTGAGTCTTTTTGTGGCAAACACTATGTTTGACCACAAAAAGATCCATATGTATACAAGAGAGGAGGGTGATGCGAGAAGTATGATCGATTTTGTAGTTGTAGAACGGAACAAATTTGTGGTTTATGTTATATAGATTGGTAATTGCATTAGTAGAACATAGTTCTCTAATATCGTAACAGAGGGCATTAATTAACAGTGCAGTAAATTTTATAAACATTTAAAATATGCCTCTGATGTGTGGGAAATGCGCCGAAGCTATTCACAACAGGCAATATCTTATTTGTAATGTATGCAAAAAGGAATACCATCTTGATTGTGAAAACGTAACAGAAAACCGATACTATTTGATGGAAAAGGAAAAATGAATTTCGTGGCAGTGTAAAAAATGCCATGATGATGCAAATAACTCGCCAAATTTCGTAAATGATAAACCTCGGAATAAAGTTGTGGCCAACATTCCTACTGAAAATTCATTTCAATGACTTGACGATGAACTGGAATTTTCAACCCCGGTAACCGATCACAGAAGAAGTTGCCCTAATTTGGGTGCACATAACGCTCTATACGTAGAGGAATTATTGGAGAAAATTGTGGATCTAGAAGATAAGTTACGGTCTGCAGAGCAAGCGGTAGAAAACCTAATAACTGAAAATTTTACCCTAAAAAAACAATTAAATAAATATGAAAGAAAAACACAAGTATTGGCATCTGTCTGCATGTCCTCTCAGAAAAAAAAGTCACGCAATTATTCTCAAAATATTCAGGAAACTAAAAAAGAAAAAACTTACCCAGAGCTGTGAGGACCTTCAGTTAAACTCAACGGTGAATGAGTCCCAGAGTACCAATCATTCTAATAGGAGACAAATGAAATTGAAGCGTCAGTGTGAAATTTCTAAAATCTGCCTAATAAGTAACTGCAACCAGAAATATATGCTCAATAAAGCTGAAAAAAATATAATAACTTCGAATGAAAAGCTAATGCACTACAAATTTACAAACGCAGATATAATAGATATGTTACAAGGAGTAGAGACAAAAGTAAAAGACTATACTATGAATGACTATCTGATTCTAATTGTAGGTCAATCAGACTTTGAAAAAACACAAGATTACAAGTACGCTGTGGAAGAAATGAGAGACAAGCTGTGTAAAATAACTCACACGAATGCAATAGTTTGTTCACCTACTTTTAGACTTGGAGTTAATTCAACGGTATTTAACAAGCTTATAGAACAATTTAATCAAATTCTGGGCCAAGATAACCTTCAACATGAATACTGCTTTATAATGGACTCTAACAAAAACCTGCAGTATAGTTACGAAATGTTTAACAAAACAACTGGACAGGTAAATAAAAAAGGTCTTGACAAAATCTTTGAAGATCTACGAAAGCTCATTACACAGATTCAGCAATATAACCTCTCTACGAAGAATAATTATTTTTTTCGTGCTTAGTAGTAATTGTAATCAGGATGTACAAAATAGTAATGTACATACATACATACATAACATCACGCCTCTTTCCCGTCGGGGTAGGCAGAGACCACAGTCCTCCACCTGCTACGATCTTGACATACTTCCCTTGCTTCCTGTACTTTCATCAATCCTTTCATACTCGTACATGCTCGTCGGTTTAGGGTACATTTAGGCTAGCCTTGTCCTGGTATGCAGGCTCTGCCAGGATGGACCACAATCCCTTGATACTCGTGGGAACGCAATGTTTTTAATTAAAATAGTAATGTATGTATAAATAAACATTGTTTAAGTGAAGATAAGGATTCTTGTCGATTCTACATTATGCATAAAAATATGCAGGGTGTTCTTAGTAAGTAGGATAGTGTAGATGCAGCGCTTTTAGAGTTAAGAAGAAAAAGAAAAGATATTGATATTTTGTGCATAACAGAGAGCTTTATTAAAGAAGGCATAGAATATAATTTACGTATTCCAGGTTTTAAAATAGGAGATAATTTTTTAAGGAAACATATAAGTAGAGGAGGATCATGTATTCTCTTAAAAAACAATTTAAAATTCAAACCAATTACATACTGCAAAGAAATAAGTTTAAATTATATTTTTGAGTGTAGCGGCATAGAGCTTTCGGATAAAAGATTGATTGTAATTAGCATATATCGTATACCAAAGGAAGAATTAAAACAATCTTTTCTTACCCGGCTTGAAATGCTATTGTATTTTCTAACAGTGACCTCTAGGAAATATAAAAATCATAAAATTGTTGTGTGCGGCGATTGGAACTTCAATATTTTAGATAAAAACAATCACAATTCTGAATTAATAAGTTTGCTAAGAAATTACAATTTTAAGACCCATATAAATACACCGACAAGAGGGACATCATGTATTGATCAAATTGCTAGTAACATAAGATATATAACCTCTTAGGTATTAGAGCTGAGACTCTCAGATCATGAGACAGCGCAAATAATTTCTTTTAAATCAAAGCTCAGTAAAATTGAATCATATTACTTAAAAAGAAGAGACTATTGTCCAGAAAACATTAAGAAATTTTGTGATTGTATTAGTTCTTTATCCTTTTCTAATATACTAAGTACAACTAATGCAGCTTTATACGAATTTCATGAAATAGTAGTATTATTTTATGAATTATGTTTTCCTTACATAAAAGTAAAAAAGAAAAATAAATCTATAGGAAGTAGGTGGATGTCTCGTGGAATAAGGATATCGTGTTCTTATAAAAGAAAACTACATATTAAAAGCACACGTCAAAGTTTGAATAGGACATTCAATAAAAAACATTATAGCACATATAAACAAATACTCAGAAGGTGTATTAACAATGCAAGAAAAAATCAGAACCAAAATATTCTCTCTAAGGCTAAAAATAAAGGTAAAGCTATTTGGCAAATGATAAATGATATCCTAACACGGAACCGAACGTAATTGCTAGCATGGAAAAGGATGGAATCACCTACGATAACCCAATAGAAATAGCCGAGTTATTTAATGATTTCTTTATAGATTCTACTAATAAATTAATTGAAGAAAAGTATAATAAAACCTTCACAATAACACAATTTTCCTTCAACCATGTGACGATAAAGAAATATATAAAATTATAATGACCCTAAAAAACTCTTTTTCTGTAGGTGTCGATGGAATCAGCACAAAAATTATAAAAGCTTGTGCCCAGTCACTAGTTAAACCTTTGACTCACATAATTAATTTATCTTTTGAGGAAGGAATATTTCCCGAAATCTTAAAATTCGCAATAGTTAAACCACTACATAAAAAAGATAGTAAAAGTATAATGGACAATTACAGACCTGTTACATTAGTATCCATAATTTCAAAGATATTTGAAAAAGCGATGTTTGCACGCCTTATAATTTTTTTTAACTGTAACCAAATATTAAATGATAATCAATTTGGTTTTAGAAAGGGCAGCTCTACATCCCTAGCATGTTTTCATTTAGTGAAGGAAATAACTGAAGCTATAAATAATAAGAAAGTGGTAGCATAATTTTTTTTGGATTTAAGCAAGGCATTCGACTTTGTGGACCATTCAATTCTATTGTCTAAGCTAGAGAGTTATGGGATTAGAGGGAATGCACACAGTTGAATACAGAGTTATTTGGAAAACAGACAGCAGTGTACGGAAATAAATAAAATAGAAAATTCTGAACTTATCTCTTATAGATCTGAATTTAGAATTAATAGACGAGGAGTGCCTCAGGGTAGTATTTTGGGGCCATTTCTTTTCCTAGCTTATGTAAATGACCTACCAAATCACATCAAGGACAGGTGTATCATGTTTGCCGATGACACCACGCTGGTAATAAAATCTGAGAACTCTTTCACCCTATCTGCAGCTATCACAAATACTTTAGACACAGTGATAAAACAGAAAACAGCCATATGAAAAAAACCACTTTTGAGTTTTGAACACTTTTTTGCCAATTTGTACTTTTTTACTAATTATCAATTTTTAACAATTATAAAGCGCTAAAAAGGTATAAAATTGATGTAATTGGTCAATTAATGAGACAAGCTCTCAAATATGTTATTGTTTTAGAAGTTTTTGCTCAATGGCTGAGTTCACCAAAATTAAACTCCTAAGAAACTATAAATTACTTAAAGTGGACACTTGTGTTTGGCTGGTTTCTGCGTATTAGTCGAATACGGATATTATGATAACTCTCAGAAATTTAAATATGTGGAGACGTGTGTACCTATGTTTGTGTGTTAAATTATGAGGAAAAAAATGTGTTTGATTGTTAAAAAGATGAACTCTCTCATTTCTTATTTCTTGTTACGATTAATTCCTACCTGTTTTACAACTATTTGGTCGGGCAATGGTTTTCTAGAATTTAATTTCTGCATTGCTGTTGATACCCTTGTAATGCACATTCTGAGGGTCTTACAAAACATGTCTTGAAAATAATATCATTAGTTCCTACGGAAAAATGCGGAAAGAAGCCATCTGAGTTGACCGTTTTTCACAAAATTCAAAGTAGTAATAATGCGGTATTATAACTAATTTGCAAAAGTCAGCCAGCTGGTTGGTCGCTTTCTACAAAATATTTTTATGTGATACTTGTGAGATGGCGTTCTTATCCGTATTATGAGTGCTTTTTACGAATTATTTTTTTTATTTTGTCTGCCTTATGCATTTAATATCTCTGTAAGGAATGAAGATATTTACATGGGTGTCTTCGGAAAAAAATCGCAGTTTTTAAAAGTTGGCTGTGTTTCATACTTCATTTCTTCCAATTTTCGACTTGGCTGTTTTCTGCTAAACGCGATCCAAATGGCTAACTGAAAATAATCTTAAAATAAATATTTCAAAACCAAACATAATTCAATTTAGGACATTTAAGGCAAAAGACGCGAAATTAAATATAGATAACCAAAATAAGAAATTAGAAGAGGTAGTAGACACTAAGTTTCTTGGAATACACATGGATAAGTTTTGTTGTTGGAAATTACATGTGCAAAAAGTATGTGAAAGGCTGGATAAATATGCATTTGCGTTACGCAGATTGCACAATATAGCCTCCAAGGAAATTGCTCTTACAGCCTATCACGGTCAAGTATCGTCGGTATATAGCTATGGATTAATTATATGGGGCAATTCCGTTGACGTAAATAAAGCTTTCTTGGTACAAAAGAAATGTTTAAGAGCAGTTTGTGGCAGTCATTATTTGGAACCATGTAGACCACTTTTTAAGGCCACAGAGGTCCTAACTCTACCTTGTATGTATATTAAACAGTTGTCCATATTTGTTAAGGAACATTCAAATATTTTGAAAAACGTACTCAAAGAAGTAATAGTAATGTAAAAAAGAGCGCTGCGTTTCAGGTGCCGCTGTCAAGAGTAGATGTTTACGGAAGAAATGTGTACTGTATGGCAGTAATTTTTTTTAATAAGTTGCCTAATGAAATCATTCAGAGTCCTAGAAGATAATTCAAATCTGTACTAACTAAATGGCTTTTAGAAAAATGATTATATTTTTTTTTTGTAATGAAATAGGAAATAATTTTTTTTTAGTTTTAAGTTATTGGAAATTTGCATGCCAATTAGTGGTAGAACATTTTAGGACGGAAAATATTATTTTAAGATCTTTTAAACTATGTTTTAAGCAAATAAATGAATTGAATTGAGTTGTGGATGAAAGATTGAGGAAGAGTTCTGGACGCTCGCGCATATCGTGGAGTCGCCATCGACACAGACCACAACATGGTTGTGACCCGAATTGGTGGTCTATTTAACCGGTGGCGGCATAGACCACAAGAGCAGACGAGCGTTTTAGAACGTATTAAAGTAGAGAGATTGCAAGAGGAGGATGTCAGAAAAGAATACTTGAGAGGCTTGAGTGAAAGATTTGAGAACCTGGATGAAGTAAATGATATTGAATGTTTGTGGAATGAATTTAAAGATGGAGTAGTAGGTATAGCTGTCGATGTTTGTGGGGTGTCAAAAAGGAGAAAGGGTGGAAAAAAAAGAATATGTGGATGGATAAAAGTGTACAGGCAGCTGTTTGTGAGAAGAAGAAAGCATGGTCAGATTGGTTAGCCGTAAAAGCTAACCAAAGAATGCAGAAGGCAACAAGTGATGACGTTAGTGTAGCAAGAAAGGTATATAAAAGAGCGAAAGGTATTGTTAAGAAAGTTGTTGAGAGAAAGAAAGAGAAGTGTAAGGATGAGTTTGACAGAAGGCTTACTGAAGATTTCCAGTCCAACCAAAAGTTTTTCTGGAAATCCATACGGACAGCCCGAGGAAAGTTTGGAACGTCGGAGCTGAGTAAAACCAGAAGCCAGGATGGAAGTATTATAAAAGGTGAAGAATGTGTGCTGAGGAGGTGGAAGGAATATTTTGAAAGTCTGTTTGAGAGAGAAAAAGCAGAGGCCAGCGTACCGAGGTCTTCTGTGGAAATGAATGAGAATTACGTAAGTGAGATAAGTATGGATGAGATTATGAAAGCAATGAATAGCATGAAATCAGGTAAAGCAACTGGGTATGATAGAGTGTCAGTCGAGATGTTGAAGGCTGGGCGAGGCATTGTGGCTAGTCAGTTGTACCGCCTTTTCAACCTGTGTTGGACGAACAGCCAAGTACCAGGTGACTGGTGCAAGGCTGTGATTGTGCCGCTGTACAAGGGAAAAGGGTCACAACAGGACTGCAAAAATTACCGCGGGATAAGCCTTCTTAGCGTCGTCGGCAAACTGTATGCAAAGGTTTTGATAGAAAGAGTGATGAAAGATACTGACGAAAAAATACGGGATGTACAAGCAGGATTTAGAAAGGGAATGGGATGTACAGAAAAGTTTTTGGCCAAAAACCAAAAAGTCTACTGGCGTTCGTGGATTTGGAAAAAGCCTGTGACCGAGTGGTGAGGAATGAATTGTGGTCAGCATTGTCTATGTATGGGGTAAAAGGTCATCTGATTCATGCACTGAAATCTCTCTATGAGGATTCCAGTTCTTGTGTCAGAATAAACGGGGCGCACACTGAATGGTTTAGCATCGAAAAAGGTGTTAGGCAGGGATGTGTAGCGTCACCTTGGCTGTTTAACCTGTTCATGGATAATTGTTTAATTGATCAGAAAGAGAGTTTGTGTGGACTGAGAATGAATGAGTTACTCATCAAATGTCTTCTCTACGCTGATGACCAAGTTGTACTTGCGTCATCTGCTGACAAGTTGCAGGAGATGGTAACAATGATGAATGAGGCTTTGGACAGGAAAGGAATGAAAGTAAATGTAAGCAAGACGAAAGTAATGGTACTTGAAAGAGAAGAATGTACGACAGAGTGTACTATATTAATAGGTGGTGAACAAGTCGAACAAGTGAAGGAGTTTGTGTATCTGGGCTCAAAGTTTACGAGAGATGGAAAGTGTGAAAGTGATATTGAAAGAAGAGTGAATGCTGGAAACATGGTGAATGGTGCCCTGCACGCCTTTATGAGGAGTCAGAAGGTGTCTCACAAGGCTCGTTTGGCTGTTCATAGGGATGTTTTAGTACCAACACTGATGTATGGCAGTGAAAGCTGGGTATGGCAGGAGAAGCATGAAAGTAGAATTAATGCAGCGGAAATAAGAGCGCTAAGGAGTATGATTGGTGTTAAATTGAGTGACAGGATTAGAAATAGTGTGATAAGAGAACGGTGTGGCGTAAAAGAAGACGTAGTGACCAAAATCGAGAAAGGTATGCTGAGATGGTTTGGTCATGTAGAGAGGAGGAAGTAAAATAACTAAACATGCAAATCTTTATTAATTACAGCAATCTTAAAGTTTTTATCTACTCTCATATCGTTAATCCTCAATAATGCGTTCAAAAATTGTAGGTTAACATCTTCATAATGTCAATCTGTGCTTAGAAACACTCTTAGCAGCATTTTTTTATCTGTGGGAGTGTATTATGAAGTATTGAATTTACTAACAGTCATCGCGGGAGACCTATTAAACAATTTTTTAATTTTTATCGCCGCGCCATTGACAGCTTGATGCGGTTGTAGTCTGTGGCTGCAAGGAGGTTTCATTGCAATAATGGAAAACTCAGCAAACAAAAGTTGTATAGTTACATAATTCGAGTGTTTTTAAAGCAGCTATAGAAACTTCGCTTAGCAGTTATCACCGGAAAAAGAGACAAACATTTAGGTTTGTTTTTGAACACATTATTTTAGGATTCACGATATGAGAGTAGATAAAGTTGTGTATGCGACTCCAGATAATTAGGTATAAAACACTTGTGTCTTCTATTATGGAACTTGGCTCGCTACGCTCGCCTGCGTCCCATAAGCCGACACTCGAGTTTTATACCCCTCATTATGTACCGTTGCATAAACTACTATAAATTACTTATCTACTCGATCTTACTGTTACAAAGTTGCACTCCAAATAATCTTTAAAAAATTAAACAAATTTTCAATTCAACAACTCTCAAAATACCTCTGTATTTATGATCTACATAATAAAACTTAAAATGGACTTGAAATGATTACTTCACTAGGAAAATGGACTTTATATACTGCGTGAATTTTTATTCGTTTTAATCCCGAAGCCCAGTGTGTCAAAATTTTTTTTCTTCGGGAAAGTTGCTTGTTTTCATGAGTAGAATCACTAGGCTTAAGGATTAAAAGGAATGAAAATTCACGCTGTATACATACTAACATCAAGCCTCTTTGCCAATTCTTCCCTCACATCCTCTCATCAAACTACTATCATCAACCTTATTACACACTCATCGGTTTAGGGTAGGTACTTTTAACCTGACTTTTGTTTAGAGCATCCTGAATTGGGTCATTGAACCTTTACAGAGACTTTCCCATACCAATGTTTCCAGTCACTCTCGCCTGGTAGATGTCTTTCCTCAATCCTCTCTACATGACCAAACCATCTCAGCGTTCCTTTCTCAATTTTAGTAACTACATTTTCTTTAAGGCCACAATGTTTATCACACAATATCTAATTTGTCACTCAATTACACACCAACTACTTCTAGCACTCAACTTTTTTATTATGGCAATGGCACTCATTTCCATAGTATAAATTCTACTTTCATGTTTTTTGTCATTTATTAATGCTACTTTCATCATCATCATAA
This sequence comes from Athrips mouffetella, assembly GCA_947532105.1. Taxonomy (NCBI): domain Eukaryota; kingdom Metazoa; phylum Arthropoda; class Insecta; order Lepidoptera; family Gelechiidae; genus Athrips; species Athrips mouffetella. The sequence continues at coordinate 19,305,537 of OX383980.1, forward strand.
CATCCCATAAAATGTCTACTACAGTACAGGGAGCTCCCTCCGCTGTTGTTGGTGACCGACCGTAGTGTGTAAGATGGTACAATACTCAGAAAGATACTGCTGCCCATCCTCCGGTTCAGAGCCCTTAGTCGCTTCTTACGACACCCACGGGTAGAGATGGGTTCTTATTCCATTAGCTGTAGGAGCTATAGTCGCGCTGCAAAACGAAAGCTTCACCTGCTTTCGACTGTAGGGTCAACCGCTTGTCGGTAGAAACTTTTTCAACTCTATTACCACGCCATAAGGTCCAAAAGTGTTTCTACTGATGTGCGGCTGTGTGTACTAAGTTTAACTAATAGTTTTGCATAGGTAGTAATTCTGACTTACCTCTCCGTTTGAAATGTTGATCCCTAGGTATATATCGCCAAAGGAACCGCCACCAATACGCCGTATTATTCTATACTTGTCCGTGATCAGCAGTTCCTTTCGAAATGCTAACATCTGCTGAAAAGTGGACATCTTGACAAAAACTGTGAGTTGAAACTAGTTTTTTTATCACAACACTCACTAAGGGCATTTAAAACTAACTCATAATAAGTTCTGAAACGCTAACATTTCCTGTATAAAATGTGGGTAAATAGAGTGTATTTCAACTTCAACTTTTAATAAGATGGCAATCGGCCGTTTCAAGATACAGCCATTACTGCCAATGTCTAGTTGACAAGAGCACAAACATTAGATTGATCAGTTTTATGTTTTATGAAATACTTAGGCCAAAACATCAATTTATAGAGTGTATTTATTTATTTTCTTTTCTACATCCACCCACCCTCCACGCACGTTGACAGTAAGCAACAAGGAGGTTTAAGATTAAGTAGCAGCTCTTTCTGCTAAGGAGGGACCTCCATACTAAAATGTATGGATTTTTTTCAAATCCTAAAAACGTAATTTTTTCATCTTTATTAAATATAATATTTTTTTAATATGTGACATGAAAACACTTACCATTCAGGAAAAAAATGGTGTAAAAAATTACGCATAAAATGGCTATTACAAATTATTTACGCTTAAGTTCTTAGCATTAATAAACAATTCACAAGTAAAAAAACGATATATTTTCACTTTCGCAAACAAAGTTTATACTAAAACATTAGATTTTTAAAGATTTCTTGATTTTTGTAAAACTTAACTGAGTTTTTTGACCGACTAGCATGGGCGACAGTGAGACGCTTTACACTTCACTAGCTCATTCATACAGAATATAATGAAGGAAAAAAAAATTACGCGCCCAGATGGAGTAGTAATCACGCCCATTTTGTATCGAAACGTTAGTATTATATAGTCTAAGGATATGCCCAATTAAAAACAAAATATCAATAAAGTACGACATTTATTTGTCTTTATTTGGCAAAGATTTTGGAAACTACGCCAGCCGGGCTAAGATGCGCACCGCGACTTGGTCGAGTCACGCGCAGCTGTCACTTTTTATGTATGGACTCGAGAAGACATAACCGGTTTAGTCTATGAAGACTCGCAAAGTCGCGGTGCGCATCTTAGCCCGGCAGGGGGCGTTTATTTTTCTTACGTCAATGTTATTTGGCATGTAAAAAACAAGAAACTTCATGGTTGCTGAATTTGAAAATAGTGATGTGATGTATATTTATCGATTATTTACTTACATTTTATCACATGGCTCCTGGACTTATTTATCGTACCTCTCATATACAATGGTGATCAATTTGCAACTTGCAATAATATTGGGAACTGCTTACTTCTTTGGGCATTTGGTATTTTGTCTTTTTGCTTCTCCATACAAATATATCTTTTATTTCCTAGAGTGAGCGAACTGCCGAGAGACGCACAGGGATAGACGGCCCACCTTCTTCTTCTTCTTTCGTGTCGGCAAGAACACAGGCTAAATCTTACTTGCCCATCTGATAGTAGGTGGTCACTGTCGTCTAGGACATCTTGCAACTTAGGGGAGCAGATACGGTGCAGGCCTTTGAGATGTCTGTAGACTTGCCTTTTGAAGGACCCTAAGTTGTTGTACAAAGGAAACACCTCGAGAGGGAGATCATTCCACACCTTGCACGTGAGCGGTAAAAGCGTTATCCACGTACGTTAGTTCGAGATCAGACGTCCAGGTGGTGAGGATGAAATCTATCACTTATCGGAATTAAATATAAAATTGCAAGGACCACGTCAAATTAAACATAAACAAATAAAACTTACATATAGATATATTCATATAAATACAGAAAGTTATGAAGAACAATTAACAATGATGACTACGAACACGAAGCAGTGATTTGTGAGAGAAGATGCTCTTTTACTCTTTTTTCTACATTACAAATTTTTAAACAATATTTTTAATTAATCTTTTTAACTATTTAAATTATTGTATAACGTATTTACATTACGTGTAAAATAACTTTTGACCACCTATTTTTCTCGTAAATTACCATTGATATTGACATAATATTTATTACAATGTAAATTATTAACAATAAAAAGTAAAACAATGTTTTGTAGTCTCATTAAAAATGTAATAGAATTAGTAACACATGCCATAGGTGATTGTTTTATTTTCTTCCTTTGCTCTTCAATTTTGTATTTTAATCTTGTTTCTGAAAATGTAGAGCTACCTTCGGAAGCATGTATCGTTGAGTTCGGAGGGGGAAGCACTTGTTCATCAACCTGTAAGAATGAAAATATGTTATTTGGATAAAGAGATAATGCTGAAGCTAATATAACACCAATACTTCGTTCAGTATGGTCTGTCTGCCTAACAGTTAAACGAAGCACAAAAATCTTACAGTTCTTAGAATAACTGAAAAACTAGATCAGCAACTATTTTCCATCGTTACGAATAGTCAAATCTAGATATATAAAAGAAGAAACTGATTGTCTGAATGAATAAATGAATGGCTGACTGACTAAGAATCAACGCGCAGCCCAAACCACTGGGTCTAGAAACTCTAAATTTGGCACTTAGCTTCCTTGTGAGATCTAGGGCTGACTAAGAAAGAATTTTTCAAAATTCACCTCCTGAAGGGGTGAAACGGGGGTCCAAAGTTTGTATGGGGCTAGTTAATAATATTAATAAGACACTGCGCAGAGATATAAACGCACATACAGCTGTTTTTCAGATGGGATAGCTGGTAGTGATTATGGATTTCTGAGGATGGAAAAAACTAGTTTTTCATTTACCTTGTGACATAGGTTCTCGGTTGGAATGGCATCTTTATGAAGTCTTTTTCTGCGGGCTTCAGTTAATTCGTAATTACTGTTATTAAAATGAGCTGAGCAGATTCTACTATATTGGGTTGGAATCCAATTTCGGTCTCTCCCGCATGTTGGCACCCATTGACGTTTTTGCGCCGGATCTTTTAGAAAACTGCGATAAATAAATGAAATAAAATTATAACGACGACTCGATTCTATATTATTTTTTGTCGACTACTTCACATCACTAAAAATCAACAACACAATTTTCTACAAAAAAAATTACCACGAAAATTGTAAAAACCAAGCGGTTTACTACTCACCAGAAAAATGTGATACCAGCAAGCTTTGTAGTTTTGCTTGCGGCATGGTTTCGGCACAATTTCACCGCACAATTATTAATGTTTTGTGTTATTTATTTTATTTCTGATATTTTATGACAGAGATGTTGTCCATGTCACATGCCGTGAACGACTATTTGGAAGAAAAGTGTGAATGTGTGTGTGAGTTACAAAATTGTATCATAGCCGGCAACCATAGTACGTTTTGATTACTACTCCATCTGGGCGCGTATTTTTTTTTTTCCTTCATGCAGAATATGTATATGGCGGACTCTATAGTTTTTTACTCTGAGATAAGCACAGACTACTTAGATGATACTACCGTATCAGACTACCATCTGCCATAGAGCCTGTGTAGGGCTTATAAAAAAAAAAAAAAAGATTTCTGGAGACGTGTGACATTAACTTTTTATCGTCTCAAGAACAATTTTATTGACACAGGAAACATTATATACAGCCAGTTTTCCTGGCTTTTCTAGATGCACTCGTAATTTTCTAAAGAATGAAATGCGAGCCACAAAATAAAAGATATTTGCTAAATAAATTGAACAATTTATTATTATTTTCCTCATACCCAATTTACTTAAACTATATATAGCCTCAAATCACAACTCATGGATCTCCACTGGCATGGACTGGAACCATTTACAATATTTCTTTTTTGCTTTCTTGTTGAAGTCTCCGTGCCTGATGCTGTCGAAAAGGACATAGAAGGATGTTTCCGTAGTGTTTCATTATGGGCTGCTTACAGGACTACCATCAATATAAGGAGCTGTAAAAGATAATACAATATATGAGTGATTCACATATATAGAAAACAAATATAAACAAGTTTCTGCTTGTGTTATAATGGGTGTTTTAGAAGATGGCAAAATAGGGCATATAAAGGATGGAGCTTTTCAGAACAAAGAAATAGTAGAATAAATTTATCTTTCTTTAGTATAGCTGCATTCATCAGAAGCGCCTTAATTTTGCCTTCGTGTAAATCAGCCATAATAACGATCCTGTCTTCTATCTTAAATAATGATCGTTAAGGCATTACCACAATTTGCTTGAAAACTCTGATTTGATAAATAACTGCATAACTAAATAAATATTAATAATTTTTATCTTTATTTTATGTTTACAATAAAATTAAAATAATTATTTAATGTGACTTACAGAACTGGGCAGTACAAAAGTGTTACAAAACAAAGCAGCAGCTACCGTCTTGCTTTAAACTCAAACACAGTTGTTCACCTGAAAATAGAGATTGTGATTATTATAAACTATGTTATTTATAAATAACTATGAATACCTAAACTACAGGAGTGTTTTGAGAGGTTTGACGCTGCGTGCCAAGCTAAAGATCCAGCTTCACATCATACTTGTATGATGAATATGAATTTTATTACCGGATTCATAAGTCTTTGAACAGTTCTTTAAATATTCCGTTGTTTAGTACAGTCAAGAACAGGTCAAGCTTGACACTCGTAGCATGACCAACTCTTTCTGAGATTTAAATAAGAATAGCGCATGGTCCAATGTGTAAAGCTTGACGTGCCCTTGACTGTATAAGACACTCAGTGATCTTAGTTAGTTAGTTAGTTAGTGGGCTCCTGTTTCCGCAATTAAACACTTGTTTGGTCCTTTTTGCGTGCAGGTGAGACTGGTTATATAAGCCAGCCCAGCTCCCTCCAGAAGCTCAGAAGTCTCCTGGGACATTCACAGGCTTCGCGGAGCGACCTCGTGTTGTCGAGGATTTTCGCCCGTTGGTCGGTCAGCACGTCGCATTCCAGGATGACGTGACTGACCGTTTCTTCTGCGTGTAGACAGCCCCTACATATAGGGCTATCCGTGGCGCCGATTGTGAATAGATGCTTGTTGAGCGGGATGTGTCCAGTAATGGTGCTCACAACTATTCGGAGGTTCGATCGGTTAAGGCTGAGGAGCCGGCGGGTCAATTTAGGAGATAGTGTGGGTACTGCCTCCCTTGATTGCCTGCAGGTTGTTAGGTTAGCCCAACGGGCATTGTGTTGTTCTTGAGTAAAGTCACGAAGCCATGAGCGGATCTGCCTGAAGGGCACTGGCAAGAGTGGTTCAGGACCCAGCACTTTCACCCCGGATCCGCGTCTGGCCAGTTCGTCTGCAGCATCGTTACCCAATGATCCGCTATGTCCTTTAATCCATTGCAGGATTACCCTGTTGTTCGAAGCAATACGCTCCAAAGCTAGGTGACATTCGTGGATTAGCCCTGAGGTAAATATATTACTCTGCAGTGCCATTAGTACGGCCATGCTGTCGGAAAGGATTCTTATATTAAAGCCTACTACTTTCCTACGCAGTACCGCGGTGGCAGCCTCTTTGATGGCCACACATTCACATTGGAAGATGGAACTGTGTTTGCCTAAGGCTAGTGATATTTTTATGTTGAGATCGAGTGAGAAAGCCCCAGCACCCGTTCCTGAGTCCATTTTGGATCCATCAGTGTATATTCTTACCTCGTTAGTGCCGGATTGGTCTTTTCTTAACTCAGATAGTTGTATATGGTAGTTCCTGTTGAAGTTGTATGTTTTAGGGATCCTATCACATGGGGCTTCGCAAAGGGGGAACTTTTTCCGAACAGTGTCCCAGAGCGTAGCCATAGGACCTTTTTGGTTAACCCATTCGCCAACCAGTTTGAGACGTAGGGCCGACATTATCGCCTCCTGTTGTATGTACAGGTCTAAAGGCGGGAGCCCAAGGATAACTTCCAGGGCTGCTGTCGGGGTAGTACGCATGCAACCCGTCATAGCTGAGCAAGCTAGACGTTGAAATCGTTGCAGTTTAGCTATTGTGGTGGTAAGCTCTGTTCTGGGCCACCATGCTATCGCACCATAAGTGATTGTAGGTCTAATGACAGATGTGTAGAGCCATCGGCAGATCTTCGGGGATAAGCCCCAAGATCTGCCTATGAGTCTTTTACATTGCCAGAAGGTGATACAAGCTTTTTCTAGCTTGTGGTCAACATGTCTGTTCCAGAGCAACTTGTTGTCGAGTATCACGCCCAGGTACTTGACTTCGTTGGTCAGGGACAGTTCGGTATTAAAGAGTTTAGGAAGCCTAAGCCTGCCTACGCTACGTTTGTTGGTGAAGAGTATTAGTTCCGTCTTTGACGGATTCACCGATAGTTTGTGCTTAATGCACCATTGTTCGACGACCTTAAAAGCGGCCCTCATGAGGTCGCAAAGGACATTTTCAAAGGGCCCGCTTATGAGAATGGTAAGGTCGTCAGCATAGCCTACTGTATAGAACCTTCTTTGGTTGAGGTCAGTGATTAATTCATTGACGACAACGTTCCAAAGGAGGGGCGAAAGGACTCCCCCCTGGGGGCAGCCCTTCGCTACTATTCCCCTCGTCGTGGTGTTTACAGTAAATTGGATCGCTCTGTATCTTAGCATGTTGTCTATCCACCCGGCAATAGTGGTATCAACTTCATGCTTCCTGAGCGCTTGGCTAATGCTGGTAAAATTGGTTTTGTCAAAGGCTCCTTCAATATCTATGAAGGCGCCTAGGGTTGGTTGTTTACTTGATAGACTCCTGCTTATGCGTGAAGTCACGCAGTGTAAAGCTGACTCTGTTGATTTGCCTGAACTGTAGGCGTGTTGGTTTGCATGAAGTGGCTTACACGAAAGGGAGTTAGTCCTTATGTCCCTATCACACAATCTCTCCATTGCCTTCAAGAGGAACGAGGTGAGACTGATCGGTCTGAAAGATTTAGGTTGTGTGTAGTCACTTTTGCCGGGCTTGGGGATAAATACTACCTTTACTTCTCGCCATTGTAGCGGCACGTACCAGAGGGCCAGGCAGCTCCTGTATATGACAGTGAGGTGCCTGGCCAGGAGTCTCGCGTCGCACCACTTCAGTAGGCCCGGAAAGATACCATCCAGGCCCGCCGATTTGAAGGGGAGAAAGCTGTTAATTGCCCACATTACCTTGTCATCGTCTACTACTCTGCGGGCCGTCGTCCAGTCCGATTCAGTTCCCCGGTCTTGCTGCACCAGTGATTCCCATTGATGGTTGTCACCGATGCGGCAATCGGGAAAGTGAGTTTGCAAAAGGAGTTCGCATGTCTCAGCATCGGATCTAGTGTAGGTGCCATCCGGTCTTCTCAGGCAGCCCAAGTTGCGTTCGGGTTCGCTGGCTAAGATGTTCTTTACCTTAGCTGCCTGACTGGTAGATTCAATGTTAGTGCAGAAGCGTCTCCAGCATTCGTTCTTCCGGGCTCGGATGCGCTTCTTGTAGTTGTACTGAGCTTGTTTGTAACTTACCCAATCGTCTGGATTACGGGAGTTCTTAGCTTTATTGAACAGTTTTCTTACTTTTCGGCGGAGCCTTTCCAGTTCTGGCCCCCACCATTGGTGTTTATTGCTGGAACCGGATTTTGGCACCGTAAGCGGGCACGTCTGCTCGTAGCTGTTGATTAGAGTGGATACAAGGTTAGTAACATGTGTTTCAATCTCCGCGGTGTTGGAGTGTCTGGTAGGGAGGTCGATTTTCTCACTCTCAGTGATCTTACAGTCAGTCTAAAATTTGTTATGAAGTATTTGAATATGACATGCTGATGCCTAAGGAAATAGGAAGATGGGTGGACGTCAATCTTTACATTTTTTTATCAATGTCCAATGAAAATCTAGTATCTCTTAAACAAATGACTAATAATATGATCTAACCTGATGTTGCAGGTGGTTCCTTATAGCTGTGCTTATAGTAAATATGATCACAGTGCTCTTCCCTGCTGTAGGTGTGATCATGTTGTGAAGCCAAGTCTTCTGTAAGGAAACAATAGCACTTAAGAGATATCGTTGTCATTACGAATGGTCAAGATTTAAATAATACCGTTCATATAATATTATCAGTGCAGTCTTACCTGTATCATCATCAATAAATGGGTTCCCTCTTGCAATTTCTTCCCAGTTTAACATCGATGGGTAAGCGTCGGATAGGAGACGCAAGTTCGCTTCTATAAACCTTTCTTCGAAGCACTTTTGGAAAACGAATATGTACTATAGCGATGTACACGTCCATCTGTTGTCTTTCAGGCACTTTATCCATATTTTTTGTAATTTTTCACTAGCTTGTCGGAAATTAATTCAGAGTAAACAAACAATGATGGCGGCCGGCTGACTATCAAACCAGAGGGGTGGAAACGTGAGGTGAGGGGACAAGAAGTAAATGGCATGTATCTTCAGAAATCAAAATGGCGCCCGCCGGTATGACCAGTAAATTGTGTATGAAGATTATAGGCCGTGGAGATAAGCAAAGTTTTGCTTGCCAGCAGCTCATCAGGGTTTCCAGATCCTTTTTTTGTGATTTTGCCAAACTGATTTGTTTCCTCAAAATGATTGCAAATATTTTCTTTGACTAAGCCATAACGTCCAGTATTTCTAAAAAACACAGCACTTTTTATTAAAAGCAAGCCGCACGAGAATAATACGATTTTCGCGAGCAAAATGGTTTGACGCATTACTCAGGGCCCCATACCCGTATAGGACATATTCTATCTAGAGTACTAACCAAAGATTTCGGACCTCCTTGCTTCGCTCGGAATAGATACCTTGCTAATTTATTTTACTATGGGATGACATCTGCCAACATGTCCCAATATTTTATGTCAAACTATCAGTGATCACTAGGAAATATTCAAAATAACCCGTCAAATCCATAGAACGACGCCTTCGCTACCTAGTGACGAATTATTTCTTTAATCCTCCTTCTAAGTACCCTTATTTTTCTGTGGTACTAACAGACGATCGGATCGGACTGCTCCGAATTTGAGCAGTCCGATCCGATCGTTCTCTTAGTATAAATCACGTATAAATAGTAGGTAGGACCTCGTAGGACCTTTTAACCCATCGACCAAAGAAAATGTAATAAAAGTAAATTAGCGCCAATGTAAGAAGTCCGTTTTGATGTTTCCTTAAACACCAACGCACAAGGTTCATTTTTTTGCTGGTCGTAATTTTGTATACGTTTGACAGCTGTCAGAAAAGACTAAAAGTACTAATAGACGATCGGATCGGACTGCTCCGAATTTAGCTCCGGACCACGATTTTGTCCAATAGCATTGCGGATTGTCCCAAACATAGAATACATGAAACAGAGTTAGAAAGGCGAAGTAGGCGGGCCCCGCGTGCCACGGATAGGTCCGTAGGACAAATAAACGTCAAAATCTCAAAATGACCCCTTCAGTCATTTGCCCGACTCAATGGCGTAAAGAGCAACGACGTATTTTTTAAGAAAATGCCGTTTTGTGCGATATTATCACGTCGAGCTCACAGCAAAGATAAAAATTAGCAAAATGGAGGCCTATTGTACCACCGATAACCATTTAGAATACCTTTTTATCCACTATATTTGTTAAAACAAAAATATTTTTTAGCCGGTCGAAACCAGAGCAAAAGTGCTTCCAAAAATACATCGATATCGATAAATTTCTGTATACTTGCATTATTCCTGTAATGTTGAATACTTACTTGTATATATTTTTTAGCATTGAAGTTAACCAATAATTTTTTAATAATTAAAAAATTAAAAATTGTTTGCACTCATACTAAATCCCAACTTTAGAAAGAGATTTTGGCAGCTACCCAGGTGATCCAAAAGAACAGCAAAGATGGATCGATGCCACAGGGCGAATAGATTGGTTAGCCACCAAAACAAGTTCTACTTGCTCCAAACACTTTCTGGAGAGTGACATCATCTTTTCGGCACAAAGAAGACATTTAAAGCCTCTTGCTATACGCTTTACCTGTAAGAAACCGAAATCACTTCCCGGAGGGACACCAACTTTACCACACACGTCTTTACTGGTATATTAATTTAATTTGTTGGTTCTTCTTATTGCTGACTAGCAGTTTCCCACGACTTCATTTGCGTGGGATTCGAAAAAAGAGTAGATATTATGCTTTTCTAAGTCTAAGTCCATATTCCTGCCAAATTCAATAAAATTCTGTTTAGTTGCTGGGTCGTGAAAGAGTAACAAACATCCAAACATATAAAAATTCAAACTAAAATAAATTATCTTTATAATATTAGTGAGATATAAATAAGAAAAATGTAAATATCATGTAAATAATAAAACATAACAATGCTTCATGATCTATTTTATTTTTGAAGAATATTTACACGCAGGGATCTTCTAATAAAAACCGGCCAAGTGCGAGTTGGACTCGCGCACCGAGGGACCCGTACCACCTCATAATCACGATTGTATTAGAAATTTCAGTATGTTCCTGTAAAAATCTGTAAAAATTTTAACTGTCTAGCTATTACTGTTCATGAGATACAGCTCAAACAAAATTTTGTAAAAACAGATGACTATGGTGGCATCTTTTTCATTTGGTTTAAAGTATTTTTTAAAACAAAAAATACATTATTTATTTACTCAACAAGCTCCAATCAACGGGGTGGGTCAAACTTTTTTTTACGCTCTCCCCTTTCATTTTTTAAATTTTTAGCATTTGTTGTTGTAGCGGCAACAGATATACACAATTTGTTAAAAATTTCAAATTTCTACCTATTACGGTTCATGAGATACAGCCCACTGACAGTCAGACTGACATCGGAGGCATATCAATAGGTCCCGTTTTTCACCCTTTCGGTACGAAACCCTAATAAAGAATGAGTATAAAACTAAAACCCGTATACAAGGTGTAAGTAAATACTTGGCTTCTCAAACAAAAGTTATTATGATGCTTTTCCAGGCAATACACAACACAATAAAACTAATTAAGAACGCACCCTTTCCTTCCCTCTCTTCCCCCCCCCCCCCGTACCTACCTGAAACATCAATGAAAAAGCAATGGCCGCGCGCGCAATTCTGTTCTCATGAAAACAATATCTAAAACGACAAAAACACCTGTGTATAATACAAAGTGACTTTGAATTTACAATGTTTTGTGTAAAGATTGATTGATGCAGTGTGACCTCTAATAAGAACCAGCGCCTGGATTCCCTATCATCAGGTACGTCCTTCTTCACCCCGCCGCCTGAGAATGTCGGATCTGTAAACGTTAGTTTACTATTATTCAATCTGTGATTTTAGTGAGATATAAAAAATAAAACAGCTTGCACAACCTAACATTAGCGTGACGATTAGTTTCTGCGCATGGTGACACGCGGAGAGCCAATGAACGCTTCGCAGTCCTTCCCCCACCATACACCGCGCACCCCCGCGACTCGTTTTTTGTGTTCTGCGCATTAACCGCCATCGCTAGAGTTATTTATTGCAAGCTGTACGAATCTAAAACAAACCTATGTTTCGTGGAAAAGTTGTAATCCAGAGTACAATAATCCATTTTATCGATGATTTGCCCAATGAAACATACATCCCTAGCATTTGCACAATAATGATACCAGTGTAACACAACAATTTAATATTTCAAAATCGCTAACTTTCTATTTTCAGTAAAAAAAAATCTAAATTATTTTTTTAAGTATTGTAACATAATGACCCTAATTACAAATAAAGATAATAATACAATCATAAAACAGCTCGCTGGGGGCTGAGAACAACTTAGAAAAACATAAAAAGCAATAAAATAAAAGATTTTGGAAACTTAGAAAAATCATGGAAATTTATGAATAATGGGCTTTAGATGACTTAGTAGATCTTGAAAATACATAAAAACATTATTTAAACACTTAAAAGTAGTTTTCATTACGAGTTTACAAAAGTTTCATTCATTGTAGGAAAATAGAGTTCTATACAAGAACGTTATCTTTACAATGCAGGAACGTTATCTTTACTATACAGGAACGTTATATTTTTAATACAGGAACTATCTTTGATGGCCTATATCTTCGAAACTACTGGACCGATTGAGCTGAAATTTATGCCATTATACTTCTATTTAGTAGCCCATCAAAACGCAAAAGGTCCCATCGAAATCGGAGTTAGTTGATTTTTCACATGTATGTATACCCTCCTGCCTACCAGACACACTTTTTGTAAGCTATTATTTTGAAAATTTCATATGGTAATGTTGGTACATTAAGAGCTGTAGGAAAAATAGTAAAAAAAATCTAATAATAGGAAAATCAGTTTTTCCCTATGTACTATATATAGGACAAAGTGACGCAATTACCATGTTCTTTGTATAGGACATAAAATAGTTTTAGGGTATGACTAGTGATTATTGAAGGATTTAAAGCAAAAGAAAATTCATATTAACGTCTTACATTATATTTGTTATAAAATTGAACCAAAAAAACAGATAATAAACGTTCTTCCATAACTAAATGACCAAAATTAAGGATTTTCTCAAACAACAAAAAAAAACTGAACATAATCTATAAAACTTTCTAACTGAAGTAATAATTATCAGTCGTAAATTAAGTTTATTAATGCTAATAGTATAAAATTATCTATATCTTGATGAAAACCAGTATTTACAATAACGATCCGGTGGGAAACAAAGGTATATGTCACATTTTTTGCAGAAAACTGTGGTTTTATAGGTGCATCCACTTTTCTAACAGCACGTTTATTTTGCTCCATATTCCGGCAAATATGCAGCAGCCTTTGTACGGCGTTCCTTGAAAAGTGTTGGCTAGATAAGAACTTTGCGTTTCTTATATTTTGGTTCCAGTTCATCATATTCCTCACCTTCACTTCCATCGTTACTTTCTTCATTATCGGCAATAAGTTAAGTACCTAAATTTAACTTGGATTCCCGAAGCTGCTAAATGTGTTTCTTGCGTATTTCTTTTTCAGCTTGCACAATTCTCTATCGCAACCATGCATTCACCACTGCCACGTCAACAAGATGTGTAACAACTCGAATCGTCCACTTTTTGTCCGATTGTGATCTAGACAGACTGAAAACATGCGGTATGTTACGTCCACACCACCCATATTGTGGTTGTAAGCCTTATTACGATACTCCTTCTGACTATCTCATACCGTTTGTCTTTTTTGGACCATCGCATCGCTGGCACTCGTCATGGTCTTGATCACAATAACATGTGGAAATCATCAACACCTATCAAATCATCAAAATTTGTTATTACGCAGTGGCTGGACAACCAACCAGGCATTGCGTAATAACAATTTTACCGTCCTTCCTTGATGACGAGAAGACATCGTAATTACTAAACAGCGCTGGAAAAGCAGCTGGAGTAACCAACACATTATTCTCTTCATTTGAACTGCTAAACTCGCCAGTCTTATGGTCATTGGATCTTCGGGATATTTCTACGGGGATAAACTCCAGATTAACATCTGAGTCTTCTCCCGAGAAGTCCAATTCAGAGTCAAGTAATGCTTCTGTTAGGTCCTTATCACTTAAAGCTAAAACAAACATAAATGATGGTAGAAAACTTACTATGTACTTTACAAAGTACATTGAGAGTTAAACCATCAAAACTTTCATTGCGTACATTTGTACTCTGAAAAGGACATAGAAAATAACATTAATGCGTCTTCCACCTTATTTGAGATTTTTGCTAAAATAACACGGTACATTATTATTTTAGAGTTTTAATTACTTACTTATCATGATAAATCTAATAATTTTTAAGTTTTCAATAAGATTACAAACGATTAACTTACGACTGCGTGAGAGCGCCTGTACACGCCTACCCTCCGTCGCCATTTTTGATAAAATTTCATATTGTAATTGACACCTTTACGTTTTAATACAGCTTTTGACAGTCCGTAGACAGTATTAGCAAAATCTTTTGGTGTTGCCATTCATAGAAACGGTAACATATTTTTTTTATTGTTATGTACTTCGTATAGGACAGATGTAGGTAGGAGGATACCGCGATTTGACGGATCGTATTGCTGGTATATATTGAGAGGAGTCGAGACGATGAAAAATGGTCTGATGGGTGACCGAACTAAATTGTATGAGTAATGATGATATGTGGGTCTATGATACTAAAGGTGTCCAAATGGATGCGAAAGGCCCTCATATGATGGAAAATATTAGAAAAAGGTATTGGTGCATGACCTTAGGGTCCGGCGCATACTCCTCTTGTCCGATGTAAATGAATATGAGTGCTTCGCGCAGAAATGTATCGGACGCGCCATAATGGTGGTTGGTGATGCATGGCAAGTAAAATAGACTCAAATATCATGAGAGCTCCTCTCATATAAGGGTGATTTATGTCATCCGCCTTTTCGAACGCAAATGTCGGAGCAAGTTGGGAGCGGTTTACGATGTTGTCGAAGAAGTGTGGTACTGTTCCGAGTAAAGCAGAGATTGTGTTATCGAGACGTGAAAATCCGTTACACGAGTCGATGCTTGCTTGGCAGTTGCGGCACTTTCGACGATGACGAGTTTACAGTTTCCTTGTGTTTTGTACGATGAGGGCATCATGTGGCGGCGCGCCTGGAGTTCGCTATCGTGAGCTGCTCGTCAGCATTACACAACTATCTTGCTTAACACTGTTCTGCTAATAGTGCGTTGAAGGATGGAAGTCCGTATCCTGAGTGCTATGAACAGTACGGCCACGGTGATGATACGTTGGTTTCGTCATTGGAAATATCCAAAAGTATGTCTCCGATGTATCGATCACTATTTTTATTCATTAAACTGACACTAAGGTTAGTAGTTGGAGCATGTCTTCGGCGTTTGTCCGGAGATCTTGGAAGTTCAGTCTAGCACCTGAGATTAACATCTATGAAGTAGAGACTTGCCTCTGAAGTAGATGCGGTATAGCCGGTAACCTAGTAATACTGAAAGACTGACGTCGATCTGACTCTGTGCTTCGGCGTGGAATCTCGATTAGTCGACTTTTCAGTATGAATATGGGAACAACTCGCTCTATCCGTTTCTTGGATGCAGATTGAACATTGAGTGAACTGGATGAGTGTTGGAGATGTGATCTGGCGAAGACTTTCTCAAGCCTTCGGGGACTGTTCTTCGGGATGGAACCTGAAGCCATGTTGGTACTCCCGTATTGACATGCTTGAGTCTAGAAACTCCCTCGCTGGAACGTGCTGTCATCACATCTCTGATGAGCATAACTATGTTAATAAAATCCACGAATGTAAAATCCACGAATGAACGAGATACAATTGCCTCATATGTCCTATGGCAACTGTGTAATAGCCAGGACTTACATGAGTAAATTCCATACTATCATATGAGTGCGCGCGAGTTGCGTAGAAGCTGAAAAATAAAATAAGGCGTAAAGTAATAAATGTTATGCAAAGCTCATACAGTGTGGGTGACAGTATTCAGTACGCTTGGTTCGAGGATCGAGACTCTTAGGGACTGACTGACATTCCCTGTTCTTGTGGTTTTACCACTATTTCGAATAACAAACCTTTAGATAGATCTAAGTCCTTCGGGGCTCCTCAACATAAAGCATTTACATTGCCTAAGGGCTTACCATCAAATGATCCTGTAAGGTCTTATGACCTGTGCTACGGCACTTCACAAGGCTACGGCCAGACAGACGACTCACCGATGTTCCAGAAGGTCTTACGACCTGTGCTTCGGCACTTCATTGGGCTCCGGCCTATTTTTGGCTTCGGCCACTTTTACCATTCATTAAATTGACACATAGGGGGCCGCAGCCTCGATTTCGGTCGGCTGTTGGTTCCGACGTGGAGAAATCCTCGTCCACCGATGGATTCATATTAGGCTTTTGCCTGTTCCTGGGCTTCGGCCACAACAATGGGCTTCGGCTCCAACAATGGGCTTCGGCTCCAACAATGGGCTTCGGCTCCAACAATGGGCTTCGGCTCCAACAATGGGCTTCGGCTCCAACGGTGCTTCGGCACGGGCTCCGGCCCAAATCAAAAGACTGGCTAAGCCGGCAAAACCCTTCCCTGTGAGGGGGGAGCACATGACACACACGATGGATGAAAGTGTTGGAAGGTGCTCACCAAGTGCCGCGAGTGGCGGGGCGGCACTTCCCTCCCAATTTTTTTTTTATTCTTCATTCCTTTCAGGAATAGAAGAATATGGGAGGGCTAATCATCCGTGGCCTCGCATAGGCAGGGCTTTGGATGATACGGGGATGGTGTGTCTTTCATGGTTTTGCTTATACATGAACGACACAGGGCTAGCTAGTAATTAATAAACAAATTTTGCGATAGTAATACAGAGCGGTTTTAGATTCTTTCTGATGGTTATAAAAGTAATTTAATATTTTTCTGATTGCAAATAAAGAAATATTATAAGCACTGAAGAAGGCAGTGCATAGATAAATAATTAATACAAAAATAAAACGGGTTAAATGGAAGTCTTTAAGATAGATTACGAAACATGATTCTCAAAAAGAATTTGGGTTTCTGCTCGCAGTGTGGAGTCTTGCTATTGGATGATCATATGAAGAACATATTACGGCCTCGGAAGTCAAATAATTGATTTTCTTTTTCAGCACGTTGTAACGATGTGGGCCTACTTGGACTCCCAGGTAGATTATGTTTATACAAATCTATCGGGATCAAAGGACCAAGTTTAGAGGCCTTATAATTGTTAAGTGTAAGCACATCAATAGTATTGATGTGTCCAAGCTTAACAACTTTGCTTTGCTTTCGGGCATAAAATTGTCATAGAAGTGGATAACTCTCTAATCCCGTGCGGAATAGAATATGTCAAGATTTTGAGAAAAGATCTTGTGAATGAAACTCGCTATGATATTTGTGCGTCAGTTCAAGGGACTGCGCCGTCGTAACACTTGTGTTATGGCTAAATTAAAACCCTATAACGAGTACTTCGGTACTTGTCATCTTAGAATATGTTTATTCTATTAAGTAAGGTTTAAGGTTCAGTTACAGTATTATGCATAATGTTGCACACATTTATAAATATATTGTTACGGAAATATTTACAAGGAAAGTTAAAACAAAGAAAGGTCCAATGGATACTTTTTGAACCGTTTTGTGCAAACTTTATTAGTATGGCCACATTTTCTCTTTGTCTCTTTCTCACCCAAAAACGTCAGATTTTGACGTTTTTGAAAATAATGTTATAACGTAATGTAATACGGTAAATTTTTGATTGCTTGGATTTGGCTCTTTTGACTTTTTCGATTCACCAGTAGACGACAAATAGCTAGCGGTTTTTTTATGTAGTGAAAATATAATTCATCGTGTAAATGTGTGCAAACTGGCGACACCGGTTCTCGTACAAAATTGTCAGCATTGCCTTTCTAACTCTGTTTCATGTATTCTATGGTCCCAAACGACAATTTTGCTATTGGGCAAAATCGTGGTACGGAGCTTAGTTCAGAGCAGTCCGATCCGATCGTCTATTAAAGGGCACCATACAAAGCCCTGCCTGCAGGGCCCTGCTTGCAGTGCCACTGCCAATCGTACTTTGTGTGGGCATGCAGGGCCGACAAAATCGCCGTTACATCGATGTAACGGCCATTTTGTCAGCCCTGCATGCCCACACAAAGTACGATTGGCAGTGGCACTGCAAGCAGGGCCCTGCAGGCAGGGCTTTGTATGGGGCCCTACGGTGGCCTAACTTAAAGCCGGCTACACACGCTTGGTAAACAGCGAACAACAAACACGAACATGTGGATAAGTGTTTGCCTGGTTTTGTTTGGTGTTCGCTGTTTGTGCCAGTAATCGGCGTCGGTGTCGGTTTTTCTGCACAAATCAAAGGATATTCGACAAACGTGTTTGCGGTGTATCCAGACGCTTGCGGTGTATAAGTAGTTCGTGCGAGCTTAGTCATGGTGTATTTCGTTTTGGGTGCCAAATATTATTTTGACAATTAGTAAATTTCGTTTCTGCCATTATCATTATCATTGCAAGGCGGAATACTTTGTCGGCGACATGTCGGCGGCTCGACATGAGGAACTTATTTGGCAATGATTCTTTTTATATAGGCTGCCTGTGTCAGCGGGCTGTGTCGGCGAGTCGGCGCCTTTGGTGTGTATTGCCCTTTAGATTTCTACGTACACCCGATTGTCCAGATTTAGTTTCGATCCTGTTCGAGGATCTCACCTCTTAAAATATCCAGTGATAAAAAATATGGGTGTATGAAAAGACGTAAGTATCCTTTAGCAAAAGAAAAACACCGGCTAAAGCCCAAGTCACACTGAGGCGGTAGCGGAAGCGTTCCGGGGCCGGTATTTTTTGTAAAGTATGAGTTCTTATGCACCCTGTCACATTGAAAGCGGTCGGGCGTGGCGCGGTGCGGCGCGGGGGCGGCCGGGCCGCTAATACAACCCCGCGGACCGGGCGCGGCGCGGCGCGGGGCCGAACTTTCGGCGGGAGCGGGCGCTGTATTCCATTGCGTTCAATGCAACCCGTCACACAGAGCGGCAGCGGCGCGGCGCGGCGCGGCGCGGTGCGGTGCGGTCCGGGCGCGGACTTTGACGTTGTATTTTTTTTACAAGAATTTTCGGACTTTTTTGTAGTTTATTAGTTTGGTTTTTTGTTTAGAGCAAAGGATTTACGTCTTTTGAATAATCACAGGTAAATAATGTCACACCGACCACTACCGCCCCGCTGTCCCGCCGCGGTTTCCGCGCGGTACCTCTGTGTGACCGGTCCCGGAACGCTTTCGCTTCCCGCAGGTCCGCCCTCGGACCGCTTTACCGCTTGAACCGCTCTGTGTGACGTGGGCTTAAGTGCGTGTCGGGCGACGCTCAATGTAGGGTTCCGTAGTTGCTGCTTAATAATTATTTTAGGGAAAAGTGAAACACCGTGCACTGTGAGTTTGCTGTAGTTGAACACGCACACAGAATCATAGGATGAAGGCCTCCAACGTTTGGGGCTGACAGCGTCGTGGCGCTTAGTTAAATGTTGAATTTAGAACTACAGGTAGGACAACGAAACCTGCACCGCTGTGGCACAGTAAATATATAAGCTAAAGCAGTATGGAAACTCGGGCCTTTTTTTGAAAAAAGAACTATTCTGCGTCAGAGCGTCAGGGTTGTAACCCAGAAATTTGAAATAAGAATAGTATGATGAACTCAAATATTGGGGTGCTTCTATCAACTTAGTTCCTTTCAGCATGTTTTCGGACCGTAACACTAAACAATTTTTTCCGAAACCCTTAGTCGCCTTTTGCGACGCAAGGATATGTTAAGACACTTAGTCGCCTTTTAGCACCTAAGGGCAGATCGAAACACTTAGTCATCTTTTACGACACAAGGAAAGGTTAAGAAGTCACTTAGTCGCCTTTTACGACACACGGGAAGGTTAAGTCACTTAGTCGCCTTTTATGACACGAGGGCAGATAAAGACACTTAGTCGCCTTTTATGACACAAGGGCAGATGAGGACACTTAGTCGCCTTTTATCACGCAAGGGCAGGTTAAGATACTTAGTCGCCTTTTATCGCACAAGGACAGGGACATACTTATAGGGACTCTAGGGTGACCTTTAATTAGTTCTTGATAGAAAAAAGTATGAATGTACTCTACTCATGATACTGAACAACTTTCCCCAAGGAACATAGGTCGAAATACGAAAATCAAGTTTTGACCTCCCATATAAAACTGCATCAGCTGATAGCGCATTTTGTATGGGAGGTCAAATTTGGTTTTTCGTATTTCAAATTTTCAACCTATGTTCCTTGGGAAAAGTTGTTCAGTATCATGAGTAAAAGCATATCTTTTGCTATCAAGAACTAATTAAAAGTCAGCCTCTATGTCCTATTTGTTTGTATTATGGTTTTAGCACGCACGACTTATTTCAGCGCGAAAACTGCTTATTTTCCTGTAGCGGTGTGTGCATGTGTGAGTGCGCCTGTTTTGGACGTTTGTTAGGAGTTTCCATACTGCTTTAGCTTATATATTTACTGTGGCTGTGGTTACCAAGGACCTGATATAAGATTGGAGGATAATGGACAGAGTCTGGAGTAGTAAAGAATGGCGGGTTCTGGCTCATTTTTTATGGCCCTTCCAAAAACAAGTGCGTGGGCGTACCGCGCGGAAAAAAAAAGCTCATTCCATAAAAATTCAGGTGAAATCGTCCTTTCCAAGTAGTAGTATAGAATGGCGGGTTCTGGCTCATTTTTTATAGCCCTTCTAAAAACAAGTGCGTGCGTGGATCGCGCGGGATATATTGCCGGGAAGTCGTGCATTTATTGTGGCCCTTTCTAAAAAAAGGTCATTGTCCTGCTTATCCATCGCCAGGTGCTTCCCACGGCGATATGAATTCCTTTGTCTTTTGTACTTTCACGGCGGCAGGGTTGCCCGTTTTTTTTAAAATTTTCAAATTCAGTTTTTTGCTACACCTCTATCCTTTAACATCACCAGGTAGCTTCTGACTCGCAAAGTATCTTTTGTATCCACATAGAGACCACCATCGATGAATGGCAGGTGCAAATGTCTATGTCTACCTGACCAACTCAACCAAAACAAGTTGGAGCCTGTCGGATTTGTTTTTGTGATCAGGGTTTCTTAAAGTTTATTACTTCACATTATGGAACGAACTATTCATTGTTATAAATAACATCGAAGTCGCAGGTGGTTAATAGTTTCCATTGTTATGAAATGGTTTTGGGTTACCTGTTTTTTCGAGATTCCCATGCAAGTTTATCGTCATCTTTTGTTCCATTATTGGGGAAGATTTATTAAATTTCATATTTACCATCTGAATGGTTGAGCAATAGCGTGTGATCCGTTTTGTGTGCCTTCGATGCAAGTTTTATCTTGAATCTTTACAATATCCAAGAAATCAAAATGGTGGAATCAAACTTGCAAAGACGAGTTCAGTTGTTTTTTTGTTGCTAAAGGTTTGTCTGGCTATCTGTCCTTCGTTTTGGAAAGGATCATGTTTTAACATGCCCTTTCTTAGTTTTTTCTAGTTGGTTAAGGTGTATATAAGCCCACGATGCAAACTCAACGTCATATTGTGTCTGTGTCCGGTTCCAGTGTAACAACGAGTTCAATAGATACCTAGTGAGGTTCAAAGTGTTTATAGTGTTATATTTACTGTCATTGTTTCTTCTTGCTGCCTAATGGATGTGAGTATACAATCTTTTTTTATTTGTATTTATTTTTGCGTATATTGTTACTTCTTATAACGATGCTGTGTTGAGGTAATTAACCACGATGCTACGTCACATATCCTTCCCTCTTTTGATATATTCTCATATTCTTGTTTCAGCCATATGAAAATACTTACAAGAGTTGTTATTATTTTCCTGACACCCCAGACGAACCCAGTGATAATGAATGGAAACTAGCCGTCACACTTAAGAAGAGATCAAAGCACAACGTTGATGGTTTCTTTGAGAAACCTAAGAAAAAGATGAAGTTTGCAAAAAAGTCATCGAGTGTTGGACATGCTTCAAAGGAAGGTGTCGCATACATTACTTCAAACGTGGACGACGGTGCATATGCTTCACATCTTATTAAAATTGAAGTTTATAACATGAATAAAATCAAAGACATAGCACCAACTGAACAGTGGAAACATGCAGACGTTCGCGTGAAGTATTACGCGTCAAATGAAGATGACAAAAATATGCAAAGTGCCCGAGGTGTAATATTATACAATATTACAAAACAACTTGCGGCGAAATCAGACTGTGTGCATTATTTTATAGGGAGATATAAGAAACAATAAGACAGTGCTTTTGTTCTTTTACGACCAGTGTTAATGTCCTTAATTTTTTTTATTTGTGCCATTTGTAATTCAATTCAATTTATTTATTCGTGAACAATAATACATATCGTATCCGAAATGACTTAAAACTAATATAAAATATGCATGCAATAGTAAATAAATTAACATTAAAAACAATTAAAATTTACAAATCAAATGTCAAAATTACTCTTATCACTTAATTAAAATCATTCGTCATCATAATATATGTCAATAATCACATTTCATTAATAAAATTTATAAATTAATAGATCAAATTAAAATTCATTAATACTATAGCAACACTTTTCCAAAAGATAAGACTTTAATTTGTGTTTAAAAATGTTTATGTTCTCAATAGATTTAAAATCAGTAGGCAACCTGTTAAAAAGACTTGTAGCCTGGTAACGCGGACAATGTTGGACAACAGTCAAGGTAGGCTGTATGACACTAACTAGGTCCTTTCTCCTTGTGGACAATCGGATCTCCCTTTCTGCAGCAGTCTCAAACAGATGTCTTTGTTTAACAACATCAATCAGTTGAACTAGAATGTAAAGACTTGGAACTGTTAATATACCTATTGTCTTAAAATGAGTTTTACACGACTCCCAGGATGGTATCCGAAGTATTGTCCGTATTGCCCTTTTTTGTGCTACAAAAGCCTTTTGAATATTATAGTGATAACTATTCCCCCATAATTTAATGGTATATCTTAGCCTCGATTCAACAAGAGCATAATAAACCGTTTTTAGTTGTTCTCTTGTTAGCTCATCCCTTAGGCTTCGCAGAGCATAACATGCCGAGTTAATAGAGTTTTCAAGCGCAGTTAGCTCAGGTTTCCAATTTAAAAATTGATCTATGTGAACCCCCAAAAACTTAACTTCTTTAACACTTTTGATGGATTCTCCGTGTAGCGTTACATCTAGGTTTTCCTTATTTCGAGCAGTGGTTCTAAAAAGTAAGATATTTGTTTTACTAGTATTTAGTTGTAGTTTATTACAATGAAACCAATAATTAAAAACAACGAAGGCTTGATTCAGTTTGGTATTCAAATCTTGCATATTTTCGCTTGTAATAATGGCGTTCGTTTCGTCGGTTAAAACTACTAATTTAATATCTGAGATCTGATTGCATACATAGTGCAGCATATCATTTAAAAATAGGATAAAGAAGATTGGGCCTAGGAAAGATCCTTGGGGGACACCTCGTGTCACTCTGGTCATGTTAGAACTATATTTGTTTTCGACTCCATCCGCGATTTGTCGAACTTCAACAAACTGTTGCCGGTTATTTAAGTACGACTTGAACATATCTAAAGCCTTATCCCTGATACCGTAGTGGTCCATTTTGCTTATTAAGATATCATGATCTACAGTATCGAAAGCAGAGCTCAGATCCAGGAACACTCCTGCAACTCTCCTTTTGTTATTGAGTTGTCGCATAATGTCATCAATCAGAGTATCTATAGCAGTTCCAGTTCCTATTCCTCTTTGAAAACCAAATTGCCTCGAATGTAGCACGGAATTTGCATAGATATGTGTTAGTATTCTAGTTTTCAGAAGTTTCTCTAGAATTTTCGATAAAGTGGGAAGTAATGAAATTGGCCTATAATTCTTCGGGTCTTGTCTGTTATTCTTTTTGTGAATTGGTACTATTTTGGCTATTTTCAATTGATCGGGGAAAATTCCCTCACTAAAACATAAGTTAAAGAAATATGAAAGAGGTTCGGCTAATATATTAATATGATCTTTTATAATAGATATAGGTATATCATCGTAGCCTGCTGATTTTTTTGTTGCCATACCATTAACCGCTTTTTTAACTTCAATACTATTTGTTAATTGTAGCTCCATACTATTTTCTACTCTCATAGCGCTGGCCTTTAATATCGTTATCGGTTCCATCAACTGCCCTGTATGAATAGTGGCTTCCTGGTTGAAAGTGTTGCTAAAAACGTTAGCAACTTCGGTAGGATTAAAGATAAGTTTGTTGTCTAATTTTAACATCATATTTTCTTTATGGTTAACAGGCTTTTTATTTGTATGCAAGTTAACCACTTTCCAAATTTCGCGAACAGAATTTTTAGCGTTTCTTATTTTAGATTGTACTGATTTAGACCTGGCAGTCCTTAGAACTCTTTTGTATAACTTAATATAGGACAAAGCTCCGTAATGCAGTAGGCACAATAACAGGACACATTGCTCTCAACAAACATTACTACACCTTAGGCATAACAGACAGCCCTCTATGCAGGGCCTGTATGGAAAGGGACGAAACCATCGAACACGTCATTCTGGAGTGCAAAGTAATCAACACTATCAGAGAAAACACACTTGGAGCAGACATAACTTTAGATCAACTACCAAACAAACTGGACAAACTGACCGAGTTCTGGCAACAGTTAGGGTGGCTAAATTGATGGCTAGATAGGCCCACGTACAATGGTCCACGCAGGACTAAGTGCGGAAACCACAAACTTAACTTAGAACTTAATATATTTTGTACGATAATTATAGAGCGTTTCATCGTTATGAGTTCTATCTAGGCTACAAAGCACTCTTTTCATTTTATTAGCTACTCTAATTCCTTTCGTTACCCATTGTAGTTTATTACACTTAGTTAATCTAATTTTACTTCTTACTTGTTTAAAACACTGATTAAACATTTCTTTAAAGGTTTTTAAGAAGCCGTTTAAGCCTAGTTTCTGCCAATTGACCATCTGAATCTTTTGACTGAACATTTCGCAATTTTTCCTATTAAAACTCTTCTTTTAACATACATTACTTGTTCGCATAATTTATTTAGGTTCCCCTTTTGTCTACTCTCCAGTTCAACTTTGCTAAGGATTGCGTTGTGCCCATCTGATAATCCATTTTTATCTACATATACACTGCTAACAGCATCATCAGGAATATTAGTTATTATATTGTCTATACACGATTCCGATCCATTACGTTCAAAGGTGACAGTATTAACTAAATTTCTAAAATTATAACACTGCAATAAGTTTAAAAAGTTTGATTTGTCATTATTTATTTCTTTCAATAAACCAACATTAAAATCGCCACAAATCAAGCACCTCTTTTTAAAAAAGTGCTGCAATAGTAATTCCAATTTGACTAGAAAAGCGTCAAAATGTTTGTTATTTTGATAAATGCAACAAATATTTAGATTTGTTTCTTTGTTAAAATTGTATTCTAGATATTTCTATTTTCGTGTAAAGGAAAGAAATCCTTTTTGTGCACTCGTTTGTTGGAGGGAGAGTATATAAATAGGCTACAGCCCTACTAAAAACCACATTTTCCATCATGGACTCGCAGGCTTCTTTAGACCAGCCTCTTTACGACGTTTGTGAAGAAGTGGAGCAGAGGATCAAGTTTGAAGAGGGCCAATTGTCTCAAGGGGAAGCTGTTTTAAGTCTCTGCGATAAAATTGAGCAGGATTACTTTAAAACGTGAGTATTTTATACAGTATTTTGACTTGTTGTAGCATGTTTTATTGTTTCTAGTGGTGGGGTCAGATTTTACGTTTATAATGCAGAGAGTTTTGTGACTTCCTTTATTTGTGGGCTTGCTATCGAGGCATACCAGATTACTTCGAAATGTTTACTTTTGATTAAATTTTATCACAGGATGAGATTGCAAGTTTTGATAAGTCCTTCATTTTATTAAAATTTCATCGTTTTATACAATTGTGGTACATTCAAAATGTTTTACCTCAACCAATGTTATTAGATCCTGACATTTTCCCTTATGTCATT
This sequence comes from Athrips mouffetella, assembly GCA_947532105.1. Classification (NCBI taxonomy): domain Eukaryota; kingdom Metazoa; phylum Arthropoda; class Insecta; order Lepidoptera; family Gelechiidae; genus Athrips; species Athrips mouffetella. The sequence goes on from OX383980.1 coordinate 19,331,376, forward strand.
CCCTGTAATGGCCATAGCGAACAAAATCAATCCATAGATTAAATTGACAGAGTTTTACCAATGCAAACATATTGTCTTTATTGTAAACATGAAAGTAGTAAGTATAACGAATTTTAGGAATTGATCCAGCTTTTTTATAAATTTATTTAAAAATTTCATTTTGTTTACATTTAAGTAAGTAAGTTTACATTTAAAATAAAAAAATGCTTAATCTAAAAATATAAAAAACACATAGATCAAAATGTCACGCAAGACAGGAATTTAATATATCTGAACTTTTAATACTTATTTATTAAATATGCTTATTTTATTTATACATCAAAAATATAAATCACAGTAAAATAATGTTAAGATTACATGTTCTTTATTCGATAATCACCCCATGCAAGAGTGTCTGTAGAGTTTTCCAATAAATACCGTTTAGTGTCACTGTGCGACAGGGCTATTTTGTTGATTTTTTGGGTGAATATAACGTGTTTAACAGATTTAAATCGTAACATTTCACGGTATTGAATTTTATTTTTGAACAAACACATTTTGTAGTCATTAATGTTAATTTTTGTTGTCACACATTTATTACCACCTTTTGCTTTTGCAATGAAATTATTTTCTACGTCGATTGCGTTCATTTTTGAACGAAGACCTACGATCTCTTTAAAAATTTTGCCATTATTCTCATCCTTGAAGAAACCTAATCGCTTCTTGTTAACTAACGGTAAACCATGTATGTTGTTAGGATTATAATCAGACGTGTCAAAAAAGGAACCTAAATCTGATTTAATATCAACATAAAAATTATTAGTGAAGATTTGGTAAACCAAACTGTCTGTATCCATGTACAGAAGTTTAAGGTTATTTTGATATTTAGCTTGCATGAAATCGTAATGGAAAACATACATCAAGGTTTTTGATAAATCTAATATACAAAATCCTAAGTAAATTGGTTTGTTAAATAAGAAATTTTCTGAAAAGATTGACAAACTGTGGAATTGGGGACTTGCTATCAATGATTGAACCCCTTGTGTCTTACCACGATTTAACCAGTGATAAACACATTACCAAAAACGGAATTATTCATAAGTTTGAAAAAATCTTTTTCAAAATCTGAAGTCGCTTGCGAACCCATGCTTGTGTTCAGATCAATGTAACTTTTTAACCACGCAGATTGTTCAAACTTGAGAATTCTGTGAACTTTTAGCAACCGTAGACCTTTTTTTAAACATTGCTTCAAATTTCTATAGTGAATGACGTAATTACTTTTACTATTTAAATTAGGAATCAACTTTCGTTCTTTACTGTTGCCTAAACAAACATTTTCAGGGCAGAATGGTAAATCTGAATGACAATCATGTAAATTTTTGGGGTATTCCAAATCTACTTCTAAAATAAAACCAAATTTAGAATCATCAGCCACATTAAAATTTGTATTCACATCTACCCATTAAAATTTTCCTGTTGGTAGATATTGAGACATAGCCCAACCGTAAAGGTTATTTGCATCAAGATTCATGAGAAATGAAGATGGAATATTTGAATCATAATCTGGCATAAAAATGTTGTTAGCTTTGGCATGTCTATTGCTACATTGCGAAATATCACCTCGTATATTTTTCGCGATGTAAGCAATTTTATCAATTATCTGTTAGTAATTCTAAGTTTACTTTTGTACAACGCAGCATAGCGTCCCAGTTTAAACCAGGTGCAGTATAATAATGTGCTGGATCCAATTGATATGTTTTTTTGGCAAACATTTCTAGAATTTTCAAAAACATCTGCTAATAATAAAACATCTGTTTTGAGGTAAAGGTCAGAATAGTCACCCATAGTTTGACAGCTAAAATGATTCCATACATCGAGCATGTTCGTAGTCATTATTTGAAATATGACAGTCTGTCAAAGAATTATAAAAGTCACTTTGACAGGGAGGGAAGTTAAATTTAAGGAATCAAATGAGGTCATATATTCATACGGATACACACCTTTACGTATCAAACGTTTGAAATCATCTTCATTCGGAAAATTTATTCTTAGTTCCTTGAATTGATCGGGTAATAAATTTTTTGCTAATTTATCAAGTTTGCTAGCCATAAATTTAAGCGAGTCGAGAAACCGTAACTTAATTTTTCGATTGTTAATATGCAAAACCTTAGAGAAGGAAATATATTTCTCTTTGTTTTGAGGTATAATTTCAATATCCCCTTCTTCACAGTGCAGTCCGTGGACTATAAAATGAGCATCATAGCTACTTAAATTGTGAAAAAATACAGGTACAAAATTTGGTGTTCGATATTTCTCCAAACAAGATTGATGAGCAACGCCTTCATGAAAGGATGAAAGTTGTAAGAAATTGTTGAGTTACCATTCAAGTCACTATTGCAAATGTAACATATGCTACTTTGTGCAACGCTAGCTTGGTTTTCTTTTGTTAATTGTAATGGATTTTTCGAGAAAGAGTTTTTCTTGCAAATGTTCTCTAAATCTTTATGTAAAGATAGAGAAATTTCATAAACGTTTCCGCGCAATTCTCACCTCTGTAGGTTCTATATTCTGATAAATTATCATCATACGAACACTTAATATAATACCCAAAACTATACATTTCGTGTTTCTGAATGTATGTCGTCCATGACTTACTTGGATCGTTAGAACAAATTTGTATTGGATTTAAAAATGCTTCAAAATCAGCATATACAACGACAGGAACTCTTAATTTACGTTCGTAATTGTTAAATTCTATTATGTTGCAGGGAATCAACTCATTAAACCAATTTCTCTTTTTTTCATATTCAGACGGCAAGTTTGTTGAAACATAGAAACAATTTTTCTGGTGTTTCTGCAAATGATTTAGTGAAGTAAAATGTAACAGACATCCATCACAAATATGCATCGTATGTTTTTTCGTGGACAGCTGTTTGGAAACGAACCGTGAGAGATTTTTAATATAACAATAATGACCATTTACTCCATAGAATACATGAAACAGAGTTAGAAAGGCAATGTTGACAATTTTGTACGGGAACCGGTGTCGCCAGTTTGCACACATTTACACGATAAATTATATTTTCACTACATAAAAAAACCGCTAGCTATTTGTCGTCTACTAGTGAATCGGAAAAGTCAAAAGAGCCAAATCCAAGCAATCAAAAATTTACCGTATTACATTACGTTATAACATTATTTTCAAAAACGTCAAAATCTGACGTTTTTGGGTGAGAAAGAGACAAAGATAAAATGTGGCCATACTAATAAAGTTTGCACAAAACGGTTCAAAAAGTATCCATTGGATCTTTCTTTGTTTTAACTTTCCTTTTAAATATTTCCCTAACAATATATTTATAAATGTGTGCAACATTATGCATAATACTTAAAAAAATAATTTAGATTTTTCTTTACTGAAAATAGAAAGTTAGCGATTTTGAAATATTAAATTGTTGTGTTATACTGGTATCATTATTGTGAAAATGCTAGGGATGTATGTTTCATTGGGCAAATTATCGATAAAATGGATTATTGTTCTCTGGACTACAACTTTTCCACGAAACATAGGTTTGTTTTAGATTCGTACAGCTTGCAATAACTAACTCTAGCGATGGCGGTTAATGCGCAGAACACAAAAAACGAGTCGCGGGGGTGCGCGGCGTATGGTGGGGGAAGGACTGCGAAGCGTTCATTGGCTCTCCGCGTGTTACCATGCGCAGAAACTAATCGTCACGCTAATGTTAGGTTGTGCAAGCTGTTTTATTTTTTATATCTCACTAAAATCACAGATTAAATAATACTAAACTAACGTTTACAGATCCGATTCTCAGGCGGCGGGGTGAAGGAGGACGTACCTGATGATAGGGAATCCAGGCGCTGGTTCTTATTAGTGGTCACACTGCATTAATCAATCTTTACACAAAACATTGTAAATTCAAAGTCACTTTGTATTATACACAGGTGTTTTTGTCGTTTTAGATATTATTTTCATGAGAACAGAATTGCGCGCGCGGCCATTGCTTTTTCATTGATGTTTTAGGCAGGTACGGGGAGGGGGGAAGAGAGGGAAGGAAAGGATGCGTTCTTAATTAGTTTTATTGTGTTGTGTATTGCCTGGAAACGTATCATAATAACTTTTGTTGAGAAGCCAAGTATTTACTTACACCTTGTATACGAGTTTTAGTTTTATACTCATTCTTTATTAGGGTTTCGTACCGAAAGGGTGAAAAACGGGACCTATTGATATGCCTCCGATGTCTGTCTGACTGTCAGTGGGCTGTATCTCATGAACCGTAATAGGTAGATATTTGAAATTTTCACAAATTGTGTATATCTTATTGGAAATAAAATATTCTTATTCTTATTCTTATTCTTATTCTTATTCTTATTCTTATTCTTATTCTTATTCTTATTCTTATTCTTATTCTTATTCTTATTCTTATTCTTATTCTTATTCTTATTCTTATTCTTATTCTTATTCTTATTCTTATTCTTATTCTTATTCTTATTCTTATTCTTATTCTTATTCTTATTCTTATTCTTATTCTTATTCTTATTCTTATTCTTATTCTTATTCTTATTCTTATTCTTATTCTTATTCTTATTCTTATTCTTATTCTTATTCTTATTCTTATTCTTATTCTTATTCTTATTCTTATTCTTATTCTTATTCTTATTCTTATTCTTATTCTTATTCTTATTCTTATTCTTATTCTTATTCTTATTCTTATTCTTATTCTTATTCTTATTCTTATTCTTATTCTTATTCTTATTCTTATTCTTATTCTTATTCTTATTCTTATTCTTATTCTTATTCTTATTCTTATTCTTATTCTTATTCTTATTCTTATTCTTATCTGTTGCCGCTACAACAACAAAATTTTGTTTGAGCTGTATCTCATGAACAGTAATAAATATATAAATTAAGTGTGGCTCCGATACTAAAGACCTTTTTTAGGCGATTTTTGTTTATGCTCTATCTTAAAAACGGGAACACTTGAAAACAAGAAAATTGCAATGTTTATAGTGCATAAGCTATAAAATAACAAAAAATAATAAAACCTAGTCAAGCTCGTGTCGGACTCAAAAAATCTAGCACAGGAACATACTGAAATTTCTAATACAATCGTGATTATGTGGTGGTACGGATCCCTCGGTGCGCGAGTCCGACTCGCTCTTGGCCGGTTTTTTATTAGAAGATCCCTGCGTGTAAATATTCTTCAACAATAAAATAGATCATGAAGCATTGTTTTGTTTTATTATTTACATGATATTTACATTTTTCTTATTTATATCTCACTAATATTATAAAGATAATTTATTTTAGTTTGAATTTTTATATGTTTGGATGTTTGTTACTCTTTCACAACCCAGCCACTAAACAGAATTTGATTAAATTTGGCAGGAATATGGACTTAGACCTAGAAAAGCATAATATCTACTCTTTTTTCGAATCCCACGCAAATGAAGTTGTGGGCAACTGCTAGTCAGCAATAAGAAGAACCAACAAATTAAATTAATATACCAGTAAAGACGTGTGTGGTAAAGTTGGTGTCCCTCCGGGAAGTGATTTCGGTTTCTAACAGGTATAGCGTATAGCAAGAGGCTTTAAATGCCTTCTTTGTGCCGAAAAGATGATGTCACTCTCCAAAAACTTGTTTTGGTGGCTAACCAATCTTTTTGCCCTGTGGCATCGATCCATCTTTGCTTTTCTTTTGGATCACCTGGGTAGCTGCCAAAAATCTCTTTCTAAAGTTGGGATTTAGTATGAGTGCAAACAATTTTTAATTTTTTAATTATTAAAAAAATATTGGTTAACTTCAAAGCTAAAAAATATATACAAGTAAGTATTCAACATTACAGGAATAATTCCAGTATACAGAAATTTATCGATATCGTTGTATTTTTGGAAGCACTTTTGCTCTGGTTTCGACCGGCTAAAAAATATTTTAGTTTTAACAAATATAGTGGATAAAAAGGTATTCAAAATGGTTATCGGTGGTACAATAGGCCTCCAATTTGTTAATTTTTATCTTTGCTGTGAGCTCGACGTGATAATATCGCACAAAATGGCATTTTCTTAAAAAATACGTCGCTGCTCTTTACGCCATTGAGTCGGGCAAATGACTGAAGGGGTCATTTTGACGTTTTGACGTTTGTTTGTCCTACGGACCTATCCGTGGCACGCGGGGCCCGCCTACTTCGCCTTTCTAACTCTGTTTCATGTATTCTATGATTTACTCCATGATTGAAATATAACAAATTTACATGTGTACTTTGTCTACATTTTGTTAAGTGTAGAGGTCCTATAACCTTATTTGATTTACTCTCTGTGTCGTATGATAACCCAAATACATTAATGCTCAAATCATTTAGTTATTCGAATTTGTGAATGTATTTAATTTTAATCGGGAAAGGGAGATTACCAAAATTCAATTTATTTTTATGTGGTAAATAGGCTGTTACTCTGGTAGGATTGTGTTGTACAGGATAAAGTGCTGATAAAATAGCCCACCGAGAGCATTCGTGATCGTTGTTTTGCACGTTAATCACTGCTTTTTTATTACTTATATCAAGTGGTTACTTTATAAATGAGGAGCCACGTAATGGGTTAAACTTGTAAACATTCATGTCAAAATGATTGATATTCACTAAACTCCACCCACTGTCTCTCTTCTCAAAATTAGTTATTTTATCTATTATTTCACACATCAGAGATGAAAATATGGTATCTTTGTCATCACCACTGCAAACGACATAATTCAAAGTTTGAAAATCAAAAGTATTATTTTAATTTTTCGTTTGTTGAATAAAATTTGCTTTTAGTAAAAAAATCACTTTTACAACAAAGTGTTCTAGAATTGAACGTTCCATTAAGGAAAATACTTGTTGTTTAACTTTTTGCAAAAACAGTTCTGGTGTTTCAAACGATGGATCAACCTCGGTATCGGATGCTATTCGGTATGTTAAAATTCTATTTCCAAACGCATTTTCAATTAACTGCACATTGCCAAATTCAGGGTCAGATCTCAAAACAGTATTTTTGTGTGTGTTACTCTTTAAATGGTTTGTGAAATATTTTTTTGACAAATACAAGTGATAAACGAAACATTCAACTTTATTATTATTTTCTATTGCACTTACAATTTGATTTGTAGGGTGCTGTACTGTCGATGAAGCTTTACAGTAATTTGTTGTTTGATGATTATAAGTCCTTTTTGGCGATGATTCATTTTCGTTTTCCAATGTCACAGACCTCTTTTTTGCTCTCCTTCCTGATCCAACTTGACTATTTTGCGTGTACCTGTTTAAACAAAACGAAATTTTTAAATAAATTAATAAAAAAGCTGGATTAATTCCTAAAATTCGTTATACTTACTACTTTCATGTTTACAATAAAGACAATATGCTTGCATTGGTAAAACTCCGTTAATTTGATCTATGGATTGATTTTGTTCGCTATGGCCATTACAGGGAGTGAAATAAGGGAAAATGTCAGGATCTAATAACATTGGTTGAGGTAAAACATTTTGAATGTACCACAATTGTATAAAACGATGAAATTTTAATAAAATGAAGGACTTATCAAAACTTGCAATCTCATCCTGTGATAAAATTTAATCAAAAGTAAACATTTCGAAGTAATCTGGTATGCCTCGATAGCAAGCCCACAAATAAAGGAAGTCACAAAACTCTCTGCATTATAAACGTAAAATCTGACCCCACCACTAGAAACAATAAAACATGCTACAACAAGTCAAAATACTGTATAAAATACTCACGTTTTAAAGTAATCCTGCTCAATTTTATCGCAGAGACTTAAAACAGCTTCCCCTTGAGACAATTGGCCCTCTTCAAACTTGATCCTCTGCTCCACTTCTTCACAAACGTCGTAAAGAGGCTGGTCTAAAGAAGCCTGCGAGTCCATGATGGAAAATGTGGTTTTTAGTAGGGCTGTAGCCTATTTATATACTCTCCCTCCAACAAACGAGTGCACAAAAAGGATTTCTTTCCTTTACACGAAAATAGAAATATCTAGAATACAATTACAAATGGCACAAATAAAAAAAATTAAGGACATTAACACTGGTCGTAAAAGTACACAAGCACTGTCTTATTGTTTCTTATATCTCCCTATAAAATAATGCACACAGTCTGATTTCGCCGCAAGTTGTTTTGTAATATTGTATAATATTACACCTCGGGCACTTTGCATATTTTTGTCCTCTTCATTTGACGCGTAATACTTCACGCGAACGTCTGCATGTTTCCACTGTTCAGTTGGTGCTATGTCTTTGATTTTATTCATGTTATAAACTTCAATTTTAATAAGATGTGAAGCATATGCACCGTCGTTCACGTTTGAAGTAATGTATGCGACACCTTCCTTTGTAGCCTTTCCAACACTCGATGACTTTTTGCAAACTTCATCTTTTTCTTAGGTTTCTCAAAGAAACCATCAATGTTGTGCTCTGATCTCTTCTTAAGTGTGACGGCGAGTTTCCCTTCATTATCACTGGGTTCGTCTGGGGTGTCAGGGAAATAATAACTCTTGTAAGTATTTTCATATGGCTGAAACAAGAATATGAGAATATTTCAAAAGAGGGAAGGATATGACGTAGCATCGTGGTTAATTACCTCAACACAGCATCGTTATAAGAAGTAACAATATACGCAAAAATAAATACAAATAAAAAAAGATTGTATACTCACATCCATTAGGCAGCAAGAAGAAACAATGACAGTAAATATAACACTGTAAACACTTTGAACCTCACTAGGTATCTATTGAACTCGTTGTTACACTGGAACCGGACACAGACACAATATGACGTTGAGTTTACATCGTGGGCTTTTATACACCTTAACCAACTAGAAAAAACTAAGAAAGGGCATGTTAAAACATGATCATTTCCAAAACGAAGGACAGGTAGCCAGACAAACCTTTAGCAACAAAAAACAACTGAACACATCTTTGCAAGTTTGATTCCACCATTTTGATTTCTTGGATATTGTAAAGAATCAAGATAAAACTTGCATCGAAGGCACAAAAAATGGATCACACGCTATTGCTCAACCATTCAGATGGTATCTATGAAATTTAATAAATCTTCCCCAATAATGGAACAAAAGATGACAATAAACTTGCATGGGAATCTCGAAAAAACAGGTAACCCAAAACCATTTCATAACAATGGAAACTATTAACCACCTGCGACTTCGATGTTATTTATAACAATGAATAGTTCGTTCCATAATGTGAAGTAATAAACTTTAGGAAACCCTGATCACAAAAACAAATCCGACAGGCTCCAACTTGTTTTGGTTGAGTTGGTCAGGTAGACATAGACATTTGCACCTGCCATTCATCGATGGTGGTCTCTATGTGGATACAAAAGATACTTTGCGAGTCAGAAGCTACCTGGTGATGTTAAAGGATAGGTGTAGCAAAAAACTGAATTTGAAAATTTAAAAAAAAACGGGCAACCCTGCCGCCGTGAAAGTACAAAAGACAAAGGAATTCATATCGCCGTGGGAAGCACCTGGCGATGGATAAGCAGACAATGACCTTTTTTTAGAAAGGGCCACAATAAATGCACGACTTCCCGGCAATATATCCCGCGCGATCCACGCACGCACTTGTTTTTAGAAGGGCTATAAAAAATGAGCCAGAACCCGCCATTCTATACTACTACTTGGAAAGGACGATTTCACCAGAATTTTTATGGAAAGAGCTTTTTTTTTTGTACTGCGCGGTCCACGCACGCACTTGTTTTTGGAAGGGCCATATAAAATGAGCCAGAACCCGCCATTCTATACTACTGTCTGGCCAACGAAAGCTCTCCATACAAAACAGCGGGAAATTAAAAAATAACAAGTTTTAAACCCTGAAAATACTGCAAAATAACAATTTGATACTTTTACTTGGTCTTCAAGACTATAAGTTACTACCTGAAAACCAACTATTAGTATCAAATCTTTCGTTGGCCCGACTCTAGGTATCTACGAGCGGTCAATGGCAATTAAGGACGAATAGCGAACGATCGTCACGCAATCACATGAATTAGGCGATTGCCGAAGATGTTATCGATGTCACTACCAATTGTTCGGCCAACATTATGTTGTCGGTTTTCCTGAGGCTGTCTCTTTTACACCTATAGCTATCTCTTTCCCCGATCTTCTCCTTCCTCTACATGTAGGTATATCCATACCAAATTACAGCTTTATAATACTAAGGTTCACTGAGCTAAGCCGCGGACAGACAGACCGACAGACAGACAGACGGACATTGTTGACTAAGGAACCCTAAAAACAGGTAAGTATTCTTTAGAACAAGAAAAAAACATAAATAATAAAGTTCTTTATGTTTATTAACGATGTGAGGTGTAGTGACGTAAGACTCAATGTAATAATATACAGCGTGTAACGGAGAGGTATGATAGTACTGTATGAATCTGCCCATGAAACTGAACAACTTTTTCCAAGGAACATAGAACAAAATCAATTTTGACCTACCATAGAAACTACATCAGCTGATAGCGCATTTTGTATGGGAGGTCAAATTTGGTTTTTGGTATTTCGACCTATGTTCCTTGGGAAAAGTTGTTCAGTTTTATGGGCAGATTCACATCCTTTAGTATTATCACACTAAACCGTTACACAGGTGTACAGGGTGTAAATATAAAAGCACGCGACAGCTCCAGGGTGTGCACAGACTACGAAACTGAACAACTTTTCCAAAGAAACATGGGTCAAAATCGATAAAAGTTTTTGGCTTATTCATACAAAATGCACTACTTATTGATTGTTGAAGGTATGGTTAGAGAAGCCAAACAGTTTCTCCGATTTCGAACCATGTTTCTTTGGAAAAGTTGTTTAGTTTCGTGGTCTGAGCACACCCTTGAGCTAACGCACGCTTTTGCATTTACACCCGGTATTGTCGATGTGGGTCAGTATCTTTCAAAAGTAAACATCTTTCTTCCCGAATGTACTTTCCATTGTTTACAAAGAACTCTGAAATTCGTGGCAAAACAAACGTTAGTTTACTGACTGTTATTTAATCTTGTATATTACGATCGCGGAAAAATAAATCTGTGGCAAGCAGATACTAACCCGTGGTCCAAAAGAGCAGATATAATTTAAGCCTTCACACCTAGCTGAATTCAAAGACTAAATTCGGCATACATTGCAGGGAGGCTTGGTTATGTTAATTGCAATATCCTTACTTCAACGAGCAATGTATGTCAAATTAGTCTTTGAATTCAGCTAGGTGTGATCGTCGCTTTAGTACTCGTCGTGTTTGATTTTCTCTCTAGCTCCCGTCTATCTGTCATGTCGCAGGCAAATCGTATAATTCTTCGTTTACAAACTGCCGGCAAATAGTTAACGGTCGGAAAACGGTGTCGGCAGGTTTAAGGTGATCCGTTTTCCATACAAAATTCAAATGACTTGCATTCTTACGCGGGACATAAAATCCTGTTGAAAAGCGAACGAATACTGCTATTTTTAGTTAATTTTTTCGCTAATTAATACAAAAATACAGTTAATGTACTGAAGTTAATTGACTTTAGTGGACATACGAAGATATTTTTCTTACCGAAATTGTTGTTAGGCGTTGAAGTTGCACGATGAAATTTACGCGAATCAACTTTTTGCACATAGTACTTATTGCATTAAAAAAATAAAACCTTATATTTGCAGCAGTGGCTCCATCTAGTAGCGTTCGGGGCTAAGCTGGCCGTCACAGGGTGTCTACTATCAATTTGCGATACATCGATTCGATACTATTTGAAACATGCAAATACAAAACTTCGTCTCTTGAAGATAGAGTGGGATATTGTTTGGACGCTAATCACTACCAATTTAACAATTCATTCAACCAATATTCGACTTTATTGTCAGTGAACGAAGTTATGAATTCGGCTGTATCGAAGTAGTATCGTATCGATATATCGAACTTTGAGAGTAGACGCCCAGGGTGTCTACTCTCAAAGTCCGATATATCGAAACGATACTACTCGAAACATGCAAATGCAAAACTTCGTCCCTTGACAATAGAGTAGAATATTGGTTGGATGCAGTTTGAAAATTCATCCAACCAATATTCTACTCTATTGTCAAGGGACGAAGTCTTGCATTTGCATGTTTCGAGTAGTATCGTTTCGATATATCGGACTTTGAGAGTAGACACCCTGATCATTTTGCATTATCGTATCGGTCACGGTCAGATTGTATTTCTTTTTTGGGAATTTTATGGCCTGGTTACAGAGACCTTTAAGCCAAGTCTTTGTTAGATTATCTTGTGGCCACTACACGCGAGCTAAACGAAGCGTAATTTTTTTATCAACCTGGATCTTATTTTGAGAGGTGGTTTGCCCATAAAACTAAACAACTTTTCCCAAGGAACATAGGTCGCAATATAAAAAAAAATTTCGACCTCCCATACAAAAGTGCTGTCAGTCGATGCAGTCTGTATGAGGTCGAAATGTTTTTTTCGAGTGTCGAACTTTGTTCCTTGGGACAAGTGGTTCAGTGTCAAGGACAGGACATCTCTTAATATATCCGGCATGATAAACAAGTAAGGTTGTATACAAGGTTAAATAGGTTGTAGAAAAGGTATATTGACCCTGAGGGATGTGATACTGTCCATGCAAGTGAACAACTTTCCCTGAGGAACGTAGGTCTAAATACGAAATAGTAGATTAGTAGCCAAGGGCTGTAAGGCATCAATAGCAGCCCGAGATATTTAGGCGCACGAGCGCAGCGAGGGCGCCTATAGTTCGAGGGTGCAATTGATGCTTACACCCGAGCTAACTACTCTGCTTTAGGGCTTCCGCACACGACCGAGAATCGGTGACCGATTTTTTGTCGGCATCCCGCTCTGACGTGTTATCACCTGAATCTTCCGTCCTTGTCCTGGCCGATAATCGCCCACCGATTCTCGGTCGTGTGCGGGAGCCCTTACATGTCGATTGTGAGGGAAGTAGGTGACCAATTAGTTGCTCTAGGGTAATAATGTAGCTAGAAAAGCCCTAGGGCGGTAAGTAATTGTAACGCCCGCCTTAATGGCCGCCTCCAGCAGCGGGGCGGCGGGCGTTTTAATTACTTACATTATTACCCTAGAGCGCTAATTGGTCACCTACAAGCCCCATTTGGGGGTAATAAGGACATACTTACCGAATATGAGAGATGTAAAAGAAATTTGACCTCCCACACAAAATGCGCTATCAGCTAATTCAGTTTCTATGGGAGGTCAATTTTTTTTACGTATTTCGACCTATGTTCCTTAGGGAAAGTTGTTCAGTTTCATGGGCAGAATCACTTCCCTTAGGGTCGTTATACCCTTTCTGTTACACCTTGTATTTATGAACAAATTACTCGCAATTTTGTAAAATGTCTACCTAGGCATTTTGTAGCGGCGAATCATACCTATTTTTAGGCACTATTTGTTTGTGACATAATAACATACATATATACACTAGGTTTTAACAGATAAAGTAACGCTACGGCGGGCATTGGGAGCGATGCGGTGGCAACGAGTGTAGAGGACGATAATAAAGTCTAAAGTCGTGTATCTGCCTTTGGACCGCATCGTCGTTGGAATCTCCTCCTAATCTCCTACATCGTCATCGTCACTAGTTGGTAGGTACAAGATCATTCAGTCGCTGTGGCGTTTAGGCCCCATGGACCGCATTTGGCCACTTGGGCCACATCAGCCGCTTAATCATTGGTCTAATCGTCATTCGGCGGCACCGGGTCGTCCGACGCTTTGGTCTTCGCATCGGCCGTCGGATCGGCCGCATCGATGTTGGGATCGTCTATCGGTGCTACATCATCATTGTCCCCAGTTGGTGCAACATCATCGTCAATCGTTGGTGAAATACCATCATCAGCTGTTGGTGCAATATCATCATCAGTATATAATTCAATATTATCGTCAGTGGGTTCTGTAGTTGGTACTTCATCGTCAGCAGAGTTAGCGTCAGTTGTTGCTTCAACTGTATCTTCAGTTGAATTTACCTCCTCTTCAGTACTTTCGGCTTTGGTTGTCGGTTTGTTTGTCTCTTGCTTCATGATAACCACTGGGCGTATGGTGGTTCTAGTCGTGGTTAGAGTCGATAAAAGCAATGCGGCCCAATAAGGAATAGTAGTAGTTGGAGGACCTTTTTTCCAGTTAGTTGAATTCCTTTTCCTTTTTTTCGTAAATTTTGCTTTAGCAGGTACTTTGAAACATTTGCACTGGCATTTCTTGTCCGAATATGAGGTGTCGAAGCCATGGTCCAAGCATTTTCTCGCGCACTTGTGTGCCTTTTTATAATCATTACAATCGCTGCGTTGGAAGCCGTAGCGGCGAGCGGATGCGGATGTAACTGAAATTAAATCATAAAACATACAATAAAATGTCCACGGCAGGACATCCAGCTCCCTCCAGAATTCCAGCGAAGATACGTGTTATAATTTGGAGGGGAAGTACCATGGCTGGCACTATGAACCGCGGTAGTTGGTGACCGCAGTATGTAAGATGGTATGATACACAGAAGTACACTGCTGCCAGTTTATAATCCCTTAGTCGCCTCTTATATATTGCCGGCCTTTAAGATATTTGTTGGCTGGTTTCTTTAAGGCCGGAAATACCTGCGCAGGAAGCTGATTCCACAGTGCGGTCGTAAGTGGTAAGACTAAAAAGTTTCTTGTAAAACGTACGGTGGAAGATTGCCAGTTATCTAGATGGTATAGATGAAATTTTTACTTCTGGCGAGTGGTGCGGTGATGAAATTCTGCAGCAGGTATTAGCTCGAACAATTCGTCAGAGTACTTCCCATGATACATGCGATAATAATTGGTCTATTAAGCCCCATCTCACCGCGTTTCCTCTGCAGCGGACAACCTGAGTTTACAGACGTTTTAGCAAGGAATTTCCAGGTTCCAGGTGGCAAAGTTTCAGCAGGTGGAATGTACCCTAATGGGACTAGATACTTTAAGACCTAACATTGCTCTCTTGTCGAGCTTGCGCCAATGTTCGTTACGGGAGTAGTAGATAGAGGTAGGCATTGGGCATGGTGTAGTTCTGCAATGGGTGTCGGGGAAATTCTCTAACGTACTCGTAGATGCATACATCCCGTGTGGTGCCGGCAAATAATAGTACCATCCCATACATATCCGTAGGTGTCGTAAGTGGCGACTAAGCGTTATAAACTGAAGGATGGGCAGCAGCATCCTCCTGTGTATCATACCATGTTACTTACTGCGGTCAACTACAACCGCGGTCTATGGTGCCAGCCGAAACGCTGACAAGCGAGGTGACTATGGTACTTCCCCTCCACATTTTTCCAGCAAAAGCTAGAATTCTGGAGGGAGCTTCCTGTCCTGTAGGGGACATTTCAAGGGATGTTATGATGATGATGATGAGATGCATACTTACGAGTTAGTCCATTATCGGTGCCCTTTATTGCAAGATTCGACGAAGTAAAATTTGTGCTAGCTGAAATTGAGTAAAATATTATTTTCGAGGAGACTAAAAAAATTAATGTCATTGATATTAATCAACTATGAATTAGTTTACAATCACACTGTTTAAAAGAGCGCGTGTGTTTTTAGGGTTCCGTACCTCAAAAGAAAAAAACGGAACCCTTATAGGATCACTTTGTTGTCCGTCTGTCTGTCTGTCTGTCTGTCTGTCTGTCTGTCTGTCAAGACCCTTTATCTCACGAACGGGTAAAGGTATCAGGTTGAAATTAATACCATATATTAGGATCCATGAACCACACAAGATCTGAAAATTTCAATTTTTTACAACGACGCAATCAAAAGGTATGGCATTTTATGTCCTCATCTCCATACATTTATTCAAAAATGAAAAACCTACAGGGTACTTCCCGTTGATCTAAAATTATGAAATTTGGCAAGAAGCTAGGTCTCACAGTACAAATAATGGGAAAAGTCTGAAATCATTAAATATTACAACTTTTCTCACAACTAATGGTAACCAATTGCGGTGAGCTCCCGTTTCAAGAACATTCATATAAGAGAGGGGTCAAGTTGGATGGTTTCTGAGGCGATTTTTGTTTTAGTTCTATTTAAAAACGGGAACACTTACAAACTTGAAAATTGGTATGTTTATAGGGCATAGGCTATAAAATAACAACAAATAATAAAATTTGGTCAAGCGCGTGTCGGACTCAAAAAATCTAGCACATTAACTTACTGAAATTTCAACTAATACAATTATGTTTATGTGGTGGTACGGAACCCTCAGTGCGCGAGTCCGACTCGCACTTGGCCGGTTTTTTTCTTGTCACTTCTATTTTTTTTCCACCTGGCGGCGCCACTTTGTTTGTGAAGTGACGTAGATTTTAGTTTAACTAACGTCATAAAGTGATCAAAGATTCATAAATTTTACCATGTAGTTTGCTGATGCTTTTCACCAATACATGAAATAGGTAAGTATTTTGTATGAGAAGATTTTATTTACAAAGCCGTGCGTATTTTTTTGTCGTAGAATAAGAGTTGTTGCTTTTGACTAGAATAAGTAAATAATTAGGTAGGATTCTCTTGTAATTTTAAACTGTAAGTATAAAGGTCGAAATCGGAACAAAAACTTCTCAAAAATACACCCTGTATATCTAGATTGTGATAATAATTATTTTTAGATAGGTAGGTACTTAAAGATACCTGGGCAAAGGCCTTTGCCCAGCAGTGGGACACTACAGGCTAGATAAGATAAGAAAGATACCTAACTATAATCTTAATTATAATTTTCTACATTGTCACTTTGGTGTAAAAAGGTTATTTAATTTTTTAAATAAATTAAATATAAAGGGTGTTAGGGACAGCCTTCCGAATACAGAAGGACTAACAACACTGAACAACTTTCAGTGAACAAAACTTTCAGGAAACGAAAAAAAATCGGCTTCTCCATACAAACTGCCCGATCAAGTTTACAATTTAATGGATTATTTTTTTAGTATTCGGAAGGCTGTCCCTAACACCCTGTATACCTAAAAATAATAGTTCCTTGGGAAAAGTTTCAATTTTCGTCCTTTTACATCCCATATACAGGATTTTAACCAAAGCGATTTCAGTACTGTTAATTGCAATGACCGATCCATGTTATAATATGTTAAAGACACCTTACTAGTGTATAAAAATAATAGTTGACACTCTAGATTTGCAGCTTGTATTCATACCAATATAAACATGTACTTTTATAGTTAACCGTCTGTTGTCATAATAAAATAAAATAAAATAAAATAAAATAAAATAAAATAAAATAAAATAAAATAAAATAAAATAAAATAAAATAAAATAAAATAAAATAAAATAAAATAAAATAAAATAAAATAAAATAAAATAAAATAAAATAAAATAAAATAAAATAAAATAAAATAAAATAAAATAAAATAAAATAAAATAAAATAAAATAAAATAAAATAAAATAAAATAAAATAAAATAAAATAAAATAAAATAAAATAAAATAAAATAAAATAAAATAAAATAAAATAAAATAAAATAAAATAAAATAAAATAAAATAAAATAAAATAAAATAAAATAAAATAAAATAAAATAAAATAAAATAAAATAAAATAAAATAAAATAAAATAAAATAAAATAAAATAAAATAAAATAAAATAAAATAAAATAAAATAAAATAAAATAAAATAAAATAAAATAAAATAAAATAAAATAAAATAAAATAAAATAAAATAAAATAAAATAAAATAAAATAAAATAAAATAAAATAAAATAAAATAAAATAAAATAAAATAAAATAAAATAAAATAAAATAAAATAAAATAAAATAAAATAAAATAAAATAAAATAAAATAAAATAAAATAAAATAAAATAAAATAAAATAAAATAAAATAAAATAAAATAAAATAAAATAAAATAAAATAAAATAAAATAAAATAAAATAAAATAAAATAAAATAAAATAAAATAAAATAAAATAAAATAAAATAAAATAAAATAAAATAAAATAAAATAAAATAAAATAAAATAAAATAAAATAAAATAAAATAAAATAAAATAAAATAAAATAAAATAAAATAAAATAAAATAAAATAAAATAAAATAAAAATAAAAAAACAAAATACTGCGATTGTTTAAACCCTTTGGAACTCAATAGGTAACTTTTCCCAAAGAACAAAGGCAGAAGTATAAAAAAAATACTTCCCATACAAGTGTGTGGGTCACATATACAGTGTGAATTTTCTACTGCTTTTGCTGCCGAAGCCCAGATCGATTCTACTCATGAAAACAAGCAACTTTCCGGAAGAAAAAATATTTTTTACTATAAAGAAAAGTTTCACCTCCCCGATACAAAATGAGTCGATCACGTGTTACCATTGGAGAGATACAAAAAAAAATTCGAGTTATTTTCTTTATTCGTGATGGTTTCTTGCTTTCATGAATAGAATCCCATTGATTCATGAATAGAATCCCAGTGATTCATGAATAGAATCACTGGGCTTCGAGAGCAGAACCAATGAAAATTCACGCTGTATAAACTTATTTACATATTAGTGTACTGGGGTATAAGGGACCATTTTACGAAAACTGAAAAGGCATAGTCAGGTAACTAAACTGGACAACTTTCAATAATTTTGACTTTCAGGAAATGACAAAAAAAAATCTTCATCTCAATCTCAAAAATTCATTGTGATTGAGAGACCGATTTTTTTTTCATTTCCTAAAAGTTTCAAGTTGTTCCGTTTCGTTGTTTTCTTTTTTGCCCATTAAGTTTTCGGAAAACCCCCTCTTACATCCGTACAGATATGACGTAAAAATTTGTATTCCAACTTATTGTTCAGTTTCAACACCCTTTACGATAAACTTACCGTTTTCTCCATTTATGTAGCATAAATAGTAAAAAAATGAAAAGCACAGAACCAGTTTTGAGTCCGGCCTCATAACTGGTTTCGAAACATGTATATTTCTTGCAATATTTTTATTGGACATAAAAAATGTAGAAATTTTATTTTATATTAAATTTAAAAATCAAATATTTATGATAAACTCGACGGCACGTGGTGTGTTTGGCCGCTTTAACTATAAATAGGTACTCCATGTAAAACCCGGCCAAGTGCGAGTCGGACTTGCGTACCGAAGGTGGTAGGGTTTTTGTGCAAAGTACGTCTGGGGAAGTACCAACCCCTTGCTTTTTTCTACCGTAAAACAGCAGTGTTAC